>CM033625.1:23561843-25053259 GCA_019453435.1 Rhinogobius similis
TATTTCAATATAAAATGGTCCACAAAGGGCCACCAAAGGTCTCATTATCTGCTAGTGTGTAGGAAGATATGTTGCCAAGAATGTCCCCCTGTATAGCATTAAAATGATCTATGAAACAATAATTATTTTTTTATTGCTCAAAAATACTTGCAAAACATATGCTTACAATGGTTTTTGAGATAGACATGTTTAATGCTATACTGTGAAACATTAACTTCACAAAGCGTAGTATATAGAACTGTTGTCCGTCGATGTAAACCCTCATTCGTCCAGGTGTGGTCCATCGTAGAAAGGGGTTCAGAGGTTGTCATCCGGACGCCGTTTAAAGATCGAGACGTTTCGACTTTTATCCAAAAGTCATTGTCAATCAGAGAGCTGGTATGGGAACCTGTGCCTTATATGCTACTCTAAGTAGTGGGAGTCCAGCCCCCAGGGAGGAGTCACTGCACTCCTGTCTTTGTTATAAGATTGTTTGTTTGTCACCTGAGACTTGATTAATTGGTCTATCTTGTTGATTAATGGTTGGCCTCACCTAGTTTCACCTGTGTCTAAAGGTCTATTGTTATCTTGATAGCTGGCTGTTGCTCCCTCCTCACTACTGATTGCCTCATTAGCATTTGACTGGTCTATTGATCTGGACCAAGGTGTGAGAATGCTGTCATAAATTTTGGCTAAATTAAATCTTAAGCCCCCATTCCTGTTCAGGGAAGGATTTTCTCTTTTTACAAAAATGGCCTCCTTTACTCCTCTTTCAAACCAGTTCTTCTCTCTGCTCAAAATCTTCACCTCACTGTCCTCAAACGAGTGATTTGTAGCTTTTAGGTGCAGATGGACTGCACTCTGCGGTCCGGTGGAGGAACATCTTCTGTGTTGGTACAGCCTTTTGTGCAATGGCTGTTTTGTTTCTCCTATGTAACGTTCTTTACAACTGTCCTCACTGCACTCTATCGAATAAACTACATTGCTCTGTTTCTCTGTCGGCCTCTTGTCTTTCGGGTGGACCAGTTTCTGTTTAAGCGTGTTGCCAGGTTTGTAATAGACAGGGATGTCGTGTTGTCTAAAAATCCTTTGAAACTTCTCAGACAGGCCCGAGACATAAGGGATAGGGACATAAAGGGATCTTTAAACGGCGTCCGGATGACAACCTCTGAACCCCTTTCTACGATAGAACTGTTGTATTACCATTACATAAAAGAACAAGTGAAAGTTTTGAACTCCTGAGAATAGAACTGTGAAATGTGCAGGATTGCATTGTACTGCACACGGTGATGCCACAGTATTAATGCACAGAGGATTCCAAAAGAGCTGAGTGCAGGTTGTACCATCGCACAGCTTCTACAAATCCCAGAGTTTACCCTCCTTAATGAGACACACAGAAACACACAGCCATCAGCACAAGGTCAGGTCAAAAAGGGTCACATCAGGTACATTTTGCATTGAATTTGTGGATTTGCGACACCACGGTCACTGGAACTAAAACACTGCTTGTTGTGCTATAATGGTGGGTCTGTCTGCGTTTGATCATATAAACATGCATTAAAATACAGATCGGTATTTAATGTTCCCTTTGGTATTCCTTTTTATAGAGTAGACCAAACAAAAGTTGCTCAAATGCTCATTTACATATCCAGCTAAATGTGCCCTTTTCAAAACAAACATTGAAATCAGGCAAAACAAAGATGACTTGCCAAAAATTAAGTTGGAACATACAGCTGTTTTCTTCAATGAAAGCACCACCTCTTACAGAGCAAAGTTCAACCAACATCTGATCTGTGTCCTATGGAGGTCCTGCTTTTCTCTCCTAAATAAGTCTTCTCAAATGATCAGTTTTCCCCACACTAAAGCCCCCCCAATTATGTTTTTGTGCTTCATTGTATTTGTAAAACCAGAGTGAGTGTACTCTGAATTTGATTAGGCACATCTATGCATAATGGTATATCCGAGTTGTTCTTGCTGTTCATGCCTTGTGTGGAGCCTCGGAAGATGATGTGAAGCACCCTGATTAATCAGTAAAGGCTGCTTTTATACCTTTTATACCTGGGTCCTGCTTCTTCTGTCTTGCACGCCAACTATTACCATAACCCCTCGTAAAAAGAATTATTAATATGGGGATATTGCTTTTTTGCGACATCCGTTTTGCAGAAAGACAAGAGACAGTAGTAGCAATCCCTATCGATCTTAAGTAGTATTAAGTGTATCTTTGCATTCTCTTGTTATCCATTTACTGTAATCCAATCCCATTTCGAGACAGGGTTTTAATTACAATCTAGAAGACATGATTGAGACCATATAACCACATAATCCAGTCTGAGTGACAAAGCTACAGCTGCGTTACAGTTGTCATGAGGCGATAAGCTGCTCACAAGCTTCAAAACGCATGCACACTACTTCCAATGCATTTTGAAGCCTCCAATAACAATATTTTAAGTGTTTATGAGACTGAAATCACATTCAAATCCCAAATTAGTGCAGTCCTGGATAAATTACATCATATACAAGAGCAAATATCTATCATGTCGATTCTTTCTTTCTTGGTTCCAACCTTAAATTCAACAATTCAAAAGATTAGTTTCATAGACTTTCGCATCACTCACTAAAGCGAGCCAACTGGCTGCACACATTTTTCCGTCTGATTTAGCCACAGTTCTCTATGTATTGTTGGCAGAGACCAGCAGCTTAAAGCAAACCTATAAAGAAATGTTTCAATACCTCACGAATTCTCTGTCTGAATAACTGCTCTGGCTGCTGTGGCTTTCACTCAAAACCACTGGCCTTGAAGTGACAGCAACATTTTTGAAAGATATTGGAAAAGACTATTGGAGAAATAGTGAGGAGTAGAATAGGCTATGAAAATGGACCACATCGTTAGCATATTCTGGTCCAATATATCCAATATAAATAAACAGCGTAGTGTTGTACATTTTGGCCGCGATTAAAGCCTCAGATTGCCTGATGAATCATTTCCATATAATATTGATTGTAGCAGGACTCACTGAACAAGGGGATGTTTGCTCTCGCTGTTGGAAATGAGCTCCATCTGGATCGGAGCAGTTACAGTTTGTCATCAGCAAACACTTCCATGATTTTCACATTGTTCTTTAATGGTAGCTTATAGATATATAGATTTTGTGGCAATCCCAATAATACAATAAGACAAAAGATAGCAGTTTGAGATGACAGACTGTTGATTCTTCCATTATCAAGTTTGAAAAAAACACAAATTTGATGGTCTTTTTGATATCTGTATGCTCAAAAACCCATTCTTGGCCACCTAGCTGTGAGTGATAATTTATTTTGAAAGTATGTCAATCTACGTGGAATTGTATACAATTTTCCCATCAAATAGCACACCTCTTGGCATGTTATTTTAGCAGGATAAATGGAACTGTGAAATAGTTTATGTATAATAAGTGACACTATGTGCTTGAAACTATTCAGTGTTTGGCTGCTTTTTAGTTACATAAATAAGAAGTTAATTTATCAAATCAATGGAACACAAGTAACCATTTTGTTTGGGAAATAGCCACAGGCACCGCCATTAATTGTACTCCTTCTTCTGTACTCCTTTGGATTTGCAGAGACCAAACGTGTAAAAAAAAAAAAAAAATCTGTTATCATGCCACCCAGAAAAAGCATGCATTGTTGACTTGTCGGTGCACTATAATAATAATCAACCAACTTTATATAATAATTTAATTGTGAGACTTTGCTCTACTCAAAAACAGTGAAAGTGCAGTTAGAAGTAAAAGTGGGTGAGGTGGAATAAGATTAATCGCCATAACGCATTGGGCAATTTTGCAACTGTAAATAATAATCATCGTCATAAATCTGTAAGACAAAAATAGATATAACTGAAATAAATGATAGGTGACATGACTTTATTGCATGTCCTGTTCAAGTCTCTGATGAGTTATTGCTTTGCTCCTTCTTTTTATTGCACATATTACATCCGACTTTTTGCAAGATTATTTATATTAAAGATGAATGAAGGCCAAAAACCATATACAGTATAGAGAAGAATGTTATTTGTTATGATATGGGCCTCAAAAGCAGCAGACATTAATGAGCACGCAAATGAATAATGTGCTGTCTCTAGCATCCTTTAGATCCATTAATACCGCCTACTGCCACATAAAATGGCTCAGGGATGCCTGAGGGAGAAAAATGTCAGAGCCAAGTAGTCATTTAAATATGGAATGTGCAGTTATTACATCTCAAGGCCTGTCTCTTTGTTCAACGCACAAATGCTACAGATGATGGATGCCATTCCCATAGAAGCACTCCTCATGGCGCTTCATGCCACTGTGCCTTTATGGTTTTCTAGTTTGATGTATGCTGTAATTCCTTCATGGGGCGTAGCCAAGGTAACCAAGAATTTGTGCAAACAGGTGCTTGTTTGCCTGAGGTCAATGGTAGGAAATACAACAGAGCAAATGAGCAGCATGTGAATTAAAGCTATTTTTAACCCCGGCGTGAAAGGGAAGGATGTTAAGAATGGTGTGAGACTGAAGTTGCCAAGGCAATAGTTAGCAGATTATGCTAATGGGCAATGTGGAATGGATAACATCTACGTTCAAAGTACATGGAGAATTATTAGACTGATGGAGCTATAGCGGAAGTTGAGACGGGAAGACTGGAATTACCACCACCAGGGTCTATCCAATCACCATAATCTCTATTCATCGTGCCTCCTGAATGCATCATACACCATTCTGTGGCAAGGGTGTAAGTGCCAAAATTCTATTCAAATATACTAGCATGATGATAAATATCATCCAAATGCATTCAGCTCTCTTTCCAAATTGAATTGATACTGGGTTAACGTGGTGCACAACAGAGTAAGAGAAAGATACATAGGTGTATTGTAAATGGCCATTGCAGACCAACACGTCCTCCATATATAACTAACATATATAACTGCATTTATCATACAGAAATCTGAATAAAACAATGCAAACTAACCTCCCAATCAATTTTTCAATCAATTATTGCCCATTTTAACAGTAGCACTGAATAACTTCAACATAGTAGGATTAATCTGATGGAAAATACTTCCAAACTACTGTGTTAAAGGAGGTCTTGCCTCAACACTGAGTAATGACAACTGACAATAATCTGTTTCTTTCTCCTCCTTAATATTCTAAAGATGAAATCTGGTTAAATCTGGCCTTTGTTGTGAGCTCTGAGCAGTTCTGTCAGCGAGCCTGCTCCACCTGACCAGCACAATTCATCTCACAATCTCCCACAGACCTTATGTCTGTCAGCGATAGAGGAGGCACAAGCAAACTGTAACTGGACCAACTGAAATATCAGCATAGTAGAAAAGGGGGAATAAACTTCAGTCATGGTCAAACAGGGCAGATGTGGAAATGGAGGATGCATTGTGACAATATTTAATGTATAATTACGCAATTAAATAATTAATCAATAATGCCCATACATAATTCAACATTAAAATATGAAATATATTGGCAATTAAATATATATTTAATCAATTAATTGTTCAGGGAATCAAGTGAATCACTTCTAAAATAATTGAATGCATGTGTTAATGTATTTTTTTTTTTTTACCTTGCTCACATGATGTCATCGCCGATGCCATTAATGACAACATCAGAAGCTACTATTTGGAAAGGGCGTTTTCTATTGTTAACTATTTCATTGTATATTGTACGATTACTTATGTAAATGTGTATATTTGTTACTGTCCGCACAGTTATTGTATGGTTTTTATCCATCGTTAGGTCTTTACTATAATCTTAACAGTTCCATCTCGATGCCATAGGCTAATTTGATTGGCTGTGGAATAAAAGAAATGCATCTGCCTTATAGGAGATTTTTGTCTGAGAAGCCACATGCTGACATGACTTGTTATGTTGTACTTTTGGTGATAATGTTTAAAGAAAAAAAAGCAGTGTCCAGATGATGACCTTTGAAACCTTTTCTACGATACTTCACTAATTATTTTAGGCCTTCCACGAAAGTTTGCAAAAATAAAATAAATAGAAGGTTGTGAGAGATGACAGCTACATGGCTCAAAGAGACTTAAAATGAACCATACACCTGACATTGACAATGATTGCATACAGCTACAAACAGTTCAGATGTATTGCTTAGCACTGTGCATAACAATATATTGTACCGATGCAGGTCCTACATGTCATTATGAAACCTTCTGGCTGAGGCAGCCCACTTGGCTTACTCACAATACAATCCAAGTGTCCTTGATACATTGCAGCTGCACTTTGAAGTGAAAAGAATTCCTTTAGGTGCACCTTGAGGCCTCGGATGTTTTATGTTTTGATCAAAAGGGCAGGAAATAGACGAAACCCGTTTGGAGGAAGAAAACTCTTATTGAATAGTAAGCACACAAACCCAACTCACTTTGATGTTTAATTGAGCCCAGAGCTGGTTCTGGCTTGAAAGTCAATGTAAGGTAATGCATAGTTGAAGCATTGAATCTGAGACTAAAGGAGACTAATAATGTGTAGCATAGAAATGCATGTTATCTAATTGAAGAACCCCTAATGAGCCAGTCAGATCCTCTCTTTCCTCTCTCTTATCCACAGTGTTTATAGTTGTTGTTGTTGTTGTTGTGTTGTTATAGAGTCTTTTTCACTAATCTTGACAGCTGACCGGGCACACTGTAAATCTCCTGATAAAGTATCTATGTGACGATAGAACAAATGTGCAGGAGGGAA
Source organism: Rhinogobius similis (assembly GCA_019453435.1). Lineage (NCBI taxonomy): Eukaryota > Metazoa > Chordata > Actinopteri > Gobiiformes > Gobiidae > Rhinogobius > Rhinogobius similis. The sequence goes on from CM033625.1 coordinate 23,568,545, forward strand.
CAGTTTAGACACAGGATTTTTCCCACTGGCAGCAACAACAAAAACAGATTTAATTTGCATGGGGTAATGGAGATAACTGCCAGCTATTGGATAATAACAGAGGGCTAGATTTTAGACATAAAAGGCTGCTGATGCTGAAGAGAATTTTTATTGTGTAGCTATAAAGACTCCTTTGTCTGCTCCAACTATTGGGTTCAATTGAGAAGATGTTAGCCAGTTTCAACATTTTCAGACCACAGCAGCACAAAAAGGACCCAATAAACTTGCAAAGTACAGAGGAGGAAGCACAGATTGAACTGTCAGACACTTTTAGGACCTCCTTCTGTGTCTCCTGGGCCACAGTGCTTGGACTCCAGTGTCACAGCGTAGAAAGGTTAAAAACGTGGGGTTTATCTGTGCCGGTCAGCCTTGACACGTTCAACTTTTTATACTCACAAGAAGGATTTTATCATTTTGGGTTAAAGCTTTAGTGAGGTCCTTTTTTATCATGTCTTCTTCACTGCTACGACAATCGTCAGTCAAATGGTCAATAATGTGACAATAATAAAAACATAAATGTAAGACTGTGCTGAAATTAAAATAGTCAGCACACTTTTTTTTTTGAACTCTTAAAACATTCATACAATCCATAAAAAACAAAAAAAGTTAAATGGACCACCAAATACATGGTTCAAATTATGGCTGTGCAGTTAGTTTTAATCGTGATTTCAATTATTACTCTATTCAATTATAAAAGATGTTATTGTAAATGCAATTAATTGTCTTCTGCTCAGAGTGCACTCCTTTTGTCACTGAAAACCTGGAGCAAAGACACTTTTCTAAAACATCTCTAATAAAATATATTCATTCTATCCTTTCGCTGCAGAATAATTTTAGCCGTATAGATGTAATTTTTCGTGATTTCAATTATGCGCCAAATAATTGTGATTACAACTATTGCCATAACCGAGCTGTTCTAGTTCAAATATTGAATCACAACCTTTCCCCATGTCTTATTTGATCACAGTGGCCACAGAGGACCATGTGACCCAACAATTGAGATGACAAAAGCAACATCACCCACAGACATGAGCACAGTTGACATAACAAGAAAACTGGGGTAGATTTATGTGTTCAAGCCACTGGGATTCTGCCGGCTCAGTCAATATCTTGTTGTGGCACTCTGAACAACACAAACATCTAGAATTATGACCTTATTCGATGACCAGAGCTTCAGTTCGGAAAGCCTTTAATTCTAATATCGGAGTCCACTTCTCATCACCTGATCACACGGAATAAAGAGACCGCTCCACATTTGCATTTTCAAGCCGAGGCCCTTCACTTTTGAGCTTTGATGGCAAGAGACGTGACAAGTTTGGCCCAGAGGGTTTGAGCAAAAAGTAACACTGGAAACTCAGCCACACTTCAGTCTAATTAAAGCCCATTACCATCTGAGAGAGCTTTCACGTGGACAGATGAAGAGCCTGTCAGACAAATTGGACACGGAGAACAAGGGTCTCTGCAACTCCACTGTGTCCACTTTGGAGCAAATTTATGGGGGCATTTATATCCTCAATGATGTGGAATTAACTATTTCAATCAGATACTTTTGAGTGTTTTTTTTGTGAGCAAAGTACATGATTTATGTTGTGTTTACCTCTTTAGCACACACTCCATTGGGTATACAAAACATTTACAGCTGCCTTAAAGTAGAACTAAGTACCATTTTTACCTCATTAAATATATTTGTAAGTCCGTGAGGTGGTTGTAGATGTATTTTCGGGCCGTTTGAAGCCCCTGTCGTCTACCCTGGTGTCTCTGAGCGGAAAATCAGCCTTGGAACATTTCCTTATATCCCCTATATATATATATATATATATATATATATATATATATATATATATATATATATATATATATATATATATATATATACATATATATATTTGGTGACTTTAAATGTTTTTAAATGTGATTAAAAATCCTTAGTTCAACAAAAAGGAAGGAACTTTTTTTTTTCTACTGGGAGTGTACTTCACTTCAAGAGACCTGCAGGGGTAGCTCTGTCGCTGAAATTACTGAGTTCTACTTTAATGAGTATTGTATAAGGTTTAGAATTGTAATTGAATGTTCTAGTTGACTTAAAAGATTTGTTGTTTTAATGTTTTTTTCCCTTTTTTTTTTCTTTTTTCTATTTCTATTTCCGTCCCACATGTAAATACATGTAAATACATGTGGGACGGCACATGTAAAAGTTCTGATCAAAAGTTAAAGACCAGTTGAATAAATGAACAAAAGTCACATTTTGCATGGCTGGATCTTAACAAGGTTCCAAGCTTCAAAAAGCAACAAGGAATGGGAGTGAAACATTTTATTGAAAACAACAATTAAACTTAAAGCCGCGAAGCTGTTGCCTCCGGTCCGAAACCACCCCGGGGCACCGTTGTCCTCATCCGACCGTCGCCCGGGCCCCGTGACCCCCCTCCCCCTTCACACCGAGCGGCGTCCCCATAGAAAAACACTGCTTGGATGTAATTGACTTTTTCAATCAAAATGCTCTAAATATTAAGTCTACCAAGTTTCACTGACTTTGCGCAAAAATGTTTTTGCCTCTCCATAGAGTTATGAAATGTCTCATAGGAAATGAATGGGGAATATGAGCGCTCCCACAGGCCAAATGGTACAAAATAGGACTCTGTGTAATTGACTTCTGTTGCAGCTTTTGCTGTTTAGAATCATAGCCCAAGATTTCGTGGAAATTGTAAAATTTTGGCACTTTTACATCAACTGTAGGGGGCACTATAGTGAAAAGTGCTCATGTGAAGTGTGTGAAGAAAAAATCCTTAAGATGTCAATTAAGAATTCTGTGCAAGATGGACGATGAAAGAGATGGACCAGAGCAACTCGCACCTGATAGAATTAGTAAAAACAACCTGAAGTTCAACAATGGCAAATAAAACTTTCTACTTCTAATAATCGTTTTTCATTGCAGTTCAAGTGAGGCAGGTTATGGACAAAAGAGTGAAATACCTCCACAAAAAAGACACAGTTCTGTTGAGTAGCTCTTTTACTGAATAATTCTGCTCATAGATTCATGAAACCAGAGCAAATACCACCCTGCCATCATCATGAGTGAAGAAATAGGAAAAACATTGTGCCTTCTATGTGTTCCAAGTGTACTGCGGAGGATTCCCCATAAGAAAAGAATCAAAGATAAAGAGCATTTTATTTTGGGGTTTTTCCCCCATATATTTGTGGAAAGAACCAACTAAAAAAAAAAAAAAAAAACTTCACTGAAAAGTCTCAAATTTCCTTGAAACAGTTTGTGAATTATTACAATATGAAAAAAGTAAGCGCACTGTCGCGTGGATGTGATTCACACAGAAATGTATCTCTTGGTGGTACTACATGATGTGATGATAACTGTTCAAGCCACTACAAAAGACTGAATGAGTGGGTTCGTTTTAGTTCTATCATTGCTTCACTCTTTAGCACAAATTTATTTGGGAGGTTAGGACAGGATCACACTACGAGACAAAGTTAAGCATCAAAGAAGCAATGCACACAGTAACAGTACCACACAGACAAGCCCAAAAATCCTTTCTAAGCTCGAAAGTGGTGTAACATTAGATCATATTGTAAATGTGCAGTGTCCACAGCAGAAATAATGTGTGAAAGAGACGGGTATTACATAATGTGTATAAAGTGCACTGTCCAAAAGAAATCTGAACCCTTTTTTCAAATTGTATCACACAACTATCACACTGCTGCACTTTGCACCATGAACCAACACAACACATTCTGAGGATTGCATCTTTGTTTTTGTAAACCTACGCATATTCATCTTCCTTGAGAGAAATTTCTAAAATATTGAAATTGTTGTTGCCAAACTTGCCACTACTTTGGTATTTTTTATTGGGAGTGGGAAGTTTATATCGCTAATATGAACACGGAATTTGAATGTGTTTATGTTCACATGATGTACCTTATTGTCTAATTATATAAACGCGAAGATGTTTGGACAGTCAAGTTTCCCTCCCTCTGTGCCCCTTCTCAAGATGCTCTTTGGTCCATGCGTCTTATTTTAAAAAACAAAATGAAATGTACCCTAATTATATCCTGATTGAAACACATTGGACCTTCATGACATCCAGATCTATACAGAAATATCATGTAACTTTTCTGGTGGAGGGTAAGCCACCTGCTTGTCTCCATGCTGCTTTTCTCTACATGCTCCACAGTATAGTATATACCAGCATTTCTTTCATTACCAGTGTTGAAATGGCTCTAAAATACCTTGAAAATCATGCCTTCTTATTGCAAGCGGAATTGCCTCGCCACAGAACTGACCTGGCCTGGTGTTGTCACCTGCTTGTCTCACCAGAGATCATAAGTTCCATCTTTAAGACTGTACTACACCGAACTCAACTGAACAGGAGCACTTTGAGATACTTTTTATAGTAAATTTAATCGATCTATTTTTTAAATGTATATATTTGTGGGTTTTGGCATGTTTATGTTTGTTACTGAGCACCTGAAGCTATCCATCTATCCATATAGACACGTTTATACTGTAAAACATGCAAGCCAAAACAACACTATCTACATGTAAGCAGAAAAGTACCCTAGTGCACCTTTAAAATCCATGGAAAGCAGTCAGAATAGCCCGTAGTACCACTTTAATGTAGTCAGTCTAGTCTGTCCACCAGTGGGAGATCTATTCCAGGTCTGACAGTGCTACCGTGTGGAGGTGGACGGATTTGGCCTGGTTTCCTCGTTCCCGCTGAGTCTCTCTTCACCTCGCTGCGGGTGGCTGGAGCTGCGTCTGACACTGCCAGCATGACACAGAGTATTACAACCAACCTCAGTGCCACTAAACCTGGAGAGAGGGACTTCTGACTGCCACACACTGGGCCATGTGTCAGGAAATTTGATACGGTCCAACTCATTACGGCAGCTCAATACCACAGAATGTCTATTATCACTGCAAAGTCCGGGTAGACATTGTCCAGGAGAACACTGTACGGTGAAAAAACAAGGTCAAAGTAAATCCAAGTTATGGTTATTGTTGCTATAACTTTTGCCAAAGACCAATTTTATTTACGTATTTCCACACTTATGTTCTTCTTAAAGACAATAATGTTGATGTTACTTCCTGAGTCGTGGTAAATAGATCTCCTAATTTATTGTCTTTAAGAAGAACATAAGAGTGGATATAACTAAAGAAGACATAATGAACATAGTTGGAGTATTTCAAATCTATTATAACAAAAAGCTAAAACACTAACTTGAAGAGATTATGACTGTATGAATGCATGTGTGAAATTACCCAAACAGGAACATATTTAATTATCCTTGAGGTATCGAAATTGGTATGGAGAATAAAGTATATTCCTTAGTATAAAAAAAAATCTAATTTGAAATTTTAATATCATGACAACACTATGTGGAATAGGGGTAAATTTGGCAATACCATTAACAATACGTGTCTTCAAGGAACACAGAGCGAACGTGTGAATAATGGATTCAAATTACAATTAGTTCATTTGCACTTTTCTTTCTAATACAATCATTTAACTGTATTCTATTATGGAGGGCACCTTTTCTTGAGGGTCTGCAGCTCAGATCAGGTGATTCTGCGCTTGACTCACTTCCTGTGGGGATCGATGGCCAGAGTCAGTCAAATGGTGTAAAACTAATGGCTTTGGAGGATCTTAGGGGCAGGACCAGAGACAGATCAGGCAGATGCCCAGATGTTCCCTGGTGTAGACACTTGAAGGACATACAAGCAGAGATAATGTCCTCTTTTATTGAAAAAAACAAGCATTTATCCAGTGCATCAACGTTTGGTGTTATTCTAGTTGTGGCTATTCTCAAAACTGATCTTAAATGAACAAACAACTGCAGCCACAGACAACTATAAAATGTCAAATGTGGCATACTTAACTCATACATTTTTGATTAAATGATTCGCGGGCCGGATCAAAATGTGAAAAGGGCCGCGTGTAGCCCCCAGGCCTTAGTTTGCTCCCCTCTGATCTAGACCAACAGTTTGTAGTTGGATGGCTTAGATGAGTTTCTGACATGTCAATAGTAATGAAGTGATGACCAATGCATATTATTTATCAGAAGTACCAAAGTGACATACTCAAATCCCCTTTACTAAAAAGCCGAACATATAACAAGCACAGTACCATTATGTTCTTGTTTTGTGTACAATTGTACCTATCACATTGTGAGGGCCTAGTTTGGATTGTCCATGAATGATGTAGGAAACACCGTTTTGAAGAACCACTAATGATGTGAAACATACCCTGTTCTGCTGTACAGATATGAAGAAATCGGTATTGATGTACTGCTGTAACTGACCTGAACTTGACCCTAAATCTACAATCTGTCTCTGAACGTGAATCAAAGATGATCATTATTGAATAAGATCCTGTTCAGATCATCAGACCGGTCTCACACTATTGACTTCAATAACTGAATTAATGCTGCTCTGTCAGCAGCTTCTTGAACGCCTTTCTATAATCTCTTCATTTATTCCACTCCATCGAATTCTATATTGATGGTGACAGCGAGCTTAAAGAGGCTGAGCAAACCACAAAATCTTTGCACAGAACTTTAAGGTCTCTGTTTAAATAAAAAAAATAAATAGCCTCAAAGTAAACCAAACATCACATGCATAGTATTCTTACAACCCTGATTAAAATAATAATACAATCATGTATCCATCCATCCTCGTCCCACCTGTGGCTAGATTGCGGGGGCAGCAGTTAAACCAAATATGCTTAAAACAATATATATGGATTCGCTAATTTGCCATTGGTCTATTGTCCTGTAACCTGTCATTGGTGAAGATGCTCCTTTGAAATGCAGACAGTAGAATATAGCTCTCACAAGTTGTATCATACTTTCATAGACCCTCTCAAGTGAAAAAGGCAAATGTCACAGGCCGAATGAGGATTAGCACATAGAAAGGAGTGGCCGATATGGCATGAAGGCATGAAGGCATATGGCATTTAGATAAGGCTTCTATCCACCTCGCCTGTTTTCAATACTGATATTAATAATGGAATGTTTGGGGGTTAAGGCTGTATAGCAACCAATGCATGTGGGAATGAACTGCATCCATATTTCAACAGGGAAGGCTCATTCTGAGATGCTCCGGCTTCAGCGGGACAGTATAAATACCACATTGGTGTGTCTTTTGAAACCATATGATGAAAACGCTAAGTATTGTGTTTTTGTCCTTCATTTTGACAACACTAAATGTCAAAACACGGCCTTTAGAACGACTGCACATACATAAACAAACCTTCAACCAGAGCAAGAAGGCATCCACAAAAAAGAAAAAAAAAACAGCTCAACAGATCTCTTTTTTTCAGCGTATAGATGTAATAAAACATTGGCAGTGTAGTACAATTTGAAATCCCCTTAAGGCTTTATTAATATCGTCTATGGATTGTATGGAGCCTGCAGCTAGAGAGGGACCCTGCTGGAACCGAGTTGACACAGACACAATGGTCTGAATGGAGTCTAATGACAGCTTAGGTCAGTTTTACACAGTCGCTCAGGGGTAATAGAAGAGAATTCCTTTACATTTTCACTCCAAGCAACCAGGTACATGGTTTAACAACAGTGTGATACCTACTTCCTGTTACTGAAGAGTGCAGACGCTTTTCCTTGCTGCTCCTGCTTGCTACAGCTGTTTTCTTATTTATTTTGCTTTTAAATCAATTTTTTTCCTCTATAAATCTTGGATTATGACTTTTCGAAGGAAACCAAGGATTTTAAGATAATTTTTTACATTTTTAACAAACTATCTGACGAGCCAGCGACATGTCCGGGGAGAGAAGGCAAACAAACTCTTGTGAACGCTGTCGGAAATATCAACATGAAATAATTGAGCTACAAGCACGGATATTCGCTCTAGAATCTGAAAAAGGACTTCACGATACCATTCCAGTGTCACCGAGGGGTAAGAAGTCTACATATCTTTCAAGAAAAGCTACTTTCAACTTAAACCGGAGCGACTCTGTGTCTTTCCCAAAACTGGGTAAAGACCAGCCGGCTACATCTTGGGTCAAACTCGGTGCAAAACCAAAACGATACAAAGCTAATGTAAAGTCGCCTGCTATACAGCTTACAAACAGATTTTTGCCACTATCAGAGGCTGAATTTACAGAACGAGAAAACTGTAGCCTCCATGATGTTGATAAAAAGCAGCAGAAAGACAGACAGTCTGTGCCAAACGTCAAGGACAGTGACACACTCTTGATAGGAGACGGTGCTATCAGTGGAGTCGTACATGGAAGAATGAAAACATGCAGCTTCCCCAGCGGCACAGTTTCTGAGATTACGTCACTGCTTCCCAGAGTACTGTCCACACACAGAGGAGTTAAACAGCTGATTGTACACGTGGGTGCAGTGGACATCCGAAAAGAGCAGACTGAAGTTTTGAAAAAAGACTTCATGAAGTTATTTGAGGAGCTTGATAAAGTAGAAATCAAAACATTCATCAGTGGACCTCTTCCAAATATTGACAGGAAGATCAACAAGTTTAGCCGGCTGCTACAATTGAACACTTGGCTGTCCAAAGAGTGTGCACCTAGAGGATTGCACTACATTGAGAACTTCTATCTGTTCTGGAAACGAGAGGACCTGTTCAAGGGAAGGGGCCCACATCTGTGCAGAGGTGGAGTGAGGGCGCTGACAGAGAACCTCCTCCACGCTCTCAGGCATCAGAATGGCTGTGGACAGGGTCGTGAACAGATAGTTCGAGAAGAGAGGAATGAGAGAAGAACACCGGATCAATCAGCCAGAGACCAAGTCAATGCTTCAACATCAGCAGTAACAAAACAGCCGACTCCACAAAAGGATTTATCAACAGCAGCTCCACCAGGCCCAGCAAAGGATTCAGCTCCAGCTGCTCCAAAATCACCTACACTGCCTCCAGTAATAAGCTCATCAGCTGCAGCACCACAACGATCTCCACCGCCACCCTTGAAGGGCTCAAGCTCAACATCCGTCCACCCTCCCTCGGGGTCCTCATCACAGGCAATGGACCGGTCAGTGACAGGCCCAGCAGCTGCCCTGTCACCACCCCTACCCTCAGACCAGTCCTGGGTCCCCCCTGCAACATCTACTCCCACTCAATCATCACTCTCCTTTTCATCTCCACCTTCACCCAGGGACCTTCCCAACCATCTTGAAAGTCTGATCAAATCAGGAGTAAAGATGGTTCCACTCACACCTAATTTAGCAAGATCAAGAGTTCTGATGTCAAGAATGATGAACTCTTCCCCGTACAAATCTGTGCCCACCATACCACCCAGGAGCTTCAACTCTCCTGCTTCACCAAAAAAACGACCTGCACCTCCACCCCCTCACCTTTCACCTGGTCCATCACCCAAAGCCCCCCCAGCTCTCCCCACTCCCAAACCCCCTCCAGGTCTCCCCCTTCGCCGCCCTCCCCCACCTCCCCCCAGAACTGTTATCTCCCATAGCTAGGATGTAGTGGGTCTCAGCGTTGCCGGGACTTATGGTCATGAAAATGGTCAAACAAACCCGGGGCCCTGTGTTATATCTGTAGTCACGTCACACAGACTGGAGAACAGAAGGACAGTTAGACTGTCCAATCTTAGAAATTTAATTCATATTCCCTGTGAAAAGATAACACCCAGTCACATTGAAACCAATCTGAAACTTGCTGTGCTTAATGTCAGATCATTATGTAACAAATCACTTTTAATTAATGATTTTATATCTTCTTATAATCTTGATTTTATGTTTTTAACTGAAACATGGCTTGACAAAAACACGGGGGATGTAGTTCTAATAGAAGCGACTCCACCGAGCTTCAGGTTTGAATCTGAAACACGCGACAACAAAAAGGGTGGAGGTGTCTGTGCAGTTTTTATAGATAAAATAGTTACCCAGAGGTTGTCTTTTTGGGGTGTTTTCATCATTTGAGTATTTATCTTTAAAATGGAGCTAAAACAGTCTCCCTCCATACTCTACATTGTCCTGTACAAGCCTCCGCAGCACTGCCAAGGTTTTATTGATGATTTTACTGAGATGCTTTCAGTTGTATGCACAGACTTTGACGGTTTGGTCATTACAGGTGATTTCAATGTTCACGTGGATAATGTTTTATCTAAAAAAACATTACAAACGCTAAAGAGCTTGATGCTGCCCTTGAAACCTTTGGTCTTACTCAGCGTGTGAGTGGCCCCACTCACAGCAGAGGACACACTCTGGACCTGCTAATTACTAAAGGGGTTAATATTTCAAACATCAGTGTGGTCGATGTGGCACTGTCTGATCATTTCTGTGTTTTCTTTGACCTGTCTGTTATTCCCAAATCACCGACTGGTCCTGCAGTTGTTCGGAGGAGACACATAAATGACAGCACAAGTGCACTCTTCATGGAAATGATAAACTTTGAAAATCCTTCATGTTCAAATGTTGACGACTTTTTAAATTCTGTTACATCTAATATCTTGAATGTTCTGGACACCATTGCTCCTATGAAGGTTAAAATGGTTAAAAATAAGCAGAAGGCGCCATGGAGGAATAATGAGACAGTCAGGGCACAGAAAAGGGAGTGCCGCAGGGCTGAGCGAAAATGGCGCAAGTCAAAGCTCCAGATTCATAAAGAGATTTATAGAGAAAGGTTGTACATGTACAACCTCATTTTATGTAAAACAAGGGAAGGATTTTTTCTGAAATAATTGGAAATTGCAGTAATAACTCAAGGTGCTCTGTTTGCAACAGTAAACAGACTAACAAACCCTCCAATTCTGCTGCCATTAGAACTAATTTCCATAGCTAAGTGCAATGAGTTTGCAGTATTCTTTAATGACAAGGTTCAGGGGATTAAAAATGCCATAAATTCCACAGTGCAAATAATAACTTTAAAACCACCTACACATTTAGAGCTGACTCAGTTTGCACCTGTAACTGACAAAACTGTCCAAGAGATCATCACCAGTCTGAGTTCTTCTACATGCTGCCTCGATGTGTTACCCACCAGATTTCTAAAGTCTGTTCTGAGCACTTTGTTAACACCACTCACTCACATAGTTAACATGTCGCTTCAATCTGGAACATTCCCAAGGGCCTTGAAAACTGCGGTCATTAAGCCATCCTAAAGAAGAGCAGTCTTGATGCCTCAGTACTGAAAATTATCGCCCATCTCAAATCTGCCATTTTTAGGCAAAGTCCTCGAAAAGGTTGTTTACCAACAGCTCACTGACTTCCTCTTAATAAACAACTCATTTGATGTTTTCCAGTCAGGTTTTAGACCTCATCACAGCACTGAGACTGCTCTTATCAAGGTGACAAATGACATCCGCCTGAACACTGACGCAGGCAAAGCCTCAGTCTTAATTCTGTTAGATCTGAGCGCTGCTTTTGACACTGTCAATCATGGGATCCTCCTACAGAGACTAGAGGACTGGGTGGGCATCACTGGCACCGCCCTAAATTGGTTGAAGTCCTACCTTGAGGACAGAGAGTACTTTGTTGAGATTGGTAACTGTGTCTCAGACCACGTGAGCTTGACCTGTGGGGTGCCCCAAGGGTCAATCCTGGGACCCCTTCTGTTCAACCTCTATATGCTGCCCTTAGGTCAGTTAATACACAGCACAAATGTGTCTTATCACAACTACGCAGATGACACTCAGATCTATGTCTCACTGACGGCAGGTGAATATGGACCAGTGGATTCACTCTGTCACTGCATCCAACAGATCAGCGTGTGGATGCAAACAATTTTCTTCAGCTAAACTCAGACAAGACTGAAATCATCGCCTTTGGGCCGCAGAAACAGAGAGAAAGTGTCAGCAGTCACCTCCAGTCTCTCGCCTAAAACCGACTAATCAAGTTAGAAATCTGGGGTAATAATGGACTCAGACCTGAACTTTAACAGCCACATCAGATCAATAACATCAACAGCCTTTTACCACCTAAAAAACATTGCCAAAATTAAAGGTATAGTGTCTAAACCAGACTTGGAGAGACTTATCCATGTATTTGTCTCCAGTAGGTTAGACTACTGCAACGGCCTGTTCACTGGCCTCTCCAAACGAGCTGTAAAACAGCTGCAGTACATCCAGAATGCTGCTGCTCGAGTCCTGACAAGAACCAGGAAGTACGATCACATTAGTCCTGTGCTCAGGTCTCTGCACTGGCTTCCTGTGGCTCAGAGAATTGACTTTAAAGCAGCTCTGCTTGTGTTCAAGTCTCTCCACGGCCAAGCACCAAAGTACATCTCTGACATGTTAGTGCCATATGAACCATCTCGCTCTCTGAGGACCTCAGGGACCGGCCTCCTGCAGGTGCCTAGAGTCAGGACTAAACATGGGGAATCAGCATTTCAGTTTTTTGCAGCTAAAATCTGGAACAGTCTCCTGAAGATGTGAGACAGGCCTCCACTCTGACAATGTTTAAATCCAGGCTAAAAACAGTTCTGTTTAGACGTGCATACGACTGAAAGATCTATCTGCACTCTTCTCTTTTAAAGCGCTTTATTTTAAAATGATTTTAAAATGATTCTGTGTGTCTTTTTGTGTTTTTATGATTTTAATGCAACTTTTCCTGTTTATGTAAAGCACTTTGAATTGCCCTGTGTACGAATTGTGCTCTACAAATAAACTTGCCTTGCCTTGCCTTGCTCTCACTCTCTGTTTAAGGGTTATTGTTATTCCACTTTCATCTGCTGGTAGTGTGTCCAGCAGTGTGTCTCAAAACAAAATAGAGAAATGTTCTGATAAGATTTGTACCCAGACCAGTGCTCTCTGGTTGGTGTACGCCTCTAAATGAACAACACAACCCTTCATTAATTCGCGTTCTACCGCTTGTTCCCGTTAGGGGTCACAGGTGACTTTGGGCCTTTGTTTATTTTCACAACCAATTAAGTGAAAATAAACTGTGAAATAAACAATTAGACACTAGGGAGAGGTGAGAAAAAACAGAACTCAATAGTTGGTGAGAAAATACATCATGAAAATTGTGTGATTAAAACTGCAAACTGTAAACTGTAATTCCGTAAATTGCAACTGATATTACAGTACATGGACAACACAGTGTAATTTCCCTTTCCCCCCAATTATATTCAGTCCAATTACAATGAAGGGTCCCTCTCCCTGACACACATATTAAAGTATTGTGGTCCCATCTGCTCCAAAGGCTGTGACACGGGGACAGACGGGACGGGGCAGTGACAGCTGTGAGTCACTGCAGAAGATGTACACAGCGGTAAATACAAATCACTGTCAGTGTCAGAACAGCAGCCACTGAAAAGCCCACACCTGCACACAGACATCAGAATATAGAGATAAGAAGTCAAAAGTAGAAAGAGAATGGAGTAGTTGAAATTACTTAAATTATATGCTCCATCTATGAAACAAAATACCTATTTCTCCGTGGACACAGCTGCAGGGATACGGAGTTACACAGTGAGTCTACACAGGCAACTTTACTACCCTTTTGTCAATGCCTGATCTCATCTGGTCCCTAAGCAGAGTTGGGTCTGAAAGTGCATACTGTCTGTAGACTAGACACACCCACCTTGCCTCGTAGGAATGTAGTGTGTGACTGAGTGAGTGAGTCATCTGTGTCCAAAAAGCTGTATTTAAATTGAATGCATTGTATTGTTGTTCTGCATATGAACAAGACCAAACAAAAAACAAAAACAACACCCTAGATTCAACAATAGAGGAATGCTTTCCACTTCAGGACCATCGTATTCTTCCAACAATGTGTTTAACGGTTGCAGAACTGACTCTGTTTTGTCAATGAAAAAGCCCCGGGCCAATAACTCCAATCTCGGATCTAATCAATTACAATTTGATTAAAAGTTGATTAATAGCACAGTCCTAATTATTAGATTCATCCCTCCTCTTTCTGTGCACCTAAGCAATTACTGTTACTGTGCAAGACTATGAATAAAGAAACAAGTTGATTTTTATCAGTCGGTTAATGCACATCCTGCATACGTGCATTTACGTTTACAAGAACAAAAAATCTTGTTAAACAGCACTAAACCACTATGAGGATGCAAATAAGGTGGAAAACACTGAAACAGCCTGATGATGGGAGAGACAAAGCATTTATATATGAAGGGTTAACAACAGTAAAACAAATAGCCCGGTTTCAGCTTATACTATGTGTCTGCTGCTCAATTTATGTCCAAGTGTTAAAGCATGGTGGAAGCTTGAGTCACAGCTGTTACAGTGACAGTAAAGAAAAATGCGAAGACTTGATGTGAGAGTGACTTTGCATTTAGCAGTTGTGTCTCAAAACAACAACGCAAAACTTCACAAACAGAAAGAAGCACTTTGGAAAACCGAGTTAAATTGTCCAAACTCTGCGAAATAGTAGTCTGTATGTTCTTATGTTTTTGCTTTTGCTTTGATTGAAAAACATGGTGCACCCCCTTGTCTTCATGGACATTCGATTGCTTTGCCTAGATTTTTCGCGGTATGGTATTCGAATTTTCTAAGTACTGTTTGTTTTTATGACTCAAAAATACCTTGGAAAAACAAAAAAATCTTGCTGAGCAGTACAGATCTGACTTATAACTCAGCACATTAACACACACTCACTTTTGGGATTCCAGGGAGGTGTGCACTCTACGTCTGACAGTGAGATAATTTGTTTTCAATATAAAGTATCAGTGACTGGTTCAGTCAGCACTACCCAGGAGGGACTCTATGTTCTGCCGCTCTATATTTGGACACATATTCCCAGAGCACCAAAGACACTGACGACATTTCTCTGTAATATTGTATTAGGGCATATTTCGCTGTATCCAAATCCACGCTGCTCACATTTAGTGCTACTTCAGTCTTTCAAATCTACAGTAAAAAAGACATTATTTTTAAAAGGTTGGTACAAAATGGGAAAGGCTTCTGAGTAATGTGTAGTATTTCAATGATAACGGCTGAAGTCTCGTCTTCCAAATGCCATTCATTAAATCCTTCAGCTGTTTAAAATGACAAGAATTCATGACTAAAAACTAATCATCATTTATTTTTCCCCTCAATAAAAACGCATACGGTTCATTGAGACACAGATCGTCTCACATTTAGCTGAGATGTGTCTGAAATATTTCCTGACAGACTGTGCACTATAACCAGAACAGTGTGTCCGGGTCAACTTTTTTCCATTTAGAGAAATCACAGCAGATTGCGTTTTGGTGGCATCATGGAATGGGCACAAATATCGAGCCCTATTTGGACGGGATTAGTTTTAAGTCTCGGGTAAATTGTAATAATGAAGTCATCTGTGTTACAAGTCCAGTGTGAATTGTTCATGTCTGTAAAAATGAAAAGAATCCCCCAGATTTTACCTACTGTATTACAGCAAACTTAAATGTTATCAGATGATTTCAGTCCTTTGCAAACACTCATGTCTGTGATTTGGATCGTTTTTAGTTGTACGCTGAAGTTTCTACATCCATTTTACGTCCAAATCTGAACTAGAATTATATTACTAATTCGCCATGTAACCTTCGCCGAATTCAATTATTGTTTTTCTCTACAATTCTCTACAAAAGGCAACGCAAAACAAACTGCTTGTAAAGTTCAGATCGAGGGGCTGCGTCCTCATGAATGGACTAAAACAGAGAAGTGATGACTGTTACATGAGAAATCTGATCACGTGGATGTCCTTCTGAAAGCAACAACAACGTGGTAAAGAATTATGTCTCACGCTACGCTAGAATGCTTAAAACAAACCTAAAGTGTTGAAAATAGATGAAACGCTATAGCAACATGAATTAAAAGCTTCTTGTCTTAATAAATGTATTAGCAAGTCTGCCATTTCCAGAATAAAGTCCACTCATTTCTGAAATTGCTAATACCGTGCAAATGTTCCAAAAAAAAACCCACAGATGTCCCGAGGTAAAACTAATCTGGTGCAAATAAGGCTTAAGTCTGCACTTTGATAACTTATAATGATGGTGATTGTTCAAATGGTTTGTGAAAGCTGAGAACAAATCAGAAAGATGGCAAAAGTGGATAAGTTAACGTCTCCCTGTGTGGAGTTTAAGAACATACATACTACTTTTGTGTTTGGAAAATCAGGTAATGCAGCTTAAATTTTGCTCACGACAATTCTTCAGTAACGAAGCTTTAGGCAGAAACAGCTCAGTCTTAAATTCTCCTTAACGGATAAATAGTGCAGGTCAAAACAGCTCGTAACCGTGTCATCTGCAAGTCATCACTAAATACCTGCTTACACGCTGCACTGGGAGCGTATTAGCCATAAAGGGACATTAAATCTGAAAATCGAAAACCTCTCTGGTTCTGGACGATTACCCTATGAGCCATTACTGTGCTTTGTACTTGAGGTTGGCACATTTTAAATCCCAACAGCAACCCCCCCATCTGTTCATACTTTTGTATTTGTGTCCTTTGAAAATTGCAGTTTTAAAACAATTTGCAGTAATTTGTTCTTTCTCTTACACAACAATAATGAACGCGAACCTCAGTGGAATACATTTCATTTCCACAAATTTTCATGATCATTTGGCGCTTCATTCATTGACTTTGTAACATACACGAGAATTACTGTTAATGTTTTCCCCCAAAGAAAAAGAAAAAAAAAAGTTCAATCAAACTCATTTCAGCTGCAGTCGGCCTGTTATCTGTCGACATAAAAACATATTGACTTTAAGAACTGCAACGGTTGTTACTAAAAAACATTGTGAGTCATATCAAATGCAGCGCAGGGACATATTAATCAGTGTTCTTTTGTGCTGCCCATCCAATATCAGCCAGTTTTATTCATTACACATTCCCCTGTCTCTATTTCCAGATGACCTGTGTGACCTCAGATAAGCACAGCATTTACCAGATAAAGCAACAGCATTTTAAAATACTTTTGAGCGTGACACGTTGAGAATAGGAGTGATATTAAGTGACAGTGTGGGTGTTAAACTCATGGATAAGAAGCTGGCTTTTGCTCTTTTGTTCTTCTTACAGTCAATTGATGACCTACCTGACACCATTAGAAGAGAACAATCAACATATTCCTCATCAAAAAGTGGAAAAACAAACCAACTGATTGAGAGGGTGGAATATGCAGTCAGAGCACGGCAACAATTTACAAGGCCAGCGTTTAAAGAGACAGTTTAAAGGGATCATTTGTTGGGATTCAAAATACAGTCATGGACAGAATGTCAATGTTTTGTTGTAAATGAGTGTATTTCATGTTTTCCCTCATAGAGTAACTCGTAAAAACAGCACTTTGTGGCCTGTGTGTTGTCTACGGTTAGTAATAAAAGCATTTTCAACGCGGAAGTAAGGGCTAAAAGCAGTGCTCTGATTGGCTGTGCTTGGGCGGACCACTTAAGTCACTTCGCTGTCTGAAGAGAGTTGTTTTAAAACTACACTTTTAAAATGAATGCATATGAATATTAAAGATGCAAAAGGTTTTTAGAGAACTGGACGAGGACAAGTTAGATGTTAATACCTTTAGTACTTCTGGTTTCATGGTGTGAAAATCAAGCTTTAATAGTAAGAAAGACTATTTTGCAACGAGAAAGAAAAGTTTGGCTTAAATGTCACTGAAGGCCATCAGTTTGTTGCATCGATTCAACCTCTCACGATAAAAATGCTATAAATTGCACGCATTTTTTAACATTCTTGAGTCAAATTGGTCTTTAACTTCAAATTATCAGGTGTTACATTTTCTCTAATGTGATCAATTATGAGCTCACCATCTGCTACCCTCGCGTTATCCTGCTTACAGTGCTATTCCTCAGTATCACAGGCAGGCGCGTGAAGTTGGCAAGTTGTACATTTACAGAACTTCTGTAGTACTAGAGTTCATCTGTGTAAAAATTACATCTCCATATTTATCAGACATGTAAAAGCTATGGACTTTCTATCTATATCTTCCTATAAACCAAATAAACATCTCAAACAGTATGTAAACGTAACTCCATCATTAAAAAATAAAGAAAAAACATGAAAGCAGCTATATTTTCTGTTGAAAGGGAGAAAAATTGTAAATATGGTTTTCCTCCGGGTGTAAAGGTCCATTTGAGGTGCAGACAGTTGTGTGTCTCTAATCCTCTTAAGCCCCTGCAGAGAGAGTCACACTGTATTTGTCACATCTGATCCACTCAAACCACAGGGGCCAAAACAGAGCTCTTTGTGAAGGACCAGTATTTAAAATCATGTATTTCCTATGTTGATTAAGTTTAAGGACAATGGATTGCATACAGTGTTTCATAATGGTTTTGATAATATAAATACTGTATGTGGTGGAAAGTAACAAGGTACAAAAGTAAAAGTACAGCACTGAAGTAAACATTTTATCTCTCTCTATTGACCTTATTCTGCCCCGCCCACTTTTGCCGTTTTTTGCACTTTTGTTGTAAACGCACTTCCGTTTGACGAGAACTCCGTTAAAGCTAATGACGAACGAGGGGAAAGTCTCGCCGCTAAAATGTTACATAAAGTAGATTGATTTGTGTAAAATGTTTAATGAACACGAGCAACAACAAGTCAACAACGCACCGATTTTCAGTCTGAAAACGGCTTTTTAGTCAGCGTAGAACTAATTTTCTGTTGAGCTCGTCTGCTCCGTGTAAACTAATACAACGGAAACAAGACGGCGGCGCGTACGGCAACTTCCGGAATAAGGTGCATACTTTACTTAAGTAACTTACTGTGGATCTTTCTTTTGTTTGTTTTTAGCATGTATCTGTACTTTAAACTCCACTACATTTTGGAACTGGACTGAAAAGAAGAAAGCACTTTTCTTTTTTTGTAACTTAATTTTTTATTAATTTTCAACATCATAACATTAGTACAACAAATGCAGTTCAAACGGCAAGGAATGACATCCTACTTAATATCAGCACCTGGCAATGGGATGAGAGTACATTTGGCATTTACATTTGTTAAACAGAGCAGCTACAACAATCAATTAAACAACCTTATAATAGACAGACCATTTAGACCACCTTGAATAATAAAGCTCTGCTTGTAACCTTAACATAAATGTTAGTCTTTCCATTTTATGCGTTTCCTCAATTAAAATCAACCAATCTTTAATTTCAGGTGGGCGTGACTGAAGCCAATTTCTTGTAATTACTTTTTTAGCACAAGCACATAGAATTTTGAATAGATATTTTACATTATTTGGCATATCAGAAGGTACGTCTGCCATGTAAAGAGTCATCATGTTTTGAGTTATATTAGTACCAATTATTTGCTCAATAGTTGAACCAACATCTAACCAGAATTATTTTAATCTTATACATGACCAAAAAATGTGGGTGTGGTGAGCTTCGCTTTCTCCACAACCTCCAACATGTAGAGTTGTTCGTATTCCAACTTTTTGTTGTTTGGGGTTATGAAGAAGCGAGTTATATTTTTCCAGCTGAATTCTCTCCAATATGAAGAACAGGAAGTCGAAAGAGCATTTACACATATGTTCTCCCAGTGTTCATTTGATATGTTTATACTCATTTCTTTCTCCCATTTTTTTTTAATATAGTCTGTAGATTTTTTCCTACCACTTATCAGGCTTTGGTACAATTTAGAAATAAGTGAAGAACATCCCCCACAATATGACTGTGAAGCCAGTTTAATTAAATCAGTATAATCTCTTTCGACAGTCTTTAATTTGGTTGATAGATATTGTCTTAATTGTAGGTATCTAAAGAAATCATTTTTTTCCAAGTTATATTTCCTTTGCAATGTTTGAAAACTTGTTAACGTATTCTTATCTAATATCTTACAATAGGTTGTAATTCCATTCTGTGCCCAATATTTGAATCTTGCATCATTCTGATTAGGTTTAAAATCTGTATCATAAGCCACCCATCTGAGTATACGTGTATGTTCTGTTAATTTGAGTTCTTTTATAACCTGAAACCAGTTTGTCAGTGTAAAGGATGCCAATGGGGTCAAATCTTTCTGACAGTTCAACATAAGTCTTTGATCTCCAATCAGTGCTTGTATGGGAACTCTCTCACATGCACTTTCCATCTCTTTCCATCTTGCCCCATATGAACTATCACACCACAGTATTAATGGTTTAAGTTGGGCTGCCAGATAGTAATCCCGGAGATTTGGCAATGATAGTCCCCTTTTTCTTAATACGGAGTGTTAATGTACTGTATTTGATTCGTGGTTTTTTGCCCCTCCAAAGAAAACGAGATATTTGTTTGTCCCATTCGTGAAACTGAAAATTTGGGATTTTAATAGGCAGTGACATGAATAGATATAAAAGTCTAGGTAGAACTGATATTTTAATCACTTCAATTCTTGAGTGAAAGTTAAGTATCCGTGATTTCGACCAATGTGTGAGATCCTCCCTAATCTTCTTATTCAAACTTTCAAAATTTGTCTTGTACAGTTCTTCAGGACTATGCGCCAGCCATACACCCAGATAACGATTTTTTCTTTTGACCAGTCAGTTGATATCCTCCCTTTTAATACTGTTGAAGGCTTATAATTGAAGCACATAATTTGTGTTTTACTGATGTTTAATTTGTACCCGGAGTATTCACTAAACTTATCAAGCAATTCTAAGAGTGTGTTGATGGATTCATCTGGATTGGATAGATATAAAATGATATCATCCGCATATAGGGCTACTTTGTGTTCTCTGAAGTTTATGATTATACCAGTAATATTTTGATTTTCCTTATTGCCTGTGCCAACGGCTCAATGTAGAGGGAAAACAGGGTTGGTGATAAGGGGCAACCTTGTCGAGTAGATCTCTGAAGCTTTATCCGATCTGTTAACCGGCCCATTTATTTAACCCTTGCTACAGGCGCTGAATACAATGTTCTTATGCTATTTATTGAAGCTTCAGTAAACCAAATCTTTTCTAAAACTAAGAAGAAATATTGCCAATCTACACAATCAAAAGCCTTTTTCGCATCTAAACTCAACAAAGCAGCTTTTTGTTTATGCGCTCGATATTACTGATTATGTGAAGGACCGCCTAATGTTATCTTAAGGCCTGTCTTCCAGCAACAAATCCAGTTTGATCTTCATCTATTAACTCTGGAATAAAGGAATTCAACCTGTTTGATATAATTGATGCATATAATTTATAATCTTGATTTAAAAATTGAAATAGGCCTATAAGAGCTACATAGAGTTTTATCTTTGCCCTTTGGGTATGACAGTTATAATCGCTTCAGCCCAAGACGGCGGTGTTCTCATGTTTTGCAGCGCCCAATTCAGAGACTTTAAAAAGGACTGGTGATAAATCCTCTTTAAATGTTTTATACCACTCTGCTGGTAAACCATCTGTACCTGGAGTTTTATTGTTTTTTAAGTTTTTAAAACTACGCCTAATTCGGCTTTACTAATTTGTCTGGTTAAATTATCATTCTGCTGTTTTCCTATTGATGGTAAGTCTAAGGAGTCAAGAAACTTTTTACATTCTCCGCATTCCTTCGCTTGGGCTGAGGTACAGCATTTTTATAATATTCATGAAATGCCGTATCAATCCCATCTAGATCCCTTTCCAAAATCCCCTGCCTTTAAGTTAGTTACTGAACAGACCGAATGTAATATTTGTTTTTGACGTGTTTTTGGAGCCAGTAGTTTAGTAGCCTTGGGTCCTGATTCATAATAAGATTGTTTTAAAATTTTATATTTTTTCTCTTCTTCTTCTTTATACATCTCTGCAATTTGAGTTCTTTTTAGTTTAATTTCTTCTAATATCTGATTACATGGTTTGTTGGAATATTTATTTTCAAATTCCTTTAATGTTTTATCCAAGTATGTAAATAATCATATCCTTTCCTTCTTAATTGCTGTACTTAATGATATGAATTTGCCCTCTTATTACAGCCTTCAACGTATCCCAGAGAATATTAGGATCAACTTGTCCATCGCCGCTTAGTTCTAAGTTTTTATTTCCGCTTATATCTCCTATCACTTTGTTATTATTTAATAAGCCCGTGTTTAACCTCCATATTGTCTTTTTAGGTCTAGTATGTAGGTGGAGTGTTAAATATATAGGTGAATGGTCTGATAAACTCCTAGTGCCGATTTCACAGTTTTTTATTCTATGTCTATCATTGTTCGACATAAAAAAAAAATCTATTCTTGAATGTACTGAATGAGGGGGAGAAAAAAGGTATAGTCCCTGTCTGTTGGATGCAACTCGCAAACATCAAACAAGCCCAAGTCACTCAAACCAGTTCTTAATAATTTACTTTGTGATGTAATTGTTCTTTTGATATTAGATGTGTCATTTTTGTGCATGATTGTATTAAAAATCACCTCATATCAAAACCCCTTGTGTTTCAGAGGAAATCATTACCAAAATTTTCTTCAAAAAATTTGAATCATAATCAGGGGGCAAGTATATGGAAACAAGAGTGGTTAATCTGCCCTCTATTTTACATTGAACTAGTATGTACCTGCCTTCATTATCCTTTATTTGTTTAATATATTCAAAATGTATTGAATTGTGTATTAACACTGCTACACCTCTTTATGTCTCCTCCTTCAAATAACTATGATAGGTATTATTATATCCAAACCTCTTTAGTTTCTCATGTTCATCCTGAGAAAGATGAGTTTCCTGAAGAAACATTACTTGTATTTTCTCCTTTTTCTATCCATGAAATCACTCTACTTCTTTTTAATAGGGTTATTTAGACCATTAACATTCCATGAAGCTACTCTGAAATTAACATCAGCCATACACGTGTCACCCAGTAAACATGCTGACTGCAAGAACAATAGAACATTTGAAACAAATATTGAACAAACAGAACAAAACAACTTCCACCCTTAGGGCCTTAATTTGCCCTGTCTTCCCATCCATAGTTGTCCTTCCTTACAACTTAGGAGATTCCGTCCTACTCCTTGTAGGAGCTCCTCTTCTGCTAAGAGCACAGTCCGTCTAGGTTAGAGTCTGTGAAAAAAAAAAAATAAATAAAAAATAATGTGTGTGTGTGTGTGTAATAAACTAAGAGTAATTCCTTCCCCGACCCAACCAGAATCTGTAGTAAAAAAGGTCTTCCTATATCTAAAATAAAAATTATATGAATTTCTATAAAATAACTATTCTTTAGACAATAAAACTAAGGTGTTTGTGTGACTTTAGATCTAAAGAACAACCGAGGTGGATGTATTAGGTAAGGTACTTATATTATGCCTCTCTTTTTGATAGTTACGAATAGTTAAATTTAAATGTACCTGTTTACAATAGCAATGATTCTTGACCAACCTCTTCAAACTAACTATTGATCTCGTGAAAAACCACGTAGTCTGTCAACGGATTCGCTCGCGAGAGTGCTGTCCATCTTGTCCCAGTGCATCCCGAGTGAGGACCTGCCCCAGTCTATGTCCGCATGTTGAGGTGAGACCACCCAAAAGCCTCTTCTTCCCAGGTCCTCCGCTGCCTTCGAGGCATTTCTTGTACACGCGTGGTCCGCCTCCCAGTGAATCCTCATTCTCGCTGGATACGGTGTCTGGAAGCGAATTTTCGCTTCTTCTTGAGAGCTCTCTTTATGTCTTTGTATTCTTTCATCTTGATATTAATCTGGGGCATGTCGTTGGCAAATGAAATCACTTTACCGTCATAAGTGACCTCTTCGCCCAAGCTGCTCTTAATACTTTTCTTTGATATCAAATCTCTGGAAGTTGACTCAGGATGGACCTAGTGGTCTGATTGTTCTGTGGTCTTGGACCCAAAGAGCGTGTGATCGTTGTATCTGAAGGTTCAAGTCCTCTTCCCAGGGCGAGCTCCTTCTCTTCAGAAAGTTCTCCATGAACACTTCATTGAATTGCCCTCAGCACCTCCGTGATTCCAAAATGCGTATATTATTTCTACGTGATCGTCCCTCTAAATCTGTCATTTTTTGTTGTTTAAGGCAGTGCCGTAGTGCTTCTCTCAAATCTGTATTCACAGTCTCCAACTCCTTGATGCGCTGTTCAGCCTCTGTCAGCCTTGTACCTTGGTTACGAATGTCGACATTAATATTTAGGAGCTTCTGGTTAATTTCAACCTTGAAGCTACTAATCTCTTGTTTCAGCTCGTTCTTCATTTCTGTGACTGTTTTGGTCAGTTCCAAAATAGCTTTAGCTGTGGTAAGCTCTCCTCGTCCTCTGCCATAGCTAGTTCCCGCTTATTTTGGCATGTTAGCTTCTTCGCACTCTGTAAACCTCCAACAAATTTTCACTGCTTTCCACGCCACTTTTGGAAGGTTCCTGTGTTTTCTTGATCTAGTTCCACGATTATACAAAATTTAGTAGCCGGAAACAAGTGTTTTCTCGAGTTGCGTGGACTTTTCCCCACTTCTGGTCGGGAGCGGTAGCAAGTCACTCCGCCATCTCTAAGCGCTCAACCGGAAGTCCTCGAAGAAGAAGAAAGCACTTTTCACATGGTTTCATTGTTTATTTTTAGTACGTTCATTCTGCCCAAAGGTTTTAAGTTCAAGCAGCAACTTTGAGCAAACTAAAATATATACATCAAATTTACCAGAAAATCTAGGGCATTACTACTGTTGACCGAAGATCAGCTCAAATCTGTATCAAAATCACTGCTTTTAATGTTGTAATACATCTCCAAATCTGTATGAAATGCTAAACTCTATACTCTTTTTAAACTGGTACTTAAAAATGATATATTACTTTTTTTTCCCCCTTTTTGCATATGTTTCTTTGATTTTTACTTGAGTATATTTTTGCACATGTATCTGTACATTGACAAAACAGAGTACTTTGAATCCATTGCTGAAAATGTGTATTTCAAAATTGAATGAAACATGGTGTGTATCTAAATACATGTTTAAATTCAAGTACAAAACGAATCTTTCTGAACTGCTGTGATTTAAGGATCCCACTTGAACACTGAACACTAAAAAGCTGCATATCTGGACATCACAATGGTAAGTTACATCATCTGAGAACTCAAGAAAAAAAAAAAACACTATTAAGGCCATGATGATTGTTATTTGGAGAAAAGAAAATCAATTGTGAGTTCCTCCTTTTGAAGAGCCGCACTACATATTTCTCAGGTCCATTTAGCCAAGCCTTTATCGTACTTTTCATTTTCTTTTTTATCAAGAACTGCACTGATCAATGAGAGATGGAGCCATTAAGAAATTGCAAAGAGTTTTAGTGAGAAACCACGTAAAACACCGACTTCAAAAAAGCAGTGACACAACTTTCAAATAGAACGAACCTAAACCAATCTCGTTTTCTTCTTAATTCAACATTGGAAGGTGACAGGACGGTGGCACTTGGGCGGATGCACCGTACGCTTCGCCAAATACAGAATACGCTCCGAAAATATTCAGACTGTCAACACACGCACAACAGGCTATCTTGCTGCTATCATTATTTCACTCATTAGAATGCGGAGCAGACCGAGCAAGGGGAGCACGGCTGTTTTTTTGAATCTGCTAATTAGGCTCAAAGTCAGGACAATGACACTTTTTCATAACATACCACGCCAGAAGTAACGCTGACACCTCGTCCAAACTTGCGCAGATGAAAAAAGCAACACGGGCAGAACAGAAATGGCCACCTTACCTGTAAAATAGAAAGGAGAGAAAATTAAGGCGGCGTAATAGGTCATCGGTACACCTTTCCATGCATGTCCGCCGCAGACTCTAATAAGGCCTGCTTTATGTGAGCGAACGCCAAACCAAAATGAAAACGAGACCAAATGAATAGCTCAAGACATTTCAATTTGCATCGAACAGGAACCGCTTCTTTACAGATTTTAATTTTGTGCGACTGCAGCCAGGAGAGTCAGATTTTCTTTTTAAAATACGGTTCTGTGTCATTCGAGTAAATCACGGAGCAAAGCAGATGTTTTGCTCTGACAACCTCAAGACGGCAATGAGAAAACAGCTTGTGTGCACTTGAAATATACTGGTATGATTTGTGGAGGGAAGTGTGTGATCTCAAATATAATATAGCCGTTTTGCAGAATGGCGTAATGGTCCATGTTCAAGCGCATAGAAGCTTAAAACGAGATAGTCACTGGGTTTAGAGAAACATTTCAAGTTCTTTCATCTGCTCAAAATCTGAAATGAATACAATCTGTTCATTCTAAGTCATTGTAGATACAGACACAAGAGGTTTTGGAAATAAATCAAAATTATTTTAAAAGTGTACATGCAACTTTTCTAGTGGAGTGTATGCCAATTGCATGTATGTTGCATTTATTAAATTACAGGTGTTTTCATTGTTAAAAAAAAGAACATTAACTCTAGCTTTCAAACCAGCATTCATCAACGTGAATCAAACTAAATACTGCTCTAAGTATGTTTTAGAACATGACTAAAGGCTCAAAAAATTCAATTTTGCGCAATTTTTGTTGTGAAGCACTTTATGATGTCATTGTCTGTGAAAGGTGCTGTACAAATAAACTTTGCTTGCTTTCTTGCTAATGCAAAGTGGCAGTTGTGGCAAAACTACTGGGCTGTGAAAATAATAAAAAGGCAGGTGGTGAACCTTCCATCGGAAAAGTTACGTAATCCACCATTTGGAACTTGTTGTATGACCTTGAATTCATCATTTTTTTATGATAAGTCTTTCACATGTAGAGGCCAGACAAGGCCTGCTGCTGCTTTTGTGTAGCTTTTTTTTTTGTTTATTGTTTCACATTTCCTTCACACCTTGAGTCAAATCTTATTTCTCAGATCTTTTTTTTTTTTTTTTTTTGCTTGTTCTCTACAAAAGCTTTTATAACCACATGTAATGCAGTTTTGTGTGTGGGATGGTAAAAGTTCTATTTCGGCTGAAAGTGGATGATAGATGGAATACAGATTTATTTACATTTTTGTAACATGACATCCAAAGATTACCTGAGACCTAAAAATTAGCCTGCAACTGATACCAGTCCAGCTGAAATGTCTAATAGTATTCAGTACAAGACACACATAAACTTTATGGTGGATAATTAAACCTCTGTGAGTGGGTAATAAATTCTACAAGACTGCAGCACTTGGACCTACTTTATAACGCAATAATAAAGTAGAGAGTGGGACAACCTTTTCTGTTTTGTGGGGGACAGTGGTTAAAGAAGCACTGCGTAACTTTTCCCGCTTGTCGCCATAAAGACAGATTTGACCTTTCTGACCTGGTTGTAAATGTATTTTCAGGCCGTTTGAAGCCCCCACTGTCTCCCCCTGCTGTCTCTGAGTGGAAAACCAGCCTTGCAACATTTCCTGATGCCGACAAAGACAACTCTCCTGAGAAACCTTGGCTCTCTTTTTTTATATCTGGCGTCATTAAATGTTTTTGTACTTCCTTATTTCAATAAAAAAGGAAGGGGAAAAAAAGAAGAAAATAAAGCTTTTGGCGTCTTTTTACTGGCAGAGTTGTTTCACAAGAGACCTGCAGGGGGAGCGCTGTCAATTAAGGTACTTCATTTTGTTTTAAGTAAAAAACAAAAGTGTGTCGTATCCTCCAACAGAAAGGTCACATAGTGCACCTTTAATTTGCTTTAAAAAGTTGTCGCATCTTATTTGGTGGGATATTACCTCTTGTAAGAATACCTGAGAACTTTACACATAGCGGTTTGTGAAGAAAAAAGAGGAAGAAGGAAAAAAAAGAACAAAAATGTCAGGAAGCAAGTTCTAAATATTGATAACATCACACTCAGAATTACATCCATAGATTTGAAACACATTTTGACTCATTAAACATTAGGTAAAGAAAATAAAGGTGTCCTCAAATATTTGTATTTGTTAAATAACCAGTCAGTTGTATGATGTCCTAGTCATAATTCACAAGAAGTAAGATTACAAACCTAAAATGATCTTAAATGCATTGAGTAAAATGAGTAGTTCAACCTGTCAGTGGTAGTGATTCAAAATAGATTCAAGCCTATAACTAACCATATCAAGACAAAAACACTAGACTATGAGTGAGGCGTCACTGAGGGAAGGGAGTAACAGCATAAAGTCTCAAATGCTGTTCGTCTGGAAGAAGGATGTCTTTCTTTATTGGCTGCAGCTTCAGTGGATCAGTATCAGTAAGTGTGTGCATTCATATGAGTGAACAATCTTTACTGAGACAGTGTTTCTTCTCAGTCTGAGAGGGTCTGAGGAAAAGCAGGCAGTGGCCAGAGAGAGGGCACGAGGAAGAGCACAAGTGATTCTCAAAAACTATTCAAGTGAATCATTGAAATGGAGCAGATTGAAGTATCACTCAACCTTGACTTCTCTGTCCAAAGAAAATCACACTAGAGCTGATGTGTGGATCAGAATATGTACTTCAAATGGAGTTAAATGGAGAAGGGGATCAATGTGGAATAACATGTAATTCAGGAATAGAAAGTAAGCAATTAGACTTTACTGTCGTATTATAAATCACTATGATTCAGAACGGCTTGAAATCACTTTGTAAATTGCTATAAAATAGAGATTAAATGTGTCTAATCATAACTAAATCCTATCCAGGTGATAGATGTCCTCTTGACTTTTATAGCTGTGGTGTTTGGTGAACTTTTTTACATGAAGGGCCGAGCTGAAGTTACAGTACTTTAACATCCTAAGATGCAAAAAATAAAACAAGGTACAGACTTACTTAGTTTAGAACAGACACATTTGTGAGAACATAAGGCTTCAGGTACATTAGTCCTTGCATCGATTTCACAACTTTGACTTTTTTTTAACGCAGTTTTATTCATCCTGGTCCACCAAAGTACTCCTTTTTGCTTAAGTTTTGCATTATTACGTTTTGAGATTCAGCACGAGCCTCGGCTGCATTGATTTTCCGTTGATGTCCATCTGACCGTGCTAAATGCAAAGGCACACACGACTACTCATATCAATCCCTCACAATTTTCTTTCACAGCCGTGACTCAAGCTCCCGCCATGTTTTAACACTTGAACATAAATGAAGCAGCAGGCAGATAGTATGAGTAGAAACTATAGAAGCTGCTGTAAATGCACTGTCAATCCTTTAATCTTTCTCCCATTTCAGCTTTCAGTACCGCAACCCAATTTCATCAGGCTAGAAGATCTACAAAATTCAAAAGTTTGTTAAATCTATGAGGATGAGCATTAGCAGCTGATGAAACACGACACTGTTCCCTTTGAATACATTTCGTTCAAAAGTAATATCTCACAGTGCACAAGGGGATGTCATGGTATATGAATTTTGAATTGTGATGGAATATGATCAGAGATTACAAGTCGAAGCCGATGTTTCTCCACCAAAAGGGCAGCTTCTTTGTTTTATTTTAAGTGTAATATACCATAATTCATATTTTTTAGACATTTCAATGTGATAAAGAGGTGCAGAAGATACATTTCTGAAAATGTTCAATATGTAACCAGATTAAAGTAAATTTATAATCTAATTTCTGCATTTCTGCCTGCAATATCACATATCACACCCTTTTTGTTTCACACATAAAACGTTTTGTTCCTTCACACTGACATTCCTTTGAGTTTGTCAGACTCAAACACGCTTTAATGCACCATGCAGAGAATGTTTACACCATTTTATCAAAAGAACAAGACAGAAAGAACAAAACACTTTCCTCTCACTAAAATACACCTCACAAGAGCCAAAAACAGATACAGCTCTGTCAACGTTCTTTGCGATTTAATAAATAATTACACAACAAATGCATGTGTATGGATAATTAGCCCCATTGTGTGTGCGGTGTTTGGATGTTGAATGGGAAAGACACAGCCATTGTCCATCTGCTCTAAATGGCATCCATCCAAATGACACACCATCAACAGAGCATACACGACGACTAATAAAGACTGTTCATTATTCATTTTCTGTCACAATCACTGTCCTATGGAAGCCCATTTCCGCCAGTAAATAGAAACAAAACGCCTCACAAGATGTCATATTATGAGTAATTATGAGTTTAAGTCATATTGTTTTGTTTGAAAGTCATAATTTTGTGTTTGAAAGTCACAATTGTGAGTTATAAAGTCGTATGTTGGGCAAAAGTCAACATTCTGAGTTAAAAAAAGTTATAATTTAAACATCTTTATCATCATTTAAAATCTAGATTAATGATGGTGACTTTTAAATTCATAATTATGACTTTTAGACTGGAATGTTTGACTTTTAAACTCATAATTATGACTTTTAAAGTAAAGAAATATGACTTAAACTTGAAATTTTGACTTTTAAACTTTTATTTTTAAGTATGAGATCAAAAGTATGCCTTTTAAACTGATATTACTTTTAATCTCAATGTTTTGACTTTTTAACTAACTATCTATCTAACAAACTAATTATAACTTCCAGTGAAGATTATATATTTTATTTTATTTAGCGTAAAAAGGGCTACCATGTTGTCTTTTCATCAAGATGAATTTCTCAAGACATTTCTGTCCAATACTACTTTGTCTGTCTATAAACTTTCCATTATCAATGGAAAGGCTATACACTTTTGAGGGAAAATATACTAAAGTCTGTTGAAATCTCATTATAGACATCACTAGGCCAAGCCACTACAACTTTCACACTTCCAGGCTTAGTTTGTACTGTTTTCTTTTCTCGTCTGACTAGAACAGCAACATTGTAATTGATATTTTGTGAAGCATGACAAGATTTGAACATGTTCTGGGTAAGAAAAAATGTTTGGAATGATATCTGGACAGGAATACTGGAACATCAATGAAGAAAGACCTATTTATGGATGCAGGGGCTAAATGCAACTTGAAATGCCCTTGCAGTGTGCTCTCTCTAAATGTGGACTGAACTGTCAGCATCAGTTCTCGATTGGTTTTCTTCATATTTATCTGGTCGGAGTATTGATGTTGCTGCAAACCAAATAATGTCTGACTCAGCCGATGTGTTGTGTGGTGTTCCTCAGGGTTCTGTTTTGGGTCCTGTTTTATTTCTGCTTTTGTAGAGTCTCTCTGGGAAAGCTCATCAGAGAGTTTAGTGATGTCTCTTATCACCAATTTGCTGACGATAGCCAGCTTTATTGCTCTTTTAAACCTTCTGAGGTCCAAAAGTAGAACTCAATTGTAGTAAGTCAATTGCTTAGTGCAAATAAAACAATTGCTAAGTAACTGCAGCTTAATGCAGACAAAACAGAAACTCTGATTATTGCTCCAGGTCACGCCAAACCGTTAAGAAGAAAGTGTTTCTTTCAGTTGAAGAAAATTAGTCTCACAAAAAGATCTGGAACTTTTAATTCATGCCTTTGTGTCCTCGAGTTTAGACTAATGTAATAGTTTGTTTTCATGTCTAAACAAGTGTCTCGTCTGCAACTGGTTCAGAACTCTGCAGAAATAGATGCGCTCACATTTACCTTATTATTATTTTTTTTAACAAAAGTTTATTGATTTTCCAACAAAACTAAATACAAAACAAAACAATCCAGCACAGCATGTCTGTGCATGACTAACTAGTTATAGATGCTCCCAGGGTCTAAGTCAGAGCTTTCAGATTAACATGTCAAGGCGAAGCACATTGAATTATTAGTTACATTTGAAGACAAAATGTGACCCTCCTTTACAAAGTACACCAGCTAGGTCCCGAGGCAAGTGATCCAGAAAGAGTTACCATGAGGCGTTCTATTGGAAAAAGTCTCTCTATGCCATTGTGTAATGACGAACGAGGGAAAAGTCTTGCCGCTAAAATGTTACATAAAGTAGGTTGATTTGTGTAAAATGTTTAATGAACACGAGCAACAACAAGTCAACAACGCTCCGATTTCCTAGGCAGTCTGAAAACGGTTCCAGGTGGAACTTATTTTCTGTTGAGCTCGTCTGCTCCATGTAAATTAATACAACGGAAACAAGACGGCGGTGCGTACAGCAACTTCCGGAATAAGGTGAATACAAACTTTACTTACTTACTTAAATGTGCTGATCTGAATTAGTCTGTGAAATGGTGCATGAGTGTAATGAAAAGTCTATATGTTTTTAAAAAAAAAGTATAGTTAGAGCTGTTTTGTTCATAATAAATCTGCATAAGTACTTCTATCTGAAAACAAAGGCCATGGCCAGCTCTCATACACACTGCATGAATTATTGAACGAAAAATGGATAATTATAAATTGCGGAATATATTTGTGTCTATTCTCCTAAGTGCTCCACAGATACAATAGCTTTTGGTCTATTTAAACGTTCTTAATTTGCCCTGCGAAGAAAAGGCTTTTGTTTAATTCATGCAATAGACAAAAGAAAAGCATTTCCTTGCAGCAAATTCATTTCATAAACAGTATATTACTTTTAAAACCAAACTTAGAAGAAACATGAACCACAATAAACTCTACATTTTGGTGGATTTAAAGTTGCAATAACAGCAATTTTAACAGAAGCTTTTGGCCACACAATTATGTCTAACGAAGAACGCTGTTTCTAAATTATAAAAGTATGGTAAAATATGGTCCCCATAGTTCTACCCTCATGATCTAAACGCAGCCAGGACTGTCACAGTGGCACAACAAAAAGCACACTTTGAATCAACAACAACAAAAAACAACATAAAACATGCACAAAAAATCTTGCTCTACTTTGAATCAAAGCCAAAGAGAACTGCTTCTTGAGCAAGGATTTACAATGCACCAATGACTCAAATTTTGTCTGTGGATGTTGAGACAAGGCGTGAAGCACCACATCCAGTGTGTCAACATGTGCCCTGAACATGCAGCAGTTCATGAAACCTTTTTCAGTTCATTAAACTTTTTTTTTTGGCTCCAGTCCCCATGATGCCCGTACACAGAGAGTAGTGTGTGACCTATTAATTAACTAAAATTTTGAACAAGTGATGATTGATTCAATAAAAATAAAGCAAACGTTTGAGCTTTTTGTGCTTCAAAGTTTTATGTGCAGATTTACAAAGCACAAAAGGAGCAGGAAAAAAGAAAGAAAAGAAACAAATATATTTTTATAATCCTAACTTTTATAATCCTAAATTAATTTTATTCAGTTAGAGCCACTTTCAGCCACTTTCAGCCACTGTCGCTGTGTGACAGCGAGCATTGGGGACTGGGTGATTACTCTGACTAAATAGGGACTGGGGGAAGAGACTTAGTTCTTGGTATTGGTATGTTTAAAAATGCTTTATGTGTATCCTGGTCCTAGTCAGAGACAATGTACAGATCAGTCCAATGCTATAAAACAAAAGCCATGTTCACATATAACAGTTCCAATGAGCCACCTTCCTGTGGCTGGTGGTGCTGGCTCCAAATGGATGTGCAACAGTCCTGGACCATCTGCAGCCTGTCCATTTGTGGGAGTAGGATCTCTTCTTCAATGTGGTTCTCTCAGAGGTTTCTACATTTTTCCATTTTTTTTTTATTTTTTATTTTTATGTAGTTTTTCCTTACTGAGAAGGAGGTCAAGGACAGGGAATGCTCTGGGACAGTTATCCATTTACTAAATTATCTTGAACATTACATGTGGCCCATTGTGGTTGTTATTTTGGCTGCTACAAAACTGAATTTAACTGAACTGAAAAAACTCCTTATTTTACAACCACCCAGTTCGCCAGCTACAATTACATTCACACTGTAATAGTAGCTGAAAGTGGGTCCTGTCTAAGTCACAACGAAACATGTTTTAAATAAACTCAATGACACAAAAGTACCTGCCTCTGAGCAGGAGCAAAAAAAGTATATTCCTGGTTCCTGGTACAAAAAAGTACCAGAAACTGAAAAAGGTTCCAAGATTGGGAAAACACCTAAACAGAAGTCAAATACTGTGTTCACCCATGTTTACTACAGAGACATAAGCCCCTGTGCAGTGCCAGGGGGCAGGTTATATTGACGTTTGTTTGGATTTGTTGAAGGTGTTCTGAGGTGAGACAGGAGAATCCCAGGCCTGTGTCAGATGGTATTTTCTATTGTAAAACCTAATCAGCTGTGACAGACTGCAGCTCTCGGAATAAGAATGAACTCTCAAGCACTTTTAGTTTCATTTCAACCGTGGACCATTAGTACTCTGACTTCACTAATCACTTAATTGTTTTGGATATGAAGTAGTCTTCCTGGCCTCTCCAGAAGAATAACAAATGCTTGTTTCCCCTTCCACACTGCCAGGCATTTGGCACATATTGAAAGAGATTTATGCAACTTTCTTCTGTTGTGGCAAACTGTGCTGGTTGGATGTGTTCAGAGTTCACAGTCCTTTGACACATTTGTACTGTGGGAATAACAGCGTTTTCTGTCAAGCTTGGCTGCTGTGTTGTCAGGCATTTACCCTTTTTAGACTAACCGCCATAAGATTGTCATAACCTTGTACATTTATTTCTCCCCCGCAGAACGTAGAGAACAAGGTTGTACATTTTTTATGTGATTTTCTACAACAACACGAGCTGAGATAATCTTGGAAAAACATAAAACGTAAAACAGAAAGAGAGATAATTAAAATAAAAGTGCCAGCCAGGGGGTGGGTAGGATTTGAGCTTGCAAGACAATACGCGTTGTTACAGTTTTGATTGTCGGTAACATTGTACTTAATTCTGGGTGAAGAATAGGGTTATCTTGTTACTGACTTCAGTTTTAGAAATATAAAATGCTGCCATGATGATAAGTACATTTATAATATAGCGCTTACTACTGCTACTGTTACTTAATATTCCAAGCACCACATTCTGTAAATTACCTCCGCTTTTCTCCTTCACCATTCTCCCCTTGCTTCTCTCTTCCTCTGGTGCTTTCTCTGATTAATGAGTCAACCGCTAACTGCATCCTCCAGGGCTTACGTGTGGGGCAAAACCGCCAAAAAACAATGACCAACGGGTGTGAAAACCTAACACAGGTGAAGCAGCACAACTCTGAGCTCGAAGTAGTTGAACTGAGGCGCTTGTGATGATGAATGTAATTGAGGTCTCGCGAAATTAATCCAGCTTGACCTTCAAACAGGAGAACACTGCTCCATATGACAAAGACCATTTTAAAAGTCTTGGATGATGATGCAAGGAGGAGAAAGAAATGTTGTATTCTTAAGCAAACACATTGACTCATAACGAAACTCTTATGACACTAACGTTTAGAGATGTTTAAATGCTTAAAAGACAATTGCATCACCATTCAGGGTTTTACAAAATCTTCGTGGAGACAAACTGCTTTTCATACACGCTTTGATGACAAAGTTGATGTATTTTCATCTTTCTGATCACTACAATTTCAAATATACCCCAAGAGAATCAGGTAAATGCAGATGACGCAAGTGATTGAAATGCTAAAGTTACAAAGGCTCATAAATCAACACGTTTCAAAGTCTATGGCACTTCTCGTTTTTATTTAATTATTTATTTACACATTGGGAAGTACATTTGAATTCATGAACAAGCATTTTCAGCGTGCCATTCCTAGCAGGTGCTTTCTGTTTAAGAACAAAACATTCTACATAGAGTCAAAATGCTGAAACACAGGCCATCTATGGACCACGAGTTTGTGCGCCATTTCTGCTGGTATATTTATCAGGAATACTCTTCTTTTAGTCACTGAATATATCCATCATTAAAACCACATTAGCATTCTTTATCATTTTAGATTCACTGTTGTTGGAAGAAATATCAAAAGATAGCCAAAAACACTGAACTTTCTCATTATTTGTTTGAGACTGGCTCCGCGAACTTGTCATATTAATCACATGGTTTACAACAATCACACCTATAGAGTTAAATATTGGCTCCAGTTTTTGAAGCTATTGTGTTAAGATAAGATCAGTTGTGTTTAGCTAACAGACTAACACTTTAGGTTTTGCGAACAGAGAAGACGTTAAACCTTTTGCCAGTTTTTGTTTCATGTGGATATTCCCAGTAATTACAGAGATATGAGC
This sequence comes from Rhinogobius similis, assembly GCA_019453435.1. Classification (NCBI taxonomy): domain Eukaryota; kingdom Metazoa; phylum Chordata; class Actinopteri; order Gobiiformes; family Gobiidae; genus Rhinogobius; species Rhinogobius similis. Next base: position 23,604,261 of record CM033625.1, read on the forward strand.
CATTAAACAGGTCAACAAATCTGACAGTTAAACAGCAAATTCCACAAAAGAATTTCGACCAGTCTCCAGCTCAATTTTCTACTTATTCCACATTTACGACGATGCTTGTTCCCATCCCAGTATTGATTGCATGAACAAATTTTCACAGAACAATTTTTAGATTATTAAACTAAAGCAACAACAAAAGAATCATGAGAGGAACACATTGATCAGAAAAAATCCTGTTTAATAGAAAATCTACCATGCAATCTGAGGAGTAAAACTTCAAACAAAATAGACTATTTTCAGTTAAAAGAGGAAAGGAATCAATCTAAAGTTTGTGTACTCAGTCTAAGCTTCTTTTAAATGTTTTCTATTACTTTATTGATTGTTATATATTGCTCCTTACGGCTTAAGCAAACTCCTTGTGGTGGTTTTGTTTACTGACAAGGGCAATAAAACCTTTTCTGACTCTGATTTTGATATATCAGTAAAAGCTTGCATAAACCTGAAACCTCCATCATGAAAAGTACGCCTTAGTGTTACTAAAGCAGCTCTGTAACCTCGGACCACCTATGTGTTCTCACCTGTGTGGTGTATTGGAATGTGTTGCTCTGCGCCCTCTGCAGGTCACACCCGCACTCTCATCCTCTGACTCTATGACCTCCCTGTGTCTATATGAACCTCCCTGCGCTGTGGACCCGACCCGAGTCCCCGGTCTGGACCTCACATGGACCTTTTGACCACAACACCTGGAGTTCAACCTCTGGAACACACTGCTCTCAATTCACTGTGCGGACGACAAAAGCTCCAAAGCCTTCCATTAAAGCTGGAAAATGGGTTCTTACAAGCACAAACTGGACTATAGAAATACCAACCAAACTAAGTCATGATTAGACAAAAATGTCAAATAATAATCTTAGGCAAGGCAAGGCAAGGCAAGGCAAGTTTATTTGTAGAGCACAATTCGTACACAGTTAATTGCTTATGTAGAAAATATCACTGAATTCCTCACATTTCGGACTGGTTACAAAATGTGCTTAGAATAAAAATTTAAAAAGTCAATGAGCTAAGGAAAAATTCTTACTCCATCTGCAAATAATTTTACCTTGAAATGAAAATAATTTTAACTTACCTCGAATTTCAATTTTGTGATTTATTTATTTATTTATTTTTTTTGTGCAATAAAAATTCTTGTAAATGATTAAATGCAAAATTGAAGACAACTGCTCGGTCCAGAAATTCTACTTTTTGCGTCTGAGCTTTCAGAGATGAAGCAAAAGACGATCTGAGCTCAGAGAGATGAGAAGTGATCAAGTTTGAGGAAGTTTTTGGGCGTTTGTGTTTTGTTTGTTTGTACACTTTTAGTAATAATTCCATGTTAAGTTTTAAGTGTTCATTGCATCGATACCTGGTCAAACTTCTACTCATTCCTAGTGTTATCAAGTTTAAAACATCACATAAAACACATACTCTTGTTTTGTTTTTTGGTTTATTTTTGCAATGCAAGTTTGTGAAGCTTGCTTTACGGGTTCAGGACGATGCTGGTGTGCCTGACGCCGGGCCTGTCCTGTCCTGTGTGCTCTGCTCACCTCGCTCTTTGTGGAGACTTTCTCCAGTTCAGTGGTGATCACTGGAGCCTGGCCTGGTCTCAGGAGGAACGAGGTTTTCCTCTTCATCATGGGTTTGGGTTCGGTCACGTCTTTTGTCTGCTGCTCCAAAGCTGCCTTCAGGCTCTGGATCTCCGCCTGGTGTGCGCTCCTCTGCCTCTGCAGCTGATGGACTTCCTCCTGCAGTGTCTGGCCTCTCTGCTTCTCGTCCCTCAGCTCGTGTTGCGCTTTCCTCAGATCCTGCATTTGGATATCCGCATGGACCTGGGCCTCATAGGCAGATGCCTTCAGAGCTTTGTTCTCCTGCTGGAGGTTTTTCATTTCCGCCTCCAATTTTCTGAGACTGTGGGAGAAATCTTAGAAGGCGCTCGACACAGTCTCAAATTAGATTTTCACTTGTTCCTGCAGCTCCTGGTTTTTGTGTTGCTCCTCGTTGAGCTCTTGTTGCAGAGTGCTGATGTTGCTTTTCAGCTCGTCCATGTTGTTCAGTTGTACATGGTGGACCTTCTCCTCCTCTGCAGAGCTCGTCAGAAGCTTGAGCTCCTCCAGCAGCTGCTTCACCTCCTCCTGCAGACATGCGCTCCTCTGTCTCTCCTCGCACAGATCTTTCTGCAGCGCTGTAGCCTCCTTCTCCTTCTGGTCCAAGGCTCTTTTCATGACCAGCTTCTGCTCCGCCAGATTTGTTTTGGCTGTGGACACTTCAGCCTCCAATCTGGTGCAGGTCACTCTGAACTGTCCATAGCTGATTTTGAGATTGTCCATCAGCATTTTGGACAGCTCCCTCTCGCTCTCCATCTGAGAGATGGAGGCCAGCATGTCTCTGTTTGCCAGTTTTAGACTCTGGTTCTGAGCCGTGACCACCTTCAGTTCCTGGTCTTTCTCCTTTAAGGCCTCAGCGAGGATTTTGGAGTCTAGGGTCATCCTCTCCTGGATGGACCTGGAGCTGTCCACAGCCTCCTGGAGAACAGTTTGCAGAGCGGATCTCTCTTCTTGCTCGTTTTGGAGACTGGAAAATGCTGTATGTTCATAACTACTCTCCATATTCCACAATAATCTGGAATAACAGATATATAAATGTTTACATGAAAAATATGTTAATATGCATTATCAACATCATTTCTAAATAAACATACAAAAGATGTCCAAAAGGAATTTAGCCAACTCTTCATGGCTTTTGAATCCTTTTAGTTTACGAAGCTCCCTCCATCGCTTCAAACAGGCTCCTATATTCAAGAGGCTGCGGTTTCTCAAGGGTTTTTCGGCACGTTTAGTGGAAGGGCTTTTGAAATGTCTAAATGTTCTCTGAGAAGTGGAAGGCCGTCAAGGAGTTGAAATGAGCCATATATTTTTATCATGTAGGGTCAAAGTGGTTATGTTTATTTGAGTTTTGATAAATTATATTAATACATGTGACCCAAAACAATTATATAGAGCAGTGGTTTGCAAACAAAGTAAAAATGTATCGTCTTCCCATCAGAGTAATATCGGGTCTATGAAAGGACTAAATCAGGTCTAAAATAGGACTACATTATCGCTACAGAAGTTCTGAACAAAGACTAACCTAAAGCAGAAAATAATGGGGATAAAAATGATTATAAGTTCAGTTAAAACTAGAACTGAAAGGACGACCTTGCACAGAAAAAGGTAGAAATTGCCTGCCAGTAATTTATTTCTAACAAATCAAAGTGTGTCTTGTTTGATTTTCCATTCAGATTTGACTTTTACACATTACAAAGTACCCTGCAAAGTTAGCCAATAGAGAGACAATTCATAATTTTCAAAATACTTGAAAAAACAGCAGCATCTAAAAAAATACTTAATTCTGGCTTTGCTCCACAAGGAAAAGATGACACAGACACAACTGCTCCTCTTTTATAGCTGGTTCTTCTGGCGCGTCTGGGTTGGGGAAACAACAAAAGCAGCAGAAGTCGACATGACCATCTATGATTTATTTATGGATTTTTTTCCCTCTCTCTTACTTTTGTGGGACCAATTACTCCACACAAGGGATCGTCTATTGGAGTCTCCATTAAAACTACATGTGCAAACCTTAAACCCAACAAGAGGAACGAAGACTAAAGAATAAAACATGGGCGACATCAAAATACACTTCTCACCTTGGCAGCTCCCATTTTTGTTCAGCATAAAACGTATGAAGATAAGTTTAGGCAACTTAGACCGAAGCAAACCAATGGAGATTCGAAGAAACTGTAACCTGATTTCATAAGACTTTGATTAGGTTCCATCAGAGCGGGGTTTCTAATTGGATTTCATTGTAATGTTTAAACCACTTTGGAGACGCTGTACAATATTTATAAGGAGTGTCTTGTTAACTATATAATTTATGCTTATGTGTGAGTTGAGCAGGTCTTCGTTCTCTCTAGGCTACCTCGGGTTTGCCAGAACCGCTTGTGGAGCAAGATACTGAATAAATACTGGATAGAGGTTGGATCTTAACCTTTTAAGGAAACATGTACCAAAGCACTGAAGTCAGCAGTAATACAGTGATGTAATGCAGTTTTTTTTTTTTTAAAGCCACGTGTACCACAACATGAAGAAAATACACTGAGCAGAGAGAGCGCTCTCTCATTTTCTCTCTTTCTCTCTCTCTTTGTCTCTCTCCTTCTGTTGAAGACAGGTTTTGTCATTAAAGATAAAGGACTACCCAGCCTTCTGGATGTGACAGACGACCCACTCTCACAGGTTCCACATGAACTAAAGCTCCAGATAAAAGACATGACAGGACTGTTCTAGGACTGGACACAGAGGGACAGACAGGAGCCTCTGGCTGAGTGAGAGAAGACACAGAGTTCCGCCTTCAGGACAGAACAGGACTGACAGCACTGTCCCACATTAAAAGGAAAAATAATTAAAGTTAAAACCTCTCAATCTATCTTGTTTTACATTTATCTGTGTTCGGTGAACACTTGCACTATTCCAGATGAATCCCATCCATCCTTACAGATTTTGTTTTCTTTTTTTACTCTGAAAGTATGACACAATTATAGTAGAGTGACTCCTCACTCAGACAGCACACAGAACAACTTTTACTGCTGCATAGCTGCAATGTTCTTGCTGGATGCCACTCACATGAAGCAGAGCACTGCTTTGCTCTTGAGGTCACAGGCATGTTCACACAATAACTAACAATTTCTAAAGGAAATAAATAAATAAATAAATAAATACAGAGGGCTGTAACATCCAGTGAAAACAGACTCCCAACAGAATTAAGCAGAATTGAGCAGCGTCCTCCGTGTGCAGTTTGAGCTGAGGTGAGATGGATGCCTGATAAACATAGACACATTTCTTTTACTAACTATCGCTGTTAAACAGTTAATGACAAATCTGTTTTCTTTAAACGTGTTGTGGATTGTGTTGAGTCACATTACTATTAAAATGATTGTTGTAATTCTGTAAGTGACTTCTGTAAACAGACAGCCAGAAGTCATATTTACTAGAGTTTAGATCAGGTTATGGCCATCTTTTATTAAATGGGGAATGTGGTGCCTTCTTAAATCACACATTCAACATGCACTTTTTTTTTTTTTTTTTGTGTTCTGCAAACATAAATATTTCATGATCACCCTGTGGGCATGAGGCACAAGTATAAAATGTATGTGCAGCATAAAAGTAAATGGGAAAGAGATGCACCTTGATCTAACATACACAACATAACCTGCGACCTTTTACTCAGAGTATATCACATATCAGTAACACAAGCTGTTGTAGTCTTTGGCAAAATTACATTTTCCTTCCATCCAAAGAACTCCCCCACAACATGTGTGCCCTTCTCACACTGATTTATACTCAAAATGGGTTCTTGTATTGTATGTTTTGTATTTTACTCCTTTTTTTTCTGTTTGTATACATTTTTGTGCATGTTTAAAGGCCTATATCTGCAGTAAAATGATAAGGAACAAGAAACTATAATCTGATTTGCATTCACATATTTAAAAATGGAGGCATGGCCCCATAAAAAGAATCCTAATTTTACTTTATTGATTCACACGTTCAACGATTTACATTTTAGAGTGCCATTAACCAACCTTTCTTAGTGGGTGCTTTGCTGGGGTGTTTTTATTCATCACACTTTTTACTCTCTAACCCTGATATGTCGTGTCATGATATCTGCCTTGATTAACATGCTATTAGCGCTGCCAGACTGGCTGCTGTAGTTGGCTCAGTTCCCGTTGTCTCCGTGTGGTGAGAGGCAGTGTCTAATCTGCAGCAGCTTTCTCCAAACCAGTGGACTGGATCACTGCGGCAGCATGGAGCTCACACCGACACGCCAGGTGAATTATGAAAGGGTTTTCCATTCTCCTTAATCTTCTATGAATGTTTTCAAGAGCCCCGCATTGCACTTGATCTGCTCTATGTGTCAAGAAGAGTGTAAAATAGCTCCAAATGTAAAAAGTCATTGGGAAACAAGAATGCATTTTCTGTCCCTGATCATCCCTGAAAAAGTCTTAGGCAGCATTAGAATGACTCCACTTCATTTCCCTGCGTCATCTGCTGTTCTAAAGCTGTGCATGTGTCCAAAAAGTATGCATGTGAATATTTATACTTCCTCCTTTTGGTTTTGGAAAAGAAAAAAATCAGGAAAGAAAAGAAAAAAGCCAAAATTTGGAAGAATATTTAACTATTAATTTGAGTTAAGCAAAGCCAACACAAACAACTGCCTACCCATCAGTGAAACCAAAGCTGCTGCCGTTGTTTCCCCTCAGGTTTTTCCTCCGTCTATTGTTCATTTTACAGGCAGGAGAATATTAATAGCTCTGTGCTCGATAATTACTCTGGATGGGAAAGATTCATTAGTATTCAGCGATATTGTCTTTGAAGAGGAATTCTCCGAACCCACAAGCGCGCAGATGTTTGTCACTTCTACTTCACTGACGAGATATCACCCTCAAGGTTTTACAGTGTGAAATGTTTGCTTCTCCTGTCTCAAAACAACAGTTTTCAGCTCTGTGATGAGTAGAATACTAAGCCAAAATGATGGGCATGTCTAGTTGGAATTAAGTAATACATAACAGGACATTTATGAGCAGATTTGTGATAATCTATAAAGAATGACATAGATTGTAATTGTGCAATCAAGTATGACCTTTTACATAATGCATACACTTACAAACAAGCATTTCTGTTTCAATTAATGTTATTTTTTTCCCACCTTTTAAAGGAAAAATAGTATGCATATTTCATTTATTCGGTTATTAGCCTTAAACATGCTCTTGAGTACCTTAAATGTGCCATGTCATGTTTTGATACAGACAAAAAAGTTTATTATGCATTATAAACAAGTTTCTCTGCAGTCTGTCCTGGTACTTACTGAGTGTATGTTGCAATTAGATGGCGCCTAGCACTGACAATTTAGTTATGTTATCACTTTAAGAGATGCTGATGCTGTCAGCTGTAGCAGTTATCGTGTTTGGATGCAGAAATGCTCAGAACGAGTCTGGCGATGATTTAAAGGACACATATTCTGCTACAGTGATTTTTTGTTTTTGTTTTAAGCCATGAACTAACAATGTTCCGTCATCAAAAACAAGTAGCATTGAGTTGCATTCATGCTGTTTTGAGGAATGTTAATTAAAAAAATCCTCCCCCCTCCGACACACACTTCCTGTGAACTCCTTCGATCCGGGACATATTTTCAGATCAACTACGTCACTTATCAGAGACTATTTTGCTGTTTTGAGTCTTTAAATCATGGCTAAACTCGTTCTGAGCATTTCTGCCGTCTAAACGTGATAACTGCTTCAGCAAATCCACATCATAACGTCTTTTCAGCGCTAACTTCACTAGATTGTATATTTTGCTGGTGCCATCTGCTGGCTGGATGCTCTCAGTAAGTGTAATTTCATATTGGCAGATGAAAAAAGTAACTTTAAAAAAAAAACATGAAATGGCAAATTTAAAGTAATCAACGGCATGTTTAAAGACTAATAACAATATGAAAAATGTAGAATATTTTTCCTTTAAGGACAAAACAGCAGAAGATTCTTGGATATGTGTCGTATATGATCCAAAATGAACATTCCTCAAAAAGCGTATTGAATGCAGCTGAATGCACCTCCAGGTATGTTTTTGATGACGGAACATTGTTAGGACATGATTAAAAGCTCAAAAAAGTCACTGTAGCAGAATAAGTGTCCTTTAAAACTCAAATTAAAACTAATATTACTAGTCAGATTTCATGGCATTTGAAATTAGTTCATATAATGTTTCGCTTTTCTATGAGGAATATGAGATGGGAAAAAAAGCACTGTTAACAATTTTTATGCCGATGTAACCTGCTTTTAGTCTTTAAGTCAAGAACAAAGAAGAAGGTAAAGACAGTGTATAATTTAGTTTGGCATTTAGAAACTTAAAACGGTCATTAAATATAACTTAAGACAGTATCTCTACTGTCAGGGCTGTGTGGTTATAAATACACGCTCTGACCTCCTGTATGCTTTCATGTGTAGGCAAAACAAGGTCTGTTTGGGTCTGTGATATGAAATATGCAACAACCTGAAGATTAAAATGTCTCCATCCCCCTGGGTTTCTCCTGTAATATGGGACAGATGGCTGCATTACAGGTTTGACATTGAAAAAGCTAGAATATGCAACAAAGTCAGACTATTCAAGGTTCAGATCACATCAAAAATACCTAGAAAAATGAGGAAAAAACAAGGGAAAACTAGAGTAGCAAACAGACAGACATGTTAAAAACAAACCAAATATATAAAAATAATTAGGAATATCTTCTTGTTTTTACTACATCTGATTTATTTTAAGTGGAAGTTTTGTGTGTGTAAAAATGTGTAAAGTGTAAAAATTGGTTTATATGAAAGTTCTCATGTTTTTCTAATGATTAGTTTCGTGGATAGCACCTGTGGTAAATATTTATCATAGTTTTACATCTGTGAAGTTGTAGTTTGTGAAGATTTTTTATTTATTTTTTTACATAAAAGTTTAAAATTACAGAAAGTAGTGCTATACCGAATCCCTGTGTGATGTCATTAATAGGCGACGTACAGTGAAATACAGGGACAATTTACACACAACTGACACCTTTTTCTGACAGTTTAAACTGCAATGCAACAAAATAAATATGTTATTTATTGTAAATTCCTATTTAAAGTATTTTGGCCCTTCTTTACAGTATGGTTGCTAGGTAATATTTGTGGAATTACCTCCACAAATAGCAAAATATTTAGTAAAATGTCGAATACAATCATCTTCATATGTTTTAGCATAGTGTATCCTGTCATGCACTTCACTATAAAATAACTTCTCTACTTGATTTTTATTCACTCTAGTTAAGATGCATTCTCTTAACATTACACAATGTTCGATAGAAGCAAATTAGGCCAATCAGGCACATTGTACACTATGAATCATGGGAAAATAACTGCTTGATACTTTCCCAGACATAAAAGGTACTTGAAAGTTAGAGGAACTACATGGAAACAACTGCATAAGACTGTTCCAGACAGGGTTCAAACAAAAACATCTTCCTGTCTCATGGTTCAAAATCAGGTCCAGGCCCTTTAATTAAAAGTCAAAACAACTTAAAGCAGAATAAAACAAAGTCTATTAATTCAATAAATGTAATCTTTGTTGTGAAGACGTGGCCATGCTGGTTAACAATTCCCGGTAAACTTGAAACTCTGATTTATTCACCACATAGACTATTCCATTATTTCATTATATACATGATTAAATATTTACCAACATCTCCTGTTATTGGACATTGCACATTCATTCGTCACTGTGAATAGAAAGGATTGACTAAATGATCCGCTGGCATAACAATAATGATTGATTTGTTCTGGTCAATAAGATGCAGCCATATTGTAATTATCTGTGTGTGTTATTGGATTGTATTACATTCATAACTATAGATTTGTTTCCAGTGTCTCTATTGCAGGTGCATGATAAATAGCTTTAGCTCCCGGCCTGAGAGTGTGGATGAGCCGCTGAGCTGTGGAAGATGGAGTAGACTCTCTAAACACAGCTAAAAGGAACGTTCAGACTCAGCTGGGGTTAGACATCACAAAAATGCTAAATTACCCGTCATTATTTTGGATGGATTTGCTGCTAAAACATTTTGATAAGTAGAGATGCATTTTTGATCAAGATACTTTTAGTTCTGATGTCATTTTAGTGATGAGCAATGAGAAATTTCTTGGAAAAAATCACATTGACAATCCTTTTCCATCTACTTAATCTAGTGTTTATCTACTTTTTAGTTTTTATGTATATAGACAGAACACAAAACAACATAGAACACAATGAAGAGAGAGGAATAAAGGCAAAAAAAGACATCCAAAGAAATGTATCAATATTTGCCAAATTTGTCTATTTTCAAATAAGTGAATATATATTTTTTCCATTTTTCTAGTGTTTGTTACTAGTCTAGTTTCAATGTTCTTTTCATTTTTTTCGCGATGGTCTTTTCCCCAGTATGTGCTAAAAGTATCCATTTATTTAGGTGTTTTGAGGCCCAAATACTGTCCATGGTTCTGAAATAAAGTGGCAATCTGTTGTGCATTTTGACAGTTCTCACCAAGAACTTCCTTCCATTTTAGCATGACAAAACAGGGGAAAGACAAATCTAAATTGTATTATAATTTAGAATATAAACCTATTCATCTAAAACACAATTTATGATATGAACTTAAAGACAGGCACATTCACTGTTCACTGCTACACACAGTTCCAATCATTGAACATCACCTTATTTCAACTCCGTGTCCTGCTTTGCCCTTTGTAAAACAATATATATGTTCGCACCTTCTGACAGGGTCAAATGAAGGCGCAGGCAGTAAAGAAGTAAAGCCAAGAGTCAGAAAGTCACACTCTCAATAATATGTTTTGACAGAATCTGAAGCCGCTTTCGTCAAAAAAAAAAAAAAAAAGCCTCTAGAATTAGCTCCAACACATTGCAGTTGTTAAGACTGATGCATAATGACAACGTTGTGCTAATAAAGTGCTCTCAGAGTCCCAGGCTGTAATTACACTGTCACTGATCCTAAAGAGGCTGCACTGAGCTCAGGGCTTGAGGGGACAAGGGGAAACTGCATTTAGACAAAGAATGACAAAGTCTGATTTCCTGTGTTGGTTTAGTGGGTAATGTGCTGTTAATTCTAAAGGGAAGATAAAGTCTGTCTTTTTTATTACTGAATTGATTTTGTTATTTATGTTTTACTGGTTGACAGAGCTGTGATGTGGGTGAAAGACAATGTGGCTCAGTTTAAACTTATGGACTGATCCTACAGGAAGGACAAATATATCTAGAAATCTGTGTGGAACAAAACATGACATTAACAATTAAAAAAATTTAACTCAAATGTGAATTTTAACATGATGCCACTTGAAGGTGCACTGCGCAAGTGCTTTTCTGTATGTTTTTGCTTTGTCTAGAATGTTCCACAGCATAAACTTATCGGTCAAATAGCAAGTTACAGGTCTGATCTATGGAGAGGCAACCATACATGTACAAGTAATGCATATTTTCTTTCCTTTTGACTAATGTAATCACCCGTATATGAAATGAATGCTGTTTGACGCCATATTGTGAAACATTCGAGACACTACGGAGACACGGGGGTGGCAGATCCTCCACTAGAAGAAGTTGCGCAGTGCACCTTGTGGAGTGTTTTCTATATAAGCCACTAGAATATAATTAAACTGCACGTTAAACCCTGCCACATGTTGAGCTGAACAAGTCAATCGATCGCTTGAACCTTCAGATCGAGGCTTTAGACTCACGTAACCGTTACATTCACATAAGGTCTCTACTTAACAGATACATTGCTGCTAAAGTCGACAGCCTCTTATGCATGAGCAGCTGTGCAGGTTGCTGATGGTGTGACTAAATGGCAACAGAATTGAGACGAGTAGGTAATGATTCGATGCTGATAGATATGCATGTGCACGGTATGTTTTTGACGTACACTGCATTTTAAAAAGCTGCAGGAAACAGGAAGTGAGTTGGCAAGCGTGATAAGCATTTCAGCCAATACTTTGATGCAATGCTTGGCGTGATAAATTACTGCTCAGTGTGTATTGCATATTAAAATTATGTTGGACAGAGCAATATACAAACTCCTTTTATTTAAGACTTTGGCTCACTAATTCTGAGTAGGGTTACCACGGCGACACTTCTCCTGTCTCAGCTGAATGAGCTCCTGATGGACAAGTCCTCCAAATTGATCCTTGTCGTGTTTCATATGTCAAGTTAGACGTAACAGTCGCCTTCGGACATATCCTGTCAGATCTCAACAACTTTGCGCTACTGGGAAAGGTATTGTGTCTTCTGTCATCCATAACAAAATATCCACACTATAATCTCAAATCTAAACTGACAATTCAAGTGTATTACGCAATTCAGTTTAAAAATAGTATCTGTTGTTGTTGGTGGAACGATTTCTTCCGTGTTGACATATTTAGAAGAACAATTGGTGTTTTACCTGGTTCAGGTGACCAAGAGTAGATGGAGTCCAGAGATGAGCAAAGGAAGAAAGAAACAGAAAAAGAAACATGGTTAGTGCCTCTACTAAATAGGTACAAATTAAAATTTTAAGACCATATCAGCATTAGAGGTATCAATATACAGTATATCAATAAATCAAAACTTTGATTGTGAATGTTCTTTTAAAGTATTACCTGAGGTTTAATTTAAAAAAACTGTTTTAAGACATCTTTGATTTACCTAACATCGTCTGAATGTAATTATCAGGATACTCCAAACAAATATCAAGATATTCATTTCATTTGGCCAATATCTCTCACCCCTAGTTAGTCTTACATTATGTAGCAATACAACCTTTGGTACATAAAGTTCTTTGTTAAACAAGTTCACCTCACAGGGAAAGAGTTGAATGTCTACAATGTGTTTAATGGTGCGTTCACACCAAAAGCGTCAAAACACGCCTAACGCCCCTAGTTTGTCGCCCGAAAATTTGCTGTCATGCGAAGTCAATGTCATTTGCGTGTCAAGATGCTCGAGTGACAGTGTGCAAATTCGCAACGTACACAACAGCCGCTGCCTCTTTCTTAGCCCTGAAGCTGATATATAGCATATATATAGCATATTCCCATTAGAGGTAGCAGCACTCATCTTGTACTCATCAGGTGATGAGTTTGATTCCAGGCTAAAACACATGAGTATTATTGTTTTTCTCTCGGCTGGAGTCGGGACGCACACACGTGCACCTGTCATAAAGATGCAAAAGCAGAGACAGTCTGTCTGCGTTAAATAAGAACATTCTATTTTTAAAGGATGAAACAGACTTCTGTGTGGATATTAACCTGGAGCAGAATCTAAACTTTATTGACCTGGTGGAATTACATAAAAAGTTGGACAAATCACACGACAAACAGACAGGGGAGGATTAAACTGGCTCGCTGTGGATTTATAACTGTTTCTGTTTTTTCTGCAGTGCTCCTAAATGGTAAGTCATGAATGTTTAATGTTCTTTAATGTTGCCATTTTCTGATGAGTCTGGGTTATAAAACATGACCGATAAGTCTCATACAACATATGACTAACGCATGACACACTGATCGCTCTGAGCTTCCAACGCACCCAACGCCTCGCCCCGTGTTCACACATGTTGTTTGTGCTTTGACACCCGTTCGCCATATTCGCTCGTTCGGCTCCAATCACTCGAATTCACCCAAAACGCAGAAAACACGCATGGTGCTTGGGTCACACATCAACATGCCTCTACATAGGGTTAACATAGCAAACTCTTGGGCGTTCGCGTGAAATGTTTGTTTGTCACACAAATTGCTATTAAAGAGTCATGGGAAGGAAAATGTGTAGAATAGACCACTTTATAGAATGATAATGTAGAACTGGTAAAGCATAATAAACAAAAATTTGGAAAAATACTCAATCTATAACATTGGAGGCACTGCTTGTGTCGGTGGAATTCTAAATAGCCTCATCTCTCAAGAAGAGAGAAAAAAACTGGATACAAAACAGCCAGCGTTTTCTGAAGGGCTTTACACACACTGAAAGTTACAGACCGGGAGAGCGATGCTGAGGTAAGGCTGCATGACTTTGATTTGCACATTTGAAGGCAAATAAATAAATACATCTCTGCAAGCATGTCTAGACTATAGTGAGATGGATGTAAGGCTGACAGACTAAACAGTGTGCGATAAACATAAACATCCAGCAGCACCGCATGAAAAGTAAATACATCTCCATTGAATCCTGTCAAGAGAAGCTACAGCCTGGGAGATGTGCTGGTCTATTTCAGGAATGTGGATTTCTACATTGGCAGTTGGGAGTCATTATTTCAGCAGCATACAGTATTGTCAGGATCCAATATTAGCAATGGGAGAGAATTCCACTGGGGATGCATAATATAATGTAAACAAATAGAAATTGCAACTTTAAGTGTCAGAATTTTTCTTCTTCTTATTATATATGCAACTATTAAATGCCATATAAACCAAGTGTCCTGTTTGTGTGCCACAAACAAACCAAAACATAAATGTATAAGGTCAGGTCATTGTCCCCATTTGGAAATTTGTCCTCTGCATTTGACCCATTCTCAATGCCACTGGGGCAACCATGTGATTCTTGAATTTGTCAAGAATCACACTTGTATTAGTCAGTCTTCTCTCAAATATCAGTGCTCCTGGATATGATTAAAATGTGCTCCACTTGAGCTGAATATAAACCAAACATAAACCAAATTTCATCAACCACAATATTTCCTTTTTCAAAATCGGTATGCCCAAATTATATATATATATATATATATATATATATATATATATATATACACATACATATGTATATATGTGTGTGTGTATGTATATATATATATATATATATATATATATATATATATATATATATATATATATATTTTTTTTTTTGTAAGTAGTGGGCGCCGCCATCTTGTTTCCGTTGTATTACTTTACATGGAGCAGACAAGCTCAACAGAAAATAAGTTCTACATGGACTAAAAAGCCGTTTTCAGGTCGCCCAGGAAATTGGTAGATTGCTGATTTGTTGTTACACGTGTACATTAAACATTTTACACAAATCAATCTACTTTATATAACATTTTAGCGGTGAGACTTTTCCCTCGTTCGCCATTAGCTATAAAAGAGTTTTCTCCAAACCAGAAGTGCGTTTACAACAGAAGTGTGTATCTGTGGCAAAAGTGGGCGGGGTGGAAAAAGGCGACTAAGCTGTTCGTCTAATCAATTTTGTCTTTTTTTATACTGAGTTGGTTACATCCATCGATACAAACAAGTGTCCTGCATCTGAACTTTCTCCCTCCTTGGTATATTTGCAGTAAATACTTAAAAACAAAGCATTCCTTCGGGTCTGGACATGGGTCTTCTAAGGCAATAGGTGGTTCTTGTTCAGAGATTGAGACACCGCCGGTTAAACCAAAACCAATTTGACCACTACGTGTTACACACAACTGTTATTGACAGTACACCCCCGTACACCCTGTCCCTTTTACCATGTCCATCCTTCATACAGCATGCTTTTTAGTTACTGCAATGGTCTACAAATAAGGAATTGGAATAGAATGTTTATGAAAACCATAGCACGTTGTACAAGCCCTCCAAATCATTGCAGCAGAGTGGTAAACATTCCAGCTTCACAAATTGTCCTTTGGTGTCAACGTGCGTCTCCCAGGTGCAGAATCAGAGCCTCTGACAGGTTAATGACTAGAAACTTTAACATTCATTTTGTTTATCACAACAGGTTGTCCTCTCACCATCTGTTGTCAGCGTAGGTCAGCTTAGTGTACTAATGGCATCAGACACATTTGTGTACAATGCAAAACACTTCACAGCAGCAGTATCATGCTTGAGTCAAGATGTAAGAACCATCATAACAACAACAACAACAGGTGACTCCAGAATAAATTGTGTTCTCAAGTATTTTCCCGCGCAGTAACAGCTTGTCTCTCTGAAGTTGCAAATGTGTCCTGCAGATTGTGTGCAGAGCTGAGCAGTAAGCTTTGAAGTCTAAAGTCTGTAAATCTCATTTCGCCTGTCACTGGTGAAAACATTCTGAAGCCTGCGTAAGAAGGGAACTTAAACCAACTTTCATGAGAATATAAGATGCTTGGGAATGATCTAAACCACCACAGTGAAGGCTACATTAGTCAGATGGAGCGGAGGATGAAGAGGAGAGGGTCAGATGGAGCGGAGGATGAAGAGAAGAGGGTCAGATGGAGCAGGCAATATAGAGGAGAGAGTCAGATGGAAAAAAGGATGCAACGGAGAATCTTAAACAGAGCAGAAGATGCAGAGGAGAGAGTCAGATGGAGCAGAGGATGAAGAGGTTAGGGTCAGATGGAGCAGAGAATGAAGAGGAGGGGGTCAGATGGAGCAGAGAATGAAGAGGAGGGGGTCAGATGGAGGAGAGTATGAAGAGGAGGGGGTCAGATGGAGCAGAAGATGAAGAGAAGAGGGTCAGATGGAGCAGAGGATGAAGAGGAGAGGGTCAGATGGAGCAGAGGATGAAGAGGAGTGGGTCAGATGGAGCAGAAGAGGAGAGGGTCAGATGGAGCAGAGGATGAAGAGGAACGGGTCAGATGGAGCAGAAGATGAAGAGGAGGGGGTCAGATGGAGCAGAGGATGAAGAGGAGAGGGTCAGATGGAACAGAAGATGAAGAGGAGAGGGTCAGATGGAACAGAAGATGAAGAGGAGGGGGTCAGATGGAGCAGAGGATGAAGAGGAGAGGGTCAGATGGAGGAGAAGATGAAGAGGAGAGGGTCAGATGGAGCAGAGGAGAGGGTCAGATGGAGCAGAAGATGAGGAGAAGAAGGTCAGATTGAGAAAATAACAAGAGAAGGTCAAATCTAAACCATTAGGGAATCAGGGCTTTAGTTTTATCAATGTTCAAATCCAGGTTAAAAACAGTTGTGCGTGCGCGACTGAAAGATTATATCTGCACTCGTCTCTTTTAAAGTATTTGTGTAGTATTTAATGCCATTTTATTCTGTTATGTAAAGCACTTTGAATTGCCTTGTGTATGAAATGTGCTCTACAGATCAACTTGCCTTGTGTTTCCATTACAATTCACTCTACTATTCAGAAAAATGGAAAAGAAGAACCACACTGGTAAGTTATGCAGAAATCATTGCAAGAGCTACATTATTTTCTTAATTTGTAAATTGCAAAAACATATTTAACATACCAGTCGGCTCTCCCTAAACGGGTCTCAAAATTCAGCGAGAAAAAAATCTGTGCCAGTAGTGTTTCAAAAAGTCTGAATTTGGTTGAGGAGGAAAAAATTCACTGAAATATTCACCAGCAGAACACCACTTATCAGGAAACCTCTTCACCTTCATTTGATAATGATGTGAATTTCTTTTTTAAGACTGTTTTAAAATGGATGCCTTTGTTTGGAGTATTATATTCACTCGTTCAACCATACTTAAACGTGCTTTAAAGAGGAGTTCTATTTCTACTTGTATCCCCAAGAAAAAAGTCAATGGAATAACTACCCATTAAGCTATCTGGCAACAATACTTTAGCGCATCCAAAAGAAGGTTTTCTAGTGCAATTAAACTTGACTTGAGCCTACTTTTTGGTTGAAATGTTACACAGTTGGACTTTAAATGTAGAAAAGGCACAATTTGGACAAGTCAGAACCAGAACACAGAAAAATCTCAGCTTTACCTCCCATGCACTCTTCCATAATTGCACACTATTAACCAGAACATGGCAGAACAAAAGAGGTCACTGGCCAATGTGGGAAAGCGGTTGAAGGTCGGGTAATTGGCAGGAACACAAAACTTGTCTGGATTTGGACAAATTCCAACATTTAACTAACAATTACTGAAAGACATTTGGACTTTAATTAAGATTTAGCTCAAGCGTGAAATTATGAGGCAAGGTTAAAGTAGATTAGAGTGGGAGTTATGTAATTTAGACAAACTCGAAAAAGTCTGGGTTTTTAAAATATTTTGCTAAAATGATGCATCAGGCAGAAACGGTCGCAAGTTGATATATGTGTCTTTTGCTCTTCAATTATGACTGAATTTGATGGTTGGTAGAAAACATTTTTTTAGACATTTTTATTTTACTGAAAAGCATTCTTCATTTATGCTTAAACAGCGAGAGACTGAACTGTAAAGAGAAGTAATTCAGTTTCTAAATATTGCATTCACGCACTAAAATAACTAAAAAGCAATTCAAATCTGTAAAACTTAAATGAGTGTTATTTGTTAGTGTGACTTTTTCATTAGATTTAATTGTTTTAGTAACACTTTGGTCAAAACAAAACAAAAAAAAATGTTGTAAGAGTCACATTTGGCAGCTGGCTTATTCATTTTTGCCATTATTCTTTTGAGCACAGTCGTTATCCCCGCACACCTCTTCTATATTCTTTTGTCTCTTTCTTATCTCACCTGGAGCGCTGACTGTCTGAGAGGGACACTCAGAGGCAGCTCTTAATCCCGTTTCTCATCATGGAGCCTCCTGGACATCACAAGGCGGTGCTGAACTACCGCCGCTCCGAAAGGGAGTGGGTGACTCCGCTATCTCATTGTCTCAGTGTGACAGGGCACTGCTGCGAGCCTGTAGAACGAGAGCGGCCGACAAGATCCAAATCTCCATTTACAGGAGCAATATCACTCACCCTCCACTGTCAAAGTCAAACCGGCTGGGAGTCATGAAATGGCCCATATATTAGCATGATATTCGGCGAGCTCTCCTGTTTGCTACTCCTCACCTTCCTCCAGCTATTTCTACCCCTGCTTTTCAAAATGATGCTTTGTCATTTTGGTTCACATTATTCAAAGGCACTCATACATATTTATGGCCCAGTCGCAGATGGGAAGGTGAGAGGAAATGTGATGGAGATCGGGGGAAGCCTTTTATTGTCTACATGCCCGGTCATAGAGATTGTTCAATCCCGATATCGCGCCGCTATCATGCGCTACAAACAAGAGCATCAAGGAGTGAAGATAAATGTTCAGTTAAAGCACTTTCATAGGTGCAGCTGACTGAGGCACCGTGGAGCCTTTCTGCACTAAAGAAAGAAACACTTTGGGTAAAAACCTCCGTCAATTTTTTTTTACACCATTGAATTAGTTTAATTTAGTTTAGTTTAAGAGTTTCTTCCTTTGGCTCAAACTGCTCCACATAAAATTGAAGGTATTATCTTTGCCGAATGCATCCATTTTAACTGGAGGGCAGCATATTTCTACTTTTCCACCTCCAGACAAGCAAATGGCGGATAGGGAAGAGTCCGCTGGTCTTCATGGAGATATTATTGCTTTGCCTAAAATGTTCAATCATTTCATGACAATAAAGTTATCAATGGAGAACAGCAGGTGACACCACTAGGTCACAGTATTGTAATGTGTAACTATAATTTAATGCAAGGATTATGTTGCATTCCAGCTGTTCTCAGAGTTTGGATTTTACGAGTTCCGGTTTGTAAACTCTGGAACAGCCTTACATCTCGGAATTTCTCCTTGTAAACTCTTGGACAACTTTTCAAATCCTTGAGTTTATCAGCGTCAGACAAGTTTACATGGCTGCATCCTGTGTTTGGGTAAAGTTTGATATTCAGCAGTTAAAATGTAGACATATTGATTGAGTGTAATTTTCCCTTTAGTTGCTCTTTAGTTTACTGTCCACTCACTGTCTGTGAAGCAAAATTTTACTTTCAAACGTTGATTTATAACTTATAAATGAAGTAACAATGTGCGGGTTAATATATTCAGTTAATTCAATGCATATTTTGGTTGATTTGAGCACATTTTTGTTTTTGTTTTGGTATTATTATTTGATTTTAGCACATTTTTGTTTTTGTTTTGGTATTATTATTTGATTTGAGCACATTCTTGTACATTAACTGTAATGTATTGCTCATAGTTTTTGTTTTTTGTTTTTCTGTAACACAGAAACCCAGAGAAAACCCAGTAAGAGTAAGAGTAAGTAAGGTCTCATAATCATGTGCAATACTGTAACATGTGTCATTCACCTGTTATAATCATGTGCAATATAATTTAACATAGTATTAATACACTGTTACCTCACCATAGTCACTTACTGTATATAACTTAAGACACTTAAGCCACTTTAGTTGCCATTTTACTGTAAATAAGAGTGTGCACTTTATACCTTATACTTTATGTCGTATTTTTATTACCATGTTTATTTATCCTATTTTTATTGCATGCGCCTATTTCTTTCATTCCTGTCCTAAACTGTGTGTTGCAACTGTGGAATTTCCCCATTGTGGGACAAATAAAGGATCTCTTATCTTATCTTATCTTGTCTTACTGGGAACATTCAAAGGAGAGCGTTTGTTTTACACCTAATGTAAACACTTCTATGTCAACTATTAGTGTCTGATGCAGAGTCTGACATGTATACAGCTTGAACATTTCCTGATACATTCTGTAACAAAGATAGTTACATGCACTATGCCTCCATAGCTGACAAAGCACTGAGAGAAAAGCACATTGTGTTTCCAGGGGAATGCTAAGACGTTATGTGTAAATCCACCCATCACCTGCTATAAGTCCTGAGAAAGAAAATAAAAAAGCAAGAACAGAACGGGCTGATGGGAACTGAGGGGATGATGGGAGAACATCAGGGCCTGATACTAATCCAGAGATGTGTTAAGAGTTCGTCAGTCACCTGGGTATTTGCCCTCATCTGATAATCTAGCACTGGACCGTAAAGACCAAAGCGCATTAAAGGAGACATATCAAGCAAAAGAGCTGACTTTCCATTACCATTTACTTAATCTGATGCATTTTGAGAAATGTGTGCATGTTTTAGAAATCATGTGAAGTGCATTCAAGGGTTGAGTCCTCAGGAAACATCTATTCATAAAATTTTTTATAACAAATTTGATCAAAATGAAATGAGCACAATGTTAAATAAGCATACCCTTCTTAGTGCAGAGATGCAATATTAAAAACACACTGTAGACCGCTTTTTAAAATCTTTCTACAGTAAGTTTTTAATATTACAAGCATGGTCGTGTTCACTACTTTCTAAGTTGTGAAGCCTTGTCCTTGATGAGCACCTGTTTTCATGTCCTTTTACCAAAGAATACCCTCTGAAGCACTTTTCATGTTCTAAGGAAATGCTCCTGTTATAATTTATCTCAAAATACCAGAGGAAAAAAAATATAATGTGTCTTCTTCAAATCAAAAAGGCCTGAAGTTAAGACATTGTTAAGAACTGCTGATAAAAGTATGCACGCAAGTTTATAAAGAAACGTCCTACTGTCTCGAATATCCATAAGCCTCTCTATCTCATATCAGACATCAACCCTCTCACTGTTCATTCTGTCACAACAGACTGAGATATATCAAAGATCTGACTTTGTGGCAGTGCCTCAGAGAAGATCAATGATCGTCGGAAAGCTCGATACATTTGTGTGTGTTTGTCTGGGCCAAGTGCCAGCTTCTTAACTGAAAACTAAGTGTAGCCAACATAATACGGACACTGCAGGGTAATTTTGCAATCTACCGGCCTGGAATGCCACCCACTGCACTGCCCTTACAACATCTCACACAAAACTGTTACTTCAACAACATACTTTTTGCTTGATTTTGAAAGAAAATGTTAAATCATGCAGTGTGATGTTTTACTAATCTGTGTGTGCTAATTTACCAAAAAGTTAGATTCACTTTTTGTTGTTCTATCTACTACTGTAACTATAACTCGGTCTCACAAACCTCAGGCACAAGATAAAACTATAAATTACAATTCAAATCAGAGCGTAAAGTGAATATCCTCTCAAACAACAGATACAATACAATAGGGTAAGTGCAAGCCCTTCTCCTTTCCCAATCCCCTTGAACAATTTTTCCTGAACATGAAACACGGCTTTATTCAATACTTCAGATAATCGCTTTGCAGAAATTATATTGCATTTTACTCTTCAGAAAATTGAGGAAAATATGATTCAGGCACTCGTGCTGACCTACAGTACCAAACAAAATGCAACTCTGTATCTCGCACATTAGAGCAAGATGCACTTTAGATGAGAACTCCGATGTTTCCCTGTGAGGCCAAACCGAGGAAGGAAATTAATGTAAGACAGCAGAGCAACGCTGTTTTATACATTGTTTGGCCGTAATAAATACATTGGACAAATAAAAGTGTTGGCTATTTGTTACAGAAGCTATAATAGGACATATTATAAAGCCACTTTTCTACATTGCATAACACAAGCATTAAGAAATGGCTTCCCTTGTGCTGTAAATGCACTGTTCTCAAATTACAGCTGATGCTTCACTCCGTGCAACAACAACAACAACATTGCACAAATAGTAATTAGCACAATCATGGTGTAAATTATGTATTTAGTTGATGAACATAGCGTGATGTTCAAAGCATGCATTAATAAAAGAAGAATGTGATTATGTTCTCAAAGGATTCTAGTTTTCCAGTCCAAAGCTGGGTTAAAAAACTATAAACGCTTTACAAAATTCTCTGTAGACTTTGGAAATGATGGAAGCAGATGATTCAAGTAAACAAGTCAAAGTTTTGCGACTAAATCAATTTTAGTTCTGTAAATATTAAAACTAAAATAATAAAGTCAATCGAGTTTTACATGGAACTAGAGAGAGATCAACAGTTTCCCAGAAAATTCATCATGTCGTTGGACAAATAAATAGCATAAAGGTCGGTGTACATGTCCAATATAGTCCCACAGACAACAGGTAGCTCTAAAAGAAGACATGTGTGTGGTGTTCAGACTGTGACCAGAGAGAGAGGAGCAATGAGCAGGGCTTCTGTTCTCTGTAAATGCCAGGTCCTGATGGGGACACTGAACACAAGGAAAGTCACTGAACATAGAGATAGTGTGTTGAATGAACCAACTCTGCAGCTTTAGACAGCACACTGAAAACAGTTTTACCCTTTCAGCATGGATTATATGCTCTATAGTCTTAATATTGACCTTCAAATTTAGGCTTAAAGCACTTAAAGATGGCATATTGTGCTAAATCAACTTTAATGATCTTTGTTACAACAACGTTTCCTCATCATTAGTTTACTCAAAGTCGTCTTTTCATTCATGTTTGAGTTAATCCTGTATTGTTCTGTAACCGAGGCTTGAGTGTCAAGAAAATTCCTGTTTCCACCAACCCCCAATCCCCGCCCACAAACCTGAAAGTTTAAAAAAAAAAAAGACCCAGAGTGACATAGGGCTCCATAATGTGACGTAGCAACTTTTCATAAAAAAGAAAAAGACAAAAAAAACATATGTACTGTATAATCCGCTGCTCTTTTACGGTGATTATGAGGCTATATTTCAAAATATACAGTTGTTGTGGCAGCTGTGCTAACTTTTCAACACTCCCATAGATATTAAGAAAGATGAACGAAGTTGAGATCGGGATGCCATCATCTCATTATAGATTGTTAAGCTTAATGGTTTACCAATGGAGACATTAAGACACTTAACAGTAAACATTGAGAAGTGTTGTGACTAATGAGATAAATGTCCACAGATAGTTCAAATTTGTTGTTTTTGCTAATGCATCTCAGTGAAAGTTTTGTGACATTCAATCCCGAGCTCGAGAGATGCATTATAAAATATACAACCTTCATGCAACAGACAAAGCTATGATTAGTGAAGACCAAGCAATGGATGCAGATAATGCTGTAGTGTGCCGTGAGTGATGTGACAGCACTAAAACAGAATACAAAAAGAGCTGACTTCATGTTGTGCCAGAGCAGCATTTCCAAAGATCCCTGAGTCAACCCTCTTTAAAATGAGAGCAGTTTGAGCAGGGGATAAACCCAGAGATGAAAAAAGAAAGAAAAAAAAAAACAGAACTGTCACTGTGAATGTTATTAGTAAAACGACTGGAAGTTTGCCCACGAAAAAGAATCCAGCTCATGATAAATAACTGGGCTGTAATGCTTTTGTCTTGTTTTGCGAATACAAATAACCTCGCTTTGGTCATTTGTGGAGGACAAATCCAACTAAAGCCAAGATTTTTCTGCGTTCTCTGCTCTTATTATCCATAAAGATTCATCACTGTCTCCACCTGTTTTGGAGTGTAGCGCTTAAAGTCATCACTGCAGCTTCGGAGGAATTGTCTTTACAACTCAAGTTCACAAAACAGTCAGAAAAGAGACATAACAAAACCTACAACCGTCATTTGAAGACGGGACGTAAAAACATCTTAAAACATAATATTTCCATATGCAAGCTAATACAAAAATATGTTGTTTTTGTGAGAAAATGAAATGGAGAACACAATAAAACTATAGGTAACATTCTTTGTTTGTCACTGTTTGTCAAATAAGGACTGACCACGTTTTGGACAGACTCCCATGGTGCGCTGTTAGAGCCATCTGTTGTTTATTTTCTCCTGTGCATTTAATTCAAATAAACATATGCATTGAAAAACACAGAGCACCTTTGAAAACGTTTGCGGTACGTTTTTCGCAAGTTATGTTTTTGTATCTGCTTCATACCGCTTTAAAGTGAGTTCCAACTTCATTCTGTCAAAGATAGAGCGGCTCTGGAGTTATCGTCCTGATGGCATTTTGAGCCATGATTTCTTTACACATGACTTCCCCAGAGAGGGCTGTGTGTAGTTGTTGGGCGGAGAAAACGCATTTGTGGGAAAGTAAAGTCTTTGGTTGCAGCGAGTCAGAACTTCAGTGAGTCCGACTTCAATAGCCCACAGTTTCACCTTGGTTTCAAATAGTTTTTGTGCATGTTTATTTTGTGGAACTGATGAAGTTTCCTTTCCACGATTCCTATAAATGATTGGGAACAAATATGAATCATACAAAATGTGTCTCTAGTTGGTGAATCATGCCCTCTTTATCAGTGCAATACAAATGGCATTTCACAAACACAACATGAGCACAATATGTTTTACAACAAAAGTATATTCAACAAAAAAAATAAACAGTGTTGAATCACGGGATTGGAAATATCTCATTATGCAGAGGTTAGACAGAGCAACAAAGTATTTCAGATGTATTTGTAACTGTAATTATGATGCAGTTGGTCAGTTGATACTGTTTGGGGCAAATAAATAAAAGTTGTCTGGCGCTCTCAGCTTTCTTATTGCGTTGTGTTTCATATGAATTCATTATGTTAATTTAGGACCGTATTCCCACACAGGAAGCCCAAGTGAGTCGGGCCAATATAAGGCCTGTGGGTTTGTGCAATGTTCAACAACTTTTAATGAGACTAAGTCGGTTCAAAGGAAACATTTTATTAAGGCCAAACAATGTGCCTTGCAGTATTATATTTTTGCTAATTAATATAAATACAATTATGCATGCAGGTTGAAGGATAGCGCAAGAAGAAAGACTAAATTAAAAAGTGGTCAACCTAATCTGAATGCAGGTTATGCAAAGCTGATTCAAATGCATTTTCCAAATCAGATTTATAGATTTTAAAATGTCCTATTGAGATTTATATTTGACACCAGCTATGTTCTTTAGGTCCAAAGTATATCCCGAGGCTTATGAAATGTAATAGTTTGTCTTTAAGGAGTTGAGCTAGTCAATATGACCATGAGTTTGTAAACACAGGCTTCTACTTAAGTCTGACACTGTGGAGGAGCAGCTTCAGATCAAGAGCAAAGTCATCTGTAACTCAGAGACTGAAACTAATCTCCAGAGAGGGACCAACGACAATGAAACACTATACATTGTACTGACTTTTGTTTGTGGAGGAAATATATGTGTGCAACAAAATATGACAGTTTATAGTTTTGCTTTAAAGGAAAGATGTAATCCAATCTGGGCCATAAAGCACTATAGCAATTCTTCTAGTGGTGACTTCTAGGTACTACAAGGGGTAATCAATAGTTATCGTGGTATTTTCCACAATAAGAACCCATAAAAAATTTTCACTGTGAGCACCAATAAATGACTATTTCATGTATGACCCCATTATCTTGTAAATGGTTGAATACCAGTTGTTGACTAGTTTTAGTTGGGAACTGATATTCTAGACTGTGGCAACACTTCATGTACGATTATCATGATGTGTTACCAAGCCTATGTGGATCTCTTCACACAAGAGAATTCATACTGAATTCAGTGGGGGATTTTAATTGCTTAGCTTCAGTGTTGGCCTTTGTGCATAAAAATCTAATAGCAGTGTCATAACCTTTGAAATAGCCTCAAAAGAAACAGCATTTCAAGCTGGAATGTATTTCATAAAATTTCAATCTGGTATTAAAAAGACAGATGCTTGAGCTTTGTGAAATTATAGCAGAAGCAAACGATTTTAATATTGTAAGAGTAACATTAACTTACAGTGTATTTATTTTCAATATCAGCGATATTCAGGGACTTGAAGGAATATTACGCTGGTTGTCTGGCATATTAAC
Organism: Rhinogobius similis; assembly: GCA_019453435.1. Taxonomy (NCBI): domain Eukaryota; kingdom Metazoa; phylum Chordata; class Actinopteri; order Gobiiformes; family Gobiidae; genus Rhinogobius; species Rhinogobius similis. The sequence continues at coordinate 23,630,183 of CM033625.1, forward strand.
TGCAGTGCTCAATAGAGTGCTCGTTTCTGAGGATGAAATCAGTTTTCTTGGAAATGTTCTAACCGCAGTTACACAACCCTGTTTAGCATGCACACACAGTATCTGGAAAAAGTGTTTTGTTTTCCAAACAGGAACAGTAGGTAAAATCCTCCAGCTACAGTAGCTCTGACCAAACCTAGCACAAGATCTGGAGATGCGCTGTGGCATTGAAGGATAAGTCAAACGCATAGGACAAATTTCCCTTCAGGGACAATACAGTGTACCTCACAAAGATAAGCTGGATGAAGTGTCTTGCACAAGGACACATCAACAGTGTGTTGTTTGTGCTTAGATTTGTACATATTTACAGCACTGTTCTTCCTTAAATAATACATGTCCCCGGTTCACTTTGCAAACACCTGCATCACATCTAACTTGAACAATCTCTTGGAGGCGCTGAACCTGATTTTTACTGTTTAAAAAATACAAAAGCAGCACTAGTTCATTTTTAAAAAGTTTGAAGTAGTCCAAAAGTTTTCCTCACTTTCTCAGGTGTACCGACCATCCTAATTATCCACCGCAATGCACTTCACTTTCAGAGGCCAAAGCAATTTTTACCATCACGATAATGCTAACAACAACTATAACGCTAACACCGCATTTCCTGTTTTTTGGAGACAGACGGGTGCAGAACTCAGCAGTCTGATTTGGATCCTTGAGCTGCTTTTACAAAAAATCTATGCAGGAGCTAAACTAATTTTGCTCACCCATGGGAAAAAATGGGTGCAACCTCTAAAGCCATGAAACCCAACTGGATAAATGACTTATGCGCTGCCAATTCATGATATTTTAGTCCAAACATTAAGCGTTTGTGCTGTCTGTGTGTGGTTTCGCAGGAGCTGAACCACAGGTAATGACAGGGCTTACCGAGTGTCTCATTACCCTGAACCAGAGCAGCGATGCCAAAGCTGCTCCGCCGGGCTCCGAGTCATTTAAGCCACGGCCGAGTGAGTCTCCTCCTCACTTCACTGGACTGGACCTCTCCTGATGCACACAAGCTCACAGCCGCACTCCTGTTTGTTTATCTGCTGTTGTTCTTAGAGGAATAAGACGTGGAATTTACACTGACAAACTACAGGATAATACACGAAACGCAGTTGTTTTATAAAAGGCTTTGAGGGAAATCCGGGGCGACGCGACGCATTTTTGACACAATCCCAGGTGGATGAGCTGGTATTTTCAGAGGGGAATGGAGTGTGGCAGTCATGATAACAGCACATACTGAATTAAAAACGTGTTCAAGGTTATTCGAAACACTTGCGATGACGATGAATAAGAAAATGGTTAGACGGCACGCTCATTTTGAGAGATCCACGCATGTTAACAGTCTGTTTGCGAGAACAGTAACTTAAAAAACAATATAAGAACAATACCAAAGCATGTTCACTTCCTCTCGTTTGACCTAATGAGCAGTCCGACAAGCTTTTAAATTAAGCCAATGTGTCTATTCCCTTTTCAGCTGCAGTGGTTGACAATTTTCTCCCGCAGCTGTTTCATAACTTCATAGACTTTGGCACAGTTTTAGTGCAGGTTGTGTGTGTTTGTGTGTGTGTAGACATATGGGTCAAGTCCCAGAAGAGCACTTTACCTGTAGTAACACGACCGAACCGACTGGCCTTTAACATAATGTAAACCCCGGTGGTTATTTCTAGCGTGCGGCAGGAAGACCTACTTACATTTGATTTGGTCTAAAAGGGGATGCATCATATTCACTATTACAATGCTCCGGTAATATGTGTTGTGTACTTTTGTGGATAAATATTGTCAGAGGTTATGCAGGATTCATTTTCTTTAAGAAGTTTTGGGAGCACAGCTTTAACATGTTTTTGTTTTGTGGTAAAAGCAGTCATTGTGATTTTAAGTCTAATCTATTGCAGTAACTGATATTGCAAACAAAAGATGCACACACAAAATATTTCTCCACATTATTATTTTTCTTTTCTTTTTTTCAAAATAAAAGACAACAGTTGTTGGACGTGGACCAATGAGATGATTTATGTTGTACCACCTGCTTGTCTCCATGGAGATGCTATCGCTTTGCATGGAATGTTCTACAGCGTGGCATTAAACGTCTTCATCTCCATGGAGACAAGCAGATGGTGCAGACAAAAGTCCGCTCACAGTAAGAAGGTACATTTTTAAGGTATATTTAAACATATAATAAATGGAATAATGGAAAAAAATGCAAGCTTGATAAGTTCAATAGTGCAACATTAAGAAAAGCAAAACCATCATGATACAACATGAAAACACGCAGTTAGATAGTGCACCTTTAAGGATTCAAGACCCTCACATAAGAATAGCGATAATGTTATATATAAAAGTTATTGCACATTTCTTTATTAATTAAACACTGTATCCAGCATTCTAAATATAGTATTTCTAAACCTTTCAGTTTCTTTCATTCCCATGCCAATTTTCAGCTAAACAGTAGTCCTTTATTACCCAGTTTTCATTTAATTTATGTCCCCAGTCAATTCCATAGAAAACTGACTCTCATTCACATGAAATTGGTCTTTTGTAGTGTATACACCCTCTTTAGAAGAAATGTATTTCAGATGGGCACTCGGCTCGGAGGCAGCAGCGGTCTATAACCTCTATAAACCAGAGCCACAGTGTTCTGGAGCTCATTTAGCGCCACACAAATGTCCCCACAGTGCAGCATCCCCAGGGGCAGATGTGAGGGAGAGAGGCCGCAAATGAATCAAAGGCCCAAAGGGTGAAAAAATCCAATTTGAATTCACAGCTTCTGAAAGAAAAAGCAACAGAAATATTGTGCAAAACCAGACCCAAACAAAACTATTCAAAGCTGAATTGCAAAGCTATGTTTACACTAACTCTTCATGAATATTGTCTTGATTATTATAACGGAGGAGCATTAAAGCTGACATATTGAAGTTGAAAACAGATAAAGGTCTTATGTTTTATATGTCACATCAACAACATGACTTGAAGGCATCATTGAAACCAAACTGTTTGTGACCTATTGCTCAGTTTTTACTGGTTCGGGAAAGTATCACCTCTCATATTTGGTCAGAAATTAAATTATAAATGCTTCAATCTCACAACAATATCCACATAATGTTTTTTTTTAATACACGGAGGGCCATTTACAAAAGCACAATGCATTAAAACATTTACAAAATGTAGGGCTGCGACCATTATGTTGGTAATCGATTAGTCTAGTGATCTTTCTTTCGATTAATCAATTCGTTGTTTAGAACGGAAACTTTGTACTAAATTTTAAAGATGAAGTGATGTTATTTGAGGACCTCAGGTGAATATTTACAGACAAAAGAGTTTTTTAGTCAAAGATACCAAATTTCTCTGTGCCGTCTTCTGGACTCGCCCTTGACCAGTTAAAGATTATTTGATTAGTTGACCACTATTTCTACAATCGATTAGTTGCCTTAACACAATCAAACAAACCATGTTCAGTTTAACCTCAAACATTCTTCAATAAAACCTCTAAATATTTGTTTGGGGACAAGTCGCTCCAGTTTGAGCGTGTTTTGGAGCAAGACAGACAATGCAACCGTGTCCAGTAGTTCATAGAGTTGACATTTAGGAACGAGGACGAATTGTGAGGACGGTTTCCACTTAGGGCCTTGTAAATAAAGAAAATGTTGCTCCTTGCGAACTATAATAGAGGACCAGCAAACTTTTTGATACAAGAATGAAGTGAGATAGCGGTCCCCAGTTCTGAAGAACAAGGCGCTGTGATAATTTTACCATGAATCACTTTAGCTTAAAATCCTCACCTTTTCTATTACATTAAAATGATATAACAACCTTGACTCTAAAATCTGAACTTCTTCCATTACCGAGCAGACATTTGAATATAAACACAATATATAATGTACCGAACTGAGCACCCATTAAATACGTTCCCTCTGTCTGCTGCCACGCAAAATGAGTTGGAGACGCCTGGGGGTGGAAAAAGTAGTCATTTTAATGTGGAAAGTGTAGTTATTACATCTGGAAGGTCCGTCTCGCTGAAGAATGCACAGACGCTGCAGATGATGGATGCCGTTGTCACATGGGAGACTTTTTATTAAACATGCCATGGTGTCTTTATGTTTTTCTGGTACGATGTTGATAAAGCATCGTTCATAGCTGCAATCAAATTTTATGACTCAGTTAATGCCGGTGGGGAAAAAAAATACATTATTTATCGAGCATTGACACGAGGCAATAATGGTTAAAGGCGCTTCACTTCAACCAGAAATTGTATAACATGGACATCAGGTTTAGCTTTCACAATCAATAAGACAATAACTTAATATTTTACCAGTTAATTATGTTCGACCGAAATAATCATTAAATTTAGTATTATATCTGGAACTCTTCCACCTAGTTGGTTCATCTATCTTTGCTTTTCCTCACACATCTGTCTCACTGCCGAGTAAAACAAAAGTTATTTCAGATACCACTCCTAAGTGCACTCCCTATAGACTTGTTATCTGGGGCTTAAGAATGATTGGATTCTTCTGTATCATGCCATCTACCTATAGAAATATATCGTTATTTTCTCCATACAAGCTTAATCTTTATTAGCCATCCCACTCTTCATTTTTAAGGCCAACTTCCATGTGTTGATGTAGAGCTAAAGTTAGGTCTCTGCCATTAATTAGTAGAATGCAATACGATATAGTAACGGCTCACGTATTTTGGATGAAACCACTCACTGGTACGAGTGGAAGTCAATATAAGTGATGTATAATACTGCTAATTAGACAGAAAGGAACTCATCAGGGGTTAAGGAAGACGTTTGGTTGCCTAAAGAAATGCAGTATATATTCACAGTGAGCGGACTACTGACATTAACGGGTGAGCTTTCTCTCACTAGAGCTGCCATTAAGATTTTAACGATTTCAATGCACGCTTATTTAAAAAGCAGTTATGAGCTTTCATTAAGGAACATCTCTTTGTCACAGACCTCGCTATAAATCATCTGATAAATGGCCAATAAATAGTACACGTACAGAAATAATAACTGTATATTTCTTTAGGCAGATGGCATGATACAGAAGAATCCAATCAAATAACAAAAACTATACTTTTAAGTGTGTATTATTTTTGGGTTTAATTTCGTTTTCTATTGGGTAGATCATCAGGACCTAAAAGCGTTTCCAAACACTCAAAAAGTGAACGGACTGTAAGATTCCAATTGGACTCAAAATAGTCCAGGTGTTTCTTTAACAAGTTGGGAAGGGAAAAACTAAATCCACTGCCAAATACTGACACTTCACAATCAAGATGGTCGTACACACATCTCAACCTGGGAGCATTATTTTTCATTATTAAGAAAAATAGACAAAAGAAAACCGCCATACTGCGTAATGTAATAAAAAGAGCATCAGGATTATCAGTGGACCCCAGCATTAAACAAGCAGCCTCATCCTCCACTTTTACAGAAATCATTATTGTTGAAGCATGAAGACAAATGTACAATAGATCATACTGAACATATAGAGCAAATAGTACGCTGAAAATTATTTATTGTATGTGTTTTTTTTCATTGCATTATATTAGTATTCTCACAGTAATGATAATCCGACAGTACTTTTGTAATCTGTCAGAAACGTGATAAAAGTGTTGGGCCTGAGACACCTCCCTATGTTTTATGATACATTTAATTTTAACCTCTCCAAAGTGATAAAATACAGATTACAAAGCAGGCAAGATTATTTTGAGTTCTTGTTTTAAAGAATTTAATTTTGGCCTCCCCTGGTGCATGATAATTACGTTAATTCTTATGTAAATTGTAAATTACATGTAGAGAATTGAATTGAGATAATTGCTGTTACTGAACATTATAAGAACATGATTAAAAGCTCAAAAAGTCACTGGAAAGCAGACTCTCCTCTGTGACTCTGTCTGTCCTGCTCTCTGTCCAGCCCTCTCCGCTCACAGTCTTTCAGGAGGCCTATAATCAGTTGTGGGAAGCAGGTCTGTTTATATTTCATGGCAAATATCACAGGCGCATGTTTAAAACCGTGTGCGTTGCTCCTGATCGAGCGTGATTATAATGTTTTTTGTGATTCCTGAGTGGTTTTTTCCATGAAAAAAAGTGTCAAAAACGTTTCAATCTCGTCTGATGTGAGTTCTTCACCTTTCATCCACCTTTCCCCTCACTCATCGCAAACGCTCTGGAGAGAGAGAGAAAAAGAGAGCAGCACCACAGCTACTTGCAGTGTAACGCCAAGCCTGCTCTGCCAATACGCATTTTTAAACAAATTACTATTGCTATTTACGTTGTTTTTCACACACATAAAAAAAAATCTACTGTAATGATTTGCTACATTTTTATTATTTATTTATTTTTTTTTTATTATTATGAATTTGTCTTAATTCAAAAAGTCCATAAAACTCCACAATTTTCCGCAGCGGCACCCCTGCATTCATGCCCGCAGCACCCACTTTGAGAAAGCCTGATCTAGAGCATACATTTAATGAATAATGTCAATTTCATAAAATATCTTAACATTACTCACTACCTCACGACCATTGTCTGGAGTTGAACAGGATGTAATGGAGGACTCTGTTCCAACTTAATAGAAAAACCCAAGTCTGAAGCTCATTACTGTTCAAGACAAATACAGAAACATAGCCCTGGTATGAATTGACTTTTGAGGAAGAAGAACTCATCTATGAGGAGCTTTTCGACCGGGTCCCACACCAACAGGAACAGGGGGCACTTCAGAGCCAACCCCAGTAGGAAGTATCTGCGGGTCCCATTGTGGAGCCACGTTCTCCCCCCGAGGAGAGCCTTGAGGTTCAGGAGCTCAGAAAACAGTTGGCGACATTCAAAGCTCAACTTGATAAATGGTTCCAGGCAAATAAGTCCCAAGAACTGAGACCTCAACCCAGGAGAGACTGGCCAACCAAAAAGAATCCGAGCGCAAAGAGATTAAAATGACACTCAAAAAGACAGACAAGAAGCTACAAGCTCATATGACTGCCTACAATAGCTCTAAAACACAGCCTTAAGGCACAGTGTCAACCTGAAACAGGAAATTGCTACCGTGAGGTCAAAGAGCTCCAAAAGAAGACACCGAGTCAAGTGCCTGTAGTGTCCATCAGTGAGCCTGAACATAGCAGTGCCTCCTCCATGGGGGTGAAGGGAGAGAAGACGTCTCAACCTGCCGACATTAACTCTGAAACAGCATCCATTTAAGTAGTTCTGGATGCAACGTTGAAAGAGAAAAAAAGAGCTGTCCGAGAAGGCGAGGGAGCGCTCTACTAAGCTGTATGTATCGCAGGGGCAAGAGCTCAGCCTGAACACACAGAAGAGAGGCCTGGAGAGCGCTCTGAAGTAAAGCAGAGGACACACCAGGAGAACAGACTGAAGAGTGTTCTGAAGAAGAGCAAAGAGCAGAGGACAAGAGCTACATGGTGGAGCAGAGAGACAATAAACCACCTTCAGCCGACTCCAAACACTGCAATGTTAGCAAAATGTATTTCACTTGAATTTGTATTTTATTTTAAGCATGACAAAAACAAAATATGAAGGTCAACAACACTGTAGCCGTTGAATTATATTGTAGGCCCTATCCTTAAATAGTTTTGTATTATTGTTAGGACTGGTGAAAATTGCATTTGTTAATCAAATATAACACCAGATTAATTTTCTTTCATACTGCCATCAAGATTACGCCTACATTTACAAGTCAACACACATCTATTAAACATAATATCCAAGGAGTCACTCAATTGATGGCCTAATGGTAGCCAATATAAACGTCTTTTGACAGATTTATTTAAATAGGGTTTTTAGTCAAATACATCTACATACAATCCTAGCTGAGTTTGACTTGTCTCCTTGCTGCAAGTATATTCAATTATGTTCACTGTTTTTGCTTTTCTCCATAGAGATACTTTCCCTGAAAAACATGTCTTTCTACTTATGTATTTCTTGTTCAGCTATCGCCAATTTCCTGTTTATTTTTTATCTTTTTTTTTTTTTTTGACCACTGTGAAAAGCTGTTACACTAAGATGGTGGTAATGACATTGGAAACACTCTCAAAGAGCAAATTCCCTGGTGATGCCAGATGGATATTAACTATCCAATTTGATTATTGCACCACAGGGATGGGAACTCATTTGTACAATAGAAAATAAGCAGTGGATGCATCAGGACCCAAACAAGCTAATGAGTAAAATCAAGTTTGTGAGCTCAAGCAGATGTAAGTGGCCTCGTGGACCACAGTGACCCATTAAGTGAACTGCTGGAGAATGCACCACCTGCTTAAATGGGTTTAGCGCTGTAATAGCAAAAGTGTAATGTAGCAAGTTATCATAGAGGGATAAATGGACCGACTATTTAAACAGGACTTTTATTAAAATTGCACTCAGGAGCTTGCTAAAACTAGTCATAAGATAAAAGTAAAGAACCAATGAACCCGTGCAGATTCAGTTATTCACTCAAATATTCAGTTTGCCTCGAAAGCACTATCACATTTTCAAGGTTAACTGGAGGAATCTGAGTACAAGAGCACACCGAGTTCAGAAATTAAAGTTAAGCATCATATCTGAGACGAGAGACTGCAGTGCGTTTGCATTTAGTGGACGGACCAGGCTGAGCTCTTTTGAACTTGGCAAGAATGAAGAACATCCAGAGGGCATTAGCCAGGAGTGACAAGTGGGAATCAACCACAATTCAGTGTAATTAAACCTAATTATCAATCAAGAGCTAGTCGATGTAATGTACGTGGAGGTTGAGGGCCGCTGGAGAGCAAAAGTGTCCACTCCGTGAAATATCGGATGGTGGAATTTCTCATCGTAAATGGCTACAAGTTCAGGAACAAAAATGATGTTAATTTCTTGTTTCCATTAGGACTCTGGATGACAGGAAACTACCTCCAACTTGGGCTCATAAGTGGAAGTCGTCCAGGGCAATAGCCATTTTACTGATAACAAGAAACCACAAAAGTTCTTTTTCCTTTCCTATCGTTCTCCGTTTCCAACATGCGACTTGTAAAATGCAGGCCCTTTTACAAATTTGCTAAGAGACTGTTTTTCCCTTATACTTGCACCTCTGGGCACACTTAGATGTATTTAGACACGCTGATCGCGCATTTTACACTTTAGGATCTTTGGGACGACCAACTCTCCCAGATCTCATCAAATGCGCAGTGTAACTATGCTGATTGTAAGTATCATAATGCTTGCGTATCATATGGGGAACATTTTCTGAGGTAACAAAGTGCATAGTTCACTCTGTTTGATTTTTATTTCCAATCTACAGAGGAGGCTGAAAACTGGTGATAGGCATTGATTAAAAACACTCCCCACTGGACCAGAACGATAGCCACTTTCCACATTGTAAGTAACAAAGTGTTTATACCTTCCGCGTGATACAGATGGAGTGTATGAAGAATGCATTTCAGACAGGCCATTCTGAACATGAAAAACAGGAGCTCTTACTCGGCTCTGAGAGACATTGCCCACCTGGGAAACATTCAAGCAGCACTGGAAAATCAATACACAAGACTTTCAATCACAGCTCCAGTCATTGTCTACAGCACAATCACATCAGGAGCGAGACAACAAGGAGGGCAAGCTGCTCTACAATGAAACACAGCTTTGGAAATGTGTAAACAATTTCCTGTGTCGTAAAGTGGCACTGATTAGAAAAATGATGATAAATTAAGTAATCGTAAATGTAAATGTATCCTCCATGTCATTTGAACCCTGATGGATAATGGGAAAGGTGCACAGTTTTACTTTTCAGGTGGAGTGTTTACTTGTATCCATGGTGATGTTATCAGTCTGTCTGGAGTGTTCCACAGTATGGTAATAAACATACTTGGCCAAGGTACAGGCCATATCTGTGAAGAGGCAAGCCCACTTAAATTTCACCCAGAATAATTTTTTTTTCAATATTATATATTTCAATAATAATATATTTATATTTAAGACTTTAATGATAAACCGAGGAATATTCCAGACACATAAAATCTAAATCAGAACCAGAATTTTCAGCCATTATAAGAACTGTTCCAAAAGGCTAACCGGTCTGTGGTACCAAGGCCACTGGAAATATGCACTTCTAATGAACAATCTGCAGTACTGTGACTGTTATTGTTACTACTGTTACTAAATTGCTTCATGAATAGTGGCAAAGGCTACACAATCAATCCATTTATTGCAATTATTATAGAGAAAAAGAATGCAATAAATGTGTTATAAAACAAGAATGTATACGCTTTAGCTTCTAGTGGTATTGATTATTTCATGGACCAAAGAACAGAAGATAGTATACTTCTCTCTGGCTCAGTGTGTTTTTCTCCCCTTTTCCTGCCCCTCTGTTGTTTAAGTGGACCTCAATCTCCCACAATGCTCTAGTCTCTGCCTTTGTATGTGACGCTCCTCTTGATTCATTTCCTGTGGGGATCGATGGCACACAGTCAATCAAATGGTGTAAAACTAATGGCTTTAGTGGGGTCTGGGGGCAGGGCCAGAGTGCAAAGCTGAGGTCAGTGTCAGAAAGACAGAGAAGATCAGGTATTCTCTGATGTAGACACATACCAGCACAATGACTGGAAATCACCCATTGTTTCTGCAGTTTCCTTAAGCACATCCTTTCTTTTCGGATTGTATTTATTGATTTACTACAACAATTTATTTATTTAACTTACACTACTTTTACACAAGCACCATTGCATGATGGATGATGGTCTTGTTCAGGGCTATAATGATAGTACATCTTGGCATCTAACCGCCAAAGTTCTGGTTATAAGACAGCAGCCCACGGAGTCTCAGCCGATTAAAGAAATTATCTTTGCTAATCTATTCGCTCCAAATGGCAGTAATTTAATGAATGCCTGGAATGACCCAGAGGTTACAATAACAAGTAACTGTCTTCTTGTTTTCCTTTTTAAACTGTCACTTAAAGGCATCATTTCCATCCCACATCACAGTTCTGTACTTACACTTCTAAACAAAGGCCTAATGTGACTGAGGAGTGGGCATTAACTCCAAAGCACAAAGGATCCTAATTGAAAGCCACATTAGCAAAGAGAGTGAATGGTGCTGTTTAGGCTTAATGGGCACATCACATTGATTTTTACCAGTGTACTCAGTTTAAATGTGTTGTATTTATTTTAACAATCAATTGGCTTATTAGTCGCAAGAGAACAGTATATTTAATTTAGTTTGCTACTAAAATTGAATATGCCAGCTGAATAAGTATTAGCACAGGACATGTCATTAGTTTGATGAGGATGGAAAAAGGCCACAGCTGATTTCTTGGAAAATAGCATTTAACCAATTGTACACCCTCCAGGATTGGAATGAACAAAAGCAGAATGTTAAAACAAATACAATACAAAAAAGGTGACAGTGCAGTTTACTCTATGTATAGAAGTGTTTCAGGCCAAATGTATTTGACAGCAGTTAACATATGATTCAGTCTCTCCTTGTACTAGACATGATTTTCATTCAATTAAACTCTTCAAATACATTTCTCATTCAATTAAAGTCTTCAAATACATTTCTTTTAACATTTTTTCAACTATGAGACGTGACACCCTGACTTGACAATCCTCAGACTTGCCAAAGCTCATAAAAATATGTCAAAACAACAATGGCTTCCGACAATTAAAGAATCATCTTTAATTGAATGTTAAGTAATCGCTAACCAGCTACAGATACAACTTGAGATCTAACTTGGGCTGTAGGTTGACATTATTGTTGTGCATTTATTTGTTACAGTCTTTACCATAAGCCTAAAAAGAAAAAAGAAACAAAAAAACACACATCTGGCATCAAAACTAGTATTCTTGAAACAGCATACAGAACTAACACGGAGGTCTTCGGTGAACAGTGACTCATTCCATTAAACAGAACAAGTACACAAATAACATCTGTAATCGCTGCTTTGACCGACATTGACTTTGTCTTGTTTGCCTTTCATAAGCCATTAGACAAACAGGATGAAACTGCGGCCATCAGGACAAGGCATTAGTTCAGAAGAGCAGCTGAACATGGTCTGGTCTGGTTGACCTCATAGCAAATTATGTCCAATTTGCATAAAGTGGACTTCCTATGTCAGTTACATTCTACCTTTATTGGGAAAGGCAATTTGGCAAAAATATAAACTAGGTAAATTCCAGAAAGCGAGTCACCGCCATGATTTTCATTTTGTTAGACGGATAAGCATTTTGCATAATGTTTGTTGTGTCTTTGGGCAAGAAGCTTAACACCATAGTGAATTCACCACACAAGCAACAGTGAAAATTCAGCATGAAAAACTTTGGATGGAAAGCCGAGAGAGAGAGCAATGTTTTCTTCAGAAAACTACAGGACTGAATCGTGTTTTGAAGTTCTGCAGAAAACATCAATCTGTGGTGACAGGACTCAGACAAGAGGCCAGACGAGCAACAAGACACTTTATATACCCAGACTTTTACTCCTGTGAGTCGGTTTGATTCTGTCCACTGCACTGAGACCAGGACTTACTGTTTTCTTTTAAAGCACCTCTCTTCTTTCCTCAAAATTTACAGAGTGCCATAAAGGGCCAGACAGCAGTTAGGGATGGTTCAATAGCTATAATCGTACTTAATGTACAACAAGCAGGGCTGTTCTGGGTTTAATGTGGCCTATTTAAAATACTAAAAAATAAGAAAGAAGCATGCTTATCATGTATTTATTTTACGATTTAGTTCTTTGGGAAACAACTGATCTAGGTGCAAGGGCTTCTCATCAAACAAGGAAGAAATGCCAAGGATTTCTTTAATTAGCTTTGTTTCAAAGAGGCAAGGTTTTACTGGGAGTCATCATTATCAGTTATTATAATAATTAAAAGCTGTCTGTGAAATAATTATTTCCAATATTTTAACAAACTGAAGGTCCTCCAGAGACAGAGAGTGCCAAAAGGCTGCATGAGATTGTCCGAGCGAGTAAACACCTCCAGGACACAGTCTACCTGTCTGAATAGAGGATTAGCACAAATGTGTGCAAGGCCAAGGTAATCCCCTAATTGTGTTTCACTTGGGCATATGAACAAACACCCCACAAAGCGCAGGGCTTACCTAGACAAAATAGTTCGATGTAGATAAATTGCAAACAATTAACTGCAATTGTTTACCAGACAATCATCCTTTGTTCAATGAACAGAAGGATTCATACTTATGAACAGCACAGAAACTAATCACATTTGATCAGAGTTTAAATGATCAGGGGATCAATCCCTTGTGAAGCACTGGCACTTTAAACAGTGCAAGAGCAATGTTCCGCTGAAACCATCTTCAGCCTTGATTTTAATATTGCTTGTATTTAGGGTTATCAAGTCTCATTTCAGCACCATGGACAGAGTGATAGCACTAATCTCTGACTTCACTTTGGACACTGGTGTGTACAAACAGGAAACAGCTCTGCCTGATCACAACTGAACAAAATTGTTTGGTTAGGGTTACATTGGGCAAGTTGTCTCTCAGCAGTCACCTCCTACAGAGAAACTCCCAAGTGTAAATGCAGCTTTCATTGGGACCCTAATGGGAGCTCCAGTTTGTCACTCTGCTGGTCCCTGTCCTGAACAAAGTACTCTGTCTAATAGTTACTTCATCCCACATGGTAAGTATCCCTGGAGAGAGCTGGAATAAAACAAGGTGATTCAAAACACTATCCATCTCCACTGTTTTTGCAAACTCACCACTGAGACAGTTCTCAGTGGAGTCGTGTTCCTGATGTATTCTGTGTCAGCCACTTCCTGTAAAACCTTCTGCTGGTCAATACATCCACTGAGATAAATGATTGTCTCACTCCATCTCTCAATGTCAAGGGGGGAGATTAATCACCCAGGCAAATAATTAAAAGGAATATACCTAATACTGTTATTTGCTTACTTGGTCGGGTCATTGCAGTATGCAATGCAAATGAACATGAGACTAATTTCTGCCCAAGGACACAGCAACAGTACTCTTTCAATTAACGAAAAGGTCAAGGTAAATGCTTTGATTCGTCTGAGACACATCAGCTCAGCTGTGTATTCAGATAGTCACTTCATACAGTGTACGTTTCTTTTGCTCAATATTCTCAGCACACTGAAATACGAAGACAGGCTCAAGGAGAGGAGCTACTTTAAAATCATGTGAAGGAGCTTTGGACGTGTCCCAATGGGAGAGCACCTCAGGCTTGTCCACGGGCACTGAGTCTCTAAATGTATCTATGGCATTTTCCTTTCCTCTCCAGTTGTAGTGTTGTCGAGATGATACAATTTCAAATGCAATCTGAATACGAAGACATTTATTTATTAAATTTTTTTTTTTAACAATATGATGCAATTTAAAACCGTAATAAAAGTAGATCATATTTTTTAACAAGTGGTCATATACAGACCCAGAGGTTTGTGTTTTTTTTTTTTTTCATGTATTATTATTACTTGTTTTGTATTAATAGGATATTGATTATTGGCTAGTTTTTATTTATTTATTTAGTTATGTATTTATTTTTTACTATTGATTCAGCACGATGGAGATAAGTTATAATTGTTTTGAACATGCAGAAAGATAAACTGTTGGGTGCTTCTGTGAACGAGTTGGTGCCAAAATATGCCAATAAAACCCTCTCATGAGTGAATCTCCTGTTTATAGCTTCCCCGTTATCACACCCTTCTATTTCTATGGCAGGGTGGTTATTGACAATGCAGTGATTCAGTAAATAGCGCAGCACAGCACTGTGTAAATGCCAGGTTCATATCACTGAGTCGGAGTTATAAGGTCTATTGAGCAGCAGGGCGCTCTGAATGAGGAGCAGAGGAGCTTATCTCAAGGAGGTTTTCAACTTATTCATGAGCTGGGAGATTTCATTCACCTACAACAACTATATGAAACTATTTGGATTGGATATTGTATATATCAACGGATATTTTGCTGAATATACAATAGGTGGTGCAATAAATACTATGTGTATAAGTGACAGTGATGGTTGGCTGTCAGGACTTGTAACCATTTGATTGACAGATATTTCCAGTGAGTGGAGATACGCAAGTCCTCCAAGACTGGTCGTTATAAACCCTCTCATAAACATTCAATTTATTCAAACTCTGAATCTGAAAATATGGATCAGTGGATAGATAGTTGTATTTCAATATGAGGGAAACTCAAAAAAGCAGGTAAATAGCAGATATTGCATTCGGTTTTACAGTGGGAGACATAATGTTCGCATGAGTGTGAGTATGCCACTATTATTAGATGTATTTAGTGGCTTCAAGAAGGCAGCTGAGAGATATAACTGAACAGAAAGGGTTATGTTTAACTGACAGCTAACTACCTTATTATGTACATTGACTTAGCCCAAGCTATCTTTCCATTTATAAAGGAATTCTGAATTTGAAGCTTGAGTACTAATGTCTATTTTTCACCTACCTCCTATTACTGCCACTGCTCTGAGTCAATTCTGTTTTTGATTCCAGGTCATACACAACAATAGTGAAATATCTCAGTTCTCTGGTATTGAACTGGAAGACAATGAACCAGCGAAGTCTATTTAGATCAATATTGCGGATTAAAATGACGGAAAGGTAAAATAATAATGTAATTATGTATAGTTTAATACTAAATACCCCTAGATTATGTCTTTTTTAAGAAGAGTTGTATCGTCATGTTACAAAAGTGGGCTGAACTTCAATTAATCGAGGCTTCGAGATTCATCATCGTCATTTCCAATGGTCAGTAATATTGCTGGGGCTTCTGACTCGAGAGGTCCACAGCACAACCTTAAAAGCATGTGGTTTGGAGCCGAGATCAGACTTTGCAGGAAGAAATTTGTCCATTGTTTGTGCTCAATTGCATTTTTTCATGTTCAGGAATTTAACATTGAAAACTATTTTTACAAACAAAACATTTACTCAAAACTGCTGATTGATAAATATGAGGAAAAAAGAATTCTTTTTGCCCAGCCCTAGCTTCAACGTAATTAATGTCAGATTGCATTAACACGTACACCGTCTTTTTCTATTCACTGGGAGACGCATGAATCATCTGCTCATAATCCTTTAAAGAGCTAATTCTTTCACCAAACAGACTCAAACAAAGCCCTCTTCACTTGACACAGAGTGGGAAATGAAAGATGGCATTAAACTGACAGAACATGTAAATTATAACCTGACAAGTGAAATCTGTGTTTCAACTAATTTCAACAATGGTGTTTAGAGTTGAATATCAAAGCCAGTCTGTTCTGTGATCAGACTCCAGCTGAACTCACAGTCAGAGGCACAAACAAAGACAAAAAACAAACCTGCTCTCAAATCTGTGTTGAAGAGATCAGTGAATATGAATGAAGAGGTGCTTAAAAATACATTACAGTTTCCTATGAGTATTTGCAAAGAAACTTAAGTAGTGTTTTGCTTCAGAGTGCTGCAGGGTGTGCATAAGTTACAAATTACACATCAGCACACAAAGGCTCAAGTGTATATTATGAAGTTGAAAATTAGTCAAATCTAATATAGAAAGCGGACAAATCATTGTATTTGTTTTGTTTTTTTTCCCCAGAGGGCTTTTTGCAGCAAATGGTCAAGTGTTATTAAGGGTAAAAAAAAAAAAATTAAAAAGACTCTTCTCTGTGTTTGGACTCATACAATGTAGATGTAGAGATGTAGTCCTGCATTGAGACATAACACAGCAAGGTTTTTGTCATTAAATTAAATATATATTTTTCCCTCTCTCAAGTGTGTCTGACTCGGATTCATTGTTTTGGTCAACAGTTTCAGAAAAGTACTCAAATTTGTGAACACCCCCAAAATAATTTATTTTCAGACCAGTAAAATAAACCACTTTAAAACTGTGGCAAAGCAGACACATTAACTTCACTCGAACTTCACTTCACAGCTGACCATTTTTTCATACGCCTCTAACCCTTTGTCCTTGTAAAAATCAAAGTGCATTTCTGTAGTTAATGAAGCACTGTAGGCAGAACAGCCCCCTCACACACAGTTAATGTTGTGGATAACGCCATCACATCCAAAAGTGATCACTAAATACCTGCTTAGCCTCTGCTCAGAGGGAGTCAGAGCCTATTAGCCATTTGAAATGGGGCATTAAACTGTTACCATTGTTTTGGACAATTGCCCTATGACCCATTATAGCACTTTCTATTCGAGGATAGATGGTGTTTATTTTGGTTGTATGATGACGATGATCATTTCAAAGTCTTAGGATCAGTAGGACATTTTCTTCAACTCTGCAGCACAGGAGAAATAATCCATGACTCATACATGAGTGCAGTGTAAAACTCTGAATAGGTGGCCATTTATAAATTATGTAGTGGATTCAGACTTGTTTACAGATTGAATTCATTTTCAAAACAAAATACCAATATAGAACTGTTCAAATCATCAAATGTATCATCACAATTTCAAATATTAAACAATTAAATTACAAAAATGTTGTAAAGGAAAATACAATGAATTACATTTGTTTCAGAATTATATCCTCCACTCAACCTGGATCAAAGACACCATTGCAGTCTATATGGGCTTGGTGAGACACTGAGGGTGAATAGGGAAAAATCTATTTGAAACTTTTGTAGTTTACTGATAAAAATGACAAAAAAAATCTATTACAAGTTTATTATCATGTACTGGTTTCTTATAAAAATAGCTACTGTAAAAATGGCCACACTATTTAGTATTTGAGTACACTAGAGCTTACTGAAATCTTAAAAAGAAAAAAGAAAAAATCTAATTTTTTAAGTTAAAACAGTAAAAACTAGACAAAACAAATCTTTCTGGACGATCTATCAAAATTGTGTAGTACAAGTACAAGTACAAGTTTGGTGTGTATATGGACATCTTTATGTAAAATATATTAGAAATGGTAGAAAGGGGTTCAGAGGTTGTCATCCGGACGCCGTCTGGAGAATTTTGGGCAAACGGCGTCCGGATGACAACCTCTGAACCCCTTTCTACGATGGACCACACCTGGACGAATGAGGGTTTACATCGACGAATATTAGAAATGCATTAGGTCTATACTTTACAGTTACAATTTGACAGTGGTTTGAAATATTTTGTGACGTCGAAATGAACTTTTTTGACAGACCTTTTTTGCCTCCTCGATGTGTTGTGTTATGTGTTTTATGTGTTTAAAATTCAAACACATAATAATTATTTTTAAAAAGTCAAATAATCCTGGTTATAGTATAGCAAGTTCAACAGTTCTATCTGTAACCGATGTTGCTTTCCATACTATAACTTATCACCAGACAATAGAACTTAAATGTGTCTGTAAAAGCTGCAGGTAAGACAGTACTCTGGCGGATAAGAAGTAGATACACTGCTTTATGATGTGATTTAGTGTTTAGTTGTTGCACTGGGGAAATGGACGCAAAAAAATCAATTGCAAGTTTCACCTTTTGAAGAGCTGCAATAAATCTCTGTCCAGTGCAGTACGTCTGACCCTAAACACTATACATCTTTAGAAAACGATCTCTTCTCTCAGTTTTCTCTGCTCGTTCACTATCATATATTAACAGGAGAGTGGACATCGCACACAACTGTCATTATACGGGATTCACACCCACTCAAAATCACACAGAAATCCCGACCATACAACAGGAACTGCCCAAACGTCCATGAACACGATCAAACACAAGTGGCTACCTATTACAGATGGATAATTACTGACAGCGCCTCGTTATTGTACAAAAGCGTGGAAAATCACTTCAAATTTAAAGGGGGATGGTTAAAATTTAAATTAAGCTGAATTAAACTGTAGACCAATTATCGCCACGTTTCATTTAAAATGATTTCTGATTAATATTCCTGGTCACACTTGGAGACGGAGGGCTGAGTGGAGGTATTAACACAGGGAGGGGTCTAATCTCTCTGACGCACTTCATTTGGGCTGTAATTAACTGAATCCAAAGGGCAAATAACACCTTAAAGTGGGGATTATTTGAGACATTTTACTAAAAAAAGAATATTACATGTAAATGATGTTTTGTTACGATGTATTAACCCTGGCCCAAAGACGAAAAATACTCAGTGGGACAAACCAAAAGTGGAAAGCGTGTTTGACATTTGTCAGTTCAGTTTCAAATGAAGGTGAAGTGTTGGAAATCACATAGAAATTTCAAACCTGATAAAGTCTTCAGAGCATCACTGTTAAACTTACATCTCAACCAACATGGAACAACGCTGCAAAAGTGGTCACCTTACCTGCAAAATAAGAAAGACAAAAAGTGATTAGACTCTCATAACAAACTGAATCACAGTTTCTTTTAGATCTAATCCTGCTTTCATGTAGTGTTGAATAAATTGTACTGTAAATATAGCGTTCCTGAACAGTGTAGGTTATTGTTTACTCGAGTTGGAAGCAGCGTGGAAAATCAGAGTCAGGGGCGTTTGATTGGTGGAAGTCAAAACAGAGTAAACAAATAAGTAAGATTGCAAGATATTTTGTGAACATTAAGCTTGGAAGAACTTCTATAAGCAACTCCTGATACAGTTCCTGCTCAACATATTGAACGGATACACATTGTATTTATGTTAAAAGTTACTATTTTAGACCAGATTGTTTTTGTTTACTTGCTCACTTGCAAAATTCTTCAGAATGTCATGTGATGCTGACGTGAGCAGCTTATTTACACAGGTTTTGGCTCTGTCTTCCTACCAGACTGGACAAGAGGGCCTTTCCAAACCGGGGTGTACTGCCCTGAAGAAGTTGGCTGTCATTCTGCATCCACCGGTAGGAAGACATCCCCAAAACCTGTGCAAATCAGCTGCTAACATCAACATCACGTGACACTCGGAATAAGACTGTGATGAGCAGTTGACACTTTCAGGCAAACAATCTAACTCTGGGCTGAAAAACAAATAAGAAATAAATTATCATTGGATTAGGTAGATGGTGTGTTCCAGCATCCAACAAAAAACACATGAACGAATATTCAACTTGCAGAAATCTTCCATCTGAAATACCCGGAGGAAGGAAGGAAGGATCTTGAGACACGTGGACATATTCACTTTGCATCATAGGAACTGAAACCTGGTCCATTTTGAAGAGTAGCTTTTTTGTGAAAGATTGTGTGTCTGAATTTCGTATCACCACTTTGATCTAGATTCTGGTCAGACTAGCATACAAATCTAAAACTTCAAAAGTCATCATTTGAACAAGATAAGTTTAACCCGTATTTGATCTATGTCTTTTTCTGATTTTGGTATAAATGGCTTTTAATCT
Organism: Rhinogobius similis; assembly: GCA_019453435.1. Classification (NCBI taxonomy): domain Eukaryota; kingdom Metazoa; phylum Chordata; class Actinopteri; order Gobiiformes; family Gobiidae; genus Rhinogobius; species Rhinogobius similis. Next base: position 23,650,406 of record CM033625.1, read on the forward strand.
CAAGCAGCCTTTGTTATATAAATCAAAATAAAACCATTGAAAACAAATGAAAATACACTGGATTTGGTCTCTTAGTCGATTAATAAATAACTATTTTTGCACCAAACCATTTACATATTGTTTTACATATTTAATATTTCTGTCTGAGTCCAAACACTGCAGTGGAGCTGGAGAAAAGGGAAAGAGAGTGAGCGGGGGAAGAGAGAGGGTGGACACACAGCTAATGCAGGCAAAGTAACAGAGGAGAATAATTAGTTTCTGCTTGGGTACTTCTATATTAAAGATATGAGACTGAACAGCTGCGGAGTCGTTTTGTAAATAAGAGTGAAATAAATTAAGCTTAGGGAGACAACAGAGTCTCAGTGTTCACCCAAATGGAAAATAAACAGATCAACAGAAGATAAATGCTTATTAACTTTGCAAAGCACTCGAGGGATCAATGTGGCATGACAAACACTGCCATACTGTACACAGGCGCAAACTCTGGGTGTACTGTAGAGACAAATCCAGCTTTAAGTGCTTTTTGGGCTTAGCGGGAAACATCTCGGATCCGCATAAAGTCTGATATTGATGTTATTTTACGCAAGGCTATTTGAATGGATTTATATTAGAACAGCGATTTGTAAACACTCGAACCTTTTTGCAGCCATCGGATCAGAGTTTGGACAGCTTGGGCATTTACCTTCGCCGTGAGTTACAACAAGGCCACATTTAGAAATGAAAATGCATCGTTGTCACATATTTGTGCGCTGCAGTTCATCAGAGTTGGTGTGAGTAGAAGTAAATCGCTCAAATACGTGCTGAATCCACCCGGTGTTGACTGCGACTCCAGAGTAAAGCTTTACTGGCTCAAAGTATTATTTCAAGACCAAAACAAATAGATAATATTGTCAATAGAATGAGACGTATTGTTTAAATTTAGCCATATTCATTATCTTATCTGTCCCATCATGTGCACTAAAAGGAAATTTCACTACTACAATCCCATTTTCAATTTGTATGTCATTTGCAAATAGCATAACACCAACCAATATGGAAAAGTAACTGTTGTGAATTGTATGTAATATATTTACAGTTAGTTTTCCCTCTAATCCTGGCAGACATCTCCATAAATCTTGACTGGGTGCAGATAAATCAGCAGGAGCTAAGTGTCACTGTGGGAGGGGAATCACAGCATAAACACTCACATAGATCAGCGATGTCAGGAAGAAGGATGGCTTTCTTTACAGCCGCGTTGGAACAGCAAAATAAATAACTTGTGCATCCATAGTCAGTGGACATAATGTAGTGATTTCACCCTTCGTAGAACAATGCGAAGCCTCGTGCTAGTTCTTAGAGACACAGTGAGAACAAAGGATGACTAACTTCTTTTGTGCATATTGCTGTTATGGAAAAGAATAACAACTTGAAGACACAACAGACACCTCCTGTAATTTTGTGGACAATTGCAAAACATACCTATTGAAGTGCCACAATCTGAAGTAGCTGATTTTCAAACCATGATAAGGAAAGGAAAGTTTGTACCAAAAAAGGAAACAACCATCACCGTATGCTCTCATCCCAAAGTAAATGTTTTGCAATCAAATGCAGACATTGCACATTGGTCCGACTATGTCAAAGTTTTACAATATAATACTGGAAAAGAAACAAAATTCTGTCAACTGGACAAAGCTTTTAGGAGTGAAGACGTTTCGCCGCTCATCCAAGTAGCTTCTTCAGTTCATCTGACAGAGAAATGGGGGATCACTGCCTTCTAAACAAGAGGTTTACAAGTTGTGAAATCTCGATCCTAAGACGTAAACAAAGGACATGATAGGGCCAGTCAGAGTAAGCCAACAGGAGTAGGATGACCCATTAACACGACCCAGGAAATGTTTGCACCTCAGAAAAGACTTAACTAACAATAGATACTCCTGACTGTTTCTGCTAGTATCAGCGTAGTTAGCTCCTCTCTCTAAACAGATATAAGGCAGTGACTCTCCTTTTCTCTGTCAGAAGAACTGAAGAAACAACGTCTTCACTCTCAAAACCTTTGTCCAGTTGACAGAATTTATTTCCTTTTGCCATGAAACCTGTACCTGGACGACTGACCATCTGCACATACATTCTATTTGTGCAGCAAAAAGACATTTAAAGCTGCGCAGTACAACTTTAAGATAAAAATGTGTGGACTATTTTTAGTGTCATTTAGACTATTTAACCTCTTGTCACCTCACAGTAGGTCTATACTGCTCTGTTCCTCTCTTCAAGTCCATTACTAGAGCTGCTTGCCCTGCTGTTACGTTCTATTGAGGCTCTAGTTTCCACTTGGAGCCAGGACTAATGCCACTGAGTGTCCCAGTGGTGTGTTGCCGGCATGTCATTATGCAGTGCCCCAGACCTGCTGAGCCACAGACCACTTTCCCGGCCCTTTGATTGTTAGTATTAAATCTTGACTTAAGACTCTTACGGGAAGCAAGCTAACATACATATTAAAACAAAGTGGTGGTAGATGTATTCTAAATTAATGCACATTTTAAGACATTAGAACATTTAATACATGAATAAAGGATACATTGAATAAAAAGAAAAAATCTAAACAGCAAGAATACACAAAACAAGGCAAAAATGAAAAGAAAATAACAGTACAAAGGGCTCTGTCCATGTAATTTAGGTTGGCTATTTATTTTTACAATGACTAGATCATAGATACAGTCGACAGCGTGTCATATCAGGGGGCGCGGTCAGCGGAAACTCGCCATTGATTTAATAGAAAACACAACTTTTCACACATTTCCGCTGGAATTATGTCTATTTTAATCATTCAAATCAAGTCACAACCAGGTTTTAACAAATGTTGTTGATCTGGTGCTTCCTCTGACAGATTAAACGGATTGTTCTGTAGATGGTAAAATACAGCAGCAAGCGTCACGGTAACATTTAGCCTTCTGCCATTAACATTCTTGGATAACTAGACAATTTTGGGTCATGCATAAATGTTAGAAACACCTTAGCAAGTCCCCACTTTCTCTACATGGGAAAATATCACAGCACTGCATCAGTAATTAAATTGTATCAGTAAAAAAATGTATCGATTGATGATAATACGTACATTTACAGTAACATAAAACTGTATTATGCCTATCAAAGCAGTATAATATGCAAATACAGTGATAGAAGAACCTATTTAGTCCTTGGTGGAACAAATGCCTTGCTTTTTTTCAGTGAACATTTCAGTGTGAATTAGACATGGTTAAAGCATCCAATTGTGAATGCATGATTGAATATGTTGCTCAATTTCACTATCGGCTGCACTAAATATAGGATTAGAGCAAAATTCTCCATGGACAATCTTTAGCGTAAAGGCTTATTGAGCTGCTTCAAATATATGTAATCCAGACTTTTCTTTGGAACACTGAAGATTAAACTACATCCTGCAACATGTTCAGAAAGTGTTCATTCAAGGCAAAAAAATAAAACAAATCTCCAGGGCTAGGAAAGGTGTTATCGCGATCTTGATGGTGAAATGATTTTGTGTTTTGCAAGTTTGAAAAAGTACTATCCCCAACCGTCAAACTGATAAAAGTCCTCTTATTCCTTGGAAATAAATGTTTCAGGGACATTGGGGGGACTTTGCTCTGAGTCATCCATTTCAAATTCCTCGTTTGAATTCTGAATCTCATTTCACTCATGCATATTTATTAAGTTTGAAAAGTGATATCCGAGAAAAAGTCCATAGACAATGGAGAATCACTAAATTGTGACCACCATTACTCAGGAAAAATGCTCTGTGCCAAGGTTCTGATAAGTTTCTGAAAATGTGTGACTTTAAATGAATCTAAAGCACAAAGATAACATGGAAAATAGGGATGGGACAGTATCATTTGGTCACAATTTGATTCTTGTCTAAATATATGGGCCACAGTTTTCATAAGACTTAGTTTTTGTCAGGGATTTTTTTCTGTTTGCTAAATAAAACAAAACTTTTCAATGCATTGCAATATGTGTGGTTTGCGTATGTGGTTTATAGGCAATGTTGCTGTTTATTTGGTTTACTGATATGCCCCTTTTTTTTTTTTTTTTAAATCATTGACAAAAAATTAATTGTCTCTCTTAAGGAGCATGTGCATTAATGATATATGGTTCTTACAGGTTATTAGACATAAAATCACCATCAGACCTTTCTATTTTGTGCACTTTCCATAGCAAGTGCACAAAATAGAAATTGTATTGCTTTTGATAATTTATTTATACCTTTGTCGTGAGTTGCTATGTGTGTGAATTACAACCTTTAATTAACACCTTAACCCAAAAGCCGTCATAGAGTTTTTTTTAAGTTCATATTTTAGTCATTACTTGGTCAAATAATAATAGTAATAATAAAAAGTGACAGAAAGATACTGTCTGTGAAATGATGTCAGGCTTAACCCTTTTCAAGTGCGAAATCGAAATGTCGACACGAGCACAATGAGGGACCTGTGAGAATCCACCTAAACGCGCCAGTGATGATGATTCAATACTATTTCGGTGACCGTCCCATCCCTACAGAAAAATCATGGTAATAGAAAGAAAATGACATAATAAATGTGACAAATTTTGACACCCCATTTCCCCATTATCATGAAATCACCATAAATGATCATTTTTACAATTTCAGCTGCACCTCCCTCAGTCTACCCCAGGGTAACAGTGGCTAATGGCAAAGTAACACAGTACCTAAACCAAAATAATTGATAGTAGGAAAGCCATGTCGTTAGGAGCCTCATTGAGTGTAAACACGTGATGTAACGCGGCTCTATTTTTCTATTAGCCTGTATAATTATTGTTATATTATGTCTGCATTTTGTTGGCTCTGTATTACTGTTATTTGATTCTGTGTTAGGCACTTTACTTCACTTGCTTATGCTAATGCCTGATGTGTGTACGTGTATACTATACGTGTATTTGATTTGGCTGTTTAAGTACTGTTACTCATTACTTCTCGGTTTGTTTTATTTCAGACCACATACATACACACCCATAGTCATCCCTTCTCCGAAGTCTGCTTCTCTGACAGGAATTTCCATACTGTTACCGCCTCAAACCAGTTCAACATCCATAGTGGGCCAATCAAAGCTTGTGCCTCCACTTCATATATTAGCAGTTGAAGTATAAAATTAAGTGTCATACACTATACATATAATGCAAGTGGCAAGTGCATTTGTAGAGCACAATGTGGATACACATAAGTAACTCAACGTGCACACAAATTGATTCAAGTATTTCCATCCAATTATGGTGCAGCGAAGTATAGCAGAAAAAAACTTGTGGGGAAACTCTCCTCCATGTGCCGTTAGTCAGTGGGTTAAGGTCACAGCCCATCTGTCCATGCTCTGGTGGACTGGAGCACCTTGCCTGGAGGAAAGACCAGTGAACCCAAGTGTCAGCCAAAACAATGGCACGAAAGGTGAGCGAAGATTACTGTGTTTGGCAAAAGTCCAAAGAGCAGGATCCATGGTTCAGTGATCCACTGTGAGAGTTGTCTGAACAGGGCAGTTTATAGAAGACATGTTACTTTGCAAAATGTGTCTACTTTAAGGACTATCCATTTAAAGCAGTAAACAAGAAACTAAACATACCAATGGTGCTTTGAAGATTTAAAAAAATTTTGAAAGTTCGAGTTCTCTATTTTCACAACATGAAAATAGAGAGGAATACCATCAAAATCCGACCTTTGTGAAAGAAAGCTGTAGATGTCTTTAAAATGTGAACTTGGACCAAAATCTCATATAAATTCATAATCACAATTGCAATACTGGTCAGAATAATCGCAATTAACCTTGTTTTTTTCTGGGCGCAGCTGCAGTACCGCAGAGTGGCCCCTAGTCATGCTCGCTTCAAGTGGCGTGCCTCATATTGTTCATTTATAGGTCCATGACTCCATTATAGCAGTAGTTGTTGTACTCTAGTGGCTCTGTGGTTAGATTTTCAACCAGTGCATACTGTTAATTTGTCCTGGGATTGGACACTTAAATCGAATGTCCCATGTGAGAATGTGATGTGTTAGTACGCCATTGGATGTGGTCAGAAAAGGCGCAGATTGTCAACCTTTAACAAAACGAGGTAATATAAGTGTAAGTATGAGAAGTAGTTGTAGTTATGGTTGTAGTAGTCCAACATGACAGCTATTATTTTTGCAGCCAAGACTTTCAATTTTCCTTTAGCGGACCTGTCTGTGTGTGTGCCGCTGGTGTTGCTGTTTTTGCAGAGGTCATGAAGTTATCAGGTGGTATTTGATCGGGTCTCCCATTGAAGCAGATAAGCTGTCCTTTATTTTTGCTGCTTTGTGGACAGACTTTGTAAAACACATCTGAAGTGACACCGTTCACTTCCTCAGGACACAGGTGGCTCTGTCAATGTTTATGTTTTTATCTGGGAATATATAATGCCACTTGTGTTACATTTTAACCTGAACACAGTGTAATTTTGTCTTGTATGCAACTGCAAACTACAACTCTCTGCTCGTGTAAAGTTGTTTCAGCAATTTCCCAACTTCTAGATTTGTAGATGCCAAAAAACTTTATTAGGACTAATTATTTTGGTTTAATTTTGCAATATAAAGACTGTAAATAGTTAATAATCTGTACAGACCAAACTAGCCTTTCCATTAAAAAAAAGCACATTCACTGAAGACAATTAAATCATAAATCTCTTTGCAGAGTAACTTTTTAAAATGAAAAGATAATTAGATTTGGCCCTTGGCATTCTAACATATATTAATTAAAAGTTTGGACACCCCTGCCTGAGGTTAATAAAGGGATATAGTCCCTTAGTTATATGTTTATTTTTATCATGACATTGATTGATTACTCTTCATTATTAAAATGTTCTGCTTCTCCAGTTATATTTTGGGTGAGTGACCAGAGCAGTGAACACATCCTTTTTATTATAACATTCTACAAAGATAAATAAGTCCTCCATCCATCTTTTTTGGCACGAATCCAGATATTTGCACCTTTTTTTCTGGCGCAAGAACATTAACCAACTGTATCTAATCTATATTGAAACATTTCTAAGTGAAGCAAGGGCGCCTCGATCACCTCTTCATCTGGTCGCATTCTCATTACAAAAACTATATGAGCTAGAACAATTCTCTCTCTGCATTATTCAGTCGGGCAGAAGGAGCGGAGCAGCACGGCCAACATTACTATCCGAGAACAAAAACCCAACAAATGACCTCAGGGTTTACAGCACACATTTCTCTAACAAGGCCTATTTCTCCGTAGACAGGGGCTGGTAAAGTGCGTAGGCTCGGGCAGAATAAGGCGCCGTAAAAGACAAGAGTCCCAAATGGTTCATGCCTCAGTGCTGATAAATGACAGGTTGGAGTAACACCAGACAGGCTGTTAGACCTCTGGAGTGGCAGTGATGGACATTTATTGCAAATAATGCCGAAAGAGTGGTTCAAGAGTTATGGGATTTTATTCCGTTTTAGAAGCGCTGATTCGATGAAGCAAACATTTCCAGTTATAAAGTTACTCCGGGTGGTCTGTTTTTCTGTAGATGTCAGTCTGGTGACCACTCCCTCCTCGTGGCTCGGGGCAAACAAACAGAGCCGTGCAGTCAGGTTTTTTATTCCAGTCAGTGCTGGAAATTAAGTGCAAAAGTAAAAGTACTGTAACTGTGTAGCTTTTGACAGCGGATACTTCTTACTTTTACTTCACTACATTTGAGAGCAGCTATCTGTACTTTCTACTCCACTACATTTTTGAAGAAAAAAAAGTAGAAAGTACTTTTTAATGGTTTATGTTTAATTTATTTTTAACTCGTCCATTGTACCCAAAGGTTTTGAGTTCAAGCTCTATCATGTGACAAAAAATGCACAAAAGTCTCCTCATTTATTGATCTGAATTGCTCCTGTTGACCAAAGATCAGCACAATTCTTTATTTCAAAAAACTCTACTCTATAACGATTCTCAAAATCTATGTGAAATATTATTTACTTTTTATCCTTTAAATTATTTTACTTAGGTAGGAATTCTTCTGTGCTACATTTACTTCTATGATACTACGATTCCACGATACTAAACTTTCATACTTGATTCGATCGGCTACTCAATTATTCATCATTATAATATATTTATAGACAATGACAGACTATAATTTTCAACACAAAAATAGTGCTTTGTTTATGGTACTATGTGGTCTTATACAATTTTGATAAAGCTCAAGATCAGGAGAGGTCATATTTTTTCGGTTTATACGATTTTTTTTTCAGTATCAATACTTCAAACTACTACTACTTCAAATAAGTTTCTATACTAGTTTTTATACTAGTTTTGTTATTGATAACGATCTGATTTTTTATGCTTTTGACAAACGATGCTTTGTTCATTGATTCTGCAGAGGTCCATAAGGTTTTTCAGTCCTCTGTGTTTTTTTATCTGTTTACAACTAAGTCTGTTCTGATATAGACCTTGCAATTCTCTGTCTAATCCATCTGTCGCTCATCGGAAATTTAGAAGCTAAGACCAGGGCCCAAACATCCAAAACACCCAAACAAGTGTGTAGTCTTGTTTGGCCAAGCTAACAGTCTCCCATGTACCTCCACAAAATCCAGCAAATATCTTATCAGTACTTTTGTTGTACAATTCATGTAAATGGATCAGAATTAAAAGGTTTTGATGTTTTCTTGTTCCTGCAATACAATTTCTCAACTTTCTGTAGGTTTTGGTGCATTTTTTTTAGGTTTATATAAACAAAACCCATTCTCCCATCCCATTATCCTCCATGAATGGTCAGAACTTTAAACCTTTATGCCTCAGAAGTACCGAATGCAGATAGAAGCCTATAATGATATGAGATGAAGGAAAGATGAAAGAAGCTGTTTTTTTTAAGTTCAGAGAGAAAGACTTGTTAGCGGTATCTACAGAAAAAAAGCCATTTACATGCGAGACACATTCTCGCCAGACAGAAAAAAAGACCCCTATATCACAGTTTTTCAGACTTAACATGAAAGGGAAAGTGGGAGGTAAAAAAAAAGCAACAGCCAAACAGAGATGTAAACAATGGTGGAAACATTCTGGGGTCTTTTAATGTTGTTCCATCTACTTCATATAAAGAGCAGCACACAAACTTCTCTTGCAAAGATTATAGCAAAAGGTCAGTTTCTCAAGAGTAGGAAAAATACCTATAGAACTTTACTTCTCCTTGACGACAGAACAAGACAGACTATTCACAAGTTTGCAAAAAAAGGAAAATCTGGTGCCAGTTCAAAATATCTGAGCCTAGAAACCTTAAATACAGCAAACACCACAGCAGTGAGGGTAAGTTAAGTACATTTGAATCTGTTTTTAGTTTATGAACAGCGTTTCTGTCACAATACAAAGTTTGTTTATCATTTCTTTGAGATTTGTGATCCACTGAAAGTTATACCATGTCTTTCCATTGTCTTTTTCATACTCTATTCTCCATAAAGACAAATAGCTGCCAGTTGAGTTGTTGACAAAACTGCCCTTTTTTACACTTAACAAAATAAAAAACACAATAGTCAATGCTGAGAAAGAGTTTAGGTGCTTTAACTTTAATCAGTAAAATCTGGGGAATTGCTCATTGTCTTGGCAGCAAGTGGAGTAGGTGATAAAGACCAACGCAAATGTTTTTAGAACTGCTAATGAGAATACCAGAGATAAGTGCACCTCATCTTGTGCCTAGACTTAAATGTTGCCGTCTTTGTCAGTGCAGGGGGCTCATTTATAAACCGTGCGTGCGTACAAAAATATTTAGTTTTTAGTTATGTTTGTGATCTATAAATAAGCGGTACGGTCCAAACACTCAGAACTTCACACATCTGGAGTTTCAGAGATGAGAAAGAAGGCAATTTGTGCTCAGAGAGATGAGAAATTAGCATGTTTTTGGAAGTTTGTACGCACACTTTGAGTAAGACATGCGCTTTTATAAATGAACCTCACATCAGACTAGCAGTACTTTGTCCTGGGTAAATTAAGTGAACAGGACTGTAACAAATAGTAAAAATTCTGCAGTGGAAACAACAGATTGGAATGTACTTTTGGCTGCAGGAAAAAGATTATCAAATGGAAAAAACAACAACATATTTACTAGAAATGAGTACAAATGCTACAAATATGCCATACTTTGTTTAAATGTTTGGGTAAAAATCAGAAACATACACTTGTGGAGAATCACCGAGTGTAAAGAGTGTGCTCCTCAGCTCCTGGTCTCCACAGACTGATAGAGGAGAAGATCCATTCACACGACACCTGAAGTCTCAATGTTTGTCGTATAATTGTGCAGACTTAACACAACCAATGCAAATTCTATCAGTTAAGAGTAAAAAGTGAATGAACTGAGGACACAACCAGGTGAATTGGAGACTTGGATCAAAGAAAACATGACAGACATGTAACAACTTCCTGAATATGCTGTTATTTAAGCAACTGTCCTAAAAAGTATTAAAAAAGGAACGAGTTAAACCACTTAGTTCTAGCTAAAGGTTAATATTTTCGAGTGACCAACATGTAGACATTTTGAAAGTCTTATCCACATTCACCCAGACTGACATATTTGGAGGAATAAGCCAGAGGGCAGGTAGAGGCTTTCTCCCCCTGTCACTGCCAAGAGCCTGACAGCTTTTTCACACAAATTCTAAGTGATTTATGTTCTCTTTCTCTAGCTTTACACTTTGGCACAGGTGCGGGTGGGAGAGACCGAGAGTTCAGAGTGGAGTCACACATGGTCCATGGGAACAATAGCATCTACACAGACAGCATTTTCTGTCAAACACTGATGCAATTCCAGAGACTTTAATGATACTTTGTAGAGCTTCTGAGGTGATATGGTTGATACATGATTTAAAGAAGACATCATTATTCTTCAATACTTAGCATTAATCTATAATATAAGTAGATTTGTTCATTGTAAACCCTTGACTCCGTGTTCAAAACTCCAGAACTGATATTGTGGCATTTCTCTATAGCAAGCAGTGGGTTTTCATTTGTGTTTCATTTTTTTGAAAAGTGATAAAGTGACAAGCGTGAAGCCCACATGTATACCTTTGTCTTCATTTTTCACTACATAACGGGGAGGGGTAGGTGAAAATGCTGTGTTGCCGTATATTCACTGAAACATGCATACGTCAATAACATTTCTAATTTGAGTATAAGCTAAAGATGTATGAACACTGCCATCATAAGGTAAATCTAATTTAAGTTAATTCAAGGAAAATATTATGCATTTTTTATATTGTTATTAGCCTTTAAACATGCTCTTGAGTACCTTTAATTTGCCATCTAATGTTTTGAAACAAACAAACAAAAAATTTAGTGTGTTTAGTTTGTCTGTTTTAGTAATTATAGTTTAGCAGCCTGGAAAGACACTAGCGTGGATGGCATCAAGCACTTAGCTACATTATCTCTTTAAGAGAATGTGCTACACACAATTATCAAGCTAGCAGCAGCAGTTATCGTGTTTAAGCAGAAGAAATGCTCAGAACGAGTCAGGTGATGGTTTACGGACTTAAAACAGCAAAAGATTCTTGGATAAGTGACATAGATGATCTGAAAATATGTCCCAGAACCAGAAAGTTCAACAGGAAGTGTTTTTGACGCTCGAAGGGGGGAGGATTTTCGGATGAACATTCCTCAAAACAGAGTGAATGCAGCTGAATGCAACTTCAGATATTTTTTTGATGACAGAACATTGTTAAAACGTGGTTAAAAGTCACTATAGCAGAATATGTGTCCTTTAAAGTATTTATTTTCATTTATTTATCAAAAGTAAAACACATTCCTTCCTTTCAGTAACGTAGCATTCACAGGCAATTATTCATTACCAAAAAACACTGTTCACCCTCTCAGGCAACTTTTAGCCTGGAGCACTATCCCTTCCTTCCTCTGGTGCTTCAGTGATGTATGGGCCGACAGCTCCTGCTTCCTCCAGACACACGGGGCTGTTATTTGTGCTGAGTCCCAGAGGAGCCACACAGCCTCTGCTCCTGCACAACACAGAGTGGACTCAGCTCACAGAGTCTGAGGGGGGATATTAGGTATGTACAATATGTCGAGAGCTACTGCATAAGAGTACCTGATTGAAAACCATCCCAAGCACAAGAAGTCCGTAGAGTTTGATGTTTGTGGGTTAGACAAATGAATCTTCTTAATGTGCACCATATACTCCTCAAGTCTAGACTTTAAAAATAAGGGGGTGATATCATTTATTTTGTTATGATAATCAAAATGACTACCAAAGAGAAAATGGTTGAATCTCAATGAACTAAAACAAGTTTGAAATAGGGTTATTATTCAGTCCAGTGAACACAGAAAATGATGGGCAATTTTGTCATTTTACAGCTCACAAATATTCCACTTTTCTCTCAGTTGGATCAGAAATCAGAGACCAGCTCATTTACTCAAAATAGACTCAAAATGAAATAAAACTATAATGTTTAATCAAGAAGCTGCAGAGATACCATTACATTAAGTGTATGATCAAAAATATGAAAGTGGAATAATTTTCTTGCATATTATATTTCCTCTTCCCAGAATTTGAGGTGTATTTTTTCCCCCCACTGGGAAACAGCCAAGTAAATAGCACCATTATATCAGACACAGGACCTCCCACCTCTCAACCACATGGCCCATTTTCAACTGATGTGCTCCTTATTCAGATCTTCAGTCTGTTTTCTCCTCAAGGGGAGCGCATCGTCTCATTTACACCATATGCTCTGACTCTGCATGGGGTTTCATTCTCTTACACTAGCCCTATCAACGCTCTGCTAATCCAAGATTAAAAACTGTTTGGGCTACAGTAAAATACTCCAAGTTATGTATGTATGATTGTATTTATGTATCACTTTTTTTTTACAGTCAAAAATACATTAGACTGTCACCCTGGAGCTGCCAGCCTGTGCCATGCAACAGACACTCACATTACATTTATAACAGGCAAGTTGGGTGAAGTGTCTTTCTTAAAGACACAAAGACAATACACTCTAGAGCCACTGCTGCCCCACTGTGGCTCCTGGTATTCCAGGCGGTCTCTCACCCCAGTACTATTTTAGATATTTATCCAGTTAGTTTGTATGTTAAGTTCAAACTCAGCTATTGCCACGTTTTGACTGGTTCTGACTCTCCAGACTCTTTTGAAAGTTTTTTTTCCATGGTGGAATGCATCTCCATGCTCATGTCCTGTCTTGCAGGGGTCTGCTTCATGAGCAGCTGATGTCACCATAATATAATGTTTTCATAATAAATTTAATCTAAATATACCTAAACCTTTTAATCATAAGGTCGATCTCAGCAGTTCACATAAAGACGTTCAGTAATTCCAAGTTGGTGGTACTGCGACACGTGGCTAAACAAGAAAAAGAGAAACACAAAACTTCCGTTTATCGTCAGTTTTTTGTGCATTTATTTCACTTCTTTCTCTGCAAGTGCAGGGCATCAATACACAAGAAATGGTTGATGCAAAGCTTTGTTTGTTCTGTCAGCTCAACATGTGACCATCACTGGATATACAGCAGGTTATCACAGGATCAAGTCGGTGTCGGACAGAAATGATCTTATCCAATCATCTCTCTCAAAAGCATTCTGGGAGTCAAAAGTAAGTTAACTCTCTTTGGAAGCTCTACCTCTCATAGCTCCCTTTGGATTGCTTAAATAGACCACTACGGTTCACTTAAGACAGACACTTTCAGACCATACCGATCTGCTTCACTCCAAAGTAAACCACTCGAAATGTGGCTTTTGAGCAACTTGGCAACCATTGTACAGTCTCTGTAGATCATTGGACATATCCACCTTCAGGGCACAAACAGACCAGACAACAAAACATCTAACTCTGCACCTCATTCACACAGGGCTATAGCAAATATATATTGTGCAACACTTTGAGTCCATATGATGTACAGCAGGGTGCCCACACTTTTTCAGCATGAGAGCTACTTATGGCATGACCAAGTCAAAATGATCTACCACCTACTATAAAAATGCTAAATAGTTTTGACGCAAGAGCCAGTGGTGAACCATGGGACCTGGGTCCTTATACTGCGCTGGAGGCAGGGCCAACAAACCAGTTTACAATGTGTGTGGAACATGCACCACGCTGTCAACAACCGCTGCTCTACAGACCTGCGCACCTCGTGTGAGTGTGTACATGTGTGCATGACACGTGCGTGTGAATGTGTACACGTGCGTGACGTGTGTGTGAGTGTGTACATGTGTGTGTGAGCGCATTCTGCGTAATGAACAGAGCAAGTGGATGTATCACAGCATTTTAAACCAAGTGAGTAAAACGGAGAAAACGCTGTTGAACTAACTTTATGAATGAATGCGCTGTGAGAAGTGGGCGGGACCACATCGTGTCCGCGCGCAAGACATTTAGTGTTGTACATTTGTTCCAACAGTTTCAAGTTCCTATGCATTATTATAGGCCTGATCTAGTGACGCAAATGGGGCTTTGTTTAAGATAAAGGCTGTCTGCACTAAAACATCCAGAGCGTCATAAGTCATAAGTCATAACCCGTGGGGATCTCTCGGGAGAGCAGACGCGGAGTGGACCTGGAGGAAGCAATCAGAAAAGCTTCAGGATCAACATCAGTACCGGGAGACATCGGGTTGACCCCAGACGGATGTTGGGCTGATGTCTACTTTTTTTAAATATTCCATGCAATCTACCCACACTACCTTCGACCGGTAGATCGTGATCGATGTATTGGGCACCCCTGATGTACAGCAATAAGTACTTGATATTTTTGAAAAAAGAGAGAACATGCCATCATAAAAGATATACATTTGTCTTGGGTTGAGTAGAAAACAGATCTCTACTTGTCTGCTAACATGCTAGCATATTGTTCATTAAATCTGGCACTGATGTTTGGGCTTATTGTATATCGTACTCCATTGTTTTCTGAACAAAAGGCTGAAATTCCAGTTGCCAAATGATTAATTTGGATAATCACTGCCAACTGTGAACTAGAGAATCCCTCAGGCCCAAACAAGGATTGAGCCAGACACATTAAGTGTATCTGATGAGAACAAACTGCCAGATACTTCACAGCAGACAGCAATAACACCATTTTATTTGTCCTGTCTACCATTGGAAACTCTACTATACACAAGAGACCAGCAATTTACCGTTACTATAGTTTCATTTTTTTAGCAGGCGAATTGGTTTGACTCAAGCTTTGTTCAGGTGATGCTGCAAAGATATAACAGCATTCAACTGCATTGTCGAATATACTTTCAAATTCTCAAAATACTAACATTTCAAACTCAACCAAAAGAAAAGGAGCAATACTCAACAGTAGTTTGTTATTACTGTGTATTATAGTATACTATAATAGTTTTGATCAGGACCAAACTATAAAACTATATTGTCTTGAAGCCTTCAGGGTGATTTTTCTATGCACTGGTGCGGAAAACTAAGCGTTTTCCAACTTTTTTGAATGGCAGTGTTTTCGAAATTTCTATGTAAGTAATATTGTTGTGTATTGTTGGGGTAATGAACGGGATTGATGGACGGAAACACTGTGTTTGTGTTTATGCAAACTGGAATGCTGCAAATGAATTGCCCTCTGCAATCAAGTTTTCTGAATCTGAATATGAGTCCCATTGATGTGTTTTTGTTCAGTTTTTTTCTATTACGATTTCTCGCTCAACTGTAACTTCAGAAAAACTGTGGCTATGTTTGAATAATCTCAGAGTAAAACTGATGTACAACGCAGAAATGATCATTGTATTTGTCATTACTTCACCTATTTGAATACGTGTCCAGCCCTCTGCCTCTCTGCTGCTATTCCGGCGGTGGCCCCGCCCTCAGCCTGTGTCCAACACCATCAACGCCGGCCTTATCTTCACAGCCGCAGCCTCAGCTCCAGCTCCAGATATGTGCTGTACTGATCAAGTTCATTTTAAGTGTGATTAAGTGAAGTGTTCTTACAAAAGTGAAAAGCTCTCAGCGGGAGACAGGGGAAATAAACAATGAGCTGGTACATGAATACATCTGGGCCTGGATGATAAACTGTTTTGCATACAGTTGTTTGTAATCCCTTTGTTCTCTTTATTAGTTATTTGCCTTGTTGTTTAATTCATGAGGGATTTTATTGTCAGGAAATAGTACAAATACAATATGCAAGACAATTCGCAAAGCACAGTGACATCGAGGATAGCGCTCGTGTCTGACAGGAAGATTTGATTCAAGGAGTGAGTTTGGATGTTCCGGTCATCCCAGTGCCACGATAGTCGGAAAAAATGTCAGACCAAATATACAGGACAAATGATGCATAACTGAATACAATATGAACTCTATGACCAATGTTGGAAAGTAACGATGTGTAAAAGTAAAAGTAATATTTTAGGTATCTGTACTTTAAGCATTTTTTCCATTTTTTACTTTTACTTCGATACATCTGAGAACTGGTATCTGTACTTTCTATACTACTACATTTTTATGCAGATCTAAAAAGTCTTTTTCGAATGGTTTGAGGGGTTATTTTTAGCACGTTCATTCTGGAAAAGGATTTTGAGTTCAGAAATAAACAGAAATACACATACAGTTCACTTGAAAAACGAGGAAATCATTTGTAATTTGTACTGTTGGTCAAAGATGTGGATAATGTTTAATAAAAATCACTACCTTTAACAGTTTTCAACATCTGTGAAACCCTTTTTTACTCTTAAAGTACATTTTTAAACGGGTACTTCAAAACGTTTCCTTTACATTTTTGTATGTGTTGCTTTTACTTTTAATGAAGCATTTTATTTTTTTATTTATTTATTTTTTTTTTATTTGCTGTAATTGTACTTTTAGGTAAGTAACACAATTGAGCACTTCTTCCACCAGTGTCGATCACTAATACGTTTGGGTGTTTCATACTAAGGTAGTGGTTAGTTACAATGTCCTAGGTTTGCTTCCTGGACAAGATGGAGTTTGCATGTTCTCCCTTTGTATATGGTTTCCTCTGGATGCACCAATTCTCCTTGTACAGTGGTCAGTAAAAATCAATTTGTATGTTGTCCCGACTTTCAAAAGTGCGAACAGTGCTTTTTACAAAAAGTGTCAAAAAAGTTCATATTTAAAAGTGAGCATCGGCATGCCAACGAAGCACAGAAACAGTTTGAAGAGCAGACCTGTTGTTACACGAGTGAAATGGATTGCTACGAAGAGTCTGTGAGGAAAAGAGGTGCAGAAGGTGAAGAGCGTGTGTGACAGAGAGAGAGACGGCTCCATCACATCCCTCCAAAATACACAAAGAGTCTCATCGAAAGCCATTGCTCTCTTGTAAAAGAGAATCTGAATCTCAGTGGGACTTTCCTAGTTTAATGAAAGTAACACACAAGCCAAAAATGTGGTTTAATATTTAAAAGCTGGAGCTCTTCCAAAAGTGCTGAGAGCTGGGTGCCATTAGGTAAATCTGTAATAATGTAGAATGCTTTGGTCTAATATTGTGTCTTGAGAAAAACCTCCTTTATATGAGGATTAAAGCTGAGGTGAGCAGTTAGTGGTAAATGCCCACACAGCTGTTTTATCACTGAGCACTCACAGCAGGTTTATGTGCTGTAACACATATTAAATTGGCACACGCTGATGGAACCTGCAGACAACAGATGAGAGCCAATGTCTACAATGTCTGCTGCAAAAAACCTGTGTTCCCGAACAGTAGGAAAACACTTTTTTTCAAACCATAAGCCACACATCAAATATGTTGAAGCTGGGGCACCTCATTTGTAATTAGTGAAAGGAACACTAGATATTTAAAGGTGCCCCTGTGACACTGAGGGGTGCATGGGTAAAATGCAGATGACAAATTTCCCTATGGGACAGTAAAGTGTACCTTAACCTTAAGCTTAAATCCTTGTTCTAACACATACCCTCTGGAACATTGCCACTTGGAATTTTTCTAGTGCATGCACAGCGACTGCTTTGAAAGGAAGCAGCAGCCCGCGACCCGGCCCCAGATAAGCGGAAGAAGATGGATTGATGGATGAAATGAAGCAGGTTGGAACACCAAATGCTTTCAAATCAGATGCAGAAAAAATAAAAATACCCCAGCATTACAATGATTTACTATGGAATCGGGTATGGTTACCATTAACATCTTGCAAGACCTAAACACAGTTTGAAGATGTATTTATTTTCTAATTTAAGCAAAAGTAAAGTGCAACAATTTACTCCAAAAGCATATATAGCTTTCCATAGTAAGAAGACAGAAAATATGTTTTAAAAAGTTAATAATCTGGGTAAAACTCCCTTAGCGAGGGGCGGAATAGATAAAAAGAATGTGAGATATACCTACGATGTATTAACTTTACCAACTTATGTTATGTCATAACTGCAGGACAGAAGTCAGTGCCTATATTACCTATATGTCAATAAAGGAACAAGAGCCTGCAGCTTTGACAATCTATAGACAATGTTTTTGACATCAAATGGCGGAACAAGTTGTAAGTGATTTTTCCAGCTGATGTTTCCAGTCTCTGTCCTGTTTAAATGTCTTCATCATCTTTACCTCCTGCCCTCAGTCTGCCCCTCCTCATCACACAATGCTCTATACACCAGCAATTCTGCTGATAGAGTTTGTCGTTAAGAGGAAATTTCACAAGCATTTGGAGATTCACACATATCAAATATGCACAGATGGGGCTCTGAGAATGTAAATAAAAAGTAATTGTCAGAATGGAGAAACCCCGAGAAAACAAGAAAACCCATTTAAACATCAACTCTGCTGATTAGAGGAGAACTTTCAGGAAATTGAAGCAGACATGGCCAGCTGCTGCTTCTTGTGAGTCTGGATGAGAAACAAGTTATACCAGAGGTTGTAAAATGGTTTTATACTTACTGAGTGGTGAAATGTTTTCTCAGTGTGAATTTGACAGATCTTATGTTTCTTTTGAATCATTCCCATGAGTGCATGCAAGTGCCTAGAAAACTAAAAAGGCTAGCGTTAAGATAGTAGCTCCAAACCATTACACACTTTTTGACCATATCACTTTGAAAATGCCCAATATTGTCTGATCTTAGAAGTTAAACAGGTTGGGCCTTGTTATTTATTTGATTATTTGACTAATCAAAGATTGCAATATGCTGACTGAAGACTTCTAGATAGATAATATTTACGAATAAAATATATTATGGGGATCAGAAATAGTTTATTATTTTTTTACATTTTGATTTAATAATGCCAATGTCTGTATATTCCAAATAACAATTTGGATTGTCAAAATACAATATATGCAATATATTTTTTGATTGACTGGTCACAATTAATTGACTTTCAAACAGTGTTCCAGGGAACATTAGTGTGCCTTGAGATATTGCCAGTTGTGCCTTGAAAAAATGTCCAGTTTGAGTCCAACTAATTCACACTTATTTAAATAAACTACAGTTTTGGAGTGTCCTGGGTTATCTTATGATCCAAAAAAGAAAACAAAAGAATCAACATTGCCAAATGGCATGGACAATATTTGCTACATTGTACATACTTTCTTTTCTGAAAAAAAAAAGCGGAATCTTTTCAACCAAAAACAGTGTGCAGTGACACACACAAAATAAATAAATAAATAAATAAATAAAAATTGTTTAGTGTACCCTCTCTTTAAGTCTATGACATTCTGAACATATATCTACATAAATTATTCATAAATAAATGAATATTTGGTTGATTGAAAATGCATTCTATTTCTTCACAGTGAGTAAAAAAGTTGTGATGAAAACATGAGCCTACTCGATGCATAACAACCAATGTGTCAATCAGCGACTGATTAATATTGCAAAGGCAAAAAAACATGTTTACTTCAGATAAACACTGAACGTGTCAATCTAAACTCGTGGCCCATTAGAAGAGAACAGGTGGATCATATTTTCCCCACCCCCATCTGTCTGGAGGATCGATCTCTACACTGGACGATCTATGCGCCACCCGCCTGGAGGAACTCCCTCAACCCTGGATTAGCCACACCTCGTCTGCCTGGACGAACTCCATCTACTTAGATGAACTGTTCCTCATCTCCTGCTGGAGGATCTCTCTACACTGGTGGACTGCTCCTCATCCTCCTGGAGGAACTCTTTAAAGCCACCTCCCTCTTGAGTGGTTCTGGCTCCACAGTCCAAGTGGATGCGTCAGTCCTAGTTCATCTGCAGCCTGTCCGTCCGTGGGAGTAGGATCTCTCCTTCACTGTGGTTCTCCCCGAGGTTTCTACTTTTTCCGTGGGGTTTTTGTAGTTTTTCCTCGCCACAAGGAGGGTCAAAGGACAGGGGCATTCTGGGACAGTTATCTGAACTGCTTTTACCTGTGGCCCATCGAGGCAACTGCATTATAAAATTGTTGTGATTTTGGGCATTGTAAACATATTCATGTGTCAGTTTGCCTGTCTAATGTTGCACTTCATATTTAACGAGACATAACTCAAAAAGCTCTATAGATGGAGTTATTTGTGCCTGACCAACCATAACACATGCATCCCCAAAGACTTTACTGAGACATGTTTGGGCACCGGTTTTATCAGTTCAGAGGGGCGGAGTTGACAGGTGAATTAGCCAATCAGGGAAATGCATGTTCCGTCCGTTAAAAATAAAGTTTACAAGGAACAAAAGACATAAAATATACAAACTGTGGAGTTCTGCCACATCAACAAGGAGGAAGACTAGACACGGTTAATATGAGGGGCCAGAGGTTAGATTTTTATTTCTAAATGACAGCTGACATTTCTAAACATGCGATGGCAAATTTAAGGTACTCAAGAGCATGTTTAAAAGTTAATAACAATACAAAAAAAAAAACAAAAAAAAGGAAAATTCTGCTAAATATTTTAATAACTTAAGCAGTTTATAAAGTTTCAGAAACAGATTTGAGGTGTCTTGTGGTTATTAGTTATCAAAATGATGATTAGCTTTCAAACCTTTAACTTTTTTCAGAAAGCATGTGGAAAACTTAATCATAACCAGGTGGTGGATGGTCACAGTTGAGCTTCATGTGTCGCTGAAATAAACAAACTTGACTACATTGCTCTGTTTGAGTTTGGCCCTTAAACACAGCAGAAGACGCGATGACTAGAGTTCGAGATCGTCTGTATTTCGAAACATCCAGGGTTAGTTATTTTCAGCTGTTTCTGCAAGAAAAACCTGACATGCTGGGTTTTGGTCAAACGCAATATAAATGTGAGTGATACATGAGGGTCCGTGACATCTCAGAGTGAATGAGAAGCTGTCAGAGTCTGTGCTGAAACCAATCACACCAAACAACTCACCTGCCACTGCTATAAAGCTCATCTATCCACTACAGCTCTTCTGTCTGCTCTCGCGGGGCTGTCGGGTCCAGTCTCTACAGACTTGTTAGCCCATTCATCGTTCATGTCTTCAACAAGTCAACCGCAAACCTTCTCAAACCTTTTATCTTTGCTCAGAAAATTGAGACAAACATGGAGTTCAAAGTGGAAAATGCTATAACTTTAACACTTTAACACTCAAACTGAAGATGCCTTAGATAGATGTTAAGGCAATAAAAGGGACCAAAAAAACAAAAAAAACCATGGCAACTATCTGAAACAGACAGGGGAGACAGGGGAAAACAGTTAAACCAAGGAAGCATTTGTCAAAAATAGAGAAAAGATAAGAAGATTAGTCAAGATGGAGTTGACTAATAGTGAATTCCAAGCCAACTGGAGATGGATCTTAAAGTCTTCTTATTCTGTCTTTCTATTGCACCTTCCATCAACAAGCTTTATGTGCCTGCAGTGGTTTTACGTGCTTATTTATGTATTTTTTTTACTGTGTACAAGACTTGTCAATCCACTAAAATACTTCACTTGATATGAGGTCTGTATAACTGATTCATTTTTGCTTTTGATCGATCAGTTCTTGGCCTCACATCCATAAAAGAACTTTAGCAAAAACTGTTCTCGATTAACGTTTGTGAAGGACACTAATCAATGCTTTATGTAATAGTAAACGTAGCCTATTGTTAACTGTCCATTCTCTGAAAAAGCAATTCTGAAAAATAAATAAAAATAGCTAGACAACTGTTGCTCAACTTCCAACTAAATATTGTAAAAGTTTGAAGAATCTTCGAGAATACTCACAATCCAGCCTTAAGGCACAACAGGTGCTCTGAAACAACAAGACAAAAGCTTCGAAAATCTCATCCCAATTTGACAAAGACAAACACAGCTGTAACCAAAGATTTTTTTGTCAAACAATTATAGAGGAAGTCAGGCCAAACGCGGCGAAAGAAAATAAAAGTTTCGACACCAAACTTAATTATAACACGCAGCAATAAATTATCTACTGCATTTCACCAACCGCCCAAACTGTAATAGATTTTTCACAGCACAAAACCAATATTTTTGATAACACTGGTCCTGCTTTCCCCATGACAACGCTATCTACCAAATGGTCTCTTTATTACAGAAATTATGCACACTGTAATTGCGCAGAAAAAAAAGGAAAGGCCAACAGCAGCAGACCTTCAAGGAATTCGCATTATCATAAAAGTGTGGAGACGTGAATGCTTAATGATCAAACGCTGGATCCCTGAGCAAACATGTTCTGCAGAAGTGTACAGTTTGTCATCGGCTAGAGTAGAATACATGTACAAAGAATACAGTCGCCAACGGAAACTAACAAAGCATTAGTGTCTGTGACTGTTCCAAAACTGTAAGGGGACATGGTGGGGAAGTAAGAGACCACATGCTTTTCCCATATACAACCGCATAGAGCTGCAAGATGAATTTTAATGGAAATAGCAATCTGAACGGACTCAAACTGCAAATTGAACAGACCGCAATTATTTGAGTGACATAATTTCTTGTGCAAACAACAAAATATCCTGTTTTATTCTGTCTAAAAGCTGCTAAGTCTATAGTTCAGACTCTACAAACATAACATCTGAATACATGTGATTCTTTGACTAGTTTAAAAGTTCATATTTCAGTCCTCTCTCAAATGTTTATGCTCCTGGACATGTCTAAAAACAGAATTCTACAATGAAAATCGCAAATCTATCGAAATCTCGCAATGCTGGTCTGAAATATTAGATATTTGGTGAAACCGTTCAGCTCTACAACTGCATGTCCATTGTCGTTATGTTTACATTTTAGGTGTCTTTATTATTTTCTTCAAGCCAGATACCAGAAACCCGCTTCACAACACTTTTCTACCCACAGCAAGTTCCATATTTAATGAGGTTCTTTGGTGATTATGTTGAAATCCCAGCCGTCGTGTTCATCTCTATGTGAATCTGAACCATCCGAGTAATCATTTAGCCTCATCGTGTCGAGAATATTACAACAAGCCTTGGTTAATTACAGACACCTCTCTGTTTTATGGTCAACTAACTGCGGAGCTGCGAACGTGTTTACAAAAGACCAAAATATCCAACAGTTAATTGCATTGAGCTCTTGTATTTACTCAAAATAGCCACCCCTGCAGCAATCAGCTTGAAAACAACAGAAAATGCTCCGCGAATGATGATGAGTAATGAAAATATATAGAGGCAAGCACCCTTTTTGCCCCCGCAAGGTCAAAATGGAACACCCAAATATTTACACAGACTTATAGAAGAGGCCAGTCACACACACACACGCAAAAAATATCTCATTTCACTCCCCTTAACTCTCAGACTCCTAATGTCTTTTGTTGCAGAATTACCATATAAATAACTGTGTCTGCTTATCTAGCTTATTTTACAAACCCTGTGGTCAAACACACAGAGAGAGAACAGGCGCTCCACTGGGGCTCATTTAAAGTAACATCAAACACCTCTCTCTATATACTATTCTCCCACAGTGACTGCTGAGACAGGACACAATGTGGGCTTTAAGGTATTTTGTTATTTTAATGTATCAATTTGTCTTTGTAATATATTTAAAGGCAGCGTAATGTGCAAAAAAAAGAGATGCAGGGGGTGTAAAGAATGCATGTTATGAGAAGTGAATATGTATAATTTAAGCTTAAAGGAGCAACATGTCTATACATTTTCAGCTGAAGTGTCCGCCAGCTTGTCGTCTCCATGTTATTGCTTTGACTGGAACGTATTACAGTGTGACATTAAACGTTTCCATCTTGTTGCATATATGCAGGTGAGGGATATGTATTTTAAACGTAAGATAGAGGAGTTTAATTTTGTGTGTGGAATATTTTATGAGCCACAGCATCTCCATATTCACCAAAAACAAAACATAAACACCCCTAAAGCTGTAGCGTCAAAGTCGAATTCTTAGTCCGAGGTTGTAGGGCTGTTTTTTGAGGATGTGTTGTAGAATCTGTATCATGGTCTGCTCTGATTGGCCTCTATGCTCCATTCACAAAACTCTCTTTTCCCCCGCATTTAACTCAACAGCAACAGCAGCACTCAACATGTATCTTTCATATGCGACAATAAAGCGCTGCTGATAGCTTCCTTCTTTTAAATCCAAACTTCAGTGCCTCCTTCTTTGGCCAAAATCTGTAATAATCCAGTCAGTTCGGTCCATTTAAATTACATAATTTGCTTGCAGTCTGGACTATAGTTTATATAGTTTATATTTACGTTGATCAAACACATGCTTTCAAACTAGTTATTTATAAAAGTCCTCGTCACACAGTTGCTGGTGTTGTAGGAAGTTATTGCGTTGTTGGTGCAATTTGGCTGCTGCAGTGAAAATGTAACAGAGGAGAAGACAAAGCGTCGCCCTGACTCAGTGACGGGGCTGTAGAGGTCAGATTGGTGAGAATGAGCCTTTAGGGCCAATGACTCAGACTTGATGATGAGCTAAAACAAAAGAACAGATCCGCGGTTGTTTTTTGCCATTCTATTTGACAAAAAGACAGACAACACCCTGCATCCTCGTCCTTGTCCGTTCAACAAATTCAATCAGACGACATGGGGTTGGTGCTATGGGATGTTTATCTATCCGCCACTGTTCTTTCGTCTTCAATAAAATCGTATTGCCTCCGCTTTGATTCGTAGTGCTACTTGTCAGTGTGTCTCTTTCCGCCATTATCCAGTCTAGTCTAATTGAGGCATTATCATAATACTGCACACAGCCTTCATTACCATGCAGTGCCAGTGCGGCTGCCAGACTGGCTGATGAGTTTGGCTTAGTGCCTCCCTCTCCCCTGTTTCCCTCTGCATTTCCCCCCGATCTCCCTCATTCTCTTCCTCTCTCTCTCTCTCTATGCGTCCCACCCACAGACGAGAGGCAGATCAGGTGAGTGGAGAGGCAGTGTCTAATCCGCAGCAGCTTTCTCCAAACCACTGGACTGGATCACTGCAGTAACATGGAGCTCACAGACAGACACGCCAGGTGAATTATGGGAAGCGTTTCATATTCTCCTTAATCTTTCTTTCTCTGTGAACATTTTGAAGTGTCTAGTGCTGGATTTGATATATATCTAAAGTACGATATAAATAGAATACGCTTTGGACAGCCCACACATCAAATCAGGCTGTCAAAAGGGTGCAGGAAAAGAAGCAAAGATAGTGCCTGAGAATATGGGAATCAGTCATGTATAGCGAGTAAGGAATGAACGCATTAGTTGTACAAGCTCTCAACATACATTTGGTCAAAGGAGTATTGTTTCTTGTTATCATGAAAGTATTGTTTAAACTGAATTAATAAAAAAAAAAAAAAAAAAAAAAAAAAAACAAGTGAATTTGATGAATAATCCAGCACCTACTTTATTGAGCGGTATAGATCCCTAATGTAGTTTGAAAAAAGTACATTAGGGAATGTGTTGACCAAGTCATCATTTAAATCGGAATTAGTTTATTTATTACATTTATAATGTACTCTGAACAGCTACGCCCTGTGGTTATAATAAGGTGGCCAAAGGAAGAGATACAGACCATGGACATTAGGACATGAAAGCTCCCTACCATGGAGGGTTCCATCCCAAATATGACTACACTAGCCGTAAGGAAGGAGGCCGTGGATTAGCGAACGTGAGAGCCACTATCCAGGATGAAACATCCAAGATCCACAAGTACATCGAGGATAAGGCCCCAGATGATGACGTACTCAGGGAAAGTCTCAGGCAATGGGGACATCCACCGGAAGATAACGGAAGTGGCAGATATTAAGAAATGCTACCAGTGGCAGAGCTGGACTGAAGGACAGAAAGAAGTGCCAAGGTGTAGACTGTGCAAAGAAGCTCCTTGGACAGTCCAGCACATAACTGCAGGCTGTAAGATGATGGCAGGGAAAGCATGCATGTGTGTGTATATATATATAAAAAAAATTCCCTTCTCACCCTCCGCGGGTGGTCACATTCATCTCTGAGCTCAGGTCCTCTACAAGAGGCCAGGGAGCTTGAGGGTTCGGCGCAGTATCTTAGCTGTTCCTAGCACTGCACTCTTCTGGACTGAGATGTCTGATGTTCCTCCAGGGATCTGCTGTAGCCACTCCTCCAGTTTGGGGGTCACTGCCCCAAGTGCTCCGATCACCACGGGCACCACTTTGGCCTTCACCTTCCAGGCCTTCTCCATATATATATATATATATATATATATATATATATATAGCCTGTATCACTGAAAAGCTCTTGATACTGGAAATTGATATATCGCCCATCCATAAAATTCCACTTAAATTTGATGAATATTCCAAACAGCTTGTTTATTAGGCTAAAGATCCTCAATGAACCTGGAAAAAGACCAGCAAACTTTGAGAAAATCTGAACTGGTTTGTGAAAAATGCCATTGCTGTATTTGTCCAAGGCTACAGTTCTTGGATCTTCATTTTCCTCAATTTCATAAATTGTCCAATTTTTGTTTTATTAAAAACTTACGCATTAATGTCAAGTATAGGATGAGATAAGTTCAAACAGGCCTGCGCCAACCACTACTCCGACTACAACTCCTACTACTTCTAACTCCTACATGTTGCTTGCGTCATGAGCTTTATAGCTACATTTCACCAGCAGGCTTTTTTAGATTAGGTTGGTTTGAAAATCCACTCCAAGCCAAACTGAGATGAAAAAGGAAGACAGGGGCCTATCTTAAAATTATCCCCTAAAGAGAAGCCCAACCAAATGTTAAGTCTGAATGACAGTCAATATGACTCTCTCTAATCTTAAACCAATTTCCTGACATATCGCCCAATTACATTCTGTCACTGCTCTCCAACTCTTATCGAGAGAAAATGAAATGTCACAGCTCGTCCTGTCCAAAGTATCTAGGTTTGCAATCAAAGCAAAACATGTTTGAAAACTTGTGCAATAAACAGGAAGATTGTTAACACACAGTTTGATTTATGAGACGTTTTAATTTGGGTTCCTGTTGCCTCGTGTTAATTCTTAACAAGGCAGTAAATTCTTTAAAGGTACACTGTGTAATTTTTCTGCTGGAGGAATCTCTCCGCAGATCTGAACTGTAACATGTCCAGGAGATGCAATCTACTCTTCACTGAGGTAGACAAGTATAATGCCATACTGTGGTGCACTCCAGACAAAGCAAGAACACAAGTATTCTGTAAAGAGATGATTCACTCAAAATGTCTGCAAACATCATGCTCCATTATCATTACGGTTTGTGCCAGCCGCAAACTTTAGTTTAGTATAAACTTTAGAATTTCAAAGGTTGTGGATTCTATTTGCACACCGAGAGGGACATATTATCAAGAGCAGAAGAAAGCCCCAGCAATTTACCGGATTGACAAAGCTCCAAAATGACAAGAGAGGTGGATTTCAGCAACTCAACTGGAGTTAATCCTCTCTACAAATGTTTTTTTTTTTTTTTTTTTCCCGCATTAGAGTAGCTTTCATCAAGATTTTACCATCTTCTTATAACTATTACAATGTTTTAATTAAGATTGTGAACTGGTGACTGTAATAATCATAATCTGTTAATTAAGTGTTGTAATTAGTTTGAAGAGGAAAAAACAAAGATCACAAATGCCTTTTAAAAAACTGTTTGCACAATTGATTGTTTAATAAAATCACTAAGTAGTGTTGAATTCATGATTTTCAGGTGTTTATTACATTGACATGAGAGAACTAGCCTCTGTTAGTACAACATGCTTTCACTATTTTATCAAGATTTCATCATTTTAATTATCAATATCAGTAAACATTATATCTACGGGGTTTTGTAATAAAGTCTACTTCTCACAAACATCTGCATGGACCTTTTTGACGACATCAGGAGCTCTTTAGCACACGGATGTCACTTTTTCGACATACATTATTCATTGGACGTTTCTTTCTCTATTTCTCTAACATTGACTCTATGTTGGGATGTCATATTATTAAATGTTAGTGTTACTTTAGTTATCGTGAGAAGATTATTGACAAACAGCAAAGAAATCGTTCATGCACACTGTCTAATAGATGACCATTCTTATAATAACAGTACATCACACTTATATAACACTTTTGACAGACTCTTTACAATACAAGAAACAATGTAAAAAGAAAAAATGGAAAAAGGAAATGCAACTTTACATTTAGATAAAAACATTAGATTGAACTGAATTGTTGCATATTGTTTTAGTTCTTTATAACTATATTGTGACCTGATTAATCCTGTTCATTGATTAACCCAACGATTTAATCAACCAAACTGTGTCATCGCAAAATAAATTATTCTATTCAAACGTAAACACAGTCAAAAGAGCATTTATTCCACAACATGTAATCCCTTTTATGCATGATTCTCGCACAGACTGGAAATTTCCTCCATTGTGAGCGTTTGACATCTCTAAATCCTCCCCGGAGCATTTCCATTCAAGTACCACCGTTAAATTTGAACAATGAACAATAAAATCTGGAGAGAAGTGAGTCATGCGCCAGTAAAACGTAATCTGATTATGTATATGGAATTTTAGGTCAAACTCTTGAGAGGGTACTAAAAATAAATCCATTCTTAATCCGCGTCACTCTTTTCTTTGCTCATGAATTCAGCTCATCTGCAAACCTTGATCTGGGACATTGGTCAGGAATACCAACTGACAAATAATACAACTAATTCCAAAGCGCAATCAAACTACCAGACAGACAAGACCGCTTTCTTTCTAATCTTATTTCCACGTTTTCTTTCCAACCATCACTCACATAATTCTGATGGTTCCAAATTTTGCTTGGATGACTGAACAAAGCCTTTTTTTCAAACAGGCTTCCTTCTGCAGATGAGAAAATTGCCACTCATTTCTAAATCAAATAATACAGCCAACAATGCCACTCTGAGCAATCACACCCACAATGACAGGCAAAACAACAAGGCATAACTGCATCTGTGCTGTTTCTGTGCCGAGTTGAATCACATTTATCCATGTTGTGAGAGAAATCTAAGGGGGAGACGGAAAGATTCATATGGCGGACTGTAAACTGCTCCTGTGGGAGAGGCGGCAGGTGAAGACAACACTGAATTTAACCGTGAAGGCAATTATAAGTCATTGTGAGTGCCTCCAGAAACACGACGACTGCTTTTCAAGAAGTAATAGAAGCCTTTTTACGCGTGCGTCGTCACCTACGGCTCTGGGCTCCTTTGTTCGCTTCTCCTTGATTGGCCTGTGCGAATCGCAAAGCCGCTCTGAGTATTTTCCTGGAGCAGAGGAAGCGGCGTGTCTTTCTGTGTGATCCTCAGCCGCTCACAGCACGGGGAGGATGTGGCAGATCACATTTGCGCTCGGAGACATGTGGAGCAGGTGACAGTCGGAAGGAGAGGGCAGGGACGCCGTGCCACTATTGATTTGAATAAACTGCCATCGCAGTATTAGCATGTAACGCACTAACTCATCAGTAAATACATAGTGGGGAATTGTATGTTTTATTCTCCCACTTTTGCCTCTTTTTGCCACAGATCCGCACTTCCTGTTTGACGAAAACCACGTTCATGTAAATGGCGAATGAGGGAAAAGTCTTGCTGCTAAAATATTATATAAAGTAGATTGATTTGTGTAAAATGTTTAATGTACACGTGCAACAACAAGTCACAATGCACCTATTCACTGGGCGGCCTGAAAACGGCTTTGTAGTCCGTGTAGAACTTATTTTCTGTTGAGCTCGTGTAACGATTTATGAATCTGCAGTATGGGTTGATCCAACTAAACACAGAAGACTGGTTGTTTATGGAGCTTGGGGGTATGAATAACACAACACTTGTCAAATGCAAACTGAATACTGTATTGTTAGAGCACAGCAGAAAGCCACAAAAATAGTGTAAGTAATATTTGATTATAGTTCTGTTAATAGTTTCTTTAAGAGTTCAGTTTGTAATCCCGTTTTTTTGGGATGCCTTGATTAAGAGTTCAGTTTATATAATCCTTTGTTGGATAGTGGGGGAAAACTATATCCTGAATCCAAGGATAGTTCAACCAAGAAAGGGGGGTTTCCTACCAGCTCGCCATCAGTTCAAGAGTCCATTGGGGTCAACAAAAAACCTGACCGCTGAATTGGATTTAATGAAAGCGTAGATAACGGGCATTAGGTCTTGTTGAAACCACTCAATCTCGACTCGCGCTCGTAGCAATCAAAAGGGTATATTAATAATATTAGGCCACATCGAAGCCGCTCGGTCCAGATCAAACCTGCATGACCCAGGATATTTATGAATGGATACAAATTAGAAGGTGAGGGGGATAAAAAAAAAAAAAAAATTACAGATTACGTCCTATGTGTTAAACTTGCCTGCCCCATGTAAACTAATACAATGGAAAAAAGATGGCGGCGTCCACGGCAACTTCCGGAATAAGGTGAATATCAAGTCCAGAAATTTGTGGCGCGTCAACCAATCAGGAGCTTCCTCCAGAGTAGATGTCTAAGAAGCCAGTCCCTCCTACATTCTCTAAGAATACAGAAGCGTCTGGAATTGAACCACAAAGGGGAAAATGCAGAAGACATCTCATCTAGAAATATTCTCATATCATTCAGATGAAAACATAAAACTTCATTTACCTCTGATTCATAAGAGCCGAGTGCTTTAGTTGTTGATTGATTGCAGAAATCAGTGTTGTTTCTCTGTCCTCTGTGATATTTTCTTAAACTCGTAAATCACCTTTTGTTTAAACACAAACAGACCATGCCCTCTGATTAGTTAATCTGACTGTCTGTCACGCTCATTTGAAAATGGACAGGATATGATTGCAGACCAAAACGTCTTTGTAAAGTATTGTCCGAGCGTGTGACCTGGTACAAGTAGCAGTCATTCCTCAGAATAGCAGTCGTTTCAATGTGTCTCCAACTAGAGATCAAGCAATTAAGCATGATAAATAACTTAATGTGACTAGGGAGAAATAAAGATAAACTTGACACTGACAAAGAGTTTTAAAGGTGCACCCTCTACATAATTAAACAATATTATTTTCATCTTAATATATTATTAGTGGTATTATCTAGTAGCTTAGAGGGCTGTTTATTCGTAACATAAATTTTTAAATGTTATTTCGGGTTTAGTTGATTTTTATAGAACATGAAATAACACTGAGAGGCAGGGGGTTATCGTAATTTGTCCCCTGCTGATAATAATGATTGAGACGGATCAATGAGTCTTGGAATGTCTTCATGCTAATCTTGCAATTATCTTCAGAATTGCTATTGGACTTGTCTAACATAACCATATGGATTTGTTTCCCGATACCAAAGTCTCTCTTTCTGTTGCAAACGCATGATAAATATCTTCTTCCCCAGCCTGTGTGTGTGGATGAGCCGCTGAGCTGTGGAAGATGGAGTAGACTCTCTAAATGCAGCTAAAGGGAACATTCAGACGCAGCTGCCAGATGGATTTTTCAACAAAATGACTCCCAGCACGAGTCTCCTGATTACACACAGCCATCACCTGTTGTTTCCCTTTTAAAATGGCTTTCTGACAATTTGGGATTCTGGTTGGAGTGTGCCCAAAACCAAGATAGATTCAATTTGGACAAGTAGTTTTGACTTTGTTGCAAGCGTCAGTAGCAAAGACTAATTTGCAGAATAAATGGCAGGGTCATTAAACTTATCACAGAGGTAAATGAAAAAAGGTTCAGAGGCTACTTAAAATTCAAGAAAGATCAAGTGACACGGAAGATAATAATCCACGTGGAAAAATGTTACAAAAAAAAAAGAAAAAACAACAGAGAGAGTGTGTGATTTCAAATTACACTATGTAATTTTTCTCTGGTGGGGGTAGGTCGCCTTCTTGTCTCCATGGTGATCTTACTGCTTTGGTTGGAAAGGTCCATAGCACAACATTAAACATATAAATCTTGCCTGTATCTGTTCTTCATCTGTTAGTGAGAAAGACTGCCTTAAATGCATTCTTATTTTGAGTATGCCCGCCTCTTCACAGATCTGTCCTGTAACTTAGCTCAGTCAAGACAATGCCACCTGCTTGTCTCCATAGAGTAAGTTAAAAGTCAAAAGGACACATATTATGCTACAGTGACTTTTTTTAAACAATACTCCATCATCAGAAACATCCACGGTCACGCTATTTTGAGGAATTCTCTCCCCTCTGACCTTCAAAAACACTCCCTGTTGGACTCCCTCAATCAATGGTGTTTTTTTTTTATTTTATTTTATACGTTACTTATCTCAGAATCTTCTGCCCTTTTAAATCCTGAAATCATCACCAGGCTCGTTCTGAGCATTTCCGCCATCTAAAAACATTCACTGCTACTAGTAGCTTGATTATAGCGTGTCACATTCTCTTAAAGTGCAACTTACCTAAATTGTGTAAGTTCTAGGCGCCGTCTACTGGCTGCTTACACTCAGTAAGTGCCAGGGCAAACAGCAGAGAAACTGGTTCATTTAGTACATTATAAACTTTTGCAAATTTAAGGTACTGAAGAACATGTTTAAATGCTAATAACAATACAAAAATGCATTATATTTTTCCTCTACATCTACAAGAACAGAAGGAGTCACATGATGTGGCCACTAAAAGACTTTTAGATTTGATACAGATCCATTTTGTTACCTTGTCCTGGAAACTGGACTAAGTTTTTGATATACTTCAGTATGATTTTCAGCTTCCTTGAAGAGCACCTGTGGCCATTTCGCTAAACCTATTGAAGTCTTCCACTAAAAATTGCACTCTGAAGAACAGGAAAGACTTTGTGAAACCAACAAATGAGTTTAGTTACAAGGCTATAACTTTCAAGTAAATCACTTCCCTCTGCAGTGTCCTGTTTCTCGTACTGTACATCACATCACATCATGCGTATGTAACATTGTTAAAGTGAATCCAATCTGCTTACTCAGAGGGTGCTCTATTCTAGTACAGAGTTCCTCAGGGAGACAAAAGACACGCATTGATTCAGCTCATCTGCCTGTGATGGGCCAAACCAGCTCTATTAGTCCAGTGCTGAAGTGGAGAGAGGAAACCCGAGCTGTCTGACAAAGTGATTAAACGAGGAAGAGCTCCGGATGAAATGAAACTTGTAGCCCATGGGGAGGATATACATCATGCTCTATAAGGTCAGATTAAATATAGTGTAGAGTTAACACTAAGTCATCTCAACCTTCGACCTAGAAGCTGGGTTTAACATGACATCACACATTCTATAGGCCTATACTATTTAACGGAGATGGGGAGCAGGTAATTATGATAAATGATGTTGTATTACAGCATTCTAAGTCCCTTACAAACTGCACATGGGTCATCTTTGGCTGCTGACCCTTGTCTATTGCTCTGTATACTACTTGTACTGGTGTATACATGTCAAAAAAGTCTGCAGTACTTCTGTATTTGGAAGGAAAAGCATGTGCATAGGCAGCAGGAGGAGTGTGTTATGGGGGGTGGTGATGCGGTGGCTAACAACTCAAAACCCTCAGAGAAAAGCTAGTTATTCACACACACCAGAGAAGACTGTACATGGAGCAGCTCTTCCTCTGAACAAACAACCGACCCACAAGGGCCCTGGAAGTATCACCCATGGGTGGGAAAAGTGGATGTGAATGCACAACATCGCTCGGCAGGCTGGGGTCCGTCTGAACATGCAATTTGAAAAGGGCTATTTAAATAAACATTTCATAGAATCAAAGCTTTTTTTTTTTTTTTAAAGCTTTTTGTTTTCTTGTTTGACTGTTGTAGCATGAAAGGGGTAGAGAGGGGTATAGACAGTCAGCAAATGTTGAGGACTGATGAATGTAAAAATATCATCTATAAACAGGAAGCTGAAACCATAAATTGTGGCCATTTATTTTGTTTTTCTTCCCTTCTCTGATTTGATTGACAGCCGACTACAAAGATGGCACCATTTTATTTCATTTGACCTTCTAGACTAATCAATAAAGGATTCTTCAGAAGCAAGGGGGAAAAGTTAAAAATTCTGCTACATTTTAGGTTGTCATTGGTAATGGGAAGAAGGTCAGAGACATTATTTCCTTTCAAGTATTTTGCTTTCGGAAAATACTTGAAATACAATAAATATTTCCACAATGATTATTTGACCCTGGCTTTGAGAAGTGTTTAACTTTAGAGAGGGTCAAAGAAGAACTTTGTGTTTAAGGAAGTGCTGTCAAAATCATGAAACTGCACTCTAATTTCATTTGATTTGAAAAAGTCTGGAGAATTTTGCGGCAAACCAAGCCCTTAAGATAGACTGGTGATGTGAAAATACCCAGAATACTGCATTGTTAACGCTGATCTATAATGACAGTGCTGTGCTAATAAAGTGAAGTCTGGTGGTTGTTATAAATCTACTCGACTCAAAGGCTGTAATTACACTGTCGCTGATCCTAAATAGGCAGTAGCTCATTTAGTTCAGTGAGTGGACAGAAAGTGACTATATTTACACAGACGATGCCAAAAGCTTCATAATTACAAAAAAGGCGGCTTTTAAAGCAAAGGCGCAAAAGCAAAAGGAACATGGTGACATTTGCAGCGCCCAAGAATGTGTGAGTATATGTGTGCAGGTAAATGACACAAAAATAATAAGATAAAGACTACACTACTCTAAAACGACTATCCCTAATCACTCACACAGCGCAGTCATACACAGGCAAGGTGGGAAAAGTGTTTTGCTGAATGCTGAGGGACACAAAAACAATATACACTAATTGGTGCTGCAATTTAACCACTGATTTTACAGTTGATGGGAAAACGAGCCCCAAATTCAACTCGTAAAGACGTTCAGCAACAAGGAATACCTAAAATGTAGCATCATAGTAACTTTTTTGTGTCGCTGGGTCGTTAATAATGACATCTGTTTTCTTTTTTAACTGCGGTTAGATTCTGCTTCCTGCCTTGCACCAACTGTTGTGTGGACCCAAACGAATGCCATAAACAAGGAGGTGATCATATGCATGAGCAGGTGTGCAGGTTCCTGATGGTGTGACTAAATGACAACAGAGAACATTTGTCACACTGAGAGATGTGCATAGATGAATAGATAATGAAATGATTTGTATGCATCTCTGCTGTTTGTTTATGTCGTACACTACATTTTAAATAGCTGTGCCGGTATGTCCAACATAAGGGCCGCAGCGACACATCATTTACGAAGGAAAGGAGTGGGGATAGTGCAATATGGATTTGTGTTTTTTCTATTTCTATCACCCGGTATCAATGTCAGATATTTGTCTTGCTGTTTGGAGTGATAAAGATGTACCATTATCAATATTTTTCAATAAAGCTGTAATCAAGTTCACAAATGAACTTTCCCTTTGAATAAACGTGGATGTTCTCGGCCATGATACAGTTGGTTCAATGTTGATTGTGTGTGCGTAGGTGTGAATGATTATGTACAGACACGTGTATGTAGGTGTGAACAAATATGTCTCCATATATGAATACATGTGATACTGTGGAAATAAAGTGATTGATTGATTTGTACTTTTAATGATCGTGTAAACACAGAGCCACCTCTTTACCGTTCATTTCATTGTGTTCCTATTTCCATGAGACAAACTGTATTTTTAAAATATAAGCCTGATATATCAGGACATTTTGCCAAAATAGATATAAACATATGTTAATATCACAGATACTGATAAATATTATAACCAATAGGGATCTATTGGTTCAGACCAGGGCCGCTAACTGACATTTCGGGGCCCATGAAGAAGCCTCATGGGCAACTTCTAACAAAACTTAGGAAGAGGGTTCAATACTAAGCACCTAAGACCAGGCCTGGGACAACAGGCCCTTTTGTCCCCCGTCTACTCCCATGTTAAGACATTGAAGGTACGAGCTGGGACAGAAATTCTTGTTCCATCATATGCACTTGGTTTAACACTGTATTCTGTGGAGTATGGCAGCCCAATTGTAAATGATGATAGGCTGCAGTTATCTTTCCAATATTACTATTGGGCCTGCCATGAGAGAATTATATCAGGCATTCATTTTTACATCAGTCTGAACCGCTTGTGGATGGTCCTTTGTCCTCAGATTTGGCTAAACTTCCAGAACCGGTGAAATTCAATAACATTCTGTTTGTAACATTTAGCGTTTGGCATCATATTATGTGTCATTTTGGGCGGCAAAACTTCTCAAGTGCAATACAACCTCTTATTAAAAATGTAGCATTTGCTCCAGGCATAGGTCTTGGTATATTTGACAACTGGTATTATAAAGGTTTAAAACTGAAAAGGGTGATCTTATGTCTTTTAAGCAAATTCAAAATAAGTATGGAATTTCACAGAAGGACTTCTTTGGTTTTCTCCAGGTGATAAAAACTTTGTTCAATCATCCCTTTTGTTCCCAAGTGATCAACCAATCTTGAACCCAATTGAGACATTTCTTCTCAAATTTAATGAGAATGCCACTTCCAAAAAGAAATGTATCTGTCTTTGTTATGAACAACTAATGATGTTGGACCCTCTCACAATTGAGCATTCCAAAACTCGTTGGGAAGCACATTTGGGGATTGAGCTTAATACTGAAACTTGGCCTTTACCTCTGCTAAGAAAATGTTTACTTGTAACAGACTCAGGGAAAACCAATTTATTTAGTATTTAGTTTTGTAGGATAATCAATAAACTATTTTTTTTAAAGAGAGAGAGAGAGAATGCAGTTATCTGTCGTGGTAAAGAACAGCTTGAATCTAGCCCTGGTGTTCTCTTCGTTTGAACAATGAACATTTGGTCAGAGAGCAATCATATCAGGACAAAAAAAAACATTATTTTATTTAAAAATGTCTGTCAATAGCAATTTTTAAAAAATGCATAAGACCTTTGCATTTGTTCTATATCATCTAATGGTCCACAAAGAGTGCCACACCTCTTTATGTAATAGGTGATAATGTAGACATTTTACTTGGAGGTGTTCAACTGTCATGTTTTCTCATGGCTTCCTGCTTCACTGAGTATTTGATGGGCAGGTCTCTGAAATAAACCATTGTCATCTGTCATAATGTCGAGTGACTGACGGTCACAGAAACACCAGCTTTAAGACATTCCCCGTCCTATCATGTCAGCTCAGTCTTTCTGAAGCTTATCGGTACAGAAACAGAACATCCAAAACAAATGTTATTCTGCATACTGACTGTCAAATACTGACAGGACTTCATGGGTCAAAGTGGAAAGTAAATATAACCCATGCAAAACAATAACGGAAGAGATAATTACCAACTGTGCTGGAATGTGAAAAACGCTATTGAATATAGACCTCGCCATTCTTCATTGCTGCCTTGATCATCGTATCAGTGTTTACAGCTTTAAAAATACACATAATAACAGTAATAAAAGATACAAATAACACAGAGGAGCCCTTGTAATGCTGGTGTATTGATTTCAAAAGTGCTAGATTTGGTTTACAGCCTGTCAACATTGTTTATTACAGGCCACAAAAATCAGACACTTTATCTCACCATTGCATTAAGCCCTCATATAATTACAGTTGTGGAGTTGTAGCCTATTGATTTCATGCACTGCTGCTGGAGGAGATGGAAGCGGAGACACTTGGCTGTTTCTGAGTGCACAGATGTGATTAGAAATAGCCAATAATCAGGACTGAGGAATGTAGTGGAATACATTATGGACTGGAAATTCATTTCAAGGCAAAAAATAGCTGTCTGGCAGTTGGAAATCCCATTACAGGCCAGAAGAACATGTTTTAAAGGTGCACTATAACCTTTCTGATGGGGTCTACCACATATTGCTTTGCTTGGATGTTGCACACTTTGGCATTAAGTTAATCTCTTGCAGAGTATTAAAAAAGATGTATTATACAGCCACTTTCAAACATTATAGAATACAAATTACCACAGTGAGAAATAGATGGGCTGTTTTTTGTTTTTTTCCCTGAATTTTGTTGAACAGAAAATGGAATAGAATTCGGTTCATGGCAGCCACAACACGTATTTGTGCCAGTTCTTCCCGGTTCATTGAATTTGAGTTGTGCACAGGGCTAAATACTTTGAATAGGGCATAAGCATATTAACCAGTCAATGAGAAGGTAAATATGAACATTAGACAGCATGATACTCATATTATGTAAATGGTAAAACTGGTAAAGCATAATAAACAGCATGAGCAATGAAATAAATGAGGCATTCATAGACGACAGAGCCTGCTGGAGAATGCTAATGGGCGCATCTCTCGAGTGCAGAGAAAAACAAGCACAAAAACGTCACGCACTTGTCTGAAAATGAAGAGGGAACGCGAGCTCCGGAGAGGGCATGACTTTGAGCTGGAGCAGGAAAGACAATACGAGCGGGGGATACAGGAGTGCCAGCGCTATGGCAACAACAACTTGAGAGAAAATTACACATAATCAATGATAAAGCTTTATACAGGCCTGTAAAAAGAGAAAAAAAACGCAAACTATACAAAGGATTAAACTGACATTACAACATCCTAAGTGTGAAGTGTGGCAAATCTATGGGCTTCAACTGATATAAAACAGACATTTTAAATGGTCAGATGTCCTCAATATGTTGTACATAACGGAAAAGTCAAGCCATTGAAACCCATTTGGTTCGGTAAATGTGACAACAAGTAGTGAATTAAATATTTGTGGATATAGTCAAACTCTGTGGTTGTAGTAGGGTTTTCAAAACTACAGATACCAACTGATACAAAACTATTATTGAAACTAGATACTCATTTGAACAAGTATCAAAATCACAAATGGGACAGATCTAGTATAAGATGACATGGTAACAAAAAACAAAGTACTATTATATTTTATTATATTGTTTATTCTCTCAAACCTTGACATAAGAAGAAAACTTTTTGATTATCATTGTGCTTTTGAAATTGGTATCGAGAATTGAGTATCTTACTTAGTATCAAATCGAGTTGAAATTTTAATATTGTCACAAAGCTAGTTTGTAACTAACTACTAACTAGCTCCTGAAGTAGTTCAGTTTAGTCTTTCTTGTACAAATTCATTCAATTCTCATGCTCATTATTAACACTGGCTCAGAAAAACAAAGCAAACAAACAAAAAAAACAAATATGATATTTCCAACATTCCAACATTTCTTCATACAGGTATTAAAAATGAGTATGTGCAAGGTTTTGCAGTTAAATTTCATGTTGAGCTAGACTGATGTTGACATAGTTGATTTGTTCAGTTGTTCTTTTCTTGTTGTTTTTTTGTTATCTAGGATGTTTTTGTCTGTCTGTTTGTTTTTTTCAGAGTGAAATAATGAAGGTCTACTGACATTTGGTTGGTTCCACTGTCCGCTGGTTAAAAATGAAAAGGCAGACTATGCAAAGGCGCTGTCTCCTGCAGCTTGAGCCAGACTTTTGCCTAAGCTTTGATTAAATTTCAGCTGTCACTGAATAAAAAGTGGGGAAAATCCATTAGACTTGATAAACAATTTTTTGACAATAGTCTTAGAAAATAGTTAAATTTAACACAGCTCATCCAAAAGTGGAGCGTGTTATTTGTGCTATCACAGACACATTTTTAGGCCGGATAATGATTGACTTTAATCTTGATATTTATAATGAATTAATTTGACGTTTTATGATAAACTGACAAGCTGCTATCAAATCAAAGTATTTATTAAAATGCACTTTTACTCATCAGTTTGTCAGACAAATAACTTTTACACAAATCACTGTCAGCATGAATAAACTGAGAAACTCACCAACTTTAGCAACAAGAAGCAAGTGCTTTCATCAGTCAATTTTAATTTACTGCTGTCAGAAACTGAAATGTCCCACTTTCTTCAAAACATATTAAATGTCATTTGAAAGTCACTTTTCATAATTGCATCTGATTGTTCCCATGTGCATCAAAATCTGTGTGGCATATTTGAAAACTACCTGTCAACGAGTGATTAAAAATAGACGGAGAAATAAGCAACACTAAATAATGAAATAATGAAGTCAATTTTTCAAATAGTGACACATCTACAACTGTGGGTTTGAGATGATGCAAATGTGTGGGTTACTGGGACACCCTTTATCATACGTTATAATTGTATCTCTTTGTAAAGTTTCAGTGACATTCTTAACAATTACGTCAAAGTAGGATTGTTTGCATTAGCTCATGGAAAAGACTTGAGAAGGAATAAACTCCAAGAAACTGGACTCGTAACACATCACTGTTTCACTCTTTTGAAAAATGTCCAACATATATCTCAGAAAATATTTAGCTTTTAAAGACACCTTTGGAAGCAACTAACGTGAGCCTGAATTTGAACATTTGAATAAATAATGTTTAATTTGAGGGGTAATGTGTAATTTAGGGTGCAGTATGTTAATGCAAAGGTCTTGGCCTGCAGACGTCACATTGATAAATAAATAAATTACATTTAAAATTGTACCGGAATTATACTTTTTCTGCAGAAGGCTGATGTGACAAAAAGACGTTACGTAATTCCAAGTTCCTGGCACTGTAAGACGCGGGTGAAGCAAAAAGTTAATTTCTAGTTTATTGTGGGCTTTTTCTGCATTTTTATCTTAACTTATCTGCGATAGTATATTGTGTTTTTTTTTTGTCTCTTTGTGAAATGCTTTGGGTTTAGATGCATTATGCAATGGAAATATCTTTTTTGAGTGAGTTCTGCGAGTTGATGACAACAAGAAAATGTCCAGTCAACACAGAAAGTTCAAGTCAGATCAGGTCAAGATCAAGTCAGCGTTTGATGAGAAATGATTCGATTTTTATTTATATCTCCTTTTTGCCATTCCAATTTCACCTGAGTCCGTGGCCTCTCTTGTCCAATCAACTTGCACTAAAACGTTCTGGGAGTCAAAAGCGAGCTAGCATGTCCTGGGAGGTGGTGCTTCTCGCTGCCCCTTTCGACCCCCTTCAAACAGGGCAGTACAGATCCCTTTGTGCAGTGGAAACACCACAGGACAGCACTGCTCCACACTGTACTGCTCCAGAGGAAATGTGACTTATGTAAAAAGCAAGTGACGCCGCAATGTCAACTCAGTTCTGTGGAGAGATGACCCCAGCCATAGTAGGAATGAATGGTTTTCAAGGTATTTTTGAGCAATAAAACACCATAAAAAATACACGGTGCACCTGTAAGACTTTATGACTCACTACACTAAATCAAGGCTTGAACAACAAAGCATTCCCTCAGAAGTATACACCATTTGCACATATAATGGATTTGCATTTAGAGAGTGCAGCAAGACGGTGAGAAGTGAAGTTCCTGAGCGTGCCCAGTGGACATAACATCCCTGACACAGTGAAGTCACAGCTCACCTCTCTGCACTCACTAATGATTGCCCTCTTTTAACAAGGGACGGCAATTTATGTGCTGGAATAAACAAGGACACTGCACAAAAGCAAAGAAAGAGAAAAGCAAAAGATGTGGCTGAAGGTCAGATTGTTTTTACTTGCGAGACAAAGTGGCCATCACAGAAAGAGATTGGATTTGGGGAAAGTACAACCTTTTTCCTACCAATTACAAAAAGGACGGCAGAGGAATTCACATTTGGTGAACCATGAAATTACAAGGTTAAAGTAGATTAAAGAGAAGCATTTTGATTGACTCAAATGGACTATTTAAAATGAAATAGCAGCTGATGGAATGGAGAGTTTGCACTCCAATATTTGTTGGATTTCTAAACAAATAATAAATGTGTGCGTGTGGTGGTGGTTAAGGGTCTTAAAGTGTGTCATAAATTTGAAAAGCCCAATAAAAAGCTTTTTTCACGTACTTGTGTTGAACTATAACTGAAGTGGATCCTAATGTTTCATTGTGTTCTTTACAAAATATAGAATTGATCTAAAATATCTGGTCCATTGATTTCCTGTTCAAAACTGATAAGCCCTACTTCCTCATAGTGGCATTTCAACACAACAAGCAGCAGACTTTTGTTTACATGTTTGTTGGTTTGTTTGTTTTTTCATTTTATTTTTTATGGGGCTACATTAAAAAAAAAAAGTTTATAATTAAATTCTAAAATGTTAGACTTCTTATAATTTGTCAACAGGAGGTAGGTGAAAACAGGACTTTTAGGGGCACTGGAGCCTAAATTGCAGGACAAACAAGGATTAACTCAAATATACAAGAATCAAAAACTGGTTGCACTCATGTAATATGTAAAATGCATAAACCTGTACTGGATTTTTGCCATCCATAGCTATACGGTATATAACAAACAAACTAATTTACATTGACTAACGATACATACATTAATGCTGATGACTATATTTTTGCCAAAACACAGACAATTTGAGAGTGCTCAGGCTAGAATTCAAATATTGATTCAAAGCACCCATTTTACAATCAGATCATGTTCTGTAGCTCCCTGTTCCTCTTTCTTTTGCACTTAATTTATGCACACAGTTTCAGAATGCTAAACACACAATAGTATTTACATAAAGCTTATATGGTTTGAAGTTGAAACAGACTGGAGTAGGCGTCCACAGCGCTCTTTTCTACACCCACAAATTATTCAAATTTGGTGGATGGATACACAGGATGTATGCTAATTCCTTGATTACAATGTCTTTGTGCAGATGCTGAAATGAACATCAGATTTCAAACCAGTGCATAAATCAGTGCAAATGTATGCATGGACACAAACAAAATGGGCTTTTTCACTTTGTACACAGAAAGCATTGCCTGTATTCTCTTCAAATCTACATCAGTAGAACTTAAAATTGGACAAGTTCGGGGGTCTTCTTGGTAATATTATGAATACTGCATGTACCTCACAATAAAATGTAAAACCCCAACCCGTTCAGAGAAGTCACATAGTCTTTCTCTGTCTTACAATTCCAATAAATTGCCTCACTGAGATACTAACCCCCAAATTCCAGATCATGTGTCTCCGCTACGCAGCCATCGAAATGAATGAAGCCCATTCCACATCCTCTGTAAGCGCAGCACAGGTCTGCACCTCAGCTCCGCCACTCTGCCGCTCTCCAACAGAATTGCAGATGAAGTCTATTTTCTTCTGCGCCAGAGTCTGACTAGATCAAGCCCCGCAGTTTAGATCGCACCAAACAGGAAAGAGAACACGAACTACATCTGGGTTTCCAAAACAAAAACTGTTTACTCGGACCACATTTTGTCCGAATAATGACATGTATTACATTTTTTGTTACCCAGTCGGCAAATATTGTTCACAATCAATATCACCCGAAACATGTAAATGGTTGTAAAGCAAGTACAGTTTTAGGCTGTCATTTTTTTAAAGGTCTAGTCATTCGCTATGTTGACACGCGATTGTAGTTGCACGGACGACAAACTTTCGATGAATCTGCATTTGTTTTCTTTCCGCTACATTTTGAGCGCTTCTTATCGCACGTTCTCGCGGATTCCGCACATTCCCACTTCCAGCTCCTCGGGACGGGTGGAGACAAATTGCATCCAGAAGCCAAGGGTCTGCGCAATAAATCGGAGGCAGTCTGTGGCGCAGTGGAGCGAAGATGCAGTATGTGGAATCCCCAGGTAAGCCTCATTCATAGCAGTATATACTAACATACTAACAACAGCATAAACTAACGATACTAACATTTATCTTTTTTGATAATAAGGAAATCGTTAATCTTAACTGATTTTGATATGACAATTTAAATTAAAAGTAATTTTCTACACAAAATAACCTTCTGTTGTGGATTTTCTTTACACGTTATCAGAAATAAAGTAATGAGAAGAAGTTCTGTCTATTTCAAATGATCAGGTTTATTTTACATGTGCACAGTAAAATATAGTCTGTCCCTTACAAAAAAGATCTCTCCCTCTCCGATTCCAAAAAGGAGCCCGAAAAATAATAAAACACATGCTTAAATACCCCAGAAATGGAGACATCAAACATAAATAAAAAATGAACATGAAGGCCGAGGTTTTATCTCAACACATCAGGCGATCAGGCAAGAGACACAGTGTTCCCATTTCTCAGACATAATAACCTGTAACCTTCAAGTGACTATTCAAATCTTCACACTTAATAAAACATATAGAGACATGACATTTTGTCCCACAACACTTCCAATGAAGTCGTATGCTATACAAGATACTCTGGTGGTTGGTTTTCCCCAATGTATTTTTTGTTTTTAGTCTTTACCTCCACAATGGCAGCTGTAAGGACATGGGAGAGTGTCTTATACATTCTTGTAAAGCCCTTTGAGGCGGCTGTTGTGATCAGGGTCTAAAAATAACCAACAAAAGCACCGCAGTCTGTCCTCTTACAGAAGAAGGGACATGGGTTTATCGCGGTGATGATCAAAGTAGTGATGGATGAGTGCTCTGACAGATATGACTGAGCTCAAAGCTGAACCTCCTCCTGCCGCGATGGAGCAGCGTGGAGAGATATAAAAATAACAGACAAATCTAACCATCGCAGCTAATGTCCCACTCAAAGGCAAAGTTTCGGTCTATAATGAAAAGTGGATTATCTGACAAAGCTTTATGATTGAGAACCCTTTCAGACAGAGAATGCCAAAGAGAACCAAAAAGAATCAGGGGGAACATGCAAGACTATTTTTTATTTTGTTAAGCGACTGAAATGCATATGATTTTGTCACCACGTTTACAATTTAGAAAACACAAGACGACTTAATCTTAATGACTGACCAAATAAAAATAATGGCAAACTGTACAGTTGTCCTATTTTTGCTGTCAGTGCTTCTTACAATTTACTTAAAGCACCACAAATACATCAAACAAAACTTAAAACGATTACTTTTTTTTCTTTTCCCTTAACCTTTTGATTAACCACATAAGATGCCAGGGAGATCAAA
This sequence comes from Rhinogobius similis, assembly GCA_019453435.1. NCBI lineage: Eukaryota > Metazoa > Chordata > Actinopteri > Gobiiformes > Gobiidae > Rhinogobius > Rhinogobius similis. Next base: position 23,695,383 of record CM033625.1, read on the forward strand.
ACTTCTTTTTTGAGTGCGATGCAGGCCAAAGTATAATATTTGCAGCTGACAATTATAAAAAAAAACGTACACTGAACAAGACACACAGCATAAAAAAGAACTACATTTATAAGTGCTGACATTTTTTGTAGGATTAACTCTTTTTGTGTTTTACAATGGAGCGAAAATCCCTCAACCAACTCACACAACTTCAGCTCAGATTGGAGAGAGTTTCACGCTGAATTGAGGCGACGCACTCAGGCCTGTCATGATAATTACTGTATCGACTTCACGCTCAATAAATGAATGATGGACCTTTTTTGGGGGGGCTTAATATTGATTGTGTGCACCTTTTTTTTTTTTTTTGCATTAACAGGAAACTTTTTAAGTAATATATTAAAATGTCAGAGTCAAATTGACATGCAGTATATATGAATCAGAAAAAGTGTTTCAATGTGCTCTTTTGCTCTTTCTTTACAGCTTTTTTCATAGTTTATTTGGAACAGGGTTTATTGGGATTCTCCAGTTTTACCCTTTTATTTAGTTATTTTGCACTTCAAAATGTATTATTGTGACAAGCCTAGATGCATTTATATAATTATGAAGATTCATATTCTGTGGCTGCAATACTCAAAGAAAAAATAAGGCTTTCAAACTGTTAAGCTTCGCACTCCAGTAACAATTGAGAAATACACCAACGTTCACAGAAACTTCCTAAACTTTTGTTGGTGCCATCCACTGCAGTCAGCAGGGAGGAAAACAATAAGAAAGAGAAGGGCGGCATTAGAACATAGAGAAAAAGAGCCAAAATAAATAGTCCTGGCTGCCCTTGAAACAGAGAAAAATATTGGATTTTTGAAAGCTTGGTTTCTGTGACTGTTTAAAAAATATATATATCTTCACATTAATGAAATGAGAAATAGATTCTGGAAGCAGTTCAGCTCACCTCAAAGAGCAAATACAATACGCTGAACACAAAAGGAGAGTTGGCAGAGGTTGTCAGTCCACATTTTCTAAACTGTACCAAGGTAACACAAAGACCTTAACTTCAGTCCAACAAAACATTGCAGTCCAAAGGCAAATGAGTTTAAAATGTCCAAGTGAATATTTCCTCCCACGTTTGATCTTAAAATCCTTCACGTTCTCTGTCAAATTGCCAACACTGTCTCATGTGAAGTACTGCCGATCAAAAAGAACTTGTGTTCATTTTTACTTTTAGATTTGTTGCTGTACAGAAAAAAAAAAAAAAGTTTATGTGGTGCACGCTAGACAAAAATCAGATAAGCCTTTCCAGTGTGTTTCTAATACCAAATATGCAGTACGCTGAAGGTATTGCAAAGGCTCAGCAGCTTTCAGGCCCATGCAGAGGTGGACTGGGACTAAAAACGAGCCGTGTAGAATCAGGTATCAGGAGTCCACGTAGAGAATCCAAAAGAAAAATGAACAGAGCCTGCGCTGTACTGTGGGTGATGTCCCAGCACTAAAATACAGAATACAAAAAGAGCTGACTTCATGTTGTGCCAGAGCAGCACTTCTCCGGATCCCTGAGTCAACCCTCTTTAAAATGAGACACACAATACCACACGCACGCACACACGCACACAATATTATAACTACAGTCAACACAGTGTCAGTCCAAAGAGGATTAAGCAGAAGGCACATTTCAGGCTGGATGATCAGAGCGCCGGTTCCTCACTGTGAATGTTATTAGTGAAACAGCCGAATAACCCACCGTGAGAAATGGCTGGTAGATGTCGCCATTGTCCACTTTGGGATATTGCTTTTATTGGATTTAAACAAGACGTCCATGTTGTTTTTGTTGCCTGGCCAATCTACAAAATATATACTTTGGACTTTTAATAATGCATTGGATTTGTAGCGCTTTTGTGTCACTGAAATGCTTTAAAATGCAATGCAAAAAAGTTGAACATGGTTTACAGTGCGTTATTCATTAACCCCTCACGATTGGTGATGTATTACTGTCACGTTACTTTGGTCATAACCGGCCCAGGGCTGTCTGACTGAGAATAGTGGCCGACCTGCTTCATTCTCATAACATAACACTCTATTTCAGCTACGCTCATTTATTTTAATTGACCACAATGTCTAGCCAGCTATAACATCTGCAAAAAGTGTTCAAAGATTCCCCTAAAGAATAAATTAAATCTTTACAAGCTGCATCTGAAGCCATCTGTTTTCTTCTATATTTTCAACGATATATTGTAGATTTCGCACAGCCCTGCGACGAGTTGGCCACTGTCCAGGGTGTACCCCGCCTAAGGCCCAAAGTCACTGGGATAGGCTCCAGTCACCCGCGACCCCTAACGGGAATAAGCGGTAGAAAATGAATGAATGAATGAATGAAATGAATGAATATTGTAGATTTGTCTGAGCTCCACAGGAAAAAAATGTCCAGGATGTGAATGCATCTGGCAGTTGGTAAATTAGCACATTTAGTCATCTAAAAACAAAGTCAGTGAGTCTTTATCTATACTGTAAATTCAATTTTTTATGAGATTTTAAGCATGTTACCATGGATCATTGACCTACTCAGAGCTGTATTTTGGTTGATTTGATGATGGATTCATTACAGTATTTTTATCTCACTGAGTATTATTAAAGGTAACATGTTCACTGTTCATTACTATACTCTGTCAATTACTCTCACATATTCTCACATGCATATTGTAATACGAAATCAAGTACATGTTTGTAATCTGTGTGTTCTGAGTTCGCAGAATAACATCGTGTTTTGCAGAAAGATACGGATGTACAAAAGGTCACCATAATCAACTTAGAAGGAAACATCTGTTGGATGGCCACCATGGAAGGGGAAAGAAGTCATGATGACATTGTATATTTTGATATCCTGTTTTCCCACTGCCTTTTAATATGTCCCCCATCCCTTGAGATAAGGCAGTGGGCATGTAACTAGGGTTCCTAATCTTAATAAAAGAGGAGAAGAGGCGGTAGAGACTTCAGAGGGTTCGGAGCACGAGAGCTGGTAGATGTTACTGAAGGCTTTCCTCTCCGTCCTCTCTCCTCGCGAGTAAATCAAATTAATATCTCTCTTGTCTTTCTTCATTATACTAGCAGGGTTGCAGAACTTAACATGAACCTATCATTTGATGAGTAGTCCAGTATTTTCTTGCATTTGAGTGCTGTTTTCACCTATACTCATTCTATGCCCACAGCTCTAACAGCAACAACAACAAAAAAATAAAAATCACACACTAGGTCATACATGAAGGATCAAAAAAATGTTGCAAAGCCGTTTTCAACAATAAAAACAAGGACATTTTCACCTTACTATGGTGAAATACAGTAGAAGAGGCGGGGAAAGCCGCAGAGGTTAAGTTCTGTTAAGCTATTCAAGATCAATACTGTGGTTAAAAAATGAATAAAATGTTAAATAATGTACGCTGAAGTTTAATACTTAAACTCCCCCGCAACAGCAATATGGGAAGGAGCAACTGAAAGAGCAGCGCAAGTACAGGTTACAGGGATAAAATTACTGTGCCACTGTAATAAAAAAAAACATGCCTTCATTGTTGAACTGCGTTAACCTTGTGCACCAGCTGTCAAACTTTCTTTGCGCTACTTTGCAAACCTACTTATAAGAATTACTTAAAGATAACACTAATATGGCCTTTCTTAGGGATCAACTCTCCTTTATGCTTTTAAAACCACATTTGCATTTATCTTCCTTAGCGAATAACTCCTTTCTATCCTTTCTGTAGCCTGAGGCCTTCTCCAGAGAAAAGCTCCGTCTGTCGGCAACGCTAATGGCAGTAATATGTGGAATAATAGACATGTGCTTCTTGTGTTTGTTGAGTTTATTTCATCAGGGGAGTTTCACGACAGAAAATGTTATAAAAATGATTATGTGAAAGAACATTTATACATTTCAGCTGCTGTCAATCAATAAAACCCTTAATCAAGGTGTACCCAGAGTCCAATTTGCTTTAAGTGTTTTTGTTGGTTTTTTTTTATAACATTGTACACTGCCACAGAATCCAAACTATCCAAACCAACTCATTTATGGTAGCGATCTGTAAGAAAACCCATTTATTATGCACACAAATGCTCGCCTTTAAAAATAAGATGTTTTTTATTTCCACTTTGTTGTAGATAGACTGCATATGAAGCAGCATTTAATATGGAAAAAACAACAGTAAGACATACAATCAAATCATAAGAAGATCACAGCGTTTTCTCATGCCTAGAGAAGAGTCCTTTGGTCAAGTGGGTGAAATGTAAATGATTTCTGTTCAAGCATGTACAGAGCGTCCTCACATACATAATTCATAGGACTGGACCGACACATGTTCTTATTAAGCAGTGACGATGGTGCTTAGATATTGAAGCAGATGGAAAGATCTTAGTTTTAATGTTTGCGCAATTAATATGTATTTCAACCCGTGGTGGTTTTCAAGCTGTATCGGATTACCAGTCACTTCAAATGAATACATGAGATAACAGAATATGCGCCTCAATATTTTGGTACATGCTGGATATGTGGTTATACGAACTTTTGCAAAGTTGAGATGATAAATTGTTTACTTACTTGCATGATTACATGTAGCTCCCAGTCTTATCTTCATGAGTTCTAATGGTCGTATTTGACAAATGGATTGGAGAATACAGCCCATTTTTATCAAAACAAACAAAGTGGCTTCTTTTTCAGACCAGACCACTCACTCGCAATCTTATGAATATGAAAAGGAAACAGCGAGGGCGTGCAATGAGCAACAAAACACACAAATTGTGCATCAATTTCTGATTGTTTTAAAAGAGAGAATCATATTATGGATTGGAATGAAGAAAACATCATTGGGACAGAGGACAACAAACACTGCAGGATAAAAGAGGCAATCAAAATACAGAAACGTGCCCATGAGACGATAAACCAGGATGAGGGGGCATTTTTACTCTCTCACACCTGTTCTGAAGGAATGGGACTGCAGATGGCGCTGTCGCTCTGCCTCTACTGAAGGAAGACAGTGTCAAAACCTGTCTGTATCAGCTGACAAGACACGCCACAGCAACATGACGTGACCATTCTGAAGATTATTGAGAGTGAGCAGTCGAAACTGTGAGATAAACAAAGAAAAGTCTGGTCTGAAGATAAAGGCTTACAAGCTTAAAGTGAAAAAAAGTGACACAAAAATGAAAAACAGCATGAACTTCTGCCGAATCAACAAGCAGAACGCTAAACAATATCGATTTTAGCTAAAAGATGTATGATTTTGAGCTAAATTATTGATGCGTCGCTGAAACAAGAGAGCCTGATTAGGATTTCAGTGTGGATGCCAGGCTGCCTTTCTAAAATGTAGATCCGAACCCTTTTCACTGCAGAGATTCATTTTGCAGCTCTGACTCTTCTGGTTTAAACTTAGAGATGGAAGATGAGGCAGCTGCACTAATTCACTCTCCGTTCACCTTGTCAAGGTTTAATGCATCTCTCTCGTGTGGCTTGTAAACTTGATTGCCACTGTAATGCAGTTTATGAGCTCTTTAAATGAGATTTTAACATCAATTTGTCTCCCAAAACAGGTTTCCCAGAATTGGCAGAGGTGATATCTGGCTCTTAAACTCTCGTGATGAAAGGAATTGCCGAATGCATTTCTGCTGACATGTTAAAAGGCTTTCCAAGAAGATAATGCAGAAATGTAAGCACTGTAATAAAAAAGGGAAAATACATCTTAAAATTCACCAAACATGAGTAAACATACTTTTGTAAGAGCAAGGAATAAAGTAAGCTGCACGACACGGCTTTTCTCATGTAAAGTGCACATTTATTTCATCACTGTTATATTTTATTGAGTCTATAGAGTGCTCTTTGGTGGTCCGCCCCGTTCGAAAGCTCCGCCCTGTTCTTTCATGTGAATACTAGCAATGTGACAAAGAATGTACTTACCTCCTCTTTTCACAGTTTGAAAATCAGGTCCGCAAGCTTTAATGTTTCACTTTTAACTTGAAGCTTTTGTCATTCAATAGATTGGCAAAGTGATGTATCGGTCTGACTCCTACACAACATTTCAATACGCTTAACATAACAGAACATAACAGAATAACCCATTTTGAATTCACTCTTTTTATACTAGCCTTGGAGAACAGTGGAATCTAAAAAAGTATTACAATAAAGGCAAGCCCCATCTTTCACAAAAATAAATAATGGCTCGGTATCGGTTTCCTTGGACTCACCTACATGGACAAAAGGACCACATGCTACGAAAATAGACACGGCCTTCTTTAGTATTCCCAAAATGAAATTGGGTTTTAAGCCTCTGTTATGAGCTCTGAGCAGTTGTGTCAGCGAGGCAGCTTCACCTGACTAATGTAATTCACCTCACAATCTCGCACTGACCATATGTCTGTCAGCAAAGAGGAAAACACACAAACAAGCTGTGATTGGGCTAATGCTACAAGTAAGTATCCAGAGGCGCAACAGAACAGATGTTGAGAACTAAACATAGCAACAATATACATACCATTTAAATGCTATGTCATCAGAATATTCAACATTACAGACTGGAGGCGACTGATGTAGAAAGTGAAGTAGACATGAACAGATTTAATGAACTGACATCAGATCTAGGATATAATAATAATAATATAATAATACATGTAATTATCTTCATTTTACAGGGTCGAAATGATACTTAGTTTGCTTTTATATTACAATGGATGGAACATTTGTATTCGAGCGTCAATACAGTATAATTTGTTGTAATACTGAAAGTAGATTTATATTCTAGGGTCAACATTTCTTCAAGTATTTGTCCTGTAAAACCTAAAACTCATACCTTCAATAACAGTGCAAAGTATATAACATAATCTCACATACACAAATAATGTAAACTAGAATTATATATGTCTTTAAGCCAGGCTCTGATATCACTGACATGTAATGATTTGTCATAGTTTGTGATATTCTGTGAAAAATCCCAGCTTCTCCATTGAGATTACATCATTCCACTTCACATTCGCCTCCATTCCTAAATCTAGAGTGTTTTATACGTGGTAAACATAAACTCGAAATCAAAATTTGAAAACCAATATAAAACGTTAAAACACTAAGCTAATCCTCTAGCTATTTGTGGCTCAAGATTAGGAGATGAGTCTCAAATAATGCACTGTGGTCAAGCAAAAATGTGGGCTACTTTATCTTAATCAAAAAAGTAAACTGTAATAACCTTATATTTAACACTGTGTGCATATTTATTTATTTATTTATTTATGTATTTGCTTTATAAAGGATTAATGAGTGCCTTAAGTAATGAGTGCCTCTTGTTATGGAGGTTTTGTAAGATTTCCCATTTGGCAAAGTGTGACAGCCATGAGCAGCTGAAACTCCCCATAACTGAAATATGATTGACAGTTTAGGGAGTCAGTTAAAGACACATGGCAGTTCTGTTGTGAGCTGAGAGATCCACAGTCCGCTGAGCTGCCTATATATACGGGCTGCTGCTGCCTCTAATGAATGAAATACAGCCAGAGTAACGCCAACAAGAGGTCATTTACCAGGAAGTGACTCAATTCATTACAGAACACAGTAACACAAACAACATCTATGAGGCTGTAGAGGATCATGTTTGTAAATTGCTGCTTTGTCCGCCATTGACTTTGCTGTTTGCCTTTCATGACCCATTAGACAAACAAGGATGAACCGCAGCCATTAGTGCGAGCAATTCTCTGCAAACTGCACTGAGTGACCTCTGTCATAATGAACTTGTCTTCCCTTAAAATTGAGGAGACAGGTCTTTTTACATCTGTTGCGCTGGCAATTCCTCTGTGACTATAAGAGAAGCAAGTTTCTTCTTAAACGTTTTTGTTAAAAATTGTCACAAAGTAGAGACTCAACTGTTGAAAGCCTGTTGTGTTTCATCAAGTATGTGGCTTGCAACTTTGCCGTTTTCAGTACACTGCTGGCTGTAAGATAAATGTGATAAAAAACACCAAAAAAGTTCCCCTGAGACTTCATGCGGCAAGTGTGTGTGTGTGTGTGTGTGTGTGTGTGTGTGTGTGTGTGTGTGTGTGTGTGTGTGTGTGTGTGTGTGGGGCTGGCCAGATGCTCTCCATGACAGGTGCTGATTGGTAGCTCTCAACTAAATTTTAGTCTGACAGCTCTAAAAAGAAGCAACTGAAGCGCTGATTGGCTGTCTGATAGCAGCGGCTATTTTGTGCTGTTGGTTTGAAGCTACCCACGTAAGGAGAGAGTGATGGTCTTCATTATCGATTTCGGTGAGGCTAATTTGTTTTGTGGGAGCTCTCATGATATTCAACTCTTGCACGATGTGAAGACCTATTGTGAGTGTTTATGTCTCACGCTGTTAACACATTAGCCGTAGTGAGCGGACATAACGCTGTCTCTATGAAAACGTACATGTCATTTGTCATCTCACGTTTAAGGATCCATATTAAGATGAATGAATGGGACATTAACGAGGTGTGAAGTGACCAATTCATGTGCATTATTAATGGTCTGCCATTTATGCATTATAACACACTGCAGCATCATGATGGCACTGCCTGTTCAGATCTAGCAGCCTGCCACATACAGACCAAGGCAAACTGTTTAGAGAGGTAAAAGACTGACAGAGTTTAAAACTGTTTTCTATAAGGTTCCTGTTCCACCACAAAGGATAAAACAACATCCACACTGAGAGTATACAACCACAGACAACACAATCCCCACATACCCCCCACAGTTGCCTTTAGAGACTGCAAATGTAGCCCTCGGCCAAAAAATAGTGTATGTCTTTTTAAAATGGGCATTGGAACTGTCCTCAAATGAAGGGACACAACATTTTAGAGCGTGGTGTGGGTGCAGAAGAAAGATTTATCTCCAAAGATGTGTCTAAGGGCAGCACCAGGAGCTGCCCGTCTGAGCACAGTAGTGTTCAGTGATGGAATTAAAGCTGCATGTGTGTGGGACATACTGTATCTGAAAATAAAACCTGGTGGGAATGCTTAAAGTCTGGCCACAGGCTCCAGTCCATTATTGATGCTGAGTGACCAGACGGTAGGAGATGGTGGAGAGGACTACTGCATACAAGTACTTTACAGGTTTGGAAAATAGAGTGCAAATATGAAGAAAAGTTCAGCTGGACCCACAGAATGAATGAAAAGTTAAAAAATAAAAAAACATGTTAAAACTGAGGAATAAGCAAATGTATTTTAGGGTATGGACAACACATTCTTACAAACTCTGCAATTCAACATAGATTAGTTTGGCCCGCAGAGATGCTTAGAGTCTGTCTGTAGGAAGTCCTGGGTAGATAATAGTTTAATGATTCACCGTTCTAAATCATTTTACCCAAACAGCCATATGCATTATTGACTTTGCTCGAGTGCACATAATCCCCCACTGAGAATAATAGCACATCGTATATCCAAAGTGACAAAGGCAGCGATAGGAATCTCATCTCGTCTAAATGTGTGTGCAAAAATCAGTATCTAAAATAAACACCACAGGAGCAATGAAAATAAGACTCATTTTGTGCTAAAAGCCTAAATTGATTCACTGCTGGGGCCGTTTTCAGATAATAACGCAGAATCAGCCAAGTGTCTCTCGCCCCTGCAGAACCTGCATACATTGTCATTTAATGTCATATTCCATAGAGAAAAAGGCATGAATAAAACAAAAAAGGTCATCTTAAAAGTAAAGTTCACAAGAGGTTAGGTTTCTGCAATAATATACACATAAATTAAACTGTCATACAACAAACATTCATTGCTAATCTAATACTAATAATTTATTTAATATGTTTTCACGCTTCTCACACTAAACTCAGAGCTACACTTGACTCGACCAGGACTATAAAAGGACCAAACCAAGTCAACAGGACAAATTTAAGTGTGAATACGGCATAATTACCTAAATGGAAAAGTAGGCCAATCATTCATTGCTAAAGAAAGGTTGCTAAGTAGTACTATTAACACCAACACGGTAAACAGTTCACCCAAATCACTTAACCTCAAAATGCACAAAAGAAAGTGGGTCCTGCTGTGTGGTCCAGGCCTGACAACATCAATCTGAGCAGACAAGAGACAGTCACGAGAGACACAAATGACTGCAAACACATACACATACACACACACACACACAAACACACACACAGCTTGTTACTGCAGAGGGCCACAGACCAGAACCATCTATTTTCTCCTCAAGCACTTTCCTCCTTCCTCCCAATCTACTGTGGGCTGTACTGGAGCTGTCTGTGCTGACGTGTGTGATGGATATACAGGACTCCACACGCAGCAGAGAGGCTTGCACCTGATCCAAGTCTCACAAGAAGGAAGGCCTCTCTAGATTCCTTATTTAATGATATGTAATAAATAAACATACATTGGGAAGACTGGGAGAACATTTAACATGAGGAAAAAGGAGCACCAGAAAGAGTGTGAGACGGAAACACAGGTACGACTTACAAGATCAGAGAAAGAAAACCAGAAAGGCAACACAGGAAAACCTCAAATCTGCAATATCTGACCACTGCAAAAGAAAAACTTGTGTCGGACTCGGACAGCTCAAAAACAGTAGGAACTGAGGAACGCTTGCACACGGACATCGGACCATCAACAGAGACGAGAGCGCTTTGCTGGTTCACACGTGGGACTCACTTCTCCAGAAACCATCAGGCGTGGTCAGTTTGATAGATCTGTCAAACTGATCACGCCTGGAAACAGCATATGATAAGAGACACGTCACATTCATCAGGTGTCACCTCTGACGAAGGCTGAAGTCCTCCCACCAGGGAAATGATCTTATAGCTATTTACAACTGTCTTAGAAGAAACTCAAAAGTGTGCCAGTATTTGTTGATCACTGTTAACCCCATATGACATAAAGATGATCTATTTAACGTGTACACTTTTATAGAGAAAGTCTACCTGCTCTAAAATAAGAAATATAACGTTGCGTATTCTCTGCATTCATGTGAAAACCATTCCCTCGTACGTTTAGACTAGTTTGCTGTGTTGCGTTCACCCAAAAGACCTCATGGCACAGGTGAACAGAGGAATATTTACATCTGCACCTGTTTCTGTGACCCTCGTTTGTATTTTTAGCTGCGTGGTTGTAGACGAATGCTGTTTTCTGTGTTATACCAAGGCAGCTGGAGAAAAAGCAAAGGTGAGATCTGACTCGCTCCGATGCAACTTGCTAAAAATATTGTATTCTGTCAAGAGTCGGCGAAGTGTGATACAGAGAAGACAGGTCAAGTCTTGTTTCATGTTCAAACTGCAGGAGCCATCAATCACATGGACCAAATGTAAATGAGCTCTCCAAACACTCCCGGTCATACATTATTTATGACACATGTATGTTACCATGTGATATGGCGAATCTATAGGTCAGAGATTATATTCAACGGTATTACTTTAAATCAAACACAAAGAGCTAACAGAAGTCCACTCTTGACCTGCTTTATGTTAAATCTGAACATGTAGTATTATGATTATCACATATCTGATTTTTTGTACATTTGTGATGTGAAAATGATTCATAATGGCATGATTTACGCACGATTAAATTGCTTCACCCGGTGGCTGCAGCACAACCTGTTATTACGTGCTTGGCAGCTTATATTTGTTCAGAGTTTGTCGGTCACAAATAAAATGAAAACTCTTTAAAGCAGAAATGATTGTACTGTTTTTTAATCTACTTTAGTCATTATTTGATGGCCTGAATGGAGTCACAAATCACTCTCTCTCCTAAAACAATATGAGAAATGAAAACCAAAAGGCAAAATTGTAAATTAAATCATGCAGTTACATGTATCAAGTCACTGTTGTCTCTTGCAGTGACCTCCATCAGTTAAAGTCTCCAGTGAGAATGTGTGACTCTAATGAGAGCTCGAGCTCCAGTTTGTCCCACTGTTGGTGTCTGTCCTGAACGCAGAGCTCTGTCTATTTCCGGTGACTGTATCCCAGTGGTTTCATCACACACAGCCCCAGCTGATCACCTGGGCCTCGGAGAGATTTATGACTGTTTTGTTCTTATTAAACTTGAACTCTCTCTGCTACAGAGCTGCTCTCCGCTGCTCTGGAAGTGTCTGTGGAGCAAACAGAGCAGGATCTGGTCCCAGCTCATTTTTGTGAAGTCCCAAAATCACAAGAGCAGTCACATACACAGTGCTTCTGTTTAACCAGCAAAAACAGTTCAAACAACAATGAAACAATGGAACCGTCAATGCTCAATAAAAGAGAAGCAGACTGACCAAGATGGCTGACAGGAAACAAAGAAAATGGAGAACTGTCCCAATCATCCACTCTCTTATGGTCCCTTTTATTACTCAAATATGAGAGGTCTTTTCTTTTAAGTCCAAGCCACAGTTTTAGCAGTAAACCGTTTGAAAAGAACCCACACAGGAAATACTGGGGAAGCACTACATGTCTGACTAACCGGTCATATTTCTATTTTTGCACTGACATTAATTTCCAGATTAAACTATATATACAGCTCGAACATGTCAAGAACACCACAATGCTAATCTAAATAAAAAATAAACAAAAAACAAGATACTGATTTGAGATATAAACCTGACTACCTGAAACACTAAGGGCATGTCTGAGTCAGTTGAATATACGTCAGTTTATCTGAGAGGGGGAAATAAATGGATACATGATGTTAATTAATATTCTCTCCATGTGACTATTCATTTAAGGAAGATAAGTGGCAGTTACGCTATTTAGTCTGTGAAGGTCCTTCAGTGGAAAATATACAATACATACACTATATACATACTTGCACAGCGTGGTAGATTTTTCTTATTTTTATTCTAAAAGACCAGTATGTGTTTTGTTTTGTTGTGGTGTGTCATCTGATTTACACAGGTTTTGTCAAGTATTAAAAAAATAAACTCTGGTCTGAAAAAAATAATCTTTTAAATCCTCAGAAGACCAAATGAACCTATTATTTTCCTTAATTGTACTTACAGAATACTTTATTCCTAGTTTTATTACTTGAACTTTTGACAGCATATCTCAGACAGAATTCTCCTGCTGTGCTTGTACTTTACGTTGCAACTCTTTAATTTTGGGCATTGGGGGACGAATAGAGATTCTCTTATTTCACCCTGCGGTCGCCCACTCAACCTGACAGGTCGGCCCGGCGGCACTGGCTGGTTGATTTCCCTCTGGGGGACAATTAAGTTTACCTTAACCATAAAAAGTCAAGCAGCAATTAGTGCAGAGAGAGTGTGAGCTCATTAAAGCAGATGTGATTGGATTAAACAGACAGAGCAGTGGCATCAGTCTTCTCCTGCTGTCTGCCTGTCTCTGCATCCCTCACTGCCAACAACACAAACCACTCATTAGAACTACACTGCCTCATTTGTACTCATTAATTGGATGAAATTGCAAGAAAGCATCACACGTGTTCCTGTGATCAGGCAGTGAAGCTGGGCAGCAATATGCATCCAGGCAGCTTGTTACAAGTACTTCACCACCGAGCTAATTATGTCCTGAATAAAATGATTGTGTTCGAAGAAGGCTAAAATGTTTCTGTAATTATCTCTGCTGATGTTCAAGTATCGCACAAAAAGTCAATGAAACACACACCACAAATATGGTCAAATATTACATGAGAACCTTGAGTGAAACATGGCAAGTTTATTGTTTCTTTTTTAGTTATTATCATTTAGTTATTATCATTATTGACGACATTATCATCCTCGTTATTTTAATTGTGCACTTATTAAAATAATAATAATAGCACTGCATACCCTTAATATCATGTCTACACATTCAGTAAAACATGGATATTTGTTCCCAGTTTGACCATTTTGGTGACATTTACACCTGATGCACACCGACTCCGGTCCAACTCTGGTTCGGGACCCGCGCCGCAAGACTTAGAAAGTGCTTAAAATCAATGCGCCTTGTCACACCGACCTCGGAGCACCCCAGGTCCAGCAGGAGTGTTCTCGCGCGAAACCACATGAATCTAAGTGGCTTTTGTCAAAAACGGACCGCGGTTAACCGGAGCTGGTGTGGCAGGCAATCTGCAAGTGACCTGTGACCTGTGACCTGTGACCCGTGGACCGAGACCGGAGTCAGTGTACACTAATGTTACTTCTGGGTTGGACATGAGCAGAAGATGTGACAAGTAAATGTAACTCCATAACTGTTACCTAGCAACCGTACTGTAAACAAAGGCTACAATCCATGTCAATTATACAATAGTTATGATTTGACAAATAATAATACCTGATAATATCTTTGTTGTGTTAAAAATGATTGTTTAAACGGTCAAAAACTGCTTTGTCTCTATATTTTTTATGCACTGTCACTTATTGATGACATAGTGTGAGGGATTCCGTCAGTGATGGGTGATAGTGATTTTTCATTTGATCTGACACCAAGTATTGCAGAATTGATCCGATACCAATGAGTTTTGTATCAAAATGTCCTCTACTAGCCGCAATTTGACTTCAGTTATAATTATTTTCACTCCACATCAGCTTCAATGAAGAAAAGGTAAATATAGGTGCAGAAAATCTAAAATATAACAACCTTTTTTTTAAAGAATTGAAAAATAGCAATTTTTCAAGACATTTTAAGTATATATATATTTTTTTTTTATACTTTTTGATACATCTGTCATTGATATGTTAATATTTGGGATTGATTTGCCCATCAGTAGATTCTCAGCTCTACTTCCTGTAAATTTCAACTTTTATACTTTTTTATTTTCTTGCTACTGATGTAAAACTATGATAAATATTCACCACAGGGATCTCACCAAATCAAAACAATAATAATCAAAACAAAGTGTTCTCACACATCTACATCAATTTCACATCTCAATGTGAAATTGTAAGAATATAATCGTCATCTGTTTGGCTTAACATTGTGATTCCATTTCCTACTGTCGTTGCATCAGTCCGAGATGGGGAAAGCTTTAACGAGACAACACTGGTGGCGCTAAGATGAGCAAGAGAATGTGAAATATACTACAAAAAGTCAAGCAGTCCATTTGCAGATATGAGTGGGTGTCTGTGTTCACCTAATGAGCAGAATCTGGGAGACTTTACGCTGCTTCATTTGTCTCCCCTTAGGCTGAAGACCTGTCCAACACATTTCCATTACAAGGAAAGCTGCACAGTTCAGCTAAAAAGAAGTCAAATCTTCTGTCAATGAAGCAGACTTAATAGGAGCTCCAAATGCGTATTCAAGCACATCAACATAATGTGTTGAAGCAGACTGCAGAGACATTAGTTCCGGAAGCCAGTTTCAACATTGTTTAAAATCAAATTGATCTGTTCAAAATATGGAGAAGAAGGAAATCAACAACAATTACATACAATCCTAAACATGCACCTACGCTGATTTACCTGAGGCCTGTTCTTGTATTGTACTGTAAGCAGCAAAAGATTATCAATATTTGTAAGCAGACGGAAAAAATGTCTGACAAGAACTGATGGAGAATGATGGAGAATGATGGAGGAGAGAATCAATACTAATGCCAACGCTTAGTCCCATGAGTTATTGCAGGGTTAATAATGCAACAAAATCATTCTTGTCATTGTTGGTGGTCAAAAAAGCAAAATGTGAGAAAAGTAAAATGGGAATAAAAAAGTAAAATAGGAATAAAAACAAGGATTAAAGGATTATTAAAAACAAAACAATAATTAAAAAAGGTTCATAAACAAAAAAAGTATATATAACAAACAGACTTCTACAACTGGAATTCAAGAACAGTACAATTTAATACAATGGGATTAAAGCGTACTTGAAACCAAAGCTTTATTAAAGAGCTTTATTAAAACTTATCTTAAGTGATTTGCAAATTAAAGCCTTGGTCATGGCAGTCTGACTGCTGGGCAAAATTCATCCCCATTTTTGGCCTGAGCTGGTTTTACATTTTGTATTTTAAGAATAACACAAATTTTATAATGATGTCTCGCCTAATAACTTGTAGAAAATGAACTGCAGTACGCTGCATTCATTAATAGGACAAGAGTTTTAACAATAGATGACGCTGTCTAATAAAAAGTTGGCAACGCATAATCGTTACATGACCCATTTGTAAGACTGGTAAGTGCAAGTGGGGCCCATACAGTATATAATCATAAAATGCATTTGGTCTGCTAAGTCCACAGTTCAATGCTGGATAAGAACGGTTTTAAATCAATGTCAAACGAAAAAGAATAATTCAATTACAGAAATTACATACATCAAGAATATTATTAATCATGACCACTATTATTTTCTCAAAGAAGACAGATTTCTGACATTTAACACAAGGAAAGTAAAACCACTTAGTCCAACTTGTGAGTTCTTCTAGACAGTTGTTAAAAGCTATAAGACAATGAATGTCATTTCGCGGTCTTGGGGCCCAAACTGTCTTTTTGTCTGGCCCGCCATCTGTGGTGGTTGCGCGTCTCCTGCGTTTTTGCGTCGCGGCCAGGGCGGTGCAAATCCTGCATTTTTGCGTCGCGGCATGGTGCGGCCAGACCGTTTTTGCGGCAGCTGGAGCGTCAGACGCGGCGGCCAAAGAGGATGGCAACCAATCAGAGATCACACTTCAGTCACGTACCTACGTATTTCATTATACGGAAGAAGGACAAAAACAAACCACACAGCGGAAAAAAATTGATGACAAACTTGTCTGTGCGGCAGTGCCTGGAGCTCTATAATGTCACGCTGGTGGACGACAGAGACAGGAACAAGAAGGTTAGCCAGAAGATTTGACCGTTTGGTAAATGCAAATGTGCACTGGATATGTGCTGCACATCTGCTGGTGACTTTCTGTTTTCAGCCGGGCGAGGCAATTCCTTTTTACTAGCTATTAATACAATTAATAAACACACATTTGAACTAAATTTTTTATTTTATTTTTATATTGCTACTGCAGTATAATTACATACTCTTTACAAAGGGGGCTTGGTTATGGTTGTGTAGGTGAGGTTCAATAGGTTACATTGTGTTGTTTTTTTTCTTTTCTTTGCCCCAAATTCCCCCTCGGGTGTCTTTATATAAGAGGCTTAAATCACATTTCCACTGCTCAGGTTATCCAGTGGGCGATGATTCAGTGGCCAACAAGCTTTTGTCAAATAAAAGCCACAGAATAAATCCTTTTTATGTCCCTTCTGTACTCACCTGTCTTCTCCATTCACGGATTAAGCTTGATAAGACTCTTAGAAAACAGTTGGCAAAGGGAAGTTAAGACTAAAGTTCAAGTTAATAAGCACAAGGTGAGACACATTGCTTGAATATTGTCAGATGATCGCGAGCTGATTTTGGTAATGGTAGGTTTCATTTTCAATATTTTGTTTTAGTTCAAAGGTCGAGAAAATAAGAAACGGGCAAGGTTCAAACAATCACATTCATTTTCTCTTAATTTGACGGAGCTGTGTTTCTTTGTTGAATTACCATATAAATAACTGCCAGTGTTTATCAGGTTTAATTCAAGAGGCACAACAAAGTGAGACAGAGGTGACAATGAAAGGAAAACAAATTTAGTGGCAACCATCTTTTAAAAATGACTATTTTTGGGTTGCCAAATGTTCATATTTTTGCGTCGCACTATAATTTACACCACAGTGACACAAGATAATAGGATAGAAAGACAACTGGGATGATAAAGGATACATGCATTTTCATTTTCCATATGAGTGCCAAGAAAATAGTAATGCATTCTGGTTATTTTCACTCTTCATACTTCATTAGTGTCAGTGCTAAGTATGTTTTTATCATACTGTTACTTCCCATGGACATGTTGCTTTGCCTGGAATGTTCCACAGTATGGTATTAAAGGGAATACATTGTGCTAAATCAACTTTAAAGAGTGTTTTGTACAAAATGCACAAATATATGTTTTGGTTAATTCAATATTCCATAATAAATAATAATTAAACAAGCAATCAATAAAGCAGTTCATGTTTGCATTTAGTTTAGTTTTGAATATTAAAGCCATATCAAATCCACCAGCACCTTTAAGTAAACTATTTTTTATGTCACAATAAAACCATGCTGTAAACGCAATCACATGCCACTGCGGTCTTACCACGCACAGACGCACTAACTACATCACATTACAGCTAGCAAATGAAATAATGTCATACAACTTCTCAGGTAATTAGCTTCTCCATAAACATTGCTCCACCACCATAGTAGAAAACTGACAGTAATTGCTTCATGTAGGCAGAGAAAACAATCTTGTCAAAACCAGGAGCGGTTTTACAATGCTGCCACAATAGCACCTTTCAAAAGCCGTAATTAAACAATCATTAGGCCTAGAATTACGTAAATATAAAGGACTATTTATACATGCAGTGCTATCCATTTAAAACTAAACAAACTGGAGAAAGCTGCATCAATCATTTGGGTTATGCAGCAAACAAACAGGACAGTTTAAGCACACACTATAGAAATAGAAATCCCTTCAATTTAAATTTCTTTCTCATTAGTAAAACTGCATTTATTAATACATAACAAGTGATTTAAACTTGCAAAACTGCTAACAAGCACCAAAAATGTCATTGTATTGAACAATATGGATTTTTACACTTACAGAACAGCAGCACATTTAGTCTTTCCATTTGGAGCGCTTAAAGAAAATGACATCTTACCTGTAAAACAAAAAGGAAAGAAGAGTTGTCAAATTAAAATAATCAAAATTTGCACATTTCTTTCAGCTTCATAATAACAAAGATGCAAAGTGACAGGCGTTAAGTTGTAAAACAAACTGCAACATTACGCGAACCTCTATTGTAATGTGTGTGGAGAGGTGTTTAACTAAGTGTGACTGGCCGAGCAGAAGGCCCAAAGGAGCTAAACGGGGAGTGGCAGTGTGGAAGTGAAGAGGTAGGCAACTTTAGAGAAAAGATGGTGGACGATATTGAAGAAGACATGGCACTAATGGCTTTAGCATCCACTAGACTCCTGGAGATATTCACACTGATCATTGTGCATCACCGTCATTGTAGCAGAGCAATGAAACATGATGTCCCACACAGTGACTAAGATCTTGGTGTGAAGAAGAATGGATAAAGCTTGACAGCCAAGATCCTGCACATAATAGCGCTTAACCTTCACGCTAATGCGAGTTAAACACTTTTGGGACACTTTGTTATGACAGAGAAATGGCAAAACATGACAAAAGCAGGACATGACAAGACCTTAAATGCAAATGCAAAACAGTATATCAATGGGTGCCTTAAAAAGGACACATTTACATATTTTCAAATGTCAAAAACGCTGTGTGTTTTGCGCGGTGGTTGTGCACAGTGTGGGAAGCTCTCAAACTGTGTGGAGCTGCAGTGAAAGTGAGAGAGGGGTAATGTGGCTATGGTGAAGTCCATTAAGAAAAGAGAATCATTAGTTTCTGCTTCAGCACTTGTATATTACAGATAAGAGACTGAACAGCTGCAGACTCGCTCTATAAACAAGAGTCCCACAGCATCCCAGTGTTCATCCAAATGGAACATAAACAGATCACGTCCAGATAAATGCTCATTAATTGTATTAACTGTACTTGGGGATTAGTGTGGTGTGACAAACAAAGTCAAAATTATAAAGCGAGTTGTTCATTTAAAGTTGCAAAATTCAAGAGGAGAGACTGGAGCGTTGGAGTTTGATACTAAACGTTCAAACTTGATTTCAAAACTAAAGAATCTACTAAATTCTCAATACCAATGTTGATACTGACATTTTCAACACTAAATAATTACACTTTCTTTATTAAACCCTGTGATTTTACACTACTTCAGAGAACGCTCAAAGTAATTCTAAAACTGTTCAGGAAAGACCACATTTTCCCTGTTAATGTGATTTCCGATTCTTTTGACAACCCTAATCGCCAATGACATTTTATCGTGAATAAAATGTGACGCACCGTTGGTCATGTTGAATTTGAGACAGAACAATTCCATGCTATAACATATCAGTTTTCGTTTGCATCAGCAGCTTGAGATTCAGGACACACTCTCACTAATTGATCATAATCATTCACAACCCATCGTGAAATTGGGTGGCCAGCCTTTTGAGCTTTTAGATTACAAGACTTATCTGATTACCCACAATCCCCCGGTTTCATCAATGTAGCAATTATCGCTCATTTGCAGTGATCTGTAACGGTCACGGGGAAGGAGCTGATCAGAAGTTTTGAGAACCAACAACGTGGATGTAGGATTTATTGTTCTAACTTTTGCAACCACCTTTAGCAAATCTGACAAATTTTATGAAGGGTGGATGAGTGGATCCAATGCACTGGGCTAAAGTGTTCCAATTTAACAAATTTCTTAAGGATATTCATAACACTGAATGGAATGGTAGATTGGATAATGATAGAGAAAAGCAGCAACATTATAGTACATGTGTGGATATAAATGCACTCATCAACAATCAAAATACTGCACAAAAATGTATCAAATAAGTCAAGTTGCCTAGTTAAAATATCCTGTCAAAACGTTTAATTCTTTAAAATATTAGCTAAGTTCATCTTTAAAACAACATGAAGCATGGTATAATAAGTATTTAGCCTATGGAATTCTGTGTAGCTTATTCAAATAATGAGTTAAAATAAAATGCACTAGAATACCAGAAACATGTGACTTATTTAAAGGTCCCATATTCTGCTATTTTCCCCTTTACACAGTCTATTCTTTTTTTTCTTTCTTTTGCGTTGTGCAATATCCATAACATAACAGTTTCCAAAAAACACCCATCTCTTGGACTGGCCCCCCTCCTTGCAAAAGCAAACGGCTCACTCTGAGATCTGACCCCCCCGAACAGAGAGCAGGCTGCCTCCCCCTCCTAACCCGCGCAGCTCCCCCTCCCAACTCGTGTCGAAGCCTAGAGCGGAGATAGTGCGCATGCACCGTGTGCTCCGGTAAACAGCGATACACAAACACGGGAATAAACCTTTTATCCGTCCTGACGGTGCGTCGTGCTGAGTCCTACGTCCTGGATCTGACCTGGAGTTTGACGTGCTCCAGTACCTCGACGACGGACGTTGCCGTTTGGTAAATAACAAGCTAACTCTTCGATCTGTCGTATCCATCGTGTAATTACTGTGTAGCATTAGCATTAGCGGTTTTTATTCTGCGGCTGCGCGCTTCCCGGAGGCATGGCTTAAACACCGCGTCATCCATGGGAAGCCGCGTCATCCATGGGATGAGCCCCCGTCTGCCTGCTCAGCCGAGGGGGACGGAAAAGACAGTTCTCTAGCGAAAGCATGCGGGAATCAATCAAAAAAACACTTTGGGCACACATACGAGGCCCAAATAGGACTGTAGGAAGGTTAAAACCTCTGAAAAGTCGATTTTGCATGTTATGGGACCTTTAAGTTTTCTTGGGTGAGGACCCCCAAGCCCCTCTTTAGGTATGAGAAGACTATATTTCATTTAAAAAACAAACATGTAAATGCTGATAAATAAATGGGCTACTTCTCCAGATGTCCTGAATCACTTTCCACCCCCCAATCAACCTTTGATTTCAAAACAGTGTTTGTTTAAATGGTGAGCCATTATCAAAACCATGTGTAGTGCCACCAAATGCCTAAAGTCATGCTCCGTAATATTATCAAGAGGTCTTACATAATGCACTATTTGACAATTAGTAGAAAGACATAAGCACAGGACAGTAGATATCTCTAGAAAGATAAAAAGTCATTTGTATATCATAAATTTAAGATATCAGAATATACAAAATTAACAAAAATGCCATTCAATTTCAATACAAACCTTTTTGCCTTAATAATGCGTGTCTGTCTTAAAAATCTGCGAGGACTGGACCGCGAGAATTCTCTACGGAGCAGCTTTAGCGTAAATACTTATTGAGCTGCTTTAAACACATGTAATCCTGCTCTGTCCTGGGAGCACAGTAAAGGAGAAACCGATACAATTCCGACGAGAACACAAGCAATTCAATGTCATGAGTTATGGCAAAAAATGTGCTTCAGACCGGCGGCTGCTCAATAAACCAGCATGGTAGCTCTTTTACTGGAAGTCCCAGAAAAAGTTATTAGAAGTAAAAAATACTAAGAAATCAAAAGAGTTGAAAATGTCACACAGAGGTTGAGTGCAGGAATGTTTGTCTCCAGCTGTCAGACGGATAATAGTCGTCCTGTCTCTCCTTGAAAATAAACGTTTCGCAGACTCATCCATTTCACACTCACTGTTTAAACTCCGTAAACCTTAAAATGTCACTTGTGTGTTTCTACAGCAGGGATAATCCAGTTGGAATTATTCGCCTTAAACGCTACTGAAGTCTTCGCTCAATTACAGGAAGAGTAAAATGGCTCCATACTTGTTTGCTTCACCGTTCTCTTCTGGTGTAAACGTAATGGTCTGCATGGAGAGGTCATGGTGCCATCTGCTCATACTTTTGTGAACTCAAACACCTTGCCACGAGGAAGGAGTTTGACCCACACAGACCTAACCAGGGGACAGTAGCATGTCCAGAGTATAGGTCATCGTTACGTGCAGAAAGATCTACCGGTGAGACTGGGCAAACTAATGTTGAATTGCCCTTTACCTGTGCGTTTAATTACCATTTTGTACTGAGGGAGACATGGCACAGTAACAGCTGGTATGGTAATCCAAATGTAACCTTTTCTATCCATTTCATTGCCCAGCATGTGTGTATGTGTGTTCAGAGTGCTTCTTTAAAGGCAAGACACTACAAGCTAAATCATTTTTTTTTGTTTTTTGGTCAGTTTGCACAACATATCAGCTTTCATGTGGAATCAAAAACCTGTACAATCTGCTCCTAAAGATGTTTTATCACTGCATAAAAAAAAAGTATTCTATTCAACATTATAACTTCAAAGGTCGTTTTCGTGAAATGCATTTTTCTCCCACAGAGATAACGACTTAAAGTTGCACCTACACATAACAAACTTTGCAATTTTGTACGTGACAAGATTCTGACGAAACATACCAAAGGACTTGTTGCTATCTAATTCTAAGCCTAATTTATTCAAATACTAAGAAAAAATTTAACCAACAAATATACACTAAACATGGTTTATTCAAATTTAAATGCCCCAAATATGTGCACTTGTGGCAGTTTTGACACATAAAATGCCTTATTTCAATCTGAAAACATTACACAATAAAAGCAAGACATTTTTTCTTACAGTTTTGTGAGTAAAGTATACATTTAAAATATGTTCCTATTCACCTGCAGTGTCTCACCCTAAAGAGTGAACATGATATAGGGCAAGGCAATTTGGTGGTAAAATATTGGTATAATCTCATCCCAGGAACAATATACAGAACTATCATATAATCAGATTACGATTCATTGTTTCTGCTGTCTGCTCAAACTCAATACTCCTCCAATTGGTCAGCCACTGTAACGCTCTTAGCGAGTGACAGTGACAAATATTATGAAAAAATTACTTTTAGGAGCTCTTGACCATATTATAATTGTTTCCCCTTGTCAGTAAACCCCTCAAAGTTGTTTTGAATGATTTGTGTGTATTTGGTAATCTTTATTCTCCAGTGGACAAGACGCCATTGCTCTGTCCAGTCAGTCCAGGTTAAAATTGGCCAAAATATAACACAATGACCCATGGTTGTCGTAGAGATTAGAACTATGTAGAAGACAAAAGCACAATAGGTCTTCTTTAACCAATCACAGTGAAGTGGGAACTGTCAAAAGAAGCAGATGACTTTCTTTACCTCTTAAAAGCAATAGAAGAATACAAAGTGTACATTTTGATCGTGAATTTGCTCCAAGAAAATGGTGTCACCCACACTTACGACGTCCATGGCTCCTGTTAAAGTAGATAACTGATGAGCTGTCTCTTATTTGTGTGGCTTGAGAATAAAAATGTGTTCTCCTTAAGATTGCAGACACAGAAACAATTTAAGTCAATATAAACATAAAAAAGGTCAGAAATTCCGACTGCTCCACACTTCAGTAAGCCGCACCCATCCTCCTGAAGCTTCAAGTGACTCTTCGAGGTGTGTGTAGGCGGGGACTTGAAAAAAATTCAAATACTTGGCACTGTAAAGGAACTGCCTTGAAGTGCTCTAATGCAAGTTTCAAGGTTTTCTTCTTTTATGTAAATTGTTGCATCAAGAAAGGAGTTTACCTCTGTGTGAAGAACTAAATCATTGGGTTCAGGCAGTGTGGATTTGTGGATGTCAGTGCTTATCTTCCAACAACATTGTATTCCAACATTTTTATTTTATGTTTTGTGAACGGCAGCAGCTTTTCAATCGGGTAGTATTGACAATGTACCCTCTTGCAAGTGGAAATTACCTTTGATAACCATTCTAGGCCCATGCAAATGTGAACAATGACAGAAAGCAGCGTAGTGGAGAAAATATATGTTTTTCAGATGTGCTGGTTTGTTTTGAGCTTAAAATCTGCAACACCATTTTTATTTCGCTTCTAGGCTTTGCGTGTGAACCGGTGCTACCTCATAATTCAAAAGTTATCATTTGGATCATTAAGAATTGATATATTAAAAACCATAAAAGGTTTTAAGCTTAAGAACTCCTGGTGAGCATCATCAGAAAAGACAATAAGAGTTTAAATATTAATTAGAGATTTTTAATTCAGCCCCGGAGCAAGACAACAGCTCAATTAAGACGTCCAGCTGTGACGGTTAATAACTTTATTGTTGAGATGGCCTTTCTAGCAGGAACGTGGATGTAAGAGCTAGGGAAAGTGACCACAAAACTATTTATAGCAGAAACAATTATGTAGAGACTAATGAAGCTCTGCCTACATTAAAGCCGGTTTGGATTTCGTATGTTAATTTCCCATTTGTTTTTTAACAAAGATTTTAAAGTTTAAAGGCACGACAGTGTTAACTAATGTCCATGGCGCAATTAGCCCAAAAACATATTTAAAAGCTAAGACTTGGCCAATCTTTGTTACTGCAATTTAAAGTGTCAGAAATATAACAAATGAGGACATACTCAATTGTGATACTTAATTAAAAGAATAAATATAGGAGCAAAATAAATACTCACAGTACAAGTGGCACATAAGGAAAGGTTTTGAAGTACTTCTTAAAAAACTTTAAGAGTAAAAACTAAAACTATTTCACAACTTAAGGTGTTAAATGTGGTGATTTTTACAAAGCATTTTTGTGGTTTTGGTTAACAGAAGCAATATATTAATTCAAAACCTTTAGGCAGAATGTCACGAGTTAAAAAATAACCCTTCAAATCATATGAAAAATACTTTCCACTTTTTAGTCCAGTTCAAAGATTAATCCCTTGTGCTCTCTACGTTTGAAATATGCACATTTGGTCAAAGAGCAATATATGTTTAAACATCAGGAAAAAAAAAATACACATTTTATTTATAATGTTTACATAAATTGTATGCTAGGTGATGTTTTGGACCACTCGTGAAAGTTTCGTAGCGATAAAATAAAAAATAAATTTAAAAATCTAGATGGGTTCATATGGTCCCGAAGATAGCGGGAGGGTAAATGGAATAGAAACTGATACCTACTCTCAAATGTCGTGAAGTAAATGTGAAAAGTAGTACAGCTAAAATGTGACTGAAGTACAGTACTTTCACTTTTATACTTTGTTACTTTCCACCAGTTCAAACTTCAAGTGTTACATCAAAAAGCACTGGTTCAAGAGGCATGAATCACGTTTTCTTTCTTTCTACTGAACTATCTTCTATCTTCTTTTGATTCATCTTGTTAAACGGGAACAGCGGTCGGTGTTTACCTGTTCACGTTAACTCGAGAGCCCGCAGCAGCTCCTCTGTGACAGTTACCGAGCGTGTGTGCTGTCATAGAGGGGCTCGGCTTAAATCCATTCACGGGAGATAAGAGAACAAAGACACAGGGCCTTGTAGGAGAGCAGGGACAGAGGAGAGGACACACATCTGCAGCAAGTGGAGACACGCGCTGCATTTTAAATCAGAAAATCCACTGGAGTGTGCCCCGAGTGTCCTCAAATAACTGAATGGTACTATTTGGCCAGTCTACCGCACACCTCACTGTGACCCTAAGTGTTAAAGCTGTGTATACTGGGCTACTGGGCATCAATTTACCTTACAGCAGAGTAGGGCTCCATTTTCATTGATATCCTCTAGTCCCACTTTAGAATACAGATCAATGGTGGATTGTGCAGACGCCTGGGAGAGCACTGAGGCTGTAGCCCTGTCTTTGAAATGTAGAGGGGACAGAGTTGAGAAGGAAAGATCAAACAGAGAGCACTGGCTGGAGTTGATATCCGTGTGTGCGCGTGCAAACATACCTTGAGAACATTTACATGGCCAGGAAAAATCTGATAACCCCATAGACGGACTCAAGTTCTGTTGGGTGTGTTCATATGTACAAGAGAAATGTGGTGATGAAAAATGCCTGACAACATGTGTCAGTTTTTAGTAGATTTTTTTTTACAGTAACTGTTGTAATTGGAAGAGAGTACAACTAATTCAAAATGTTTTCAATTATTTTTTTAGCTTTTTTAGGTGAGACACTACAGGCATTTGGTCAGTTTGCTCTCTCTATATATCGGCTTTCATGTGGAAACAAAAAAGATGTTTTATTTCTTCATTTAATCCACTTCATCCATAGATTTCTCTGGGACATTGTAACTTCAAAGGTAATTTTCTCCAAATGCATTTTTCTCTCCTAGGATCATAGCAGCTCCAACACACACCAAAACTTTACAATCTTGGACTTATACAGAAGATTTTTTTGATATCTAATTCCCAGCCTGATTTACAAATTATTTTTGTCAAAACAATTTGGTAAAATTTGACAATTTTCAGTACAATCTAGTTTACTCAAAAACTAAATAAGAAATCCACAATTCACCTGCAGTGCCTCACCTTAATTAGACACACAAAACACAGAACATCCAATAAAATATATACATGCAATTAAATCATGACACATTTAAACAAACAAAAAAGCCCCTTCTGGTCCAAAGTCTGTCAAACAAGTCAATTTTCAAAATAACTCCAAATGCTTTAAATGTTGTCTTTCATGCTTTTCTCTACCACATTAGTTTGTTATTTTTTACATACATTCCTTTTTGAAACTTGCACAGGTGGGAACAAAACTCACATCAGATGCCACCGTTTACATGAATAATTTCAATAATCAGATCATGATCAGATTTTTTTTTTTTCGCCAACCCAGGAACCATGTAGCAGGACTGATAAATATAACCAAATTCTTTCTGCTTGTACACATGTAACCTGTGTCTAAGGCTTACTGCTAGTGCCCTCATTTCTCTCATTAACCTAATAATTTGCATAATCACCCAATAAGAGTGATGAGATAGGAGAAATATTGAGACATTTAAAATAATGAAGATGTCTTTTTGAAGATTTTCAAATGCAAAATATCAAGTATTGTCTTGAACAGATGAACAAATGAACAGATATGTCACGTAATCTTCCAAACAAGAGTACAAAGTGATAATTCTGTCCTTTTAGGGTTAATTCCATGGTTCATTCATGCTGTGTGTGATACTTGAACATTTAGTCCATTTATGATGAATTGTTAATATTGTCTGCATATTGTCAGTAATCTCATGATTTTCTTTTTTTTTTCTTTTTTTGAGATAAACTGGAATATTACTAAAATAAGAGTCTAAGAACTTCACAACGAAAAGAAAAGCCCCCTTTTACCAGCATCAATGTGTCATAATTCTGACTTTCAGCCTTCATTCCATCACTGAATCTGTTTCACAATAACGTCATTCATTTAATGGTGTTTAATTTGGTATTTACAGAGAGGCCTCGCTCAGTTTTTGTGTAAGTTAATCATGTTCTCTTGTTACCTCAGTTATTTAAGTGGACATTTATTGGGCACTAAGTAGATTTTGTGGAAAAGGCAGTTAATGCACATTAGCCAGGACTCTTGTATGTAAATTAGAAATGCAAATGAATCGGGTGGCAACAAAAAAACTGCTTTCTCTCACTGTGAACTTAGTTAAGTGCAAAGTGAATGCGATGCCTCCTCAGCGAGCAGCCGTTTGTGAATAAACAGAGCGACAGGCGTTTGTTGAAAATCGCAGAGTGTAAAATGTAAATGTTCCTCAGCTCCTGCCCTCCACAGACAGAGAGGAGAGGCATGGGTATAAACGGCACCTGCTCGGTCACTCTGAACCAGTGTGGAGAGGGGATTACGCACGGCTATGAAGTCTTAAATTAGAGCTAATTAAAATGTGCTCGTGACAAAAGCAGCCAAGAACACCCAGAGGGAAATGTAACGAATGCAAGATCTGAAGCTGCCAATCACGACAGCCACTTAGTGTGATTTAACATTGTAATGGATATATGTTATAGGGTCACAAGGGAACAAACAAACATGGAAAAATAAAAATCTTGTTTTGTGAAAAAGAGGGAACTAACGGCAAACAAAAGTCAACCGAGTGATGTAAATGAGCAGAACAAGCACAGTAACATCACTAATAGAACAGAGGACATATTATGCGTTTTTCTGCTGTATGATCATTATTTCTTGTATTTTATTAATGTAAGGGATAAGTCCAGTAATTTCCAAATTCAAAATTGCGGAGCTGTTTCCCGATTTTACCAAACTCCACAGTAAATGTCCCACCAGTGGATAAACTACATGGATAAACTACAGTTCATGGTCTCAAGCTGTAGATTTTGCTTTTGCGTCGGTGCCAAAATGGTGGCCAAAATTGTGATCAAAACAAATTAAGTACAAAGCTGTTAGCGTCTACAGAGGTTAAAGAAAATGGGCAATAGTGTCTTGAATGCATGCTGTATAGTAAAAATTACTTCAACTGGGTAAATGAGAAGGGAAAACCATTATAAGACTAAAAATCTCATAAGTCAATTTTGCATAATATATCTCTTTAAAGCAAGATCGCTCCAGAGATTATATTTTATTACAGTTAAATTCTAAAAAAAAAATACAAAATTAGAAATCCATATCTCGATTAAGCCTAACATTAGCAAAAAATATTTTCTTTTATATCTAAACAAAAACAAAATCTAAAAGAGCACACTAACTGAAAAAGAGACTCCAGAAAAAGAGTCCTACAAAACCCTTTAGAGAAGCAGCCCATTTATTTATAAGTAAGTAATAAGTACGTACATCTTTGTTTTGAAAACGAAATATTGCCTACTCATATGATAAGGGGGTTTGGGGGTCCTCACCCAAGAAACTTCAACAAATCATGTATGCATGTAATTTCTGGTATTCTGGTGCATTTTATTTTAACTTATAATACAGTAGAATTTCACAGGATAATCACTTATTCTTCCAGGTTTCATGTTTTTCAAGATAAACCTAGCTACAGTTTTAAAGTGGATGGATCTGGCAGGACATTTAAACTATTTTTAATTGTCGAGGCAGATTCTCTCTCTTGCCTCTCTCTCTCTCTGGACACTAGTATGAGGCCTCCTTTATGGTTTTGGCCCTGAACAATCGCTTAGTTCGTTTATGCCACGAGCCGACCCGGATTGTACATTTAACATCTGTATAATCCCTCAGTCGTCCAGGTATGAGTACATTTAATACCACAGAGGGAAGTCAAGGTGGTAGTACTTAAAGTTTGCAAAGGCTCAAAATCTGGTCTCCTGTCACACTGCCACGAGCTTGACAGCTTTTTCTCCACACATATTCTGAATGATTTATGTTCACTTACAGTAGGTTTGCTTTTCGAAACATTAAACTGGTGGGGCATATACTAAAGTGTAGAAAGGTGTTGCACAGTGACGCTGTAGGGAAAATGAGAAGTTGTATGTTCAGAGACTGCAAATGTGGCAGGCATTTGTCCTGTGCCCCTCTACGAAATAAATAAAAAAATTGAAAAAAAAAAAACACACTAATCTGCTTCTTAACCAATTCCCAACACCAGCCTGGAGCACTATCCTCCTCTTCCTCTGGTGGTTCAGTGATGTATGGGCCGACAGCGCCTGCATCCTCCAGACACACGGGGCTGTTATTTGTGCTGTGACCCAGAGGAGGAGGAAGAGCGGGTGCCAAGTGTAGGATGGAAGATAAACCAGTAATGTTGTGTATGTAGCTTTTTTTGTTCAGTTTTTCATACAACACAGAGTAACAGAACAGAAACAAGACACTAGAAAAAACATGTAAGCCCTTAAAAATAGTCCTAAATATATAGATCTGCATAATTGCCCTATCTGGTCCAAAGTCCATCAAATTGATCCATTAAGTCCCAATGTCAGTTATAATTTGGTTCCAGTCCTTGATCGTTGGTTCAGTTTGTGTCATCATCCATTTTTTGCCATGGCCATTTTCAGTTCTGTTTAGGGATTTCTTGAGCGGATACCAACCAATAATTGCAGATACAATAAAAGAAAGTAAATCCATAAATATATGTAAACACATTTGTTGCACGATTGTGTAAAAATCTAAACTTTTTTTTTTGCTCTTCCAATGTTCCTTGTCCATTTTTACTAATTTCTTTGTTTGTTAGTTGAGGACCAGCTGGGAATGACATCTGGACACGCAGTCTAGGGCACCTCCCAAAAACATTAGCACATTTTTCAATATCAACTGATATGAGCCCAATATCAACTGATACTGCAACTGCTATATCGACCATCCTTATGCAGTTCATTTTCATTTCATTTTTATGTGGTAGCAAGGGTTCAGTGTCAAAATTATAACATATTTACAGCTCCAAAGATCTAACAAAATAGTCCAACCTACTGTATATATTTAGTGATCAATATGGCCCTTTTGAACTTTACACAGCGTGACCTCTTCACACTCTGAAGTTGTCAAATCAATGCTGTTTGTTTACACCGATAAATATTGAAAGATACATACGTATTTTACAACGTTTTTGGTGATGAATAGTTTTATGTTTTATTTGATGCTTTAGTTTGATAAATTCCTGTGGCAGCACAGATCCTCCTTTCTTTACCAAACATCAGTCTCTTCCCTGATGTCTTCTCTTAGATCTGAACTAAATGCAACCTCCACTCAATGTATTATGTGCGAGAGAGCAGCATCATCTTAACAAGCAGATTCTCTATAATATAAACTAGTGAAATACAGCTATATATTTGACAGTAAAGTAATGCACAGAGGCGGGAGATCTTTGTGTTGGGCTTATCCATCCAGATCTAGCACATTCGCATACTAGAAGTCTCCAGAGAAGTAATACATAAAACTAAATGTGAGCCTTAATAAATCTACAGTAGACACTCTCTCCTCTCTGCACATTTAAAACCATGTGTTTCCGTCTGTGTGGAATAATGAGGTCTCCGTCTATTCATTATGAACAAGAGAAAAAATGAAGCCCAATGTGAATAACTTCTGCAGCTCTGCGTTCTTCGGCTCTTTATCACTGCGCTCTTTTATATTAGGTTTCAGATATAAAGTTTCCAGGACTGCACGAAGAGTTCAGACTTGTACCGCTCGCTTTATACATTACAAAACGTATAGCTGGATTGACACTTTAAAAAATGTCTGTCAGTCATCAGGGAAAAAGCTTTGATTTCCAGGATGACTAAAGACAGAGGAAAACATTTCAAGAACTTGAGCTTCCTGGCGAATCCAAGTTTATGAGTCAAAAACTTGATATTCAAAACTAAAATAGAAAATACAAAAAGTCAACAAAAATGCCGTTTTAGCATAAACTTTGCACTTTTGTTTATTTCAACATGAACTGGCTTTAATATCCAAGCATATTAAAACTTGGTGGCAATAAACTTTCAGGCTTTTCCATTCAATAAAATATTCATAGGCTGCTGACAGTGTATACAGTGGAATTTAGGAGAAAGCTGAAGTGGCTCCTACTGTGAAGTCCATTTACTTCCATTACTCTCTACATTATATTTTCTCACGGGCCGTTGGACCATAGTAATAACTGCTGGAGGTCTCAGATCATTGTCTTGGTCAAGAGCCCAGGGCTGACAATAGACTCTTATATATTTTAATGTTGACTTAATGGCATCTATATGGCCACTGGCAGAGGCACCTTACAGAAAGTTTAAGGATCATATTCACATAAGCACTCTGTGGTTTTACTCCTGTTGATCTGGTTTCCTTCAGCATAAAAGTTGCAATTGCCAAAATCGTCCTATTCTTTATGGATCCTGATTGAAAGTTCATATGCAGAAGAATAATTTCCCTACAGGGATAATAAAAATCTAGCTTGCCATACCTGTGCATTATTGTTTCCTAAAGTACAATGTAAAATAGTATTTGAAGAACTTTTCACAATGGTAATATTGTTTCCTCTTCACATTTACCCACTCAAAGTTGCATTAAGAGTGCCCCCTGTACAATACAATCACTGCTTTGTTCTTCCTACTTTTTCTGATTTCTCTTGTTTCTTAATCGGTGTTACCTAGGATTCATAGCGATTTTGGCACAAATGGAATATCTCTACCATGAACTCCAGCTATACACAATCAGGACTGTTAGCATGGTCTGGAAGTGTGGCTTTTTATTGTGA
Organism: Rhinogobius similis; assembly: GCA_019453435.1. Classification (NCBI taxonomy): domain Eukaryota; kingdom Metazoa; phylum Chordata; class Actinopteri; order Gobiiformes; family Gobiidae; genus Rhinogobius; species Rhinogobius similis. The sequence continues at coordinate 23,727,727 of CM033625.1, forward strand.
TGTAAAGAAGCAGGTGGAAATCAATGTCACAGTCTCAAATCAGAAGTCAAACAACTTGATTCTTTTATTAAGCCGTTTTGGATTGATATTGCAATTTAAAATGTCCAAAATATACAAGTGTCATAAACTACAACTAATCATATGTTGAGGCGGTACACAGCCAAACATTTCTTAGCCTTGGTCAGACTGTAGAGTGTCAGTGAAGCAGAAAGTGTTGTCCCTTGTTGATGGAGTCACACATGTCGTGGACCAAACCATCTGGAAAATAGACTGCTGTACAAGAGTGTGTATGTGACAAGACAAGTGTGAATGGTTCAACACTGGCCAGAGAGTGTCAACAGTTCAGCAACCAGACATTTCAAGTTGTTTAGAAACTGCTTTAAACTGCATTAAATTAAGTTTAATTAAATACCGTCAGCCCTGCAACGAGTTGGCCACTGTCCAGGGTGTACCCCGCCTAAGGCCCAAAGTCACTGGGATGGGCTCCAGTCACCCGCAACCCCAGGAATGGGAATAAGCAGTAGAAAATGAATGAATGAATGAATAAATACTTTTGTTGATATGTATGTCTAACGTTCGGATTATAGATATATCTAAACTATATGTACCAACACATTGTTTATGTCAAAAATATATTTTATTCTTAAATGTTAACCAGCAATTACCTACAGTCTGTAACTCCAGTGTTGTTCTTCAATCACCCTGACTAAATCTCTCATTTGTATTCATGATTACAACTCTGCAAAATGCATGACTATTATGATGTAATATTCAGGTAAGCTTACCACCTACTAGATTTGCATGTCACTCATAGTCTTTCCAAAAGTAAAACCCTCCATATCATTTCTCAAAGGGTGTGCAGAAAGCATGGTCTGTATATTGCATATACTTGACCTTGGAATAAAGTACATAAGAGTCAAAAGCATTGCCTTTTACCGAGTGATGCAATAATGAGCAACAGTAAAGATTTCTAGATGGACGTTTTGAATATTCATGAGCAGACTCTTACAAAATACATAATGCAACATAATCTATTGGAGATGCATGAATTTCAAAGTAAAATCAAATTGCTGTAGTAAATGTTTTAAAGAGTTCACAGATGGACTTTAATAGCTGCTCTGTATGTGGTGAGGATTACTCCCATTGATACCTTTGGGGCAAATTTCACCATCACTGCAGTGACTCAAATCTCCTGCTTTCAGCACAGAGGCTAAGATGGTCAGAGCTGGGGTGAGTATCCGAAAAACTCTACTCAATAAAGAGTGCTTTTGTGTCAAATAGTATTACTTAAGTAGAGGGAGCAGTGGATCGAGAAATTACTATGAGTGTAACAAATAAATAGAAGAAAAAAAAATAGTACTCAAGAACCTGGACATGACATCTGACAAACTTATAATACTGCGCCCAATCTGGTATTTTCAAAGGACGGACGCAAAAATGTGAAAAAATAAATAAATAAAATCTGAGAGAGCAGTACAACAAACACAAATGTGCAAATCATTTAATAATAAGCTTTTGTCACTTTTATCACAGGTCAGTTTGGTTTGGTTTAGTACAGTACTTCTCAAATAGCGGGGCCAGGGGGGGTGACCCTGGCCAACATGAAATGCACACCAAACACACGCCAAACTAACGCCAAACACACACCAAACGCACACCAAAAAGGCCACAAAACAACTCTGAGACGTTTTGAATATGAGTAAAATGTGCAGATTACAGACAATATGAGAGACAGAGCGCGAGGCTGTGTGAGAAGAGGAAAGGCAGTGGTTTGAGCAGGTTATTAATGAGTTTAGCGAGAGACGAGTTTTCTGTGCAGAAGCGCAGGAGAAGAGCATTTGCTGCAGCTCTTCTCCCTTTCCTCAAAGTTTTTAGCGGTGATTCTGGAGGAAGAGAAAGAGGAAGAAGAAGAGGAAGAGAAGAATTCAGGCTTTAAATACTAAATGAATACCCTAACCCTAACTGAAATAGTACTGTATTTAATCATTATGAATCTAAAGCATAATGCATTATGCTTTAGTAGGGTTAAATAAGGCGTAGTTCTTATGAAGCTGAACTGTCCACCTTTGGAGAATGTTGTTAACACTTGTGAGATCTTTACTTGCAACTTCTTAAACCATTTTGTGAGTGAGCAAAGTGATTTGCGGACATAAAGTTGAGTAACAGGCGAGAATAAATCAGACTTGACAGAATCACATTTCACTTTGAGAGCACAGGTCTCTGTTGGAGCTTTATGAATCTTCAGTTTCCTGTAAAGTGAATCACAGTCCCATAGATCTCAGTGTTTGTTGTTAAAATAATACCACACTGAAGCCCTGGGGCTGCTGGGAAATCAGAACAGTAGGTTGTATTTTGTTTTCTGTCAGGTTCGTCTCTCTTTAGAGCTTTCAGTGCCGCTATGATCTCTCTGTACACCACACTAACACATACAGAGATTTTGGTCTTTGTGTTATGCAAAATTAGTAGTAGTAGTATTGGTAGTGGTAGTAGTAGTAGTAGTATACATCCTTTTTTTAATTTATTTTTTTTAGATATAATTCCTGATTTGAGTTATTTCTGAAGGTTAGGGTTAGTTTTCAGATATGGCCTGTACATATACTGTGAATAACAAAAGCATGCATTTGTACATATATATTAGTAAGTCAAAGGCAACCCAAATTCAATGGGCTCTGGGTACAGCAGCAGTTGGCTAAGTTAACCATTTCTCACAGCTAATAGGTTGCATTCACATGATGTCATATATAATAAAAGCAGCTATCTATTTGGACTGCCACATTTGCACTTCTGTCTAGCCAGCTCTAGATTTTCTGTATAGTCTATTTTATTCAGTTTTATTTTATTTATTAGCAAATTCTTAATTTTATTTATGCCTTCTTTTATATATTTTGCTACTATTTTATTCATTATTATATGTTGCACCTTACGTCATAGCAAATTCCTAGATTTGGAATTTTGTTCACTGACAATACCAATAAACCTTTTTTTTTTTTCCATTCTGATTCTGATAACCTCAGATGGAGCACGAGACACTTCACCATTGATTGCATTGGACTTTACTATGAAATAACTAATCATGTGTTGAACCACATGATTACTCTTCATTGTTACTACAAGTCTGCATTTGAAATATATTAATTTTAGCTGCCCTCCATCTGTATTAAATATTATTGGGTGATGGAATTGTGATGTCACAATAACACAACTGATGCTAACTTATTAAAACATAAAACGTAAAATATAAAGAAAAAACCTATTACAATGTACAGACCACCTTATTTGTTTTTTAATTAATACATTACGCCCTTTTTATTTTAATTTGAATGAATACATTTTTTTCAAAATTAGCATTAGTGTTAGCGTTGACAAACACCTCCATTTATAAACACAGACGTGTCACTGGGGAAGTATTCAGCTCATGTGAAAGGTCTAACATGTCAGGGACATCCACCTGCAGCTCACGGTTCACTGCGGAGCTTTAAGGATTTATTCATTTTAATGTGACTCTTCAAAAACCCCATAAATATAGAAATGGACAGGAAGTACTCAGTATGAACACTGAAATTCTGTGCACAGAGCCCCCTGTGCTAGTAGACCTTTTATAAACAACTAAAAGCATCTTCAAAGTCCAAAAGTCTCCAAAACATAACCATATTTACACTGCCCAGAGTGCAAACAAGTCGAGGGCACTTTTTGTTTGACTCATATTGCTGTTTATCATGTAATCACTTTCAAAAAGCACAATGCCTAAAGACAAGGTCAAAATGTATAAATCAACATCAGAGGACATCGATATGCAGGTCGACATTTTCATATTCTGATTTAGTTTAGAAAATAGAGCAAGCAATTTGTGGCCAGCTTTGCAGGACAATTTATATGGAAGGGCTGAAGTCACTCTGTGGACATGGCATTTACTTAAGTTCATATTAACCTGTGATATTTACAGTAGGTGAACTTTTGGTTTGTCTGTGTTTTATTACCACCTGAATAAAACATGACAGGGGTAGGAAAGACGAATCTGTTCAACAGTTGGAGCGTAGCCAGAGAAGAGACGAGCCAAAAGAAGAGCGGAAATGTCTCCTTCTACTTCACACCCCTCCCTGGCCCCCGACACACAAATCAATACCAGCAATTCTAATACAATCACTGCCAGCATTTTCAAACTTGTGCTGAGTGTTCAATCTGGTTTGAAGATGCAATTTTAAAAGCTTTAAACATGTATTCATAACAACAACTGCTTTGCTGTTTAAACAAATGCACATTACAAAACATGCTATAAAACAACAAGACACGTGTGCAGTTACCTGGACCACAAAGGAACCAATTAAACATATTAGTTTGCATTATTGTGCCTTTAATTTCCTTTTAGGTATTTTTGATAACCTTGGAAAAATTATAGCCCATTTTGAAACAAAAATAATGTAAATTTTTGAGCAAAGAAAAAGGTTTATGGATTCAAAAATGTCTCTGGAGATTTCCGTTTTTTCTGTGAAGTAACAAACTCGAGAAAATTGAAACGAGGTGATTTCTGAGTGCTTAGAGAAGACTACATCATAAGGCTCTGTGTGCCTGCCTTTTGAATTGCCCCTTTAGGGATGAATAAAATATTTTGAATTGAAACCATAAACATCTGTTGTTTTTTTAAGCATGATACTAGTATTGTTATTATATATTTAGTTTTATTCATTTATTTTCCCATATGCGCTTCTTATGTGTGATGAATGTGCTGAGCCTTTAAAATTATCACCTGCTGGGACAGACAATAAAGTTCTATCTTGCCATCTAAAAAGTTTTCAAACACACTACTTCAGTAATATATTTTATACTGTTATAGTACTCTTCCTTGACTGGAATTAACATGAAATGCCCTCTTTAAAACCAATGTCTCGTTTTCATGCAGGAATCATTCATTTCAGAAGAGTACCAGCACTGTATCATGCTGCCAAGTTGAGAATATGCTGAATCAACACACCGTCACAACTTTCTGTTTTAGCAACTTTATGTTACAACTCAGTGGGCCAGGATATTATGTAGATAGCCATCCATGTATTCTTAATTAGCTGTAATTAGTGGACTTTGGACCAAGCCTTGAAGTGTCATAAACTTCCTAAAACAAATTCTGCTGGTAAGTTTGACTTGCTATTGTTGTCCCTCCGAGCAAAGCACTCACACTAATTACTTCAGCTGCGCTCATTAATATCTTTATCAGTCACGTCGTGTTGATCAGCCTCAAGTCCGTCCTTGAAATAAACATGGGATATTGCTGCACAAAATAGCCAAGAGAAATAAAAGTTTTACTCTTGCAACATTATAATAAACTTAAGACAGTGTAAACTTTGGTTCAAAAGGTAATGTCTCAATATGTAACTACATTCACAACCAGACCTCGTCTCACGTCACCTCGCTAGATGACAAGGTTTAAAAATGGCTTGCTTAAGGTAGTGCATTCACTTACTCATACTTTTTTTAACCAGGTATCATAACTTCTGTTAGTAGGAACAATGACACAGTGGAGAGATTGTTGATAAATTATTTACAAGGGCTTGATTAAAGCAATAGACTGAAGACCAACATCTCCCAAACACAGCTCTCAGTCTGCCTCTTGAGGACTGCTTTTCTCAAGTCTCTGATCTGTCACCACAAGTACTATTTTTGCAGTAAAAGCAGTAAAAAGGACAGAAAGAAAGAGTCCAAGGTGAGCAATGGATCATTTAGTGTCATTATTGCTGTTTGTTAATACAAACCCACAATTGTATAATGCTTGATGGTGACGATAATACAGATTTTTTTTGTGATTCAGAAAACAAAGTTCTTTTAAAAGGACAAGGAGTTTCACATCTTACCCCTGAGAGGACTGTCCCAGCTGGATGTGACAGAAGAGGATCAGGAGGAGACTCACTCTCACATGTCCCACTTTGAATGAACTAAAGCTCCAGATCAAAGACATGAGAGGACAGTCCAAGGACTGGACACAGAGGGACAGACCGGAGCCTCTGGCTGAGTGAGTTCAGCTCATGTGAGAGCCGCCTTCAGCAGGACTGACACTGCAGCACTGGCCCACATACACTCACATATTTGCCGCCTATGATTTGCAAAAAGCGGCTTTGTAATGTTTATAAAAATTATAGATCTTTCAGAAACCTTAAACCTTTCAGCTATTGAAGAGAAAAATGGCTTCAGTAAGCTCTGAATGTTCTTGATTCTACCACTGACTCAAAGACTAACAATGTGTTGTGAAAGATGCTATGTTTCAAATCACTGGATAAAATATATTTTCTCAGAAATGGTAAATGAATGTAACTTGCTGTGGTTGTGTAATCACTGTTAAAGGTTAAACCTGCAGCGTGGGCTTTTCCTGTGGAACAGACGGCCTGGGCTTGTTTTATTAATTGAACATAAACACAGTGAAAGCGTCCCTGAGTTTCTGCTGACATCAGAGAGAACCCGCAGTCAATTTACTGCACCCACTCCAGCTCTGAATCCACCTGGGAAAGAGTCATGATGACCTCTTATTAAAATGTGCTTCAATTAGAACAAGAAAACCATGTAAAGGGCTGTATCTCTCACAGCAAGTAGCACAGCATTCCTCCCTTCCTCCCTCCGCGGGTGGTCTCATCCCTTCCTAAGCTCAGGTCCTCTAGCAGAGGCCGGCTTGAAGGCTCTGCGCAGTATCTTAGCCGTTCACTGCGCTTTTCTGGACTGAGATGTCTGATGTCTTTCCAGAGATCTGCTGTAGCCACTCCTTCAGTTGAGGGGTCACTCCAATCATATATATATATATATATATATATATATATATATATATATATATATATATATATATATATATATATATATATACATTTTATGTCTTTTTATACAATTAAAAATACACATTTTCTATATGTTTCTATATGTTTCTTTTTAATTGATAAGGTCCACAACTAATACTCTGTTTGAAAAAAAAAAAACTATATATATAACAAAGTTTTTTTTAAACAACCTGTGATTAAAGTTCATTTTTTGTTGGAAGGAATGACTATTAGTAGTGGTAAATAACTGAAAATGAAATGTTCAGTATAGTATTCTTTTTCTTTGGTCAAACACCGTGGCTGCAGCGCCCACGTCACACATCAGCCTGTTTACCATGCCCTGTGCGTCTCTAACATCTGTCCCACTCACATCTGAGAAGCTGTTGATTATAAAGCCCCATAAGTGCTGCCAACTTTAACTGGAAACGCCACATCTCTGACATGATTGCTGTAATTAGCTGAAATATTATGGAGCAAACACAAGGTCTTTGTAGTCCTCTTTCAAAGCGGATCACTTCTAATAATGCTTGATGGAGATCCACAACTTTCTTCCAACAATCTCAAGTGCTCTGTGCCTTGTTGCCCTACCATATTTTGTCTCCAGTTTAATTCCCAATTTATTAGTGAAACAACACAAAGTGCCAACTACTTTTCAGGGTTTGACAAAAGAGAGATGACTCAAAGGCCTTCAAAAAGTTTGTAAAAGCATAGCTTTAGACGGCTGATGCACATCATGGACTGACACACATACACGAGTAAAAGGGTACTGCTGTTGAATCCAGCCTAGCCTCAAGAAAAATACATAAATAATTAAAGTTTTTCCATTTACGTAGCTATTGCACCTTTTTGTTGTCAAAATACGTACAATAAGTACGCCTGTGAAAACGGACACATTTTAAGTTTTTGGAAATTATGCTGCATGAATAAGTCAATGGAAAATGCACATATTTCACATTTTGCAAATTATGTTACATAAGAATGTCAATCACAAACGCACAGTTAATCAATTATAAACCCTAACCCTTACCTCAACGCAGACTCCACCCCTAATTTACAAAACGTAAAATGTGGTTTTCCACAAACATATTTTGACAGCAAAAATGTACAATAGCTACGTAATGCAAAAAAGTAAATTATATACGGATTTTTCTGGAGACTAGGTTGCAGGTTGAATCATATAGAGATCCAAAATGTTCTGACCAGAGCACAAACTGGGATGAGGAGAGGTATCCACTTTCTCATACTTTTTTTTTTTTTTTTTACATATTTATTTGAGTGCAGGTATTTGTATGTTCCACTGTACATTTTTGGATTACATTCATGGAGACATCTTGCCTCCATTCCAAGTCCAGTCTTTGAGCAAAGAAAATTAGGCTGTATAAATAAGGAAACCTTTGCTCCTTTAGCTGTACTTTTACTTAAAAAAATTGAGTACTTCCTCCACCATTGTTTGGTAATAGGAAATAATCAGTATCAGAACGCATCCTTATCAAACTACGACTGAAAATCTGTGGGTTGCAACTAAATTATCATTGAGATAATAATCAACCAATTTGTATGGACAATACACATACTCCAAAACATGCCATATTTTACTCAGAAAAGCAAGAATGACATCAAAAGGACACAGGAAACATGTACAGTTAGTGTTTCTGAGGGGAAAATCTGTAAATATACTCCATCAGGACGTTCTTAAGTGATCTTCCCAAGGAATTTATTTAGCTTCCTCAGAGTGATATTTAGTAAAAATCTTGAAACCCCCTAAAATAATTGTTTGTTGCAACCCTATTCTCATTTATATATATATTTGTATCAGTCGATTCTACAATGTGGAATTTATGGGTACACTTATAATACCACACACTTTCAATAAAGTGTAATACTATCAATAAAGTAAAGTAAAGTATATAAATGCCTAGTTGTGTTAGTCTAAAAGCCCATAGATACCAAAGGATAGATCCAATAAAGCCCAGGATGAAATGCATCAAAGAGATCAAAGTGAAGCTGCGGTGTCACAGCAAAAAAGATGAATAAAACATATACTTGTCCAACACCTGTTCATGTCTGCTCTTTGTCTCTGTGCCAGGCCCCTCCCTCGACAACATGACCCCGGTTGGCAGTTGAAACCTCCATCACAGTCCCGGTCTGCTGTTAAGCCGCGGGGACAGATTATGTCATTTTGTATCCGCTGGTCATGTCCTGTCCTCTCATGCTGAGATAGAGGCTGTTAATGTCAGTGTTTTCACCAGTGGGATCTGTACTCGGCGCCATGTTGTGAACACACACTGTATTTGGGATAGATCCTTTAAAATGCACAATATTCTTAAATTGGAGAACACTGGAGGCTAAGTGAAGTAGACCATAACACATTTTCACTGATTAACGAATTCTAATGAAGTCTTTATAACAGAGCTATTCAACTTAAGACCCAGGGGCCAAATCGAGCCCTCCAAGGGATGTGATCCGGCCCTCAACCAATCTTAAAAAAATATAGAGAAAATTGTATCTCTTGTTAATGGTTTAGTTCTGATTTAGTCCTGGTTTTATCCCGGTTTAGTTCTGGTTTAGTCCTGGTTTAGTCCTGGTTTAGTCCTGGTTTAGTCCTGATTTAGTCCTGGTTTAGTCCTGATTTAGTCCTGGTTTAGTTCTGGTTTAGTCCTGGTTTAGTCCTGGTTTAAACCTGCTTCAGTCCTGCTTCAGTCCTAGTTCTGTTATGCAGATTTTGAATTTTGAATTACATGTTTTTCGTACTTTAAAAGTGTTGGCATGTTGGGCACGTTTCCGGCCCAGAGGACAAAACCATCCAAAAAATCTGGCCCTCGATAAATATCCCTGCTTTGTAACAAAAAACAAGGTTTTGAATTCCTAGTGTAGTAGTTCAAGAATAGTTTACTTTTCTACTACAGAAGAAGGAAAAAATACTATTTTATAAACTTATTTTTTTTTTTTTTTTTTTATAAATGTACTATTGTTAGCTCAACATTTCTGCAAGTGCTGCTAAGTGTCATGAATAATTAAATCCAAGAGGAAATGTGTATCACTCACATGTATCAGAGTGGTTTCCATTTGATAAAACCACTTTGATTTTTCATATTTTGTGATAGTCTGAAGTTTATCCCAGTTTCTCCATTGGAAAACCATTATGTTCCACTAGGCCTATATTTAGATATATTCAACCTGTTAATATCAGTCAGATACTCTTCATATCTGGGATTGTTCAAGGTTCAGAGCAGATATGCATTTGCTGGTGTAAAGGGTTCTGATGTTGAGACTAAATGACACACAACACAATGGCCGTCAGACAGAATAGCACGTACAGAAATAGATAACGTGATGATGCGGAACGATGCCCAATGCTACGGGGTGTTTTTTGTTGTGGGCCAAATCTGTGAGAGTCATCCAAACATTAGGCGACAGATATAGAAACAAACATGTAGAAACAGAAACACGCTGCATTTGTTTGGAGACGGCATGGTTTACAGCAATGCTCCGAATTACAAATCATTACATTTATAGCCATTTACTGTGGCTTAAGTCAGAAAGTGGGTTAATAACGCTGTGACATGGATGGTATCTTATGTTGTGTCTCCAGACTGTGATGATGCCTGTCCTGCTAGACTCTGAGGAGTATTTTGTCCTGAGGGCTGTTACTCTCTTCAAACTGCCCAGACACACAATCTGCTTCCTGAAAAGTCCTCCTGCTCATGCTGCTCTTAGACCTTTTACTGAGAAATAAAGGCGACTGAGAAGTGCAGTGAAAATATTTCTGCCGCTGAATTTGAATTTTCAGCAGGAGCAATAAAGTACCTATCTGTCCATCGATCTGTCAATCAATCAAGCCAATTCATGCAAATTACAACATTCAGAAATTCAGCAGAAGCAAAAATATAGCTGAATAAAAAAAGGGAAGTGTGTCTTATCAGTCACTTATCCACTTTCGTCCCTATAAGCATATCTTTTCTTTTTCTTTGTATTTAGTTTGAAAGAGCAAGTGTTAAACGTGAATGTTTCTAGTACAAATACTGTATTTTTTATACTTTTTTATTTATTATTTATTGGCTTTTCCATTTCTGTACACGTATGATATGCACTTAGATAACACTCTGAAGAGACTACGACTCACCATTATACAATCTCCTTCCATTATGGTACATTAGATAAAAAGAGTAACGTAAAAGAACAGGAAAGCATAGATTTATAGCAAAACTTATCTATAACAAAAGGTGTATCAAAAGACTGTATGGAAAGGGGAATAAACAAACATTTTAGCACGGCAACGGTCTTCTGGAAATGTGTTTTCTGTTTCCTGGTGACGCGTCGGTCAGATGGCACACAGTGTGATTCCAGTCTGTGACCTCCTGTCTGCTGAGGCTGCACAGCGTGGCTCCACTCCTGCTGTTTTGACCTGACCCGTTTCCATCTCCCCGGGGGCTCTGCTGGTTTCCGTCTGCGATGATCCTTATTCCTCATTTCTTCACTTCCCCTCTCATCTTTAACGGCGCATATCTCACAGTCCTTTTGCCATAACTTCCGCAGCGCATTAAAAAGCTCTGACTCGGTGATTGACAACGGGTCCATTTAGTTTGGGACAGAATCCAATTGGACCACAGTAAATGCCACACAGAACTCTTATTGACCAAACCTCTTCTCCCATCACCCCCTTTCCATCAGGCTTTTCACTCACCGGATTTGTCGATACTTGGATGGACCAGCCAAATGCATTCCAACCATTAAGCAGGTAATATATAGACAGTGGCAAAATGAAGCCAAAGTGCTCACATCCAGGGTTTAATGCTACTAAGACAGCAATCGTTAATCATTTCCTTAATAAGCCATATTTAGAATAATTAAAAGGAAAAACAAGATAAATAGCATGGAACTTTTTACCAAAATGTTTTGATTACCATTTTGGAGGTGGCGCTGTTCTGTGGCGACACGCAGCAGCTCGTGTCCGTGTCCCTGTGATTTAAACGTATTTGTTTTATTATCTGTATCTGTATGTTGTATTGTTTTTACATTGTCCTTTTATGTTGAGCTGTGCTGCAAAACGAATTTCCCCCCTTAGGGGACAATAAAGAAACCTTGAACCTTGAACCTTGAACCTTAAACTGCTCAAGTCCTCTCCAAACTCAAGCTAAACCTCTGTGCCCGTAAAGATTTTTTTTACTAATGAATATGTGAGCTATTATTATGTTGTAACCACTTCGAAGACAGTGCTAACCATAAAACGCTGATCTTATTCAGAAACCACAAACACTATAATAATGTTTCATGATTTAACAGTAAGGGAATACAAAAGATGGCTCCATAAAAATACAAACAAACTAAAACAGTGTATGAAAAAAAAATGTATATGACACTGCTTTTGGCGTTGAATACCATCTCTGTCATTTATTTATGTTCCTCTTTTAGCTGAGAGCACAGTTAAAATTGCTTGACAAAATAAGTAAAAAACGTATTTACACAGTTTCATACTCTTCTCATCTGCAGAATTAGCACTTTGGTCAGTAAATTTGTCCTTACTAGTCCATAACACACCGACAAAAATCCAAAAATAAATGTACTATGAAAGAGGTCCAGCTGTCAATGGTCAAAAATACAGTGACACACCCAAGCAAAGATAAATAAGTAAGGTTACAGTAGAGCAAATATGTAAATCATTGCAGTAGGTGGCAAAAAATACACTCCAAAAAACTCACATGGGAGAGAATCCTGCTACAAGGGTGGAAAATATCAATGCTACTTGACATTCAACAAAAAGTGGACTTTAAAAAACTACTATTTAAGTGCCAAAAAAGGAAACAAACAAAAACTACATTTCGATTAAAAGATTATTGGAGATTTATTAAGGCATGGGTCGGTAAGCCTGAGGATGCACATACTAAACAACTCACCCCACCCTATGATAATGACTTGGTTATGTGAGCAAATCAAAAGTTAAAAAATGACGCATTATGTTTTTTTTCAATTAGTATGAAGTGTGCATAACATGGTTCAATTCAAACGGTAAGGCAATAAAGGCTTATGGCAGCTTGTCAGTTTTAAACACTTAGAGCAAGGACATGTATAGATAATAGATTCAACCTCTTATGGGCAGGACTCATATTTTGAATCTTAAATTGAAGGATCCATTAGGAGCTGTAACAAATCATTTGAACAACAAAAACAGAACAACCCCTTTTCACTCCCAAGGTTAATAAATTAAACCGAGATGAGTAATTGCTGACATTTAGAGCCAACACAAAGCAGTACAGACACTCTTGAGAAAAAACAACACAAAAACAATGTATAAACCTTGCTCTGCTGAGAACGATGGTAATTATAATGCTGTTAAAATGGAATTGGCTCCGTTACAGTGTCTTAGTCAAGTCAAAGGCCTAAAGAGTGGTGAAATGTTAATGGTGCTGTTAGATCTCGGTTTGAGGCGTGATTGACAGCTGATCTCAATCTTGTTTCTCATCATGGGGTCTTCTGGGCATCACAGCACATTCACAGCCTGAACGGAATATGTTGACCAAGTAGTCCAATAACATGCCTGAGTTCAATAGAAAAAATTTAATCAATCTATTGCCAAAATCAAAGCACTTTCTAATAGCAGTCATGAGATTGTGCGTCTCATAATCATATTTTCAGGATAGGAGGCCTCCCCTGTTTACTACTCCTCACCTTCCTGCTATTTCTACCCCCTGCTTTCCAAAATGATGTTTTGTCATTCTGATTCACATTATTCAAATGGCTTCATAAATATTTATGTCCTGGTCTGAGATGGGAAGGTGAGAGGAAGGAAGACGGAGACTGGAGAAAGCTTATTTCTTACACATGCCTGTGGTCATGGAAATTATTCAATACACATCTGAATAGTAATTAACTCATACCGATGAGTTACCGAGAAACAAAGGTGTGGAGATGTATTAACCAACTGTGTCCATAGACCAACCGTAACGACGCGTACAATGGAAATATAAGTCCACCAAAACAGAACACAAACAAAAAATGGCGTTTCTTGAATTTCTATGACTAGGTCCGCAATGTAAACTGATTTTTGTATTCTGAGTCTATGGCAGCTATATATTTGACCAGTATCATTAACACTGTTTAATGGTATTCAAAGTGGAAATGTTAACAGATAAGACTGACGTACGACAAACAGGTTGATCGAGTATACCGCAAAGTTTCAAAGCAGCTCTTTTTGCTCTGTAGATCATCCATGTCCGTGAGAGAGGCTAAATCTACCAATGCTATATTTTCCCTTGTTTCGAATGTGTTTCTCCTTCCTTGTCATCACGGTCTACCACCCAAACTCCTAGAAAAGCTGCCGAGACATGTCTATACGGCATAATTTTGGGATACAGCTACACAAAAACTCTCAATAAATCAGACTATGTGGTTTTGTCACTCATACCCCTTAAAGATAGGGGATGATTTTCTCTTGCCTGTTATGGCTACAAATGTTTCCACTGTACACTACCAGTCCACTGTCCAGTTTCGCCCCACCCTTTGTGCATCCAAGAAAGCAAAGAGTGGTAGTTCCTATATCATGATCACAGTGGAGCAATTCACTTGTGGTGGCAGCTCTTAATGCACAATGGAGAGCAAAAAAAAAAAAAAAAAGAAAAAGATAATAGAAGCTATCAAAATCATGATAAAAAGAGGAATATGAATATTTACAAGGAATAGCATTGGGCTGGGCGATATGGTGATAAAAATCTAATCGTGAGCTCTTCTCTGTGACAAACTTCTATTTTTGTGAAATCGTCGTATCGTGGTTCACTGTTTGTCTCTTTAATGCAGCTGTCTAAAACGCTACTAAGTGACAAAAATAGGGCTAAAAGCGAAAAAAAATGTGGCTAAAAGAGACAAAGACACGGCTAAAAATGACATGGATGCGTTAAATATGGCAAACACAACTGAATGTGACAAAAATGGGACTAAAAGTGATAAAATTGTTTAAAATGTGAATTTTAGAATCCTATAAAAAACATGAATCGCAAACCTAATCAGAACTGCATTATATATAGATATTTTCCCTAAACTGTGCAGCTCTATTAAAGGCAAAAAGAAAACTGAACATGAGTGGTGATAAAATCGAAATTATGATCTGGCCCCAAGAAAATTGTGGTAATATGTTTTTGCCATGTCGCCCAGCCTTGTGGCCTCGAGGCAACTGTTGTTGTGATTTTGGGCATTATAAAAATAAATTGATTTGATTTGAGAATAGCATATACATAGAATCTCACAGAATAAACTCATAGTGAAATGAGTCTGAGCAATAAATGCACGTTCTTATGAATTTTTGACGGGAAAAATGTCTCGATAGGACTATGTTTAGGTCTATCAGACATCAACCATCTCACTGTTCATATCACTGTCACAACAGACTGTAATAAATCAGGGATCTGACTTTGTGGCAGTGCCTCAGAGAAGATCAATATACCCTGAAAACTCAATACTTTTGTGTGTTGGTCTGGGCCAAATGCCAGCTTCATAACTGAGCTGTGTAGCCGGCAGATACTGACACTGATCATCGCACCGTCGCTGGCCTTTTCATTTCCACTGAACACCCACTGCACCGACCCCGGAGTTCAAACCATGACAAATTCTTTCACAACCCTATAACCTTCACAAAATAGAAGGGACATTGAGGAAACAGTGTTCAAGTTTGTTTTGCTTCAAAACGCACACACATTTTCTGATCAAAAGTAGAGAAAATCATGCAGGGTTTTGCGTTACTGATTCCAAGTTAAAAACTTGATTTAAGGTCAAGGATGTTGAGTAAAATGATGGCCTAGTCTTCTGGATAATTTTAGATTAGGGCAATGTGACTAAAAAAAAAGGCCTGGGTTTAAGTTTGAGTTTAGTTTATTTCCAAAAGGGGACAGTGCAATTTCATAAAACACATGAATAAAACATGAGTAAAACAGCCAGAATTAGCCAAAGAGGCTATTTTTCATCTGTAGTCCCCCGGCCATGATGTCAAAATGGCAATAACTAATACAATTAACAACAATTAATACAAATTTCCTGAACATAAACGATACAGGCTGACCTCTCCAAACACCATGCTTTTACTGAAAGAGGATTGGTTGTGGACCTCTCCATTAAAAAAATAAGATCCAAAATTATCAGTAATGAATAGAAACAACCGCATGTCAATATTTCATTGAGATAAACTAGTTTTTGGATTGTCCATAAAGCATTGAAATGATTATTGTTACGTTAAGGATGGATTGAAGTGAAATGTTTAGCTTGAAGACCACTGGAGATACTGTTTGTTGATGGAACAAATGGCACTGTACACCATCTTTTTGGAATAAAAAACAAAGTTTAGTTTAATCCTCTTTTCCTCTCTTTCTCACTCGGCTTATGGTTTGAAATTGCTTATGGCATTAATTAGTGAAGCATGAATGAATGAAATGCAGAAAGCAAGTTTCTATACACGAATAGGTACTAGCTCCCTTTAGTAAATGTTTTCTGTACTTTCCCTTTTGCGCTTACCTCACAGGCATTAACCAAGAAATGCAATTCTAAAATTGACACATTCTTGGTGTCTCTGTTCCTGCTGTGTGTGATACATTAGACAAATGGAGTGATCCATTAGCCACCAGGCAAACTGCTCTCACACCATCCGAGTGTATTATTTCGAGATATGAAAGTTCTGTTATTCAGATTAAAAGACCTGCTTTGAAGAAAATCATGGCATTTGAGGTTGTTCAAAATCTGTATGCTGCCATTTTTCAAGGCATTTCATTTTTCTATTATTCTCTTGGTTCCATCCATCAGTAAAAGGCACTTTATGAAAGACAAGAGAGAAAACCCGAGTCCTCATTTTGGGACCTCGAAACTGAGCTGTCTACTTTAATTACTTTACTTAAATAGTGCATAGAACTTTGTCTTGTTTGTGCTTAGGATCATTGTCTTTTAATAAGAAAAGCAATAATGCAATTAGTTATATGCAAATCATATGGACATGGAACAGAAAAGACAACCCTATGTTCTTCAGTGACCACAATTTATGGGTGTTACAACCCAGCTCTGCTAGGGTAGGGGAGGTAATAAAATAAACCAAAGATGGGAAAAGGTTTAAATAAAGATGCAATTTAATGAACGGGGGGTAAAGGTAAAGTAACAAAATCAACACAAAATCAAACTAAGAACACAAAACACAAAGGTACAGGTACTGCCACTGCAGCCCTGGCAAACACAGACAAATACAGGCACTGCAGCCCTGACACATATGACACAAAGGCATACTGGCCACACAGGCCAGCAGCCCTGACACATTACAATAAAATACAGGTGCCGCCACTGCAGCCCTGACACAGAATGGCATACTGGCCACACAGGCCAGCAGCCCCGAACAGGTGTAGAGCGAGTCCTTAAATACTGGGCGGGACCACAGGTGGACTGATTGGCCCTCCAATCAGTGGGCCAGGAGGCAGAGCAGCCAATCACATTCAACTTGCCTCCACTCTCCAGCAAGAACTCCCCAGCCAGTTTAACACAAAGACACACAATAGTCAAAAAACCCAAAAGGAGGCATGATCTGTAGGCCTAGGGCCGTAACAATGGGTTTCAGTATTCTGTTTGTGTACGCCTTTTTCACAAATGAAAAGACGGAATATTAAGATATTGAATTGAAGAAGACACATATAGTTTAATCTGTTCTATAGTAATTGTATATAGTTTAATCTATGACACCAGAGGATTATTATTGTAGATTTTGGACTGATAGAAAATAAAAATATGTCCAGTAAATACAACTTCTAGTGGGAAAAGAAAACACGAAAAAACTCTAATTTGCAATATATGTCCCCTTTTCATTCTGGCAAGGGAGGGAGGGACTGTCTGTGACTTTTAGTGGATTAAAAAAAAAAATGCTTATTGTAACTTACAAATATGAGGAATATCTATCCAAATACACCATGTGTGCAGAGGAGATTTCCCACACGTAACATCTGCCATGATGCAAAAAGGACAAAGTATTACCCAATTATCCTGAGCTCTGAGGTAAAAGCTGTTGTCTGCCCTCTCACACAAGAACAGGAGAATTTATATCTTGATCAATTCCGTGGATCAAAGTTGTGATGGATGAGTGCTCTGACAGATATGACTGGGCTCGGAGCTTAACACAGGGGAGCGGTGCATGGGAAAAGGTTCCATTGAGCCAGATCTCACAGTGGTCTCAGAGTTAACCCTGTGGAGAAGAGGCGCGTTCACCCTCCAACACTCTGAAGGGATTAGACACTGCTGCTCTGAATACTGATGTGGCAATGTTGTGATGGAGTCATGTTAATACTCTCGTGTTGAGAAATATTCCATGCGATAAACAGCCAGAACTCTGTGAAATAACTGTTGCGTTATATCCCCGAATTTGTCAAATCAATTGTAATACAGCAATAATTGTAGACAAGCACAAGATTCAAGGCTATAGGAAAAGAGCCAAGCAGGGGGTCTCTTCAAAGCAAGCGGTTGGAGGGACTCAGCCCTTCAAAGAAAAAGCCGATTTGCCGTGCATAAAATGAGACGAGCTATAGGAACTGGATCAGATGTGCGCTTGGAGTTACGAGATCCAGGAGGAACTAACTGCAATGAAACTAGCATACCCTTGTTTACAATAAGCAGTATCTGTTGTTAGTTAAGTGTAGCCCTCGTGATATCTTCTGATCATTTTGACCCCGCCTAGATTTTTTATTTATTTTCATCACAATGGAACTTTCATGGGTCACTCAATATACAATTTATGCAGCTTTTTTTACCCCCGATCTCAAAGCTCAAACGAAGAGAGCACAACTGATATTGAAGAGTTTATTTGCAAAGACAGAGTGCAATTTTGTTAAAGTCATCAGAGGCTTGCAGGTTACTCTTTGTATAGTAGTGTTTCCAAAAGCCAAATGTATTTTACTGCAATAAAAATAGTATTCCAGAATAGTTTGACTACTTAGTGCACCTCTAATGTGGGAATATGCAAAACAGAATTAGCATGAAAGAACCGAGTCTTGCTCAAAGAAACATAATAGACAATTTCAGTGCAAGTGGCTAAATATGAATATGTCAAGCAATTAGTGTATACCGTTTGATGTCCCATGTTTCCAAAGTGGTGTTGAACAACTCAATGCAACACTTTGTCGCTGTGAGGCTTTTTTTTTTTTTTTTAGGCAATAGAGTCAATGCTTTCTACCAATCCATGCAAATGCTCTGCCCTACTATAATCCTTGCATATTCTCGTGCTTACAGCAGGGTAGCGTACTGTAAAATGCATTTAACATCAGTTGAATCAGATGTTAAAGTGCCTGGTCCAGCTTCTGTTGTCTGCTCCAGTTCAACGTGTGATTTATACTTGATGTGATACAAATGTAGGTCTAGTCTCGTCGATCTGCTGCTATGATCTGCTCTAGTTCAACTCTGGTTAGTGAATGACACTGGGCTTGTCTTTGCTTAGTCTTGCTTTAGTCCTGTTTTATTTTTTATGTGACAGAGCCATAATGTTTTATCTATTATTTACTCCAGTGAAATAGTAGATTTCTGTTGAATAGTTCAATTGTGACCAGTTGTTTGTAGATTTTGGATCGAAAACATACAATAATGGTGCAGTTTTGTTGTACGGCCCCCTGACAATAGCCATCCCGGAAAAATAATTGCATTGCCCTGGTTTACACATTTGACTCATTGAGTAACAAATCCTAATCAGACAAGAATCGCGCAAATGGAATTGAATCAAAAATCCAGCTGGATGCCAGTCATTTGAAAAGACAGGAAGTCATGAAAGATGCCTAACAAGTTGGTTTTATGCCACCAATTCCATCTTGTTGAAAATAAATTAACTACATTACATGAATTACATTGGTGACATCTGGCAGGAGCAGATTTACTTAAAACATAATGATCTTTCAACATTTGACAGCTCCGTTTTGTTCAAGCTGAGCATTTGTTGCACAGACATTTTGACAGTTTTCAGACCAGAAACCTCAAGGGAATGATGGATTTGCCACTGGGCACAGCTTAATAAATGTCTGCCTGTGCACCTCTAACAGTGTACAACTATTAACAAGAACCTGTTTTTGCAGAAATATATTGAAACAAACACACTTTTTTCAATCTGTGTCAAAAACGAGAAAAAGAACAGCATGTCATGACAACCTGACAAAAACTTTCCCCTGAAGCAAAAATTGAACATTTTCCAAACACGGTCCACACTCTTCTGTTTGCAAGTGAATTTCAATTTAATTTCAGCTGTGAGAGAGAGCCCTCACTGCGGCAAAAAGGAGAGAGAGAAATTTTGAATTTAGCGTCTAAGGTCAAGACATTGATCCTTGTTTTCGGCTTGGTTTTGTCTGAACTTTTAAACAAATGCCATGGGGCAGCGATACGAGAAGAACATTTGTGTTTAATGATTATAAAAACTTCACACAGGCCTCGATCATTTAGAAAGCAACAATACTCCCAAGTGTAGGACAGACTCAGTGAAACATCAATTTGAAAGAAAGAGAGAGTTGTAGGATTTCAGTTGATCCAAATAAATAGCATCATATACTATGTTAAGAAAAGATGGAAGAAAAAGACCTGTGTTGAAAGAAGAAAGGTCAGCTTTAGAATCAGATAATGCAATAAAACTTTAAATCTCTTTGCTTTCCCAGTATTCCAGTACCCATCAACATTTTTCCCCCCAATTTCAAGGAGACACATTACTTCCGCCACAGACAGTGATAGATGGGTTTGCCTTGTGCTTTTTGCTTACATCACTGAGATCAGAATACTGTTTGTGCTGTATGACCATTTCTACATGAGAATGATGGATGCACATTTTCCATTAAGATAAAAAAAGTCCCAGTTGAAAGCAAGAATGGCACAAATCTGTCAGTGATGGATCGTGCGCTTGCTTCACTTGAATCATTGGCTTTTTACTCCCGGTGTAAAGATTGTGCATGCTTGTATGGGATAACTGATGACTCTAAATTGTTGAATAAGCCCAAATCTCTAAGGGGCATCTCGCGTTCGATAACATTCGCTATGAAGCCCTGTATGGAATTTGAATATAATATATAGTTTGTTTCATTTGGGTGAATGCCAGAGTTATTTCCAAACTCAAAAATTGTCAAAAAAGAAGAATGCTGCTTTGAATGAAGAGGAGGGAAACAATCTTACTCTGGATACAATAAAGTTCACTTTAAAGCTCTATGTAACTTGTTCCTAACTTTCTCAAACCCTTGGCACATCACTAGTATATACACACATCTTTGGCCACAAGCACAGCTTTAAAACAGCTTTCAGACAGAAAAGCGAAGTAAGGTGGTCCACCCCTGCACAGCCAATCAAATGTCATGCAAAAGTGTCATAAAAACTGTGTCTGATTTGAAGTATTTATTTATTTTTTTCTTTTGGCAAAGATCTAATTTAACTATGTACTTCTTGGAATTTCACCTACAACCAGAGTCCAAACAAGCTGTTTGATTGGGAAAGGAAGACAAGAAGAAAACAAGAGTAAAACAAAAGTAATAACATAACAGAATACTTTTTTTTTTTACAGTTTTACAACTTGTGTTTTTCAAGAAGGTTGTAGGTTTTTATTGCTTTAGCATGAATTGAGTTACAGATGGATTGTTTATAGAATTGTAAATTGTTTCAAAATTATTATTATTATTATTATTATTATTTTGGAGTTTGCTTTTGTGAATATGGTATTCACTGTGGGCAGGTGTCTATCAGAGCAAAGGTGTGAGATGTCTCAGGCTTTAAAGAGAAATATAATATAATGCAATTTTCATATTGTTATGAGCCTTTAAACCTGCTTTTGAGAGTCTTAAGTTTGAAATGTCATGTTTGAGAACTAAAAATAAAATGCTTTTACAGGGATAAATGTAATTATTATCACTGCTTGGGAGATGCCTTTTTGATTTAGCTGTGGCTCCATCTGCTGGCTGTAGAGGCAATTACACACATGTAAATATGCAATGCATTTCAGTAAGCAGTGAATCTAACGAAGTTGTAGTTATCGTGATTAGACAGAAGAAGTGTTAAGAGCGAGTCTAAATATTCTCGGATAGGTGAAATCTGCTATCATCTGTCGCACATCGAAGGAGATCAAATCCAAATCAACTTTATTTGTATAGCACATTTTATAAACAGAACTGTTTCCACAGTGCTGCACACACACAAACATAAAACGGCAAAACAAAGTATATAATAACAACTCAATTTGATCTTACTGCTTATAAAACCAAATCAAATCCAAGCCAAATGAATAGAAATAAAGAAATAGAATTTTAAAAATGAAAAAAAAAAAAATGATAAAACACAGAGGACCACACAACTCACGCGGTGTTAAAAGCCAGAGAATAAAAGTGTGTCTTAAGATGAGACTTAAAACACTCCACTGTGAGGGCCGTTCGGACCTGTGGAGTTCCAGAGTTTGGGGCCGACCACAGAGAAAGTCCTGTCCCCCTGGTTCTAAGTCTCGTCTTAGGCACCACGAGCTGGAGCTGGCCCTTGGACCTCAGAGCACGTGGGGGGCGATCAATTTGGATGAGGTCCGAGATGTACTGTGGGGCCAGCCCATTTAAAGCTTTAAAAAGAAGAAGAAGAAGAATTTTTATTTATAGAGCGCTTTTCCACCTAATAGGCACCCAAAGCGCTTTACAAACCGTTGAAACTACAGTTGCCAAAAAAGTCAATTGTGCATAATATTTGTCCTTGTTGTCAGCACACATCCCAATTTAGACAGTTTGCATCCACAAAGCTGCAACTTAAAGTAAAAAACAACAACATGTGACACACAGAGCACAACATGTATACACTAAAATAATCTATCATCTGAGCCACATAATTATGTTACCTACATTTACATTGCTGAATCGGCCAACTACGTAAACAGAGAAATCTACAGTTCTTTGTGACACAAGGGTGAAAAAGAGCTTACTTTATGTTGTGCAAAAGCAGCAAGTTTCCACAGATCCCTGAGTCAACCCTCTTTAAAATGAGACCCGCAATATCACACACACTGGCACACACACACACACAGCATTATAACTACAATCTCAACACTGTCAGTCCAACAGGATTAACAGAGGGGATTTGGTTAATAATCAAGAGTCTTACTTCCGTGCTGTGAAGGTTTTAGTGAAACAACAAAAGTTTGGGAAAGAAAAATAATCCACCCTGTGATGAATTGCCGTGGTTAAATGTTGTTGTCTAGTTTCTAAAGATTAATTCCATGTGTTTAGTGGGGGACAGAACGTTTTGTTTTGTTGTATTTTCTCGCATTAAGCAGTACCCTATCTGCGCAGATGCATCAGACTCTTAATTTGTTTGTTGGTGATAGCATTTATATGTATAATTCACCAATATTTTGAGCTTTTCAAAGTAGTTAACATAACTTCCAAATTAACTGGAAATTTACTCATCCAGAAAGTCTGTTTTGAATAATATTTGCAAGAATCTGCCATCAACAAATCAGTCTCAGGGTTCAATTAGATTTTAAATGTATCTGCACATTGCTATCAGTGCTGAGAACATGAAGAATACAAAAAACATCAAATAATAAGATAATTTAAGAAACAGAAGCTTATTTAAAGTCTCCATAAATATAAAAATGTGGACCATGGAAGTAAGTTTGACCAATTGTTATTGTTTTTCCTCTATTTGTGTTGTGGACCAGAGTTCTGGAAGACTCAGAGAGAACATTGCACCTATTTCATCACATCTCCACATTGAAGCGGATACAGAGTGACGCAAGGTCCAAGTGTGACTCAACCAAGACTAAATTTAATTTGTGAAAAAATACAGTTTTGATAGGGACAGTTAGCTCTTGCATTTTGTAATTTGTCCTAAAGGCAACTTCCGTACTGCAGCACTTTTCCCAAAATGAATGAATGAATCAATCAGTCAGTCAACTGTTTATTTATAGAGCCCTTTACAACACTCAAGGTCACCAAAGACCTTTCCAATAAAATACAGACAAACCAAATAAAAATGCATAAAACCATAATTCATTCACTATACAAAACGTGTCACTACACTTCTGAGTGCTAAAAGCCATTCTGGATAAGTAAGTTTTGTAGTCAAGTGAGACAAGTAAGCCTTGATTTAAAAAGGCCAAAGTCTGTGATGGTTCACCTGTCGTTGGGCAGTTTGTTCTAGAGTTTTGGGACAGAGACAGAGAAAGCTCAATCACCCCAGTGTTTGAAGACTCTGGGGACTAGTAGAAGTTGTTTTGTTGACCTTAAAGCCCCGCCTTGGGTTCTGAACTGACAAATAAGAAGGCCAGTTAAAGCTTTAAAAACAAAGAGCAAAATTTTAAAATCAATTCTAAAAAAGAAACTACATGCCAGAGTGCAAACATAACTGGGTGATGGGCTGACATCTGGATGTGTTGGTTAAAAAGTGAACTGCAGCATATTGCATGAGTTGGAGGCGACTGAGGGCAGAGTTGGAGACACCGACAAAGTGCATTGCAGTACTCTATGCTTGAGCTGATAAAAGCATAAATAGCCCTTTCAAGGTCGGTGCAATTTAAAAAAAAGAAAAAGAAAAGGCTTTACCTTAGATATAACACATAATTGATGGGGGAAAAAAATGCTATCACCACACTGTTGCTCTTTTTGTCAAATTTGAAATTGTTGTCAAAAAGGTTCTTGTATATGTATATATATATATATATATATATATATATATATATATATATATATATATATATATATATATATATTTTTTTTTTTTTTTTTTATATATATATATATATATATATATATATATATATATATATATTTTTTTTTTTTTACTTGGATGACAAACAATCAGAAAACACAGAGTCGCCAAAAAAATATACTATATATATATAATATGAAGAAAATGTTTCTCTATGTTGTCAGGAAACACAGGTAAATCTGCAGATCATCTGCATAGCAGTAAAAGGATAAACTGTGCCTGGCTATGATTGACCCTAGAGGCAACATGTACAGAGAAATAGCATGGGGCCAAAAATAGAGCCCTGGGGCACTCCACAGAACAGAGAAGCAACAGAGAGGACAGGTCACCAATCCTAACTGAAAAACTTTGATTGGTCAAATAAGACTCAAACCATGTAAGCACAGAGCCACAGACACGACATCATTTTTAAGGTGTGACAATAGAATTGAATGGTCAATTGTAACAAAAGCCGCCGTTAGGTCCAACAAAACTAGGAAAACTGGGTGCTTATCATCGCCAGATTGTTTTCCAACAAGTTCAAGACAAGTTCAAAACTGGTCTAAAATTTGACAGAACATTGGCATTTAGATGTGTTTTATTTTTGTTTTTTTTTGAGAAGGGGCCTAACTACTGCGCGTTTAAGAGAATCATGGACACATTCTGAGCTGCGACAAGTATTAATAAAAAAACAAGAGGGAGGGGCCTACAGTGGCAAACACCTCCTATAACAATTTGGTGGGAAAAATGTCCAATGGACAGTTTGTAGCTCTCATTTGCTTGACCACTTCAGTGAAGGAGGATTACTGGTTCAAACTGGTTGAACACTGAGTGTCCAGCATTGTTCATCTGGACTGGACAAATGGTGAAACTGGCAAGTTGTCTCACAAACACCACTTTGTCAACAAAAAAGTATAAAGTCCTCACAGCTGGAACCAGAGGCATCAGTTAATGAGGTGTGTGGATTAACAACATAATTAATACTACTGAATAACACACGGGGGCAGTGTCTGTTACTGCAAATAATATCAGACAAAGATTTGCATTCTGCCTCCTTGTCCCTGTCCCTCAATATGTCCAGAGACACATGTAATGCTTTTTCTACTGCCACTCTGCCTGCCTACAGTGCTGTCTAAGGGCCCACGTATTGTCATTATCTCGGGATCAGGCCTAGGCTTGGAGGACCTGCATCTAAAAGGAGCAATAGTGTCAAGGATCCCAGAACAAGTGGAATAAAAGGCAGAGAAAACCACCCGGGCATTTGGGAAGAGAGTGATTGTTGATTAGTGAGATGAGATGAGCACATGTTTTGTTTTGTGTTTGTGCAACAATTTGGAAACCAGGAGTGTGCCAAAATATTGACATATATTGATATATTGTGATATTAAATTTGGTGATTCTGTATTCATATTTTTGGCAGCTGTATTGATATATCACCATGAGCAATTTTAGCAAGTTATCAAATTACTATGTTTTATGAGAGTACTACAACTTTGTAGCTTGTTTTGAGAAAGGAAAAGGAAACTTGTTTTAATGGTTCTTAAAAAAAAATTGAAACAGAATATCATGAGCAATATATCGGTTATTGCATGTATTGCAATATTGTGACGTTATTGTATTTGGAGCAGTGTACCATATCGAATTGTACTGTTATTCTCGGCCATATTGGAAATGTTTTTTGTATTTAAAAAAAAGTGTATTTGGAATTCATTTAACTGATTTTATTGTTTTGAGCAGTTATTATACCTTTTATCATTGGAAACTGTTTGTTTATAAATTGTGCTATATAAATAAATTGTATGTGAATTTAATTTGTCATTATTATATTGTATGTTGGCTTGAATTTGGTCTGTTCTTGTTTTATAAAGGAAGTCACTAAACACGGGTTGAGAATGATGCAATGATGTGTGTCATGTTGTGCTATGGTTGGTCATCTGTGCGAAAGCTGCAACCTGGGGACCCATTAAAGACCTCTGTTGCTCTGAGCCTTTGGTGCTTTACATTCATTCATTATGCTAATTTAGCTTCATTATATTCCCACAGATGAAGCTTGACTGAAAGGGTCTCTGTATGGTGTGCACTGCATGTGTTAAGTCTACTGTCTAATGACCTTAATGATGTTATAATGAGGATGTAAATTAATATAAAAGCATTTCATCAGATGCAAATGCTCATCAAAGTTTTATGTTTGAGATAATTGGCACAGCGGTTAGTTTTTGTGTCTCACTGGAAGAATTCCTGGACTATTGCTGACCCTATTATATGGTTTGAGGTGATTTGCTGGATTCCCGAGAGTCTTTTGTATGGTATGGAATCTGTGCAGAGCAGCTCTCAACACGAAAATGAGTTTGTAAACACAGGATTGCTGCAGTCTGAGCTGACACTGTAGAGGAACAGCCTCAGATCATTGGAGCAAAAACATCTGTAACTCAGAGACGGCAACACCCCTCCAGAGATGTACAAGATTAAACACCAGTTTGTTTTGAGTGCCTTTGTTTAGGAAGGGTGATTACCATTTAGATTACTTTTCTTGCTATGAAAACTCAGATTTTTGCAGCGGTTTCTGTGTAATCAAACCTGGGAGGCCAAGTGCATAGACAAGAAAATGATTTGATGACACCGATACAGACAGAAGCTGTAGATGTGAGATCATATAGTGCTCTACTACTGAACTATTGCAGTATAGTTTAAAGACATACGCTCATTCACATATAAGGACTCACATTTCAAGTATAAATAATAAGCACTAATTGGATTTTTGAGAAATGCTTGATAAACGTTTAGCCACACACATAATCCTACAGGCGACAAAGATTAGGAGCAACGCACAAAGTGTATTTGTTTGTTTGTTTTTTCTCCTGATGGTGCAGCTTTGGTAACATCAAGTTAATTTGAGGACCCGTTATTTTCACCCATCCTCACCTGATGACTTTCAATTGTAATTTTTCAAAATTAAAAGAATATAATTATAACCGAATAATATAATAATATAACTGAAAGGTAAGGAATTTGGCATGCAAGCCTTTTTAGATCAATATTGTTTGATGATGATCTATACATATCTTAATTCATACTAGAGTATCAGTGTACCATTTGTTCATCCACAGCATGTTTTAGCTGAATGGATTGAATGTTTATATTATATGGTTCAAGTTATATCAGAGCAGCACTGGGTGCCCTACGAGTGAATCTACAAAAAAGCACACGAGCACAAATCAGAGTTAATCCCAGGTGTGTCAGCTGAATTTCCATCCTAGAGGGAAATGGTGTGTGACAGGCGTTACTAGCACACTCTCTGAATAAAAAGTAACTCTCTCCTCCTCTAGAGACACGCTCAAGGTTACACTGCACCTGTATCACAAAGGACAAGTGAAAGGATGAGAGACGAGCTGGATATACAATGCAAAAGATTGACAGAATACAGAGATCCAGCTTGCTGTAAAACAATAAAAAATGGCAGATTACAAGAAATTCAGGAAACGACAAATTCATTTAACAGTGTTTCTGCATTTCATGATCTCAGAAGTTCTGTTTTGCCAGCAGTAACAATGTACTGATTTTGAATAAACTTTCAAACTCAATTTTGGTATAAAAATAAGATTAATTGATCCATTTATGTTTTACAAATAACCCTGTGCTCATTTACCAATAATATTCAGCCCAGAATAGTAATAGTTTCTTTATTTCCATTATGTAAGGCAAGCAAGGCAAATTTATTTGTAGAGAACAATTCATACACAAGGCAATTCAAAGTGCTTTACATAACAGAATAAAATTACACTGAAATCACAAAACACATTAAGACATACAAAAACATAATAAAAAAGACTTTAAAAGAGAAGAGTACAGATAAATCTTTCAGTCATATGCACAGCTAAACAGAACTGTTTAGCCTGGGTTTAAACATTGTCAGAGTGGACGCACGTCTCACATCTTCAGGAACACTGTTCCAGTTTTTAGCGGCATACAATTGAAATGTTTAGTCCTGAGTCTGAGGACCTCAGGGACAGGCCTCCTGCTGGTGCCCAGAGCCTGAGATGGTTCATGTGGCACTAACATGTCAGAGATGTACTTTGGTGCTTGGCTGTGGAGAGACTTGAACACAAGCAGAGCTAATTTAAAGTTTATTCTCTGTGCCACAGGAAGCCAGTGCAGAGACCTGAGCACAGACTAATGTGGTCGTACTTCCTGGTTCTAGTCAGGACTCGCGCAGCAGCGTTCTGGACATGGATGTATTATAGTTCTATGTTTCTGGATGTACTCTAACTGTTTTACAGCTCGTTTGGAAAGGCCAGTGAGCAGGCTGTTAATCTAGTAATCTAACCTACTGGAGACAAATGCATGGATAAGTCTCTCCAAGTCTGGTTTAGACACTATACCTTTGATTCTGGCAATGTTTAAATGATAAAAGGCTGTACCGTGTTGATGTTATTGATTTGATGTTGAAGTCAGAGTCCATTTTTACCCCCACATTTCTAAATCTAAAGTTTAAAACCTGACTGGAAAACATCAAATGAATAGCAATACTTCTGAAAAAATTCCAGAAAAGCAATATTTGGTCAAATCTGTCTCTTGTTCCAAAAGTATTTTTAGTATTAATTAGTAACTACGTGTATTACATTTTGTAACAACGCTAAACATCAAGATGGAATAATGTAAAGTCTGTGAATTTCAAGCTTCACTCCAGTTTTCCATTCTTGTTACAAAGTAAAAACTGGTGTTAATTTCCTTTTGGCTCTGGACAGTATCAACAAATGGAGTGTTTTCTGCTTGATATAGTCACGTGCTGCCAAGAAGTATATAATATCACATCAAGATAAAATACTTTTATATCCATGTTTAAATGTGAGTTGAGTGTTAAGAGATTATGCTTTATGAAGTGAAATGAACTATAGAAGCAAAGTATTCAGTGAAATGAGGAATTCAGCTTCAGTTTCCGCTTGGGATATTCTCAATCTCCCCTTGAAAACATGAATGAATAATCAAAATGTGTGGTATAGAGTGGATTAAAATGCATCATACTAAAAAACAACATGATACAATAACTGATTATGATAGCTACTTTTGAAGATTTGGGTACTTTACACCCAGTAACAATCATAGTCATAAATATTTAGCCATTTAAAAAGAGATTCAGAACATAATTGATAAGGCATCCACACTCTCAAAACAAGTAATGGAAAGTCTGAGCTATTTTGGTGAGAAATGAGAAAGAGGCTGATGGGATTGAGGCCGGTGCTGTTCTAATTTGAATTCACAAGGCGCCGTTTCTTCGGTGAAATTAGTAAATCAATCTGGACTCTGAGATGAACGCCGCTTTAATCACAACAGCTTCAGATGTGAAGGCTGTTCGGAGAAATGATTAGTAATATCATTTTAGCAACCATGACACAGAGTTCAGGCAAAATTACATCTTACCAACTTTAAGCTCTCTTTGTAAAAATAAACTGATTAGACATGCAAGCCTAGTGTGTTCATAAATTAGCCTAAAATCATGCAAATGTTATGGTTATTCTCATCACTTTCGCCTTTGGTGTCTACATAGTTAGGATCTAACTGATATAATCAACTCGAAAAGGTGCGCGAGCATGTACTGCAGAGCTCAGGGTTGAGTCAGGTAATTGGCAAGAACACTGGCAAAAAAATAAATAAATAAATAAAAAGTAAATAAAAGATGTGGAACAACACAGTAGGTTGCTGGGTCGTTACTGGAAAATGCATGTTTAGCACTCTATAGTCTACGAGTACTTTTGAATGAGCCCCTGTTAAGTAGTTAAAATTAGTCAGTACTTCATTAATTTCCTTCAGGATCAATGAAGCATCCATCCATCCATCGTTTCATCCTTCTATCCATCCTTCCACCCATCATTAATCCCTTGAATGGATTGTAAACTCAGATGTTTGAAGGACTCTCTCTTCATATACGAGTTAAACTGTGATGTATTACAGCAAAGGTAATCGCCACAAAAAGTCATTTTCTGTTCTTTAACATTCTTTATTTGTTTAGCCCACATACTAGCATTAGCCGTACTGTTTTCATAGAAATTCATTCAGCTGAAATGCTTTGAAGTCGGCCAACAAAGAATTCAATGAGGTGCTACCATTTTAAACCAGATCTCTGCAGATAAGACATGCATTAGGATCCACATGACGTGCAACTATCGATCCCCAGGAATAATATAATAATCTGGCAGCGTCCTGACATGTGCCATAACATTATCCATCACGCATCTTGGTATAACTCAAGACGTCAGCTGTTTACACGAGGTCTAATCTGTATGCACGCACCGGCCATTACTGAGAGTGTATCCGATCCATCCAATCAGCTAAAAGCATTCACAGTTTGAAAGTGAGCAGCATTAAACAAAATGCATCACGCCGACTCCTCCGCTCTGACCCGAGGCTTTAGGTGCAGACTCATAATTACATCCATCAAACACAGCAGAGACAGTGATTGGTTCGTTCTCGATCATGGCTGTGGGCTGAACATATATCTAAACAAGCAGGATGTGTCCTACTTTAGAAAACACAGCAGGGTAAACACAAGAGCTGATGCAGATAAGGAAGCGTCTAACAAGAAAATGCTTTCAGGAAATAGAAAAGATCCTTGTTTACTTCTGTGGAAAAGCCCTTGAGGAAATTAGCACCACTGACAGTATAAACAACAGACTAATGAGAGCAAAACAACATCTGTGGAGCCCTGATATTTTTCACATTTCATTAATTTGGGCAAGAGTTTTACTTACATTATTCTTCGCTTGTATACAGTCTTTTTGAAGGATTTACAATGCATGGAACAAAAGTGAATTGAAAGGGCTGCACCTGATTTGTACAGTCTTAAAAACTCGAAAAATAGCTTTTTTTTAAATCTGTTTGCGGCCCCTCTTGTTTGAAAGCAGTAGAGCGCCATAGAGTGCGTCCAATCAGAGCCACAAATTTGTAGCATTTATCTCTAAAACGTGGACGACATCTGTTCTCAGTCTTATCTATAATTTCTTTTACCTCCGATTTAGAGAGTTTATTGCTTCACTCTTTCTCTCTGTTCTTGTTTTCTTTCTATTTTAATCTCCCAGTAAATCTCGCCTATCGGATATCAGGAGAGACAAGATATGGTTCTAGACTATGACATGTTTGTAAATTACTTTAAAAACATGGTCTCAGGGAATAAAGGAGAGCATAGAATTCATAAACACTGCCAACTAATTTTAAACAAATTAGTGAAGAAACTCTAAAGTGAACATAGTTTGATATAGTAGAGTGTGTGATAAGTATTGCAAAACTGATGTACAATTTCCGACATGGGATTATTAATATGTCCCAAACTTGACCTTGATAGGATGAATTTAATTGAAAACATAGTTCAGCCTGCTCTGTTGTGAAAGACTAGGCTATATTAAGTGAGCCTCATGAGCAAACAGACTGCAAAAGTACTGCGTCAACCACGGACATGTTGACATTTGCTGCTATTGCGGTCATGCACTCAAATGATCAAACTAGCCCCAACTGTGACACAGAGCTGGATAATTACGCTTTTTTGTGTAAAACAACATCAGAGAATGAAATAAAATGTGCTGATTTCCTTTAAGATTTTGACAGAACAGACTGAAATGGCTTGACAGTAGAGCTGGGTGATATGACGAAAAATGATTATCACGATTACCTTGGGGCCAGATCATGATTTCGATTTTATCACGATTCATGTTCACTTTGTTTTTTTCTATTGCCTTTAATAGAGGTGCACGATTTAGGAAAAATATGTAATTGTGATTTTTCCGACCGGTGCGATTAAGATTAGATTTGCGATTTAGGTTTGAATAATAGGATTCTGTTTTGTTGCTTTTTAGTTTTTGTCACATTCAGTTGTGTTTGTCATATTTAAATGAGTCTTTGTAGTTTTTTTTGTCACGTTTTTTTCACATTTTTGTGGCTCTTGAGTTGCGTTTCTTGTTTGCAGGTGCGTTTTGGTTGCTTTTGAGCGCATTTTTATCGCTTTTGGTCACGCCTTTTTTTTGCTTTTTGTGTCGATTTCGTTGAATTGTGCAGCCCTGGTCTATAAGAGGTAAATAAAGTCATTTGCTCAGAGACTACAGAGGCTAAACAGCACGAGAAAAAGTGTGTTTGAACAGACAGCTGCATTAAAGACAGAAAAACAATGAATCATGATACGTCGATTTCACAAAAATAGCAGATCGTCACAGGGACGAGCTCACGATTCTATTTTAATCACCAGATTGCCCAGCCCTACTTGACAGCTCACCAAGCATCACCTTGTAATATGGGTTAAAGTTACGCAATTCTTTTCCGACAGCAAAGTAAAATGTGCTTTGCTCCAGTACATATACATTAAATAAGTTTCATAATAAGCTATAGCTCATTATTAACTGGAACTGAACACCCAAAATGCCATCCGACGTGAGGCACCACTGACACGATGCCAATACAGTGAAAAGACCATTTGTTTACATCTGGCTGTCCACCTCCCATTGATTTCAGTGTAAATGAGCTGATGACAGGAACAAATGCAAATTCACTCCAATGAATCACTCCCTCATTTGTTATTATTTGTTCGCAGATAGGCCACACACACCCCCTGTATTGTTTATGGAGACAAATTGACTTGTCTTCTCATAAAAGGGTATTAGTCACTTGTTGGTAATATAATTAGTTTTGTCTTCAGGGGCTCGTCTGAAACACTGCCGCTTTGTCAAATCATAACTCAACTCATTAGTTACCGGATCTATCTTACATCATGCTTTAGTTTATATAATATAACTGGGGGAAAAAAAACAACAACATTTAAGATGGTGAAGGGTCTTACATTGAGTGGTTTTGAGGCCAGCGCAGTGTTAAGGAGGGCAACAAAACAAAAGAGACAGACGGAAGCAGTAACCTTCTGCTTTTATTCAATTGCAAGGGTTTTAAGTTTAATACCATACTGTGGAACACTACCGGCAAATAGCAAAGCGTCCCTCCACTTAAAGCGTAACACAATACATTTTTAAAAGAAAAAATACGATACATTTTTCAAGCATGCTCTTGAGTACCTTAGGCTTGGCATCTCATGTTTTAGAACTGAAAAATAAAACAAAAAACAGTGAATAAACAAAATGAACCTCTGTATCTGGTTCTGTTTGGCCTGGCACTTACTGAGTTTAGGCGCCATCTACTGGCTGCATAGCACTTACACAAACATATGCATCTATGACAAATGCGAGAGAGCCTGGCAGTTACAGTGAGTGTGTTTAGATGGCAGAAGACTTAAAACAGCAGAAGATTCTCGGTGACTAATATTGGAAAAACATCAGCAATCGAGGGCACAGGAGTTCAACAGGGAGATTGTCTGACTGTCGGAGGGGAGAGGATTTTCTAACTAACATTCCTCAAAACAGCATGAATGATGCTAAATACAATTTATGCTTTTGATGATTGTTAAAACATGGTTAAAAACTCGAAAATGTCACTGTAGCAGGATAAGACTTGACCCGTCTTTACTTCTTGAGACATTTTCTTTTAGGACTGAAACAAGTTAATAGCAACTAATTGATTATATAAATAGCTATCAACTAATTTAGTAATCAAATAATCAATACATGTTCTTTACACTGACTCCAAAACATGGCATGAACTGAGAGAAGAGGTTTGTCATAGAAAGCAGGAATGACACAAAAATGACACAAAGATTGT
Source organism: Rhinogobius similis (assembly GCA_019453435.1). Classification (NCBI taxonomy): domain Eukaryota; kingdom Metazoa; phylum Chordata; class Actinopteri; order Gobiiformes; family Gobiidae; genus Rhinogobius; species Rhinogobius similis. The sequence continues at coordinate 23,761,878 of CM033625.1, forward strand.
GTAGATTTTGTGTTTTGGATTAAAACACCCTTTTGTTCATAAATATTCTATGCCAGGATGTCCTCAAAAGGCTTCACTTCAGCTTTATATGTATAAAATTTAGTAAAAATCTCAAATTCACAGTCCCTTCGCTTTCTAACTACTCGATTAATCAAAAAAATAATTGCTAATAATAATCATTACCAAAATAATCATTAGTTATTATGACAGTCAGCCCTACTTTTTGCTGTTTCTGTTGTTCTTCCATCATGTGACACTTTTGTAGTCCTTCTGTATAAAATCTCTACTGAAAAAGGTAAAGTGTGTGGCTCCATGGTCCTTTGTACGACTGTGAGACAAACAAGCATTGCAAAAATGTCCCAGAATTGAGGAGGTAGATTCTAAAATCCTCTATTGTGCAGCCGGCCTTTGTCAACAATCTCCCCAATCTCATTTTAACCTTGAATCCTCCTCCAAAGAAAACTGAATAGATGAATATACAGATTTTATATATAATTCTTTTTTCATTTTCTTTTCATCACATTATAGCTTTTCTCATTTTAACACAGAGATTTTAGTTCACGCTGCGGTCTAGTTGTTTTGTCTTGTCTTGATGTAATAGGGAAGCATATATCTATTTTCGCTTTCAGTCATGCAGTTTCCTATCATATAGTGAACCATTTGCGGCTTGCCATGTCCAGCCTTTTATTAGGCAAGTCCGTAGGTCTTTTCGTCTGCGTCCTGAAATCCCTCAATAAAAATCTGACCTCAGCTTCTGTTCTCATGTTCTGTCCCTGTAGACTTGTTAGTACATCTCCTGTCAGACCAAATCCTCGTTGTCTCTTTCCTTTTTTGTTATTAAGACCGAGGGCCCCGTTGTATGTCTGTCTGCCATGTTCGACCATTCAGTCACACCAGACAATACGAGCCTTGTATTGCCATCCAGCACCGTAAAACATGGATAGTTGAAGACCTGCTTGAGACTGATTGAAAATATATCCAACAGCTGGTGTAAAGCAAATGTGAGCTGGCGTTTTCGTTTCCTCGTTACCCATTTTATCACAAGGACAGCAATTTATCGGACACTTCGCGTGTACTACTTTTTTACTATTCTCCAAAATGAAATTAGTTTTTGCTGCTGAGCTTGGGACAGTTTTGTCAGCGAGGAAGCTCCACCTGACCAATATAATTCAATTCACACACTAAACATTTGTCTATAAACACAAAAACAAATAAATCTGGTTAAATCTCAAGGCACTACTGTAAAACAAAATCAGGATCAAAGCAGACAAATGTGAACTGAACGCTGAGAAATTTTGCAAACTGAACATTTTCCTATCCTAATGTATGTAACGGATGATGTAAAAGTAGATAAAATATGGTCAACAGTGTGTTTCATGTGTTTTAAATCCATTCAACAGCTGCAGAAACTCATCAACAAAAGGCAGAGTAAATGTGGCTTTACCTTCATTGGAGAATCCAGATGAGAAGTCAGAAGCAGGTTGGCAATAAAGAAAAGAAGAGGGGGGGGAAACACATTTGTTAGATAAAAATGCATAATTAATAACTGCAAAGTCAAGGCCGTATGACCTAAAATAGCTTCAGACCGAACAGTTGTGGATATGGACGGAGGGATCTAAACATAAACTCAACAAAACAATGACTGTAATAAAAAGCATGAAAACTGTTGATCCCATCAGTTTGAAAGATTTCCAATATCAGAAAATAAAGACCATGTGTCGGCACCAACAACTCAATAGCACTTGTGCACAAGGTGGTGTTTTTAGAAAATATAACAGGACAAACTGAGGAGGAATCCAATTACAGTGCACAGAGCAGCGTTACAGCCATGCTTCCACGGCTTCTTATTTGTACTTTTCCCCTTTTTTATATGAGATTGTGTACACTTCCAACATAGCGTTTTTGTTCGAGGCTGCGATTCTATACTTTATTCTTGGGGACCATATCTAACTGGGGATACAGAGACTATATATTCCTTTAATTTCAAGTTGCTTTTATTTCTAATGGATAAAAGTGAAAATAAGTCATACATTTATGCATATGCACCTACAATGCCTGATCTCGTAAGCACGTTAGGCTTGGTTAGTACTCACGGGGGTTTATTGAGAATAACAGGTATCGTGGTGTGGTAGCAGTGGCTCAGTGGTTAGAGAACACTCCTTATGTTCTGGACTATGGCATCTTTACAGCATGTATATCGTTAATAACACTGTCTCAACCAAATAAGTAATAACAGTAGTCATTTTATGTTACAATTTTGAGTCTGTATCAGTTGTTTTATTTTAATACTCATTTCGCTATGTATTGCAATGTACTATTTGTATTATGTTTGACTTTTTAAGGAGCATATCATTCTCGGCACTTTCCCTCACGTACATACAGTATGCCTCCCAGAGTACACATGAATTTAGGATTAAATATTGATGATGAAGCGTTTTACTCTTTAGCTTCTTTGGGACGACTTAAGGAATTTATAAAATGCAGTGTAACCCTGATGAAGTGCACTTACATGTCAACCTGCAACATTATTGAAGTCGACTAAAGACCTGCTTTATCGACCGCTTAACCAACTAAAAGGGGGTGTGGCAAAAATATATCAAAACTATGAAGTATCTCCATGTATCTGACCCAAACTGCACTCAAAAGACCACATACTGCAGAGGAATTCCCGCAAAAGCAACAATTTCTACAGAAAAGTACAAGGAAACAGAATATTTATATGTTGGATTCCAAAATCTTCACCAAACTCAGTCCATATCTTCTTGTTTTTACCACATAAATCATTTTAATCTTAATAAAATGATTTGTCGACTAATAAAAATGTCGCTCAACTAAGACACCATCAACCGATTAATTGACTAAACGACTAAAGGATCACAGCCCTAAACAGTATCATGTACTTTTGCATTTTAAAAGAATAACAATAACAAGAATAACAAGATTCTATTGCTAACCAGGGAGACAGAGATGTTAATTCAAATCCAAATAGCACATTTGTCACATTTGGTAAACCGACCTTCAAGCAAGTTAAGACGGGAAAAAACTACAGGGAAATGTAACACACACAATGGAGACATAAAAAAATGCAAAACAGAGTCGATTACTTCATTGATGATGCAAATCCACAATGTTGCTAATACAAACAAATGTTTTTTTTCATCATTTTTCGATTTGAGGCTTCTAACTGATGACATTACTCCTCAAGAATTTCAATTATCTCAGCAAAACAAAGAAACTATTGGTGTCCACTTGGTCCATTTGTCCTTGCATTAGTCCTGAGTTTGTCTCCATCCCCAACAAACACGAAACATTATGAACATTTATACATCTATACATTCATACATACTTCGTTAGCTTAACAATTAGTCAGCATACATTTACATTTAAAAGCATATGCAACACGTGTAATGGTTCATTTAGACGCCACAGGACAAAACTGAACATGCTGGTGAACGCTATTTGCTCCTGTACTTGGTCGAAAATAGGCGAGCACCCATTTGATGCAATGAGTCGTCAAGTCCGATATAATCTGCTTCTGGAAAACTAGCTCCTTCACCTGCTATTAATGCCTTATTTCTAACCCTTGCATCATCTAACATCAATCACCTTTGTTATGTTTTATTGTTTGTCCTTCCCGTGCGTCTCCTCTGTCACGGTGTCATCCGTCGTGTGAAGATGTGAAGCTAATGAAATATTACACAACAGCATGCAATCACAATGAGTAACTGAAAAGATGGTATACGTGCACAGGACTTTACATTCTGCAGAACCATATGAGTTACATTTAACGGGAGGTGAAAAATAAACCATGAGTTACCACTGACTGCACTCAATGACCATCCCAAACCGCCGAATTTCCAAATAGCTGAAACATGATTGACAGTTTGGGGAGTTAAAGGCTGGTGAAAAGTCTATGGAGATCCAGAGTCCACTGAGCTCTGCCTCACTGAGCTGCTGAATCTGCACCACAGCAACTAATGATCTACAGCCAAAAACATAAACCTGACATACTGAATTCACACATGAGCAGTAAACAGACCTTTCTAGCCATCACAGAACTATGTAAAGATTCAGCGATTTTAATATTCTTAGGCTACGTATATTTGTAGCAGAATCAGAAGCAAGAACAGTCGCATAAACTCAATTTAAAAATAGCCTTTATATTTCTGCTGAAGGACCAAATAAACTCAAACCAAAGACATTCAAAGACACACCCAGTCGTTTAAAAAAGGACATGGCAAAAGCTCTCAAAACTATTCAGTAACCTTATAATGTGACCAGTAATCTGCGCTGAAGTGCACTCACACGACGACAACTGCACAAAAGTTCATGTAAAAACAAATATTTTAAAAAGAAGCATTAGGAAGTATTTATATGAAAAAGGCAGATAAAACAAATGATTCACTCTCAAAACCTCAGCAAGCTCACTCCATGCCTTCATTCTTTCAGCTCTTGTTTCTTTATCTTCTTGTAATAAATAAGTTTAAAAAAAAAAAAAAGTTGACTAACACAAATTTTGGTTGAATAATCAATCTGCCTAAACTGCGAGAGACACAACAGCCCTAACTGCTTTGCCTGGCATGTTGAACAGAACGGCAATGATTTTATCCATGCTTTTATACCCCCTCATGTTGAATGTTATTTTTAAAGATATTTTTGAGAATAAAAACACCCATAATTGCAGTCTCCATGTAGAAGGCCCCCAACCAGAAAAGTTAAATAGAACATCTTTAAAAAACGACTAAATCCTCGTTAAGAGCCTGTTCATTTAATTCGGACTGGCGCTATGTGTAAAAGAAAAAAAACAATCAAATACAATCAGTAATTCCAAGCCCCCTTGCCGTTTATTGTTTAACAGTCAGTGGGTGTTTTATCATCAAATATGTTTATTTTATTAGCAATGTCAACAGATGATGATATCGAACAGTTGATTATGTTGTAAATGTATTGCTTGCTCATGGTCTTGTTACAATAGTTTGGGACAGTGGTTTGTGGGTCGTGATGATGCCCCCTGTTTACTGACTGCTGTCAAATGGACATGCACCGTTGGGCGGACAATATCAATCTGAGCTGACAGGACAGCGATACAAGAGGCAGAGCTGAGTTAGCTCACACACGGATACACACTGTCTAAGTACAGTGAAGAACATGAGCCTGTCCACACGCTCATCCATTTTCCCCTCAAGTGCTCTTTCCTTCAGTCAAAGAATTTTTTTGGGGCGGATGCTGGTCTCACTGGGCAAAGACGGTCTTAGTATGCCAAGAAATGGACTGTTTAAACTTCATTGTTCATTGTATCCAGTCTATGTACCTACAGCTAGAGTGTTTAGTGCTTTTATTTGGACAGTAGATTTGCCAAGCTGCTCTGAAATGACACAAGGACAAATTACCCAGTTAAATATATTACACGCCATTGTCATAAAATTGTATGGCTAAAATGCAGTTTCTTCTGAAAAAGGCGATTTTCTTTGTTTTACTTTGAGTTGCCTAATTAGCGTTTTAGAAATGCCTTCCCACAAACAAACTGTACAGCATATGGTACAATTTGTATGTTCTTCTTCGTATTAGGTTTCCCCTTGTCTCAATATACAAAGCACAACCCTATGAGAGCACAAATCACAGGTGGGCTGAGTCTCTGAAAATATTTACAGTAAATCTCAACCTGCTGTTAAGTTACCTCTGCCGGAATATTAAATGTGCTTATTAATGTCTAAACTAAACTTTCACAGCGGAAGAAAGAATGTTTAAACAGCCATTATTATTTATCTCTTATAATGCAACATCTAAGTGTAATCATAGATATGACCACCAAGATATCAACATAAAGTGTGCTTACAGGGACCTGTCTGGATCACTAAATCAGAAAAAAAAAATTAACCTATTACCTAGGATTTAGTAATTGCATGCTAATATATGAAACATATTGCAAATGTTTTTGCTTTTGTTTGTTTCAGTGCTTGATCTAATATAATTTGAACAAAGCCCAATATGAGCAGAACTGTCTCAATCCTACAACCAGTGTAGCTTGCTCTCTAAATATGGCAATTGACGCACAAGTTTCAGCACCATGGCCAGTGACACCAGTAGACTAAAACTATGAATGTGTGTGTGCTTATTAATTTATTTTTGAATCAATATCGATTGAGTTTGCATGAAAATTGTTTTACTGTTGTCGCTCAGCTGTGATTGCCTACAGTGAATATTCCTAATGCAGTTGAAGCGTTTTCTGTGACTCTAATGAGAGCTCCAGCTCCAGTTTGTCTCACTGTTGGTGTCTGTCCTGACCACAGAGAGCACTATTTCTAGTGACTTCATCCCAGTGGTTTCATCACACACAGCCCCATCTGATCACCTGGGCCTCACAGACACTCTGATTTATGACTGTTTTGTTTCAATTAAAACACGAGGGCCATATTTTGCCCCTGGTGGTAACGCGGCGGTGGCGTTAATGATGGCATTTTGCGGCGACGTGGTGGGGTGTGGAGGTGTTAACAAGAGGTGTTTTGATCATGTCAAAATATGAGGTGGAGTGAAGCAAATGTAGGGCGTGGTGTGATTCATTCTGTGACTAATAAACGTATGACTAAAACTAGTTCAGTGAAAAACATAACATGGGAAACATTTCATGGAGTCGATTACTATCTTCATATGGACCAGACAATTCTAATAAAACAACATTCATTGGCACAAATAACCAAAACCATACATTCCAGTGTGTGTGTGTGTGTGTGCGTGTGCCGGACGTGTGAGCGTGTGTCTGATCACGCTCGCTGCGTGAAGAACAGAGCAGGAGGAACTAATAAACGCTGTCTTTGCAATAAAGAAGTCAGAGTCTTAAAGTACTGCTCATATCTGAAGATGCGTAGCAACACTAAAGCCTTTGATGGCGCATTAAAAAATAAACAAAAAACTTTGGGACCCACGGGGATCTCTCGGGAGGATAGACTTAGGACCGGGAGGGAGCGGTCAGAGCTGTATCAGAGCGGTGGTCATTGCAGTGGTCTCTCTGGCTTCAGGACACACCGCTATTTTCATCACAGCCGCTGCTGAACAGTATATACTTCATGGTGGGGCTTCTGAGCTCTTTTATTGTTCCCATTGAGTCCCTCTCGTTCTTTGATTTGTTTTAGGAGAACCAGTGTCTCCTCCTGTGAAGCGTTGGCTTCTTTCTTTGCCTGATATGCCATGGATGCAAACAACTCCTACACTGATGCTACTCCTAACACTGACGGCCTTTTAAATACCACAGTTCTCAGTCACTGGTTCAAATGTGTTCACCATATATGTGCTTGCACATCCACCTCAAGCTTCCAGCGGACAAGTGCAGCCTCTTTGTGCTAGTGTTACCGCCGTGAAGGTAGCAAACACTTGACCTGGAACCAGCCCCTAGTTAACGCGCTACCGCCAGGGGCAAATACAGCCCTTGGAGCCTAACATTGGTCTAATCCAGGGGTGCCCACACTTATGACATGACCAAGTCAGAATGATCTACCACCTGTTATAAAAATGCAAAATATAAATATATTTACAAATATACTGAATACATGGTTTGAAAAGTATTTTGTAATGTATACTGTATAATGAATACTTAGAATACTCCTTATGATAGCACTCTGATGCTTATTCTGAAGTTTTGAAGCAAGAGCCAGTGGTGGACCGTGGGACCTGGGCCATTATACTGCGCTGGAGGCAGGGCCAACAAACCAGTTTACAATGTGTCTGGAACATGCAGCACGCTGTCAACAACCGTTGTTGTGCGCATGACATGTGCGTGTGAGCGCTCGCTGCGTGATGAACAGAGCAATCGCTGGTAAATGGACTGCTGAACTAACTTTATGAATTAATGCGCTGTGAGAAGTGGGCGGGACTACGGCACATCCATGCGCAAGACATTTAGTGTTGTACATTTGTCCCATAGGCCTGATCTAGTGACGCAAATGAGGCTTTATTAAAGATAAAGGCTGTCTGCACTAAAACATTCAGAGCGTCATAAGGCAGCATGTGGCGGCTCCAGATGGTTAACCCCAGATGGGGGTGATCTACCCACACTACCTTCGCGATCGACCGGTAAATCGCGATCGACGTATTGGGCAACTCTGGTCTAATCCATCAGCCCACAGGAGTAAACTCATACTTGTTTATCAAGTGTCATGTTTACTCACAATGCAATGTCCGTATTTATACACAAAGGGTTGTGCATTCCTCTAACAAAACTTTAAGCAATAAGTTATTACAATCAAATGACAAATCAACATTAGATAGTGATGCTAGATTTGCTATATTAATATTTTATGATGTGTCGTGAAGAAATGTTAGAAGTATTTGAGTTTGACAACAGCAGAATAAACAACAACATATGAAAAATCCTGGTACAACATGTTTATTTGTCAGCGCATAGCTCATACTGTCAAATATTTCAACAGTCACTGCACAAGTTGTACAAGTATTATAAACAATAAGACTATAGGCATAAACTAGGATTATTGTTTCCAGGTAAAAAAAAAAAAAAAATCAATATCAATTCAACTTGATGCTGTCAAAGAGAAGTGATTCTTGAGTCCAGCCTGAGGTGTGTGTGCAGTGTTGACATCTCAAGCATACATTAAATATACTGCAACCACAAATCTATCGTGGGAGAGACGGTAATTCTTAAAACTATACAAGAGACTGCTTGGTAGTACTTTACACAGTTCAGGAATGAATGCAATGGCCAAAGCTGTCAAAAATGTCTACAGCAAACTTTCCTTTATGGGACAATGCATTCTGAAAACGTTGGTAGAAGGAGTATTTCTTCATGCAGTTAACGCTCTTGCCCTTTTAAAATCAAATCGCCTTTTTGTGTTTAATGGGGGAAAAAAAAAAAAAACATAAAAAAACCACTAACAAAAAGAAATATTTTCAAGCAAATATAAAAATAAAACATTGCCTTTAATAATTTTTATGACAATTTAGGTTTTCACAGTGACTTCCATGCAGTATTTACCTGCACCTGCACCAGCACTGAGTATTGATCATTTATTCAATAAGATACACTTAAGATAAAAAGATGCTGCATAATGTTAGGGTTTCACATGACCTATTGTTCGGCAGTAAAACCCGCACTAGACAATAGTTGACGACCACTCAGACAGCAACTTATTGATAATCAGTACTTGTCTGTGCAGGCCACATTTCTGCAGACTGGATGCTGAGTTTGCACCAAAAGCCATTTCCTGATTAAAGCTGCCTCCACTGTACATCAATCACTGTATTTACCAATTCATTACAACTCACCTTTAGGGTTGAGCTAAATGCGCTTTTTCAATACCACTATTGGCATTTCAGATGAGATGTATTAGAGTAAGCATTTTCCCCCTTATTTTCTTCCTGTTTGATTAGAGTCATTTGGTCAATGTTTCAATCCCCAACACTTCTGCAGTGCCCAGTGAAAATCAACCCATCATCCACACGTAGCAAATATATAATAACATTTTCATATTCCATTTATTGGTGGATTCAAATCCTCCATATAAACACATCAGGCATTTCCTCAGCACTACAAATCTAATCGCATGAGACCCCGGAAGAAAGGCAAAGATTGTCCAGACAACACAAGTCTTATGGAAATAAAATAAAACATCACTATAAGATTACGTACGAGCAGTCGACACATGACATCACTTTGGGTCTCAAAGTGAATGTGAATGCATTAAACAAATACAGTCTGCCGTCTACCTGTCTCTACATCTCTGACTCACACATCCCTGCGCAAACATCAATTTTATACAATAAAAAATGCATTGTTATATTTATTCACTATACTATACTTTTAATATGAATCTGTCTATATAAACATGAAAAGAACCCAGGCAGAAACACCCAAAGGACAAAACACAAACCCTCACAGTTTACTCTTGAAGTTTTTTGTTTGTTTGTTTTTGTTTTTTTAAACATCAAAATATTAATTTCATCATCTGTTAGTGCTTGGAACATGTGCTACAAACATCTTATTTGACTGTTTTACTGATTATTGTGTAAATAAAAGCACAACATCAGCAATGCAGTGTTATGTGTGTTATATTTGTATTCAACAGAATAACTGGAAAGAAGTTAGATCAGTAAATAAAGCCAAAAGTATAAATACATGTTTGCTTGTTTTTTTCTAAATATATGTGCAGTTCAACCACACAATCCACACTAAATATTCAGGTCATTTATTTACAGGTAAACAGAGTAACAGAGCAATACGTTGACATTTCTTCTTGGCATATCTGAACAGTGACTCACTGACCCCTCACCCCACTTTAACCAATATCAGCTAGATTTAATGTTTCACTGTATTCTCTCTGGATGTGAACTCTAGCTAAATGTCAAGAGACTCCTCTGCTTTTTGAGCTGAAGATTGCTCTATGGAGAGATCTGCTTTCCCTACATAATTGCACATGTTGGGCAGTTTATTTTTTATTATTACATTTTTTTATCAGCTACAAATACTAACCGATCCTGAAGCAAAACTAGAAAATAATTTGAGCAGTTATTGGTACTGAAAAAAAGGACAAAATTTGACTTTTCCTGAATCATTTTAAAACTTAAGCCTAATGCCATGATAAAAGTGCATATGAAATAATAATACCTTGATCTTTTTTTACAACTTTAATCTGAGATCTTAATTTGATCAGACCTTGCACAAAACATACACACCCACCCAATGTACAATTCAATAAGAATGCTTATCTGATTTCATTATTTCAATCAAAATATCATCTCAAATCCCCAATCACACTTGCCATTTTGTTTGTTTCTACAACAAGCCCAGACAGGCCCTGTGCTGACTACAAATAGTTATTAGAAAAACTGGTTTCAGGGAAAATGTGAACGCACAGACAGAAACAGACAAGACATAAATCCACAAATCTCCTTCTCCTGAATTGGATGCGAGTGTTTGGTGAATTACCATATAAATAACTGTCAGTGTTTATCAGGCTTTACTTAAGAGCCACAGCATAACAAGACGAACAGGGAAAGTGAAAATGGAGCGTGGTCTACTCTAACAACAGACAAGTTTGTAATTGCTAGATCTCCTTCATATTATTATTGCAATGTTTAGTGTTGTGTATGCATGCTTATACTTTGGCTTAGTGGCTGGCACTCTGACCTCACAGCAAGAGGTTCCAGGTTTGACTTCCAGGCTGCCCCTGTTTGGTAAAAAGGGAATCAATGGTGTATTGAACGCAGAACAATAAAGACTACTCAAACATGCAGGAATTTCTCTAAATGTCTAAACGTAACTTTGAAGATAACTGAGAGGGGAAAACTATTCTTCTTAAAAGTCAATTGTGTATAATGCGTTCCTTTTGATGAAGGAAAAACAACACAAATAATTTTTATATTAATGAAAATGTTCATTCATTTCGATGTTGGTGTCAAAATATAGATGCAATACAATTGTCAACTGAAAACCACTGATAAAAACCCTACTTCAGTATACTGTAAATTAAAAGAAAGCAAATAGTCGCCAACTGGAACTGCTCTACCCAACCAGGCTACATCTCCATAGCAACCTGTTGCTGGCCTGCCTTTGTTAGGTTAAGAGTTGGCCCTGCCCGGTTTCACCTGTGGCTAATCTGTGATTACAGTCTTAGATCTATTGCTCTATTGATAGCTGGCTGTTGCTCCCTCATCACTACTGATGACCTCATTAGGATTTGACTGGTCTTTATATATCTATAAAGGCAGGCCAATTATCAAGTTTCAGGTGACACTAGACAAACAATTTACCAAACAAAAGACAGGCGTTCAGTGACTCCTCCCTGTGGGCAGAACTCTCACTACTCCGTAGCATATTAGCAAGAGTTCCCAGACCAGCTCTCTGATTGACAATGACTTTTGGATAAAAGTCAAAACGTCTCGATCTTCAAACAGCGTCCGGATGACAACCCCTGAAACCTTTCCTACGATGAATCACACCTGGGCAAATGAGGGATTACATCGATTTTTAATAAATGTATTATTCCAGTCTAGTACATGCCACATTCCTGGGTTTATTTGAAACGCTTTAACACTTGTCTTGTTAAAATAATCAACTGTGTTACTTTGTTTTCACACACTCAGATCACAGCTTTGAGCCCTGCATTAACAACAAAAGCATTTGTATAAAGTATAGGAAATTACTTTTGAAAATTCAGTGTGAACATTGTCAATTTAAGCATGCTTCATCAGGGCTTGCTTTTGAAAATGTTAAATTTGAACCTAGAAACATGCTAAATAGTCTAATGGTCTTACTAAACTCTTCATGGCATTAATATTTGGTATATGGTTAAAGGAATCAGCCAGACATCTGCATAAAAGAGGGAAGTTTGCCACTTCTTTTTAACAGATCCTAAACTGTCAAAATGTGATTTCTGAATAATTTCTGAAACTTTATCGCTTCAGAAGAGCTCCACTGCCTTTCCAGTGGGCTCAAATGAATATTTCATGCATCATAATGAATAATAATGAGACTTGAGTGAGTGGATCACCTGCTCAAAAGATGGATTAGACACGACTAGATCAAATACACGAGGGAAATTTCCTTCAAATGGCAAGGCAGGACTTACATCAAACAGTATTTCCTATGAATTCCTACCCAACAGAGCTCAAAGTGAAAGACCTGAGTCAACATTACATTGATTCAGTGAGATTTCAGTGCTTTGTGATGATAATCTGTAGAAGCACTAGAATTTCAGACAGAATATTATGGAATATAATACATACTTTTTGATTAGACACTATAACATGGTATAAAGAGGAGTAGTTATCTGTTATGTCCAATTTTGACTAGAACATCCTGTCGTTGGAGAATTCAACAGTTGTTGTTTTTTTTTTTTTGATTGATTGATTATTAATTTGATTTACTATTTACTGTTCATTTAAAAAATCCATGCACCATCACAGTCAAAAAGGAGCAGAAAAAAGAACAAACCTTGTAAATATCTGCCCTTTAAAAACTGTACAACAGAAATAAAAGATGGTCTTGATAGAACATGTTTTAGACAACTGGCTTTACAGTAACATGCAACACTCCCATGGTTGATTCTTGATATTCCCTGGTTTCTTTAATCTAATTATTTTTTATAATATTCAATAAAGTTTGCTGCCATTGTCGCTGTTGTTGAACGAATTTGGTCTATTAGAAAAATGTGTCATCATGCACGATTCTTTTTTCCTCATTCTTTCTTTTTCTTCTTCTTTTTTAAAAATAAATAGTTGCTTTCTTGGCAGTTTTTTTTCCCCCCACGATAATGGAAACCTTAGCAATAGTTGAAAACATTTGAATCCATGAGCTTGACCTTGGTTCATCTGCAAACTCAGCTACTTGAGAAAATGCAGTGTCAAAAACTGCAGCTTCACCAGTGTCATTACACTACATCAGTTAATGAAGCAGATGTTTTGGTCCAACGAGCAAGAGACAGCAATGGGCAAGCAGCTTGTACTTACGAGACGTGTAATATATTACGAAGGCTGGAAGTACACCTTATTGAAGCATGGAATCCTGAAATGAAAATCCTACTCCATATTCAGAATTAAATACATGCACAGCTTCAAATTAAGATAATCCACTCATTTATAACATTTCCCATTACCACTTAATTCCATTTTAGATACAGTTTGTAACAATGTGCCTCATGGAAAGCAATGATGTAGGAAGAACAAAAAAATTTGAATATTTGCAATTATAGAAACAACTGTATTATATCTCAGCGCAGGCATTCATGTATTTCTGCGGAACTATTAGATTGACAATATAGGAACAGGAACTGTTGTACCACAGCAAATATTTTGCACACACAACTAAATCAATACATGATCAAATTATATAAAAATGGGGGATTTAGATGAGAAGGCACAAGTAACAGACAGCAATAAAGGTGGTTGGAAAGGAATTATTTCACATGTGAGAAAAATGACATGATGGAAAAAAAAGAAAAACGTGTTGGTGAGGGAGAGGTATAAGAAAATATAAGATTTGTTGTTTTTTTTCAAATATGAATGGCATAGGACAAAAGGCTGTGACGTTTTTAGCACAAGGTATTATTAGAGGTTTTCTCAACAGATGTAGCCAATCTACATTAAACATTTCCCAGTGAAGCAAAGACACAAACCTCCCATTTTCCTTGGATTTTATTACTTGAACTATATGAGGCAGAACAAATCTCTGATCTTTATTGTAAGTCAGTCAGATGGAGCAGAGCCGCGAGGCCATCTTCACTACACGAGAGGAATAATGTAAGAGCGACCTCCAGGTTTACCGCACATTTCTCTGACAAAACAACACCGACATCTGAAGAAAACCCTAGACATGCAGACAGTGGGCCGGTTGCTCAATGTGCAATAGCTCTCAGTGACATCTCAATACGCTGTCAATATATGGTTTATGCTTCAATGAAAACAAGAAGTTGTGGTGAAGTGTCAATCCATTTTCATTCCAAGACATGGTTTATATATGTAGAAGGCTATTCAAAACAGATAAACTAGGCTCAGTAGTGAGTTAAATTAATATTGAACACCACTGAATGTCAGTCAATTTGTGTAGGGTGGTAGAGGAATCTTCAAGCAGATTAAAGGCACTGTACCTGATTTTCTTACCGTTTTGAAATGTGAAAAACAGTACATTTTAAAGCCTTTACAGCAGTCACATGTATCGCTCACTTTCCTAGTGCAGTCCCAGCAATGGGTTTATAAGTGCTTTTCATGATTCTCTAACCCCAGAGCATCACAGACCGTCATGGTAAAGCTAACGAACATTAGTATGCTAAAGGCATGCTTCCTGCTTCTTGTAGAATAAAATGCTCTAGAAAAAGCAATATGGTCTAATTTTCATCCAAATAGATGCTTTTACAATACATTGGTACTAGGGCAAAACTAATTGGACTTTATAATATGCAAAAAAATCTGGCAAATTAACTAGTTCTTTTTGTTTTCTTCATTATCTCAAAACTGTAAAAATCAGGTAAAGTCCCTTTTAGAGTTTAGACAAGTGGAAAATAATAAGAAGAAATACACAGAGAAATAACTGAACAAACATGGCTTTGTAAACTGAGGGGTATGACTTGAGATACACACAAATAGCTGCAAATGCCAAGCCTTTTTTTTCTGCATTTCAGTTTGACTACTCAAATATTACATTACCATACCATATCATCATCTTCTGATTATCCAGGGCTGGGTTGCGGGAGCAGCAGTCTAAGCAGGAGGGCCCAGACTTCCCTTTCCACACACACTTCCTCCAGCTCTTCGGGGGGATCCCAAGCCCAGCCCAAGAGAGACAAACTCCCTCAAGAGTGTCCTGGGTCTACCCCGGGGCCGCCTCCTGGTGGGACATGCCCAGAACTCCTCCCCAGGGAGGTGTCCAGGTGGCATCCGGAACAGATGCCCGAGCCACCTCAGCTGGCTCCTCTCGACATGGAGGAGCAGCAGCTCTACTACGAGTTCTCCGTGTGACTGAGCTCCTCACCTTATCTCTAAGGGAGCACCCAGCCACCCGACGGAGGAAGCTCATTTCAACATTAATTTGTATCCGCGATCTTGTCCTTTCGGTCATTGCCCAAAGCTCATGACCAAAGGTGAGGGTAGGAACGTAGATTGACCGGTAAATCGTCGGTCAATCACTCACCCTCTCCTCCACTTGAGGCAAGGACTCCCCACCCACCCGGAGAGGGCAAGCCACCTTTTTCCAGTCAAAAATCATGACCTCTGATTTGGAGGTGCTGATTTTCATCTCAGCCGCTTCACTCGACTGCAAACCGTCCCAGTGCATGCTGCAGGTCCTGGTTTGATGAAGCCATCAGGACGACATCATCTGCAAACAGCAGAGATGAGATCTTGTGGTTCCCAAACCGGACGCCCTCCATGCCCTGACTGCACCTAGAAATTCTGTCCATAAAAATAACGAACAGAAACAGTGCCAAAAGACAGCCCTGGCGGAGTCCAACATGCACTGGGAACAGGTCTGACTTACTGCTGGCAATGCGAACACAGCTCCTGCTCCGGACAGCCCTTAGCAAAGGGCCCCGGACCCTGAATATTACATTGACATACTCAAAGTGCAATGATAAGTACCACCAAAATCAATTTCACTTATATATTGTTATTTTATGGTTTTACAGTTTGTTTTATTTGATTTTACTGGTTTTAATGTTTTGTGACTATAGTAAAGAAATTGTGTACGTATTATACCTTGTTTTTTATTGTTTTTGGCGTATTGTGTTTGTTGTTGTGTAAATAAAGTGGATATAAGTGAACATAAAAACATGGTACTGAGACAGCGCTGCCCTCTATCACCAGGGTTATTTACGTCCAAAGAAATATGAAGCTGATGTGAGTGTACAAAGTGATAGAAAACAGCCAGTAAATAGTGTTTTCAGAACTCAGCTGTTAACAGGTGCCTTAATGTGTCTCGACAGTCCAGCTGCAGCGGCCCCTCTCTCTGTGGGTTTTTTCTCATGTAATTATCAGCTCCTACAGAACAGAGGCTGTGATCTCCACTGGGCTGAGCTCCGACTGCCGGGGCTGCACCAGGGACCAAATTAACTCCAGAGACTCAACTGCCTGCAGCAACATGAAACAACACATTACACACGGGGCAGGGCCAGTTATGTTAGGCTTGTGCAGTGTAGGATGAGGTTTAGAGAGGTTTGAAAGACTAGAGTTATTTTAAAGAAGCACTAGTTCATCTACTGTAGTTCTATTTTTATCCAAACATTATTGTGGGCCATCAAATAACTACACTAAACTACACAAGCCATCTCAACCACAATTGTATTCATCACAGTCTGGACAACAAACTTTAATTCCATAAATGTGTTTTATTTTCATTAATTAAAAAAAAAAAATGGGACACCTATGAATAAGAAGTCTTAATTTCAGCGATTTCTTTTTATTGAGGGCTGTTTCACTGCCTCTTACCAAATTAGTCTCCTAGACACAAATTAACTATAATGGACTCTCACACTTCCAAAGAACACATCAGTGCTACAGCCGATTCCAAAAGAGAAAACCAAAATAGCCAGGTGTTCTTCTATAAAATGGGTCCCAATGATTAACATTGGTACAGAACGAGATGAAATAATACCTGAGATGATGGATACCATTACAGAAAAAACGAGGATCTGGTCAGCGGAAGGCTTTTCATAGAGCACAGGTCAGGGTAGATCTCGAAAGTAAAAGGTGCTTATCTTTATATTAGATAGAGGTTTTGTCTTGAGCTCCCACAAACCAATCTCACAAAAAGGTTTAAGTACTGAAAATATTTGTATACATTACACAATAAGGAGAATATAGAAGAGAATGTCCAGCTTTTCCAGAAATCTACAGATCCAGGTGACAAAGTGTAGATAACCTAATGCCAGGTTACGTCAAATATGAGTTGGATGCAGTTCGGGACTCACAAGAACTCACGGCATTGCACACTCTGCACCCAGCACAAAAATCACAGGTCCTAAGGGTATAACAGAAGTATATTACAAAAAAACAAAAAAACAAAAACTCTTCTTTGTGTGCGTACAAAATCCAAATATGTATTATTGTCAATTACTCTGTTCCTAACATACTAATAAAACAAAATAAAACTCCACCAACACAATAACAGTCTAGAGACACAATAGCACTCCCTGCATGTGAGATAAAGTTACCATCTCAAACTAATATGCTCTTTTCCTCTGAAGGCAAACACCTCTCAAAACCTAATATCAAACTACAGCTAAGCACAGGAGCAATAACAAAGTGTGTGTGAACAATCCCTGTAATAAAGTCACTTTCCACAGGTAATAAGTTTAGTAGCCACATGGGACCAAAGATACGGCCATAACATTAGCTGCTATGCCACAACACTAAAACAGTCAAACCTTCCACACCGCATATCACATCATAAAATATCTCGCATTCCAAGCACAAACAAGACTGGACCAACACTCCTTCCAGACAAAACTGAGTCTAATATGTCTGAACGAGGACACTTGCTTGAGAACCACAGATCTACAAGGACCCAAGGTTGTTGCAGTTATGACTAATTCAGAAGGAGCTCAGAAGTGAGTACGCACACAGCAGGTTCATTTAATTTAAGTTTCAAATACATTTATAAAGCTGGACTCCGTGAATTAAAAATGTCCTCATCTGCAGCAAAGAACAGAAAACAAAAATATTCACAGCGCCCGTCAATAAAAGTTTAAATGCCTTTCTTGAATCATTTTCAAGAAACATTTTACCTTATTAAACATCTTTGTACGGCCGTGTGATGGTTGTAAATGGATTTTCGGGGCGTTTGAAGTCCCCGCCGTCTCCCCCTGCTGTCTCCTTCCTGATGCCGACCCAAAGACAAGTCTAGGCTCTCTTTTTTATATTTGGCGACATGAAATGTTTTTGTATGTGACTGTACTTCCTTATTTCAATAAAAAGGAAAGCGGTGTATTTTCACAAGAGACCAGCAGGGAGAGCTCTGTCACTGAAGTTACTTAGTTCTGCTTTAAAATGAGCTAAAAAGTTGGCTGTCCTCAGATAAGGAGGAATATAATTTCAGAGCCTGGTGCAGAGATTCAACATTGCATAGACAGAAAATGACATAATTAAAATACCTCATTCAATTAAGTTAATGAGTCCCTGGTAAATATTAAGGTTGGATTTTAACTTCTCCCTTAAGGGCGGTCTGATCTTTGCTTTTCAACATTCAGGGCTGGTCCCTCAGTCACACCAGCTGTCAAGGCTTTTCTCACACTTTCTAAATGATTTATGTTCACTTTCACTGCATTTACAGTTCAGCAGACTATGTAGGACTGTGCTGGCGGGTTATCCTCAAATTTATTGTACAGTGTCATTACATTTGGGGAAACACATATAAAACTAGAACTAATCCAGTCTTTCTATTACAGAGAAAGACTATTAGACTGATCAACCATGCATCGTATGATTGACCAAGTAACCCAGTGTTCATCCAATCAAAAATGTTAAAGCTCTACAATTTGGTCATCTTGTATACGGCTAAGTTCATGTACAAAGTTCCCTTAGTCTTTGCAGCTAATGTTCACCCAGAGAGAGAGTAAATATAATCTAAGTGGGACAGGAATGTTCAGTAGACCATAAGAACTACTCTAAGAGAAGACTGTATATCAAGCAAAGGAGCTAAATTATGGAACAGTTGCAGTGATGAACTCAAACAAACTACTTCACTTCTACAGTTTAAAATTACTTAAAAAAAAGCATTAGAAAAAAATATCTGACAGAATGCTAGTATAGTATGTTAATATTTTGGACATTTTGATTTAGATGGAATTTTGAGTAAATGCTGTATGAATTTTGCTGATGAATGTCTGCTTATCTGGTCATAGACAGGTGACCAAACAAATAGAATAAAATTAAAACATGCTTCTATGCTGATTTATTTTGAGAGGCACAGTAACAGAAAAATCCATACACCCATTGAATATAACAAACCTTTGTACCTTCTTGTATAAATGTAAAACAGGGGGTAATATAATAATAACTGTTATGATATCCTCAACAGCAAACTGTCTACCGATTCCAAAAATATTCATACGACTGAATGAAATAAACACAGAACAAAATAGTCTCCTGCAATAAAAACCGTAAGCGTCAGTGGAGCCAGCAAATACAGCATTTAAGCAATTTGATTTGATTGTGTGGAGATCCAGCACTGCTGATGAAATTAGCATTACACTCTTTTCCAAAAATCATAATTGCCATTATGTAGACATTCAAAAATCAGTCTGCGAAATTACAGTAAATAAAGAGCTGAAAACAATCAGTCTGCGCCCAGTGACGAGAACAATAAGGCCAGTCAGAGGCCAAATGCATTTTTTCAATAAAGTCTTTGGAGAAAGAATAGTAGTATTAAATAACTTGCATATTAGTGGACTTAAGGCTTAAATGTAGATTGTATAAGTTCCCTTGACATGGTGGTATTGATTAAAACATAAAATCCAATGCATATGTCTAGAAATCGATGTTTTTCAATAATTGCTTTCTGCATAATGGGCAAAACACAAAATAACTTGATATCACTGAGCTGCACAGTGGCATAGTTAAAGGATAAATATTATGCAAACCATTTTTTGAGCTTTTAGCCATGTTCTAACATTGTTCCGTCATCAAAAACATACCTGGAGTGGCATTTAGCTTGATTCACGTTTGTTTGATGAATGCTCATTTGAGAATCTTTTGCTGTTTCAAGTCCTTAAATCATGGCCAGACTCTGAACATTTCTTCCGTCTAATCACGATAACTACAACTTTGTCAGATCCACTGCAATGCATTGAGGGTGTACATTTAAATGTGTGATATTGCCTCTATAGCCAGTAGATGGAGCCACAGCTAAGTCAAAATGGCACCTCCCAGGGCAGTGATAAAGTTATAGTTTTTGTAAGCATTTTATTTTTAGTTCTAAAACATGCAATGTCAAATTGAAGACGCTCAAGAGCAGGTTTAAAGGCCAATAAAAATACAAAGAATGCATAATATTTGTCCTTTAACACTGTGACAAATGGTAAAGGTATTCTATGTTGTTTATCTTACTGCATTACTCAATACATTATATTCCCCAGCCTTTTACTTTAGTGTTATTATTCATTTTCTAAGCTAAGGTAACAATTCTTTTAGGAAACAAGCTCAGATGATGTGTGTGATAAGGCTGTGTTGGACTCATCCATCACTGAAGCACATCCACAGATAGATGTCTCCAGAGAGAAGCACACAGAGAACTAAATGTGGACCATCATAAATCTACAGTAAAGACACTCTCTTCTATCTGCGCATTTAAAACCAATGCGTTTCATCCTGTGGGGAAAATGTGTGGAGGCTCTAGTTTAGTTATGGACTGCCGGCTGAGAAATATGCACCCACACAATTGCCAATATTCTTATCATTGTTTCATGATTTTATTTTCTTTAATGTTATTATAAAATTCAGCTATACTTTGATTAGTGTTGTCACAATACTAACATTTCTAACCCAATTTGATACTTTGAAATATACTAAATTTTCAATATTGATTTAGATACCAGAAGGATAATTACAAACACTCTTTTTTAAGCCTCTGTTACAATGACCCGTATGAACGGCTGTGAACGGGCTACGGACAATTATTTGCTGATTTGATGATGAGAAAAGTTGAAAATGATGTTGAAAATGAATAATAATGATAAACAAACCGGTGACCTCACAGTAGGGAGCTAAAGGTTATGCATAATTTAGACAAAATAAACTACTTTTTTGACCTTTTAAATATTGATTCAACAACATAAAAGAGTTCACATGAAAAAATCTGTGACATTAGATGAGTTTTGGCCCAGTGTGAAAACCTAAAAAAACAAATAGACAGGAAGTTCACCAAGAAAGGATAATAACTTTTCTCCAAAGTCCCCAAAGTTTACGCGTGCAGCATAGTGTCAGTTTGTGGCGAAAACGACTTCACGGCAGTGCATTCATCTCAGTCCGCAAAGTTTGTGAAATGCATCATCAAATAGTGTCAGTTTGTAGCGATGTTGACGGCATTACTCATGGCAGCGCTTTAACCTCAGTCCGCCTGACATTGATTCCAGAGAGATAACTCCAACAAACGTGTGGAAAACGAATGAATTCCAATGCAATAATAATCCACTAAAAGTTTGACAGCGCTGGCATGGTTCCAGATTGGTGTGTGATGTCACCCTGCTCCGCACGTGAGCATGCGCATCCTGTCTCCAAATCCCCATGCCCATGGTGATGGCTCAATAAATGGTCAATACGTTTCCACCTCTGCTGGGGGACTTTCGGCTCTGTAAACCTATGTGTCTTTATAGTATTTGTTCGGAGACCTTGACAGCGCCTCAAGGTGCACAGAGAGGGGACACAGCGGCCGAGTGAACGCATCTGTAGGACTGACGTAATGATGCTTTAGAGAAACTGCAAGGCGCTCTTGAGAAGAGTGTAAGAACTCAACGATCATCGTACAGTTTTTTTTTTCTCTCAAGAACACCTTGAGTTGTTATTGAGAATTGAAAGGTAGATGTACATAAGCTTTAAGAAGGCTGTGAGAAACTATGAGCTTCTGGTTTCATACGACCTGTAAGATTCGTTCTGACCTGGTCATTGTGACCGAGGCTTTAGGTCAATGTTTTAGACCAGTGGTTCTCAAACTTTTTCAGTCACGACCCCAAAAATAACAATGGTTCATGTTCGCGACTCCCAAACACAAAAAAAATAGGCGACACACAAAGTGATCAGTTAGCCTTATATCTAATATTTGATTTTATTTTGAGAATACAGACCTTGAAAAATGGCCAACAAATAGGAATCTACATTTACCACTGCATTTGAAGGGTGCCAAGCCTTGTTTAACACTATTGTATCAATTTTTCCCCATCATCCCCGGAAATCATTTCGTGACCCCCATTGGTGTCCCGCCCCCTAGTTTGAGAACCATTGTTTTAGACAATAGACTGATTTTAAAAACTAAATAATAGTACTTTCTTTATTAAACATTGTGATCTTATATTAGATCTAAAATAAACTCAAGATCATTCTAAAATTGCTCAGGAAAGGTCCTGTAGAAGGGATTTTTTTTTATATTGATACTTGCTCAGATTAGTATCTAGTTCATTGTTCAAAGTTCATTAAGTCATTTTACTGCATTGAATAATGTGGATAACGTTTAATGGAGAAAATATGGCTGTAAATATGAATGGATAGAAAAATCGTGCATATAACAGGAGGATAAAACCCATGAATATATCAGATGTGTGCTGAATACAGTTAGAATACAAGAGAATATTCTGACTGTATGTTCAAGACACTGAGTCCTCCAGCTCTGGTTATCACAGCCCAATGGTGCATGAGGAAGTATAATGTGTTGGTAATGGAAGTCAATGGACTTCACAGCAGAAGACAGTTCAGCTCTAAATATTGCTGTTTTTGCAAATATATTCACTGTCAGCAAAAAAGTGCATAAGTTATGGAATAGAGGCTGGAAGTTTCTGCAACTGTCAGAATTTTAAATACAATGGGATGGTCCAGAGTCAGCTAAAAGTTTAGGAAACAAAGTTAGTTTTGTATTGTGCACTAGAACATACAGTGTTAAAAGCTTTGTTATGGCAGAAAGTACTGCAGAAAATACATTCTCGGAGGAGTGTTGTGTTTGTAACTAGGAGACGTCTTCTCCTTTTGAAGAAAATAATGTATCATCATCAAAAGCAACATCATTGGACGGCGACTCCTCAGGATTAGACTTTGAGGTGAAATAACTAATGTTTCAGAACATTGAGATACATTATCATAGCAGAAAATTCTTCTACATGCCTGAAAGAATGGAAATTATAGTTATTTTAGTCAAAAGCACAGAGGAAATGCTTCTGTTGTTATGCTACAGCTCAGAATCAACTATGAATCAAGGACCACACAAAGGCAAAAAGACATTACTGACAGACATTAGAGTGAAATAAACATAATCAAAACGTATTACAGTGTATTATACGCAAGAATTTGAAAGAAGTTTCCTGATACTTTATCATACTTCAAGACTTGGTAAATCTCTGCTGTGGTGATGCTTAAGAGCTTTAAATAAAGTATAAAGTTGTGAATAAAGTTGTGCTTGTCATTCCCATTTTATCTTTGGTTTTTCAAGGTATCCAAAAATTAGCTGATTGTTATGCAAGCCTGTGAAAGGCCAACTTTAAATCCAAAGCAAATCTCCAGTATAATAGTTCTGAGTTTGGTCTCTGGGAAAGGAGTTTATTAGATCAAATATTAGTACACTGAATTATGAAACCAAGCTATTCTGCAAAGAGCTTTTTGAATCTTCACAAATCCCAAACCTATCTTGTCTGCCTGTTGATCTCTAACATGTTATGCGTCATACCGTCCTTAGATTTTAGTTGTTCGCAGTTGTTGTGTTTGTTGACAAAATATGTTAAAGACAAATTCTCAGTATTGCAATTATAGCTTTACACATTACAATTACAAGTTGGCAAACAAATGTGTCTGTTTTAAGGCTCTTTCACACCAATCCCCACCCCCCGACCCCCCGTCACTGAGTCAGGACGACAACTTGTTTCCTCATGTCTCCTTACATTTGCACTTCCTGTGTAAACGCCCTTTCCCACTGAAGCGACAAATACGTACTACAACAGCAGACGCAAGTTAAAACTCGGTGGAGCGGCCTTTGTAAACAAACTGGATTAAAAAACACAAGTTTTAACAATGTATTTTATAATAAACTTAAGTTCTGAACATGTGAGTGCATGTATAACATACATGGACAAAACTGACTGGCTTATTACATTTTTTGGCAAATGAAGGAGGCACTTATGTTAGGACTAAAATAAAGGTCAGCTAACTGCAGTGCACTGTCAGAGTAGAAAAGAGAATTTTGTGAATGGAGTACTCCTCTTGTGGCGACTGGAGACAGATTCTATTAACAAATCTCCCAAAAATCAGCCCCCACGACCTCCTCCGTACTCCTCTGAGCTCTGACAGTACTCCTCTGAGCTCTGACAGTACTCCTGAGCTCTGACAGTACTCCTGAGCTCTGACAGTACTCCTATGAGCTCGACAGTACTCTGCTGAGCTCTGATAGTACTCCTCTGAGCTCGACAGTTCTCCTCTGAGCTCGACAGTACTCTGCTGAGCTCTGATAGTACTCCTCTGAGCTCGACAGTTCTCCTCTGAGCTCTGACAGTACTCCTCTGAGCTCGACAGCACTCCGCTGAGCTCTGACAGTACTCCTCTGAGCTCTGACAGTACTCCTCTGAGCTCTGACAGTACTCCTCTGAGCTCTGACAGTACTCCTCTGAGCTCTGACAGTTCTCCTCTGACTGTACTCCTCTGAGCTCTGACAGTACTCCTCTGAGCTCTGACAGTTCTCCTCTGACCATACTCCTCTGAGCTCGACAGTTCTCCTCTGACCATACTCCTCTGAGCTCTGACAGTACTCCTCTGACCTCGACAGTACTCCTATGAGGTAGACCGTACTCCTCTGACCTCGACAGTACTCCTCTGAGGTCGACCGTACTCCTCTGAGGTCGACCGTACTCCTCTGAGGTCGACCGTACTCCTCTGCTCCTCTGACCTTGACAGCACTCCTCTGAGGTCGACCGTACTCCTCTGAGGTCGACCGTACTCCTCTGAGGTCGACCGTACTCCTCTGAGGTCGACCGTACTCCTCTGCTCCTCTGACCTTGACAGCACTCCTCTGAGGTCGACCGTACTCCTCTGAGGTCGACCGTACTCCTCTGAGGTCGACCGTACTCCTCTGCTCCTCTGACCTTGACAGCACTCCTCTGACCTTGACAGCACTCCTCTGAGGTCGACCGTACTCCTCTGAGGTCGACCGTACTCCTCTGACCTCGACAGTATGGAACTGGGGGTCAAAAGATGATTTAAAGCATAATGTTTATGGAATTATGTAAAATAATTATTTTTGGGGTCTGAAAACATTAAAGAGCTGCATGCAATGTAGAATACCAAATTCAAAATTAACAATTTGAATGGAACCCAGTCAAATAACAGCAGATGAAGAAAGTGTGTGTGTGCCATGTATTTAATCTGCACCTTTTGTCAATCCAACATTACATTAGTTTTATGTAAATGGCACTGTAACTACAGACCACAAATGAACACAAACACATTTGTTTATCCAGTAAGTGGAAGTGATGCAGTGAGATAACCAAAAACCTAATGCACACGCCTTTTGCTTGGCTTAGACAAACCTTCTCGCCACCTCAGAGAACCTCCTGTGCTTCAAATCCTGACCTGATCAACATGTGCCTTATCTTCACAGCAGCAGCTGCAGGCATGGACTCCATAAAACCCTGTGCTGGAACCCACTCAACTGAGCTGATACCAGAAGATGATAAAACATGATTGGGTGCAATGCTCAAATATTATAATAACAGCCCTCGCCACTGTTGGCTCCTCAGACTTGTTCATGAAAAGACACAAGTGGATTGAGATGATGTGAAACATTCAGTGAATGTCTGTTTGCAGAATAGCTATAGTTATAACAAATGTTAGTCCAGCAGCCTTTTCCTCACAACACAGTGAGGCTATGTAACTCTGCCAGTGTAAGTGGAGAAGAGCTGTTAAAACAAGGACAGCGTCAATTAATCGTTCTCATATCAGTGTCTAACTGGGTCCCTTTTCTTTTACTGCAGGTAACTAACTTTTATCAAAAGCACTTTACACAGGATAGATGGGTTTGGGGTTGTTCTAGTAATAAAACATGTTTTGTGAATGACAGCACTAAGAAAGATTATATAAAATACAGAATGTTTTGGACACTGAATATATTATTGTGAGCAAAGCAAAAAGAACCAAAGAAATACAAAAGTCTTCTTGGGTCAGCCTAATCCAAGTCAAAATGATGTACATTTTAAAGTGAGTGAGGTTTTATATTAAAGGTGCATTATGTAAGTTTTCTGATGCAGGGTCTGCCACCTGCTTGTTTCCATAAAAATCTTGCTGAGCCCAGTATCACAGGTCATAGTGAATGCATTTTTCTTAAGGTTTCCTTAGATAATAAAAAATATCTGCACAAATGCAAGATAGATCTGTTTAATGCCAAACCCCACCAGAAAAAAATGTCACTCTTAAGAGCCAAATCTGATTATTGGACTCTAGTTTTTCTTCAATCACAGTGAGATATGATTCACAGATATATCAGGCAAGTTTTATTTGTCCTTGTCAGTCACTTCAGTTGCATAATTCCTGTTCTAACTCCTCACTGTCAACATTCATGCAATATTCATGACACTACACTGTCATCTGAGCCAAGCTATTAGAAATATCTTAACCTCCCAGGGTTCATATCTTTACATGCCCCATGTAAACCCAATGGGGCACTATTCAAACATGCATAAACTGCCCTGTTGTTTGACTGTTTCCATAGACAACAGCTTGAATAATTTGATTCTGAACAAAAGTCAGCTTGAACATACTGGAAGATAGAAAGCCTTTATGAGGGCATTTAAAGAAACATAATTATGAAAAACAAAACATTGTCAGATTATTCATGGACCCCAAAAATACACAACCTTTCTGTGGGTGATCAAAAAGTTTTCTTCTACCAAAATATCATACTGTTATGGGTTTTACTAACAATGTTCTTCTTATTCTGTGCTAATTAGCCATGACGAGACGTGTTAACTGAGAAATTTACACCATGGACTGGGTGAAGAAAACAACTTGTGGATCGTCACAATTCATGATTTATTTAAGATTAAGATTTTCACATTTCTGTGGGACCAATTACTCCACACAGAGGGATGTGTGTGGATGAATCATACACTGGAGTCTCCATTAAAACTGCATCTGCAAACCCAAGAGGGGAGAATGGAGCAGAGAGACAAACGCTGCACAGAAAAACATGCAGAGATTAAACTGAATTCACACGGCTTTTGACATGAACATCAAAATCCACTTTGTTTCCCTTCAGCAGACTTTCATGTCAGGGCAAAGCATGTGCAGACACAGAGGCTGTTGTGAGGCGAGCACTGCCCAATTAAACTTTCAGGCTCCACTTGCAGACTAAAAAATGTTGTATAGTCACAATTTAAAGGCCTCATTCATAACTAGCTGTGCATGGTGTAGTTCGAGAGCGCTCCCTCCAAACGGGAAGACACTTCAAACTTCTGTGACTCCGTAGCACAATCATTGTGTCCCTGGTTAAACCACATGGCCCACTCCCAGGGCTGGCTTATTTGGAGGCCTTAAACAAGACTTCGTTTGTGGCACACCAAATGACACACATAAATGGACTGAACAATGGATA
Organism: Rhinogobius similis; assembly: GCA_019453435.1. Taxonomy (NCBI): domain Eukaryota; kingdom Metazoa; phylum Chordata; class Actinopteri; order Gobiiformes; family Gobiidae; genus Rhinogobius; species Rhinogobius similis. Next base: position 23,789,647 of record CM033625.1, read on the forward strand.
ATAATAGAATAATGACAAGAAATCAGCAGTGGACTGGGGAGAAAAAGTGATTTGGGATCTCTAGTGGAGCAGACCACATTTATCAACATTTACATTTTTCTTTTTACACTTAGAAATAGGAACATGAGGTCTGAAATTGTGACCGACATTCAAAAAAATTGTGTTGACTAAAAAAATTGAGCAATTTGACAGACTTTGGACCAAATGGTTGATTTATGACTGCTAGCTTCTTTTGAAAATAGATATAAAAAACAAGGACCAGTTAGAAGTTATCTCTTTACTGTAGACAGTCCTAAATATGACTTTTTTTTTTTTTAAACTGTGCTTTCTCAAATGTTATGCAATTTCTGTATCTGCTAAATTCCGTGAAAGCCCATTTTTGATCCTGATTATTCCATTACACTACCTCGTGATTTGTTACATGTTTGCATCCTTGAGAGAGAATTAAATGAACAGTGTCTTCTGTTTTGTCAAATCCGTCCTCACAAATTAAAACAATTTGAAGTCAGATAATTGGTTCCCTGTTGGAGGTTTGTTTGCAGGTGTATCCCAGGGAGAATGTATTTGCCTAAGCCCTGAGCTCCTCCTGCGGTGCACGACTGACGCTGTGGTCCTCCTTTGGCTCGATCACACAGAGAACATGATTATTTTCTCCTCTGCTGCTGAGACTATGATTTATGACTGCTGGCTTCTTTAAGTATTAATTTCCCAAATGCAACAGTAATATATAAAGCACAAGTCCCAAGAGAGCTCGCCTGAAAAGTGTGTAGGTTGAACTTCGGCACTAAAAACTACCTCACTGGTTTTCTGCACTGTTCTGACTGATGCAATGAGACCAAGCCATTTCTTTCCAAATAATAGAAGACACTATTCAATTAAGACTTAAGCCCACGAGAGTCTAATGGACATAACCACCTTGTTTTGAGAAGGACATTGTTAATTAGATTAAGCACTTATTTAGCATCATTTCACACCAGGAGAGCTCTTTTTGAAATCCTAGAGCAATATTAACAGAGGGTAAAGGTCACCTCATAATAAACAGTAAGAAAAAGTGCCACAAGAAAGAAAGAAGCAGGTATTCTAACAGGGTGGTTCCTTCACCTATGTTGTAATGTATGTAGATATGTAATTGTCGCCCCTCAACAAAATGAGAGACACAACTCATATAAAACCCTCATATCAAGACACAGAGTCAGAAACAGATGTTTGGCATGTTTATTTGAAGGCCAAAACATAAAATTACATAAAAATGGTGGGAGGAGGCGTGTGCCAGTTGTGCCAACAGAGCAAACTCAAACAAAGAACAAAACAGGGCCTAACTAAAGATTAACCTGCAAGAAAAGAAAGCAAAAGCCTACGATAACTGATCTAAAGAAAGGCTGTGGTACAAAAACAACACGGGTGGCAACAACTGATAACCTAGTGTGCATAAACAAATAAGGCTACGTGAGGATAAGTGTACAAGGTGCCCACTCACCTAACCTCACCTGTGTTTTATTTCCAGATTGTAGTTTTCCAAGACCAATAACGATTGCATGAGGTGAACCGGCGATACTATCCAGCCATACTAGGAAGCGACGCAGCTCCGTTCATGCTGTAGGGGCAGGGAAGGCAATGATAGCTGCAATTTTGGCTTCCACAGAACATACTTTTCCACCGCCAACCTGCTGACCGAGATATTGCACAGTACTTTGTCCAACTCACACTTGGCAAGAGTTTGCGTTAAATAGGCAGCAGATAGTCTTTTGAAAACTTCTCTCAGCGTTGCTTTGTGGGTAGCCCAATTATTGGTGTAGATAACTATGTCATTCAAATATGCTCTGCAGTTTGGTACGCCTCCCAGTACTTTATTTACCAACCTCTGAAAAGTGGCCGGGGCATTATTGAGTCCAAATGGCAGGAAGTAGTCTGGGGTCACAAAAGCAGAAATATCAGAGGCATAGGGGGTTAATGGAACTTGCAAATATCCCTTAACATGTCGAGTTTCATCGCAGGATGAATTTCATCAATATAATCATCAATGACTGGCAGAGGATGAGTATCAGGAACTGTCACAGCATTGACTTTTCTGAAGTCTGATAAAAAAGCTGATGGGAGCCCCAGATTTTGTACAAAGAGACAGGGGGAACTCCAAGGACTGGAACTATGTACAGCAAGCCCATTTTGTAGTAGATACTCTGTGGGCACTACAATGTGAAAAGCAAAATTTTCACTTTCAGTTCTTCTGACATTACTGGTTCAGAGGCGCATTAGTCCACTGTAGATAATGTATGCCACCTTGTTCTTTCTGGCTGCTTCCTGTTCAACATCAGAGGAGAAACATTTTGATAATGCCTTGTCCCTTTCTGGGCTGTGATAAACTCTGTTCTTGTGGCTGGCAGTGTCACAGCATCCAGGGCACAGGTAGACTTGTCCCCTGGTGTATTGTCAGGCTCTGTTTGGAAGCTATTCTCTGTAACCAAAAAAAAACTGTCAGACAGGTCAACAACATTGTTCTGAGCTTGAGACCTTGTGACAGCACAAGCAGGAAACACATCAGGATGGTCAGGTTCTGGACTTTCGTCAGGGTTGTCCACCACCTCTGGAACAGGGGACACTTTACCTCCTGCCAAGTCATTGCCCAATATGAAATCAACACCTTTAATAGGCAGGGCATGAAGGACAGCAACCTTGTAGAGACTATTGACTCGTGCAGAATTGATATAAATGTTGTGTAAAGGGGCAGGAACAGAACTCATCACCATTGCACTTTGCAGATTGCACTAGTGTGACATGAAGTTTCATTTGAAAGAAGTATTCCTGCTCTGAGTATGGACTGAGAACCTCCTGTGTCTCACAGTACAGTCACTGGAGACTTGTCACTGTGGCTGTCTGTGACATAGACATAATCTTCTGAAATTAATGGTTTTAAACAGGAGTAACGTTCAGAGCATTTGCTTGGTGAATCTTCAGTGGTGGGGCATGTAATGTTTATCAAACCAACACCTTTTGGCTGTGATGGGTGAAGTTACAGCTGTCTACACTTTCGTGACAAACAATCTGCAATTACATGACCCTTATTGTGGCAGTAGTAGCACTCATGCTCCTCATGGGAAGGGGAGTTTGACGACTTGGTCTTTTCAGATACAGTTTTGTCAGGACCAAATGTTGTAGGCCGGGCCACTTGTGAAGACACAAACACATTTTTATGAGTTAGAACAAATGAATCTGCAGGCACAGCTGCTTTAGACAATGTGGTCACCTTCTTTTCATTCAAAAATACATTCTCTCAGGAATTGTATCCTTGAAGTCTTCTGGCAATACCAGTTGACGAAGGAACTCAAAGCTATTCTTTACATCATTAGCTGCACACCATTTGTCAAATAGCAGTCCCTTTTCACGTGCAAACTCTACACTGGACTTCCAGTGATTCCTTAATTTTTGTCTGTAGGCCTCTGGAACCATCAAGAGATAGAGAGGAGACATCTTCTTGTGCTTTACCCACTAATTTACACTGTAGAAGTATGGGCCACGTGTCTCTCAGCCATTCAAGGGCAGTGACTATTCTCTCAAATGCACTGAAATAGGAGTTAACTTCTGTCTCACGAAATGTTGGAACCAATGCAATGTTTTTAGTGACATCAAATGTATGTTTTGAAGGCACATATTCAGATTAGGATACCGATTCAGATTTATGTGGGCTGGCCTTCTCAGCCGACAGTCTCATTGCCTCCAAATCACTTAACTTTACTTCCTTTCCAGCTTGTAATTCTAGTTTGCGTACCTGTAGTGGTAGCTCAAAATCCACCTTATGCACTCTCTCCTTCTCCTCCGCCTTCAGCTGAAGACGAGCCAGGCGAAGCTTTACCTTATCTGGTGCTTGTACCAACACAGGGGCAGCATCACCATCATCTAGGGAGAAAGGCTCGAAACAAGGAGGAGCTGGTGCAGGGTTTGAGTTTTCCTCTCTAACCCTCAAAAAAAGGAAAAGGGAGGCAGGAGCAGCACAGGACTCAGGAAACTGCTTACACGTAACACTATGCAACTCTTTCTGCTCGTCTCAATGGATATGGTATTGATTTGCCTAGAATGCACCACAATTTGGCATTAAATATCTCTGGACAAGCAGGAGATTTTTTTGTTTTTATTTTTATTTTTTTAGCTCTAATAAAAGACAGGTTTACTGCCATATTTTCCAGGCAAAATTGGAAAATCCATATCTGTTTTCAGAGATTTTTTTTTTTTCAGTGTTCAATATATCAATTGACACTAAAGATTATAATCCACAGTTTTTGTAAATAATTTCATGATCATTATGTTTGTTACATTAAAAAGGTTTTCCTAATAAAACAATATCACATCATTTATGAAACACATCCCAATAAAAGGATGTTTGACAGTGGCAGATACACAATACTTGATTCATTCATGGATTGCTTTTCGCATGTTCATCAAAAACACCCATTAAAGGTGGTTTTAGTGCAGACACAGAGAGAATAACAAGAAAAGTTTCCTCCAAACTTTAACTACTGCTCATCTGTGACCTGCTGAGAGCCTCATCTGTTCATCGCTCCGTCTGTGTCTCTGAAAAGGTTTTACCGTTAAATCCATGGTTTACTTTGAGCTCCGGCCTTATCCTCTGTTCTTTTGTTAGACTATCAAAATGCAGAGCTAACAGAATGTGAGAAAATGGCTGCGGCTGTTGCACAAGAGACGCAGACAACATATCTGGGACTCACAAACCTCTCCTTTTGAAGTCCACTTTATTGATTTGCAATCATACCATGAAATGGAAAGTGTGACTGAACATTTGAGCTGCATAGATATGATGTACTTTTCCACTAAAACCTAGCAAGACAGAAATCCCACAATGCCACAGGGAACTCAAAAACACATAATTTGCTCTTGTTATGTTACAGATATTGTTTATATGTAGCATTTTGTATTGCATTTCTGAGCTATTGACTCACAAAACTTGACTTGCAAAAGATTGTAGGGCTGAACAATTAATCAAAATTGAATCAAATTGAATGGACAAAATTAGCAAATCGCAATGTCTGACAAGCAATAATTTCCTCCACAAACAACTAAATATCCTGTTTTGTTCCGTATAAAACTGCTAACATTGTAGTTTGAATGTGTTAAAATGTTCTAAACACACAACTCAAAGCAACAAAAATGTGACTAAAATCATTAAATAATGCATCCTAAATATCAAAAATGTGACTAATAGTGATAAAAATTTGACTGCAAGTGACAAAACATGACTAATGCGACTAAAAATGGCCAGAATGTGACTAAAAGTGACATAAACGTGATTAAACGTTCATTTATTAGTTGTCAAATCATCTTTTGGTTTTCATGTCAATTTCCTGGAACCATTTCCTATAAGATTAAAATAAATAATTATTAAAAATTGCAATTCAATATTTTTTCCAAATTGTGCAGCTCAATTACCCATACTATATATTGTTACACTAGAACGAACCATGTCAAGCAGTGGTAATGATCAAAAATTCTCAACAAAAAAATATACCATCTGTCATACATATAAACAGCTTGGTTACTATCTCTGGGCCATGGAAGCATAAGAGGATTTTATGAAGTAAATGTAAATATTTGTGAAAATCAGAAACTTTTTGCTCCCAAGTAATTTTACCACAAGGTCAAAGACTTATAAAAGGCCAGCCACCCACACAGAAAATATCTCATTTCACTCCCCTTTACTCTCGTACTCTAATGTCTGATGTCTTTTGTTGCTGAATTACCATATAAATAACTGTGTCTGCTTATCTAGGCTAGCTTTATTTTACAAAGCCTGTGGTCCAACAGAGAGAGAGAAGGGGGATGAAGGAGCGCGACTGGGACAACGTTCAACACAGTTAGTCTCCATTTACAGATTCAGTGATCTTGAGTATATTATATTCATTCATTCACTCACTCTCTTCAATCTTTGTGTGCTTAAATGTGCACTATGTAACTTTTCCCCACGAAGCTTTTATTATTGTGAATGGAATGTTCCTCAGTAGCACGATGCTAGATGTATGATAGTGAAAAAAACAGATCTCATTATGTTTTAATGTGTCAAAGGTATCTTTAAACATTGGTTGAAAGGTGCCTATTTTTACTGTTTTGAAACATGTTTTTTGTTTTTCATGAAATAAAATAAGATCTGTTTTGCCCCAGTACAGATTTATTTTAAAAACATCTATTCAGGTGAACATGAGACCATGGCGCTTTTTACTACATCTATTTATTGACCTTATTCTGCCCCGCCCACTTTTGACATTTTTTACACTTCCGTCTGTAAACGCACTTCCGTTTGACGAGAACTCTGTTAAAGCTAATGACGAGCAAGAGAAAAGTTTCGCCCCTAAAATGTTACATAAAGTAGGTTGATTTGTGTAAAATGTTTAATGTACACGAGCAACAACAAGTCAACAACGCAACGATTTCCTGGGCGGTCTGAAAACGGCTTTTTAGTCCGTGTAGAACTTATTTTCTGTTGAGCTCGTCTGCTCCATGTAAACTAATACAACGGAAACAAGACGGCGGCGCGTAAGGCAAATTCCGGAATAAGGTCAATAGGGTGTTTTATTCTACGAGAAGCAGGAAGTGCCTCATTAGCATGCTAATGTTTGTTAGCTTTACCCAAAACTCGCTCTGGGCTGACTAGTCTGAGACGAGTGAAAAGTGCTTATAAACACAATGCGGTGAATATTTAGCCTGCACATACATGTGACTGCTGTAAAGCCTTTAAAACTAAGTTTTGTTTTTCATGTATATATATATATATATATATAAATAAATAAAAATCAGATACAGAACCTTTAATCATCCAACAAATGAGAACTGTCTGTAAAATTAATAAAAAGTGCATCAACATCAACTTATATATTCAATTAATAATTTCAATGTTTACTTTTAATTGCCGTTGTCGTCATTATTATTATTTGCTTGATAATTTGGCAATTTTCAAAACAACATCCACAATACAGTCTACATTTGGATATTTTGCCCACCTTTATGCCTAATGGCATTAAACATATGATGATGATTTTTATTTATAGAGCACTTTTCCACCTAACAGGCACTCAAAGTGCTTTACAAACACCACATTTACATATTGGTCTCATGTCAATTTTAATGTTATCTTTTGGAGAAATGTTGCTTGACTACTACAGTTTGGGCCTTACAGACAAAGTCAAGGTAATCTATGAGAAAATGTTTTATATTCTCCTTTATCTTCTTTTCTTTGTGAACATTTTCAAGCGTCTGGAAATGCAATTGATCTATGAAAAGTCCTGTATATTTAGAAGCAGTGTGAGCTGGCCCACATATCAAATCACGCTGTCAAAAAAGTTGGAAAAAAAAAAGTTGCAAAGCTCTGACTATGATCAGCACAATATTAGTGGACAACCAGAACCAAACTCATTACTTTCAATGTGCATCAAGTCTGTCACGGCACTCGTTGCATCATCACTTCTATTGTCAGAATATTCAGATGGTGGAATTTGGCGAGAGACTTCATGTTCACAACAAAATACAGCTTGATTTATCACTGCAAAGTCAAACATCAGTGTGAAATTAAATAAGAAGCTATTAGCAAATTGGCAGCAAGACCAGGCCATTATTTAAATCTGAATTAGTTGAAGCAAGATCAAATCATTAGACACGAGGATACGGACTTCATTAGCGTTAATAGACTGTGGCACTTTTCTCTTTCGAAACTTTTAGACGAGCACCAAAAAAGAGCAACAGATAAAGAAGAAAGAAAAGACCAATTTCCCGAACGTTTATGAAAATGAAAATGTATCTCTTGTAATCCCTAATAAAAATAGCCTGGTACAATATTGAACGCCTGGTTGCCTGATTTGGTCAGGCCTTTTGGGATTAAGTTGAAGTTTATAATCCTCCCAGACTAGAGACACTTTTACAATATAATTGACTTGATAAGAAAATGACAAGTAATGGCAACATTAAATTGCTATTGTTTGGAAAAATAACACATTAGCTGAAGTCCCATTAAATTTGATCATTGCATTCAAATATGTGAGTGAATACAATTTAATAACTGGGTTACACCTAAAAACGTTTCTTTCTGAAAAGTAATGGAATTGTGAATTGATTTGAGATTTATACTTTCAAATCAGAATTCAACTCCACCGCAGTGAATATTTCAAATACAACCAGGAAGACTGCAATATAAAAAGGTTAAGTAAATGAATTCCATGCATTTCAAAACATGTTTATAGATGTTTACACCATGATGTCACAATATAGTGGCAAAAAAACTAACACGACAATTAAGTGATAATTAGCGATTAACAGCTTAAGAAAACATCAGTGAAAGCCTTCATTTTCTTTCATTTCCATGTTATCATTCCTCAAGTGACCAGTTTTATGAAATCAACTTTTAATAACGTATAGTTAATATAACAAACAGCCAGATAGAACAGAGAAACACACTTTACATTTAAGGCTAGACACTGCAGTTGAAACTTTAATTTAAATATATTAATTTGAAACTTCTCTTGTGGTTTACTCAAATAAATGTAAGAGTTTCATCTTATTTGATGATTTAAAGAAAAAATATGATGCATTTTTCTTATTGTTATTAGCCTTTAAACATGCTCTTGAGTACCTTAAATTTGCCATCTCATGTTTTGAAACAAAAAAAATATAAAGTTTACTATTGATTAAATGACAGGGTTTAACAGCCGGTGTGAAATTACACTTACTGTACATCCAGTCAGTAGAAGTAGTCAGTAGTAGTCAGTAGTAGACCCAATTGAGTGAAGTTAGCTATGAAGGGATGCTATGATATGATGTGGGTTAGCAGGAGCAGTGATCATGTTTAGACGGCAGAAATGCTCATGATTCTCAGATAAGTGACATGAAGTCTGAAAATACATCCTAAAGTTCAGCATGGAGTGAGGATTTTCTTAGGAACATTCCTCAAAACACCATGAATGCAACTGAATGCTACTTCAAGTATGTTTTTGATGACGGACCATTGCTAGAACATGGTTAAAAGCTCAAACACAACAGCTGAAGATTCTTGAATAAGTGACAGCTAAAATCAGAAAAACACATCATCGATCGAGGGAGTTCGGTAGAGTGTGTTTTTGACGGCCAGAGGGAACAGGATTTTCTAATAAGCATTCCTCAAAATAGCATCAATGCAGCTAAATGCAGGTATGTTTTTGATGATGGAACATTGATACAACAAGGTTAGAAGCTCAAGCTCAGTCACTGTAGCACAATATGTTCCCTTTAAGTTCTCATTATACTGTGACCTGAACAACCGAATAACTGCATAGTCTAAACCTCAGGTGCAGCAAGTCTTTACCACATAAAGTTGTTTTCAGAGAACAGTCAGTTACCTAAACACAACCACTGTCATCCGATAACTGCAACAATTCAAGTTGCAATTTCGATCAATTATGTCACCCTATAATCATCAGAATCCTCCAAATCCCAGAGCTCACACATGTTTGTCACGTCCACTCGACCGAGAAGATCTGAATCTGAGGTCTCACAGTCTGACACACGACTTTGAGCCATGTCTCTCTCATTCCTCAAATCCCCAGGAAGCAGCCCCTTAAACACCTGTCTGAGGAGACCATTATTCATCCTAGCTGTAACTGAGAAACATCTGCTGAACACTTTTTCTGCTACGCAATTTATTATTCCGCTTGTAAACAAATGCTAATCCATGAATAAATCACTTAATTAATTTCCTTTTAAAACAGTGGATCCGTTTGGTGATTGTCAATGAATCTCCGTCTGAATCACAGTCTATTTACTATATTCCTTTTTGCACATGAGCCCCGATCCTCAGAGTTTATCTTCTGTCATCTTCAGACATCTCTAATTCCCCCTCGCAGACAAGAAATATCCTTCCTTATCCCCCGTCTTCTCCATCACAGAATTGAAAATTTAATTGATTTAGTCTCTCACATCTCGATCATTACGAGTTTGCCGTGTAACAGCTGAGCCCAGATGAAGTGCAATGGGTTTGGATTCATCTCATTCAAACGTGTCTGTCAAAGTCGATATTTAGTCTTAGCGACTGACGTGGATTTTAAGCCACTGTCAACAGGTTAGGCATCTTTCACAATAACTAGAGGAAAACCAGTCTAGAGTTAAGCTTGGCCATTTGCATTCAATCAATTAAAACACAAAAACCCCTGATACTGATCCATACTAAAACTAATATTGATAACAGACAAGTATTAAAGGACAAATATTAAGCATTATTTGTGTTGTCATTGGCCTTTAAACATGCTCGAGTACTTTTACTTTGGCGTCTCATGTTTTAGAATAACTACAAACCTTTTCTGTTTCCATTTCCCACATCAGGAATTGAGTTACAGCTTAATCTACCTGCTGCAAAGGGAGTTACAAAAGCTACATAAACAAAAGCTAGCTCGCTCCCGAAACGCAGGTATATAGTTGTAATGAACATTTGATGGCAGAAATGTGTGTGTGTGTTATAGACTTAAAAGCAGCTCAGAAGATCTCTGAGCTCGACCTACGACGTCACAAAACCGGAAAATTCAGAACATATTTTTTCAAGGCTAAGATGGGAAAGATTTACTAAACAGGATTCATTAAAAAAGATTGAAAACAACTCCTGCTTGGTTGGTGATGAGGAATGTGATGTCTTTTAATACTGAAAAAAACTGACAAACTCAGATGGTTCCTGATTTAGTATGATCTTCGTCTTGATCTGTATCAGAACTAATTTGTTTTATTACATTTTGTGATGAAAATTCCACTCAGATACAGATTGAATTAAATTGAATTAAATATTTGCTTGGTTTAATAGTACAACGCACAGTTTCAGAATGTAATCCATACTAAACAAGACACAGTCCAAAGAAAAATGAACATTAGCAGCCCACTTTTAAACAACAAACTCCAAATATACAAACTCACTGTGCTATTATTTATTTTTCATTCTCGACAATCAGCCCTCTGAAAACCAACAGTGAAATCCTCTAATGCTGCAGTATTGATTTCAAAAGTGTTGGATTTAGAGCAAAGCCTAACAGCAGTTTCCTGATTTATTGTTGATCTTGACACTTTATCTCATCATTGCATTAAGGCACTATAAATACTGTTTTCGTATTGATTTGATGCAGGAGGAACTGGTGAGACAGAAGACAAATACTGTATATCTCTATCACCGCAGCAGCAACAAGAGCTGGAGGCCATTTTTAATCCATGTACATTACAGGATATGAAACGTCGCTTATGAAAAATGGCGGCTATGGCTTGCACACATTTAAAAAAATCCTAACAACTCCAGTACGACACAGTTTATCACACCATGGCGGGGCATATGGGGCTCTCTGCGAGGGGTGGGCACAGAAATCTTGTGAAAGCAGACTGGAATAAAACCAAGTGTGATTTTCTGTTGTCACATTATGGCTAACTCAGATTAATTGGACTAAGAAAAATACTCCGGGGAAAGTATGCTTTCAGACTAAACGAAAACAAGCCCGAAACGCCGATCTATCAGGTAGATGAGATAGTGTGTTAAAAGCTGCCAGTCGTTTCCATCAGTTAAACGCACACGCCAAAAGCTCAAAAATCCAAAGTTTGAACACGTTTGATAACTTACCTGAAGGTGAGGATGAAGAGATGATGGGTAGAACAGGTCCAGAGACATGAAACGAAAGAGAAAGAAAGAGAAAATCACATGGTTAATAATAATTCAAGTGCAATTACATTCAAAATCAAAAGAAGTCCAGCCAACAGTGGAAGCACCAGTGGAAGTGTGCGTCAGTGAGCCTGGATTGTGCTCACTGAGTGCATAAAAGGTCTATAGAAAGATAAACAATAAACGTTTAAAGAGTCTGGAGATCTTTCAGTTTGAGAGCGTGAGTAAAAGAGTGAAAACCCATCATTTGACTTTGCACTTTCAATACTGAAGGGGAAAGAGAACTGCTGTTGAAACTTTCCAGGTTGTGACAGCATCAAATGAAGAATGAGCGTGACACATCAGTCTTTAATATTCAAAGCCTTGAGAGCTACACTTCTCATTTCAACCGGAGATGTTTTAAAGGTACCAGTGCAATGATGAATAAAAATGTTTGGGTACTACTGGTACTGCCGGGAAATGAAAATGGAACTATAAACTTGTACTGAAATCATGTAATTAACTTCTAATAACACGTTTTGATGTCTGTTGGGTCTTGGGAAAGCAATACAGGCAGTTACAAATCCACTTTATATATGGAATGAGTTATAAATGGAACAGTTTCTAAAGTGCTGCACAGACACAAAAGGGTATAATAAGAGCTCAATTTGATCTTACTTGACCTAAAATAATACAACCAGTTAGAAGCAAAGTAAAGCTAAATAAAAAGAAAACCCCACAAAGGACCACACAGATTTACAAAAAATAATTAGGGCTGCAAGATTAATCACAATCAAACTGAAATAGCAGTTTTAATGAATGCAATACAATTTTTAAAGTACCCAAATTTCAACCACACACAACATTTCCTGTTTTTCTTCTGCATAAAAACTGTTCAAACATGTTCTCAAATACAAATGTGCTTCTTTAATTGGTTTGTCAATTTGTAGATTCATAGCTACTGCAGTTTATTTATTTATTTATTTTTTGTCAAAATGTAAACTTTGAACAGAATCTAATCATTAACACAGAAATCACAAATCTAAATCGCAATCGTAATAGTTGTCAGAAAAATCTAAATTCCATATTTTTCCCACATTGTGCAGCCCTAATAAAAATAATGAAATTAAATTTGAATGACATTAGTGACATTTATGAACACTGTAGTTCAATTTTATCATTCTAGATAATGATTAAAACAGGAATACGAACAGAAAAATGTAATGTATGTAGTGTATCGTTGAAGTACTGGTTTCCAAAAAAATTTAAATAAATGCAATGTAGCCAGCTCTGACTTGAATCTAACCTTGGCATAATTACAAACCAGGCACAATGCTTTCAAAATTAGAAACGGAGTATGAATATTATTAAATCCAAAAAGTCAAGTTCCCAGTTTTCAGGAAATAAAACACTTATATCAAAAAAGAGAGAGGAAAAAAAAACATATGCAGGCGCAGGCAAATGTATTATTAATGCAAGACCTAACCACAGAGCACAAACACAATAAATATCTTCTACCACCACCTGAAGGGAGGTCATAGGGCATGTTTCCTATGAGAGAATATGAGAGTGTGATTTAGAGTGTCTGGATGCACAGTTTGACTCCTCTCCTGCTGTTTGGAGCTTATCTGTTCCATCTCTAAGGCTTGTTTCTCTGTCCAAGTCCAGCATTAAGTGCCTTTGTCATGTCCTCTATCCTCCATCCCCTCTCCATTTTATCTACAGAATCCGCAAACTCTGTCAGCGGATCTCGGAGAACTAGTTTGGACGTCCCGGTTTAGTGTTTCGGAAATGGCCAGACAGAAAACAGTTTAGAGTAAATGCTGCACAAACTCAGACTGACAAAAGCTCTACTTGCTCTCTCTTTTCGTACGTTTATTGAGGTTTTCTGCCACTGGAAAAGTCAATAAGGCAAACTGAATGTATTTGGTAAAACAACAAGAAAGAACTGAGAAGTGAGGCTCAACATAAGAAATGATACTCAAATAAACAACCAGATATTAAAGAAGATTTGTTATGCTTTTGACTGGTAATATCCATATAATTACATTTAATACATACATTTTAAATAGTTACCGAGCAGTGTACAAGTCCCATGATTGTCCTAAAGGGTTCCATCGCTGCATCTACTCTTTTCTAAACCTACAAACTGACATAACAGCCTGCTCTGATTTGCAAGAGCTCAAAAAATAATGACAGTTTGAAATTCAGTTTGACACAGTTTGGTCAAGTTTGTATTAAAGACTGAACTAAAATGCTTCTGAACTTGGTCTAAAAAGTAACCAGCACTCTGTTAGAGCTGCACAATTTGGGAAAAATATCTAATTGCGATTTTTCTGACCACTGTGATTGCGTTTAGATTTGCAATTTATGTTTTAACAAAGGGATCCTGTTCAGAGTTTACATTTTAAACGCAACCAGGAGAATTGACAGAAAGACTGAAATATGAACGTTTTTGTCGCTTTTAGAAGTGCTTTAGTCACTTTTAGTCAAGTTTTTGTCTCTTTTAGTTGCGCGTTTGTTGCTTTTAGTCATGGCTTTGTAGCTTTAGATTGCATTTCGTTGCTTTAGGTCGTATTTTTGTTGCTTGTTCCAGAGCATGACAAATCTAAGCTACAAGGTTAGCACTTTTTATGCAGAATAAAACAGGACATTTTGTTGTTTGGAGGAAATTATCGCACTTTATTATAATTGCAGTCTTCACGAGTTGCGTATCATTTTCATACGATGTGCATAATTTTTTACTTTTACCTGAAGTGTGGCAGCAGTATGCCTCTATGTATTTGTAATCGAGTCATTATAAGCCATGTAACTGTACTTTAACTGGAGTACAAATGTTCAGTTCTCTTTAAAACCACTGACAGACACAGATTATTATTGTACATTTAGATCACAATACTAATCTAAATACTGATCTTCATAGAAACGGGTCTATTGACGTCCAGTGGATATCTATGGAATATCAGATTTCTCATCGGCAAAAACAGAAAACATTAGATGACCTGAGATATTATTCAAACCCTCTGTTACTCGTCACTCACACAACCTTTAAAGCAAATCAATCCGAAAGTTTTGGTTTCAATAAACTCATGGCGCTAAGTTTAGAAACAGGATACGTTCGCTTTCATCAGTCAGTCTTAATCTGCTCCTGTCAGACGCTGAAATGCCCCACCTTCATCACAACATATTAAATGTCAATTCAAAGTCACTTTTCATAATTACGTTTTATTGTTCACAAGCATCAAGATTTAAGTGGCACATTGGAATAAAACCTGTCAGCGAGTGACTGAAAACCAACTCAAAATATGACATTAAGATTAATCAAACATGTGCAGGCAAAATGTGATATTTGGTGAACAAAGAATGCACAATATAATACACATGACCTTGAATCTAGCTGTGGGTCACGTCTTTAAACTCTGAATAAACAGACGACCTCGGTGCATTCACTAATATGTACGCAAACATTTACAGATATGACCATGTGACAATAATGGACTGAACATGGAATGGCTCTTCACACAAACAGTCCGCTCCCTTCCTGTGATGCTTTAAGATTTGAGGTCAGAGAGGTCCTTCACATTATTTTAACAGTTGCGATGCAGAATCAGATGGGCGACAGCAGCATATAAACTCTGCCCCACTTGAACACTCGCCCTCCAAACACTTCATTTTGTATGCAGATGTAATGATGCATGTGTGAGGGCTTATTATGGTGAAAACAAGACACTCAAATGTCAATGAAAGGTCTCTTCACCTCGCCGGACAAAAACATGCTGCTTGTTCAGGTCAGAATATTCAAATACTGCATTCAGCATCAAGATAATCTACTGTATTATAAAATATGCAATGTTTTATTTTAAATAAACCAAGAGCCTGAAACAGACAAAGATGGTACAAGAGGTATATTGCAATATTTAGATTAAGGTTCCTTAATAAACTATTTATAATGCATTAAAAAGAACTTGTTATTTGTTTACTTATAAGTCATATACAAGCATTTATCACATGACTATTGAAAAAAATAATAAGCATCTTATTGATTTTCTGTACACGTGGTTTATTAACACATACATGTGTAAGTTGATTATTGGCTTATTAACATTTATAAGGTATTCTAAGTGCAACAAATATCTAATGCCTATTAACGCCTAATAAATAGTTTACTAAGTAACCTTAATCTATAGAGATTCCAAATATTTTAATATAAGGTGAGTGACTCCTCTGGTTGGCTGAGGAGAAAGGTGCTGGGCCAATCCGAGCCGCCGCAGGGTGGTCCAATAAACGAGATCCTCGCCAGGCAATCCAGGTAGAACCAGAGAAAAAAGGGAGGGGCAAGTACAAAATAAAAAAACAGGGGCCGTGGCCCGTAACACTCCCCCTCTTAAGAGTGTAGCTACAATTTTGGACCCACCAACTCCACACTATAATCATCTACGAAAAAAAAGAGAGGAAAAACTTCCCAAAACAAAAATACTCACGTTCTGGACAAGGCATCGGCCAAAACATTGTCAGACCCTTTTTTATGGCAAATCTGCAGATTAAAATCTTGCACCATCAGCGCCCAGCGCATTAGTCGTTGGTTGTGGTTGTACATGCGAGAGAGAAAAACGAGTGGGTTATGGTCTGTAAAAACAACAACAGGCAGAGAACTTGATCCAAGATAAACTTCGAAATGTTGAAGGGCAAGCAACAGGGACAACGTTTCCTTTTCGATGGTGGAATAGGCCAATTGATGTTTATTGAACTTCTTAGAAAAATAGCAAACTGGATGGTCCACTCCACTGTCATCCTCCTGCATCAGAACCGCACCAGCTCCAACTCCACTAGCATCCACCTCCAACTTGAACGCACGGGAGCAATCTGGGGTAGCGAGCACAGGAGCATGGCACAACAAAGATTTTACACTCTCAAACGCATGTTGGCACGCAGGTGACCACAAGAAGTCGACCTTGGGGCAAAAACTGCGATAGTAACCTGCCATGCCCAAAAAGGAGCGGAGTGCACGTCGGGTAGACGGAGGGGGGTATGAAACTATAGCAGCAATCTTTGAATCGATAGGGCGCACTTGGCCCTGACCCACCTCTCGACCAAGATAAATGACTGTGGCTTTTCCAAATTCGCATTTAGCCAAATTTAAGGTGAGGGACGCTTGAGCAAGACGGGTGAAAACTTGTCTCAACGTCTCTACGTGCTCCTCCCAAGTGGAAGAATGTACGATCAAATCGTCAAGGTAGGCGTTACACTGGGGCAAACCCTGTAAAACGATATTGACAAGCCGTTGAAAGGTGGCAGGGGCATTGCACATACCAAAGGCCATCACTGTATATTGAAGAAAATAATCAGGGGTGACAAAGGCGGAAATCTCTGACGCGCGCTCAGTGAGTGGCACTTGCCAATAACCTTTCAATAGGTCGAGTTTGGAGACGTATTTGGCGGAGCCGAGGTTGTCCACGCAATCCTCCATGCGGGGCATGGGATATGCGTCAGGGACGGTCACGGCATTAACTTTTCTGTAATCGGTAATGAAGCGGGGAGTACCGTCGGGTTTTCCCTCAACTAAACACGGGGAACTCCACGCGCTGGAGCTCGGTTTAGCAAGCCCATGTTGCAGCAGGTATTCAGCCTCCTGTTTCATAAGCGCACGTTTGGCAGGGTTAACCCGGTAGGGATGTTGTCGAATAGGTTTGGCATCCTTAACGTCAATGTCATGGGTCAATACAGATGTTTGTGATGGCACATCATTGAATAAACAGGGAAATTCATGGACAAGGTTAACAATGTCATCCCGTTGAGCATCACTCAGATGTACAAGATGCATAGGCAGTTCCTTCAACATTTGGGAATTTGGTAAACGTGCACCTTTGGGCTGGTGAGCCACAATATCAGCCTCCATAGGAGAAGAATCAGCGTCAACAATTATCAGCGCTGAGGCGCTAGGAGGCGGGGCGAGGTCAGGTTGCGCAGAGTGGGTACGCGTATGATACTCCTTAAGCATGTTAACGTGACAAACTCGAGTTTTACGGCCTCGGTCTGGAGTAGCGATAACATAATTCGTTTCGTTCAATTTTTGTTTTACCTCATAAGGACCAGCGAATTTTGCGGATAAGGCGTTTCCTGGAAGAGGAAGTAAAACCAGAACCTGATCACCTGCAGAGAACTCGCGTTTTGCAGCCCTGCTGTCAAAACGACGTTTCATATTTTGTTGCGCGTCCCCAAGAGAAGCTTTGGCAATTTTATTGGCCATCAGTAATCGTTCTCGAAAATTACTAACGTAATCTAATATATTATAAGTCGGCGAAGAATACGATGAGAGGAGTTTTTCTTTTAGTGCTTTTAAAGGACCGCGGGCGTCTTGCGAACCAAGTCAGCAGGGCTGAAACCAAGAGATTCTTGCACAGCATCTCTGGCAGCGAACAAAACGAACGGAATTCCATCATCCCAACTTTTTCCAGTTTCAAGACAATATTTACGCAGCATAGATTTTAGTGTTTGATGCCAACGCTCCAGTGCGCCCTGGGATTCAGGATGGTACGCACTGGACACGACATGGTGGACATCAAGGGTATGGGCAACTTGGTTAAACAATTTCGATTGGAAATTAGCACCTTGGTCTGTTTGGATTATGCGGGGGAGGCCAAAAAGAGAGAAGAAGTTCGTCAACGCTTTTATTACCGAACGGGAATTAATTTTTCGCAGTGGAATGGCCTCCGGAAAGCGGGTAGCAGCGCACATAATGGTAAGTAGATATTCATTTCCACTCTGAGTGTGGGGAAGAGGTCCAACACAGTCTACCAGGACACGTTCAAAGGGTTGGCCTAACGCAGGAATCGGATGGAGTGGAGCTGGAGGTATGGGTTGGTTGGGTTTGCCTACAAGCTGGCACAGATGACAGGTGCGGCAAAATATAGCCACATCTCTTTTCATTCCTGGCCAGGAAAAATGTTTCAGCGTTTGTTGATATGTTTTTGTGATTCCTAAATGGCCTGACCACTTACTTTCATGTGCCACAGCTAAAATAGACTTACGGTAACAGGTGGGCACAACGATTTGGTATACCGCGTTGAGCTGACAAGCGGAGGAGGAAATTGGGGACCATTTACGCATAAGCAAATCATCGTCAAGGAAATAGCAAGTCGGCGTTTTATCCCGTTGCTCACCACTCACCACACTGTGAAATAGTTTGCGTAACGTTGGATCAGTCCTCTGCTCTGAGCTCAGCCCAGCACGCGAACACGGCAGAGACAGACCCTCCATCATAGGAGATGCAACCATTTTAGCACGAGGTGGAGTGTCAGCCCGGGTCTCAGGAGTAGGCTCAGGTGAATCTGAAACGGTTGACAAAAAAGTATCAGACAAATCCACATCGGTGTTCTGGCGTGCTTGGGCGCGCGTAAGGGCGCAGATCGGGTAAAGCTCAGTAGAGTCAGTACCCTGGTCAATGGGTTGCGGGGAATTGACTACCTCCAGGGTAGGAGTAACCTTACCCCCAGCAATATCATTTCCGAGTAGCATTTCTACTCCAGAAATATGCAACGCAGGGCACACAGCGATCGGAAAAATGCCTGTGACGAGGTTAGACTTGATGTGTACATAATGGACGGGTTGCAGACTATACCCCATTTCAATTCCCCGTAACACAGACCCATAACCGCACGAAGATTTAGAGGAAAAGGGGAGCGCACTGGCTAAAATTACTGACTGAGACCCACCAGTGTCTCTCAAAATGCGAACTGGACGCTGATCAGTTGCCTCTCCAGAGAGAGACATGAGTCCATCAAAGATGAACGGCTTAAAACAAGCATCTGCAGTTTGACTGAGGTCGGGAGTAGAATTAGTTTTAATTAACCCAACGCCTTTTGGTTTAGGGGCGGACTGATCCGCTTTTCGTTTAAGGGCCAAACAATTAGCGATGACATGTCCAGGTTTGTGACAGTAAAAACACTCCCTTTGTTCTCGGTTGGCAGGTGTGGCACTGGAAGAACGAGGGCTGAGTTCTGGAGCAGGGGGGCGAGGTTTCTCTGAGTGATTGGTGAATGTAATCCTGTGAGTCAAAACGAACTCATCTGCCAATACAGCGGCCTCGGTTAACGTTTTCACTTTTTGTTCATTTAAGTAAACTACCACTCGTTCAGGGAGATTTTTCTTGAAATCTTCCAACAAAATAAGGTCGCGCAACTTAGAGAAAGACTCAGCTTTGGCTGACATACACCATTTATCAAAAAGAGTTCCCTTCTCCCTGGCAAACTCGACGTAAGTCCTACTTGGGGCTTTTTTGTGATTTCTAAACTTCTGGCGGTATGCTTCCGGAACAAGTTCGTATGCGCGCAGGATTGCAGCTTTAACAGAATCATAGCGCATGCTTTCCTCAAAAGATAGAGCGGCAGAGACTTCTTGAGCCTTGCCGTGTACTTTGCATTGTAATACTGTAGCCCACACCTCGCGCGGACACTTTAAGGCCAAAGCAATGCGCTCAAAGGCTGGGAAATATGAGTCAACTTCAGATTCACGAAAAATTGGAAAAAGGGAAACATATTTACTTACATCCAACGCGCAGACCTGGCTAGTAGGCGGGGGGGCGTCCCCAGCTGCAGGGCTGGTAGGAAGGCGGCCTTGTGCCTCAAGCTCGAGCCGCTTTAGTTTCACAGTGGTGTCGGCTTCGATTTCCAGCTGCTTGATTTTGAGTTGTAACTCCATTTGGGCATTGCGCTCCTTCTCCTTTTCCGCGGCTTCCATTTTAAGGCGCTCCAGGCGTACTTTGTGCCGAGCAGCAACCTTTCTGGAGCCAGGGGAGCTAGAGGGTGAAAGAGGGTCATACCGAGGGAGCGTGAACGGTTGATCAAGCCGGTCAGCAGACTCAGCAGCCTCTCCTTCCCCACGAGGAGAACTTGTTAGTCCCTCCTGTTTGGGAGAGAAGGCAACCCCGGAGGTAGTTACGTTTGAGCACACATTTATTTCCACAGCCTGTGTCTCCGGCTGTTCCACAAGAACCTCCACACCTTCCTCCAAAGCCTCTGGCAAGCGTAGACTGCCCCGCTCCACCAGCCAGTCCACAATCGTGGTTTTCAGCTCTGCTTTTCTCAAGTTTTTGTCGTAACGAATTTGGAGTATTTCTGCGATTTGGACCAAATCAGCCTTTTTACCTTTCTCAAGCTCCTCAAGAGTTGGCTGAGACAAAAATTCACTCAAATTGAAGGAAGCCATTTTGTGTCCGCCGTGCTCACTTACCTACTTACAAAAATTCCAAACTTACCTACTCTGTCACAAAAAAAAATCTTACAATTTTAGCCTCGGGAAATGGGTTACATTTATCCCGGACGAGCCCCCACTTGTTACGACCAGCCTACCTAGGGAGTAAGGGAAGTAACAAAATACCAAGATTTAAAATTGGTAACTAAAATTGTAGTTTAATAAATGACAGAAATAAGGTAAAATTTGCAACAAAAGGTGTCCACAATTTAGGGTATAATTGACAACAACTAAACTTAATGGTTTACAAAAGAAAGAGACTAAACTAAACAAAAAAAAGGATCACAGTTAAACAATTCAAGAAAAATAACCTAGGCTCCACTAATTCAATTGAACAAAGATTCTAAATACAAATTAGCAAGTGTCTCAACGAAAAAATAGACAAATAGTGCTAGCAGCTACTTTCTTACACAAATATGAGACACAACAAGTGGCAAACTGAACTACCAAAGTCCAGCTGCCCTGAGCCAGCGGAAGATAGTCTTTTTATAGGGCGGGGCGCGTCAGGTGACTCCTCTGGTTGGCTGAGGAGAAAGGTGCTGGGCCAATCCGAGCCGCCGCAGGGTGGTCCAATAAACGAGATCCTCGCCAGGCAATCCAGGTAGAACCAGAGAAAAAAGGGAGGGGCAAGTACAAAATAAAAAAAACAGGGGCCGTGGCCCGTAACAATTAATAATGTAATATAAATGTTTTTTAAGACACCAACATACTTTGTGAGATTTAATTGTTATTATGTTTATGATAAGGATGTGTACATTTCCATACTACCCTTATCATGAACAAGTGCATGGAGAGGTGCCACCAACCTCTTAAAATGATCAGAAGCAGTGTAGAAAATAAATTAAATAAGAAACTACAATTTTTTTCTGCACATAAATGGTATTTAATGGTTTTGTGGGTCAAGCTAATTATTATGGTAAATGCTGAGAAGAATTATATCTTTTTTTTTGCTTGATGTAAAAGTGATGTTATTTGTTCAATTATAAATGCTCTTTAGCAAATGGTAATACCACAAGGACTACTCTTATTGTTAGCAATGAATCTACATAAAATAATTTGGATGCGAACTTCAAGCTGGAGGCTTTGCTCACACACCAACAGGGGGCGATCAAGAGCCCGAAGGCAAGGAGACCCAGCTGGTGTCTCTCACCATCCGAGCCCCTCAAACCCAGAGGAAAGCCTCCTTGTCCAGTCACTTACACCCGGCGGAGAGCCTTCTGTTCAAGGAGCTCCGAGAGCAGCTGGAGAGAGCGAGGGCTGAGCTGCAAAATCAGCTCCAAGTCAGAGACTCACTGGACCGCAAGCTGAACACTCAGGAGAGACTGGCAGACGAAAAAGACTTTGAGTTAAAAAAGTCAATATTACTCTACAAACTAAAAAAGTAATAGCTACAAGAGAAAATTAAGGCACATAAATATATCCACATTTTAAATTGGGAATGTTCATTCTGTCTCTTGTAATTATTAACTTGAGAGTTTCTTCTAATAAGACAGTTATAAAAAGTAAAAAGCTACAACTTGTCTTAACTCTCAAGTTAATATATCCACATCTTTAAAACACTGCAACAAGACAACACGTAACTCAAACAACAACTGGCCAATGCCAACAGTGTCATGTGAAAAAGGAAACATTTAAAAATCAGGACAACAAAATCACTCACTCACTCACTAAAAATAAAGGTCCGGTCAGTGCCAGACAAACCAAAGAGAGAGCACCAATTATAGCCATTTAAACAAGCACTAAAGCAGGTCTAATGAAGGAGAACAAGCAGCTGTCCAGAAAGGTGCAGGGGCTCTCCTCTAACCGGTGCTCATCGCAGGAGGAGGTGTGCTTGTGGATAATGGAGAAGAGGGATCTGTAGTGAACAAAGGGCACAGCAGGCCACACTGAAAAGACAGCCCGACCCCGAGGAGCAGGGGAGGGTGCTCGGACGCCAACAGTGCCACAGCACCTCCACTTGATAATTATGTGTAGTTACAAAAAAAAACTTGAATAGAGTGTAAAAAGATGTATGGAACACAATTTTTTGCTTGGAAAGGTAAAGCATTAGTGTCTGTGTCAGGGCTTGGCTCTATCCATAATTCATGATGTTTTCAATTTTTCATTTGAATTCTGTTAATCATGATTTATAGATTTACATCTTCAGTTTTGCAAATAGTGATATCGGTCTCAGGCTTAAAAGCTGGTATGGTGCATAGTGGTGATTAATACAGAACATAGTATGAAAAGTGGTAGCATATAGTGTCCGATTTCCCATATTATCCGGCAGTTTAATAGAAAACCTTGACGAACTCACTGCACTGTACTCACTAAAATAATTCTGATATTTTATGATTGATATCAAGACATTCAAACCATATAACGCATAAAAATCTGCCAAACTATTCTCCCTCAGTTCCAGAGGCGCAGCTGCACATCTGCTTCTGGCAAATGCTCTCCCCCTCACACTGTCCTTGTTGATGTATTTCACGGAGATAATGGAGTGAACTCAGGCACATTATTTAAAGTAAAACCCATTTAAAGTTATCAAATAGCTCAACTCTGACATTTTGGGGGGGTAATTTCACTTTTGCCTCAGATTCCGATGATAACAGGCTTCGTCTCATCTTA
This sequence comes from Rhinogobius similis, assembly GCA_019453435.1. Classification (NCBI taxonomy): domain Eukaryota; kingdom Metazoa; phylum Chordata; class Actinopteri; order Gobiiformes; family Gobiidae; genus Rhinogobius; species Rhinogobius similis. The sequence goes on from CM033625.1 coordinate 23,813,135, forward strand.
GCTGCGGCTCGGAATGGATTATACACCAACACCAGATAAATGGCACTCCTGTGAATCAAAGCTGAATTTTTTGGAAGATGGAACAGAAGATGAGACCTTCATTTGAGGATGACCCCATCGGAATGAGCCGTCATCGCCGAGTGTTTCTGTAAGTGAACATTATCGGCCTTGTTTCTGAATGCCATCGCAATACAGACTCAACCTTTTCACAGAATACTAAAACGTCAGGCGAAGGTAGACAGAGAAATTCTATGGCGAAATGTCACAATGGAAATGATACAACTTGTAGTAATGCTGCTTGTAATGGCGGGTGATCTGCCAAAAAAAAGCATTTCACAATTTTCTGGAAACTATAGGTCATTTTTTATTTGATTATGTTGTGACTTATGCCAAGTCACTAAATATTGTATAATAAAAGTACCTAAAGTCATCTTCTGCTTTTCAAATTCACACATTTTTGGTGAAATTCAGTCAGAGCACTACAGGGGGTGACCAATATTTTTGTCTCCAGGCTCATTGCTTTGCCTAGAATATTCCACAGCGTAGCATCAGTAATAACATCTGCAATTAGGGGAAAATGCAAGCTAGATAAGTTGAATGCCATATTGTGGTACATTCCAGGCAAAGCAATAGCATCTGCCTGGTACCGTACCCTTCACCAGAAAAAGTTAGTTTGTTTTTTGGACTCAAATCTCAATTTCCACCTTGAGATTAAAAAAGTTACCAATCCTTTTTCCTTCACCTCCGTCCTCTCACGTCCTGACCTGGAAAAAGCCACCAATGCTCTCATCTTTTTCTGTCTTCTTTATTGTAAGTCCGTCCTCTCCAGCCTCGACACCAAATCCATCTCACACCTCCAACCAGAGTGTGATATTAACAATGCAGCAGCTAGACTTCTCACTTGTTTCGCTGGTTTTAACGGTACCAAAAACTAAATATCATGCAAGTACTTGTACCAAAAATCCTAATTGAAAGCTTGATATGCAGCCCAGTCGCCACAAAAACACATACATAATTTACATTTCTGTAATTCCATTTATGGAATTTGACAACAACAACTATAGCATGGTTCATTCATTCATTCATTCATTTTCTACCGCTTATTCCCGTTAGGGGTCGCGGGTGACTGGAGCCTATCCCAGTGACTTTGGGCCTTAGGTGGGGTACACCCTGGACAGTGGCCAACTCGTCGCAGGGCTAACACAGAGACATGGACAGACAACCATTCACTCTCACATTCATTCACTAGGGACAATTTAGAGTTCTCAATTAACCTACACAGTCATGTCTTTGGACGGTGGGAGGAAGCCGGAGAACCCGGAGAGAACCCACGGTAACACGGGGAGGACATGCAGACTCCACTCCAGAGAGATCGTGTGATGTTCGGAATTCGAACCCACGATGTTGGGGTGGTCCGGGATTCGAACCCACGATCTCCTTATTGAGAGGCAGAAGCTCTAGCCGCTCTGCCACCGTGCACCCCACTATAGCATGGTTTTGTTGTCAAAATATGTACATTTTGTACAAGTACGTCTGTGAAAAAGTACATATTTTTTTTGTGTTTTTTTTGGGGGGGGATTATGCTGCATGAATACGTCAACGGGAAATGTTCATATTTCACATTTTTCAAATTATGTTACATAAGAATGTCAGTTTATCAATAATATTATCAATAATAAACCCTAACCCTAAACCCCAACGCAGACTCTAACCCTAACATGCAAAATGTAACGTGTACGCTTTCCTCAAATGTACATATTGAACGTATTTGCAAAACATAACATGTGTACATTTTCCTCAAACTTACGTATTAAATGTATTTTTGCAACAAAAACATATACAATAGTTACGTAATTGCAAAAAAATAAATTATGTATGCATTTTTCTGGAGACAAGGTTGCAGCATGGAAGTGGCAGCATACACTACACATCAGCCCTGTTTTACGTTCTTTCCACTGGCTCCTTGTGCGTTTTAGAACTGATTTTAAGATTTTATGGATCACTTTTAAAGCTCGTTTACGTCTAGCACCAAGGTACATGTGAACTTTTAACCCTACGAGCCCCCGTGCACCCTCAGATCATCAGGCAGGTCCCTGTTAGCTGTTCCAAAGTCGAGGCTCCAGATAAACGCCTCCTCGGCTTTGGGACGATCTGCCTGAGAAAATAAGCACCATCAGTGATCTTGTAACTCAATCATGTTGTCTTTTCTTTTTTTTAATTGAAGGCACGTTTGCTGTATAGTCTGACAGTAAGATGATGAGTTACAGGATTAGCAACAACACAGCTTTATGTTTTTTTATGGAAATGTTGATAAGTTCTTTATGCAGATGTTTATCTCTGAAATTAACACAATTTTATGGCAGCAGAGTATATGAAAATGCAATCAAAAAGGTGATTCGCAACCATATTTATTCTCCTATTTATCATCACCATATTGTCCCTTCCAATAAAATTATGTAAAAAGAAAGTTTGATATAAAAGTGTGAAATTGCAATACAAGTGGATTTTAATTTCATAAAACAGTTTGGGGTTAGGCAAACACTAACAAAACTGGCAAGATTCCTGGATTTGGCACGGCTTTGTCTGTTTTAGAAAGGCCTCGCAGGGGGGCCAAAGCGAGAAACAACAATAATGTTCTGACAAACTTCAAGCAGCTTTTTGGGAAGAGGTGGTATCCACAGAACTCAGCGGGAGAACAACAACAACACTGACAAACAGAACAGAAAATACACACAAAAAAGGCAACAAAAGACTCTGCATGTATAAAAGTAGAGATTTGTTTTTTTTTTATATTCAAACATGCCACTTCAGGTGAGGACGAGCAAGATCCAGACAAAAGATAAAGGTCCTCAAAATAAAAAAAAACACCCCGTTGGTAATCAGTTGACACCTTTTTGAAACCTTCGTTAATAGTCGTAAAATACAAACCTTTGACCAAGAACATTTTTAAATAGAACCACAACTTATTAAATTAGATTGTATTTGGTCCATGAGTTTTTCACCCACACTCCTCAGAATCACAGTGCTTCTCGATCCAAAAACAGCAGTGCTCATTTGCCTCACATCATGCTGATTTAATTAACAACCCCAATCAAACCGAACAGCCTGAAATGACACAGATGAAGCTGAAATCAAATCAAAGAGCCATCAGGATGTGTGATGAGTCGACAGGAAACTGCTCTAACAAGCTGGGTGCTTTGGCCGACCGTTTTGGTAGATATCTTAGAGCTTATTAATAGCGGTTAACAGCATGACATTACATATTGCACAAACAGTAGGTGATGTCCCACACACACAGCAAGAAAATACAATGGGAAACAGATTATTGCATACAAAACCTATGGCAATGGTTTTGACTACATATAAACTCTGAATTTGAAGACAACTTGTTTGTAAGGACACACAATATGAAGCTTAAATCATAAAATTGTCAGTAGAGAGATGTCTCCAAGTTTCAATGCAGTTAATAAAAAAGAACTGTCTTTTTTGCCAGAAAAACACAGATCCGTGAGTCTCTCCTCAACTGTGTCGGAATGAGAAATGAGATAAAGTTAAGGCTGAATAATTTTGCAGGATCTTTGTCACTGTGGATTAAAAGATTGACTCCTCTGGGGAAAGGTCCACAACCTGCTTGTATGGTGTCACTGCTTTGCCTGGAATGTTCCACAGCTTCGTGTGTGTGTGAGTGTGTGTGTGTGTACAGGTGTTTGGCTGGGTGGGATGTAGGTATGCGTGTACGTTTTGAATGTTCTGTAGCACTTACATTTTTGTATGAGAAGCAGTGCCGCCGCTCCCATTACACACATAACGCTCAGTGCGTGGGGGATCAAGTGCTGCGAGAGGCACCAGCACGCACTTATAGTCCGAATTTTACGGTATTTGTCTGCACCTACATGTATACATTGAAAATAAAAATCAGAACAAAAAGGTCAAATACTGTATTTGTGACGAAATGTAGGAGGAATACGATTGTGACAATACAGGTCTAAAATCCACCGCAAAATCTTGATGTGATGTTTGGAGGGATTTGGGGTGGTATTCAAACAAACTAGCCTGAATAAATTAGGGTCAAAAAGAGTGGAGGTTCTCCAAGTTTCAGAAAATAAAAAATGGGACACACTGGGGGTTAGTCTGACCAACTGTTATTGTTTTTCTCCTTTTTGTGTTGGTGGGCCAGAGCTCTGGAGGTTTTCCAAATTCTAAAATGTGTGATTATTTTTGCACCTGCTTCATCCCAGACTCACAGAACAAAATGCAACCAACTTCATCAAAGCAAAACCAATCTCGCTTTTGGCAAATATATTCAAAAATCATCAAGGTTTTGGCAGATATTTCTGATAACACGGTCAATAAATATGCAACTGACAAGTGTGCATTGTTTTCTACAAAACTGCTGTAGAACTAAAGACCGGCCTCAAAACCGTTCGTCTTGTTTCGGATTCAAGAGCATTTTCACTCTGTCCCAAGGTCTGACACTCACTGAGTTGAATCACAATTCATGCGACTACGTAAAATAAATATACACAGAGCGGGGCTTCTCATGCATGTTTGTAGCCACACCACTGAAAAACAGGTTTACTGCAGCACATACTCCAAGTTCTACTCATTTTGAAGCAGTTCTGTGGCTCAGGGTCCGAAAGGGGCACAGAGAGTTTGAGTACGTTAGTTAGTTTGGCTCACTATTTGCAGCCTAAATCAGCATTAATTTGTTGAAAATGAGAGGCTTCACTATTAACTGAAATATAATTGAATTGTATTTTTTACAGATACGTTAGGAAAACTGCACTATAATTTTCCCTACAAACAACAAAATATCCTGTGAACTGAAGTGATTCTTTTATTACTTTGTCAGTTCATATTTCAGTATTTTTGTCAATTCTCCTCTCAAAATGTGAACTTTGAATAGAAGCCTACTATTAAAACATATATATCGTAAATCTTATTATAATCGCAAAACAAGGGTGAAAAAAGGTGATTTTTGATTGATAGATTGATTTTTATATTAGATATTATTACAAATCATGCAGCTCTGAGACACATTTTAAAAAGAAAAAAAAAACATGTGCCACAGTAACAAAGATATTTTGATCTGTTGGGCCGCGGTCTTGTCTTGTTCACGACCTCGTCTTGTCCTCATCACTGGTTTTGTCTCAGAACCTTGGGGTCTTGGACAGGTCTTAGTCTCCATTAACATTAACCACTAATGACCACTTAGGCCAATGATGAAAGAAGATTTAGCAGATACTGGTGCACTATATATTTTCTGTTGGAGGTTATGGCAACTGCTACTCGTCATTGAGAAGTTATTGCTTTATCTGGAATGTTCCAAAATATGTCATTAATCTTATCTATCTGTTATTTATTGCTAAAACATAAATTAAATGCCTTATTATCAAGAGTGAGCATGTTTAGTTTTTGCAAAAAGCTTCTGAATATAAGAGTTTGTTGTATTTTATCCAGACAAAGCTGCATTGAAGGATGCCCTAGTGGAAAATATTTACAGACAATAGAGTGTTTTCATCAAAAACACATACATTACACATTTTGAGTGGTACCTGCACTGTCTGAGTCATAAAAGCTTTATCTCAGCTAATGGAATGTTTTGGAGTCTGTGATCCAGTTTACAATTACAGTATTTGATTACTTAATCAGTTGTCAACTAATTGCCATTAATCGATCAACTTGTTTCAGCTCTAGTTTAATGATACTGTGGAATATTAATGCAATAAGCAATAGCCAAACCTCCATTTAATGCCCTAATCATTTTCAATTTCAATACGTTTTATGATCTCACTCTATCTGACGGCTGTATGATGCAGCTAAATGTCGAGTGGAGTGTATGTGGCACGGTGACTTAAGGTTCCAAAGTGTGTCTTGAATGCTGAGAGGACGTGGCATTTTGTTTTATACAGTCCAATAGCACAATAGCAGCTGCCTCGAGTGTTTTACAAGACGTACCCTGTCACGGAGGTCACTCGTGCTTTGTAAGGTACGCTCGAATCTGAACCAAAATACAGCATTTGTCCATTAAGGTGCGTGCCAGCAGATCCGGTCTGAACCACGTCCACCGTTAATCTTGTTTGGAAAAGACAAACCCGTGTCCTTGAGATGATACTGAAAGCTACTCTGTTCATTAAGAGACACAATAAATCTATTACAACAAAAATACCACGACTGGGGTTGAAACAAATCCATCACTTTTGCAAACGGCTGCTTTGACATCACTGACATTGGTATAGAAATAATAATTCGCCCGACATTATGAGCCATGATTAATGTGTAATTATAGAGAGTGGCTTTATCATATTTCCTATTCCATACAGTTGGCAGACGCCCTCCTTTTAGTTCATCAATTTTAAAATACTTCCCAAATGTGTCCATAAAGTGGCACAGTTAAGACAGCCAAAATAGAAGCTATATGTACGTTCTACTTTATAATCTGCATCACATTAAATAAAAAAAGATCAAATTGGATGTCTTTCCATATTCCTTTTTTTAAATGGTGAATTTACGATCAAACTAATTTAGCATACCTCCGAAACAATCCATTTTTTGATATATAGTGCCCACTTATAACCTAGAGCGACTGAGTGTTTATTTTAATTGCATAAAATCAGATAAACATACATGTCACATGAAACAAAATCAACAGAAAAAGGAGTGGTGGAATCCTTATTATTACTCTCCAACTTTTGCTGATAAGTTACATTTTTACAGATGATTTCTCAGATACACAACTTAATCTTCATTCTTACATTTGTAATAAATAGCTGTTTTTTACTCTTATGGAAATTCAAATAGACCATTCCACAAGTTTAGCTTTTGAACAGAAATATGGTTTTTACATTAGTTCTGAGTATTTATTTTATTAACATATTTCTTCTCAAATCATACATACACTATTTTTGCTATCCTGACCAGCCATTCCCTCTATCTTTCAATACCTTTCAATTTTGAAAGAAAGTGTGTATGGGCCTGATCGCTAAACCCCCTACTTCCTCTATTTTGCGGCAACTGAGCCAATCAGAGCCGTGAGAGGATGTGCCGCGATTACGAGCAATAACAAGATGGTGTCCACGACTGAGAAAATGTTTGGGGCTGTTCTCTCCTTTGTTTTAAAATACCAGGACGTGTCGTTAAAACCACAGCCAGAGGCTGTGACAGCCACAGGTCTCTGCTGCCTTTCATAAACCGTACTTTCGTGGTGCTGTCATCACATCCGCTGTTCATCTGATTGACACATGCTTGCCCCGCCCCGCTGAAGTCAAATTATGTGCCGGCATCTTAAGACTAATGACAGCATTGAATAATACATGGTGATTAGAATGGAGGCCAGGCAATATTTTTGCAGGCACACGTTGTTTTCTAGCTTAGCATAACATAAAAAACAACAACAACATTGTATTAATTGATTAGTCATATAATCTTTAATGTTTTAAGGTGAGACACTGCAGGTGAATAAGAAAAAATCTTAAATTTAAAGATATCAATGTGAAATTTCTCCTGTAGTTTATTCAAATGAATGTAAGAAAAAAATACGTTTTTCATCATGTCATGTTTTCATGCAGAAATAAGAAAAAATTAACTAATTAACAAATTAATTAGTTAATTTTAATTCTTAATTCTCAACCTTAATAGAGGGTATTTTGGATTTTGTATTTAGTTTTTAAGTTAACTAGATCTGACTGAGATTTGTCTTAAAACTTCAAATTTTACTTAAAACTTCAATAAATCAGATTTAGAATGAGATATAAAAAAAGATATTTAAAAAACCCTTCTGTACGTGTCATCAAACTCTTGTTGAGTCCAAGATTGTAAAGTTTGGTGTGTGGGATCTACTTTAAGTGGTGATCCTTATGTCCCGAGAGGAGAAAAATGCATCGCCTTTCAAGTTACAATGTTCCAGACAAATCTATGGATGAAGTGGATTAAATGGAACAATAAAACATTTTTAGGAGCAGATTGGACAAGTTTGTTGTTTCCACATGAAAGCCGTTATGTTGAGAGCGCAAACAGATCAAAAAACAAAAAAAATGTATTGCCTGTAGTGTCTCGCCTTAAATTTAAGATTTATTTATGTATTTATTTTTATTAATGATTGATAGTAATTTGGTGCAGCTGTAAACCACATTCCCTTCCATACACAACCGCAACCTTGAAGAGAACCCTGGCCCGTTGGTTAGATTCATTCTTTGACAAAAATATCAACATTCATTTTTGTGTGTGCATACATTCCTCTACTCTAAAAAGCTATTTTCTGTAGTACAATAGACCGAAAAACCCTGTGATTCCCAGCCCAGTTATATTTATGCTTTGGGCCACTGGTGTATTACAAAGGCTCTGTTGTTTTTATAGTTATGCGATGAACAGAGTGAGGTAGACAATAAGCCCCTATCAAAACGCACAGGTGTTTTTGCCGTCGAGTCATCCCCAGGAGTCAGAGCGAGTAGTAAAGCTCAGCGGCGTCGAACAGAGCAGCTCTCAACATGAAAATGAGTTTGTAAACACAGGATTACTGCAGTCTGAGCTGACACTGTGGAGGAACAGCTTCAGATCAATGCAGCAGGAGACGTCTTTCGGCATTTCCCGCACTTCTCCAGAGATGTACGTTATCTATAGAGAAGATGAAACGCTGCACTTTGTATCGACTCGAAATGTTTTCTTTGATGAAGACAATTACCATTTAGATTACGTTTCGCCAAAGAAAACACTGCTGTTGAGTTTTTATTTATTGGCGTTCATATCAGTTGCTTTGTAATCGAATCAGGGAGACAAAGCATCTGCACAATGGAAAAGTATATGGGTTGGAAGCAGTCAATACTTTGCTTTGATATGACAAATGAAAGCAAATATTTGGATTTTAAGTTAATCTTTTAAAAAATGTATAAGCCCAATGAAGCAACACAAAAACAGCCACAACCATCCTCATAATAACAGACAATACATGCATAACCAACATATTAGAACCATTTTTCTTTACAACCCTGTCAGATTTGTAGTTAATTAAAATGTATGCACTGTAGAATATATAGTATAATTTTTGGCAACCCTAATTGCCCCGAGTGAATGAATGTGAGAGTGAATGATTGTCTGTGTCTCTGTGTTAACCCTGCGATGAGTTGGCCACTGTCCAGGGTATACCCCGCCTAAAGCCCAAAGTCATTGGGATAAGCTCCAGTCACCAGCGACCCCTATTAAGAACAAGCAGTAGAAAATGAATGAATCAATGAATAGTATAAAATAAAATAATTATGGTTACAATACATTTACACACAAAATGGAATGTTCACCCCATTTAAGGCGATTCACTGGAGGTAAATAGGAAAACAAAATCAATTTGAAACTTCTCTTGTACTCACATAAATGCAAGATAAACAATGTATCAAGGTTTTAATTATGCAATCTTTTCATATAGAAAAGCCATTTTATGTGTAAAATTATCATTTGTTTGGGACATTTAAATCTGACAAAACCAGGTTTGAATTTCTAACCCTAACCCTAATATATACAGAGGGGATTTTGGGTATCTTATTTTTGAGTAAACTAGATCTGACTGAAAATTGGCCAAGAAAATTCAAATTTTGTTTAATTTTTTAGACTTAAAACTTTAATGAATCCAGCTTGGAGTTAGATTGGCGTTAGGTCAACAAATCATCCCCTACGTTCTGTTAAAATCTCACTAGACTGTACGTAGAAGATTGCAAAATATGGTGTGTGTGTAGGTGCTGGTGATCTTTATGTAAAATGCATTTTAAGAAAACAACCTTTGAACTTGCAATGTCCCATAGAAATCAATGGATGAAGTGGATTCAATTAAATAATAATTTTGAACATATAAATATGACAAAAGGTGGCTGGCCTTTCAATGTTTTTGATGTATTTAAAGTTAACATTTATGTTTTTTTGAGTCACAGAAGTCTACCACACAGGCAGAACTTTAGACCCTAAGCCCGGGCATATTAATCACATAAGCTCATACTCACAACGACACTCACTTGAAGAGGCAATAATAAGCACTAATTGGATTTTTAAGTAGGGCCCATTGAAAGGACATTTAAGAATATTTAGTGGCATAATCCTACTCCTCCTGACAAAGCTATCTGCTGAGTAACTGTAGCAATAAAAGGCCCATTGTCACGAGAGAGCTCCGGAGTAATATTATGTAAATAAGCCTCTGACTGGGCTTCTTCACAGAGCCGTGTCATTACGGAACCAGGCGGGAGAAATTTAATTGCTTTGCCTCTAATGTTGCGACCTTGTCCTGTCCGTGTCCTTACCTTTGAAATGGCTTTAAAAACAGACAGTTAAAGCATTAAAATGTGGGCCTTTATCCACTCTGAATACAAATTTAATTGCAGCATTCCAATCATGTTTTACAAGACAGACTTCTTTTGTAGTGCAATAAAGCTCCACGCTGCAACATCACCAAGTCAAAGATGATTCATGGACTCACAAAAACAACGCAATCAGTTTAAAGGGTTCGTCTGAAGCTTGTGCTGTATATTTCAGACAAAGAAATCAGCATTGAATTTCACTACATAAAAATTTATACATGAACATTTTACCACAAGCTGAGTATGAATTTTACCAACCTTACTATCCATAGTTAAGTAAAGTAATGGAAAAATGAATTTAAATGGTGAAAAGTACCAATAATAGCACGGGAAGTTGAATGTACTACTTCAACTTATTCCGTTTTCAATCTTCAGTGAATTTGCTTCTTTTGTCACTCAAATAAACATGTTTGCTAAACCCAGTGCTCCATCTTTGGCTCTTGAGTTGGAGTGTTATTAGAACAGCATACAAATACGGTATGTGTCAGGTCACTGCTGTGCCATTCTGTCTATGTCTGTGACCTTTCACTGTTCATGCGGGGAAAGTCAAACCCAGAGGAGTGAGAGAGAAAAGGGCGATAAAAAGAGCGAGAGAAAGAGAACCCCGCTGTGTGTTGAAAGGCAGATGGTCTCAGTGACAGTCAACGCTGTGTATGAGTCACACACACGCGCTCTGTGACTTCACCTGCCTTTGCACTCGCATGTCAGTTTTTAGGCCAATTCAGAACACTTATACGCTGATCTAAGATTTCAAACATCGCTTTTTCAGTTTTTTTAAGTAATATAAAAGAAAGCAGAACAGAAACAACACACAGAGAGAGCAAACAAACATTGGATATAGTCTTAAAGATGTCGTTTGGCACCCAGTTGGTCCAAAGTCTAGTCCAAACTTGTCCATTTTAAGTCCAAATGCACCCAGTCCACTGATTATCAGTGCAGTTTGTGTCATCCTTTTTTCGTAATGGCCAAGAATGTGCCAAATGTATCCAACTATTGTATCCATGGCAGGAGTTTTGAGGCCCAAATGCATAGTTCTGAAGTCAAGCAGAATGCCAATCCTGAAAACAATCTTGCAGTGCATTGACGATCTAAGTCCAATATTTATGAACAATCAGTCCCAAAACATGGTCAAGTTGGGTCATGTTCAGTGCAATTACAAATAAGAGAAAACCAGACTTGTTACGAACCCAAACTGTCAAATATATAAATTATTTGGATTTTAAATTCTATATGACAGGATCTCAAAATTGTCTGATTCTGACTTAGGCACCTTTGGTAAATATTTATCATAGTTTTACATCGGTGAAGTCGCAGTTTGTGAAGAAATTCTGAAAAATAAAAGTTTAAAATTACAGGAAGTATAGTACTGAGTTTAAAAATGGAATCCCTCCAACATTGTCATCAAAAAACCACCATTGAAAATACATAAAGAAAAGTTTATATCAGGTATTATTATTTGTCAATTTAATATGGATTTTGGCCCTTGTTTTTAAAACATTGTTGCTAGGTAACAGTTGTGGTATTACCTCTACATATGTCATATTTTCTGCCAACCAGGAAGTACAATTATAAACATTATGAAAACTGTCAAACTGGGGACAAATTGACAAAATGTTTAGCAAAACCTTAATCATGTTCACTGCGTTTTAATGAAATGTGTCGTCTAACCTGTCTTAGACTTTAAATTTTGAAGTCGAAGTGCAGTAGTAGTAATGTATTCAAATGAAGTTGCAGTTTCTGATGACGTGAATAGATGAAAATACACTTTAAAGTGATAGCAGAGAAGTACATACATATAATTCAGAGTTTTAGTCAAAAGCCACGTTAAAAAAAAACTTCCTACTCGAATCATTAGCAATTTTTAAATGTTTTTCCATGTTATTTGTATATATTGTATAAGGCAATGGCAGAAGCTCACGCTGTCCTCCCTATAGCTGTGCCGTTTGGATGGATGGTATAGTGCTCATCTGTTCTTATCAGCATCACTTAAAGGAAAGCTCTCAGTGAGCCGAGCGTCTGGCATATTAATCAGGCTGCTCCACAAAGCAACTGTTTCCTCTGAATCCAATCTCTTAAGGATCCACAGTTAATTCTCTCGAGACGAATCTATGCGTTTTTCAAATACACAGGACTTAAAAGATTTCCCCATCAGTTTGCACTGTTTAAAGTCTGCATAATCTGTATATAGTGTTCAATGGAAAAACCCACCGAGACTAGTCTTGATAATAAATCTTTCTTTAGCAGTTGCATTTGAATAATCGTCCTTGAGGCGCTAAAGATTGCAATCAGGGTGATACCGATATTATGGAAATGTTGCAGATACCAGAGTGAAAAGATAGCCTCTTAGGGGAGAGATATAAGAAACATAAATATCCATTTAGCTTTTGACTTCTTGTCCTGAGATTATACAGCGTTAAAACTGGCAGTAGTTGTTCATACATAATGCAAGCTTGATAAACGGAAAGAGCAATCCTAATTTTTTTAAGGCAACCCAGATGATACAGACTGCAAATAACGTTATGCTAATCCTTGCCTGTCCAGCATCGACAACCTGCTTTTCTTATACTTTACAAAGATGTGAAGTATAAGAAATGATGATGATGGGCGTGATTAACAGGGAAATGTAAGACACGTTCATGTCCAAAAAATACACGCATGGCAACTCTCGAGTAAAAAAAAAGAAAAAGGAAAAAAAAGAAAGGAAAACAGTGGACTGAAAAACAATGCAGACTTGGGCAGACACTAAGGGTGCACTTACATTTGTCCTTGTTTGGTTCAGGCTTGAGCTCTATTAAGTCATGTTGCTGTCCTGGTTTGGTCCTGGTCAAGTCCAAGTTTAGTTTCAGGATTAGTCTTAGTTTAGTACACATTTTGACACAGTGTTTGTGTAAGTGTGAATGCACCCTAAAACACTAACTTTGTAACCAAGAGGTCAACAAAATTCTTCCTCTTTTTCTGAATAGTAAGAGTAAGAGAATCTCTATAATACTCGAGACGTGTGCTTCTGGTTCTGGCTCTCTAATCGTCAAACTCCAAATGGATATCCTGCAGATGAAAAACAATGTGACGTAATATCTTTGCCAGTCGACTTTTTAAAGTGTCCAGAGTCATTCTTTGAGCTACTTTGGTTGATTGTTGGTTCCATTCTGGGACAGTGGTTGAAAAAAAAAGTGTTTATAATAATAGGTCATGTTGGCTTTTGTGGTTCGATACTTGGATGATTAGACCTGGTTCAGTGGTCAGCTGGAGTGATGGATGGCACTGATTGTCTGTTTTACTGTGTGTCATGACCCAGACTCTCCAGCACGCAAATCCTATGTCAGTCTGTTTGTCCATCTTAAGTGTCCCATTCTAAGATTACAGACTGTGGCATGCAGACAAGAAACCACATCCACTTGGAAATTTCAACCTGCTCTGCCAAGCAGACAATAAATTATGCAGCAACAACAAGATTGAGTATCTACAAAACTGTAAACATTAAGAGTTTGTGCTGCTGCCTCTGGTTTAACCACAGCAGGTAAAGACAGTGTCCCATTACACTGTGACTGAACCAGAGCAGTGATGCTAAAGCTGCTCCACAGGGCTCCAAGTCGTTTAAGCCACGGCTGAGCCAGTATTCTCTCAGCGGACGGCCCGAGCATACAAAATGTAAGCTTGTTTGTCCGTTGCTATGTTTCTTGACTGGATTACATGGACTGTTTGGAGAATCATGATGCAAAGAGTACAGTCTACAACAGTCAGCCTCAAAAGTCCAGAGCATAACAGCATCTTATAGCCCTTATAGATCTGAAAATATCACACACACATATGTGCATGTATACTATATGTAAGAATGTAGTATATGTGGGTATATGTAATGTGTGTGTGTGCATGTGTGCACAAATAAGTAGCTATTATACATTTTTTTCATGTAGTATTTTATATATACTTTTATTGTATTTTCCATCCATTGTTGCACCAGAATTATTGTCATCATTATTACTACCTCCATCATGTTATAACAGATGTCATGACATAATGCCATTACACATGGAAGTATGAAAGTCTGAACAATGTCTTGAAGGAGTAATTAAAAACATTCGAATAGGACACCAAGAAAATACAAAACTTGGGATTCCCAACAACAAGAATCCCAACTATTCAAAGGAAATGTAGCGTATGATGAAGTGAACAACATAATTTATAGAAATATTGGTTAAAGTAACTTTCTGGAGGTGGAAAGTCACATGAATCACCAGACCAAGTACGAATCAGGTTTGTAGCGATGCAACCTCACTGACAGTCATGTATGCTTTAAGTGCCATACAAAGGATTCAAATTTGAAAGGAAAAAAAAAATCTTTTATTTTAGTCCTTGTACAGTATAACAAACACATCTAGTTCATTTCATACTCGATTTCGCCTCTATACGCTTGATGTGTAGACGACTTCTGGGTACCACAGGTCTATGGAAGATGCTCTGGGAATTCAAGGAAAAGCAAGAGCCCATAGTAAAGAAGTATCACCACAGATCAGTGTTAATCCCAAGTGTGTCAGCTGAATTTCCTTCCTAAAGGGAAATGGTGTGTGACAGGCGTTACTGTGGCACACTCTCTGAATAAAAAGCAACTCCCTCCTGCACGCTCAAGGTTACTCTGCACCTGTGTCACGAAGGACAAAAGAGCGGCAATGACTGAATATTCTATGAAAATTATTGACAGGCAGCAATGGGTTTAAGGGAAATTACACATTAAATCAGCAGTTAAAGAAAAAAAAATACATAACGGAAATCTGTATATTACACTACAATCACGCTGCAAAATGACAAGTTGACAAGTTTATTCTTAACTTAAAAATAATATGTATTTGTAATGTATTTGCTGTGGATCAACATAAACATATTTACGTAAATGCAAAACATTGAACTTACTAGGATAAAAATGATCCTTTTTTTGAATGTATTACAAACCAATATGAGATGAGGTTGTGGATTAGACACAGAATCAAGAACGAAAGCGAGAAGAACTATGTATTTTTCTTTCCTTTTTTTTTCTTTTTCCAATATTACGACCATTGACAAACACAAAAACACAGACAGCACAGAGGATAAAAAATAAAATTAGAACAAAAGACATCCGAATAAAATGAAGACACATAATATCCCAAGTAACTGCCCCAATTGGTCCAAAGTCTGTCAAATCAATCCTCCATTTTCCTCATGTAATTATGTCAGTCATTTTGTATCATCCATTGTTTTTAGGGCTTTTTTCCTGATGCCAAGCAATTCTTTATCTGTTTAAGTTTATGTTTATCATTGTTTATTAAGAAGCATTTTTGCATGCTTTTGAAATGAATCATTTAAATATTTATTGTTCTTTTTTTACTAAACATATAGAACAAAAACAGAAACAAAACTACTGAGGAGAAAAGAAAAGGCAAAAATGCAACAGAAAAAAAACGTAGACAGTTGAAGCACGCTAAAAGAAAAAACTGTCCCACTGCTCCTCCATGCCCCGCCTCCAACACGTTCTCTCCACTCGCAGGCCACTTTCTCCTGCCCTCCTTTCCCGTCACATTTTATGGGTTTTTGACTTACTCCAAAATTTATGAACTTCATATAGATAATCTTGGTCTCAATAGATAGCCAGGGTCTGAATCAACACATTTCCATTCTCAGTTAGATGGGGACTCTTATTATTTTTGAACACAAGATGAAAAACCCAGGAGAAAAACTGTATTTTCTTTATCCTCGCCTATTATTTTCTTTTTCTAACTGTGATAACCATAATATTGGCTGTCAATAAATGCCCAACATACTATTACAAGCATTCAGTAACTACTTGACTACATGTGTGCAAAAAAGTATGCAAATAGAACAAAGAATACACTTTTTATGAAGGTTGTTATAAGAAAAATACTAGGCGGACACAGTTTGGCACACTTTGGCACCAACTGTGCCAAAAGACTTAAAATCAAAATAGTTGTAAACAAAGACTTTTGGTGGATTTGATAGCATAGTTATGCAAATATAAGTAAAAAAAAAAAAAAAAAAGTCACAAACGCTGATTCTGATGTTTTTGCGCGAGTGCTGCTCACGCGAAAGGTGAGGCTGCTCCGCTCACTTTTACGCACAAAGATACGCAATCAACGTAAGAGCCTACACGTGTGTCCAAGATGCCGGAAGAATCCTTACGCGATGTAGAATGTAAACACACTTTCCTTTTTGACCGGGGTGCCAATTAATTTTGACCCGGTGACGGCGGATAACGCTGTATGAACGAGAGCGCATGGACAGCGCGTCACTGCCCGGGACTAGCTTACCTGCCTCGGAGCTAAAGGATAGCATTTGTGGAGCGAGAATAAACGGATTATGAGGATGGTAAGGTAAGAAAGCAAAGGTTTTTACGTTTGTTGTGAAAAGTTTTTGTATTTGATGACGTAACTGTGACGAACACGCAATGACACGCGCAGGCGAGTGAAATGTAAACATTGGCGCGGTGTTTGTTTTGGGACTTATTTATTCGGAGGGATAGCAGACTTAGCTGTGTTATATATTTTTGGAAAGCTGTGTTTTGTAGTTTTGTTTGACACGTATTTTGTCGGAGTGGTGAAAAAACACCGCGTGTGGTGTTGTGTTGAGGTTTGCGTGTTGCCGATATCAATGTAACTCATTAACTTCATAACAATATACTTGTATATCTTAAAAACAGACACGTTTGTGACTTCAGGCAAATACAATGCAGTTTTATCAACGTTGTTATGTATTGGATTAAGGGCAATTAAAAGAAAATCTCTTGGCTACGTTTTATGACTTGTTTACATTCAAAAACGCTGCCGCACTCAGAACCCATACCGATATCGGTATGGGCGGGCTTAACAGGTTAAGTACACTTTTGAAATTCGCCAAACGGCAGACTTTTTTCTACGTAGGGACGATAACTTGTCCGAGTGGAATTGCAGCTGATGCTAGCGATACTGGCTCGTATTCAGGCCGTGTCACAAATTTCAGCACGCGGTCAGAATCAGAATCAGAAGCGGTTTATTGCCATTGTCAGTGAATTCACAAACATAGGAATTTGCTTCGGCGTAGGTGCAACATAGAGCAATGAGTAAAATATAAAAAAATATATAGAAAGGCATGCATAAAAATTAAGAATAAAATAGACTAAGATAGACTATATACAGAATGTACAGTTGGCAGACAGTGCCATGTGCAATGTGTAGTGCAATATATTGTTCTTATATAATATATGGTTAAAGTGGCAGGTGTTATAAAGTGTTCATGAGTCCAACGGCAGAGGGAAAGAAACTGTTCTTGTGGCGGGAGGTTCTGGTCCGGATGGACCGTAGCCTCCTGCCCGAGGGGAGGGGCTCAAATAGTCCGTGTCCAGGGTGAGAAGGGTCAGCTGTGATCCGACCTGCTCGTCCCCGAGTCCTGGAGACGTACAGGTCCTGGACCGATGGAAGGCTGCAGCCGATCACCTTCTCAGCAGAGCGCACAATGCGCTGTAGTCTCTGTTTGTCCCTGGCTGTGGCTCCAGCGTACCACACGGTGATGGAGGAGGTGAGGATGGACCACACGGTGATGGAGGAGGTGAGGATGGACTCGATGATGGCCGTGTAGAACTGCACCATCATCTGCGCTGGCAGCTTGGCTTTCCTCAGCTGCCGCAGGAAGTACATCCTCTGCTGGGCCTTCTTGATGATGGAGCTGATGGTCGGCTCCCACTTGAGGTCTTGAGTGATGGTGGTGCCGAGGAAGCGGAAAGAGTCCACGGTGGTGATGGGAGAGTCTGTCAGGGCAAGGGGGGGCAGGGGGGCTGAGACTTTCCTGAAGTCCACGATCATCTCCACTGTCTTCTGGGCGTTGAGCTCCAGGTTGTTATCGCTGCACCAGGACACCAGCCGGTCCACCTCCCTCCTGTAGACAGACTCATCGCCGTCCGAGATGAGTCCGATGAGGGTGGTGTCGTCTGCAAACTTGATCAGTTTTACAGAGTCGTGGCTGGAGTTGCAGCAGTTGGTGTACAGGGAGAAGAGCAGAGGAGAAAGTACACAGCCCTGTGGAGTTCCTGTGTTGATAGTCCGAGTCTCTGAGACATTCTTCCCCAGCCGCACGCACTGCCTCCGGTCTGTCAGGAAGTCGGTGATCCACCTGCAGATGGAGTCAGGCACGTGGAGCTGAGAGAGCTTGTCCTGGAGCAGAGGACATGAGGTGGTTTGTTCTTGGTTTGTTCTTGGAGGTGATTTGTTCTTGGACATATGGAACAAATTGGCTCCCGAGAGACAACTTTACTCGGAGTCCCGGCCTCTCTCACGTACTGTAAGCGTTGTATTGCTTGTAGCACGAGGAGACCTACTTTCGTTGCTGAGGGGAATCAGGTGGTGGGCTTTTCTCGAGGGTAATACTCTCATCGATTCAGATACGGTAACGCTAGAACACTTGTAGGAGCACATGTTCAAGCCATTTCTTACTTAACAGAAATCTGCAGAAGTTCTAGCCTTCAAAATTCAACAGTTTTGCATTTGGGTTAAAAAAAGAAAAAGACTCGGGAATATCCGTGACGCTATATCGAGCCTGTTTTTGAAGTAGACCTTATTAAGCGTTTCAAGGCAAACGCTGATATCAATGCCTTGGCTCCTATCATTCACACTTCTTCATTAGTGAATTATAAGATTGTTGTTTTGCCAGTTAACAACAAAAGAGGTAAAATAAAACATACCTCCAGGTGTTAATTTCCTGTTGGCGGTGAGTCATTCGAACAAAGCATGGTTTTTGTCATCGACTCATTCAAACACTGCCAATTAAAACAACACCGAGCCTGGAGTCGCATCCCTGTTAGATATCTGCCGTCTTCGTTCGCGTGGTTGCTTTGAGCGCACCAACACTTCATGAATAATTATTGGACGTGTGTCAAAGGAGCCAATGGGAATGGTAATTACAGAATAAAGCACAGAGCAATCTAGTTTCCTGGAAAAAAAAAAAAAACAAACCCACTGGAGGACCACCTGTTGAAACTCCGACGGCAAACTGTTGAGAAGTTCGTGCGAGCGCGTGTCACCGTGGAAACAAGTTGACGCGTCTTTTTTTTTTTTTAAGGACACAGTGTGACATTTCTGGATTTATGAAAGGTGTAAAAATAAAATATTCAATGTCACACTGTTCTGAAAAGTAATTTGCCAATTAAACGAGAATGTATGATGCACTGGAATCACATTTGGTTCTTTTATATTGGCTCTAAAACTAAATTCAGCTAAATACAATGAAATATTAATTAGTTTGCCCGCTGCTATTCTTCAGTAAAGGTTGTTAATGATTTGGCACAGTCTCAATGACCTTTGTGACTGTACTTTGGTTATTTTGTTTAGCAATTTTTTTTTTATTTTTTTTTTTAACAATATACAGTAGTGGAAGATGCTCCTGCTCATCCCTTGCTTTTATCATAACCCACAAAAGTGCAGGAGCATCAGACTGTGGTGAAAGGGCTTTTGGTCCGAACCATGATCCAGTGCAGGCAGGGGCTCATTAAAAAGCCTGTAAGTGAATTTACCACAGGGCATTGGCGTCGCAAGAGAATTTCAGTTGGTCTCTTGATCAATTTGGAGAAACATTGAAAACTTAGTATGCAATTAGTCTTAAACAAAGCTTGCCATGCAGCCATAAACTTGTTAGCCTAAACAATTAATCTGCCAAGGCCTATTTCCTTAAGGCGAGAGTCCTTAAGTCCAGGTGAATGGCACAATTTGAAACTTGTTGCTACACAAATGTAAGGGGAAAAAACGTATTAAGTTCTTCATCATGTAACGTTTTTATGTTGAAATAAGGCATTTTGTGTGTAAAAATGGCCAAAATTGCACATTTAAATCAGAAATACTGAAAATTCATTTTGTACACACAAAAAATGTACCAACAAGATTTCTTAGATCTGATTGAAAATTGCCAAAAAACAAAACAAAAACAAAACAAAAAAATCACATTTGTCTAATTTTTTGACTAAAAACTGAAATAAATCACTTAGAAGTACATATTAACAAATCCTTCTGTATGTTCTGTCAAAATCTTAAGTGTGTAAGTCTGTGGGAGAAAAATGCATTTTAAGAAACTGCCTTTGAGGATACAATGTCCCAGAGAAATCTATGGAGTCATTTGATGATGTGTTTTAGTTAAGTTACATGAAAGCCTATATGTCGAGAGAACAGACCGACACAAAAAAAGTTTTGCCTGTAGTGTCTCACAACAAAACTAAAACAAAACAATTCAGGAGCAGGCTAAATTATTTTGTGTGTTGCCTGTTGCCTGTTCCCTTGTCTTTGTTAGTTGCAACCGAAAAAGGAGAACCACTGAAAATAACTTGAAATGCCAGCCCAAAATGATTAGTCACAATGGCAAAGAAATCTGGGCAAAACAACCTTGATATAGGCCAGAAAATAATTAAAATGAGTCGTCTTAAAAGCTTGGATTCTGACTGTGCACCTTTCCATTGTCTGTTCAAAGTTAAAGGCATATTCGTGCGTGGATGTCCCTACAGACTCACCTAACCCAGAAACATGGGTAGAGCAGGATGACTTTGGTCCACAGGGTGTAGTACAGAGCATATTTTTATCCCACCTGAGGGATGACAGTCTGCAGCAAAATGTGGTGGATCAGAGATGATGTTCTTTAATCATGACACGTCCACCTGTGCGTGAGTGACCTCTGCTACTGCCTCGGTTAAAAAAACATTAGCTTGAAGCCCAAAACACAAGCGAGAACTACACATAGACAGCGCATGGGGACAGAGTAATACACAGCACGGATTGGAGAACAGACATACATAATTTATTGCCCTGATACAGTCCTGAGCAAAAGTGTAAGACCAGCCACAGAGAGGGGGTGCCATAACGATATGGGCTGCTTTTTCCTTCAGTGGAACAATGGAGCTCCATGTGGTGCAGGTCAAACGGCCGCTGGCTCTGTGCAGATGTTGCAGAGAGCATGAGGCCCTCATCTGTGGGACCACTGTTTTTTCAACAGGACAACACTACAGTTCACAAAGCCAGCAATACAAAGGGCTTCTTCAGGAGAGCAACATCACTCTTTTGGACCGTCCTGTGTGTTCCCCTGATCTAAATCCAACTGAGAACCTTTGGGGATGGATGGCAAGGAAAGTCCACAAAAATGGACAACGTTAAATGCAGGTGTGATCCTAAACTTTTGATCAGCTGCAGAAAAGCCTATTTCACTTTGATTGCGGTTTATTGAAGCTCTACTTGGAACCTTGTTAAGATCCAACCATGCAAAATGTGATTTTTGCCATTTGTTCAACTGGTCTTAAACTTTTGGATTGCACCAAAAACAGATCTAAAAGTGAGATCTTATTAAAGAGACTAAACCAGGACTAAATCTGACACTAAACTGGGACTAGATTAGGACAAAACAAGGACTAAAGCATAGGGCTGTACAATTAATAGAAATAAAATTGAAATAGCAATTTTAATGGACACAATTAACACATCGCAAAGGTTGCAATTTTTGACGAGTGATCATATCCTCCACAAACAAAATATCCTCTTTTACTCTGTAGGTAGTAGTAAATTTGTTGAAAATGCTCTGAAACAAGAACAAGCTACAAAAGTGTGACTAGAAATGTCAAAAACGTGACTAAAAGTGTCAAAACGTGACTAAGGGTGACAAATATGTGACTATAACCGACAAAAACACGACAAAATGCAGCAAAACCATGTCAAAGCCACAAAAACTTCCTGACTAAAATTGTCTATTAAAAAACAACAACTACCAAGCCTTGAATTTGCATTTTCAAACTTAAGTAAAATATTGAAAGTGCACATCATGACATGTTAATATAATCACACAGTTGTCAGTGAGTTCAGAAATGCACAGAACTACTCTTAGCCATTTATGGACTTAAAACTGCGCAGGAGACTTTCAGACTCGCTGCTACGCAATTATCTTGGGTAAATTGAAACAAAATTATTTCAGAGGCTAAAAGCAAACCTTATAACATTGTTAAAAGCTGAAAAAAGTCCATTTTGCAAGATATGTTTAACCTTTAAGATGCTGTATGTTCAGTTTTGCCGTGGTTTTCCATTGCCAAGACACACAGGCACACACCGAGTTCATATTTCTTTCAATTTGAGTCCCTTTATTCTTTTTATTCAGTTCCAAATGTAATTCCACTGAAAATGACTCAAACCCACATGGTAAATTGGTCGTTTGTTGTGTGCGGACGCTCTAAATAAATTGTATTTCTGCGTTTGATCCAACAGAAGTCCACAGGGTTTACAGTTTCAAAGCCACACTCTCTCAGGCTCATGTAGTTCCTCTCAAATGTCCCAGCAGTGCAGAGCTCCCAGGGGCAGAAAGGGGCTCCATATGGGCCATGTGGGGAAGACTGCAGAGGAGGAATGACTCAAGGGGTGAAATAATCCAGTTTCAATTCAATCCTATTAATAACAAGTGGCAGAAACCCTTCTCAAACGCCATATTTAGTGCAAAAGATACAGAGAAATACACGCAGAGGCTATTTCAATTTTTCTTACAACATTAATCATAAAAAGGTTACAGTGTTAAAGTTCTCATATACACTTACGTCAGGCTTTAAAAATATACTTTGGCATATTAGTGACTGGTTTACAATGTGTATTATGAGGTAAAGAAAAATAATTCACCAAATGATTAGATTGCTGTGAAAATATAGTGAATAAGTCTAACAGAGATGCATGGAATGTTGTGCTGTAAAGAAAATTGATGATCGATTAAATTTTGAGCTTTCTAGAGGAAGAGTGCTCAAATGTTGGTATGCATTAGACGAGACGTTTCTGTTCAATGTATTTTTTATAGTTTTAATTGTTGGTGATATATTTGATACTCTAATTCGACATATATCCCAAGCAACAATAGCGATATTATCAAACAGCCAATAGCACATACATAATATCGGAACTTTAAGTATTATTAATTGGTGCATATGAATTCATAAAGGGCCACACATCACATTATATTCCATAGGGATGGTATTCCGTTTAAAATCTATATGATTTGTCTAACATGATTATATTTAAGATTTTACTAAATATTTTGTCTATTTGTCCCCAGTTTGACAGTTTTCGTAATGTTTATAATTCCTGGTTGGACAGGGGCGGCAAATTTGACAGTTAGAAATTATTCCATAACTGTTACCTAGCAACCATTTTGAAAACAAGGGCCAAAATCCACCAAAATTACACAATAGTTATACCTGATAACACCTTTATTTTGTTGAATGACCATTTAAACTGTCAAAAAATGTGTCAGTTGTCTGTAAATTGTCTCTGTATTTGCAATGATACGTCACTTTTTGATAACATCACAGAGGGATTTTGTTTTAGAACTCAGCACTACTTCCTGTAATCTTAAACTTTTTTTTTTAACATTTCGTCACAAACTTCACAGATGAAAAACTATAATTAAAAAATGCCACAGATGATACTCAATCAAACTAACATTAGACAATTTTGACAATGAAATATCTAAAAGGGAAATTCACAAATGTTGAACCAGAAAGCTATTCATTTTAACTGCCCTCCATCTGTATTAAACATTACTGACTGATGGAATGCTGTGCTGTCACGTGAACTGACGCTGAATGTATAGCTGATATTCGGCACTGATATTTTTATTCTGCGTTGTCCCAGTCTGTGTCATTCCCAGTTTGCTATAAGATTTGACTTTTTGAACAGATTCATGAGTGAAAACGGAAATAGAGTCATTTATGGTTACACAATCATGCAACAGATGACTTTATAGATAAATACATTTTGTCATTACTTAAACCAAAATTCATTCATTTGTGAACTTTACTATAACTTAACACAAATTTGAGGTCTCAGTATTGGCATCAGCAAATATTGGTTATTGACAGCAAGAGAAACATTGTATATCGGTACTAGCTCAAAAAAGAAAATCATATAAGACCATCTGCACTATTCAATTTTCTCTGATCATTAACTAATAAGATATATGAATCAACAGTCTGATACAAATTGCCTTGGGAGTTGCAGAGATTTTCAACACTGCATGCATCAGAGAAGACAAGCCTTATCCTCGTCATTTGTGTGAAGGTGGAGACGCTCAGTGAATCAGAAAATCTGCGGCTCGTCATGGTCCGGTCGGTTTAAGAATATGATCTGTATCAAATCCACAGCAGAGCAGCTTCTCTAGTGTACCTGTTGTGTGAATTGGGCCTGAAGCCTCCACTGTATATTCAGACAGCTAAAAAGAAACTTGTTCTGTCAGCAAAAAGAAATACAAGAAAAAGTAGAAGAATAGATGTACAAATAACGGACAGTGACAAGTCTCTTCCCTCAAGATTAAATTTAAGCTTGGTGCATTTTGAGACATCTGTCATCTATATTTTGAGAGCAAGAGCAAATTAAGATAGGTCTTTGGTCCACGCAATTTCAGAGTATAAGAGAACTGTCCCCTGGAATTTGGATCAAAGGACAGATTGTAATTTTTCTGTCCAGTGTGGAGGCCAGTGGAGTGTTTCAAGAAGGGTTAACAAGATCACTACAAAGAGCAGGAAGTAGAGAATTCTGTTATGGTCCAAGGTCCAACATGACAGGCTGGTGCAGGCAGTCCACACCATTTATGTATCAATGCTCAAGCAACACAATTGTAGTATCTGAATTTTTAATAAGGATTTTCAAACAGCAAAACTCTACAATTTGCAATGTCCTAAATGCAAATGTGTTCACTTGCTTGATAGTTTTGTATGTATTTAGAGGTTCACCATGAAGTTTCTCCACACTATGGTAATTTTCTGAATTATAATATTGTACTATGCATCTTAACCCTAACCCTACAATGAAATATCAGTGTTTTATTAACCTTTATTTAACCAGGTAAGCAGCCACTGAGATCGACACCTCTTTTTCAAGGGTGACCTGGGGCAAAGTGAAAAACATGACAGCAATACAAAAACATATTTACATTTTAAGAGAAATTCAAGAGATTAAGAACAAAATGTACATTAAAGGCAACGACAATTTTTGAAAGATTCACGCTCTTTGTTCTTCAACATTACGCGAAAAAACCTGAAACCAGTTCGCGCAATCTCCACTCTGATTGGAGGGAATTCCAGGCTGTGGGAGCAGCATAAGAAAAAGTCCTCTTGCCCCAGTCAGTTCTTGCACGAGGGACAGACAAGCTAAACATCACGTGACGCCGCTCTCTGCACAAGGGCACACAAGTTTACATAACGCTTTATACACAAACAACATCCCAGGAGTTGAACCTCCTGAAACCCAGAGAAGGCCACCCAGCCTTGGCATAGAGCTCACAGTGGTGGGTGAGCCTGCCACAGTAAAAACATCCTTCAACAGATCTGTCCATTATATAAGCTAAAACCTGATGAACAATACAATAAACATGTTTGAAAAGATACAATGGCAACACTTTATTCTTACACTTAGACTTAATTAATAGGGAATAAATAGTTTAATAACAATAATTCAGGCTTAGTAACTATGTAACTAATACTTTAACCCTAATTAATAATTAATTCCTAACCCTAACCTTAATTAAGTAAAGCCTGAATCATGCTTTATAAACTCTTTGTTCATGCTTTATTGAGGCTAATTAAGGTGTAGTTATTAAAAAGTTGTACCTATAAGTTTAGTTTACAACCAATCCATCAATTATGTTTTATTGCCTAAATAAAGCTTGAAAAACATGTCTGCGTTTATGAGGGGGCTCGCCTCTCCACAGATCAGGAGTTTTATTTATAAAGCTTTCGTAGGAACAAAAATGTTGCGTAGGTGATTTTCAGCGTTAAATTTGTAATCAATGAAAAGTCAATTTGACGAGAAAATGAACGGTTCGGACCAAAAACTCTGGACTTTGTGCGTCGGCTTCCAGAGATGAGGCAAAAGGCAATCTGAGCTTAGAGAGATGAGAAGTGTTAGAGTTTTTGGAAGTCTATGTTGACTATGTCCGTACACTTTTATCAAGTTAAAAGCCATATTGAGGCACAATCATCATCCATGGCCTAATGCTGCCAGTCAGATATGTTCCTTTTCTTATTATAAGCATATTATTTCTCAAGAGTTTAACGAGGAACTTTTGCAGCCAGGGAACAACTTTGTTAATTTGCCTTCATCATAAGTAATGATATACAATTACAACTCAAAATTACATACAATTGAATAGAATTTTTGAAAGGTTAAGAGTTCTTGTTCCAATAACAACGCTGTCACCTGCCAAGTGAAATTATCTCATTTCACTGCAGAAAATAAGTGATCAGGGTGCATGCAAATATACTACAATAACTATACAACACCAACATACACAAAATATATATTATTCAAACAATATCACAATTGTATATTAAGCCTTGGTCTGATGGTGAGAATAATGGATTCAAGACAGTTTTGTAAGGTGTATGCCAGTGATATAGTCATTAAGTTTACCTTAATTGTAAAATAAGAAACAGAAAAAGAAGATAATGTCTGATTGTGTCTAGCCGACCACCTTGACCTTGGCACAGGACACCGTGATGTATTAAACTACTTTATGTGCACACGGATTGAGACTTGTAACCAACATTACATAAATGTAATCAACAAGTGTCATAATTCCACACATAAATATGAATCGCTTTCTAGCAGGACATTTTGTCTCTTTTTTATGTCTTTTTTGTACTTTATAGGAACATGAGCATGAACATTCTAAAATGTTCAGCTTCACACCCTAATATCACCTAAACCGATTCCTGATACATCTTCCTCCATTGTGCTTCAGGTGAGACTCACAAGATTTACAACAAGGTCACACCCCGCCGTAATATGTCAGTTGTACATTTACAGTTATATCAATACACATACAATTTACTCAGATTTCGGCTCAGTTTTGGGGATTACCACATATTCAGATGGGGATTACCTCAGTCTCACAAAAGTCATGCAATGCATTTGATTTGCTTTGTTTACCATAGTCCAGTTGTCTTTTATCATCTTACTGACACATTTTTGTGAATAATGAGTAAAGATCCACATATTTTATGTTGTATTCACTTCCTTCACCATACACACAGCCATAGAATATTTCATGTGAGTGCCTTGAATAACATAACCCATATAATCACAATCTGAAATCTTGGCTATAGGAACCCTCAGAGGTACGAAACTTTAATTTAACGACACAATAAATTTCTCATTAAAATTCAGTTCAGCCAAACTGCTACTCATCCAGAAGCCAATTAACAGGTCTGAAAAAGTGAACAGCATAAGCAGTGTGTGTGAAAAGACAGGAGAAATATGACACTGTTCTCTATGGGCCGTCTCCAGCGCTGGGCGAAGAGCATCGAAATGTATGCATTATAATGTCTCTACAACGGCCATTAGACGCACTCACTGTCAGGCGGGAGGCTAATTAACAAACCTTATGGTGCAGAGTCTGGCTCAGAGTGGCTTGTTTACTCCTCAGTCTGATTCTACAGCTGTCAAAGCACCTATTATCGCCACATACAAGGGCTGTAGTCAACTTCTTAGACACGCCCTGTGCGTTGCTTGATCAACTAAAAAATAACTGCTTTTTTATTTTTTATTAATGGCCAATAGAGCGATAAATCAACTACACAAATAAAAGACTATTATTTTTATTCACCAAGTTCATCAAAATGCATAATTCTACAAAGCATACACTAGATTTGTAGAATGTAGTTTCAATATAGTTACACAATAAGTTCCTCCTGCTGTGAATAATGAGGACCATAATTACCTTCAAGGCTTTCTGAGTTATTAAGTCAGATTGTTTCTTTCTTTCTTTATTCGTTTATTAGGACAGTGTACAGTTACATTAAGCACAATGGCAGAGATGCTTGTACCAGATTCTAGCTTCACAGCTAATTTCCATCTGTAGTCCTCAGGGGGAGGGGTCAACAAGAATTATTTACATATTTACAACAATTAAAAAAGCCACAACCCTTGTTGCTTCCACATGCAGCATCTTTCCAATCTTACCAACTCATACAACATATTCATACACTTGTTAAACACATTCTCTATACAGTCAACATTTACATTTCAGTCATACTTAATTGTGCGTACATGTTTGCTTTTCTAAAAACCATGCTTTCACCTCTGTATTAAAGGATGAAAGACTATTTAAGCTCAATAACTCGCATTCCATACAACATTGCATTCTATAAAGGTGGAAACTGTGGGTGTAATTAAAGCATTTGTTCGTATGTAGTTGTCAAAGGAAACGAGAGGGAAAAAAAATCTGAGGCACAAAAGACCTAAATGTTTTCTAATGAGCTGTGGTAAGCTTCTATTGATTTCAAGTGGGCATTATACTTTGATTTATCCATAACAGCTCCAACAGTGGAATAAAATACCACAGAGTCGACAATGAGGCCCAGTCATTCTCAGACTTCTCCAGACTAATGGCTAGTTTCACTTCAAATACAATATAATGCTAAACACTGCAATGTGTACGAGTGTGTTTTGGCCCCAAAGATGAATCATGTCCTCCAAATTTGACCCATGTATTACCCACCGCCTCTGGGCAAACTACACAGCATGAGACTCATCTCCAGCTCTTGAGAAGCGATCTTGATGAGTAGCATCTAGCTGAATAATGAGGCTGACCTATCTGTGCCTGTTTAAGGGGTTGATAAGAGAAACTGAAGGAAACTCATCCACCACCATGGAGAGAACAAATAATCTTTACATAAGACCCGACTTGGTATTGGACTCAAAATGAAGCGTTCATTTGCAAAAACAAATGTGTCATTTTAAATGGTCATCGATGGTTTGCAGTTTATTCTTTGAATAGTAATGTTTTCAAAAGCCAAAGGTATTTTTGCAATCAAAATAAAATTCCAACCTTCCTTGATGAAATCCAATAAAGATTCTTTTCATGAATAATATCTGTGGAAGATGCAAACGGAAATAGAAATACTTTTTGACAATTTTTCAAAACATATCTGTTTTTGCAATTGGAATCTTCAAATATAGTAATCTTAGCCCGTTCACCCTCTATGTTTTTTACTGCTCGCGTATGCTCTAATCGCATGCGTTTGAATCTGGTCATAAAGATCAGTATATCCATTAAAACAAAAATATGGTTCATAAGTATGGCCAGTCCTATAAAAAAGAATCTATATATTTTGTATATGGGCATATCCCAAGGTTGAATTAGCTCTCCTTGTGTGCGTCTCTCATAGATATGCGACCATGCCAGCAAAAGTGTAGATCTGAAACTCCACAGCCAAAACCTTTTAACAGTATTAAGCTGTCACACACCGTTACTCACACAGCTCACATCTGGTTTCAGCGTGGACACAGACGGGAGCAGGAGCACCATCATTCAGTCTCAGTTCACCTTGTCTCTTTTTGTGGTTGTTTTTTGTGGGTTGTTAAAAAATATTGCCATCATCAAGGAGTAAATTAAACAACAAAATTGGCAAGTGCAGGAATATAATTGTGATGATTTAACAGGCCAAATGACTGCATAGATAGAACTGTTTTTTATTGTTTCTTTTTCTTCAAGGTGCAAGGATAAGGGAAACGTTTATTGGACGTAGCAGTATTCAGCCGTTCCTCCACATTGGCCGGTCTTTTCATTTTTCATTGTGTTGTCAGTTGTACATTTGAGTTCCTCGTCACTCACAGAGATCTTTGAGCCTTCATCCTTCTCGACTCTTCACTTATTTTGTCCCTGTTCTTGCATTTTGAATGGTGCGTTATGTTTCCATATTGGCTTTGTCTTATAGGCCTGCAACATTAATCGAATCGCAATCAAATCGAAATTGCAGTTTGAATGGACACAAATAACAAATAACAAAGACAGCAATTTTTGAAGTTTAAACTGTAATTTTCTCCACTAGCAACATATTCTGTTCTTAAAAGCTGCTAACGTGCTGTGCATATAAGTTCTGAAATGTGATTCTTGTATTAGTTCATAATTTTTGCCACTTCTTGTTTAAAATGTGAAGTTTGAGAGAATCTTCTATATAAATTGCATATCAAAGTGCAATCACAATACTATTTTTTCCCCAATCGCTCAGCCCTTGTGTCCGATACAAATTGATTATACAGGTAACGGATATCCCTGTATGCTGGGTTTGCTCCTGCAGGCTTCTTTCTTGTGGGGCATTGCATTCACATCTTGTAAACCTGCGACTTTTTCCCTGGTCTTTCTCTGAGTCTTCGTTTTCAGTTCAAAGTATCATGGGAACCAGCTCTTGAAAGTCAGTATAAGTCACAGAGCAGATGGGGCTCTCCTACATCACAGAAAGTAATGACAGCTGACATGAAATCTGTCTCCTTCACCTACTTTGCAAAACCCAAAACAGGACGCAGCCCTCTTTAGCATTCTAAAAATGAAATCTGGTTAAAAGCCTTTATCATGGGCTCTGAGCGGTTTTGTCAGTGATGCGGCTCCACCTGACCAGTGGAATTTCACTCACAATTTCACAAACTATATGTCAGTCAGCACAAGAGGGGAACAGGGAAACAGGCTACAACTGCTCAAAGCCACGTGTCCACTAAAAGAAAAACATGACGGATGGAAAAACGATTTTAAAAGCTCATATTTTGTGAAGAAAAAAGTGTAATGAAAAATAAATATTGACATCAAAGTTTGTTCTCACACACATTATATAATTGGCACTCCTGATAATCACAAACGAAAATTAAGGAGGGTTGTGTGTTTGGTTGTTCTATCACTCAAAACTACTTTACTTTCCTAATCCACACAAACTTTTAAAACAAAATGTCACAAAACATATTAGGTTTATACGTTCTGTAAAGGTTAATTGTTTGAAGTGTTTTAGTCCCGTCTAGTGATTGAATAAGTATTGATCAAACCCAGAAAGTTTAAATCATTTATTTGTGCTGGAACTGCCTAGCGCTGTATCAGAGTTTTGTTTTTTTTCCCTTTTTTGGATCAAAAATACTCTGCAAAAATCATATGGCGTGACAGAGCAGAAATGGTAAATGTCTTTGCTTTGTAAAGTCTGTCCCTTCGCGTGTAATATAATAAAACACTCTCCAACACTTTGCCTTAGACATAAAACTTTAAACCTGCTTGAGAGAACAGCAAAGGTGAAGATTATAAAAAGCCGCGTGCGCCCTCAGGAGAAACCTCAGGCCGTGGACAAATTTATTTTTCATCAAAAGGGCAATCCGCTTCAGGGATTAGAAATTATTATTGAACAGCATAAGAAGAGAGCCAATTCACTTTGATGTTTAATTGAGCCTATGGGCCTGTACTGGCATCAAAGTCAATGTAAGTGAGGTAACACGTCGTAAGTACAAGGAAAGACACTCAGCTGCAACAAAAGAGGGTAACATTTTGATTTGTTGTTGTTTTGGTCATCTGCCTAAAGAACTGTTGAATTACGGAAAACTCTGGCAACATGTTGTGAGTGAAGTATGAACTCTCAGAAGAAGCAGATTATTTCAGTTACCACTTTAAGATAATATGAAGATAAATAAGTGTGTACATCGTGATAAAAGTGTGATCTAGCACTAATAAAATCACAATAAGAATCCACTCTCAAATGCATAGCTTGGCCTGCTCTTCTGCTTCAGTTATTGCTGTGTTGTTACTGATTGCACTGGTGTTCTCTTCTCTAATCCTGACAGCTGACGGGGCACGTTGGAATTCTCTGTATAAAGTCTCATTGCGCCAAAAAGAACAAATGTGCAGCTGGGAACAGTTTAGAAACAGATTAGTCCCACTGGCAGACAGAATAAATGGCCTCCCCGAGTAGTAGAGGACAAATTCACTCATTACTGAAAGTTTCTTCTAAAATAAATTGACGCTTCTCTTCTGTGAAATCGCACTATGAAATAGAACGCATAAAGGCACTTCCCTCACCTAACCCAGAATGAATGTGGTGGTCGGAGGAGCCAATGGCACAAATTGCAAGTCTATCCCAGGGCAGCTGTGGCTATATAGCTTACCACCACCTGGAGTGAATTAATTATAATATAGTAATATGACTTTGAGTGTCCCCAAAGTAATATAAATCAAAAGGCCCTACATCATGAGTCATTTTACATTACAATGTTATTAAAGCACATTAGGTCAATCTAGCCATGTAATTGAGTGGTGGTGTTTTTTTACCCTTAAAACGTATGAAAGATAATTCTGGCCTCAAAGTACCACATGCTGTGTTGAATGAGAGATCCCCCCACCTTGATATGACATATAGTTTTAGAGTGAAATCTTTGTCACTCCTGGACGGCTCTATGTCAAGTCTCTGTCAGTCTCCTTACACATGGGATATATAGCAGCAGCAGCAGCAGCAGCTCAGGGCTACAGTGTGGAGGTGGGTAACTTGGCTGCTGTTCCACCACCTCCCTGTCTCACCTCACTGTAAGAGGCTGTATGTTTGATACATTGCTTTATTGAAACCTGAGGTTGTTTTTGCACTGGCACTGTTTAGGTTGTGAAGAAGCGTTGGATCCATGTAGGTCCACAAATGTTTGCAGTAAAATGTTTAGAAATTGTGCATTTAATAGGCTGAATGGCCCTGGTCATTAAAAATTATATGATGACTTGGGGGCTAAATCAGCGTTTGTGTGGTTGTGTTTTGTGTTTCCAGTTTAAAGTAAATGTTTCTCCGGTTACAAAGCATACTTTCACTATAAATTTATCCAAGAAAGAAATGATTACCATTCAGGACCAGGGTCAGTGTGCATATTTGATGCGTCTTTGTATAAACAGGCCTCTGTTTGCAGGAGGCTTGTTGTCATGAAAATAAGTTGGCTGGTCAGCTGCTCTTAGGCCAGATGGTAAACAACGGATCATTTGAACAGAAAAATAAATACAACTGAATCATGGAGCAAACAACATGTTAGAAAATAACCTTGGCAAACAAAATGCAAACAGAATTTAAACCTTCTGATCGTCTTTCTGGCCTTGTATGTTCATTCTCCTGTTTATTTGGGCTTCTACATCCCTTTTGCGCTCTGTATTTTGGATCTGCAGCTCAGAGCAGGTGATGCTGCTCTTGATTCATTTCCTGTGGGGATCGATGGCCACACTCAAATGGTGTGACAAATGGCTTTAGTGGGTCTTGGGCGCAGGGCCAGAGTGCAGAGCTGAGTCCAGATGTTTCCTGTTGTAGACTCTTGAAGGACATACGCGCAGAAATCATGTCAATACAGTCCAAAAGTATAGCTGGATAGTTTCTAAACCTTGTCATCTGTCTTAGATCATGGTTCAGGAATGTTTCTGTCTCAGGAAGACTGTGTTCTCATGGGCTTTATTTATGGAGTAGTTCAGCTGTAGTGCAGCTGTACATGTAATGTAAAGGAAAACTGCAGAACAATTTTTGACTAAGTCAGGCCAGCTCATTGTATTTTAAAACAAATAATATGCCACAGAACAACCTGTTACTTGGTCTCACAAGACCTTAACCAGAAGAAATAACACAGCCTCACACCCTGCTTTAGAGAAGAGTATCAGAAAAACACAAGCAGGATTGCAATTTCCACATTTACTCTCTGAACTCATGTGTGGATTTTTCTTAAAACAACTCATTTGTCAATCAAAAGGCTGGTGAGAACAGACTGAGGGACCTCTGTTCCATCTGAAATGCCACAGCCTGCAACTGGAGCAGTGTCAGAGTCAGAAACTGACAATGTCCCCATTAACATCACTTAAAGGGTTTCATTCAGGAGTCAACCTCAAATGTCACTCAAATCTTACTACAGCAGGCTTTGTTACACACAAAAATACTTTTGTACATGACCATCACTGTCACGTTTATTCTGATTTTATACAGACACTTATGTGATAAGCTTCTGCTGTTTTAAGTCCTTAAATCATCACCGGACTTGTTGTGATCATTTCTACTGTCTAAACATGATAATTGCATATCATGTATACAGTGGCAGGGTAGAAAGCAGAGAAACATTCATATACTTTGTAATAAACTTTTTTTTTTCTTCAAAACATAAGATGGCAAATTTAAGGTATTCAAGCACATGTTTAAAGGCTAATAATGATACAAAAAATAATATTTTTCCTTTAACTCTTTTCAAAGTCAACATTTTATCTTTGTGGAAGATTCTCTCAGGAAGACAGGTGGTTCTTCTTTTAATGTTTTATTTTTTGGGTGTCAGAAGCCTCTTTATGTAATTAGTATCATCTGTGCCGCATATTTGAACTCGGTCCAAACCTGGCAGCGCTGCTCTGAGCTCTGTTTACGCCACAGTCTTTAGGGAAACTTCAACAGGTTTCACAGTACAGCTAAGTATAGTGTAGCAGAGAGAGTTCAAGTTTAATAAGAACAAAACAGTCATAAATCAGAGTCTCTGAGGCCCAGGTGATCAGCTGGGGCTGTGTGTGATGAAACCACTGGGATACAGTCACTAGAAATAGACAGAGCTCCCTGTGTTCAGGACAGACACCAACAGTGGGACAAACTGGAGCTGGAACTCTAATTAAAGTCACAGAAAATGTTCTCTTGGTATCATTAGCCATACTGACTATTATTTATAAGAAGTTAGAGAGCTGAAACTCTCCTAGAAACTCGTGACTGAATCTAGTGAATTGTCTGTTAATATTGTGACACTATATGTGAACTATATTTAAACAGGAAGATTATAGAGAACAAAGAAAAACAAAAGCTCAAAACCAACAGTATGTAAATATCCAGAGTCAGCTTACGTGTGATAATATCAGTGTCTATTATGAAAATCAAAGTAGGTTTTATGTGTG
The DNA here is from genome assembly GCA_019453435.1 of Rhinogobius similis. Classification (NCBI taxonomy): domain Eukaryota; kingdom Metazoa; phylum Chordata; class Actinopteri; order Gobiiformes; family Gobiidae; genus Rhinogobius; species Rhinogobius similis. The sequence continues at coordinate 23,848,168 of CM033625.1, forward strand.
ATCTGACTCCAGCTACAATCACAGTCAGAGGAATAAATACTAGAAAACCGAATATAATGAACACAGCTCAGAGCATGTGCTTTGTATAAAAAGAGGGCAATGTTTTATCTATATTTGTTGTGAATCGTGTTATAGTCAGTGCTGTCACTAGTGTATACTCATCAACAGAAAGGAGCCTCATTAACTGCATTACCCAACATTTCACTTTAAATGTGTAAAGATTGTTTTGAGAGCTGATTGGCTGTGCATCGGTGCTCCACTGTTTCATTCCCTCGTCTGAAAAAGCTGACCTAAAGCGATGTATATGGACAAAAATGCTTGCATATAGTTCCTTGTGACATGACAAAAGGTCTATGAGAGCTAAGAAGTTACTTTTTTGTTTTAAAAGTCAGATACCCCAGCTTATAGAGGACAATTCAGAGCAGCATCAAATTAATGTGACGGAACTCAAAGTAGTTCCCAATTTAAGTCAATTTAACAGTGTTTTATTTACAAAGCTTAAACAATTCCCTGATACTACAAGTGTATCAGAACAAGAGCTGGAATTCCTGTGTCTAACCAGTGTTCATGAAAACAACAGTTTACAAAATCTTCCCAGAGGACATTTTAAATTCCAACAATAGAAAGTATCAGTTCCTGGTGCAGTCAGCACTATCCAGGAGGAGCGGTAACACAGTCTGCTCTATATTTGGACACAATCTCAGAAAGCACAAGAGACTCACATTGGCAGCCTTTGGAAAATCATACGATATCAAATGATTCTGTTTCAAAAAGGAAACAACTCAAAGGTGTGAAAACAGTCTGGGTTGACAGGTCTTGATACCTCCAGTATTGCTCATTCTGAAGTGATTTGGCGTTAATATTTTAATGTCTTGGGATCAAGGGATCATCCACCAACTCAAGACATGCGCAATTCAGTTGAACACCTACTAGTTATTACTATTAACAGGTTTATAGTGGTTTAAAGATTAAACGCTGTGAAGCGAAGTGCTCCCCTGGAAAGATAAATTGATTGGGAAAAAAATAAACCCAAAATGGTCTCTGCTTGAGTTTTCATAACCCTTGGCTCTTTTAAACTCCAGCAACGCAGTGATTTTGTGTGAACTTTGAAACTGAATCTAAAAGCTAAAAGTACACATTCATTTACCTCATTCTGCTCCAAATGTGAGCCGTACAACTTTTCTGACCAACCTTGGACTATAGTCGTAAATATGTCTGAGCCAGTATTTTTAATTTTATGTTTAACTCCAAAAAGAACAATACGTATGTACAGCGAAACACAAACTGTTTTAAGATGCAGCATTCACACATGTATAATTTGTATCAGAGTCTATTCACAGCACTTCAGTCCATTGTGTTACGTTACACTTGTATCATCAGAGAACAGGCAGTCGGTAATGACCTTCAGCATTGTTCAGTGTAATACAAACTCTTCATGTGACAGACCGTTGTGCTGCTGCTGTAAATGACAAGGCTCACAGAAAAGACCTAACACTAAAAAGGACAAAATTGACGCACTGAAAATGATAATATCCTGCTCAGTTAGTTTCTTCTTTTTGGTGTTAAAAGTGCACTAGGTCACTTTCCTGGTGGTGGTGTTGTTTTAAGCAATAAAAAGTTAATACATGCAAGGAACACCTGCTAATGAAACTCTGTAAGGAAGCAATCCATTCATTTTAATGTAGAAAAGCTGCTCTATCACCCACTATTCAACAACTGCAAGAACAAATGCGGCTTTTAGGATATATGTATACTGTACCAAATAAAGCCACAAATACATGGAGAACAATTTGTTTACTTTTCTGAGGTAACGCCACGTCAACAACATTTATGAAGACTCAGAGGTGGCTTGATTTTAATTAGTTGTGCCTAAAATACACATAAATCACCAGGAAATGTGTTAAAAGAGTGAAAAACAAGTGTGTGTGAGTGAAACAATGAAAAAGTTTCCCCCAAGCCTGACTACGCCTCTATTTTTTGACTTTATTGATGATGACTGTTTCTATAAAAAAAACTACACTCTTTACAGCCTACAGCATGAAGCAAAGATTCATTCATAATGAAACAACAGTTAATTAAGAATGATTCAAGCTTAGTAACTACTCCATTAAAAGGTTAAGAGTTAGGTTATAAATTAAAGCAGATCTAAATAACTTCAGTAATAGAGCTCTTCCTGCAGGTCTTTTGTGAAAACACTTTTTTTTTTTCCCTTCCTTTTTATTGAAATAAGGAAGTACAATCACATACAAAACATGCCATGTCCCCAAATATAAGCCAGGGTTTCTCAGGAGAGTTGTCTTCAGGTTGGCGTCAGGAAAGTTGCATGGCTGGTTTCCTGTGCAGACACCAGGGGGAGATGGTGGGGGCTTCAAACACCCCAAAAATACATTTACAACCACCTCACGGACTTACAAAGAGGCAAAAATGTTTAAGTACTTACTAAGCCTGAATCACTCTTAGTAAACAATGCGTTCCAAATGAATTAAGTCTTTCTTCATGCTTTACTAAGGCTAATTAGGGTGCAGTTATTATAAAGTGTAACCAACATCTCCGTAACGACAATGATGTGGCAGAATCTGCATTGTGTATTATATCTCCTCCATTGCAGATGATAAATGTTTTACTAAACGTGTTCACTTACATTTCAGCAGCTGAAACACTCAACCTGATGAGCATTCCTACTTATAGATGGCACAACATCATAATTTGAGAGCATAACATTAACATCTTGTCATATACGTTTTCACTGAACAGAACTGCTCCACCTGTGTAATCACATGAGTCAATGAGCCTTGTAACATTTCCACAGCTGAAAGCCTGAATAAATTGGGTTTGCATTAGAAAAATATCCTTAGAATTAAAATAAAATATATATATATATATATATATATATATATATATATATATATATATATATATATATATATATATATATATATAATATATATATATAAAGGAACATGAGAAACTGGAGAAATACCAAGGGCTCAGAGAAGAGCTGGAGAAGGCCTGGAAGGTGAAGGCAAAGGTGGTGCCCGTGGTGATCGGAGCACTTGGGGCAGTGACCCCCAAACTGGAGGAGTGGTTACAACAGATCCCTGGAGGAACATCAGACATCTCAGTCCAGAAGAGCGCAGTGCTAGGAACAGCTAAGATACTGCGCCGAACCCTCAAGCTCCCTGGCCTCTGGTAGAGGACCCGAGCTCAGAGATGGATGTGACCACCAGCGGAGGGTGAGCAGGGAATTTTTATATATATATATATATATATATATATATATATATACATATACATATACACACAATCTAAGAAATATAAATATAAGATGGAAGTTGCAATAGGTTAAGCAATACAATTCAGCTGCAGCGGGTCACAAACCATTGTTATTATGCAAAAAAGAATGGGATCAAGAAGGGCATCTGTTGTAAATCCACGCCATGTGTTGTAGATAAGTAGATAAAGAATGATTGGAAAAAGAATGGGAAAAAAAGTCTCAAATGTGAAGAGAAGTCAAACAGTACATTTAGAGACACGAGTGGGTGTACAGTGTTCAACTAATGAGCAAAAACTGAGCGTTTTGGCTGCTTCAGTTACACGTTCCTCAGGCAGAGTGTGACCTGTGACAGATATTCATAACAGGAGAAAACTGCAGTGATCAGCCCAAAAAGTCAAATATCGCTGTCAGTGAAATGGACTGACTGAGTTTAATAGTTTGATGGTGTTAAACTAAGAAAAAACAAACAAGGAAAGCAAAAGAAGGAATATAGACATAAAGCCCACAGCACATTTCAGAAGACAATACAAAACATTTAGAAAATCAGACCGATCCTTTAACAGTTATAAACAAAACATCGTTACAAACATGAATTTAACTGATTACACATTTTTTTTCCACCTTTTTATTTTACGTTCTCACTGTGTGACTAACAATTCGGAGCTGTCAAGCGTCACCTTAAGGTGTGAGAGATCTGAAGCTCATGATAAAACAGGCTGTGATAAATGATACTGGATGCTTTTTCACATGTGTTACTGGATGGGTTTACAACATTACTTACATTTACAACATTATTTATATTTTTGTCACCTACTTTCATTTTATCAGTTAGATCTTTTTTTTTTTTTTTTTTTTTTTTTTTTTTTATCATCCAGCTTTTCTCTAGCAAAAAATAGTTTAAACAATGGTGATTGTCTTCCATAATCGAGCAGCCCAATGCAGAGAATTATACAAAAAATAAAATAATTCTTAAATCTAAAATATGTTCATATTAAACTCATTTTATGTTTATAAAATACCAAAATAGACCCATTTCAGCCTGACTCTGTTGAGAAACTCTACAGTGGGAAACAGCTCATAAACTAGAAGAGAGGTTTTAATAATATACAACAATGTCTAAAATAAGTTAGCAATTCAAATGCAAAATGATTATTAGCCTTACCGCTTATTTTTAGTTAAAATATTGGAGCACATATGTAAGAAAATGGTACTTAGATTCATGTCAGTTTCCTGTGCACAGCTAAATAGCACCAAAAGCACAATTTTTGTTAAAGAATAACTTTTCCAATATTCATAATGAATTTAGTGTTAGTGGGAGCAGACACGTGACATTAGTAACCTGCATCAATCAAAGTTGGCTGTAGCTCATCAAAGCAAATCAAACAACACGATACACAATGTTTTCTATGCATTATTTTTAGTCAAAACATTGGTAAGTATTACTATGATTGCACTCTTTAGCAGTCTATAGTTACATTTACTCAAGTGCAGTTGCTAGCATAAATTGCACTTAAATTGTACTTCTCGGTGTACAGTTTCCTGACGCTGTACTTTTACAATATTAAATTATTTTAAACCACTATTTTGAATTCCTACTTGAGAAGTATTTATTTGAAGCCATAGTACTCTTAGCTGAGTACAATTTATATACAACTACCCGACTCTGCCCAACCTATATTAGTTCCAGTTTGGTGGTGAATCAAAAGAAAATTATCACAATATCACATTGAGATTCCTCTTGTCTTCTTTAGTACAAGACTTTAGTTATTTCTTCTATATTATACAACTAAAGTTACCGTTGAAACATGTCAAGGCAATTAAATCATCTCGTGCCTATTGTTTGATGTAGAAGAAACAACAAATTCATCACAAGATCATTCTCCAGAGAGACGATAATCTTGTGGCAAGCATCAGATCTTGTCCCATCCAGCAAGCTAGAAGGATCGTTTTTCAAAAATCAATCTCTATCGGCCATGGGGACAGTCACAGTGATGCCTGCGGGTGAGTTTAAGAAGGGATATGTTGAATAAGTTAACATTAATCAGCCATTAACCTGCACATGAGCCTGCCTATTACAAAGGGAATAACAGGACATCAAGCTCAAATGCAAAACAGTATCAACGGGAACCTAAAAAGATTTACATATTCCCTCATTCTGATTCAGAGACAAATGTCAAAAATGTAGTGTTTTATGCAGAGGCTCTTCGCAGTGGGGAGCAGTCGGTGTGATGTTGCTGTAAAAGTAACAAACGGCTAAAGAAAGTAATCAGGCCTTCATTTGTTTTGAGTAGATAAAGCCAACTGACAAAGTGATTTCTGATCAAACGTTAGTCTTGTATACATACATTTAATTATGTATTCAATAAATGTTTTTAATTTTGTCTGCCTCTTTTTGAACTGTCTGGGGACTGTGGTGTAAATAGAAAAAAACTCAATACTGTACACTTAGCAATCAGAGTCCATATTCATTTTGAAGAGAACATGGGGACACATTCAAGTACAGTATGTGTGCAGTTTTCTATTACTGTTTAGAGCTTCCTGATTGTAGATACAGTATTTAGGGAATGTTATTATTCTTTCTGTAAAATGTAAAGCATTCGGTGAACATCCAAAAGAATCACTGAACGACATTTGCCTCTAAATGTTTCTGCAGCGTACAACTTTTTTTTTTTTTTTAGAATTTTGTTTGAGTTAAAAGTAATTTCCATTTTTTGACTGAAAGGACGTGATGTTCTTGGAAATAAACTGAGATGGATAATGAAGTTTGTCCTCTGCTAGAATGCAAAAGTTTATAACGCCACGCACACATTCTTCTTCACACATTAATTAAAATTTTTAAAAATGGAGAAAAGCCAAAACATAAAACAGAGGGTCATTTAAAAACATTGCTGAAAGACACTTTTTTTTTTTTTTTAAATATAAACCATTTTGAACCACTTTCAGAGCCGGATTGATACATTATGTATAGATACGGCTCATCATAGATTGTTAAATATTGACATAACTACACATTAACTTGTCAGGTCACTACCTCTAATCAGTTATTAAATCATAGCTTTCTGTCCTGGCAACATTTCCCCCGGCATTAAGAGCACACTGCATTTTGACTGCCTCAGGTTCCATTATGACATTTTGAATAGAAAGTATCTCGACTCACAATGCAGTATTGTCATGTCAATTCTTTGCCCATTCTCAGCAGTGATATTACATTTTCAAAAGTTGAAAGGTTATTCTTTTACACTGACATTTGAATTCACGTTGAGATATTTCAGTCCTCCTTGACGTGGCAGCTCAGAGGAAATTGAAATTTCCACAGTGTCATTATCTTAAATGAAAGCTGCTGTCAATTTGAGCAAATGAACAATGAGCAAAAAGCCCCCCTTTGTTAGCATTACTTTGGCCTGTCACTCCTGATCAGACACAGAGCTACTGCAGCTTACTTTAGAGGCGGTGCAGGAATATTTTATAATAGATTAGATAATGATGGCGCTTAAGTTAGATAATAAGGCACATATAGATTAAAGTATTTAGACTGGAAGTTATTTGTTTTAAACGTTTTAAACAGAATATACCAACTGTACAGGTTAAAACATTTACTGATTCTGAGGTCAGGGAAATGAAAAGTAAAAGAGGATATCAGTGCTTTGTTGAAAGTGAAGGTGCAAGCGGAATTTAGCTATTCATTATCTATCTACATTTATGCATGTCATACATTATGAATAATACCAGAAAAAAATGCATTATATCTTCTGCTCACATCGTTTTTTGTTTTTTTTAATCTAACCAGTACGCAGATATTTTGAATCTCAATTACAGGGGAGTTCTGGGGGTTTATTGTTTTTTTTTTCCTGTTTGGTTCCTGTTAAATACAAAAAGTACTTCCTATTGTACAGTTAATATACTTTTCGTGTACTGACAAAAATGCCTTCTAACTAGGGCTGTAGTCGACTAAAGAAATGCTTGGTCGACTAAAGACCTGCCCTATCAACCGATTAATCGACTAAAAGGGGGTGTGGCAAAATATATATCAAACTATGAAGTAGCTGCATGAATCTAACCCAAACTGCACTCAAAAGACCACAGCTGCACAGGAATTCATGTAAAAACAACTATTTAAAAAAAAATCAGAATCAGAATCAGAAAGCGGTTTATTGCCATTGTCAGTGAAATTCACAAACATAGGAACTTGCTTTGACGTAGGTGCAACATAAAGCAATGGAAAAATATATAGCATATATAAAAAGGCATGCATAAAATTAAGAATAAAATAGACTAAGATAGACTAACACTATATACAGAATGTACAGTTGGCAGATAGTGCAATGTGCAAATGTGGTAGTGCAAATAGATTGTTCTTAAATAATATTATTGTTAAAGTGGCAGGTGTTACAGAGTGTTCATGAGTCCAACGGCAGAGGGAAAGAAACTGTTCTTGGGGCGGGAGGTTCTGGTCCGGATGGACCGTAGCCTCCTGCCCGAGGGGAGTGGCCATGTCCAGGTGAGAAGGGTCAGCTGTGATCCGACCTGCTTGTCCCCGAGTCCTGGAGACGTACAGGTCCTGGACAGATGGAAGGCTGCAGCCGATCACCTTCTCAGCAGAGCGCACAATGCGCTGTAGTCTCTGTTTGTCCCTGGCTGTGGTTCCTGTACCACAGGGTGATGGAGGAGGTGAGGATGGACTCGATGATGGCCGTGTAGAACTGCACCATCATCTGCGCCGGCAGCTTGGCTTTCCTCAGCTGCCGCAGGAAGTACATCCTCTGCTGGGCGTTCTTGATGATGGAGCTGATGGTCGGCTCCCACTTGAGGTCCTGAGTGATGGTGGTGCCGAGGAAGCGGAAAGAGTTCACGGTGGTGATGGGAGAGTCTGTCAGGGCAAGGGGGGGCAGGGGGGCTGAGACTTTCCTGAAGTCCACGATCATCTCCACTGTCTTCTGGGCATTGAGCTCCAGGTTGTCGCTGCACCAGGACACCAGCCGGTCCACCTCCCTCCTGTAGACAGACTCATTGCGTCCGAAATGACTCCGATGAGGGTGGATAAGTACTAGGAAACTGTATTTATACGTTGGACTTAAGCAAACTCACTTCATATTTTTTTGTTTTCATTCTTTTTGCCATATAAATCCTTTAAATCTAAATAAAATAATTAGTCGACTAATAAATATGTTGGTCGACTAAGACAGGTCACCATGGCACACCACGTACAACAAAAACAATTCAGACCATTTAGTTAATATTTGGCAATAGTGGTGGTTTTACATTATTTCTTGGTGCAGAAGTTGCTCAAGACATTCCAGAAAGATAAATTAGTTATTTACATCCACATCTGTGAACTCAAATTGGACATTTTTCAAGGCACACCTGGCAAAACTTCAAGGCGCACTTGTGTTCCCCGGCACGCTGGTTGAAAATCAAGGGACTAAGACACCATCGACCGATTAATCAACTAAAAGGTACACAGCCCTAATTCTAACAATCACTGACATAATACAACCCGTTTCAAACTTGTGCCAATTCCATCGCGTACTCACCTGACCTAAGCTCTATCCAACCTGTACATTGCTGTATATAGACTATTTTATCTTATTTAATCCTTAATTTTATGCATGCCTTTTTTATGCTACTATTATTCATTGTTTTATGTTGTACCTTACGTCAAAGCAAGTTCCGATGTTTGTGAATTTTGATCACTGACAATGGCAATAAACCGATTGTGATTCTGACCTGAGCGTAACCCTATTGTTCATATGTTAGTGGAAAATTGATCACAAAGAGGAAACTTGCACAAACACAGAAAACTCCACAACCATTATTGTGTAGAATACCCCTCAACTCTGTCGCACACCGAGAACCCCAATTACTAAAGACAATTAAATATATTTACTATAGTAGTATACCGTCAATTATAACTATTGCATTGGCTTGTTTTAATGATGCTGATGTCCAAAATATTTCAAAACATTTCTAGGGATTCCTTTATTCAATTCCTCCTTCTTTTTTGATCTGAAACCAGCTCTGCTAAGTGCTTGCGCGAACACTCTCACTATTAACCTCTGCTGCTACTGTTAATTCCTTATCTTCCACCAGTAAAAGGTCAATTATGCCATGTTGCTTTTGTAATACAAAAATATTATTACAAACACAAAGACTGCCTCGGGTAATTAGGCTTCCGTAATGATGAACTGGAGCTGCAATCATTGAACTAATAATTTTTTTTAATTATTATTCTTCAAAACCAACCTAGTACTGTCAGCAGCGATGACGGGCTGAACATTTCTACGTAGTACGGTTATCCCTCAGAATCAGCAGTGAAAGTAAATGAGCTTTTGACCTCAAGTTCAACTGCAAACGTCGCTCGGTGAGAAATGGCTCCGTCCTGTTCCATAAAACTAAAGCATCTAATGAAGCAGACGTTTTGCTCTGACAGGCGAGACCGCAATGGCCAAACAGCGTGTATTTACTTGACAAGCGCAATATTGCAGAGGCTATAAACATTCCATATTCAAGTAAGAAAGTCATAAAAAGAGATGTTACATAGCAGTTCTGAACATAACTGTATGATGACTACAGACGGGTAATGATCCGTGTTAATGCACCGAGAGCAGAAACACAACGTACACTACAACAGACAGGACACTGAAAACTACTTGGACAAAATGAACGCTGATTTGAGTTGTATGAAGCAAATGCACCCAAAAAATGTCAGAATTTGAATGAAAAAATGTCAACTAAATCATTTTTTTTGCGAATCCATATCCAGGCCAGTGCACCCATCCATTTAAGTTATGAACAAATTAATACAGTAAAATAGACATTTTTCACATGCCAGGGCACAGGATTGTCAGATGCATTTTCTGAGTATGTTTTGATATTTTATAGTATGTATGTTAGGATATAAGTGGAACTGACTTGATGCTTGCCGTTGCCAGAAATCTAATTTACCTATGCTCAAATCCTTTATCCTCTAACTGAATAAGCTAATATAAAGTGAACTGAAAGAAAATGGACACATACTCTAATGGAACAGAAAAAAAAAAGTAATAATCTCTAAAAGAATAGAAGAAAATTGCTATGAGTGAGATGGAGATGGTGGAAAATATGCACGCATTAACGTATGACTTTGTCTCTGCACTGTGCCCTTTAAGAAAATGAATAAAACTAAAATTACAAATGAAGTAGAAGGATTGTCTTGTACACGGTATACTGTATTGATATTGTAGAAATCCAAAAATAGGATCAAATCAATCTCGTTTCCTGCCAGGTCTTGATATATATAAGGACCAGCATAAGACGTCGTGGTAATATTAAAGAAGCTGCTATTATTAGATAGCACGTATACCTGCCATGAGGCGCAGACTGCAGCATTGTAAGTTCAAATCTGGCTGTTAACCATTTGCTGCATGTCAATCCCCAATCTCATCCCTGTTTAACACCACTCTGTCCAGTCAAAAGCTGAGAGAAGAAAGCAGTTTTGCCTTTTTTTTTCCATCAGTATTGAGCTTTTTCCATGGTATCGCACTTGAATTTGAATATTTAGCGCTGCGAACACACTACCGCCCTAATGAAACGAGCACCGCATTCAATTCAATTTCCTTCAAGAAATCTGATGACTTCCACAAGCGACAAACGTTGGACCGATTCCGCCGTACACCGTCGTGGCGTTGCTTTGGCTCGACGTTGATATAACATTTGCAGCTAATGTTGAGAGAGACGGTGCCCGCTGCCTCCACCTGGTGCAGATAAATCAGCGGGAGCAAAGTGTCACAGCGGGAGGGGAATCACGGCGTAAACTCACACATGTATCAGGGCCGTCAGGAAGAGCGATGGCTTTCTTAACTGTGAGCAGCAGCGTAGCATTAGCGCCAATGGATAACCTGGGCATCCACTCAGTAAATGTAAAGCTCAGGGGCCGTTATTCACTGCCACGTTGTTACAGCATAAAGCCAAGAATTAAACAATGCCAAGAAGTGGGAAATACTGACAAGAATTAATATGTGTGAGGTTGTCTTCATTTCTTTAATTATGTTTTACACTATTCAGGATTATGTTGCGCCAATCAAATCAGCTCAAATGTGCCTGTAAATGTCGTGGCTGCAGTTCAAGGATCGCACAAAACATGAATGAACTGTTAAATGAAACATAAAAGTGCAAATATCACCTCACACTTTGTTTGGAAAATTGAACAGTAAGTGTATGTTCTTTTTATTTTCATGTATTTGTTATTGTGGTCTACTCAGTATTCTTCTTTTGCAAAAAATGCCCATCCACTTTTGTGAGCTTTTAACCTTCTATTATCTATTATTAGTGTTATCTGTAGCTCAAAACAACCCCCATATAATATATATATATATAGTATTTTTTTTTGTCATCCATACAGCTTTATGGTTTAGTAGCTTTAGAGCAGGGGTGTCCAAACTTTTATCATCGAGGGCCACAAATCAATCATGAAACGTTAAAAAAATCTGCATTTATCTGATGTTTTAAGCGCCGCCACATCTACATTCAGTCTCAGTGCCTTAATATCAAGTCTGTATTGCACCAAAATGTTAGTTATTCAGGTTAGAATTGTAGAAAATCTGAAATGTGCTGTAAATAGTACTTCTCAGGACAGTGTGGGCCAGTTCACCAGGAAGTCTAAAGGCCAAGAAAAATTGGTCTGCGGGCCGCTTTTGGCTCCCGGGCCTTAGTTTGGACATGCCTGCTTTAGAGGGAGGGGTTTTCCGAGAGCCAACATTAAGACATTTTTAAAAGATATTATGTGATGATGTTGCACAACTCACTATACTAATAATATAATAATACATTTTCTTTAGGTAGACTATGAAAAATGAAATATAACAAAAGATATATATATTTAAAAGTACAATTGTGAGTGCCTGAACAGTTGAAATAATAATGTTATCTTCTAAAATATGTTTCAGAAAGACATTCTCTGAGATAACCATTTCAAATGTACTGTTTCAACTTTGAATTATTGAATTTATGTGACAGTGATATTATGATCCAAGAGATGATAATTTTCTCTCTGAAGTTCCGTCTTGAGGCCCAGGAGGTATTCGGAACTTGGTAAAATGGTATATACTATAATGTGAATCTTAGGAGTAACAGTAAAAGTTGTCCAGCTGCACGGACTGGTTTCAGAAGCCAAAAGTTTCATGTTGTATCCGGGGCTGTTCGATTTATACAATTTTAATCGAGACCATGTGATTTCTGATTGTAAATTTTATTCTTGGGACCACTGCCAATCCTGTCAGTAAAAGCATGTGAATAAGAGCAGAGCGCATACTTTGGAAAAATATATTGGACTATTCTTTGTGTTAAATTGCAATTATTGTGTGAATACCCCTTGAAATATAGTAAGACACAGTACTTTATTTAACTTCTGTAGCATAAACTCAACACTGGCAGTTCGATTTCTCCTCAGTTAAAGTGAACAGATTGAATAATAAATATCACTTGAGGAGGAAACGACTCCAAAATCAAATCCTCATTTATCTCCGCACAAACATTAGAGACCACAGCTGTTACAATGATGACTGAGGACAGCGATTTTCTCATCAGCCTCATTTTCACAAACCCATTTCCCTTTAAATAATGTTCACTTTGGACTTTGAAAACTTGAATACTCCAATGTTTTTAATTTGTTCTTAAATAAAGTCACCCTCCGCATATTACCATGACAATCCAAAGTACCGTAAGTATATTTTAAAGTGCCTCTGACAGGTTGGACGACTCATTTGCCTAAAATGCAATTAAGATAAATATATTTCAAATTCTGCTAAAACCTTTACAAATTTTACCCCAGTTTAGCTATTTTTTTAGGTTTTCAACTTTACTTCCTGGTTGTAAATGATGACATCACACTAGGAAATTACCAAGAAACCATCCTGTACACTAGACCAAGACTTCTCTAATGTCAGACTTTTTTTTGTTTGACAAAGAAAAAATACATGTGAACACCTTTATTTTGTTGAATCAATGTTTAAAGTGTTTATTTTATGTAAATTAGGCATAACCTTTGGCTCCCTAGTTTGATGTCATCGTTGTATTTACTTCCTGTAATTTTCAACATATTTTTCAACTTTTCTCCACAAACAGCTGCCTGAAAGGTGTAAAACTATTATTTATATTCACCAGAGTTATTAATGGACTAAATGAAATCAAAATTAGAAAATCATAAAAACCCGTCATGCGCACTTTAAGTTGTCGTATCAAGTGATTGGACAGAAAGTGCCATGTTAGAGTTTTTAATGTTTAAAAGGTGTACTTGAGATTCAGACAAGTTTATCTATCACTCAATAAAACAGTTAAAACAAATCACACAACAGACTCTGTGTAGCTCATTCATAAATGTGTGATGTAGTAAAAAGAAGGGTTTGCCACTTCCTTTCTCAAAGTATATGTTATTGCTTTGTCTAGAATATTCCACAGTATGGCACTTGACTTCTAGATCTCCTTCAGTGATGCCACAAGGTCAGGTTACAGGTCAGATCTGTGTAGAGGTGACCCCACTCACAGTAAGAATGCATGCACCAGTAAATGCAAAATAGATAAGTCAAATGTACTATTGTGAAACATTTGAAAGCAACACAGTGCATTTTTAAGGAGACTGTCGGATTCTTCAGTGATTTTTTGCACAAATTCATCCCAGCATTTGGAACCACAGGCACTGCCATCAAACATGATTATAGATAGTGACTCATTTGACCTTTTCTGATCCAGACGATGTTGATATCATGGCTGTCGTTAGTCACTGAAATGCTTAATTGTTGTAATTGTTTTGATGGGTTGTCAGAACACCTTGGCATTTCCAGTGTTGGCTGACACAGACACACGGCAGCAGACTGTGGGAGCGTCTGAACTCTGGACACACTCCACTGCAGCAAAGATTAATTAACAACTAGACAGTATCCTGAAGCTGAACACTAGCTATTTTAGTCGACCACACGGAGCTAACAACAGGGGAAATGTGACTTCAGCTTTCTGTAACAAGCTGTCTTCACTTCTATTAAACTGCCGCAGAACAAAACATCCATGCCAAGTGAACCATAAAGCAGACTGTACATACTTAAAGGTAAAAAGAGATTTACTTATTGCATCCAATAAATGTGCAATTTTGATTTGATTGTAGGGCTACATATTATCAATACATTCATTTGGCATCATTTTTTGTGTATTTAAATCATTGTAGTGCGTGTTTTTCCTCACAGTTTGCGTGCTGGGTTCCTGCATTTTTGGCGAGGTCATAAAGGAAAGTCACATTATATTCAAGGCTCCAGTGGCAGCACATAAGCCCTTTATTGTGTGACTTTATAAAACATCTGCAGTGTCAATATTTCAACAGCTTTGTTTGTTGATCCTGAATGATAAAATAATAATCGCAAACTTAAATGTGGCTTTATAATCTGCCCTGTATCAACCACATATTAACATGCATGTTCATCATTTTACGTTGAGCATGCGAGTAAAGAAAGATAATAACTGAATCTTTACAGAGTGTTTATTTCAGAGTGTCAAACTGTTTCTTGGTACTTTTAGTGTTTTGTAACTGTCCATCGTTTGCATGTGGTTGTTTTTAATGGGTCGCTGTACACGCTGAGCTTTTTGCACATGTTTTACGATGTGGTTATAAAAAATGTTAAATTAACTAAACCTGACACATTTATGCCAGCAACATCCCTTTAATATTATCATCAGGTGGTTGTATTTCTCTCTTATCTCAACACTCAGTAGTCTCACACTAGTTTTTAGTTTAGGTTTAGTTATTACATCAAATGCCCTTTACCAGTTTAAACCACATGGCCTCATTTCAAGTATGAACATGTTTGCTTAAGAACTCATGTAAAAAATAATAATAAAAACATTCTGGACTTTCCTAAAATGTATAACAGTCAAACTATGATCTGCGCCTTCTGGTTTCATATAAAAGTACTATAAAATCTGTGCTTCATGTGGATAGCTGTAATAATCGGTAATGCAATGAGCTGCTTATGTGTGACTCACAAAATTTTGTAGAAAATTTTTCATGCAAAAAACATGTCAGAAAAACAGCTCTTGCCGTGTGCTGTGCAGGCGTTAGTAGCTACAGGCGTCCCTCTCTGCGAGGGTCCTTTCTCATCTAATTATCAGCTCCTTCCACAGGAACAGAGGCTGTGATCTGCATTGGGCTGAGCTCCGACTGCTGGGGCTGCACTGGAGACTCGCGCTCGCAGTGGGATTTCAAAACCAGGCCACTAGAGCTTGGCCAAATTAGCTCCGGTCTGCTCCATGGGGCAAAATTAAATAGGACTTTACAGGCAGAACAAGACAGCTTACAATAGACTTATGCTGTAGGTGGGCTGCAAAGGAGACTCTGGAGGAACAAACACAGTAGCCTTCCTCTGTCTTTTTTTGTTATTAATATGGACATACCAACAGCACTTCTGATTAAACTGTAATGATTGGGTAACGGTTCCAGGATAACAGTTCAGGGAAAGCCAAAAAATTCAGATGCCACAGAGTTCAATTGCAAAAACAGATTTCATTTTGAAATTCAACTAATGTCTAATGGGTTTGATCAAGGAGGGATGGAATCATATTTTGATTGCAGGAATGTATATTGTCTCCTGAAAACATTACAAAACTGCAAGCCTCCAACAACTTTTTTAAAATGTCACTTACCTCTTTTTGCAAATGAAGTTATTATATGAAATCAAAGATCAAGCATGGTCTAGTAGTCAAGTGGTCTAAGCAGCAGCACATAAAGCTCTGTAGCCTCAAAGTTATGAGAGCAATTCCAAGCTCCAACAAATTTCTGAGGTCCCCTCTGCTCTTCAACCCCACTTCACACTGTACTGTACTGTCAAATAAAGCCATGGGGTGAGAAAAACTAAAGAAAAATCTACATTTGATCCAGAGGAAAATGCCTCTAACTCAATGGCTGCTGACTACAAATACAGAGATCCACAAACACAAAAAACAAAACTTAATACAAAAAAATAACATATTTGGAACATTTTATGACCATTACGTATGTTTTGTCGAAAGAACTATGTACTCTACACATTATTGGTTGCAGGGGTTCAGCAGATGCTTAAAGCCAAAGTATTGGTGTTTAAAAAGCCACATCTCTTTTCTACTTAATCTTGAAACTTTTCCAAAGCCGTCTTTGTTTTTTGGAGAATCGTTGAGAGTATTAACATCCATTATTAGCATTTGCCTTTTATTATAACCTTCTACAAAATGATTGGTGAAATAGGCTGCATGTGTTGTGAGCAATGGTTTATTTTAATTATTAAAATGAAAACTACAGGTGAAAAGGGACATTCCCACAGGGGGCTGTGCAATAATTAATTCAGTTCAATTGTGTAAAGTGTTAAATCATGCAAATTAAAACAGAACACAAACATACTCCCTGAGGCTGATTTGATTTAAACTGCATTTGCACGCGCACACACACACACACACACACAGACGAGAGCCAGTGACTTCAATATAATTGTAGGTCTCTTTCAAAATGCTGATAGACTTTCTCATAATTGGGTCCTGATCCCATTCTTTGGCAAAACATGACTAAACATTGTACATGGCCTCATTTTCCCATGTTGTTTTCTCCATCTTTTTACAGGCCATAAAGGAAATGACTC
Organism: Rhinogobius similis; assembly: GCA_019453435.1. Taxonomy (NCBI): domain Eukaryota; kingdom Metazoa; phylum Chordata; class Actinopteri; order Gobiiformes; family Gobiidae; genus Rhinogobius; species Rhinogobius similis. The sequence goes on from CM033625.1 coordinate 23,865,067, forward strand.
AATACAAACAGCAACAGATTCCATTTTGTTGACACATCTGTGAAAGATTAAAAAGGAATTGGGCTAAACGTCTGTTACGAATTTTGTATGAATTAGATGTGGAAAATTTAAGTTTAGGGGATGTTGTTTTGAAGATACGAACAGTTTGAAAATTTAGTATATCAATTATAGTGTAAAAAAAAAAGTAAAAGTGCTAATTCATCACAACATCACCTTCAAGGGTTTAAGGTGATGTTTATTCTTTGATTCATGTTAGACATTTCCCATTTGTCTTATAATTAAACCTCAAATGATTTTAAAGACATGTTTTAACACAGTATGTTGGATTGACATAACATCACCCAACCATTGTTATCAGGTAATGTGAAAACATATCAATACCTCCCCAAGCATGAATGTTATTGTAAAACGAATAAGATTAGCACAGTGTGAAGAAAAGACCATTTACTCCACAGAAAAAATAAATCTTCCATCATTTCAAATAAATGAACCAAAGCTTCTTAGAATTCACAATAGACCCCTACTTTTTGTTGACGGAAAACAATTTGTAAATTTGCAGGATGCCGTGATGCTGGCAATAACTGATCCACTAAATAGTTTGAAGCCTCATTGTTTTTGACTGAAGTGCAGTGAATGCAAACTAGCTACAACAAGACAGTAACATTTACACACTTAGAAATAAATGCAACTAAAAAAGGTTCTACTTTACTACTACGTAATAACTTGGTCAGCCAGACTATACAATTTCCTGTAAATTTCTGATATGACACATGTATACATCCCACTATGTACTTTAAACTGAACTGAGACAGCAAAGAAAAGGCATTTAGAAGGTAGAAAAAAAGTCTTATATTGTCAATCACTTCACCAAAACATGGATTTCTTCTCAACATAAGAACAGAGGACGGTGTCTCCGTAAATGTCCCTCTTTTCTGTTTTACAAGGCCTTGCTGAAATATCTCCATGTGCTCCTCTTGCGCACCAGCTCCAGCTGCCTCTGAGTTTTATTGTCTCGTATCAGATTCACCCTGCAGCTGAAGTCACACTACACATTGTAAAAACCAGCTGTAATGTCGCTCACACAGCGAGAGAAAGATGTGTCTGAGAGGCGTAAAAAGCTGACATTTAAACCAATGTAAGCATCACTCGTGTAATTTTTGTATTGGAGTTTGAAAATGTTAACAAAAAGCATTGTCTGGATTATTCATAGTAGCACTAAAGCATGCATGTGAAGGAAGGCGATGTACTAAAGAATTGAGGGCTAGTAACTGCAAGAACAACAACAAACATGTGTATTTATATTAATTATATAATAGCGTTCTTAATTACAGACAAGACTTCTCTTTTGCACATTAATGGGACAGGAAGCTATAGTCAATCATGTGGGTCTTCACTCGAACTTCCTGGTGAGAGCAGATGAAAACTGAACCAAAGTTATTTACTATAACTAGAAGTGGGTGGGTTTGAATGGTTGTTTGGTTAAACCTACTTTGCGCTGCTGACACTGTTTCTCTCGTGTCTCAGATGGCAGGGATACAGCAAGAACTGACAGTTTCAAGGGATGAGTGAGTCTCTTACCTGGAAGGAGACAAAACACAGGAAACAGGCCATTAGCATTTCTCAAATACAGTGAAACAAAAGCAGGCTTAAGTTTGAATCCACTGCTAGATGTACAGATTCATGAATTAACACTTAGAGGTGCACTGAGTAACTTCTGCAGGTTTTGTATTGAATAAAACCCAAGCAAGGATACAAATTAAAGAACCACACGCATAAACCACATTTGGTATTTGTTTATTTTGTCAGAATAACCACTGGAAAGGCAGCATGTGCAAAGAGTTACTTTTTGGAAGTCATCTGAAAGAACTGTGCAGGTTTAAAAACATGACATCAGAATAAAAAATTTTTTAAAACTAAAACAAAAAAGATTTTAATTATGTTAATGGTTAATTTCAAGAAAACATGGATTCTCAAATTCTTTATGATTATTGGAAGGTGGATTTATGTAAGTAGGTGCAAAAAATAATAATAGCTTGGAAGACGTCATTGACAGTGAGTCATTCTCCGCCAGTGCAGAGGTGGCAAAACTATGACAATTGGGAAATAATATTCCAATTTAAAACATGTTTTAGTTGGTCCAAAAATAAAACCGATTTGACGACAACAAAGAAATGAGAGCATGGAGATCCAACCGCACAAATGAAATTATCTCTTTCCAACAGCAATTAGCCATCAAAGCAGTCCGCGAGTAGACAACAAAACAGCAAAATTTCAATGACAGGAAAGTAGCCACTGGAAAGGCAAAACAACTCAGTATGCAACCAATGAACAGGACAATTCAAACACAACAAATAGTGATGTCACAACAAGGTACTACCATATAAAGAAATATGTATTCTAAAAAGAAATGTGTTAATTTGGTTGAAAATAGTCTTTGCCACCAGAAAGTATGTCTCAACCAGCTGAAATTAGTTAAAGCTAGGTTACTCAAAGTTTTTTGTAAACTTAGTCGTAAAAACAGCACTTAATGACAAAACTAGATTGCTGCCCGCTGCTGAAAAGTAATGCATGTGTATAATAAAGATGTGTAAAGAGCTAGGGACGAGCAGTATAGATTAAAAAACTTCTCATGTTCGCAGAGTGAAAATCAGGTACCCCATGTTTTTTAATGGCATTTATATAAATAAAACCGCATGTCATTGATAAATAGAACATTCCAGGCAAACCAATAACATCTCCATGGAGTCGAGGCACGTGGCAGACCCTCCACCAGAAAAATAGCTTGCCCAGTACACAGAGTACAACAAAGAGACTAGTACAGGTCAATGCTTCCCATAAGGCACGATTGGATGTTTGGGAATGAACTGAAAACGTAAGGTCAATTCTCAGAACTTGGCCTTTGACCAGCATGATATTGTGAGACCTCCAGCAGGTCTTATTATGGTTTGGTTCAATGACACATCAGAAGGAATAATGTAGTGAAAAATGGAAGTAAATGAACTTTACTGAAAGGGCCACTTCAACCTCGGCTTGCAAACACATACAGTCAGTTGAATGTATTAATGTTTTATTCAATACAAACGCCTGTACCCGTGTTTCACTCTCCATTTTGAAATAATTTGGGACGATACAGCAATGTAGAAAATGCTGAAAATCACAATTCAACATCCTTTTGTAATAGGGATGACTCAAATAGGTCTGTAGACTGAGAGAAATAGTTATAAAAAGGTTAATAATGTACTGACAACTCTGAGATTTGAATACATAACTTTGACCTTCAGATTAATACTTTGCACAAAACTAATTTACAGTCAAAAGCTTTACAGTCAGTGTGATTCAGTGATTCGCAATGGATGGTATGCAATGACTGATTAAGAGCATAACAAAGTTTAAATACTCTCTACTCAACAATGGCATGGCAACAGAGATGACGGGAGTATAGGCTTTCTGGCACGTATGCAGTGACTGACTGATCAAATTGTGAGAAATCATTATCCTGTTGTATATTACATTACGTCTTCTCGAGTTTTGAGTTGTTTTTTCCTCTGAGAGACATTGAGACCAGTCGCCCAAGTGCCTCACAGCTGATTGTAGCTGATGATCCTCAAGGCAGGATGGAACGTCAAATTCAGTGAAGTGATCAGTTCTGCACAACAATGGTTTGTGTAGATCCAAGTTGAACTGAAACATAGGCTTTGATATGACAAAAAATACTTGCAATGACCAATGTATTGTCTACAAATCAAAATACAAATGTTTCAAAATGATTTAAGTTGGTTCTACACAAAAAAACACATAGCTAAGCGTGTTGTGAGGGTGTTAGTTGCCAAACAGTTCTCAGCTCTGCGTTACCTTGCTCCTTTTTTTGTGCAGATCATTGGTCTTGTTCACTAATGTGTTCCCAAACAGATCTCCTCATTCAGACCATTTCAGAGTAAGTGATGTGTAAGAGGGAAGGAGTGAGTGCACAGTGTATATTTAATGAAAGTAGTCAATTCAGCAGTCAAAAGTAGGGAAACATCCTTACTAAACAGCAGTTGGGGTTCTTTTTCTTTTCTTTCTTTTTTCTTGTAGTGTAACTTATTGTTGTTTAGCTTGGTCTGAATAACAAAATTTGGCCTCACACGTCATTGTTCATGTTCTTAAAACAAGCTACTCGTTTTCCCTCATAGCCTTACTCTGAGTTGTATTTTGAGTATTCATGTAAATCTGTATTTTCCAACATTTAAAGCAGAGCTCCCCCTGCAGGCAGGTCTCTTGTGAAACTACACTGCCAGAAAAGATGCCAAAAGCTTTTTTTTTTCCCCTTCCTTTTTATTGACATAACGAAGTACTATCACATACAAAAACATTTAATGTCGCCAAATATAAAAAAAAAAAAAGAGTCAAGGTGTCTTAAGAGCGTTGTCTTGGGGTCGGCGTCAGGAAACGTTGCAGGGCTGGTTTTCCATGCAGGAACAGCAGGGGGGAGAGGGCAAATGTTTTTCGGGGCGTTTACATTTGCTACTACCGGACTTACAAAGACGATTAATACGGTAAAAGTGTTATTAAGTGTTACTTTTCAACTTTAAGGCAGGTGAGTGCTCAAAAAGATGTTTGCAACTCTCTCCAATGGTTGTTTGGAAATGTAAACTCTGGCAGATACACACTGGATGAATAAGATCAGTTTACCATTTTTCACGGAAACAAACCCCTTAAATGAAAAGTACAGCTTGTATCCTGTGGTGTGATGACGTTCAGAGTGATATCAGGTTAGGGGAGGACACATTCTACGGTTGATTGTCACAGAGACTCATCCTCTCACCTCCCTGTCACATCAACTCTCCCAGTCGCCACAAAAACTGCCTCAACTGAATCCAACCCAGCTTCATAGACATGTGTTGTCTTGACGTGTGCCCCGGTCCCCCTTTGTGTCACAGATCAGCCTGATTAGTACATACAGAGGCGAGTGTGACAGGTGAGACTCTGCTCCTAAATCTGACTTGACAGAATCACATTTCACTCCGAGAGCACAGGTCCCTGCTGCATCTGAAACAAGAGCTTTATGAATCTTCACTTTCCTGTAAAGTCACACTGAAAATGACAACCCCATAGACTTCACTGTTTATTGTTTGAATAAAACCATAATAATGTCCTGAGGCTGTTGGGAAAACAAAAAGATATGTTTTTTTCATCAACAAAACAGTTCTACCTCAAGCATTTCAATGACTACATGCTACTATAATCAGCTCAGTTTTTCTGTGCTCATAGTTACAGTCGGCCCACTAACCGAGCTCCGTGAGGGAAACCATCCATTCATTTTAACGTGTCAGAGCAGCTCTTTCACCCTCTGTTCAAAAACTACACAAGTTTAGGAGTTATATTGTGCCAAATACAGACACAAAGAAGAAAATGATCGAACGGCCCTAATTTGTATACTTATCCATGAATGCAAACGGCAGCTGCGAGCTAAATGCTACCGTGATGCCAGCTCCGCCTGCTGTATTTTTACATCTACAGAACAATCCATTTACTTTTCTGAAGAAGAGCCAGGTCAGCAACGTCTGCCAAGACTGCAGTGACTCGACTTGAAACAGTTGTGCTCAAAACAGAAATAATTTGCCAGGAAAAGTGTTTGAAGAGGGGAAAGGATGAGTTTCCTATCCAATCCACTGAGTTCCCCCACTGTTTTCCCCAAAAGGAGACCACGCCCCTTAATATGATGCGTTGCAGACTGTATACCTCATGCAGTTTCACTAAATGGGTGATTGGAAATGTATTCTTCTTGTTGTTAGGTAACAATATGCAGTTCTCACAGAATTAAAGCAATGTTTCTTTATCAACAAAATTAAATAAGTCCAAATGAATATTAATTATCACCAGTAAACGTCAAATTATACTATCACCAATCTGGAACATTTTCAGATGCAGGTTAGCATTCGTATTCTCCACCAATCAGAAATATATATTTATCCTGCAGCTAGGTCTTGAGCAAGATACTAGCACATGATTTGGAACATAAGCACTTGATAAATGCCCTCAATTTTCATGAAATTTTCTCTAAACCACCAAGAAAGTAGTGTTTACTTTAGAGATGCATTTTATGAGATGCACTGTACAATTTTTACGACCGTCCTCAAACACAGCCATCAATTACGTCCTAATGCTTCAGAGTGCTGTAAAAGCCTGCACTGGCATTGGCTCTCCATTACAGCGTCTGCCATTTACTTTGAAAAGGGTTTCAGCGTATACCTGCTTTAATACAGATACTATACTCAGGATAATCATAGTTTGGCAGTTCATCCAAAATAAGCCCCAAAGGTGTCTTTCAACGTCACATTGTTGACATTGCAAAGATACATTTTTGCATCCAAAGTGAAGAAATATCACTGTACAACGCAAAAGGTCTTTTTTCCATCTGCTCATATGGCAGCCATATGAATTAAGTTAATTAATATAAACAAAATACTGCATGATTTAATTATACTTACATTTTCATTTAATATCTACATTAAAGCGCCCACACATTTCTTCATTGTTTTATATCTATTAATACATTTTGATTAGATTTTATTATACTTTATACATAAGACATCTCGCAGCAGCAAAAAAGCCATAATGAAGAATTGGATAACTCAGACTGCACCGACTAGACTTGTCAAAGTATTGAAAATCAGATTCTAATCGATACTAAAGCTAGTATCAAAACAAGATACTCATTTGAAGAAGTATCGATACTAAAAATAAAAAAAATAAAATCACAGCATTTTTTTTAAACTAGAGTAAGATTACAGGTTTGATAATGAAAGTGCAATTGTTTATTTTTTGCAGATTTGCAGAAAAAAAAATATATATTTAAAAAACACAAAGCACAACCAGAGAGCAGAAAATTAATAAAATAAGAATGTCAGTCATAAAAATAAAACAAAAATTGAAAGTTAATAGTCATTTTTTAAATTATTGTTTTATTGAATTTATTATTGAATTTATTTGAAATGTTAGTATCATGACAATACTATTAAGGACTGGACTCAAATAACAATTGAAAATCGTGAGTAAAAAAAAAAAAAAAAAAAAGACAGACAATCTATTTGGAAATTGAGTTGTGACATATTTGTCGCATTTGGTCAACAATGTTAGATGTCCTGTGCCGTGATGACCCCAAATATATAAAAAACCCAAAACATCCATATCCGTTACTGCAGATCCAAGAACCACTCAAACAAAACAAAGCTCTCAAAGTTGGTGAGAAGAGAAATAAACAAAGACTGTTTAATGCAAAGTGTATTTGGTTTTCTCATTATTGCTTTTCTTATACTGTATAATCTGGTTTGTTTGGTCACAGCAGGGAGCCATTCACAACTGCCCATAAATACATCTGGGCTTTGAAGATAGCCTGCTTTGCATATTGTTTGGATAATCCTTTGTTGTTGTACAAGTTTATGTCCAAGTCACATTATAAATACTGTATCTCTAAATTTGTGGAAACAAAAGTAAACAGCAAAGAATAAAGACATTGGTCGGTTCCGGTGACGTCATCCTACCGAATGGCAGCATAGAGCGATAGCTCTCTTGAGATTTTGACTATTTCACCCCGTAAAGGTGTCAGAATACTATCTAACTTCGAAAAAAGGTAAAGAGATAAACGGGGTGAATATGGGGAAGAGAGATACACGTCAGAAAAGTGTGCCCGAAGAACGTACAGGCGAAGAAAATGTTGCGTCCGTCTCGCCATCCCAAGAAACTAGCGGAGAAGCTAACGCTATTGCTAACATTGATGAAGACCCAAGCTCCGCAAATTTAGCAACAGTGCTCGGAGAAATACGCGCTTTTCGCAAAGAGTTTCAAGACTTCAAACTCGACCTAATTAAGGTTAACAAAAAGCGGAAACGCGAATTGGCAAGGTTGAAGACCGGGTCCAAAATGTGGAGCATATAATGATTAAGATGCTGAAAGTTATGAACGAGCAAGAAGACAAACTTGTCGATCAAGAGAGCCGGGCTCGACGGGAGAATCTGAGATTGTATAATGTTCCCGAAGGAGCAGAAGGCTCATCTATGGTGAATTTTGTGGAGAAAGTACTTAAAGACTGTTTGGATCTCCCCGAGACCGCTTAACATTGACATCGAAAGGGCGCATCGAGCCTTAGCGCCAAAACCAACGAAGGACGAAGAAAAACCTCGCTCAATATTAATAAGATTTGCCCGCTTTACAACCAAAGAGGAAGTTTTACGCAAAGCGTGGACCAAAAAGACGGTGCTTCTCAAGGACGGAGAATATACTTTGATCAGGATTATGCTCCAGCCATACTACGGAAGCGCCAAAGATTATGCTGAAGCGAAACGAGTATTGAAACGACAAAACATCAGATTTCAAACCCCTTTCCCGCCAAACTGAGGGTGTTTTATCAAGATGGAACTGTACTTTATCAGACGGCGGAGGACGCGACGGAGGATATGAAAGCCAGGGGATTTCCGATCACCAAGATTACACCGAAAGAGAGCCTGACGGAGCAGCTGTCACGGTCAGCGTGGGAGAATGATGGGGATACGGCCGCAACCGCAACTTGACACGGATGGGCATCGGGAAAGAGCCATTAGAAACAAACTCCAGGTCTTCAGGAGGCGCTCCTCGTCCATTACAGAAGACCAATGAGCACACCAAGGTTAAAAATATTTCTAAGGGTAAGCTAATTTCGGCCTACTTTTCTCTTTTCCCTTACTAAATGAGGAAATACATCTGGAGAGACAGTTACTTTAGAGTTATGGACACACAGAACGTTCCGAGGGGCCCTCATCCCTTAGAGAGGAGAGGCTTCCCCCTAATGGTAGGTGCTACACAAAACACCTTACAGGGTCAGTCAAGAAAGACCCCTGCCTTGGAATCATGTTTTAATTTTTTCTCGTTTTCTGTTTTCTTGAATTGTTGTTCTTTGTTCTGTTTGAGGGAGCTTGACCAATTATTTTTATTTTCAGACATCTATCTCAAGTTACTAAGGAATGAGTAATAGATGCATAAAATGTGTCTCTTTTTAATGTAAACGGGCTGACAAATCCAATAAAACGTAGCAGAATTCCTAACCAAAATGAAAAAGACCAGGCACCACTGGTATATTTACAAGAAACCCATTTAAATAAAAACGAACATGAGAAATTAAGACGAATGGGATTTACAAATATGTTTTCGTCTTCAGATAAATCTGGCCGTAGGCGGGGGGTCGTGATCCTGATCTCCAAAAATCTAAATTTTGAGAAATCTTTTGAAGTGAAAGATAAAGAAGGGAGATTTGTACTTGTACGGGGAAGCATAGATGGTAATTTAGTGACATTCATGAATATCTATGCTCCACCAGGTTGTGACTTGAGCTTTTTCAGAAAAATTATCAATGTAATGGTAACAGAAACACATGGTTTGTTAATATGTGGTGGGGATCTGAACATTCGTCTGCGGCCAGAATTGGACAGTTCCAATAGAAAGATTCCGGAATTAAATACTCTATACAAGAAAGTATCTACTTTGTTTGAGGAAGTTGGTCTGATTGACATTTGGAGAGATCTTTTCCCAACAAGGCGGGACTATTCACACTATTCAGCCTCACATTCTATTTACACGAGAATCGATTATTTCATAACTTTTGGGAAAGACAAAGATAAAATTCAATCTTGTGAAATAGGGACAATGGATGTGAGTGACCATGCACCATTGTATCTGCTAATTAATTTGAATCTGTGCCCTAAAGTAACCACCTGGAAACTGAATTCATACATACTTAGAGACCTTGAGGTTAGAAAACAAATTAAGAAAGAAATAAAGGAGTTTCTTGACATAAACGATAATGGCGAGGTATCTCCCCCAATGCTCTGGGACACATTAAAAGCCGTTGTAAGAGGAAAAATCATAGCAATAGCCTCATATAAAAAAAAAATGCGCAATATAGAAATGGAAGATCTACAAAAGAGGTTAAAAGAATTGGAATATAAACATAAACAAAGCCCATCATCAAATATTTTGAAAGAATTGAAAACTATTAGAAATGAAATAAATAATTTGAATACACAAGAAATAAAGAAAAAATTAATGTTTTTGAAACAAAAATATTATGAAAGTGGTTCAAAATCAATGAAGATACTAGCATGGAAATTAAAAAAGAAAATTGCAGAAAGCACAGTGACTAAAATTAAAGACCCAAAATCTGGAAAGATGATGACTAAATTAAATGAAATTCATAACGCATTTGAAACATTTTACAAAACACTGTACGCTAAAGTCCCCGGAGGGAATGAAAAAGAGATCGATGACTTCTTGAACTCAATAGATCTACCAAGTCTCAATGAAGAGCAGAATGAAAGGTTGACTGCTGAGATAACGGAAATGGAACTCAAGAAGGCAATTAGCCGACTTAAAACGAACAAGTCACCAGGAGCAGACGGCTATACCGCAGAGTGGTATAAGGAATTTAAAAATGAGTTAATCCCTATAATACTCCCTACATTAAATTGGGTATTGAAAAAATCCCAAACACCACCAAGTTGGAAGGACGCGGTAATTACTGCTATACCTAAAGAAGGTAAAGATAAAACTGAATGCGGATCATACAGACCAATATCGGTTCTCAATATTGATTACAGATTGTTTACCTCTATAATGGCCAGACGGATGGAGGAATTTCTGCCTAAACTGATAAATAATGACCAAACTGGATTTATAAGAAACCGGCAGACACAGGACAATATACGCAGAACTCTTCATATCATAGAACATATACAAAAATGTAAAACGGAAGCTATACTTGTGAGCATTGACGCCGAGAAAGCGTTTGACTCAGTGAATTGGGATTTTCTTTATAGAGTCTTGCATAAATTTGGTTTACACAATACCATTATTCAAACGGTTAAGGCCTTATATACGGATCCTACTGCTAGGATAAAAGTGAATGGATACCTGTCAAGAAGTTTTACCTTGCACAGGGAAATAAACAGGGATGTGCATGGTCACCACTTCTGTTTGGCGTTGTATTTGGAACCACTGGCCCAATTGATAAGACAAAATCAATACATCAAGGGTATAACTATTAAAGGAAAGGAGCATAAACTTGCTTGCTATGCTGATGACATACTAATTTACCTGAGACACCCTACAGAATCGTTACCTAAACTAATGCTATTGTGTGAACAATATGGTCAATTATCAGGTTATAAAATTAATATGAACAAAACCCAAACTCTTACCTTCTATTATAACCCACCAGCGGAAGTACTTAATAAGTATCCCATGATTTGGCAGGCTGAATCATTAAAGTATCTGGGTATTAACATACCAAAAGACCAAACTAAATTATTTGAAGTTAATTATGTCCCTTTACATAAGACTATAGTTGAAGATTTAAAAGATGGAACTTGATTCCCTATTTTTCCTTATACTCACGAATAGAGTCTATTAAAATGAATGTCTTACCAAGATTACTATATTTGTTTCAGACTCTTCCAATACATATCGATCAAGGTCAATTTAATGAATGGGACAAAATTATATCACGATATATATGGGGAGGGAAAAGACCCAGAGTTAGTTTTAAAACTCTTCAATTGCCCAAAGAGGAAGGAGGATGGGGTCTTCCATCACTGAAGAATTATTACCGGGCAGCGCAGATGAAAACAGTAATCAATTGGTGTGATGTAAATTATGATGCCCACTGGAAAAGGATTGAGGAAAAAGTGTTTTCTTTCCCTATACAAGCTGTTTTGGCTGATTCAAAAATTCAAAATACATAGACATTGTTGGTAATCCCTGGGTGGAGTGCACTCTTTCCGTGTGGAAAAATGTAGTGAGAGAATATAAATTGGACAAGGACATGGCGGTCTTGAAGTGGTATGCATTTGATTCTGATTTTTTACCAAACAAATTAGACCCACGTTTTAAAACCTGGTCCTCAAGAGGGATGCCAACAATAAACAACCTGATTAAAGATGGTAAATTGATTAGCTTTGAAATATTAAAAACACAAACATAATTTGGAGAAGCAAGATTTTTATCGATACTTGCAACTACGACATTACATAGATAGAAACATTTGCATGATATCTGAGATTAACAAGGACCTGGTAAAAATGCTTAAGAACGCATATGATGGCAACACCACTAGAAAATTAATTTCTCTTCTGTATAGATTTTTGACAAACCATGCATCTCATTCAACTGGTTATGTTAAGGCTCTGTGGGAGAAGGAAGGAGGAATACATATTTCAGAGGATGAATGGACTTTGATATGGAAACGTCAGTGGAAATGTACTGCCTCACAGGCATGGAAGGAATTTGGATGGAAAACCTTGATTAGATACTTTATTACTCCATGTCAAAAGGCTCATTATGATGGACAACCTCCTATTTGTTGGAGAAAATGTGGAAATCAACGAGCAAATCATTTTCACATACTGTGGGACTGCCCCCTAATTAAACAATATTGGAATGATGTTCACAGAACTCTGCAAGACATTTTCAAATGTATATTCCCCTTTGGAATAAAAACTGTGTTTTTTGGATGCATACAACAGGAATGGACTAAAAGGGACAAATGGCTTCTCAGTGCCTTGTTGATTGCTAGTAAGAAGTCTATAACTAAAAAATGGTTATCACAGGAAGTACCGAATCTGACAACATGGTGGGAAATAATACATGACATTTATAAAATGGAAGAGATGACGGCAAAAGTAAACAATAAGTATATCTGGTTCGTGTCACGTTGGGAAAAGTGGGTTGAATACACTAATCTACACAGGCCCAATTTTATTTAAGGAATGGAAATTATTAAAAAGTCGGTTATAATGGTCTCTCCCCATGTTCTTATGTTCTGTTCTTTTTTTCTTTTCCTTTTTACAAGGATGGGATGGTGAATTATGAAGGGAAAACTGATTTAAGTACATATTTTGTACACATGTATAATGTACCCATCATTGTATTTTGTTAAAACTCATAAATAAAGAATTAAAAAAAAAAAAAGAATAAAGACATTGAGAATGACAGTATGAAACGTATTGGCGTAGTTGGCAAAAACTTCATACATTATGGAATTTTTACTGACATTTTAACTGATAGTGTATAAAAACTGTCAATTTTTATTTTAGCCTCGTTTACAGCGCATTAAAGCTGAGGTGAGCAGTTTGCAGCAAATGTCTACACAGCTGTTTTATTAGAGAGCGCTCAAAGCAGGGCAGGTTTATTTCCTGTGACACAGATATAAAACAGGCCCGCGCTGATTAAACTGCAGATGAGTGCCAAACAGGCCCTCAATATCTCAAGTGCGCCGTATGTTTGATTTAATAAGCCATGTGTTCAAAGCATCAATAACCCTTTTCCGAATGCAATTCCACTTTATGTTTTAGAGACATGATTTTGCGCCTCTCCCTCTAAAAGCTCTAAAGCTCACCGTTCACAGCAACTTTAAGTCTAATTATTATTCATTTGTTTTAGACTTCTTTGTTGTTGTCTTAACTCTATTGGTAATATGATCTCAGACAAGTATTTATTTAGAACAGAGCTATTCAACTTAAGGTCCGTGGGCCAAATCAGGCCCTCCAAGGTTTATGGTCCGGCCTTCAACCCATCCTCCAAATATATAGAAAATATTTGATCTCTTGTTATTAGTTTAGACCTGGTATAGACCTGGTTTAGGCCTGGTTTAGTTCCGGTTTAGGCCTGGTTTAGTCCAGATTGAGACCTGTTGGCGTTGTTGGGCACTTTTCTGGCCCCGAGGACAAAACAATCCGAAAAACCTGATTCGGATACTAAGAAATATACTCGATTCTGAATACCAATTTTGACACCACAATAATAAAAATTAAAAAAAATCTATACGCATAAATTTTACATAATGGACTGACATTTTAATACAAAATAATAGTTATATCTTCATTAAACATTGTAGTCTGATAAATTTCAATATCCTTCTAAAATTTTTCAGAAAGGTAACATTTTGCCCTGTTTATACGATTTTCTTAGTATTAATACTTGCTCAAATGAGTATCTAGTTTCAATAGTACTGTCAGTATCAATTAGTATCTGATTTTCGATACTTTTCTTCAAAGTATGTGTGGGCGATATTGACAAAATGAATATCTCAATATTTTTTTGAGTATCCCGAACAATAATCAGGCAATATTAGGTCCGTCTTTAAACAAATTAGTTGAGGTTTAATTCTCAAACAAATGAATGTCAAATTAATCACACCATTGCAGAAATATCACTCTGTATAGGACTGAGCAATTAATGGAATGAGAGATCGATCGATATTCATTGGCTGGGGCACAGAACTGCATTTTTTTAAAAATAGACTAAATAGAATTGAATCAAAAATCAAGATTGATCAACATAAGAAAAAAACTGTATGATTATTTTCTTTTGTCTTATATCACCCAGCCTAACTATCCCCTTATTTTGACATTTTACAACATAACCATTTTGCATTTATATATTTAATCTGCTCTTTTTGTACAATTTACTATAAATGATTCATCCACAGTATTATCTAACTTTTGATATACAGCCCACCTCTAGTTCAAAGTCATTTTAACCATTAGAATGTGTATTTCCTCCTTCACAAACAGTCATTTTAAACAATAGAATGTAATGATAATCCAAAAAGTAAATTCATAAATAATGATTAACAAAATGAGTCTGAGTGAAACGTGTTACAATATATGAATGCACAAAAGCAATACAAATGTCTGTTACTTATTCTCGACACAAGGCCCACGCTGACCCAAAAAATTTAGTTTGATTCATTGCAATGATCGTACAAATTGGGCCAGTCTCAATTATTCACCGTTACAGTGGAGCAGCGATTGGAGCCTGAACAAAGCCTGTGTGTAATGAATATTTCTCCGAGCTGCGCCAAGAGCTGAAGATTTGTTTATTCTAAAGCCCCCAATGCCATCCTCCATCCTTCTGTAACTATCCACTCAATAAAGCAGACAGTGCAGACATTTTCTCACTCCTTCTGATTGTTCAATTCATTGCATGGTTAAGATGCATTTAGACATTTATGCGCGACAAAAAGAGCAGATGGGATTGAGTTTACAGCCAGACAGAGATGGCAAAACAGGCTATAAGTGGAGGCAACTGCGAGGATAATGAACTCTTAAAACACTTCAAAGGACATTTTAAAACAGATTCGATTTACCCTTTGCTGATTAGTGGAAAACTTTGCTCATAATTCCCACTAAAACAGAAAGATGTGTAAATTGCCTCTTCATCTCTTCAGGCTGAGTGAGAATAAAAAGTGTGACCCATGATATTATACGTCACACAACTGGATTTGACAGGTGAGACTCTGGATATTTAATTCGATTTGAGACATTTCTAAAATAAACCTTGCCTTGTTTTACCCAATTTGGCGATTTTGATGAAGTTTATATTTTTACCTCCTGGTTTGACACGGGCAGCAGATGTGGCATAAAAGAAGAAATTGCATAACTGTTACCTGCGGGACAAAAGCTCAACTAACTTATTATTTGATGAGTACCATATCTGCACCTTTTGTAAATGCATTTTAAACTGCCAGATAAAAATGTATTTCTTGCATTTGCATGACTCATTCATATATATATATTTTTTTTTTTTACTGCAGTCTCCTGTCGTTAAATATGTCTTTCAAGTTAAAAACTATAATAATAACATTGATAACAGGTTTTATCCCACCAAAGTCTTAAGTCTGGTGTCCACCGTACAATTTTGGCCGCAGGTGTGAAAGATTTCTGATTGTGAGAAATCTTTGAGTCGTTGCTCAAAATTGTGGCTCGTACAAAGACGTGCTACGATTAATATCAAAGCTGTTTGATATTTTGGAATCTTGGTCGCAGAGTGAGTCCTCCTCACTGCGTCTATGGTCAATCTTTGTCAAAATGTAAACATGAGCCCACCTCAAAGTGCGCCAGAAGAGCTCTGTCGTCAATTCTAACTCTTATTACCCCATTTCTCTTTGCAATGACATGGAATCTAGAGCCTGATTTTCACTCAAACAACCTTTAATTGTAGCCATGACTGTGAACCATCGCAAAATGTGACTGTGTTCTGTCTTAAGACTTTGAACTCACTCTTGTAGCGTGACATCCATAAATCTTATAAAACGGAGAAAAAAAAAATTGTGCTGTAGACACTAGGCTTTAAATATAAGTCTAATCTGAAAAAACAAAATTCTAGGAACTTATGATAAAATAAGGCATGACCTATAACTCTATGTCATGCACACAAACAATCATGAAATGGAAAAAGAAAGAAAAAGAAAGAAGAAGAAGATATGCTTCTATTTAAGGTTAAAACAATCCATTTGAAAACTGCAAAATACTAAAAACCGAGGTCTG
Source organism: Rhinogobius similis (assembly GCA_019453435.1). Lineage (NCBI taxonomy): Eukaryota > Metazoa > Chordata > Actinopteri > Gobiiformes > Gobiidae > Rhinogobius > Rhinogobius similis. The sequence continues at coordinate 23,881,401 of CM033625.1, forward strand.
TATTCTCACTTGTATTAACTTTGACAGGTACTTTTTGACAGTGTATTAAAAACAGCTAATAATGATCCTGAAGCCGTTGCCCAGTAGCTCTGCCCTTTGTGCCATTAACAGTAAATGTGTAAATATTGTTTATACATGTCACTTTCACAGCACGCTTCACTGAGCCGTTATCAGTGGATTAACTCTGACAGAATTTTTTAGTGAACAACAGGAACATTAGTAAAAAGGACATTTCCTCTTGTTCTTTATTGACCTCATCGTCATTAGAGCCTACAGCCTTGTTAGAGCCCGGGCAAATACAGACTCATAGATGGATCATTGTATTGTGTTCATTTTATTTTATACTTTATTGAATTGTATTGTGTATGCAACATATCATATCTATGTATTCATTATTAATACGATGGGGGGGCACAATATTTGCCAACACAAAAAGACATCTAGTTAAAGAAAGCTACAAGATGACAGATGAAAGATATTCACACTCCACACATTTGCTCCTTGCTCTGTTGCCTTTGGAGAAATATGTACATTCCAATCTAGTAAAAGTGTGTCTCTCTCAACAGAAGGACATCCCTGAAAATACATGAGATTTGTGCCAGAGCCGAGAGCATATGTGTTCAGCTGATGAGGACAGAGCTGACTGAGCAGACGGTGGCTCACTATAGACAGCATCCTATAGGAGCCAGCAAGTCTCTTAATCGTTTAAAATATGTATATCCCTGACAGGATGACTTCCACAAAGCATTAGATTTACCATTGTCAGAGGGTCTATGATTCCTCTGTCTGATCGGAGATGGCGGCCAAAAACTGGCCTGCAGATTCTTCAATCCTGTTGCTTTAGGGTTCTTTCAGCAACAGTTTTAATAAGACACACTGTAGTCTGATCTCTGCACACTACCTAAGCCTTCATGTGGTCTCCAGAGGACTGTGCTGAGTCTCTGCCGTCTTGTTAGCTCATTCATCGCTGCTGTCTTCAATAAGTCTGCTGTTTGTTTTTCCCTCTCTGTTGTAGCTCTTTGGACTTTGAGAGAACACATCCACAATTTGGGCAGTTTTTCCACACAGTTGGTTTAAACATGAATAATAATAATCACTTTTTTCACCAATTTGTTGATAAAATGAATATGTTTATGACCAACTGCTACAGCAAAGGAAGAAACCTTTACAGATGTCAGAAGAGTGCACATAATTGGAGTGTCTCAGGTGCAGCGCTTTGACCAGCCCTCTGGAGCCGGAGAGACCTGATATGTCCCACTTTGAATGAACTAAAGCTCCAGATCAAAGACATGAGAGGACAGTCCAAGGACTGGACACAGAGGGACAGGCAGGAGCCTCTGGCTGAGTGAGAGAAGACACAGAGTTCAGCTCATGTGAGAGCTGCCTTCAGCAGGACTGACACTGCAGCACTGGCCCACATACACTCACATGTTTTGGGGTATTTAATAAAAGTTCTATTCGCCTTTATGGTACCTCTAAAGTTGCAAGTCTCTGATTCATTTAATAATAATAATCAGAATCATAATTACTTAGGGAATAAAAGTAGGGAAAGACCTGGAGCTTCCATAAACTAAATACTAAAGACCAAAGTCTGATGCTGAAGCGGATGGTAAGAAATTGAGTGCAAAGAGTCATCAGCATTTGTTGCTGTTAAAGTTTTTTTTTGTTTTTGTTTTTTGAAGTGCAACAGTAACTCAAGTTAGTGTTGAGTTTAGTTGTCCTTACATTGATCCTGTATCATATCCTTGATGCTATTGCTATCTTGGAGGCACTGTATTATTCATGTTGATGTGCAGCAATCAATATGAGGCATTTGCACATTTTGGAGAGAAAATTCCCTCTGCATTTGGTCTGATGTATATTTAATGAGCATGCAGAGGCTTTCACATTTTGTACATTTGAAAACATTTAGCACTAATGGTAAGCCATCCTCCAAATGCAATGCCTAATATGTGGAAAAGTGTGAGAATATTTGAATGAATAATGATGCAAATATCAGATTAATTATAAAAGGAGCACAGTGAACAGAACAGAAATGAACTAAATGGACATAGACACACGCCACTGAAATTAAAGAAAAATAGTTCAGTTAATGACATTTTGAACACTGCTTTTTGAATTGTCGTGATTATGTTACCAAGGTAACTAATGTCAGATTTCAACAAAAATGTCTTAAATGATGTATGTGATATGCCTACAGGGTACTGTAAAGTGGTGTTGTAAAGGAGCACAACTCTCAATATAAAAAAAAAAAAAAATCTGGATCTAGACTTTCCTCTAAAGTCACAAGATCGGTGTATTGGTCACACATATTATGTCAAGTGGGATTTCAAAGAGTGGACGCAATGAAGGGGTTTGTTTTATCGAGTCGCATTACTAATTCAAATTATTCATTACTCTGTATCTGTGCTTTCCCCATGACAACACTATCTGCCAAACGCTCTCCTTATTAACAACATTATGCAGAGTGTATTTGTGCAGCGATGGCAGAACAAAAGCAAGAACTGGCAACAAGAGACCTTCAAGAAATCCGCACAAAAGAATGTAATGTTCAATAAAGTGAAACCGTGAGCAAGCTCAAAATGTCTGAGGATTTAAGGATTGTGTGTCACTACAGCCAGCTGTTTTACTGCCGACGTAACATAAACTAATCATAATCGGAAGCAAGAAGAATAAACTAAAAGCTATAATAATATTTCACTCTATTGTCCATTTCTCACTGATAAAAGAGACCAAACTTATTCAAACTATTTCCAGACGTTGCTTTTCTCTTTATTTTTCTTTTGTCAAAAAGTTTGCCGTTAAGAAAATGGAAAAGAGCAAAAACTTTAAAAAGTGAATCTTAATAACGGGCTGTGTTTTGCTTTTCTCAAGAAAGAAAACCTGCCTTTTGTTTGGATTTTATTTCTTTGAATTCTGGGAACTCATTTAAATTCTTCCTCCTCTGTAATGTCATAATTCTGAATATTCTTCCAAAATTTGTGCCGTGAATAGAAATTATTTGTCAATGTTACAGTTTTAAAGTCAGTACATCGTGGGGATCGTTTCTCACACAGGTATTTTTACTATAAAACTATTGCAGAACACATTTTTAAAACTTTGCTGCTACGGTTTCCTTTGTTGAGCCTTCAAGGTGCCTTCCAAAAAAAAACACAAACTACACTGGTCACAAGAGAAGGGGGTTATCAGAAACCAACCCCAGATAATTACTCTGGGAAAACATTTCATTACTAAAACATCTCTAATTAGCTGGTGTATTACTTATTATTCAAGCCACTGTCTTTCACCAGTCCATGTAAATACTCCACCTCCCGGGCGAAGTGTGTGGATGAGCCGCTGGGCCGTGAAAGATAGAGCAGACTCTCTAAACGCAGCTAAAGGGAACATTCAGAGGCAGCTGGGAAAGAAAAGCCACCGCCATCATCCTCCATCATTATTTTGGATGGATTCTTGTTCCTCCAGCACAGGGTTGATTACACACTTCCATCACCTGTTGTGGATGTGGTGTCAATTTGACGCCTGTTTTAGGAATGCTTCCAGGATAATGGCTCCCGGTGATGGAATAAGAATAGTTTCACAACACAATTAAGCTGGAGGTACTGTTGCATGAGAATAGCATTAAAGTAAACCCTATCTGCCTGGTCTGAGAGTGCTCTATTCTAGTACAGTGCTCCTCTGGGAGAAAAGTCACTCACTGATGCAGCTCATCTCCCTGTGTTGCGCCAAACCAGTTCTATTAGTCCAGGTTTGGAGAGGAGAGAGGAAGCCTGAGATGTCTGACAGTAGATAAAGATGGGATAATTAGACTTACGGTTTAAGTATGGGCTGTGTCTTGTGATCATGCCAAAATACGAGGCGGAGAGAAGCAAATGTAGGGCGTGGGATGAACTAGTCGACTCAAAACTAGTGCAGTGAAAAACATATGAGAAACCTTTCTTGGAGTCATCCTCATATGGACCAGATAATCCTAATAAAGAACAGCCTCTTGTGTTGTGCATGTGTTACCGCCGTGAAGGTAGTCGACGCCTGACCTGGAACCACCCCCTGGTCAAAGCGCTAACGCTAGGGGCAAAATACGGCGCTAAATGTCATTGCTGCATTGGCATTTATAAAGCATCTAGATTATAATGATCACATATAATGATTTGCTTTTCCTTAATACTGTTGTTTAATGTCATGTCAGGGTGCACAGTGGCAGACCGGCTAGAGCTTCTGCCCCCCAATAAGGAGATTGTAGGTTGGAATCCCGGACCACTCCAACATCGCACGATCTCTCTAGGTGGAGTCTGTACATGTTACCGTGGGTTCTCTCCACATGCAGGTGGAGGTTAATTGATAACTCTAAATTGCCCATAGTGAATGAATGTGAGAATGAATGGTTGTCTGTCCATGTCTCTGTGTTAGTCCTGCGACGGGTTGGCCACTGTCCAGGGTGTACCCCGCTTAAGGCCCAAAGTCACTGGGATAGGCTCTAGTCACCCGCGATCCCGGGAAGGGGAATAAGCGGTAGAAAATGAATGGTTTGATGGCTAAATAATATGTCACAATCAAATTGAAAGTTGGCACACTTAATATGGAATTACAAAGGCTGTAATTATTTAGATAATAGAATGTACCCTGCAAAGAAACATCATATTGTAGTTTAGACCTCAACAAAATGCAGGGGATTGTTGTTTATCAGTTCATATTTCATTCATTTCATATGTTAATGTACCAGGATTTGTTTACAATCTGTACTGAGCAGAATCATCAGAACATTTGTTTGGGCTCAATAAGTCAGTTTAGTGTCAAAAACGCCTGTCACATACTTTTATGTTGCACCATGCTGACAGTGTTAATAATAATAATATAGTACTAATAAAGTGCTTTCAGAATCTAAAAGGCTGTAATTATGCCGCGTCTGATTCTGAAGAAGCCGCACTTAGCCAATGTAGCTAAAGTACATAAATGTAATGTGTTTAAACAAAACATGACCTAATCCTATGTTCCAAGATATATAATTGAAAGTGCCATAGACAAAACAAGTTCAACATTTACAATATAAAATGTGGCCATTGTTTCAAATAACAATGAACAGGATGGTAAATCAAACTGCAATTTAAAAAATAATGCATACTATAGATTACACACACACCAGAAAAGTTACAGAATGCACTTTTCCTCATCATTAGTTTACTCAACATTGTGTTTTGACTGATTTATGTATGCTTTAATAACCCTGTACTTTCCTGCAACTGAGGCTCGAGTGCTCAGCAAATTCCTGTTTTCATGTCCCCCCACTAACTTACATCCCTGTACGTAGATGTGATTATATGCAGGGGAAAAAAAGAAACAGACTCCAAGTGACACCTATTTGGTTCCAAAATGTATACTTTTCAAAAGGAAAAACATGTAAATGCCAATCTGCTGCTTGTTATGGTGAAATGTCACTAAAGAGGAGGGGCTTGTCAGATCTGCAGCAGAGTAGTTTTAGATCAGTACTGCAATTTACAATGAACAAAATGTAAACTGATGATTGTGTTAAATTCAATGTTAAATGTATTCTTGGAGATAATAGATGAAGATAATACCTTTAATAGTAATGTCTGCCCGTCACTTTGACTGTCATTAGTGAAACAGCAGAAGTTTGAATCCACCCCATGATGAATAACTTTGTGGTGATATTGCGTTGTTTCCAGAATACAAAATCCACTTCATTTGGTCATTTATACAAGACAAAATAGTCCCAATTTAAAAGGGGACAAGCTGATTTATTTCAATGGGTTTGTTTCCTTGGCTTGCCTCTTGTTATCCCTCTCTGTGCTGCAGCAGATGCATCATTGTCTTCATCTGTTTGTTGAGTATAACATTTAGATTTATTGCTTCTCGCCACATTGAGCTATTTGCATAATTTTGGAGGCAAAGACACAAAAAGGAAGAGAGTGTAAACAAACAAGTTTAATCATCAAAAAACTGGAATTAAACAGTGAAATGGCCTGCTGAGTTTAGAAATTTCATAAAAGGCCAATAAATACTCAAGTGTTTAGCCTCAGTTAAGACAGATCTTATAACTTATAATACAAACTATAGGGCCAAACTAGACAAAACTTTTTTCCATTGCAGATGTTAACTCGTTAACTGAATTTCGTTCCTATATGTATTAGAACATGTGTTTAAAATTGCTTTTAAAGCCACCTCTTTGCACCGTTAGGAAGGAAGGAAGGAAGTGCTCAGCTATATTAAACATAACTTCTTTTGAAGCTGTAGAAATGTGCAAAAGAAATCAATTTTGACCTTGACTATTGCCATGTAGAAGTGTGTGTAATAGCGCCATTAAATTAATGCGATGAAAATAATATTGCTGTAAAAAGAAGCTGGGCCATGGATTTAATTTTTGGTATAATGTTGAATGAAAATAAAAAATGCAATCATTTTCTACTCATTTATTACTGCAGACTGAACAGAATCATCATCAACTAATATTAAGGTTAGGGCAGAGCAATTAATACAATTTGAATCAAATCGAGATCTAAACAATCATTGGCGTAGAAGTGTTTTAACTGATAGGTTGACAGCCAATATTCTTCCAGTAAAAGCATGATGTAGAGAATAGGTCTGACTTTTGATAAATTAAATTAAACCTCTGCCAACACAAAACAATTAAGTCTGCCTTATCGTTGTTTAAAACCCTTATGATCAAGAGTCATATTTATTTATTTTTGTCAGAAACTATCAAATTGTTGTTGTTTTTTTTCTTTTTGGGCCATATCCCTCATCCTTAAGTCAGGTGTTTACGTGTAGTGTTTGGTGCTGTCCGTGGTGCTGATTAGAAACCTGGATTACAACCGTATGAATGAGCTGTCTGGAATCTGGAGCACGCATGAGGGCCTGTCTGACCACATGTTGCCACTCTCTCTTTTTTGTTTTGTCGGGCCAAAGCTCTGGAGGTGATATGATGTGATTATTTCTCCTGCTGCTTCATCCAAGCACTGTTGAATAAACCAGCACTACGAAGCCGCCAAACTAATCAAAAGATCCAAATGTATTCACCTGTGATTTTGATGTGGTGAAAAATCCAAGGTTTGAGAAACTTTGGCTAGCACCAGAAACTGTTCCAGAACAACAGATCATTTAAAATAGCAAGTGGAATAATAATTTAAATATGAATTCAACTAAATTCACCCTAAATCCGATTTGTTCAAGCTTTACCTGAATTTTATCCATCCAAATCAAGTGTAAGTTTGTTTTCAAAGTACAGCAATATCTGCCATAATGTCGATTTATGCAGGAATTAAAAAGATTTTTGGTTGAGCATGGTAAAATTAGTTAAGTTGAGTTGAGTTAAACTATAGCTGGATAAATCATGTTATAGGGTCAGGTGTGCTAAAGATGCTAGCAGTGGACATATAATGAATAAATGCGAATAAATTTAAATTACTAGGTTATATTTACACAGATAGAGCTCAAGAGATAGGGGAAATGCCATTGTTGAACATGTGGTATGTGGTGAATGCCAGGGTTGCCAGACTTCCGCAATCAAACCAGCGAAAGAGCATCCGAAAATGCCAAAAAACCTGCCGAACTCACAGCACGGATGCATTTTCCACTGTATTTGTGAGAGTAGAGCTCCTCTGATGACACAGACACACCCTCTCCTCTCACTCATGCAGAAACAGATGCTCCACAAAGAGCGAATGGATTAGTGTCGGAAGTTGTTGTAATCCCTCACGTGAGCCATCGCAGAAAAAGCTTAAAGGACAAAAAAACTCATGACATTTAAACTTCTATTCGAAAGTCATTTTCAGTCTGAAGAGCTGTTCTGAGAAGATCTAGCTCAGACCAGAATAAAATTGAGCTTTTCAGACGAGCTCCTCAGATTGAAAATGACGTTCGGATGGAAGTTGAAATGTCTTGATTCACCCCGTCAGTCTTTTCACCCACGGCAGCTCTTCAAAGACCGCCCTATGCATGAAAACCATTGTGCGCATACATGATCTGTTGGACTTGAAAATGTGTATAGTGTATAAGAAATGTAGAATGATTCAATAAAATAGTAAAGTTGAAAGCATTTATATTGTAGAAGTTGTTATTGTAACCTAAACATGCTGGTTGAAGGACAAGGCAAGTCGCAATCCAGTGGATACAGGTGTCAATACCAGAAGGATTACAAAGATACGTGGTATGTGGTGCAGCAAATGTCACTGAAGCTGCACAACTCACACAGACTCACAAACAAAGCCAGGCAAAGGCTGGTTGAGCCACAGTTGAGCCCGATGAGCTTCTTCTCACGAGGACACTCATTTGAAGAGGCAATAACAACTGCTAATTGGATTTCTAAGTAGTACAATAGAACGGACATTTAAGAACATTTAGCTCCGTAATCCTGCTCCAAATGACAAATATGATTTGGTGCAGTAATACTCTGGGACAAAGGCCCACTGTCATGAGAGAACACTGGAGTCATATTATGTAAATAAGCTCACGGCTTTCTCATAAAAGACTGTTTAGAGCTTTGTCATTATGGGGGGAATATAACGCTTTCTTTTCTTGTGTTGTTGTGACCTTGGAGAGTAAAATGTCCTGTCCTTATTTCTAAATAGCCATAAAAGCAGCATTAGAAGCAAAAGAGTTAGAAGCAAAAACGACGTTCTCTCACAATTTGAGCATTTCAATCTGTTACAAGGACTTACTGCAGTGAACCCAGGCATCAGCAATTCACAAAATCTTGGTATCATTTATATCAATAAAGAGAAATTCTGATTGGCATCTAGGTCTAATTAATAATAATAATAATAATAATAAACATACAAACAAGATTTAAATCTGGTTAATTTATATTTAGCTCTGAGCTGTTTGATCATTATCAAAGCACTGGTAATTTAAATGCTGCAAATGAGATAATATTGTGAGAAGCCCATGGGTTATTGTCATTATATAAAATACAATTAGACCATTGTATCCCAAACACAACGGGGATAAGGTAAACTTTGGCCAAGACAAAACATCCATTGAAAAAGATTCATCAAGGGATGTTAAATATAAGAGTGTTTGTAATCTATTGCCTTTATTCTTATTTGCTATAATTAAACAAATGTGTCAAAACTATGACAATGAAATTATGAAAAGTATGTAATCTCAAATCAAAAGCAGGTATCTACATAGAAACAGGTTTCAACGCACTGTATAGAGTTTGTTAAAAAATACAAACTCCACATTAACTTTCTCTGAGAAAGAACTTTTTTTTTTTTTTTTTTACTAAAAGCTGAATAAAATAACTCCAACAAATTTAATAAAAAAAGTAAATTGTGGACTTTCCTTTGGTCTTTTCCAGTTACAGATACAATTACAGGTCCTTTTAGACGCCACTAACTCAGAAGCACAGGTACAGCAGGATGACTCTGGTCTGTTAGTGTTGAGTAAGGAATCCTTAATATTTTAGTCCAACTGACATTAACGCAAAAACCTTGCAGCTCAAAGACATAAATAAAGCCTAAATATAGAAACCAGCCTAAAACTATTAACAAACCATGAACTAACGTTAGAAACAGTTTCATGGTTTTACTGTGAGTCCAAAGATAAGACACTCCAGTCAGTTCAAATCTTCAGATAAAGCTAAGAGGCTAAAAAGGCTGCACTTTGAGCCAAACAGATAAAATTCAAACTTGTCAAACTCTTCTTTTCCACTTGTAACCAGTTTCAATACTAAAGGCCCCACAGAGTCATAGATAATAACCTACAGACACGGCTGTGTGGCTCTGAAGATGAGGTCATGAACCCATTACCTGGATCCTAATTGAGAATAGAAAATGGAAACCTGCATGTCACTGCCACAGCGCTAAATGGAGAAAAAAAAAAGATATGTGATTTGCAGTATTAAAATGGCTGAGTCACGAGGCACTAAGAGTTTAAATAAAAAAGTTACAGCTAAACAGTGATTCCACTGTATATTTGGGTATTGTTTTTCCCCTATTCACAGCGCTAAAGTGTGGCCTTTTTTAAACTGGTAAAAGGGCGAAGGTGCCTATGGTCTGTAAATTCCTCGGAGACAGCTGTTGTGATGGCGTTGTAGAAACATTAATGTGTTGCCTTGTCCTTGACCATGCCCCATCACGCAAGCAAAGCATATGGCACTTAATGAAGAATGGTATGCTTCTGGGTCTATTCTTATATATATACATGCGTTTTTTTTTGTTTTTTTTTTATTTATTGACCTTTATTTAACCTGGATAGTCCCACTGAGATAAAGAGGGGCAGGAGCCTATTGTATACATGTTTTTGGTAGTAGGGGAAACCAGAGCACCCGGAGGAAACCTATGCAAACACAGAGAGAACATTCAAACTCCACACAGAAAAGGCCACAAGTTGAACCCAAGACCTACCTACCTACATACCAATTTTTCAATAGCGGTCATGGCTCTACTGTCCCCATCTGAGATTAGTCACAGACTCCAAAGATGTCACGATGATGAAAATTTGTCACCATCGGCAGGGACTTTTGATTAATAGTTAAGAAATTGTGAGCTGTAAAAGTGGTTTCTGTGGGTAACAGTAAAACTTGAGATGCTCAAATGTTCAGAAAACGAAATATTTTATTGTGGTTTGGCCTTGATTTTAGAAGCATCACTGCACTACAAAATGTATGTTCCCAGTGTCTGTGCATTGTGCCTGCAGCTCTTTTAGTCTGACAGCTAGAATAGTTTAGCTGTGCTTTAGGTGTAGATGTGGAGAAAAACTAAAAAATGCACACAATAGACTTACAGAGAAAATCCTGTTCCCCCAAAGAACAAATTTAAACTTTATAAACACATGTTGCATTTGGAGCCATTTGTTAACTACATTTTCAGAGTGAAGCCAAATGAAGATGGTGCATACAACTAAAGAGAAATGTCCCCTGGATGCAGAGACTAACCAAATTCTCTGCCCGGTGTTGAAACCAGTAGACCGTTTTATGGCACCCATTTTATAGGAATGACAGGCACAAATCTCAAACATTCTGTGCTGTAAAGTGATGAGGCATCTTCTGATTAGGTATCATTATGTCCCTGGGTAATTGTTTGATTATGGAGATTAATAATAATAAAAAGAAAAGAAAAAAAAGTAAAAATATTGAGAATAAATTAAAAAAATAATCAAATTAAACACGATTATTAACATCACGGCTAAACCACAATGAAATCCAGATTTTTCATTCATTCATTTACATTGTCTAATGCAAGATCATTCCTCAAAAGCAATTTTTTTTAAATGACAAGTTAATGTAACATAAAAAGTCAAACAAAAAAGCACTTTACTTTCAGTTTACCATATCAAAGTATTGATTGAATTAAAAGGCAACATTTTAAATCTAAAAATGATTATTTACTTTTTTGTTTGTTTTTTACAACGCTGTTTTACATTAATGATAAATAATCATGACATCCCCATTATAGAATAAGAATAAATGGGTACAGTATGTTCGATACAGTATGTTCGATAACCTGAAAAATGGAGCAAGCCAAAAAAAAACTCAGCAGCATCACACCTCCAAAACTTACATTCTCCAAACTTCCCAAACGCTGCTCTTCCATTGTGCTCCAGGCATCATTTTCTATTCCTACCGACAGGCTCCTCCAGTCTGTTCTGACTTTCCCTCAAATAAACTCGGAGGTGATTGAGGGCAGAGAGCAGGTGATGAGTTCCACTTATATCCGGGGGCTGTTTGTTTCAGAGCCCTGGGGTCAGACACTGCAGTAATATAACGCTGCGGCTGGGGGCGCTCTGCAGGCTCTAACCCTTGTGGACTAAACAAGTACCTGACACAAAATATATGCATGAGATTAAGACCGACAAATACAAAAATGCCATTGTTACTGCCGGCTGGTGGACCACAACAAAAGACAAACTCAACACAACATAAAGCAAACTAACCCGTTCTGTTGACATCTCGGTAATGCGGGAACGTGGACAGAAGTCAGGGGTGAGTGAATGTGTGTGATAAGAATGTGAATGAGGCATGATGAGTTGTCGAACCAAGGAAAATTAGGAAAAGAAAAGGAACACAGGGCGTGGACAGGTATCTAGCAGCGTACAGACCAAAAAAGGGCTCATTGGTCGTGTGCACAAGCTTTTCAACCCACAGAACGCAACCGGGCAGCACCAAACAATCAATCTCAAAGCCGCAACAAGGGGCCGTGACAGCATGCATTACTCAGTGTGTTCCTTTAATCTCCTGTGAATTTAAATGATCTCAGTCTAGAATATCAAATACAACAACAAATGACTGGGAAGAGTGTATGGTTGATTGCAAGACCAAATGTCTGCCATGTGACTAACAGGCCACTGTCCAATCCCGTGCCCTGTCCCTGTAGACTTGTTAGTCCATCTTCAGTCATAGCATTTGTCAAACCGAAGCCTTCCTTCAGCTTAAGAGTATGGACTTAGGTCTCGGTCTGCCATCTTTGACAGCGTTTGTGTACAAGGTAGGGTACAGGCATTAGACATCAGTTTGCAAGAAAATTAGATTATATTCAAATCCATTGAGTCTGCATCAAGTAAGTAAGTAAGTAAATTTTATTTGTATAGCGCAAGAATAACATATCATATAACATATCAAGAATATGTTACAATAGAAAAGCTGCACTGCATCCATCAGCAGACCTTGAGTCTCACCTCCTGCAGAAAGATCTGTCTGCTTAGGAGAGCAGCTTCAGTGACAGCTTGATCCACTCTCTGTGACGGAGACATTCCACAGGTCTGTCCTTTAATGCAGTCAGACTGTCCAATGAACGCTGCTAACACCGCTAGGCCAGTGTCATCCCCCTGTAGTAATCACTTTTATACTAATTTTGCACAGTTATTGTATCTTAAAGTAACAGCATGTAACTTTCTAGAGATAGCACGTCACCTATGATTCAATAGAAATAGAAAGTTAAAATCATAGTTTTGAACAGTCTCTATGGAGATAAATACCTTTTATGCCATACTCTGGAATATAACAACAAAAAGAACAATATTTCTATGAAAACAAGAAGAAGGAGGCTCCTTCGGGCCACTCGTGACACATGTTTTTCAAGGCAATTAAAACAACCACAATTAATAATCATGCTTGGGACTTTCTAGACTAATGTTGTAGTTGTTAAACTGTTAAAATTCAAATCAATTTCAATAGTTGTTTATAGTCATTTTATTTTACATAAGTGTTTATCCGCCCTTCTTGTTCTTCTACACTGGAATTATTTATTCATTTATTGACCTTTATTTAACCAGGAAAGTCCCACTGAGATTCAGAATCTCTTTTTCAGGGGAGTCCTGGCCTCAGAAGGGAAGAGCCTATTGTATATGTTTTTAGTGATAGGGGAAACCGGAGCACTGCGAGAAAACCTACACAGCCACGGGGAGAACATGCAAACTCCACACAGTATGGCCCCGGGCTGCCTGTGCGTCGAACCCGATGTGTCGCCCAATTACCCCAAAGACTATCTTATCTTACTAGACTTAACTACTAGATTTAAGTTTGAATTCTGTCCAATGCATTGCCCTGAAAATGCTGCAATCTTTTTTTGTTTTTTTGGGGGGGACAATATGAGCAAACACTGAGACCTTGAAACCTTGCAAAAACAAGGCAAAAACACTATGAATGAGAAAGCCAAGCATATGTCACTTAGTCGTAACTTGTGCCATGTTGCATTCACAAGTGTTGTTAGAGTCAAAGAATTGGAGAAATCGGTTGCTTTGAAACATTAGAGATAAACAAGGAGCAGGTCTCATCCCAACACAAAGTAATAGGAGCTGACAAGAAACCTGTTCCTTTCTCCTATTTTGAATCAAGCACCTCTAAAATCGGACAATCCACACACACACATACATTCAGCCTTGTTTAGTATTCTAAAAATCAAAGACTGTTTTAAAGCTTGCGCTGAGCAGTTCTGTCAGCGAGGCAGCACCGTCTGACCAATGTAATTCACCTCACAATCTCATACTAATAATATGCCTGTCAGCTCAACACAAAAGCTACATCAGGTCAAACTCACACAATGGACACACTCTTTGAGCCATTATTGTTGTCATTTCCGATGTCCTTGTTTTGAGATTGCACATCTAAAACTATTGGTCTCTTACCTGAATCAAAGCATCCCAAGGAGCAGACAGCACCCAGTTACCGAAAAAGACAAGGAGCTTTAGTCAAATATAGACCGATCCAGATGACACTGAAATAACATTGTCTAGATTTACATAAAGCAGTGAGAGTGGCGCTGGTGTAATAAACAAGGGCAGGCCTGGAAGAAAAAAAAAATGCCCTAGACTTTTGGTCTTGACCGGCCCCCTGTCCGATGACCACGCCTATCCAATGATAGGATAGATGGATAGATGAATAGAAAGCTTAATCATTTTAAACTTGCCCTAGTTAAACTTTGCAATAGGATAAGCTTGCTAACTTCATATTTGTGTAATCCAATTCATCTGTGAGGATTTAGTCCAAAACAGGAGTGTTGTTTTGGTGTATTGTCTTAGTAATTCTTGGCATGTCCTGTTTGGCCCAATTTATTGTTGCACAGACCCAAACGCTTAAAGGCTTATTTTTCTTTTTATCATTGCACGTATATGCCAATGTTATTACATATTTAAAACAAATAAGGCTGTAACTATGATTTTTAATTGTAATTTAATGAGTTAAGTTTAAAAATAAATGTCTTTATAAATGTGGCAAAGATGATTGTACCAGACTGTAGCTATGCAAGCTAATTTCCATCTGCAGTCCTGAACATCTTTTTTCAATTATCTTAAAATAACCAGAACTACGCACATATGAGGTCTATCAATGTGAAATACAAACTGGAACCAAGAGTGATAAGGCGCAAAGCATAGAAAGCCAATCAGAGGCTGTGCTTCCCCTGCAAAATAAATAAATGTGCGCGCGGCACAGGGTTGCTCCTATGTCCTGCACTGCTCTATCAGCTTTATGATGGGCCGATCCCGGTAACAACAGGCTGGGCCACGGACCTGTTTTAGACTGAGCCATTGATGCATGACACCAGGGAGTCTGACAATGACCGGCCCAAAAGTGCACCGGCCCACCGGGAAAACTACCGGTGCTCCAGATGGCCAGTCCAGGCCTGAACAAGGGTTTACATTTGACTTGGTTGTTGGTTTCAAACTAGTCCTTGAACTTACTCAAAAATCAACTTGACTCACAACTGAACCTGTGGAAAATAGAACAGATTTAATATATTTTATGAGTAGTGTTTTGTGGTATGTTTTGAATGCCAATGTAGATGAAATAAGTGGCTTTGCTCCAGACTTTGAGAGCAAGAAAGAGCACCATTTACATTCTGAACAGAAGTACATTGTGTTTTTGATTACAACATGTTTGTACTGAATTCAAAAATAAGTGAAATCACAATTTTACAATGGATTAACTGCACTGCACTCCTTGACCTTTGTTAGAACCTCAGTCTAACTGCGAAATGTATTAAGATCCAGGAGATACAAAGTGTACAAACATTTTTAAACAGGATGTAATCAACAAACTGTATGTTAAATTCAATTAATTTTTGTACTGCCCAAAATCACAACAGCAGTGGCCTCGATGACAAGTACAAAAGCATTTCAACTAAACAACGATAAAGGAATTAAGCAAACGGATAATTGTCCCAGAGCATCTCCTGTCCTTGAACCTCTTTCTCGGCAAGGAAAAACTTTTTTGTTCATACAATAAAGGCTTGGGTAAACTTCCTACTGATTTCATCAAACCAACTCCCACACCAAACTTTCAACTTTGCTCCACAAATAACAAATACAAGTGCAGCAGTACATACCTCTCGCTGTCAAACAAGTCTTTACAAAACATGAAAGTTCATTAAAAAGTGTAGACAGCAAATAGGTTTTGGAGGAAAGACACTCCTTGATGTTTAATTGAGCCCGACACTGGTTGTAGCGCAGAAGTCAATGCTAATGATATTGCAAGCAGTCAACGCAAAGTAATACACCAGTAATGAGACACAAAGAAATAATGAACGGATTTCAGGGTAAAGATGACATTCGGTTGCATTACAAAATCTAGCTGTATAAATAGTCCCACAACTGTCAGTTCATCTCTTCACGTGTGTTTGTTTTATTGTGAACTTATTGAAAAAAGCAGTAATGAATGCTTTGTCGTGGTGCAGTGGTTAAAGACGTGAAAGTAATGAGCTTTTACTAGGATCGTCTCTTTCTCTCGCTCTCTCTCTTTCTTGTCATATGCACAGTCAGTTTAGTCTTTAGTTTATAGTTTAGTTTTGTATTCTTATCTCATTAGTCAATCTCACTATTTAAGTCTGGAATCATGTCTGTTATATCCCTGATGCATGGAATTGTTGCCTGTTCTACCATAAGCTCAGACTGAATTTCTCTGACTTTCTTTAGCTGCTGTTACAGAATGTGTTTGTGCCTTGTTCCCTAATCCTGACAGAGCACACTGTGGATCTGACAGGGACCCGCTGGGAACAGTTTGAACAGGATTTGTCCCACTGGAAGTAAAACAACAAACTATTTCATTTGTATTTATGATTTACATTTTTTTTTTTTACATTCTTCATGAAAATAGTCACCATGTTACGCTAACTTTGATCACAGTGTCAAGTAGATGTCAAAATGTCAAGAAAAAGGGGACTGTTCTTTCAGTGACTTCCCCAGTATGAACAAGGACACATTCTCCTGCCAAACCCATTATTGAACCTCTCTCCATGTTACAACCACACGTCCAGAGGAGGAAAAGAAGTCGAGATGGACTAGCAGTCCATCTCCGTTAGTTGGCCATGACACTTCCATCTGACAGAGAGTAACACATCCAACATGGCAACATGCCTCATCTGTGGCCTGTCCATCTGACTCTCATTACACATGGAGTTTGAGTCTGTTACTGAGCGTCTGCCCCGAGCTTCCTCTGTCAAACATGGATACTGCTTTCTTACAATACTGACAGTGACAAGGCCACCACCACATTTGCATCTGCATCCTCTACAATACACACAGAAAACAAACTGGATTCAAAACAAGTGCCTTCCTGTTTTTGCCCCTTTAGCTTGATGTAGAGTGCAACTGTCACAGGTGATGGAAATGTAATAGGCCGAAGAGACAAGAATGGAATAAATATTAGGCTTATTTGACACAAATGAGCATGTTTCTTTTCTACTAAGAATATCTTCACTCTTCAACACTTGGATGAAATGCTTGCATCACCAGACGAAATCTCTTCACTTCTTTTGCTTTAGTCTTCTCTGTTCATTTGAATAGCATTTTCCCATCTGTGCAAAGCTGCTGCCAGTGTAAATGGGAATGACACTGAAATCTCACTCGAAGGACAAATTCACCAGTGGTACCTATGGATGGATGCAAACCACCCAAGACTGAGCCAATATTGTGGCGAAGCAGAAGCCTATTCAAAATACTAATAATGTTGTTAGTTTTAGTGCTTCAGTTTAATGTCAGCTCCCATCACACCCCTGAGAACACTTGGATTAGATACATTTAGCCGCTGAATGTGCATTTACATTTTAGCTTCTTCTAGGGACAGGCGTCTCTTCCAAACTTCATCAAAATGCACAGCAAGAGGCCTAGAAACATTGAAACTATACATTACACACAGGGTTAGGGTACACACCAGGTTCTATTTCACCCAACGGGCTGCCCTGAATATGAGTCCCTTCACACAGGCTCTGTTAACTATTGTCAATGTCTTAATATATGATAATGAATGTATACATAAAAACACACTCCTTTTGGTAACTTGCCTTTCAACCTTTAATTTTTGAGCTTCCCCAAGTGACGAAAGAGACAAATGTGGGAAACTTGTGTTGCCCATGGACACCGTGATAGTATTGATAAAGCTGACTAATGAATTAGCTAAAAAAATAAATAAAAAAAAAAACAACAAACACACACAATTTCCATGTAGGCTTCAGTTTCTGCAGTGGAAAACCAAGTAGACTCAGAAGTTTGACTTGAATTTGGACTAATTACATTGTTCCTTCCCTATCCTTTGAGCACAATAATTACTCAACCCACACATAAGCCAGGCAGTGCTACTAATTGTGAGGAAAGTGGATAGAAACGCTGCTATGAGAATATATCACATTAATCAATTATCCAGTGCACGATCAATATTTCACTGTACTTCTATCACAATTTATTAAATGTCAACAAACTCCCACAGATACAAGATGGAAAATGAATGCTCTGGCCCCATGTTTGTGGAGGAAACCCTTGCCCTCCCATTGTTCTTGCTCTGGCTTCTTCTGCTGCACCAGAGGGATGTGTGTTTACTGCCCGGTTTATTCCGAAAGCAGCCAGTCCTCTACTTCCTCCTCTCTCGCTCGGTTGGACTGCCAGTAACCTCTGACAGTGCGACAGTGCGGAGGTGGACGACTTTGGCATCGCTGGCTTGGGTTTTGGGTCTCACTGCTGGCCTCGTCCTGCTGCGCGTCCGCCAGGAGCTCTGCCAATGTGTGACACGGAGAATTACGCCCATCCAGAGTGCCACGGAAGGCAAACTGAGTGAACGGTCTGTGCAATATATATTAGTATGTATCATGAAACCTTGACTGAATGCTCCTGACAGATTGTTTCCCCAGCAGCAGATTAAACTGTCCTGTAACTCCTAAAACTCTTCTGTTATGCATATAAACCTCTTAATCCTACTAAAATAATTTCTTGACAAAAATTTGGCTGACTAAAGACACATTGATCAATTAATCAACGAAACAACTATGTAATTCCAGCCCAAGTCAAATGCAGAGGACACATTTCCCTATGGAGACAATAAATTGTACCTTAAAATAAATGTAAAGTTATACAATTTTAACAATTTTTTCCTTATAATAATAGGCTGGGCAATATTCATTTATAGCAATCTATCTGACATATTCTAAAATGTGCTTAACATGGGATATAGAATATAGAATTTAAACAACAGTAAAATTGAACTAAAAAACATATTTTTAAGATTACGGTTCAATAATATTTCTTTTTGCAGCTTTTTTTTAAAACAACCACTGTCATTACTGTACTTCATGCTGTTTTGTTTACTTTTACTCGTTTGGCTTTTGCTGACAAGTGCAGAGAAATAGAAACAAACAAGTTAGCTGTACAGGACCAAGCAATTATATTTCCTTTCACTGACTAACGGCGTCTCATAAAAGTGCTAAGCTGAAGCTGAAACATCTTCTTGCATCCTATTCATATTATTACTATTCTTCATATTTTCATATTTGTCGTTTCATCCTCCCACACATCTGCTATTGGTCGCAGAGGCACTTTGAAATGCCAGATTGCTTCACATATAGATCATCGCAAGAGAGAAATGCAAAATGTTAGAGGGTGTATGAGGATTAACATGGAGGAAGTAGCATGTCACATATGGCTCAGAACAGCATAAAAACATTTGGACAAGACATCTGCCCATTTCTGACCAAGTGGAGATTTTGCAAACATATTAATAATGTAGTATTTAGAGGCTGAATAGGAAACAGCAAAAGGGTTTGGGAATCCACAGCATCCATATCTAAACAGGCTTCACCTGCTTCCTATAGGAACAAGGGGCTGTATTGCAGAGAGTGAAAAGAAACGTGCCCCAATATTCAGTAGGTTTGGGTCAGTCAGTTATTACCATGTATCTTCTGTAGTTTGTATGTGAAAAATACAAGTTTATTGTTAATTTGATTCATTGATTCAGACGCTAAAGTTTTAACCACTGAAAATAAACTATTGGGCCTCTTAGCATGTGTGTTTGTAATGCAACCTACGCTATTGCAAAAAATAAATCAGATATTCCAATATTTTTTGTGTATTTAATTAATTTAGATCTTAAATGTGCTCCTCCTAACTCTGTATCTGTGTTTATCTGTTATGAACCCAGGAAGTGCACCTTCCTCTGCCACAGTATACGGAAAATTTGGGAGATGATGTCTAAAAAAATACCGCATTTTTCCACAAGTGTGAATTACAAGTGCTTTGAATTAATTCCATGTAAAGCCAAATTAAAGCAGTATTTAAACGTTCATATAGTAATTCCTGTTTATTTACACAAAATAAAAAATTACTGAAAGATAAAACCCTTTTGCTACCAGCACCAAAAACACCACTTTGAATATCGTCCAATCCCTAAACAATAATGTTAAATCAAAATTGTGTTTAATGATTTGAAACTAATTATTTTCCACAAAAAACTCTGACAGTGTGGGTGACTGATCGTGAGGCTTTTTATAATGAGAACGTGTGTAAGGAGATATTCCTGTCTTTTTACACACTTAATTTGCATTCATAATTAATACTCAATCTGCACACTTTCAAATCACAGTCAAGTTGAGTCAGCATTTCATTTCATGGTTCATTCTTTGGCTGTTGCTGAGCAGAAGGAGAGCTGCAGATTTTCCAAAATATTCTAGTGATAAAGAGTTGCCATTACCAAGAATTAATAGTTTAATGTAAAAAAAGAAAGAAAAAAAAAAGGTTGAGTCCTTAAATGAACAAGTAACTTAACACAGCCACTTATTAGACGCTTCAGCATACATTTCACAACAAATGATAATGTTTAAAATCATGTATTTGCTTAATGGAAACAGTTTTATGTAAGTTTTATTCAAAAAGGCACTACATTGCAGAGAATAGAACTGACAGCTTTATCTAATTGTCCCCGAGCAGTGTCCTCTGCCTGACTTCCTGTGGCACAGATTACTGAGAATTTCTACAATTTGTGTCCATAGCCCCGACGGCATTTTAATTTCAGAGCAATCAGTGTTCTCTTAATTCAACTCTGATCCTTTTCTCTCGTTAAACTGCTTAAGGGTGTAAAGTACGGGTTATGAAGACTTAAGGTACCCCAGCCCCACAGAGAAGAAAGGGATCAAGCGTAAAATGAAGACAAAGAGAAAATTATGAATCACTTTTCAACCCCCCAGAGATGACTACATGTGTAAAATAGGGAAGTTGCACTGTAGAATTTTAGTGTATGATTATTATGAGAAGAAACATCAAGATTTAACGATTATGGACAACTATCGTCGCCATGAAAAATGTCAAATCTTAAATTTTCTTTCATTCACACCAACTAATGTACCATCATTCCTCATTCTGGCGATCTTAAACTTGAATGAAAATGTTAATATGACATAAACAGCCAGATAGAGTGTTGATTGAAGTGGATTTTCTTGCTTTTTTTCCCTTCATTTTAAGATTAAACTGCCATTTAGATATCCATGATTATCAATTAACCGTTTAATCTTGACATTCCTAGTGTAAAACTAAATGGTTTACACGTAACATATGACCTTATAATGTTCTTCTCATACAATCCATACAGTGGCAGCTGCTCCTGTCAAGTGGACATGCATCATTGGGTTGACAACATCAATCTGAGCTGCCAACGCATTGATACAAGAGTCAGAACGGCAACAAAAAGCAGACAAGCTTCAAAATACACACTGACGCACACACTTCTACTGTAGTGGAGTAAAGCGTGATTGTGTCCACTAACCTGGCGTCCATTTTCTCTTCAAGCGCTTTCCCCTTTCCTCCCAATCTACTGTGGAGTGCGCTGGACCTGTCCGTGCTGACGTGTGTGTGATGGATAGAAGTGGATGCCGCATGCAGCAGACAGGGCTCACACATGCTCTGTTATAAAGACTGCACGTGCACTCCTATCCAGCAGACAGAGCATATATACCAAGACACAAACTCCACAAAACACAGAAAGTACTTTTTAAAATAAGTTTTACGACACAGTAGGTGTGCAGATTTAAAAATGTCAGTGTAATCTTTCAGTTGTCCAGGAGTGTTATAGTGGCAAATATTTTAAAAAGGAGATACTCTGGACCAGTTTTTCCTTTGTCTTTGATTTTAGCTTAAGATAACATTGACAAACCTTTATGGGGGAAGCAATTCATTCATTTTACTGTAGAAGAGCTGCTTTATTATCCACTGTTCACCAACAAGAGCAAACACAGACTCCAGATGGTGCCGTATGCAGACGCAAAGACATCTGTTTACATTTCTCGAAGTAACGCCATGTCAACAACCTCCATGAAGACTCAGTTGCATCTCAGCTTGAAATTTCCGTGAATAAAATATGCAGAGAATTCGTCATTAGAAGAGCGAAAACGTAATTGACTCAAGGCAGAGTTCTCATCCACACCAGACCATACCCCTGATATAGGGTGCACATGTAATCTGTAAAGATCAGGGTATTTCATGGCATACTCTCAACACAACAGAAACTTTATATAAACCGTGGTCCACGTTCCATTTCCCGGTCCAGTTCACAACCTAAACTAAAAACACATTTACATTGCTACATATAAGAAAATAATCACTTTGACACACACTTGTCTCGCAGGGCTACGGTGAGGTGATGTTTTACCGTTTTGCATGGAAAAGAGCAATCAATTCATGTGAAAAAGCAACAAATTAAATTGACATTTTAGCTTATTAATCGAAATGCCACCTCCTCAATACGGGTTCAAAAAGGTTAGCATTTCTGTCAAATAGCATTTCTCCTCAAATGTCTTCAGGTAAATGTATAAACATCTTAATCTTTTCCTGAGCCAAAACAGAGTCATAAAACGGAATGAGAAAAAGGAATAGAAAAACATCTCCAGGCCACTGTGAAATGTTTTGCTTGACTGGATTACCTGTCTGAATGAAGGATTAATAAGACTGTGAATGTGTGGGTCTTTTAATGGGCAAATATTTAAGACCAAGAAATAGCTTTAAGCCACTAATCCTTCTATTGCTGCCTCAATCTATTCTCATTTCGACATAAATAAACGTCATGCCATTTTTCCACAATACGAGTTTACTGTAGCGTTTGGGAAACAGAAAATAGAGACTGCAGGTGTCATCATTTGAATAATTTTAGCATAATGGGCAAGGTATTGTGAGTAACTGATGCAGAGAAACAAAGATCTCAGTCTTGTCACCACCTCCTCCGCTGCATCTCAGGCCAAACTCAGAAAAAGCTGTGCAATCAGGTTTATTTATTTCAGTGACGCACGGGAAATGGGGTAAGCTCAGTGTTAAGTGCTTCACTCATTGATTCGGCAGAAAGCGGTGACCTCCTTTCTTTTTGCCTTGTAAGCAGCAATGTTTAGTTAGATACACACAGACCATGAGCTTCCCTGCTCCACCTGTCAATCACGACCATCTGAACTCCAGGGTTTTTGTTAAGGTGAGACACTGCAGGTGAAAAGGAAAAAATCTTTAATTTAAAGATATCAATTTGAAACTTCTCCTGTAGTTTAGTCACATAAATGTAAGAAAAATGATGTGATATTTTCATATAGAAATGAGCTATTTTATGTGTTTTGGTCATTTTATTTTTATTTAAAACTTCAATAAATCAGGCTTAGAAGTAGCTATCAAAGACTTTCTGTACATTTTGTCAAAATCCTGTTGAACCCAAGTAAAGTTTGGTGTGTGTGGGATCTACTTTAAGTGCTGATCCTTATGCCTCTAAAGGAGAAAAGTGCATTTTAAGAAAACAGCCTTTGAAGTTACAATGTCCCTTAGAAATCTATGGATGAAGTTGATTCAATGAAGAATTAAAAAATCTGTAGAAGCAGACTGGACAAGTTTGTTGTTTCCACATTAAAGTCTATATGCTAAGAGAGCAAAAAGTTTTGCGTGTCTCGTTTTAAGCACTACAGAAGCATATATTCTCATCTGGCCAGGCAACAATAAGACCAAATCATCACTTATTGTCATGTTTGTTGAGTTTTTATAGTATCAAATACCAAGAAAAATATGGTAAGCAAATAAGTGAAGTGTTAATCCAAATGCATGTCATAAAGTTAATTTGTCAAGATCCAAGGGCCACAGGTTGATTCAGGTCAAGTCAGGTTTGATGTTCTCTTCAAACTGCAGGGGGCCATCCATCACTTGGATGAAATGTAAATGAGCTCCCCATGCACACACCATAAATCTATGTATTATTCATCACACATACTGTACATGTACTGCCACATGCAAGGACCATATGCCACAGAACAAAACATGTTCTTTCAAAGAGCTCCTTCAGTGTCTGAAGAGCAAATGTAACTTAATATGCAAGTTTACTTGGTTTTACAACAGAATTAATAGCAGCCAGCAACCTGTCACTAATGTGAGCTTTGTGAGCGTGTTTTTGTTTGATAGCTACAAAGTACCGTAACATTTGTAACTTAAATTAATACACGCAAACACATTTGTCTTTGTTTGGTCAGTGCTGCCTTCAATGTGAACTAAATCCCTGCGATCAGGGGCGGCAGGTGAGGCTGGGCCTAACCAGTCATCTTGGGGAGAAAAAAAATCTCAATGTGTAAAAAACAAAATACATACTTTATTTTGTTACTTCTCATTTTTGGGTGATTTCTGGTTATTTGTGATGAGTTTTATAATTTAAAATTATGAAATCTCCTAGTATTTTTTTAATATAATGTAAAGAGACAGGAGGTGCGGCTCGCCAACAGCGCGGCCACATACACCGAGCATTAATTCAGCTTGTTCACTCACGGTTTTTCTTCTGCCGAGTGTCCACTGTACAATTTTTTTTCGGCTTAAAACATTTATGGATGTCACACTGCAAGACATAATGAATTAAAAGTCATAGACAGAACGCAGACACATTGTGTGATGAATCACACGATCAGTCGTAGCTACGACAATAGTTTATGTGAGCAAATATCAGGCTCAGGCTCCCTGTGGTAAAGTCATCACAGTTGTACCTCGTTGCGGAGGCTAGCGCGACATGCTAGCGGTGTTTTCACGTTTGTAAAAGTTGCTAAATGGAAGAGAAATAAGATAAGATCCCGCAAATGGGATGTGCGCTGCGCTTGTGTTTACATTTTTGATAAAGATTAAGCGTAGACGCAGCAACAAAATGGCTCACTCTGCGACCAAGATTCCAAAATGTCAAACATGTTTGATATGAATCGTAGCTCGTCTTTGGTCGTACGACGACTTTGGTCGAAGTTTAGTCTTTGCTCTGAGCTGAGCCACGATTTTGAAATACAACTTAAAGATTCTTCCCACAATCAGAAATCTTACGTCGCAGATGGCAAAAATTGTGCAGTGGACACCCAGCTTTAGTTTCACAATTATCATCCATATTTGTAAATGCGCATTTTTCGGGTGCTTTGACAATGTATCATTAGGAAAAGGAATCATATCTCTCATGAGCACTTTTAGAGGGTTGATCTGTCCTTAAACTGCGTTTGTCTGTGTTTTGAACAGACCTGAGATGAGGCTTGCCTCACGCTCTGTCTGCACATGGGTGGGGCTGTGGCAGACAAAGACAAATATGGACTAGAAAGTTTAAACCAGATCGTGCCAAACCTTTTTTACAGTAATTTTGAAATAAATAATTAGGCTACAAGTAAATATTTCATTGACATTAGGCCTAGACTAGTGTAATTCATTTCATAGATAAGATAAGCGAGAAGATTATATTGTTAATTTTTATGCAGTTTGACATTTCATTGTGTAGCTCAGTGGTTCCCAAAGTGGGGGTTGGGACCCCCCGGGTGGTCGCGAGGGGTGAGCTGGGGGGTCGCGAGGTGATTTCAAGATCTAATTTGAAGAAATATGAGACTGTATTTGCTCTATTTTTCTAATTACATACAGTATCATTTAGTGAAATAGGATCTAATAAGACAATAAACTATTCAAATAACCAACATTAAACCTGATTTGACACTTAGAATTATTTTTCATTTCGCTTTGGGGGTCCCGAGTTGGTTGCATGGCTATTTTGGGGGTCCTGGCCAGAAAAGTTTGGGAACCCCTGGTGTAGCTCACCTGATGAGTCATTCGACTGTGAAGCTGGCGACCCGGTTTAAAACCCTGTCTTTATTTTTATTTTTTTGCTTCTCTTTTGCTTTCACACACTTTTTTTTTAATGACGAACATAATTCGTATATGTTTGTAAAGAAAATAAAGGCATATGAGAGGTGAGGTATATTTGAACCTGCCACACTGTGCCTCACAAGCTGTGGCCCTCACTGCACGTCACTGGTAGTTAATACAGCACCATGAGTAAAAGTCCATTACACAGTATGTAGAGCCAGAGGCAATGGCAGTGGCTGAATTGGCACCGTCACTAAGAACTTACTGGATTAGCTTTTCACTTGACTACAATGACCCTTCAGGGAAAATACTATGAAGTAATAATATAGAATCTGAAATTATATAAAAGCCAGTCTGAATTGCCAAGTGTTAAAAGCATCACACAATTCATCTCTCCATATTTGACTAGAACAATCACACCATAGTTCATTTACAACTTCTAAAGCATTCAGCACCATGGACAGCAACGTCAGCAGTTGAGGCCACATAACACTTTAGCTCCATTTCTGCTGCATTTCTGCGACTCTAATGAGAACTCAAGCTCCAGTTTGTCCCACTGTTGGTGTCTGTCCTGAACGCAGAGCTCTGTCTATTTCTAGTGACTTGATCCCAGTGGTTTCATCACACACAGCCCCAGCTGATCACCTGGGCCTCACAGACACTCTGATTTATGACTGTTTTGTTCTTATTAAACTTGAACTTTGCTACACTATGCTTTGCTGCTGTGCGTAACCAGTGGAAGTTTCCCTAAAGACTGTGGTTCAAACAGAGCCCGGAGCAGCGCTGTCTGGTTTGGACCCAGTTCAAATGTGCTGCTTTATAAATTAATGCCTTTATTCCAGAGAGATGGGTGTAATTGCCAACACGAGGTTCCAGACGTGCACTAAAATAATGTTAACGAACTAAAGTTTAGTCATTAAGGACAGTAAAGTATTTCTATGAGCTCTCAGTGATACAGAATTCTTGTTCAGAGGTGAAACAAGGAACAAGGATTACAGCCAATGCTGTGGGACCATGGGTGAAATACAGGGGATTATTTGAACGCCACAATTGAGGAGGTGATATGCATTTGTTAGTAGCCAATGGAAAACAGTAATTTGAGCAAGTTCTGGACAGTAAGTTGACCAGCTAACCAGAGTGGTGCAGTTTATTTTACAACATAATTTTATCTATGACCATGACCAATGATAATCCCATAATTTATACATTTTCACTTGTACCAACAACATCCCCGTCTGCTGGCCTCAGTGGTTTAAGAGAGGATGGATGGTTAGTCTCTGATAGTGCACTTAAATATGCAACGCAAGTTTACTGCTGCTCATTTGTGCCTCACAAAGAAGCAAATCATCCAAGGCAGTAAAAAAATATATATTGTTGATAATGAGGTCAAGGATCATTGTCCAAAATAATGAAGCAGGCATCTGTCAACAAGCCTTGAGACACATACTCGCTGCTTGTTCAGTTCACAACGAGAAAGACACAAGCTTGAAGCAAATCATAAAACATTGAAATGCATTTAAAGAAACAAATAACATAAACAGCATTCATTACATTTTAAAGTCTAGATTTATCCCAACAACATCAAAAGCTGAGAAACATGCTTTAGGCGATTATGTTTTGGCATGTATTTTGTGTCCTTTCATTTTTTGTTTTTTTTTTTCAATTCAATGAAACATAAAAGTATCAGCAAGACTTTGGTCTCATGCGTTTGTATCACACTTCTACGAAAATGGCTCTTTGCACAAAAATGGTGTGAGGGCAGGATTATCCCATTCCCCAGTTCTATTGAAAATCCCATTGCTGCAGATGGAGGGAATGAAGTCTGAATGTAATGCGAGAATGACATGGGCCTTATTGTGTCTGACTTGAAAAGCCTTATGTGCTACAGGGATGTTTGATATGAACAAAGAGGCAGGCTTCTGTAACAAGCTCCTTACATTGCCCTTTGAAGACCAAAAAGAGAATGCTTAGAGAGTTGAGTTGCAGCATCAGAGGGGAGACTGCAGGATGCAAAATTTATGCAACAAATTACCCCAAAGAAACTCGCTGTGGGATTTACTGACACTATAAATCCAGAGGAGGTTAGACGAGTGAACTGCTCCTGATCTCAGAATCCTCTCCGTCTAAAACAACAAACTTTAGGTCCCTTTCCAACACGTCCATGCATCGCAGGTTTGAATCTCCAAATGTTCTCGGAATGTCATGTTTTTGAAGCTCATTCAATCCTCATTCAACCAACATTAGCCTCAACACAAACATCTTCCAAAATGTGCACAACTTGCTCAACCACAACACCACACACGTCTAGTTCAACACTGATATGTGTAGTTAAATATCAAAGCCAGTCTCTTCTGTGATCAAACTCCAGCTGAACTCACAGTCAGAGGCGCAAATGACAAAAACAAAGACTAGGAACAAAGAAGCAGAGTGTGGAGATTAACAAATGTAAACGGGAAGAATTGGATAAATAAAAATGACTGTTTTCACTAGTGGTGGGCCGGTAACGGCGTTAACGTGCTGCGTTAACGTGAGACTCTTATCGGGCGATAAAAAAAATATCGCCGTTAATCTATTCTCAAAGTTGGGTTGGGAGCACTGTTCCCTCTAAGATGTGTGCGTGCGCAATTGCGCACAGCTCCCAGGGGCATCGCGCAGAGAAAATCTTTGTCGCGCACGAGAGAAAAAGAGAGAGAAAGAGAGCGAGAGACGCGAGCTACACACACATAGCGCCAAATCAAAGGCTCGGAACTAAAGTTCTACATCCCATACGCTTTTAACTAGTCTTTCTTCTGGACCAACCCGCCTCGTATTTTTCGTAGTTTTGAGAACAAACAGCTGACGAACTAATGCGTCTAGAATAGCGCAAATTACCGCGAAGATTTGCGCTCCCCATCAGGACTGAAAGTAACGTATTCCGGCCCGTTACTGCGGACCCCTAAAACATTTGGTGGTAGCACGCTGTACCAGCAGGCACGTAGACGAGCTCCTCCCCCTTACGCACGGTAAAGTAGTCCCACTAAAATCATTACCTCTGGAGTCAAACCATCACATTAGACACAAACTTAATCCAGGGTCAGGCTGTGCACTTTTGGAGATTTAATCAGTCCAACCCTGAACTCTCAGAACTCACGATGACAAACTTGATTTGAGTTCATTCATTTTGGATCTGACTTGTCTCCGCGCGTCTTTACGCGGCAGCGGCATGAGCGCCGTGAGCAGCGCGGCACAGACACAGACAGACTCCTCTGTCTTCAGCACCAGTGAAAAATCATGAACCAATCAGAGCAAACGCCACAGCGCTTCTACAAAGTTTTCGCGTGTATTGATATGCAAATTAGCCGCGTGCGTAACGAGGCGTTAAGTGCTTTATGCACAGAATAATCCCAAGCGAAAACTGAAAGAATGAAAATGAATGGCCACTGACGGAAGGTTTATTTAGGCTTTGAAGACTGACTTGTTGTGTCAGAGCTACAGTAAAGTCTGATCAATGACATCCTTCAAGAATTAACTGTAAATTATCATTAGGCCTATTTGAAACATGGGCTTATGATCTAAACATGACACACAGGTTACTTTGTCCACAGGCTTCCAGGGGAAATTTAAGCACAGAATTAAATTAATACAGAATTAAATTAATATTGCACAGAAGTGTTGCTGGATAAGAGTCAATCTTTATATTAAAATGCATCAGAAAACTGAAAGCTTTGGAGGGAAACAACACCATGACTCTGATTTGAACACAACTTAATGATGATATCCTTTTTTTTTTTTTTATTAATTCTACCTAAACCAAATTATAGCTGAGGGGCTGTGATCAGAGAGGAGGACAGTGCAGCTCACAGAGAAACACTGACTAGAAAATTTATTTTTAAGAAGCTTCCCAATGGAAATCTCGACAAGACTAAGGTTGTTTGCACCTTGTGCAATGCGGAATTAGTTTACTGTAGGAGTTCTTCCAGTCTCAAGTACCACCTAAACGCAAAGCATCCCTTAGCTAATGCCGGGCCAAGCACTGATGTGATGAGCCCCTGGTCTAATGCGCCACCTGGCTTGAGAAACCCGTTCTCAAAGACTTACTTTTAGTCATTATTTGGGTAGCACACATATTCTGAATGTCTTCGTCAGAATTCAAATGAGCCATTTTAATCTAGATTAATCTAGATTAATTCCAAGATTACAGTGAGATTAATCTAGATTAAAAAAATTAATCTATGCCCACCACTAGTTTTCACTTAATATTTGTATTTGAGAAATGTATTAACGTTATGTTCGCAGTGGAATTTTATGGTGTGCTGTGCTATGTGTGGAGGACTGAATCTGGTAAAGTCAAAAGCTTTTTTCCAGTCTTTTATAACTGCCATAATAAGCCAATTTTTCATAAATGTTATCCTAAATTGTGCAAAAAGCCTTACTTGGCGATGTTTCTTAAAATTGTAGAGGTGTGATTATTTTTCATACAACTTTCTCAACTGGAAACGTACAAATGGAAACTCAACATCACTCTCCGCACCTGAAAAGAAATAGGTAACTTAAAAGTCTTAGTGAAAATAACAGTTTTTAGTCTGTGATAAAGAACTAGGGTCTCAGAGAGTGTGTCAAATGATTCAACAGACCGCAATCCTTTTGGCTTTTGGGGTTTTAATGAGGCCAAATTGCAGCTAAAATCCCCCACACTTTCCGCTGCACTTCAGCTGTTTAAAGATGCAGAAGGAGATGAATATGGGTTTGCAATCTTCAACTAAAAGCTAAAACTAAGTATTAGTTTGCTTCTCGCCTGAGCAGTGAAAATGCAAAGAGATCCTTGAGACATACGTGGGGATGTGTCTTCCCTTTCAGACTGTGAATGATAAAATATGCAACTACCAGGAATGAATCTTGGATCAAGTGACCGGGGTGAGGTGAAGACTTTAAGATGTGTGTCTTATTGTGATGCTAACATTTCAAAAGGAAAGAGTTTGATCATATTAGAAAATAAAGTGGTTTCCAGAAGTGGTTTTCAGTAGTCATTTTCAATACAATAGGAGTGGTCAAAACTGAAACACTATATATATATTATATATATTATCCTGATAATATTTAGATGATATATATATATATCATAAATCATAAAGCTAAATCATGATTATAATCTTTAAAATTGTCAGCGCCAAAATATAGTACATATACTTTTTATGTGTTTTTCTACATTTTTTATATGGTATTGATATATTCAATATCCAAATGCTGTATATCTTTAAAACAACATTCAGAATATTGTCCATATTTACATAATCTGCACACCTCTTATTGATAGTTTATTAAATAGCACGTAAGAAAATCAAAATGTCAAGGATTTGTCTTGGGCTTTTATACTTTGAATGAGTACTTTGATACTGGTTTTAGAATCGATTCATATCTGGTGAGTGAGTTTTTTTTTTTGTGTGTGACAACCCAATTCCATTTCTTTTTTTTTTTTTCCCCACTAATGCTTTTGAGCTTGTATTGATTTTTGACAATTGTTGACAATTGCTTGTGACAGTTGTAACTGTCTACAATCTTCATCTTTCATGTCGCATGGCTCTAAAACAATCAACAGCATCTCTGCATATTTTCCACAAGAAGTTGTTTAAATCATAGTATCATTATGTACACCTATAGATTATATGGCTTGATTAAAAATAGCAAGACAGTCATAAACTAAAATCTCTGAAGTTTGACATTTTGCTCTGTATGCGACATCATTTCAATTTGTTCTCATTTGTTCTGTTCTTTTTAGCAACAACAAAAGACAGTCTCAGTGGGATGCAGCATTTTTCAGAGGCGTAGTTCTCTTTATGATAATTACTCCCTGTACTATTTAACTCTGCACAACTGGAGAAAACAATGTTGATTCAAAACTGCTCAGCGCTTAGTGCTTTTACAGAAGTCTCGGCGCCCATCTGCCGCAGCACAGACATGAAAATCAATTTTAGTACAACTTGAATCCAATTAGCAAAGTTTTAAGTTGTTTTATGTAAATCTTCTCTAAATATTTATGTGTCAACTAAAAGCCTCTCAATACCTCTAGTCAATACAAAAACATGCATCTTTCTGTCAAATATCCATACCGAGGAAAAACAGGACAAAATTGGACATTCCCTTAGTTTTAGATTCTTTATTAAAAAGACCCCTAAGAAAGGGCCTTTTCGAGCTTCTTAATCATGTTATAACAGTGAGCTGTATTTTGATTGATTCAAGCATGTTTGAGTAATTATTGTCCAGGTTTGAGAGCTCAGAAAATGTATGTTTTCACCTACCCCCCATCTTTGCCCACTTCTGTCAACATAATGCAATTATTCATAAAAAACAGATAAAACATGTAAAGGTTAAGAAATGTCCCATAGCAACTTTCAACAATAAAAGCAAATGAAAATCTGCTGCTTGTTTCAGTTAAATGCCACTAGGAAGAGATTGGGATTTTCCATTTTGTAGTTTCAAACAGGAAATCAATTAACTAATTCCTCTAATAACGCCGTTTTAGAACAACATTGTGGTTTACAATGAATAAAATGTAAAAAATATGATCTACATATGTTATAGTTTAATAATACATACCCCAAAAACCATAACAAGCCATCTTTAAAGTAACTATTTTGAACTGAAACTTACAGTCTACATTTTATTATTTGGTTCTCATATTAGTACCAACATTTATATCAGCTGAAAACTACACACACAAAACTAACACGGCAAACTATTTTAAGAACTTTTTAGATCAGATATTAAGCATTTTATGTTCATTTTTGGGACTCAACATAAAAGTCTAACCATAGGCAGTGTGTTTTGTGCCTCCACATGTGAAACTTTGAGCCTTAAAGTGAGTGTGACAGGTTTTTATGATTGTCAAATTTGGACTTTATTCAGTGTATTAATACCTTTTGTAAATATAAATTATAGTTTTATATAAATCAGGTAGCTGTTTGTAGAGAAAAGTTGAAATAAATGTTAAAAATTACAGGAAGTAAATACATTGATGACATCACAAAAAAGAAACAACTTTTTTGACCCTTTAAACATGGATTCAACAAAATAAAGGTGGTCATGATTTTTTCTTTGTCAAATAAAAAAGAATCTGTGACAATAGAGGAGTTTTGGTGCAGTGTACAGGATGGTTTCTTGGTAATTTCCTAGTGTGGTATCATCATTTACAACCAGGAAGTAAAACTGAAAACTGCTAATAGCTAAACTGGGGTAAAATTTGTAAAGATTCAAGCAGAATTTAAAATATATTTATCTCAACTGCATTTTAGTGAAATGAGTCGTCCAACCTGTCAGAGGCACTTTAAAGCAGACATGAGTGGATTAAACAAAGCAGTGCTGTGTTCCTGTCTCTGCATCTCTCAGTCAATGAGAGAACACAACAAATCACTCAACTTGAATGTGTCTTAATTAAGTGGATGTTATTATGAAGATAAGTCATACTCTATTTAACCACAATTCGGTGAAGTTACCCAGCCAAAAACATTACTTCTAATGGCTGAAAGCAGAAATTACATGAACTTGGTCAATGTAAAAAAAGAAATGAAAAATAAGTAAAATCAGGACAGTTTTAACTACATCAATACCCAACATTTTAAAGTGCTGAAAAGTATGTAAAATGCCAGGAGAAGTCATGCAGAGATGTGTGTGGGTGTCTGTGTTTGACTAATGAGCAAATGTGTTACAGAAATGGAGGGTTCATTTGGGTCGCCTGAAGCCAAAGTAAGCTTGTTTATGTTCGTGTAATGTTTGTGAAATGGACTGACAGTGCCATGGGAGTGACACCATGAGCATTGCAGCCTCACAAACGCACGCTTTCAGGAGGAAATAGTCATTATCGCTGAATGTGTGAGGGATTCAACGTTTTGTATATGTCATTCGGTATTGTATGCGCTCGCTCAGCTCTATTGTTGTAAATAATAGGGCTGCGGTCGACTAAAGACATGCTCTGTACTTCAGTTGGAGTAAAAGGGGCATGACAGGGCATTAACAAAAGCTCTGACTTCTATTAAGTATCTCTACAGTAACCAAAGTATACACAAGACTGAGATTTGAGGAGCAATTACAAATATTTACGGAAATATTGAAGAAAACCACTAGCATTTATGTATTTATTTGTAAAAAAAAGGCAGATTAAATTCACAATTCACTTCCGGATCTCGAGAACTCACTCTATGCCTTTTCCTTTCTGCTCTTGTGAAAATAAATCTGATAAAAGTTCCCTAAACAAATTAATGTCTACAGCCCTGGGAAATAAGAGTTTGTTCTCAATCAACCTATAAGGATAAATAAAGATTAAACTAAAAAATAAATTACAGTAGTATTACAATTTAAATATTTGCCTTTTAAAGTATATAAATATATTGTTCTACTAAACCAAAAGGGCAGAAGACTTCATAATTATTATTTTATTTTTCTCCCTCTGAGAAATGGTGTTCAGTAATCCATGTTGAGGATATGCAGCTGCAGGTTGAATCATGGGAAGAGCAGGAGGAAGCGGTTTTCATCTAAGAAGGGGTTTAACATTTGATGAAAGTGACAAGGAAAAGAAATCTTTTGGTGCATTGAGAGTAACATTCATCATCCTAATAACGCTAAACTGCAAAGCACATAAAACACCAAATGAGCATCTGACAGTCTAAACGGCCATTCAACAAAATAAAGCTGTTATCAGGTATTATTACTGGTCAAATCATAGCTATTGTGCAATTTATATGGATTTTAGCCCTTGTTTTCAAAATGGTTGCTAGGTAACAGTTGTGGAATTACCTCCATCTATGACAATCATAAACTTTACAAAAACTGTTTAACTGGGGACAAAAATGGCAAAATGTTTAGTCAAATCTTAAATAAATAAAAAAATATAATCATGTTCTCTGCGTTTTAGTGAAATGTGTGGTCTAACCTGTCATATAGACTTTAAATAAAAAAGGTATGCATTACTTCTGTATAAAATTGTAATATTAAAATTAATTAAATTAATAAATCGGGTTTACAGTAAGAGAGTTCCATTGCCATACTGTAATTAATAGTGTTCCTTCACCAGAAAAGTTACACGGAGTACCAAAAAAAAAAGCCATATCCATCTTGGCAGTAAATCACATCAACCAAAACTGTGCTGCAATATCTCAGCCTAATATAAAAGATATAATGAATGACTGAACTATTACCCAACTTTTACCATTTCAAACAATGTTCATTTCAGTTTCTTTATTCTCTGAGGGAGTGAACGTCAGGAGGCCGCGGCGCTTTGTCGAGCTCGAGACACCGACCTTTTCTGTTCGGCAGCTCTGAGGACAACTGTGTGGGAGACGACCACGGTATGCCTTTTGTCACATGTGAAGCCGACGTTTTATTCACTCACGCCTCCCCTCGGAGTTTTTTCTAAGAGGTTTAAGCCACATTTCCGCTGCTCAGCTGCTTATCCAGGGAGCCACGTTTAGGTTTTTTCAGGTGCCAAGCTTTTTGTTGTGTAAAAGCCTATAGTCCAAATCCATTTATACATTCATATTGGTCTCCTCATTAACTGGCCTTTGCATCAGCCATAAAAATAAAAATAAAACAAAAACAGAAGGAAAGAGGTCGGATGCAGATCACCAATTCACTATAAATTAATTGCAACCATAAAAATGCTGGTTACATAAGTTTGTGTCAAGACGTGAATTACTGCATAAATAACTGTCAGAGTTTAAATGAAATTGTTCCTCTATAAATACAAGTCTCCAAGAAATATATCTTTATGTAAAACTATGGATGGACAGCACTTGTAGAATGCAGAGTGGCAAATTATAATACATTTTGAAATAATACAATTTAAGATAATTAGCGCCTACATAAATAACACTCTCCTTAAACTTTGCTGAAAAAGTGCTAATACTGTATATTAGTTAATGACAGCAGTAATTAGTGCAGTTTTATTTTGAATAATTACCATATGTTAAGGTGCGTATGACAGGTTTTTAAGTTTAAAATGGCAAATGAGACTCAAAATTCCATCCAAATGTTTGGCACATTTTTTCTGATCATTTAAACTTTAATTCAACAAAGTAAAGATCTTTTCAAATTGTACTTTGTCAAATCGTAATTACTGTGACATTTTGTCCCACTATACCACATGGTTGCCAAGTAACAGGTATGATATTTCTAGTGTGGTGTCATAATTGTACAGGAAGTACAATTATAAACTGTAAAAATGCTTGAAATTGCTTGAAATGTTTCTCAAATCCTGGGAAAACTAATAATATATTGAAATAGACTGGAGGTCTTATTTATGTCTTCCAACCCTAAACTACATTTCTAAAACCACACACTATATGTAGTTTTAGCAGACATTTCCAGTTGGCGTTGGGGCCTCACTTACTGCTTGCATTTGTCTATATTCCGGCAGAACTGGTGTTCAAAACCCTCTGCCCATTTTGGAATGTCCCGTGTGCAATAACACAATGAATCTGTTTGTTCTGCAGCTGTCTCTGCATCACTTTAAATATAAAACGTGACACTGATTCTCTGCCTGCTGTCGGTGGTGGAGTTGTACATCTGTATTCACTAAACCACTGAGTGTGCAGTGTGCAGATAAGAGCCAATAAGAAAGAGTAGGGACGCTGCTTTAGGACATGATGTAGTGTTACCAATAGTTGTTCCTGTGGGAAAACGGACACAAGAAAAATCAATTGGAAGTTTGACCTGCTGAAGAGCTGCAATAAATCTCTGCCCAGTGCAGTTAGCCGGGCCTTGCCAACTTTGTCTTTATGAGGAGTACTTTGTCTCCATGTCGCTGTATTTGATCGTTAAAGCGATTTTGCTGGGGTTTTTTTGAGTGGTAAATGCCATTTTTTAACGTTTATCTACAAGCAATAAATCAGAATGTAGATATATTACTGCGAATGTAGTTTTGAATATTGAGCTTATTATTTTGAGTAAAAAAGGCTAAAATGCTTAAAATGGTATGCAATAAAAGCAAATAATGTTATATTTCTGCACTTTTGTGATTAATCTTATAGGCACTTCACATTTGGTTGATTATTAAGTTTTAACACACTTCTGTTTGACATAAAATTGTCTGAATATTGTTACCTGGTTTTAACTAAGTTTAAAGAAAAAGCAATGCACTATTACCATTTATATGACTAATTCAGGAATCAAAGAGCTTAATTTATATATATTTATATGTAGGAAATGTGCAGTGATGTTTATGTGATGGTTGACCTGTGCTACATGTGAGTTTGTCATTTTATTTCTTTAGTCCACGCTCTCTCGTCATGTTCAATGTTTTATGTGTTTGAAAATACAATGAATACAAATAAATAAAAAGCCCAATAACCTATAATTGTATACTTTTCCAGCATTACATATTGTGCATATATTGTACGAGATTTGTGTCTGATGCCAATTTCTTTACAGCTAAATTAATATTCATGGTCACAGGTGGAGCTGGAGGTCTGCATGGGGGTATTAACACATGCAGGGGTCTAATCTCTCTGACACACTTCATTTGGTCTATAATTACCTGAAACCAAAGGGCAAATGGCAGCTTTAGTGCAAACCATTTAAAGGTTATTGCCAAAGGCTCATTGTCAGGTATTGAATAAGACATAATCACAATAAATAATTACTTAAATATGCCTTTTGTAGCATACGATATTATCAACTGTAATTGGAGAGAGTCGTACGTTTCATTCTATACGGTGGACGTGCGGTAATTTAGGTGGTTGTGTAATCTTTCTTTAATGAGAATACAATTACCTAGGCCTGTCACAATAACTCATTCTGTGATACGTCACTAAAAAAAAAAAAAATCACAATAAATTTTAAACTACTTTGTGAGATTTATACATTATCTCTAAAGCCGAATCCTTCTCTAAATGTACAATATCAATGGAAAACAGAGGTGCAAATATAAAGCATTGGTATTGTCTATAATTCTCAAAGAAGTAGCATATTTGTCTCTCTGAATCTCAAATATTATTGTACTGCATAAAAATAGAAAATGGAAAAAGAAAATTGACACACGATAAATATTGAACCCCAAAATATTATTCCAGCTATTATTCATTAAAGGTCCCATAACATGCAAAATCGACTTTTCAGAGGTTTTAACCTTCCTACAGTGCTATTTGGGCCTCGTATGTGTGCCCAAAGTGGTTTTTTGATTGATTCCTGCATGCTTTTGCTAGAGAACTGTCTTTTTGTCCCCTCGGCTGAGCAGGCAGACGGGGGCTCATCCCATGGATGACGCCAAGCTTCCGATGGATGACGCGGTGTTTAAGCCACGCCTCCAGGAAGCGCGCAGCCGCAGAATAAAAACAGCTAATGCTAATGCTACACAGTAATTACACGATGGGTACGACAGATCGAAGAGTTAGCTTGTTATTTACCAAACGGCAACGTCCGCCGTTGAGGTACTGGAGCACGTCAAACTCCAGGTCAGATCCAGGACGTAGGACTCAGCACGACGCACCGTCAGGACGGATAAAAGGTTTATTCCCGTGTTTGTGTATCGCTGTTTACCGGAGCAGACGGCGCATGCGCACCATCTCCGCTCTAGGCTTCGGCACGGGTTGGGAGGGGGAGCCGCGCGGGTTGAGCGGGGGAGGAAGCCTGCTCTCTGTTCGGGGGGGTCAGATCTCAGAGTGAGCCGTTTGCTTTTGCAAGGAGGGCGGCCAGTCCAAGAAATGGGTGTTTTTTGGAAACTGTTATGTTATGGATATTGCACAACGCAAAAATTTATTAACAAAGCCCTTAGAATAGACTGTGTAAAGGGGAAAATAGCAGAATATGGGACCTTTAAACTATAACTTGATACAGTAATAATCATGACAATTAAACAATATATATATACTTTTGAGTACCTTTCTGACAAAATAACTTTAAGTTGCATTGCAAATATGAAATAATGTTGCTATTCATTACCATATGTAACAGCAAAAAAGAACTAAAAACCTGGTACAAAAACCTTCCATTCATTTTTAATTCCCGGCAAATGCAGCAAGGAAAGCGCATTGGTTTCCAGACAGTTTCTCCTCACCGTTAAACTTAAAGAGCAGCATCCATCTGTGCAGTCAGTCAACATGTAGCAGCAGAAATGAAGAGTGAGAGAAGGAAATGGCCATCTTACCTGCAAAATAAAGGACACAACGTCCCAAATTAGGCCCAAAAATAGTAGTAAACAGCGCTAGTAGATGGAAACAAACTTGTAGAGATATCAACCGGAGTAATATTGTGCATGACAGTATGGAAATGTGGCTAAACTTCAGACATATATTGAATAAGACACCGCGTTAATAGAGCTTTACCACCCACCAGACTCACTGGGGCATTTCGGGCGACATGGGACATAATGACGTTTAACTTAAGTGACTTTGAATTGCGAAGTTAAGGTTTGCCCGCTATTCACCGTGTTAGCTTTAGTCTGATAGAACTACAACTATTAAAGGGAGCGCAGCAAGACGCCAAACTCAAATGCAAAACAGTATCAACAGGAGGCCAAAAAAGGACACATTTACATATTTTCACATTTTGATTCAGGGAAAAATGTCAAAGAGTCGGTGTGTTTTATGCAGTGGTTGAGCGCAGAGGGACGCTCGCAGTTATGTGGACTGGAGGCTGGAAAAGTCTTTGACAGAAGAGAATAATTACTTTTTGGTTCAGCACTTCTACATTACAGGACTGTGTTTGGCTGGATGAACAGCTTTACAGTTAAGATTATAAATATAGGATGGAGAGGAAGTTCAGGGAGACTTGAGTGCCACAGTGTTAATTCGTACGGAAAATAAACAGATCAGCAGAAGATAAATGCTTATTAAGTTTGCAGCGCGCTAGGA
The DNA here is from genome assembly GCA_019453435.1 of Rhinogobius similis. Taxonomy (NCBI): domain Eukaryota; kingdom Metazoa; phylum Chordata; class Actinopteri; order Gobiiformes; family Gobiidae; genus Rhinogobius; species Rhinogobius similis. The sequence goes on from CM033625.1 coordinate 23,921,027, forward strand.
GAACCAGCGTGGCATGATCAGGGCTGTCGCACTTTGATTGAAGTTGTGTTTATCTCATCTTACAGCATTATCGAAAGCATTTGAGTTTTCTATGATGAAGAAAAACAACAACATTCAAATATTTACATTAGTCCTACAGCTATTCAGACGGATTTGTTTTATCTAAGGACTTCGGGTAAATTGTAATAATTACGAACATAATCGTGAACGTCTGTAAAAATGTCAGTAAAAATGTCCCCTAAAAAAACCAAACTGTATTTCAGCAACTTCAGAGGTCCTCAGCTAAATCTAATCCCGTGCGAATGTTCATGTCTGTGATTTGGACCGGACTCTACTGAACATTTTACCAAATCTGCACTAGATTAATTCTTTGCCAATCCAATAATTGTTTTGTTTTTTTGACAATTAAAAGAGTAAAAAATGTGACTCTCATAAAAACAAATTCATGGCAAAGATCGAGCAAAGTAGATTCAGTCGGCAGCGCATCATATCAGGAGGCGTGGTCTGCCATGGGGGAAACTGTTCATTTTATAATAAACACTACTTTTTCCCTCTCCTAATCATTTCCTGGTGAATTATGTCTAATTTAAGCACAACCAATTCAAATTATGCAGTTTTTGACCTGGAATTTCCTCAGAAAAGTAAACAGATTGTTCCGTAGATGTTAAACAACAGCTGGCGGCGCTGGCATCGCAGTAGCATTTAGCTCGCAGCTACTGATAGCATTGTTGGATAACTAGACAAATTTGGAACATTCAGCCACTTTTTTCATGCTCGATGTCTTTGTGTCTGTATTTGGCACAGTAAAACACAAACCTGCCGTTTGCTCTGGTGGTTGTTGAGCAGAGGGTGAAAGGGCAGCTCTGACACATTCATATGAATGGATTACTTCCCCCACGGAGGTCCAAGAGTGGGCGTTCCTTCAGATGCTGACTGTATCTATGGAGGCTATGGGTGTTTCATAATCTGATCGCCTCGATATCACAATAACATGGTTAAAAGAACGAGGTCTCAAGCTACAGGACAGGTTAACGCTACATAACACCAAAAACACACCTAAAGCAACATGGATGAATTTAAAAAGTCATTAAAAACTAGGTAACTGAGGTAAAACTATAAATCACGTGCGAATAAGGCTTTAGACAGACTTCATTAACCCACATGGGAAATCAGTTTTATTACTACTATTATGTGTACTTTGACAATTGTAATCAAAGACTCTTGGTAATATAGTGTGGTAAAATCTCAGAAGAATTCAATCACAGCAGCTTTGGCACAAAATCACCAGGCAGCTCTTCCACAAGTACAAAAGAAAGCCTATAAGATGTTGATTATTACTTGGTTTTTCTCACTAAATCAAATTCTAGAGGGATATTTCTTCAAACATTTCAGCCATATTGCCAGTGCACAGTAATAAACCCAAACCCACAACAAATATATGAAAGGACAGATGGAAAAAATGAATTTCCTTTAGAAACAGGACATTGTTCTTAGGGGAAAAGTCAGTCAGGTATGGTAAAAATACAAAGGCCTTCAAAATGTTAGGCTTGAAGGCACTTTTGCCACTTTTTTTTGTAAGAGTATCCATTTAATGGTTTGCAAATGTCCTCCATTAGTGACAGGAACAACACATTCAGTTCTTTGACACTCGTCTTGTTAAAGGAATAGAGTGTAACTTTTAAACCTGTCAAGTGTAAGCCTGTTCTTTTCACAGTCTCACCTCTTGTCTCCATTTGCTCCACTGTGGATAAGGTGAAGAAATTAAAGTCAAAGCAAACCTTAAGAAACGGGGCAGATATATTGATATGCAAACTGTATTCACATTTTGAATACAGTATATATAATGTCTATAGAAAGAAACTAAATGTTGCAAGAAAAAAAAAAGGTGAGTGTGGGTGATATGCCAATAAAACTTGAAATCATTTGAAATCCACCTGCGTCTTAAAGTGAACACGTCCCTGTTTTTGGTTAAACCCTCCTGTCACTCACTCACAGAATGACAGATGTCGATCAATAGAAGGACTGAGTGTCAGAGTTCGGGGATAAAGCTGCATTTAATAGAGGCAATGAATCACAATATGACGCTTCCACCAAAACAGAAAATCGTCAGGGAATAGATCACCATTTGATATTTATTCACTTCTTTATACGATGCTGGAACCTCAACCAAGACATTTTCAGCATCTTTGTTCAGATTCACATTGTAAAACAGACTTTCTTTGGACAGCATGAGGACACAAAGATTAGTGCCAAAAATTTTAATTTTCTTCAAGCCAGATCAAAATTTCAATTTTATTCAGGATTCTTGAACACTTTCTGTCTTTCTATGGCCTTAGTTGTAGTAGTAGTAGCAAAACTCATCTGCGCCTTCTATTATTTTGTGCTGAAGACAACGTTCTTTTGTCTAATAAGACCTTTACTTAAGGTTAGTATAGAGAATAGTATAGAGTATAGAGTATAGAGTATAGAGAAATAGAGAAATAGAGTTTGAATTGTTAGTATCATGACAACACTTTTGGTTAAATCACTGGTTAATCAAACTCACTCAGAGCATGACAGTGTGTTTGAGCCTCAGCAGAGAAACACTGGATCACGATGCAACGATAAAGACAATAGGATACGATTACGTTTAGATTTTTTTTTACCCCATTGTGCCCAGCTGTACGCATAAGTACTCACGAAACCGCCAAAATGCCACCACGCACCACATACAATATACTTAGGATGTTTTTTTTTCCTTGGGTCATATGTCTCTGTAATGATCCTCTTGCCATTTCAAACTTCACTCGTGGCAGGTGCATTTCTCATCTACAGACAGATTATATTTCTTGACTCGCCTGACCTTTACTGAGCCAGACTACATTGATTTGACCACCCGCTGTGCAACATCTTAAGTGGGTGCACAGATCTTTAATTGTTACACGCAGGGGCTGTCTGTCAGAACACCTTGGCATTTACCATGTTGTTCTATTCAGACATGAAACCAGATGGTGGAAGGAGCTGAACTTTAAACGCATTTGACAACACAGAGACTAATTCAGCCAATTCAATTCAATTCAATTAATATCAACAAAGTACTAGAAGTGTAGTTCAAACTGCTTTGGTCAATCACACAAAGCTAATAGGTGAAAGTAAGGGCTGAACTGCACTCAACACTAACAAGCTGCTATTTCACTCTTGACTTTTGTGCCTTTGACTCGAGCTCTGGAACAAACTGTGAAAAAATAAATAACAATTGAGGTAAAGATCAAAGCGCATGCAGGGGAGGAATAGTGAGAAGCTTATTGGGTTCAGACAATTTAAGTAACTATGGCTACATATAAAGTTAATGAAAAAGAAAGCTTTATAGCTGTAGAGACAGCACATTCTTTCATTTTGATGTGTGTGCGAAATGTATATAATAAAATAATAGGTTTTCCAATCTACATAACAATACAAGTGAAGAAAAACAGTTTGGAAAGCAAATGGTCCATTAAGAGCTTGGCAACTCGACTTTTTGTACAGATTCTATTAACAATTGGCTCGTTTCCATAGGAGCGGTAGCTGCAGAGCGGTGCAGTCTTGTTGTGTTTCCACTACGCTAAGTGATCTGTACTGCCCCGTTTGAGGGGTTCAATGGAGGAGGGGTACTAGCTCACACAGTGTGCTGGCTCGATTTTCAGCTTCCAGAAGGCTTTAGCGTGAGATGATTGGACAAGAGAAATCAAGAGAACACAGACTAAAGTGAAAATCAACCGGCAAAAAGCAGATTTCTCACCAAACACTGACTTGATTTTGTGATAAACCACTGCACGTTAGCAAAAGCTGTTTCCTGTTCATTGATGCAAGGCATTCCAAAAGTATTTTAAGTCCAGTGAATAATGCACTCTATCCAAACCTAACATTTTTCATGAAAATGCGACAGAGAAGCACAGAAAAGTGAAATGAATCCAACCGGAAGTTTCTTGTTCACTCTTTAGCCACGTCTCACAGCGCTACAACTTGAAATTTCTAAACACGTCTTTTTGTGAATTGAGGGTACCCGTGCCAGTCGAAATATGACTATGCAACATAAATACTTTATAAGATCATATTGCCATGACAAATGATAACAGTTAGCATATACAGTCACAATGGTATACAAATTAAATCTTTTAGTCGAGGCGTCACTAAAGGTAAATATGTGTAACATATTATAATATGAAAAGTAAGGATGTAAACTGAACCATCGTCCTTTGTAATTCTATGGTCACTTTTTTAAGACTTTCAGTTCCAAAAGCATTTGTTTGACAGTACAGCTGCAGCATAATGGGGACAGAGAGGGTTGAGTCGAGGCAGACCAGCCGCGATGCCAAGGAGGTAACAACGATCATGTGAACAGCCACTACACCGCTCGTGAACACCTTAAACATAAACTCTTTCCATTTGAGATGTATTGTCTTTCGTTACAGACTTTCAATCACATTACAGCTGCTGTGTGTGTGGTGCGCTGCTGCGGTGGAGGTCAGAAAGTTATCAGGTTGTATTTGTTCAGGTCTCCTGCTGAAGCAGATAAGCTGCCCTTTATTTTCTACCTGTGATGGCTGTGACCGTAAAACACATCTGTAGTGACAACCTTCACTCTGGGTGTTTGACATGGGCACAGATGGTATTAGTCTTAGACACACAACAAACACCAGGAGTAATGAAATTCAAAAGGAAAAGGTATCACGTTTTTTTTCTTTAAAGATCTTTCTTTCTAAAACCAGAGAACAGACTAAAGGTGCGTCACTGCTTTGTCGTCTGCTCTGGTAATTAAGAGAAAGTCGGTACCATTTTATAACAATTAAAAGCCTTAATAAAGCGTGAACAAAGACTTTCAATAGTTAGTAATAAGAACAATCAGGCTTAGAAACAACTTAGCCGGATTTAAGTAGTTACTAATCCTGAATCATTTTTAAGTAACCACGCATTCGTTCATTTAGGATTTAAGCCTTTGTTCATGCTTTGTAAAGGTGTTGCTATAAAGTGGTACCAGTCAAACATATTTTAACTGTTTTCAAGTTGCTTAACTTAATTGGTTTCACAAATACCTAATTGTAATGTCATCACAAAAAACACAATTTCTTTAAATAAACAAATAACGAGCATGAATTGAGCTGAACGGATTTGAATCTTTTCTGGGATGCTGCAGCCGTACATGAAGCTCAAAACCATGCAGTTAAAGCAACAGCGTCAGACAGTTAGAAAATGGGATTCTTTAGTCATTTTTGTTGAAGTTTAGATGTATATATTCTGGCTTTTGAATAAAATGTCTACACTGCTGCAAAATCTCAGAAATACATGCATCCAAGTCAAGGATCGAGAGATGAGAAAATCAACAATCGTCAAATGGAAACTTGAACATGTCTTAACATTTGTGGTTATAATGTGTCAGTCAAATGTGGATTACATAATAACTACAATTATGTAGTTTTATGTAAAACTACATAAAACATCTCATCACTTCTCATTCCCACAACTAACATTGCAGCAGTCTTTTCTTGTATATCCAGTTACGGCAAAAATAGCAAAGTAATCCATCACTGTCAAATTATGGAGCAATCAGTGGACTTCAAATTCAATAGTAAGCCTCTGCCTCATTCAAATAAATTAAGACGATGTGGAGGCAGGAAGTGGGGAACACGATCCAACATAAATACAGAGGAAACTTTATCGTAAGCCGTGTAATCTAGCTGTTGTTTTGGATTAGTTTTGTCAGTTTATTTTGAAAAATAAACAACAATTTATACCTATCCACGATTTAGAGAGACATAATCACAAGGATGAGAGAATAAATTTAATACAGATTGACCTTAACCTTGCCAAAAATCGATTAAAAAGCATCTTACAAATTTACATGTGCCTGCCTCCAGTCTGAAGTGGTCTGAACACCTTTCTCTGATGTTTCAAGTAACTCTTCAAGGTGTGTGTGGGTAGATGTTAGAGGATTAGTCAGGCTACAAAAAAGATTCAAATACCAGAGCTATAAAGAAACTGACTTGCTGTGGCTTCATGAAAGTACTGAGAATTTCTCTTTGATTTGGCCTCGATTATGTATCAACAAGTACGCTTAAAAATCCTTATGTGTACACTGTTTTTGCATCCATGGCAGAAACCATCTTACCCAAGCAGGTTAGCTGTAAATGTTCTTTGTTAATTGTCTGTTGTATGTTTATGGTGTGAAATGTCATCAACTGTCATAACATCTGTGAAAACAGATTTCTCTCTGGGAAAATGAAGCTGCATTGTGTTGAGGGTTCACTGTGTACCTGCTGCTTGTCTCCATGGAGATGCCATTGCTTTGCCTTGTATGTTCCACAGTATGGCATTAAACTTCGAGCTTGCATTTATTCATAGATTCTCAGATGTTTGCTTGTCTTTTTAATTGCTAAAATGACTTGAAAACATGTATTCTTACGGTAAGTTGAGTTGCCTCTCTACAAATCTGACTTGGCATGATAGTGTCACCTGCTTATCTCCATAGAAACAACATTTTTTGATACAAGAAGAGTTTTAATGCCATACTGTGAACAGGCTCTACTAGAAAAGTTACTTAGTGCACCTCTAAGAACCTACAATGTACAGACATCTCAATATGACTTTTATTGAATACATTTAACAGATGTCATTAGTTAATTAGTTCAGACTCTTTTAATAGTGAATCCATTAAGATTTCCAACAAGAACGCTGGAGTTAATGTGTCTTTTGTGGTGGCCATTCACACTGCAGCAACTATGACACACAACACCCTTCATGCTGTGTGTTCAACTGTGTGGTAGGCAGCATTTTCCCTTTTGACCAACCAGTCTTCTAGAGAGCGCCCCGTGCTCTTGTTATTACATCATTATTTATCACCAAGCTTTGAGTGCAAACCAGTGGGAGCACTACAGCTAAATTTATTTTAGTTTGAGACAAAAATGTGCTTTTCTCTCTGCAGGACGTTAACAACCAGTACATTTCGCCACGCTTGCCCTAAACTGAACCAAGACTCACTGAACATAAAAATGTAAGATAGTTGTGACGAGCCTCCCGGTGAACATCATAAAGACAGGCCCACATCTGATAAACAACACAAACAGATTTTGGACCACACAAAGAGTTTAGGATGGATGATATGTAGTTTCCATAGTGGAGCCTCACAGACATTACGAAAGCAGGTCACAGTAATGGCAATGGGTTAACTTTGCCATATGATTTAACAATGCGTCAGACATATTGGGGACAAGGACTGGATTTCACTGTAGAATGTACGCATGCTCTTCCAATAATACATACATTTTTGTGTGTACATTTTCCAGGTTTGAGGCAGTCAACTCCACACTGGCATCAGTTGGTGTTTACCCATTCATGTTAACATCAGAGTCCACCGCAGCTCTTCTCTGACATGAGCGCAGAGTGTGTGTGCTGTCACAGAGTAACTCGGCTGAAATACATGCACATCAATGGGAGATAAGAGAACAAAGACGCAGGGCCTTGTAGAGCAGGGACAGAGGAGAGGACACACATGTGGAAGGAGTTAAGTGTGGAGCAGATGCACAGAAAAAATGTGGTTCCATACTCTATCGACTATAGCCCGTTTAGAGACCAGATAGCAGAAAATTAAACTAAATATACTGTAAAAACTAAAAAGCCTTACAGAGCTCACTCGCCTACAGTCCTGAAACAGCTGCAGTATATCTAGAACGCTGAGAATCAGGTCCTGACTTTAGTCACATTAGTCCTGTGCTCAGGTCTCTGCACTGGCTTCCGGTGGCTCAGAGAACAGACTTTAAAGCAGTGTGTCTCTCCATGGCCAAGCACCAAGTACATGGCTGACACTGGACTGAAACCATCTTTCTGAAGATGTGAGATGGGCCTCTACGCTGACAAATGTTATGTAAAGCATATTGAATCACTTTGTGTACGAATTGCGCTTCATAAATAAATAAACTTGCTTTGCAGCCCTCTGTAGTTCTGTAAGTATTTTATTATTTTTTTTTTAATCATATATTTAATATAAGAGTTTAATGTGGTCCATGACACAATTATTTAGTGTTAGGCGTTTTTAACAAGAATTATACAGTGCCTGAAGTTTCTCTTCAGGGAAAAGCAGGGACCACAGGATTGATTGTGTATTCAAACTGATTTATAGAGTGGAATGAAACTCTCAGAGACAACCTCTCACAGGGGCCTGCATTACTCTCTTCCCTGGTGTGAAGACGCAGTGGGATGAGAAAAAACCTCCACAAACTCCAAGAGGCTCTGCACAGACAAGACCCAAGACAATAGTGCATCCCAAAGCATGAAAGGCGCACACACACACACAAACGCATAAAACATGCATCAAAATGTATCTAACTTACTACAAAAAAAAATCTAGATGGGGGAAAAAAAAAAAAAAAAAAAAAAAAATTCCCTGCTCACCCTCCGCGGGTGGTCACATCCATCTCTGAGCTCGGGTCCTCTACCAGAGGCCAGGGAGCTTGAGGGTTCGGCGCAGTATCTTAGCTGTTCCTAGCACTGCGCTCTTCTGGACTGAGATGTCTGATGTTCCTCCAGGGATCTGTTGTAACCACTCCTCCAGTTTGGGGGTCACTGCCCCAAGTGCTCCGATCACCACGGGCACCACCTTGGCCTTCACCTTCCAGGCCTTCTCCAGCTCTTCTCTGAGCCCTTGGTATTTCTCCAGTTTCTCATGTTCCTTTCTCCTGATGTTGCCATCACTTGGTATCGCCACATCAACCACAACGGCCTTCCTCTGCTCTTTATCCACCACCACGATGTCTGGTTGGTTTGCCATTACCATTCTGTCAGTCTGTATCTGGAAGTCCCACAGGATCTTCGCTCGGTCATTCTCTACCACCTTTGGAGGTGTTTCCCACTTTGACCTTGGGGTTTCCAGTCCGTACTCCGCACAGATGTTTCTGTACACTATACCAGCCACTTGGTTGTGGCGTTCCATGTATGCTTTCCCTGCCAGCATCTTACACCCTGCAGTTATGTGTTGGACTGTCTCAGGAGCTTCTTTGCACAGCCTACACCGTGGGTATATATATATATATATATATATATATATATATATATATATATATATATATATATATACTGGAACAAGACAAATCTGTCAAGAAGAGACACAAGACTGGGTCAATGAGAAAGAGACAAGATGCAATTTTGACATCATTTATAACATACATTTTGAGGTTCAGCTCACAAATTTGGCTCCACAATGTTTTATTCATTCCATGATTAATGTATGTCAACTACAGCATCTCGAAACCTAACGCTCATGTGTTAACCCTTGATTTTTTCTGATCCAAAACAAAGGAAAGAACAATCTCAAAAGATAATTTTGTGTGTTAACAATGTGTGCATAGAAATGTTGTGGCACGAGATTTTATCCCAATCGTGGTAATCAGTAAGGGCCCAAAAATATGTAACTGCAAAAGGTAAAGCGAGTTTATTTGTAGAGTAGAGTTTGAACACAAAGTAATTCAAAGTACTTTACATAAGAAAAGATGCATTAACTCCTTAGGGGAAATCGTTCCCACAGATGCTCTGGGACAGACCGACTGAGGCACCAGAGACAGATTCTACTGCTACTTTGCCTCCCATAATGTATGTCAGTCCATTTTGTGCAAATTTCTTTTGTGCAAATGACTCAGCTTAAATTACAGTATCCTTTTTGTGGCTTTTCTCCTCTTTGCTTCAGGTTTTCTTTGCCATTTCAGAAATAATACATGAACAGTACAAAGCAAAGGTCACAATGTCTGCGTACGTCTTTGCCTCAGTCTATCATCAACCAAAAATCAGAGCAGCCAATATCACAGAGTCACTGGAAGCAAGATCGAAATTAAAATATGATGCTTCTTTTCTTTCCAATACAGAACAAAAGTACAAAGTCTGACCAACTCTTGTCCAGCGCTGACATTAGTAGCATATTACATGATTTACATAACTCATTAGATGAACCGATGTGAATGCTTAACCCCTAAAAACAAGGGTTGAAAAGGTCCAGGGAGGCCGGATATTAAAACGCTTTTTTCTCCCCCCTTTCCATTTCCCATTGTTCAGGACGGTGGGGAAGTGGAGGCGTGATGGAGAGTAAGTCAGTAAATCTGTCTATACAACGTTGCCAAAAAATAATGAGATTACTTTTGCCCCAAAACGATCTTGTTTATACTTTATTTATGTAAAAACAGGTGTGTCATTTTCTTAGGATATAGTAAGGCGTATTTAACAAGAGAAATAGCCTGGGGTCGTCCTTTAGCCTCCACAAGGCCAAGCTTCCTTCAGTGCACTTAAAGTTAATCCCGTTACATTCTTCTTGTTAGCTGAAGCCATTAAAGCAAACATTTATTACGCACTTAGTAGTTTGGTGGAAAGGCCTTGGCTCTGTAAGAAAATTACATTGGGACATTAAATGAATGGAAACAAATTGCTGGGGAGAAGTTACAGCATATAACAAAGTAAAAGTATGTTGTAAATGACTTGGGTTAATACTTCAGTGTCAAGCTGCATTCCGGACAGGAGAGTGTAGGTGACCTGACACTGACCCGTCTGTGCTAACTTAGATTTATTTATTATGAGGAATATTTACATCGGGCTTGTGAGGATAGATGTTTGAACTAGACTTTACATCAGTAGACTTTATGATAATAATAAATAAATACATAATCGGGCTACAACAGTGAAGTCAGCTATAAACACTGAGCAGACTTTTATTATTGGAACCATTCTTGACTCTTAATGCTCTTTGTGTTGGAGAGTGTAGCCAAGCATGTGACAACTGTTACCCTTCATTTCTCAATAATTTATGTCCACTTTCTGAAACTTTATATTCTGGAGACTCTGCGGCTGGAATATACCCAGAGTTCAGATGTGACACAGTGGGAGTAATCAAAGCAAAACCTGCAGATTTTTTTTTTCTTCTCAGAAGCGCTTATGGTGTAATGAGCAATTATCAGTACCATATAAATCCCTAGATATTGATAGATTCAATGCACAGAACAATGCCAATTCTATATTGTATCTATAGTTGTTAGCCAATCATTAACACCTCTTCCACAATCCCTCTGTTCCTCTGGTGGTTCAGTGATGTATGGGCTGAAGCTCCTGCATCCTCTAAACACACAAGGCTGTTATTTGTGCTGTGTCCCAGAGGAAACTCACAGCCTCTGCTCCTGCACAACACAACAAACTGAGCTCTGAGAGTCTGAGGGGGACAAACCACAGAGCACTGAGCATGCACTGCTCATCAGGAAGTGATGACTCTTATGCACAATACCTGAAAGATTTAGCTAAACCCTGAATAACTAGCATTTGAACATGTTAAAATTAGGTGCTCATGTCATAGCGCTATGACAACTTTTTGTTTCTTTTTTTCTTTTTTCTTTTTTTTTAGAATTAGTAGTAAATTATCTTCTCTGTTAAGAAATGTATTCATTTGGTCCATCTTTAAATCCCCATGGGACATTTTGTTAAGAACAGCGGGAGATCACCTGGAGATCCTTACGATCTAAAACACTCAATAGAGATTTTATTAATGGGCCTCTTGGAAGCATATTCTTTCCCCTTAAAAAAGAATGAATCAGTGGGAATTAAATTATGAGACGTTATTATACCCTTACTGAGAGCCCCCTGCTGTTCTTTTGTGTGGGTGCTGCGTTAGTCGCTGAACTACTGCTGTCTAAGAACAGGATTTTCCTCTGGTCTTTTATCACAAGCACTTAAGAGTATTTCTGCAGACCTACATTTATGGTTAATGTTGGTTCACAAACAGATCACAGGGAGCAGCTCCTTACTCAAAGTATCTACAGGATTGAATGGGAAATATGATAGCACGTCTTCCAGTTTAATTTGTTTAAAAGGCAACAACTTGAAAATTGTTGTACAAGAAGTCTAGTTTATGTCTTGATCAAGTTTCCCTGATTCTAACTGATTGCGCCACTTCCTATTTCTCAATGTTAATTTACTTAGAACTGATCTGAGAACACTGAGCCTGTAATCAGTCAGTTGGTGAACAATATGCAAGCTTTGTACAAATCTTTATCATTGTTAATATTTCAATAGACGATCCCTAAAGTTGACGAAAGATGCAAGATCTGGAGAACTATTTCCCAGCACTGGGGTTCCCCTCGTGTCCTCATAGATTCCCAAAGAACACCGATGAATGGGTCAAATGCAGTCACAAGCACACTACACTTTACATAAAAGGACACATAATGTATTGCTTCTCGTGTTTTATAACTTTAAAAAACGTATTCATTTTAAAAGCATAAATTACTTTCCAACAGCCTGATGTTCCCTCATCAGGATTTGGTGTAAGCAATTTGAGGGATGCATAAAAATAATTCTAACAGAAGAAAAAATAAATGCTAGCTTGCCCCAACATGCTAACACAACTATGGAATTGTAATGAACGCAATTTGACGTCTGGTGATGATTTATGGCCTTAAAACAGTGCAGGAGACGTCCGGATTTCTACCTGTGACACAAATTGGGGAAACTTGAAACCAACTGTTTTAGTGAGGCTCAGAGAACGAGCACAGCCTCACAAACAGGACAAGTACATTTTGTATAATACGTGCAAAATAATGATTTATTTTTTCACACTGCCAAACTTTCAGCTGTCATCTGTAATCATAAAAGCTGTTGTTACTGTCAACCTAATTCATAATATCACATTATAAAACCATGACATTTTCATTGCACACTTCACTGATTTGTTGCCAGCAGCTGATTAACTCTGACAGTGTTTAATGGTGAACAGAAGATCATTAGTAAAGGGACATTTTGTTTTGTTCTTTATTGACTTCCTCCTCATTAGAGTCTGTCAGACAGTAAACAGTCGTGTGGTACTGATCAACTACCTTGTTACAAATACTGCATCTCAGGCATCGAGGACAGCTGCATTTTGTATTTGTTTTACTTCATACGCCAATAAGGGTCATACATCTATTGAAGAAAGGGATAGTACAAATGCAAATACACACAAAATCCATATATATGAGATGGGCAAATATACAAATCAATATGTCTTAATAATAACAACAACAATTATGTCTCTGTGTTAGGATGCAACAATAACTATAATAATTCCAAAGTCTGACTATACAATCAAATGACATGTCTCTTTACAACCCAAATGCTTTGTTTTATTGCAGTTAAGTGCTAAAAAAAGAGGTAACAGCAGACCATTTGCTCCATTTCAGCGCAGACAATATAAAGAAATAGCTGTTATTAAGCACGTTTATTAGGTCTGTAGTCGACTTAAGACCCGCCCTATCGACGCATTAATCAACTCAAAAGAGGGTGTGGCAAAATATATAAAAACTAGGAAGTATTTCCATGTAACGAACCCAAATTGCACTCAAAAGACCAAACTCACTCCATATCTTCTTGTTTTTGCCATATAAATCCTTTAAATTTAAATAAAATAATTAGTCGACTAATAAAAATGTTGGTCGACTAACACTCCACCAGCCGATTAATCGACTAAAAGGATTGCAGCCCTAACGTTTATATGTTAAGTATTTGGAATATGACGGTAATAATTCACACAAAAGGCATTTTAAGATGAAAAAGTATATTTTCTACAATTTTCTCCACAATACTGTCATAACTATTGTACTGTGAAGTGAATATTGCAATTGTACCATAACATTTGGTTATCATTACATCCATAAATGTTATCAAGAAAAAGTCTCCATTAATTGCATACGATGTGTGGCAGAGATACGCTGGTTCAAAGGGTGAAGATCATCAATTCAAACTGAAATGAATCTCAGTGAAAATGTTTCTCATCGCGCTCACATCAGTGTGAATGGATTTTCAGACTTATTGCAGAGCAGCTTTCACCGACTGGAGCTGATGTATGAGGTGTTTTGAGGCAGCTCCACTGGGTCAGTCTGACTGTATGGGCTAAAGAGAGGAGCACACAGAATACTCTAATAAGGTCATAGTACGTGCTTTAAAAAAAGTGATGTCCATCTTTGCAACTTGACAACTCATTTTAAGACTACCAGTAAATCTGTGAGGTGCGTGGTTTTGCAAATGTGTTATTGATATAGATTATTGACACTCTTACCACTAAAATAACGCATTTTGTAATTGGCTTTGCTAGAAGCTGAACTAGCTATCCAAACAGCTAAACATGGACCCAGAAACTTCACCCACAAAAGATTACTTCAGTGAACTTTACTGCTCTTTCCTTTTTTGTGAAACTGTGAAATAAACACATACAGAAAGTGTACATCAGTATACTGTACCAAAAAAAAAGTTAAAGTACGGTTAAGTACCTTCCAAATATAACAATTACAAAGAACTTGAATAGTTAGCATTGCAATTAGCGCCGTGATTAGCATATGAATTACCGCCATAATTAACATATGAATAGTGCACATTAAAACGTGTTGACTGTAACATAAAGACTCTTCATAAGTGTGTGATCATTTTCCACCATGTAATACTTACGGACAATACTTAAACACCAAAAGAGAACCCAGGAATATGAGCCACCATCTTGGATAGGCGTGGTTAGAAAACAACAACTTCGGACTTCCGGTTCCGGCATGCACAGGTAGACGTCCTTCGCCTTCTCTCCGCCTGAAATTTCAGTAAAACATCCCGCAAAACCCAACAAAATAGGATAAGATGTCCCCAAAGAAAGACAAACGAGAGGGGACATCGGACTTGAAAGCCACCTCGACTCCAAAACAAGCTACGTTGGAGCAGTGCACACCGCGAGGACGGACCTCGCCTCAACCGAACGTTAGCATGCTAACACAAACAGAAGCCGACAAGAATCTCTTAGACATACTCATCGAGATGAGGAGAGAGTTCAGACACGAGATGGCCGAAATAAGACGTGATGTGGCATCTCTGAAGGCAGGAAGGCAGGAAGAGACTGTGGCTTTAAGAACGGACCTGGACAGGGAACTCCGCCGCACGGACGAGACCGCAACCAGGACCGCTGCCCTGGAGGAGCGGATAACAGGGCTCGAGAAAGAGGTGGAGCTGCTCCGGTCAGAGAATAAGGCCCTGAGAAACAGGGTCCTCAATCTGGAATCACGTTCGAGAAGGAACAACCTGCGCTTAGTTGGAATGCCAGAAAAAGCTGAAGGACGAGACATGGAAGGGTTTCTTGAATCAATAATCCCCGAACTAGTTTCCATCCCGGGGAGCGCATTTCCCCCTCCGTCGGTGGAAGCGCGCACATCGTCTGGAGTCCACAGAGGACGGTCCAGACCGCCAGCGAGCATTATCATGCGTTTCCTCAGTGATCGTGACAAGATGCGTGTCTGGAGAGCAGCTAGGCTTAAGGGAGACTTGCTATACAAGGGGAAGAGGGTGTACTTCGCACAGGACTTGCCGGAGGGCGTCCGTGAACAACGAGCACAGTTTCAACGCTCATGCGAAGAGTTCAGGAAAAGAGGTTTACGACACGGATTCGCCCATCCGGCAATTCTACTTCTGACATACCAAGGGCGCAAGTACACCTTCAGAACTCCTGAGGAGGCCAAGGGGATGGTTGAGAGGATGCGCCGCGACGAGGAGGAGAAAGAAGTAGTGGAGCGGACCCGGCAGAGATCCCCTGCAGCGGACGCCATGGCGGGGGAGGAGCAACGCATCAGCGCAGAGGGGACGGGGTGAGCGTCTTCAGCAGACGAAGCTTGGGCGAGCGGGAACAAATTGACAGCTCAGGCAAGAGGGACAGGCGATCGGAGGTTGGTGATGTTTGTTTTTTTTTTCCCTGCCCCCAGCAGTAGGGGCGGTCACGGGGTCTCTTCAAGGAGAGCCCACTCACAGAAGTGGTTTCCTCTCCATAGGATGACTCAGTCAGGGTTCTGGATCCATTCTTCTTTATTTTTTTATATGGATCCTTTTTGTTACTCTTCATTGTTGTTATTTTTATTTATTTATTTATTTATCCTATTTATTGTGTTTATTTAACTTAGGCCTAGCATTTTAGTTGTATTTATTTATTATTTATTTAGTTTTACTCTATTTCAACCCACTTATTGACTCATTTCTTAATATTTATCTATTGTTTTATTCATTTTAGACTCTCCAGTGTTTCCTCTGAGGGGCCCTCTGTACCGGGAGCGGCGGTCGTCTGTGGCTGTGGGGCCCTGGCTCATGGGCCCCTGGTGGAGGTGTTTGCCTCATCTCTGGGCCCTGAGTTTGTGTCCTGTGGCTGTGGCCGACTCTGCTCCTGGTGCAGACGGCTCCTCTGATGATGCTTGTTCAGCTGGTGTATCTGTGCTCAGCCTCATGTCTCTTAGAACGTGTGCGTGCGTGCGTGTGTGTGTGTGTGTGTGTGTGTGTGCATGTGCGTGTGAATGTACAGGTTTGTATATGTGACTGCCTTTGGGGGGGCGGGGTTGGTTGAGTGGGCTGGATGGCTGTGGGGGAGGTTGGAAGGGAAACGGGATGTGGGAATGTTTTTAATGCACTGTAAAGCACTTTGTGTTACATTATATGTATGAAAAGCGCTATATAAATAAAGTTTGATTTGATTTGATTTGATATTTGATTGTTGTTATTGTTATTCTTCTATATGTGTGTTTACTCTGACCAGAGAGCGTTCTGACATTGAGGTATGGATAATTAAGAGAATAAACCAAAATGCATGATGGCCTTTGAAAAATTACGAATAGCTTCGTTCAACGTAAACGGCATATTAGGTCCCATTAAACGATCTAAAATATTAACAAAGATGAAAAAGGAGAAAATTGACATAGTTTATTTACAGGAAACACATCTAAGTGACTCGGAACATCAAAAACTGAACAAATCTGGCTACAAACAGATATATTCCGCCTCATTTAGGGGAAAACATAAAAGGGGGGTAGCCATATTGGTCTCGAGCCGAATAAAGTTTGAACGGAGTTTTGAATACAAAGACAAGGATGGTAGATTTATACTTATCAAAGGGTCAGTTAATGGGCAATTGTTGACATTAATGAATGTATATGCGCCCCCAAGTAGCGACCTTACTTTTTACACTAGTGTTATAGATCTGATAGTAAACCACTCTGAGGGAACCCTGCTATGTGGCGGTGACTGGAATCTCCGACTTCAATCAACACTAGATGTGTCCAATTCAGCAAGTTCAGGTAAAACAATAAACAGCAAATTCTCCAAATTAATAAGAAATATAGGACTGATCGACATTTGGAGAGAAATGAATCCCAAGGCACGCCAATATACCCACTTTTCTAATCCTCATAAGATATATACCAGGATAGACTATTTCCTGATTTTTAAAAAGGACAGGTCAATGATTACTGAGGCGGACATAGGTACAATTGACTTGAGTGACCATGCACCGATATACATTACCCTAGAATTAGAGGGAAAACAGAAAAACACTTTATGGCGGTTCAACACTAACCTACTTAATGATTCCCAAATAAAGAAGAAAATGACCGAAGACATAGAAACATATCTAAAGGAAAATGACAACGGTGAAACATCGCCAGCTATCCTCTGGGATGCAGCTAAGGCTGTCCTGAGAGGTAAAATTATAGCGATGGCCTCGGCAAAAAAGAAACAAAACCAGAAAAATTAAAAGATCTACAGGACAGACTAAAAGTGTTGGAGATTGGTCACGCCCAAAAGGGAACTTTTCAGATGCTGCAGGAAATTAAAAAAATAAGAACAGAAATAAATGAGTTGACCTCACAAGAAATCATTAAGAAAATGCTCTTTACCAAGCAAAGATATTATGAATCTGGATCTAAATTTTCAAAATTATTAGCCTGGAAAATCAGAAAACAACAAGCTGAAAGAGCAATCCTTAAAATACGAGATAAACAGAATAAAGAAATATTAACAAAACAAGATCAAATCAATTCAGCATTTGAATCGTTTTACAAAAAACTCTTCTCTAAAATCACAGAAGACAAAGAAGAGGAAATAGATGCCTTTCTGGAAAGTCTTAACTTACCAGCTATGACTGAGGACCAAAATAAAAAATTGAGGTCCGAAATTACTACATTGGAGATACAAGGCGCAATCAAAAGGCTAAAGAATAACAAGTCTCCAGGAAGCGATGGGTTCACCGCAGAGTGGTATAAGGCTCTAAAGGAAACACTCACTCCCCTGCTCTTCACATCTTTTAACTGGGTCCTTAAACATGCTCAAACTCCTCCAAGTTGGAAAGAAGCCATTATATCTCTAATACCCAAAGAAGGGAAAGATTGACTCGACTGTGGCTCATACAGACCCATTTCAATCCTAAATGTGGATTATCGCATATACACCTCAATTATGTCCAAAAGAATGGAGCAAATACTTCCAAATTTAATTCATAATGATCAGACAGGTTTTATTAGCAGTAGACAGACCCAAGACAACATAAGACGATCCCCTACACATAATGAACCATATAAAAAAACACCAAAACAAAGCAGTGATAATTAGCCTGGACGCAGAGAAAGCTTTCGACTCAGTAAGTTGGCCCTATTTATTTAAAGTATTACGTAAATTCCAATTAGATGACCTAATTATAAAGAACATTGGGGCGCTCTACAATAGCCCAACATCGAGAATTAAAATTAATGGACAATTGACAGACCCGCTGACTCTGGAAAGGGGAGTAAGACAAGGATGTGCGTGGTCCCCCCTACTGTTCGCTCTGTACTTGGAGCCATTGGCACAATATATAAGGCAATCAACTATAATTCATGGTGTAACAATCAATAGACAAGAACATAAAATTGCCTGCTACGCAGACGATGTTCTACTATATCTAACCAAACCCGAAATCTCAATACCCAATGTAATGCAATTCCTTAACAATATTGGATCAATGTCGGGATACAAACTGAATATTCAAAAGACAGAAATTCTTTCCTACTGGCAGCCTCCACCAACTTTTAAAAAGACATATCCATTTAAATGGCAAACAGAATGCCTTAAGTATTTAGGCGTTATTCTTCACAAAGACATAACAACAATACTAGAAAAAAACTACTCCTCTCTCTTTTCCACTATAAAGAAAGACCTTGAAAAATGGAATCTTATTCCATACCTAAGTCTAAGTCAAAGGATCGAAACTATTAATATGAACGTTTTGCCCAGGTTCCTATATCTATTCCAGACTCTTCCTATTTCTATTCCCAATCGTTTATTCGACGACTGGAATAAAACAATATCAAGATTCATATGGCAGGGCAAGAAACCCCGTATTCGATTCAAAACTTTACAGCTTACAAAAGAAAAAGGTGGATGGGGTTTACCTTGCCTAAAAAATTATTTTATTTCAGCTCAAATCAGAGCGCTACTGTACTGGTGTGATCCGGAATATGAAGCACAATGGAAAAATATTGAGTGCAGTGATTTGCTGGAGGTCCCTGTTCAGGCCCTTCTGGCAGATGACAAACGGTTGAGCCACTTGGAGAGGGTAGAGAATCCCTGGATAAAATCAGTGCTCACAACCTGGAGGGAGCTGATCAAAGCATACAAATTAAATAAAGACGTAAAAATTTTAAGCTGGTTGGCTTATGACCAAGGTTTTACACCCAACAGTACTGACCCAAGATTTAAGATATGGATCACAAAAGGCATAAAAGTTTTTTACCAAATAGTGAAAGAGAATCAAATAAAAAGTTTCGAAATCCTGAAAGAATCCTTTGATCTGAATCAACATGATTTTTATAGGTACTTACAAATAAGGAGCGATTATAACCAAGAAATCAAACAAAATAATGAATATTATAACTCTCTGATTGAAATCTTTATCAAGGCATATAAATCAGAACTCTCAAGGGGAATTATATCTAAATTATATAAAAGTATTAACAATCTGGACAGTCATTCAACTAAATATATCAAAGATAAATGGGAAAAGGAGGGCAATTTTGTTTTGACTGATGAGGAATGGGAAAATGTATGTATAGCACAATGGAAAACCACAAAATCACATGCTTGGAAAGAATTTTGTTGGAAAAGCATATCCCGCTTTTTCATTACACCATGTCAAAGTGCACACTATTCACAGGGAGGAACGGGATGTTGGAGAAACTGTGGTTGTCAGGAGGCTCACCACTACCATGTGTTCTGGGACTGTCCTGTTGTTCATAAATATTGGACTGAGTTTAATAAGGCACTGAGGTCTATTTTCAACACTGATATTCCACTTGACTTCAAAACAATGTACTTTGGTTGTAAGGGTCCAGCGATGGAGAAGATCGATGGATACCTGTGGAACGTACTCCTGGCAGCAGCAAAAAAGACAATAACGAAGAAATGGATGACTGGGACAGAGCCAACTCTTAAGGACTGGACTGATATAACTTCAGACATTTATAAAATGGAACAACTTACCTTCGCATTGAACTTAAACAAAGACAAATTTCTAAAACACTGGGACAGATGGGTTCGTTATAGGGGGGGAAATGAACCATAAAAATGTATATTTTTTTCGGATGCCCATTTACATTTGTATCTTTTGCTCTCTGGTCAAGTTCTGTTTTGTTCATTCTATTTCTTATGTTCTATAAAAGGAAAATAAAAAGATAATAAAAAAAAAAGAAAACAACAACTTCCTGTCTAAAGTTCTTCTTGTACTGTCATTAAAGGTGTAACTTAAAGCGACCACTAGACAGCGTATTTTAGCAAGAAATAAACATGACATTAATCAAATAAATTCGTCGATGTAAACCCTCATTCGTCCAGGTGTGGTCCATCGTAGAAAGGGTTTCAGGGGTTGTCATCCGGACGCTGTTTGAAGATCGATCTTCAAACAGCGTCCGGATGACAACCCCTGAAACCCTTTTCTACAAGTACAATAAACATAACACATTTGCAAAACCAGTCAGTCCACAGAATCGTTGGTACTTGCACAGACTCGAACAGTGCAACCCAAATCAATCACCATGTAAGTTGCACAGTGACATAATGCATTATTCCACTGTTTCTTCCATGTTTATTCAGAACATTCAGAAAATGATGTGCGTTATTGTCACAATTGGGTCATACTTGGGGAAAGAATGTATGTATTTATATATCTTATGTTCTAATCGAAAACACAACACAACAGAGGGGAAAGCAAGAAAACAAAACAAAAAAATGTATGGTGCAAAGTTTGGCACAGTTTGGAATATTTGTCTCACTTATACCAATATTTGGTACATGAGTCCATTGTCAAGTGAAAGTGAATTTTAAATTTTAAAAGAGTCTATTGTGATGTGATCGCCATCCTTGACATCAGTACATTCTGTGTAATCCAAAAGAACATTCTAAAAAGGTATTTATCTATTATTTCGAGGAATTATTTTATCTATTTTTAATTACATGTGCCAGTCATTTAAGCGGAGAACTATTTATAAACTGTATTTTCATTCATTAAACAACAAAGTCAATCTGAGTCAAAGTAATGAAAACCCAGATAATCCGAGACATTAACCTCAGGGGATTCAAATCTTTACGTAACACAAGCGAATAAACAAATGCTCATTTTAGACACATTTATTGGACAATTTGTTTCAGTGCCACTGTGTGCCTTACAAAACACATGAATATGCAATGCTTCCCACAGACAATCGTTTGCTGAGTAATTCAGATGTGGGCAGAAGATACATGCCATCTATCATCCACACGCTGCACAGTGCCGGGAAAAAGTGGAAAACAGCAGATACACATTAAAGCTCAGAACTACTGTGTTTAGCTGCATTCCATTATTTAACTATATGAAATGTAAGATGACAGATGTGTTAACAATGTCTCCATCTTTGCATAGAGCACGCGCCTTTTGCAGTAAGCCTGTGCAATGTAAACAATTTGAATAAAGAGACAGAGTCAGTCATTTCTAATTGTCAGTCATATGTGTAATTTGGTTTGTCTGCTTTTAATAAAGAGGTCCGACTCTGCAGGTAATCTTTTATCAGCAAAAGCATATGGTGTGCAGCAGAGTTCAAACTTTGGGAGGAAAAAATGTGACTTTGTTGTGTGTGTATTAAATGGCTATGATTAAAATGATGTATTGTTAATAAAGCTAAAGGAGTGTCTATGACAGGTGACTCATGCAACTCAATTAAAATAACTTTATTAAAAGGTTTTGCTGAAAAACTTTTCATCCCAGTTTGACCTATTTTTGGTTAAAACTTTGACTTCCTGCTTGTAAATCATGACATCACACTAGGGAATTATGTAACTGTTACCTAGCAACCATGTTTGGCTGGGACAAATTCCTCTAATGTCACAGAAATAGCACTTTATTTTGTTAAATTAATGTTGAAAAGAATTAGATAAATGTGTTTCGTGTGTGTAAATTATCCCAGACGTTTTGATGGAGTCTCCCTACTCTTCTTATCATGTTCAACAAATTTCCTGACAAACTGAAATGTGAGTGGTGTAAAACTATAATTTACATTTCTAACTAGTATTATTCCATCAGATAAAGTAAAAACTAGAAAATCATAAAAACCTGTCATATGCACTTTAAGCTAAAGAAGCTATACACCTAAATCTACTATAGCATTATTTCCCGTCTAAGATAAAGAGCCATGAAAGTATTTCTATATATTGCTAAATAAGGTCTTGCTAAGTGTAAAGCTGGGTAGTTCAGCTCACATCAGCAGAGGCTCCCACATGTCTGATTTCTCAACTCTTGGTGTTTAATACTGAATAAAGGTCGACTCTTAACCTTTTAAAGTTGCATGCACAGACTCTCCACAAAAGCTTGAGTGTGTGATACCAGTAACCTTGATCTAATCATTGAACCCTATTATAAAAGGCAGAAAATAGCTTGCAAAAGAGAAAAGGATAGCCTTGAGAAGGCAGTTGCAGGTTTTGTATTTTACATTTTGATACACTGAGGTTTGCATTTGTAGTCAAATGTCTATCAATATGGGACTTTTATGAGAGAAGAGAAATGAGAAAGCTATTTGTAGAAGATGATGTAGATTTTTACAGCGATGAAAAAGGTGACAGCCTTTATAGTGAAAGCCTTTACAGTGATTGTCTTCTTGTTGTTCTGTAGTTCTAATCTTATGTCAACAATATTATACCAAATAGTTAAGTGGCCTTTAGGTCTGTCTAATTCTAATATCAACTTACTGTTCAATAAATAAAAGCTGAAACAATGTCTTCTGGGGCTCAAGATTTATAGTGTGTACTTTTCACGATAAAATGTGAGCTGTACAGGGTCGAATGAGTAAATATGACTAATTAACTTACTAATGAGTAAATATTAATTAATAATTATTACTTATTTGTTTACTTTTTTTTTATTTACTATGAATTACTTACTATTAAAGTTCTGCTATTTTTGTTTTATTGCAAATCATGTTTTTAACAATATTGCACACTTGGAAATGGCTTTATTTGGGGTTTTCTGAATTGTGATCTGATCCTTGTGAAAGTCTGCTATTTTGTTAAAATCTCCAGATCGTGAGTCATTCTTTAAAAAGCTCTGAGCTCTAAAACCGCACTTTTTTTCCACCCACTCCTCCTTCAGGTCAGCCTCAGCAAAGTTTTGAGTGAATGACGTGTGAAATTAACCAGCAAAGTGTGAACTTTCACAACACGCAGACTACTTTTTTACCTCTTCAAGGCAATAAAAAGATACTAAGTTTACATAAATCATGATCAATAAAAAAAATTTCATTTGGCTCCAAGAAAATTATGATATTATTTGGCATATCACCCACTGCTACTTTAGAGTTATTGTGACATGGGCATAAAGTTGTTATTTATAAATTATTATTTATGTGTTTTTTGGTTTTTTTGTTGTTGTTTTTTGTACAAATTAGGGATATTATACTAACAATTATTTTAGTAGTTGATTATTTTTCAGATTAGTCAATAGTCAAACAATTATTTCTATTGTATATTCAGACTTTTAAATGCATTATCAAAAAATAAAGGTTGAAATATGAGGACTGAAGGCTTCTTGAGCAATAATATCTATAAACAAAGTGCATCAATAATGAAAATCAGCAATTGTATGTTCTATATATTTTTTTTTAGACATTTTGATGTAACCCCATCTGAATCGGACCCGTTTTTCCTAAAACGTCTGACTAAAATGTGCCCCATTTCAAATTGAAGCTGTTCTTGAGTGCACAGTATTGTCTAGTCTCTTTGTGAAGCTGAGATTCTGTATAAGTTCGTCCTCTGGAGTCTGATTTACTCTGATTACAAGTGGAAACAAGCTCTGCTCAGAGGAAAACCAAAATGTAAAAGTCTGCCTAAATTTTCCTTGTTAAACATATGTAGAAGTGAAGCTGCTGTTTGTATATTTTGCCTGATTGACACTAGTTTTGGCTTTTGTTGGGTTTTGACAATTCCTCTTTCAAAGCAGAAGGTAATTAAAAAAAAATCCAGATGGAATCCATAAAAAAGTCCTATTAAATGTTTCATTATTTTAGAGTTTTTTGTTGTTTTTTTGTGTGTTTGTGCTTTTGGAGTAAAAACTGTCTAATTCATCCCAGTATGGTTGATTTGACTGAAAATAAGTGGGTTACAGCTGTATTTTCATATTTAACATGTCCATCAACTACTACAACAGCAGATGGTGGATAAAAAGTAATAAATTAATAAAAAAATCCAGTGTCCCGCCGGTGGGACGCCAGAATCATGACTTAGTAATGTTGCCGTCTTTGTTATAAATTATATCATATACTATACTAATTGATAATCATTTACATTAACTGGACTATACAATTATTTTTTTATGGTCAACTAGTTATGATTAGCAGATTCATTGTTGCAGCCCTATATAGCATCTAAATTTGTATTGGTTTTTTTGTGACAGAACTGGGTGCATAAAAATAATTTGTTTGTGTGAAAAGACGTTTTTATTTAATGTGGCTAAAATAATTCATTAAAACTATGAAAGACACATCAACGGTATGGCTCGATGTTACTCTGTAGTCCAGGAAGTAAGTCTGAAATGGAAATTGCTGTACAAAAACGATTATCAATGTGAAATCTGCAAGCGCTGGCAAGGAGTTTAGCCAAATATAGCCTTGATGAAGCAACTAACAAGCACAGAACTTGCATGCACCACACAAACAAGCCAGCCCGAGCCTGTGCAAAGGCAAAACAGCCCTGTGACTGTAACGCTGTATTCATACCTTTGATTATCAGAGCGGATAACAGAACCTTGGGCTACGAACATGAAAGAGCCCAGCACGGTGGATCCGCCGATACCTTCTCCTACCACTGTTTAAACGGCAGGTCCCGGGGCAAAGTGACATCTGACACGGTGTTGCTTTTTTCTTTCATCAAACGCAAACATTTGTCAGTGATACGAGTTGGTGAGATGTGTCTCTGAACGTGATCACAAGCGCCCACATCTGACCCGTGGCCTACAGGCCCGTTATTCCTCCGCGCAAACTCCCCCCTTCATCTGGTCTCTCTTGGGGAACGTAAGAAGCGCCGCCGAGTCTCCACAGGCCCGTCCTGCTCGTGGCTTCGACAAGTCAACTTCAGCCTCTGTGCCGTGATATCTTTACTCTCACTAATTATCGAAACAAATATCTTGTCTCACTGAATTTGTATTTCGCATAATCTCCATGCTTGTAAAGATATATTACAATTAAATAGACGTCATAATAATTACTATAATGACTTGCCGTTCAACATATGACAGAAAGAATATATTTGGGGCTCAATATTTACCGTGAATTTATCGTAGAATAGCAAAAATCATCTTTATTTAATTTAGTGGGAACAGTGTCGTTGGTCGCTCTTTTTAGCCAATGCGTCAAAGTTTGGTGTTATTCTAGTGGTGACTATTCTCAAAACTGATCTTAACGATAAAATTACAACTGTGCCATACTTCAGACGTAATTTTGTTTTAATAAATGCTTTCTGGGGTGAATCAAAATGCCTAAAGGGCCCCATGTGGTTCCCAGGCCTTAGTTTGGCCCCCTCGGTTTTAGACTGTTTTACATAATTCCAGATGGGGGGCCTTTGTAACTCTATGGGAAGAATAATTCCAACTGTAAATCCACGTACAATTTAATGTTAGAAATTGGGTGCACAAATGTTAATTTACAGAACATATGGGGCACAGGTTTTAATTTAAGGTTTGATTTTGCGTGTTTGAGGTACTGTGGTTTCACATACACCACAAAAAAAACAAAAAAACTTGTAGGCGCTGTACAAAGATGAAGACCCCACTTTAGTTTATTTCAAATGACTTAACAGCCTATAAAATCTCTCACTACTACTTATGTTATACTTGTATAATCATGAGAGACCTGCAATTGAAAGCCAATTCAACGGACTTGAAACAAGGCTTTTCATTTTCTCCAGGGCTGCTTTGTTTCGCAACAGTTTCGCCACAGAAACTAAACAGCTGAAGTCAAATGTTATTTTGTTTTTTCAAATTTTGACAAAAACGAAATCTTGGTGAACTTTTATCCCTTCAGCAAACTCAAGAATCCAGCCTGAGGGTACAGCAGGTGCAGCGCAACAACTCCAGGCCTCAAGAAGAAAAAAAATCAGTCTTTGGCAGTTGGCACCAATAAAGAAAAACACAGCTGTGCCCAAAAGTGGAGGAAAAATGCAGGAAAACGGAAGGAGAAGTTGTCAGAAGATTCAAGTGCCAAAACAGCAAGTCAAAAACAAAAGAGGACTGTTAATATGTTAATTGTTTAAGAAATATTACCTTGACTACAAAATGCCATTTATTATGCTGTAAATGTCAGTCTGCAATCTTAAATAATAGATAAAAACCCAGCAGGGAGGACACAGTGAAGGCAAAAGCTATTTAAAAGAGCACTTAACGGTAAACAAATTAAGAGAAGCGTATTAACTTTTCCTGTGACGGGCCATTAGTCATGTTCCACACAAGTCAGCATTTGGCATTTACAGCCAGCGCATATCAAATCTGAAAATAACCGCATTTATTAATGTCTAAGGCTGAGGTTGTGGAGGAAACTAGCATCATAAACCTTTGGGTACGCAAGATTTCTTTGGCTCAGTTGAATGCGTGGAGTGTTTTAGATGATCACGCTCCATAATGTTTAAGAATAGAAGTTTTATAACGTAAAAAATAAAGTTTAGAATCAGAACTGATTGTTTTAAAGCAGTTTGTTGAGTCAGCTGTAGTGTTAAACGGGAAATATATGTTCAAAGTCATCAAAGTGAGGAGGCTGTTACCATGGAGACTACTGCAATTATCACTAGGGATGTCAAGATTGTTCGGTTAATCAATAATTGTGAGTATTCATGTCACAATATAAATCATAGGAACTAAAAAAAATAGAGAAAATAAGCTATTTCTGTTCAATCTAAACAGGAAAAGTAAACCCGAAAGTACTCATTTATCACAAGTTTGATTTCATAAAGACTAGAAGAAAAGACAATCTGAATAAAGAAAGAAAAGTATTTTAGGGTTGTTTGGTTTTGATGTAAAAAAAATAATAATAATCGTTAACCCCTTAAATTTCCAAGGGCACTCCGGAATTTCTTAATTGTATTCCTTTTTGTCCACCATCTGATAAAAGGAAACGATCAGACTGCTGGGGATGGCAAATATTAAATGAAAATTGTAATCCTCTTATTTCCAATTATTTCCTCTTATATCCATTCAGTTTGTCCAAACCCACAAATAATACAATTACTGTAAAATTCTAAGACATTTAATAGGACTTTTAAATGGATTCTGCTGGACCTTTTTTACTAAATCTCATTTTTCGTCTCAGATTTTAAAGAGGAATAGTCAAACCCCAACAAATGCCCAAACTAAAATCTGATATTCCTCTGTGAAGAGCTTGTTACCACTTAATTGGAGTTAATTAGACATCAGAGGCTAAAACTACAGAGTCTCAGCTTCTCAAAGTGTATCCTCCAAACGATTCAGACACAGCTTCAGTTTGAATTGGGGCTAAATTTAGTCCTTTTAGGAAAAATCAGCTGGAATGATAAGGGGTTTGTGATGTTTTCTCACAATAATCACAGCACTAAAATGTGATATTGTGACATCCATAATTACCACACATCACAGACGACTTAAATGTCCAAAGTAATTAATCAATTTCCCGGTGTTTTATTTTCTCTGCATAATGAACCATGACAACAACCCTCAATCGCAGCTTTGAGCCAATGCAAATTTCAACAACATTTCCATTTTTAAGAAAAAAATAGGAGCTAAAAATGACATTCACCCAAAAGTGCGAGAGCAGTTAAACATGAAAATGACATTTGTACAAAACTACAGCTCATTTAAATGGCTTGACTTTGACATCAATAGTTCCTTCCTAAAACTGTTTACTATTAAATTCATTGGACAAAAAGCATAGCATAGTTGTTCCACTCACTGTAGATAAAGGAAGATAAAGATGAATTTGTTTAATCGAATTTTCCTGAGCCTGAGATGTGCAGGGAATTAGTAAAGCACTGAAACTGAAAAGTGAGTGACTTTTTTGAATTTTCACTGTGAATTTTTACCGCTTAAGGCTTTAAAATCCATGAACAGAATTTTTTTCATTTTGAATTTTAAATTGTAAAAAACACAAAATTTGAACTGCAAAATTCAACGACTGAAATTCAAAGTTGAATAAACTGAAACATGACTTTTTAGTGTTAAAAAATGTGTGAGAAATTTGATTGTATTAAAAATATAAAATCTGATGAATATAAATGCCGTACAAGACTTCAGCTCCAGTCCTTATAAAAAAGAATAATAAAGTTGACTTGCCGTCCACCCCGCCCTGTCCAGACTCCCCGGGTTGCAGTGACTTTTGGACAGTTTGTCTTTTGGCTCCCGTTGGTCCTCTCACTGCAGCAGGGCCAGTTAATGCCAGTCTCATAGTGGGGTCTCTATAGGAGCAGCTCAGTAACCTTTAGCAGTCGGGTGCTGTATGTTTGTGTACAGCAGCAGCAGCAGCAGCAGCAGTGTGTGTTGTGGTCATCTCCTCGTGACCTCTGCCCTCTCCAGCTGTGTGCTTCTCCCCTCTGTGCAGGTCAAGTCCACTCCTGACATCAGCGGTGGGATGGTTTAACAGAACATCGCCGCTCCGATGTTATCTAAACTGTCAGGGCTTCGACACTTGGCAAGCAAACAAACAAAACATCTAACAATTGATGGGATGGTTGTGAAAAGCCAAACTGCTCGTAAAAGTTAAAGAGTAATCATGTTATTGAGTATTCAGTCCAAATAGAGCACTTTTATGTTGAAATTAAGCTCTTGAAATCACTCATTTTACTGTCAAATTTGGTTTGCCTCTATACTTCAAAAACACGCTGTCTGAGTGAAAAGGTATGTGTTTGCTTTTGGATTATATTCAAGTTCTAACAGCAAACTTTTACTGATCTAGTGGAGACCAGACCCAAAAATCAGTGAAAACCTCCTTTCTGGATGACGACTTGGCAAACAGCCTGAGCTCCACACAGAAATGCTTTTTATTGTCAGAAGAAACTGCTAACCATCGTGTCAAAGTTGTATTCTTGAAGTTTAAGGGTGCAACAAGTTAATACATAAATCACAACTAATCGATTACAGAAATGATCAAGTAATTTAATACTCATTAACCGGTCCTGACTCCAAAACATGCCATGTTGAGTGAACAGGTATTATGACACAAAAATGACACTGGAAATGTGTAAAGATTGTTTCTGATGAAAACTCACTTTCATCTGTAAATGTTCTCCACCAATATGTTGTCAAAATGCCTCACTTCAGCTGTGTCTGAGTAAAAATCTCATGCACAAGTCTTATGTGTTCTTAACTGATTAATCAAAGGAATAATTGCTAGACTAATCGATTACCAAAATAATCATTAGCTGCTGCTGCACTACACTTAATATGGTCCAACATGACTTTGCTGCACATATAAAATGTCTCCTTTTACTCTGGGAGTCCATGTCCGATCTTTTTTTACTGAATTTCCATTTAAATATCTGTCTGTTTATCTTTATTTTGACACAATGTGGTCGAACAGAGAGAAGAGAGAAATGTCCTTCTGCACCTCATAAGAGTCCGTCATTGTCTCGGGTCTCTGTATTGTCTGTTTCCTTTACCCTCTTCAATGTGACTCTGTAGTTTGCACAGAGCCTGCACTGTAAATCACAAGCCTCACTCCAGTGGCATAACCTTCGGGAGAAGAACGGAGCGGGGAGAAGATACAGAGGATAGAGAGGTGTCACAAACTAAAATAACAGCAGCAGAAGTGTCCTTGTTCTTTTGATTAACATGAGTTTCCGTGTCAAGTCAGGCTATAAATTCTTTACTTTGACCTTACACAACACGTCCAAACAAGAACAGTTGCCCCTTTAGAAACTCTATGCATTTGTACAACATTTGCAAATAGAGGTGGGAGTTTCATCGAACAATGAATAATATTGGAATAGTTGCTCCATCTATAAAAACACACATGTAATAAAAACGAAAAGACTAAAACAAGTCATAATTATGAGAATAAAAGTCAGTTTACCAAATTTGACTTCTAAACTCAAAATTTTGACTTTAAAACAAAAAAATAGACTTTTCATACTGGCGGAAATGGGTTTCAACAATGGTATAACTATTAGTTCTAAAATGACAACAAACCAAGAACCTCAACCGTGACATTTACAGGTATGTTTTACTGTATATCTTGCCTTATTATTGTCATCAGAATTATGACGTAACATTCATTTTTGTCAATATCACCCACCCCTCTTTGCAAGGATGAGGCATTAGAATGGTATGAAGATGTTTGTCCACCATAAAAGTACAATTATACAGAAAAATAAGACGGAAACTGCGCTCTTGTACATTTATACACAGGGGAAGTGTTCAAAACAAACACAACATGAACCTTATTATGGATAAACAATGTGCGTGGAGATGCATGCGGCTTTAACCTGTTCTTGCTCCGACTTCAGAGGCCAGCTATGAATATCACAGGGCGCTGCAGCTTCTGGCAAAACATGTTTATATCTTTTATAATTGTCAGCGTACGTTGTTTGAATAACAGAAGAACTCAAGCAGTCAAGTCAAGATCCTTTTCTTCTTGTCATTTAATATGTGCAAATTTTATGCCCCTACTTTATCAATGTTCACTGGATTTACTAGAGCTGTAGTCGACGTAAGAAATTCTTGATCAACTGAAGACCTGCCCTATCGACTGATTAATCAACTAAAAGAGGTGTGGTAAAAAAAAATATCAAAACTATAAAGTATTTCCATATATCTAACCTACTCAAAAGACGACAACTGCACAGGAGTTTATGCAAATCAACCAATTACGCAGAAAAGTATGCAAAATAACACTGTATTTAACTATTAAACTGTAAAATCTTCAACAAACTCACTCCATATCTTCTGGTTTTTGCCATAAAAATCCCCTTAATCTAAATAAAATGATCAGTTGACCATGAAAATCTTGGACGACAAAGACACCATCAACCGATTAATCGACCAAAGAACTAAAGGATTACAGCCCTAGAATTGACCAATCTTCATTAATTCATAAATAACTATGGTTTACGGGTGGCAGAGAGTGTTGTCTTGGTACTTTTTACTCTCAGGGTGTGTAAAAGTCGAACCATGTAACCTCATTTGGCCTGGACTTTTGATTTGCTGCTTCAAAAGTTCTCTTCCACTTTATCCAATCTACTCTAATGGGGAAATTATCATAACATAACACACAGCCTTTAATAATGTGATGCCATTAAGGCTGATGCAGTTGGCTCAGTGCCTCGGTCTTCTCCAACTCACTGGACATTAACTCTGGACCAGCACCGAGGACATCGTACAGGCTCACAGGGAATAATGGGAATTTATGAATGGTTTAATATTCTACTTCATTTTAAGTCAAAGCGTTTCTGTGGCTGGCAGTGTATTTGATCACTGATCTAAAGCGTGATATAGATAAAATAGCGTTAGATGGCTCACACATCAGAGCAGTCAAGAGACAAAGAACAAAGAATGATAAAAGTGGATAACAGTGGACATCAAGGACTGACAGCAATCTGCGTCTTACTGTGCAACCCGTCACACAAGAACATCTTCAGCCCGGTTTTAAGCCCAGTTTGCCTCTCCACAAGTTGCGCCCCTGAGTTGTGCTTCTCGTAAGACATTCTTTGTCCTGAAACATGGATATAGTCCCTCCTGCTAATGATTATCACATGCGCTCACTTTATGACCACGTTTTGGGGTAGGTTTATAAATCTCTGGTGACATGCTGGAATCCAGACACACATTTCTGCAGTTTTCTCTCTGCGTGGCTGGAGCCTGCCCCCGGTACGCATTCTACAGGATACACAGCCCTATTTTGACGCACTGCCCATTAACCCTTTTTCCGTGAAAGCTTCATTAAATATGCCACATTTAGAATATTTTAGAGGCGTTGACAAATCGTAGGGCTGGGATTTCTTAAAAAGGCTAATAACATTAAATTTAGGCAGATCATTGTCTAACTTTAACATGTTACTTTATTATTTCACATTACCTATGATCAAACACATCTAATCAGGCCGGTCACATGTTGAATGCTGTGTTCGCACTGATCGCTCCAACACACGAAACACCCATTGTTCACATTCGCTTTAACGTTTCTCCAGGGTTAACATTGTGGACACATTTAAGTCCTGTGTCTGTACCTTAAAACTACAAATTCCAAGGATCTGACATGTTGGATATGTACAACTGACGCTTGCTGACAGCCAATAAGAGCAAACAGATGTCACCAGGCACAAGCTTTTAAACTGTAGAAATAGTGCAAATGACACAACACAAAGTTGGTGCAAACTTTTACATTTATCATCACTGTGACAATAGCCACATTTGTATGGACACATGTAATCGGATTAAAAGCCTGATCGGAATAAAAATTATTAATGTAAACACGCCATTCGGAATATTTTGACCAGATTACACTCATTCGGATCAAAATTTCATTCCGATTGAGACGGGTGGGTTACGCTGATTGTTATTCCGATCGATGCGCATGTACACGCTTCTTCCGATGTTTAGGTTGAAGGAATCCTCTCTGCGCATGTCTGTTACGTCAGCTAATGCGGAAGCGAGGGTAATGGCGAGCGTGAGGCAGAACTGGTCCGCTTCGGACACCACTATGTTGTTACAACTGTTAAAAGAAATGAAAATTGTATGAACGGGAGGTGAAATCAACGAAGAAAAATGTTACGAGCAAGCCAAAACGTACGCAGCCATGTTTGTTTACAACGGAAGTTTGTTCTTCTTCTACTGTTTCCGGTATGTTAGTCAATTCTGCGCATGTCAAAATAATTTATTCCGATCAAATGTATAACAGATGTAAACGCGAGTCGTAATCTGATTATTTTTTTCAGGGTCCATGTACACAGTAAAATTCTAATTGGATTCATGATCAGATTAAAGACATTTTGCGCATGTAAACATAGCTATTGACAGGCTCCTTTCATAGTCTTCCACAAAAAAGTTATGGGTATGGATTAGAGGGGGGAAAAAATGTAATGTGTGTCTAATGTGATGAAAATCTCAAAGAAATAAACATGTGAAAATTGTTGGGTCCTAGTTCCTTTCCTTCACAATATCTTATGTAACTTGTTAGTTGTTCTGCATCACGTCTTACTTAATAGAAGTGGCAAGAACAATGGAAACATGTCTAATTATTGTAGGGTAGATCTTTCAAACAATTCAAATAACAAAAGTGTAACACTGTCAGAAAAGCAAATGAACTCTATTCCAGATGTCAGCAATTCTTCCTGTTGTAAAATCCATGTTCGCGCAGCCATAAAGTCTTATTGGACAAAGTTGAGATTTGACACTGATTTATTGTTAGTGTCAAACATCAGGGTGAGCGGAAAGACAGAGCTATTAGCAAATTAGCTGCAAGACTAAAGCATTATTTAAATCTGAATTAGAGCAAGATCTAATTATCAGATGTGGGGATGTTGACTTCATTAGCACTGGCTGAGACTTTTGAAGCATTTGGCTGTGTTTTTTTCCCTCCTCATCTTTCACAAATGCGTTACAAGTGCACAGAGTTAGAGGAGGGTTAAGATATTTGTTAATTACGTGATAAGCGCAGTTCAAAGGGACGCGTGGGTAATCTTTAATTGAATTTTAATTGTAGTAAGAATGGAAATTAAATGCAGGTTTGCACATGAAAAACTTAACTTGGTCACAGTGAATAATTTGCTGCCGCAGTGCAAACTCTTTAGTTAATATCGTGCAGAAAAATCAATCCTCGATGCGCTGAAAAATAGGGAATGACAGGCTTATCTTAAAACGAGAACCTTAAGTGAAGGGACTGAAATGTTAAGTCTGAATGACAGTTTAATCTCAAAACCAATTCCATGTGATTCAAGTTCAGCAATCCAATGATAAATGTCAAGTCCAGCAAAAAATGTGGGAGAAATAGGATTTTTTTTTTAATAATACAAACGTGACTGTTCCATAGTTTTGTTTTGTTTTAGATAGGAAATGGTTCTCTAGCTATAAAGTTACTTGAATTTTAATCAAATCAAAGATTCAACAGTTGTGTTTTTGATACACATATACAGTCATCATTCCTGCAGTAAAAGCAAGACTTTAGAGAAATTATTTGTATTTTGTTAAATTCCAGTGACTAAACTGAGCTAAAAGTCTCATTATTATTATTTTAGTGTAGTAGTAAAAAAAAAAAAAAGTAGTAAAAAAATTGATTGATGAAATGAGGTAAAGAATTGTGATTGGGGTTTTGTGCAACATTCACTGTGCCCTTCACGACACAAGATGGATATGTTACTACAGAAAATATCACAATAATATTGAAACTACTTTATGCAACTGAAACAATAACTTAGAAGCAGGACTATCCAATAAACCATTTTCTAAAATGTATGTATATTGTTAAAAATGTTCAGCCATGAATAAAAAGATGACTGAAACACTTTAACAAGCCTACAAATTAGTATCATAGTCAGCTAAAATCTTACCATCAATACCAAAAAAATACAATTGTGTAGTGGAAAGAAAATGTACACACGATGAATATTGAGCCCCAAAATGTATTGTATCAGCTACAATGTATTGAACAATAAGTCGATGTGGTAATTATTGTGACAAACCTAAACACTGGCCCGCCATCCCTACTGTTCTGCAATGATGTTTTGTAGAAGTTTGTCCCCACTAAACTGCAGAGATAAAGGGTTGGGGTCTGATCCATGCTACAGTGAGTATCTCCTCCTCCCTCTCTCTCTTTGACAGTCAAATCCCCAGGAGCAGATACTTAAACACCTGCCTGATGAGACAGATGTAACCACTGTACAACACATCTGCTGAACGCAACACACTGAAGCTCCCTGCTGCTCCATTTATTTACTGTTCAATGACCATTAATATTGGCACTTTTGATAGGAGCATTCAAACGTGTGTCATCTGATCAAAAGAAGAAAAGAAAAGAAAACAGGAATTTAAAAATCTTGCCAATGATTAAAGAGTTTTCAGGAAACGTTATGTTTCAGGGATGTCGTGTCAGAGTGTTGTCACAATACTTACATTCAAACTCGGATACTAAAGAATTGGGTCGATATTTGATACTGATTTAGAACTACAATGACTTTTTTTTTTTAAATACTTGAACGATAAAGCTCAAAAACATTCTAAAACTGAAAAGGAACATTTTTTTCTTGTTCAATTGATCTAGTTTCAGTACTAGTTTTAGTATCAATTAGTTACAGTTAACAGTACAATCCTTAATTTTCTATCATTCACGTTGTTTAACAGATTACCATTGCGCTATATTACCAGTTTAAAATACACTACACATTTCAATTAACTTTTTGGAGAATAAGTTGAATTTAAATTAATTATCTTCTAAAATTCACACCATTTTTATTATTTACTTACAAATATATTTAGACCTGTTTAATCACGATTATCAATTGATCGATTAACCTTTGATTTCCTACAGAATGATATCTATGCATGTCCATAAAGATCAACATCAGTCTGGTCACTCCGTAATGTCCGCGTTCAGATGGGCGTGATTGACAGGGAGATGAGCCAATCAGGGACACGCGTGATCCGTCCATTTCAAAACAAACATGGCTGCTCACGAGGAAAAAAGAAAGGCAAAAAAAATATCACAGGGACGGAAAAACAGCGCACATTTCTGCAGAATCAAAGAGTGAAGCACAAAACTCGGTTAATTTGAGGTGTGAGAAGTTTGATTTTGTGCTAAAACATAGATGACCAATGAACTCTTTCGTTTCTCACAGAAATAAAGACATATCTGGTTGCACGGTACGTTTTGGAATCGACTTGATGCTGAGTGACCAGACTCACTCCTCGTAAAGAATTGAAGAAGTGTGTATTCTGAATCCCAGGGCAAGATTAGACCGCCAACCAAAATGTCTCAAAGGATCGCACGGAAAATGTTTCAAATTTAAACATCTAGAACGCCACAGTTTCAAGGGTGCCAATGTAAATGGAGAGCACTGTATAAATAGAAAGAAAAATCAATTTAGCCCATTTTAGCGGCTGCTCAGTCTATCTGTTGAATGTCTTCCCACATGGTTCCCTTCCCTCTGGAGTTGATGTCAGCTTTTGACATCTCTAATTCCTCTTCACAGCTTCTCTCTCTGTCACCAAGCAGCCCGGAGCTGGTTTGTGATTGGAGCACATGCGTGAAAGAAGAGCTTTGACAACTGCTGAAAATGCAAGGCTGGATTCATTCATGTCAGAGTGAATATTTTTTTCCTGAAGCGGAGGAAGAGTCAGAGTGCTACTATCCTCCATCCATGCTCCTCTCCGTGTGATCCTTCCGAAAATGTCTGCAGTCATAGAAATGTGAAGGAGCTCACAGCACAAGCAGGATGTGGCAGATCACTTTTTTACATTCAAGCCAAGAGAGGGAGCGAGAGAGGGGGGGAAGAGAGAGCCAGTGTGAATATGTGACAGACTGAGGTGGAAGGAAACTGAAATTAAACTAAGGTATTCAGTTTGAACAACTTTAGAGCCAAAACATAAACTAGACAGAGAAGATCAGATCTAATAACCCTATCCCTCTGCAAGAAGAATGTGAAATAAACCAAGTGCATAGTGAGTTTGAATGTGTAGTTGTTTAGAGTTGAAAAATGACTTGTAGTTGATAGATAAAACGGCCTTACATCACAATAAGCACTCTATATCTGCGATTAACTGTGACAGACATATCTGTGACATTTTAAAGACTCACTGAATCACAGGCTTATGTTCCTCGTCTGTCATTATCCCCAGAGCGAGAAGGAAAGACAAAGAGCCTTCACACTGGTCCAAAAACGTACAGCGACCGTGTCATTAAATATCACTTGTGGCCTTGGATAAGTAAACACACAATTTGAATATGCTCCTGTTATATGCTTTGAAATGTGCAACCAGAGGAGTCACTGGCTTTCACCTGACTGGGCTATAAGTGGTTGCACATTTTGTTGTATGAGAACAAAAAGAAAACAGCTGTCTGGTACAGAGATTTATCACAGATGTGGCCAGATGAGAAGTACCTAAAGATAACCACTTGTGACCAAACTAGACATTTGTTTCTTTGACATTCAGAAGCATGCAGAAGTATTTAGAAACATTCTGGTTAATTTAAATAGTTAGCCGATTTTCTGCATTTAATAAAGTAAAATCTGTTTAGCCCCAGATATAGTGTAAAATCATCTATTCGGGTGAAAATGAGACCACGGTGCTGTCCCTGCATCTATTTATAGAGCTTTTATATAGAGATTTATAGCGCTTTATTCTGTAAGAAGCAGGAAGTGCGCCACTAAAATGCTAATGATTGTTAGCTTTAATGGAACGGCAAAACTAACTCGGGGCTCAGTGACTTGTGAAAAGTGCTTATAGAGTCAATGCGGTGATTATTTAGAATGCTGGGACTGCATTAGGAAAGTGAGCGATACTTGTGACTGATGTAAAGATAACTAGTTCTGTTTTTCAAGTTTCAAAGGTACAGCACCTTTAAGTGATCGGTACAAATACCACCTTCACTTCACTGGAGCCCTGTTGTTGAATGTTTTCTGTCATTTTGGTTGGTTTGATAAAAGCTTAATTATGACATTGGATGACAATACAACAATGGGCTCCGACTGACTGAAATAGTATGTATGAATGCAAGCTGAACAGGATACATACCATGGGACAGATTTTGGGACTACAGTTTAACCTAAACCTAAAATGTTTTTTATGCTGCTTTAAATCATGTTGTATGGATATTAATTTTGATTGCAAGCATAATTTTAGTTTAGGAAGGTATACAAGATTATGAGAAACAAAACAATTGTTAATCAACACAAAAAAGATCTGTTTTATGTTTCTTCTTGTTGGTATTAAAATAGTTGTACATCTGAACTCACTGAAGCACGGACAACATAAGACCACATCAAACATAAAGAGTCATCGTCCATCACAGAAAAACAGTGCCCTCTATGGTCAACTCTATGCCCCGTCCCGTCCTCCCACGGACCCTCCACACTCCTCCTCTGCATGATCCAGGCTTCTGTCCAATATCTCGACCCTGTTATCTGCTTGGTCAGACTGCGCTCTATTCTCGTACAGCGTTCCTCTGGGAGACAAAAGACACTCATTGATTCAGCTCATCTGCCTGTGATGGGCCAAACCAGCTCTATTAGTCCAGTGCTGAAGTGGAGCGAGGAAACCCGAGCTCTCTGACAGGACAGAAGAATGAAGATGAGCTCCCGTCTAAATAAAAAGGAAAGCGAAGGAGATGCATCACTACTATATATCACTCCTCTCTGGTTCAGGTTACTCGTGCGGACTGTCAATAAGCTTTACAGTAAGTTGAACTCCTTAAAGGAATAGGCGGTTTAAAAGCTTGCATTGATCTCTGAAGGTCTTTGATACTCTTAAAAGCGGCAAATTTGATTTAGGTTTGGCTAAGGTTGCTCGGAGCTAAATCACATATTGCCAGAGACAAGGACTTACCAACATTCACTGTGTTCAGACATATTTTAAGCACGGGGCAAGGCTGAGGAAAATACATACATGATTTATTACAGCACAGATGGAGAAAATGTAATATATGCATCACTAAAATCTGGTTAAAATCTTCAAATATGGTTCTTTATAGTTTTTCGTATGTTTAAACAGATTTATTTGCTTCACAACTTGAATTAGATTTGGTTAAGTGGGGCTGTAGAGTATGTTTCAACTATAAGAGCAAAGACAAACAGACTTTTAACTAAAATGCCTCGTTTAAACCTCAGGACAATATAACTTGAGACAAGCAGGAGGCATAAATACTCCCCTGGTACCACGATTATGTCATAATGTCAAGTTTAATTCCTGTTTCTTGTATGCAAACAGCACAACCTAGAGGCGATTGCGAGAACGACATGCTGCAACTCCACAAGAAGTTAAGTGCCTATTTCTGATGTCTGTCAAAGTACTTTCATTTTAAATAAGTGAATTAAACCGATCCAAACCTCAATCCTTATGGAGCGCTTTACAACGAAACCTTTAAAAAGCACAAAGCCACTGCCAAAGCTGCTTTATTCTCATCAACCTGCCTCATCCCTGCAGCCTATTATCTAAAGCACTTTGCCTGCCATAATAGGGTTCAAAACAATTAACACGTCTGGCATCCATTACCTTTTGGAGTGACATATCAGTGAAAGGAGAGGGGTTGCTTCTTTTTTGTAATCGACAAACGCTCACTCAAGAGGAGGAGAAGACAGGCAGAGCTTACCAAGGTGTCTAAATGCAACAGATTTCAGTCCAGCTGGGATAGAAGAGCAAGTGAACAGCCCTCTCTTATGACTCCATCAACCTGTGCGTCTCATCTGCGTCCCCCCAAAAAGAAGAAGCCACATGCATGACTTCAAGCACTGGCTGTTCTACCCACAAACACTACTTTGACATTTCAATCACGCATGGGTGAGGGACCATGTTTTATCTGGCAAAAAAAAGCGCAACATCTCAGAGTGCACAGCGTTCAAAACACATTTGCAATCACTAAACGCTGAGCAAACAATGTCAAAACAACCCAAGACTGAAAACACTGTGGACCGGGCGCGTAAATGTTGCGTATTTGGACTGAAATGCGCAAAGGGGAAAGCAGGAGAGGGGAATCCTTGCCTTGAAATCCGAAGAGGAACGCGGCGCCGGGGATCCAAACGCTGTAAATCCAGAAGTAATGCATGTTGTCCTTTGATCAGCTGCAGCGGCGTTGGCTCAAATCTCCGAAACTTGGGGGTCTCCTGACAGGAACCGACGTCCAACCGGTATCGTCTTCGCCTCGTGGCACGGAGCTATCCTCGGATAAACACAAGTCTTGAAGTGGAAACAGCACCAGAGAGCACGACACGACGAGCACGGCAGAAGTGCACAAGGAGACGCAGCTTTGGAGTGGACCGACTCACTCAGCTGACGGTGATTGCGCGCACATTTTCTGTCCAATAGTGCCATCTAGTGTCCAAAAAAGTCCACCGGGTTTATTTTTGTAGCAGAAACCCTCAAGCTCTTGTGTTTTATTAGCTCAGCCCAATGAGACACTGTACACATTTTGGCAATATGTGGTCTCAGTGGAGCCAGAGGAAGCGTGTCTGGAATAAATCAGGGTTAATTGAAGTTGTCATGGTGATTTCAGTCAAAGTATTGGGCTCACTGAAATAAATCCTCAAAATGTTGATTATAAAAGCCGGTCTGATTCCCCGTGGCCACAAAACACGCTTACGAGAAATCATTATCTCATTATTCAGTATCAGATGTAATTTTGATTCATTTTGCGCAAATTGGGTTTTACATTAGGTACTGCCAAGTCTACTGTGTCACTCATTTTAATTAGATTTCTGAGTTGATAGAGATAATTTGGAAGAAATTAAACTTTCACATTTGAGGTTCAATGTAAAATAATCGGAGTTAAAAGAAGTATTCGTGGGTTGTCAACTTCTTATTTATTATAATATGTTAATTGCTATGTTAACTGCTATAGCAATGATGTTCCTCACGCTGACAGCTTCCTGTTACACTCAACATTTTGAGGACTTTTTTTTCCATTAGAAAGATATATTATTTTGTTGTAAGTAATTAATCACTTCAGCAAGGTTTCACATTTTTCATCGTTCTGAAATCCATGGGATGGCAGTTCACAATGGTTGTAGTAGTAGCTTTAGGACTATTTTAATGAGGACAACACGTAGCCTAAAGTCTAAGATATAGACCTATACAGTTATAGACATACAGATTTTAGTGAGTTTGACAATGGTGAAATTGTCACAGCATGCCTTGGCAGGAGAATTTTCAAAACGGCAGTTTTTGCCTGGCAGTGGTGGAACAGCAGCAGGTGATACTCATGGGAGTGAAGACTGGCCATTTTATTGGATTTAGTCGTGAATATAAAGCACACACTGGAGTGTAGTCTTTGGCAGACTGACCCAATCTGCACCATCGGCCTCTCCAACCACCAGCAACACTCACGTACACACCAGATTTACCAGCCAATGTGAGCAAAGTGTCTTGCATAAGGACACGACGACAATTCGCACCAATGTAGTGTTTGTCTTCCATGTACTAACCAGGCTTGCTTAGTCAAAATCCTTTTTTTTTTACACTTTTGGGAACATTTTCCCGAGAGCCACCTCCAGATCTTAAGTTAGGCTTGGTCAGCTAAGTTGGTCCATCTCACACAACTACAACCCTTTGGGTTGTATTTCTGTGATTGGATGTTAATTCTACTAAACACTGTAAACCCCTGCTTTTATCATCTGTGTCTTCATGAAGTTCATTCCATCACAACCCAAAAACATGTGCTAGAAATCAGTGACTGAAGCAAGCCTGCACTTTACCACTCTCCCTCCACGCACAACAGCATCTCTATAGCCTCACAATACAACGTTATTTTCATTAGTATTCATTACAATTAATCCAATGGCATCATGACGCCATTGAAAAATTAGCACGTATTCACTGGAGCTTAATGTGTGTCATTGCAACACAAGCAGCTGAGCAAAATGAAACAGCTTACACAATCAAATATTCATTAATGACTGCCAAATGATTTGTAAGCATAAATAATTAAAGCAGGGCCTCTGTTAAGCACGGTTTAGCCTGGTAGGAGACAGCTCAGGGGGTTGTCATCCTTCCATGTTTCCCTGCTTTCTCCTGGGGCTGGTGCACTGCAGATGGCACTGTGGAAATTGCCAATAAAGTACCTTTGCCATTGTCAGAGGCATCCGAGCAGGGCATATTTCATCACACATAAGCAGATAGGGCTGTGTACGGTCCATTTGGTTTCTCTGTATCCAAAACAAAATGACCCGGTGCGTGGCAAATGAAAGACTATCTATCTTAAAGAAATTTGAGTCATTTTGAATCTCTGCT
Source organism: Rhinogobius similis (assembly GCA_019453435.1). Lineage (NCBI taxonomy): Eukaryota > Metazoa > Chordata > Actinopteri > Gobiiformes > Gobiidae > Rhinogobius > Rhinogobius similis. Next base: position 23,963,262 of record CM033625.1, read on the forward strand.
TTTATCTGATGAAATTGTTGTTCTCCCCGAGGCTTGTAGTGCATGTAAACATCAAAATGGAAGAACAAGATTATATCATTGTAGCACAGAGAGAACAAAATGTATTTTCTCCTCAGCAACGTGTTCGTACAAGGGCCTTAAATAATGCGGTAAAGTGTTTCAGTAAATGTTGAAAATCTCTCGAAAATAAAAACAAGGCCCCCTAGCACAACAGAAAAAGTCACATTTTACTTTTAAATATGTATAATCTGCCAGTTCAGTTAAAATGTTAAAACTAAGAACATTTCTTTCCTGTGTTGGTCTAGACTAATCATTGCAGCAGTTTGTCACCAATTATTTGAAGGATACATGAACACACTCTTTTTTTCTAATCGATTTTATCCAACAGAAAAGGTACTCAAACTCTGTCCTGGAATAAAGACAAATTGAACAGCACCCTTGACCCATGACAAGAAGGTCCAGTGTTTGATTGGAGGACTGCTCCAGTTTCGATATCAACTTAAAGCATGCACAGTACAGCAAAGTACGCATTTGTTGGCATGATTTATTAAGTTATTAAGTGTTCAAGTGAAGGTGCACAAACAAACTATTCTGAGCGTCTGAGATTTTATATCTTTGCCTGGAAGTTTGTAGTTTTTAACTTATTCCGCACCGCTCACTTTAGTCTCTTTTTGTTAAAGATTAGCACTTAAGTTTGTAGAGTGGGAATTCTGTTTACGAAGTGGGGAATGAGGGACAATTCTCACAGCTAAAATATGGTATAAAGTAGATTGATTTCATTGTTCATGTGCACCAACAAGTCAACCGTGCACCATTTTTCTGAGCAGCTTGAACTTATTTCCTGTTGAGATTGACACCTTTATGTAAAATCATAAGCAAAAGGAGCAGCACAATTAATGGTGGCGTTCGTGGCAACTTAAGTAATAAGGAGAAGACAGCTCTGGATGGCCCATCGAAAAAAAACAGTTACCAAGCAAACATGCCATTTTTGCTGCAGCAGTGCAAAACGTTCATAGAGATACATTTGCAAAGCAATCGAACACAGACAAACTGCTGTATCACAACAGGTTATCACACTAAAATACACAAAATACTTTTTATTGAACGCTAAGTTTAGAATTCAGCACTTAACATTTGAAAATCTCCATTGGTTTAACGTTAGGCTAACTGAAAATTAAATAAAATGTGCCAACACAATCGCAAGCTCTATGGTCTCTCTTTCATTTATTTAATTACAAGAGATCAAAACTGCTCAAAAAAATCCAAAGAATAGAATCAATAATAGAATTTAGTTCGGGCTTGTCGGCAACATATTGTTTCTACGGGAAGCGGCAAGTATTTATTCTTTGTACTTTGCCTTTTTATATACGCAAACACGTTTAACAAATGTTGGGTGAAAGGTGACGGTTTTTGACAACTAACAGGCAAAGACCTTCATCAAAGTAAGCACAAAGGTAAAAATAAAAAGGTAAAAACTAATATTTACAAGCCATGTTTCAGTTTTTAAAAGATTTGTTGGAGTTCATTACGTTTGCCCTGTATGCCAATCATTTATTAACTTTTTTTTTCCATAATTCGCTACAACAAATCCAAGCTCGTGGGTTAAATGTACCTGTTCTTTTGTACAATGTCATTTGCTGTAGTGTAACTGTCAGAACCACGGCTGATGTTAAAGATTTGCACTGTTCTGTTATTTAAATAGTCCATGCAGATTTTCTTTGGCGCTTGCATTTCTTTACATCAGGACTAGAACCAAGATGGCCACGGGCGGCGCACAGGTCATGTGTCAAGTATAAACGGATTGTGAGTGGGGTCAGATCTGACCTGGTGGAGTCTCCTGCTTGCCTCCATGAAATTCCAGGCAAACAACAACATATTTATGGAAATAAGACTATCCAACATGAAGATTACACCTTTAAAGAGAGTAACCGGATGTTTTTTTTGCCTCATCCACCAGTACAATAAGACCCATCTTGGCCCTGAGCTTGTTATGCTCTCCGTCTGCCTACAAAATGTCCAAAGTAAATGCATAACCCAGGTTGCAAGTTGGATTAAATTTTCTCTTTTCAGGAATATTTGTCAATGTAGACTTAATTTTATTCCATTTTCCTCCATGAAGCAAAGGCGCCCTCAAGCCCGAACACTCACTCTCCACAATAGATTCCCCTCTTTTTTTTTCTGATGTAACTTCTGGCATTTCCCACATGCTGCTGCGCTCCTCAGCTGTGCAACACTCGGGCTTTGATCTAAATTTGACTCAAGGCGTTTGGATCACACAGCTCTTCGTGGACACAGTGATGAGAAGTGTGGCGTGTAGCTTATAGTCATCCAGAATTTAGACTTGTCCTGCTGTGGGGAGGACAGGCTACAAATGTGGAACCCCACTAAGCCAAAGTCTAACGCCTGGATACATGTAATGGAATTTCAATTTAACGCAATCTTTGTTAATATGGCAAGGCTTTTAGTGCATTGTGAGTTCAAAACAAGTATGATATTGGAGACCGGATATTTATATGTTTTGCAATGGCAGGAAATCCAAGGTCATGTATAATAAGAGCACTTATTAAATTTATTTTATAATGTCAGATGTGTGTGTGTGCCACATTTGTGTCTGTTGTCTTTTAGGTTTAATGTGCCATGTCTTGTAATGTTGAGGGTTTACTGTTGTCTAATTGAATGCCTTGGGACAACAGATTATATTTAGCTGAGTGTGTGGCATATTTATGTTAAAGCTGATGCTGACACATTGATTAATATTCACTGTCCTAATTCAAATAAATAACATTTAAATAAATAAATAAATAAAAGTCGGGCATGATAATAACTATATCGACTGATCGTTCAACAAATTAAAGATGGAACAAAATATTTTGTGTACTTTTTTAAGCAATGGAAGAGAGATGTTTGTTATTTGTTTTAAGGAGGAGAGTTGCATAAGTAACTTGGATGAGCCATTATCGTTTTATCCTGCTATTTATTTGTGCCTTTTAACATTACTGTATATAAAAAATGGTTCACTGGCATTATCCTGCTTTCTTGTTATTGTTTCAGTGACATAAAGTAGTTTCAATATTATCATTACTCGCAATATTTTTCTGCAGCAATATAATATGCTACTTACTGTGACAGCCCAAGCAAGTGTAACTGAAGGAGTTTGCACAAGGACATCTACTACAAAATCTGCATTTGTTTATCTGGACCCCATTGAAACAAAAGCAATCGATTTACAGTAAAAGCATGCCAATGAGACGTCTCATGGAGAAATAGAAAAAAACACCAAAATATGCAATTGTGCAGTTATTGGTGTCATAAATTTGGAAAACAGCCGCAAAGTGGTCTCCTGGCTACACAAAACCTTGAGAAAATTGTGCCTTTTACAAATGCTCTCCCTGTTTTTTGACACGTTTAAAAATATGTTTATTCTTTTCCAAAATTGTGTCTGTTGAAAACGGAGCTCGCATAATTGGGCTTATTTATTCCACCTCTTGGGTATGACTAATAAGAGAGTGTGACTGTAATGAGTAATGCTGGGTGAGGTAAACCAATTAACAAACTCCAGCTACAACTTGGGCTGCCAAATTGTGCTCAAGTACCAAGAAATATTTCACTGCAAACTAAAATATTACGGATGAAATGCATAAATTCGCAGTGAAAGGAGCAATGTGGTGGACCTAATCACTGATATTTAAATCAGTTCAACAGTTTCATTAAGAAGTTTACACGCTACAAAACACAAACTGGTGTTGCAAACATTACTGTAGAAGTAGTCAGAGTTGTAGGTGACGGCATGGACTTTATTTAGCCTTGCACAATGTAAAAAGTTACTCAAAGTACAGGCATCTATGCAAATGGAGACACTAATGTATTCCTGTTGATAGCACCTCTGACCATGCAGCCTGTTGCTCTGTTTCAAAGTGTTACAAAAGTGCTCAAACTTTCAATCACAAAACTCCAAGTAGAAAATAGATGTTTTAAAGCTAAACAGTTTTGCCCAAGCATTTACATTTAAATGTAAACTTTGCACTCACCCATATGTTAACCACGGAAAGCACACGGATTAGCATGCATTATCATTTCCACTTTGTCTAAGTCTCTTAAACTCTGCTATACATTTAGGGTCCTGGAAAAATATTTGCATCTGGGTTATTTGTGTTGGTACAATTATGTGTTTTATATGCAGCAAACATTTCAGGGGGATTGCACAGCAGCACATTAGAAAGACAGCAGACTATTTATATTTGGAGAGTGGTATTTGAGCAATTTGTATCTCAGCTTTTATCTCAGGAGATATGGGTCCCTCTAGGCTGTTTTTTATGATAATCTAAACAGCTAATGTTACATAAAAACAAAACAAAAAACAGAGGGGAAGATATCTACTGCAAATGCAAAGCTAAAAAGTAAATCCAAAGCATAAGCAGAAGGATAACTGTCCAGCTTTATTTACTCCTGACCTAAAAAAGGATCTTGCTCTGGATGTGGAGATGGATCTCTGGTAGGACTGCAGGATTTTGTTCCAAAAATATAGTAGAATTTTACATATTGATTTTAGATTTGTTTTACCTTCCGTATAAACGCATCAATGCGCATGTAAGAGAGTCATGCAATTTGAAGTTTTGCTGTCTCGACATATAAACTTTAATGTAGGAATAACAACATTGTCCATTCTGCACCCAAATAAGTTTCATTACACAATTTTATTTAATCATTCACATTCAGCTGTTTTCTCAAAATGCATTAAACATAAAGTTGTGCCTACACGCACAAAACTTTAAGTCAAGTACTCTACAAAACTTGTGGCTATTTCATTCCAAGCCTGGTTTATGTAAGGGTTCATCTCCCAAAAATTAGGCAAATTTTAATTTTTTACATGAATTTTCAAGAAAATATGGCTTACTCAAGTACTACATAAGATATCTAAAAGAAATGTAACCAGGCGCTATCCATTATTCAGATTTATATGCCTCAAATATGTGCAATTTTGTAAATTTTTCCACATAAAAGGCCTTACTTTCTATATAAAATTTACATGCCTTAAGTAAATATCCTTTGTTATATGAAGAGGGCTCTCTGTGACCTTTGATCATTTCTACAATTCCAATTGATTTCAATTCAATTGTGATTCAACTGCCACCGTGCACCGGGGTGCACGGTGGCAGAGCGGCTAGAGCTTCTGCCTCTCAATAAGGAGATCGCGGGTTCGAATCCCAGACCACCCCAACATCGTGGTTTCGAATTCTGAACCACCCTAACATCACACGATCTCTCTGGGTGGAGTCTGCATGTCCTCCCCGTGTTACCGTGGGTTCTCTCCGGGTTCTCCGGCTTCCTCCCACCGTCCAAAGACATGACTGTGTAGGTTAATTGAGAACTCTAAATTGTCCCTAGTGAATGAATGTGAGAGTGAATGGTTGTCTGTCCTTGTCTCTGTCTCTCTGTGTTAGCCCTGCGACGAGTTGGCCACTGTCCAGGGTGTACCCCGCCTAAGGCCCAAAGTCACTGGGATAGGCTCCAGTCATCCGCGACCCCTAACGGGAATAAGCGGTAGAAAATGAATGAATGTGATTAACTGCGCACTGCATCCACACACTTCTCCTGACTGACATGACTGATAAATATTCTAAATCACTCATTCACTAATGCACCGGCACATAGACCAACACATTTTGGATTATTGGAAAAAAAACAACAACAATGCATCTAGATTCATGTTGGTGAAAGAATGTGTTTTTTTATGTGACAAAGAGTTAATAATTCAGATAGAATGGTGGAATGGTACAGCAGCCGTCCACAGGAACACAGTGTACAGTGAACATTTGCCGTGAGTCAGTTTGTAAATGTTGGCGAACTGCAGGCGACTCATGAATTATTCAAAGTGATTTATTTTATTTGTCACTCGGCAGAAAGAAGGAAAGTACATGTAAGCTGCCATAAAACCAAAGAGTGCTCGCCTTCTTATTGGATGCATTTAAATACAGAACAGTGCCATGTTTTAGGTGTTGCGTTTAATGATGAATAAACACGGGGTTTGACTTTGAGTAATGGGATGTGAAATACTTACTCTCAAGCAAAAAGCGCATTGTGTAACTAAAAGCTGACAATGCAAAGGCGTTGCGTGACAATTCAGGATGAATATTTATGAATGCACGTTATTTATGAATTTCTGATTTTTGTCTGTATGCATTTGAAGAGAGAGCAAATGTTTAAGGAAGATAAGGAAGCAGAAGTTCCAGCCAATGCAAATTAAGAAAAAAAAAGTCGTTCTAGCACTCAAAATGTCATATCAAGAAGGTAAAAAAAACACTGAAATGCTTAATTAGTTTTTGTCTATTTGTACTGTTCTGATCTTGCTGTATATTGCATTCAACTACTTTTTTATCCTTACACATATTGTATTTTTCACGCCCTTATTTGACCATAGTCTGTACTTTTTACCAATTGTATTATTCATTTCTGTATGTTATACCATACCACCAGCTCAGAGTTTGTGCATTTCTTTCACCAACAATGGCATAACTTTTCCGATTCTGATTTGCAATATATACATCTTGGCACAATCACCATTCCTGCCTCACACAAGAACTATTTCCCATGTAAATTGTGGCATTGCTGCTTGGAGTTTGCATGGATTTCCCGTCCTGTGTATGCTATAGTTGTCCTGTATAGCTTTCAGGCAAGAAAACTGAGACGAGAAAAAAAGGTAAAAGCTCCATTAGTGCTGTACTGCGCTCCCCAAATGCCTCTCATGAGTTGCCCCGGCAGTATAAGATCGGGTAAAATGCAGGTGACAAAAAAACTGCAGTTAAGATGAAACAGTAATGCGTGTTTTTCAGTCTTTTGTGAGTCACGGCACACTTTATAGGTTGGAAAAACGTCCGCGGCACAACATAAAATACTACCAAATAATAGTGATAATTTTGTAATAATTAATATTGTCCATGTCACAGTCTGGTTCAAACAATTATTCAATTGAATCCATGTTTGAGTCCCTTCACTGAAATTGTATTTATTTATTTATTTATTTTTTATGGCACGCCTGGCAATACTTCGAGGCACTCTGGTGTTCCCTGGCACACTGGTTGAAAAACACTGCAGTAACGCAACCAAATTATGAAAGAAAAAGAAAAATTATCTGATGACGATTATTTGGTGAAATGTAATTAAAATTAAATAAAAATAAAATATAAGTTGTGTAAAGGTGCACTATATGTATTGTATCTTATGGTGGAGGGTTTGCCACCTGCACAGTTAGGACAAGTAACAGGTTAGATCTGTGAAGAGGCCCCCTACTCGCACACATATTTTTCAGCAATAATAAACACCTGAAATGGCATAAATTGTTTAACTATACCATGTAACACAAGCTAGTCAAAGTTAGCAGGCTCTGATAAGCTGCCATTGACAAATATGTGACAGGAACAATAGTAATAGTAACAATAACATTTTAAATATATAAACCTGAATCATGACTTCTGTAGCTTAGCTTTTGGAGGTCTTGCAATGTGAACTCAACAAGGCCATTGCATCACTTGAGCACTAACCTAAATGTGCTGCAGTGATAGTGACGCAGAGAGGAAAAACAAAGTCAAAGGAAGTTTGAAAGGATCCTGGAGGACACGCGGAGGCTTTGAGGTTATCGCTAATGACGGGTTAAGTCTGGTTTCATGTCAGAGTTAAAACTGCAGTGACCGTGGATCAGATCTGCTCCAGCATACAAACTAACTGCGTGTTCTGGTGCTTAATTCATGAGGCGACCACTGTTCTCCATTTGGCGCTTGTGCTGCCGTATTTTACCAAGACAGTAGAAAGGAACACGGTAAAAAGAGGAGATACTGTCTTTGGGAGTCTTTTTTGTGAATTAAAATGAGTCTCCTGTTAAGACCTGCTTTGAAGTCATGCTGGATTGTTTGTATTGCAGTTTTATTTGGATCCAGCTGAGATATTAACAGGGGAAAACAGAAAATACTGCTTTTAATATCAGCCTCACAAAAACAACAGCTGTGAAAAGCGTGGGCTAATTGTCAACTAAATTGCGGACTTTTTAAAAATCCACTCTCGCTGATCAGTGCTGAATATATATGTAAGTATATGTGACAGTTTTGACTACATTTGATAAATGAATATAAGCCAAGTTAATTTGAAAGTTTTCTGACATCTTAAATGCATTTACAATTAGGAACAGGCTTGAATAAGAGATTACACTCAATTGAAATAGGAATAAAATTGCTATACCAGATCACGCTGAGAATGCCTGATCTCATCAGATCTCAAAAGCTAAGGAGGATCGGCGCTGGATATTTCTTGGATGGGAGACCACTGGGAATACCAGAACTGCAAGCCACTTCTCCCACCTCGCCAGTATGAATGTGGAATGTACAGGAGTGTTGGCTACAATAGTAGTTTATACACCATGAATGTGTGGAGGGAATGAACAATGAACTATGAAGCACTTTGGATGTAAAATAAAATAAATCCAATGCACTATCATTCATTAACATTATTATTATAGTATATCCTTTTTTCCCCCACATTTGCCAATGTTTTTTTGCAAAAAGAAAAGAAAAGAAAATATGAATCTTTAAGCTAAAAACCCAAATCAAGTAACACTACCAGACATTCAGTATATTAAGCTGTAGGGACTGGATACAGAAAATATAACAGCATTTTGAACATCTTAGACAAGTTCTCAAGAAGTTAACAGTTGTGTTTCCAAGAATGTCTGAGTCTGCAGCTGAAACCTTGGGCCTTTGTCAGTCATTGAAAAGCCACTGACAGATGAAATAACAAATCAGATTAATCATTCTCCACTGTCAATATCAGGCTGGGCTAGTTTACATGGTGATTTCAGCAGTCACTTTAATTTCACACTTGCATACAAATCAGACCGTTCGGTGGCACAGAGTCAGCAGAGGATAAATGATTATACAATATAATTATTCAGTAAACAGGCCCAAAACTCCTGGGTTGGTGTATTGTGAACATGTAGGTGTGATGCTCTGAGGTGAGCCTCGGAAAGCCCTCGACAGAGCACAAAAGCTGAAATGAGTTGGATTAACGCTGCCCATTCAGCATCATGCGTTTGTGTCTGTGTGGCAGAATTGCTGTAGGGTTATTATTTATGACCCACTGTGTTTGCTGTACCATAGTGTTTCCATAGAAATCATGTGCCATATGGTAATGCGATGCAGTCTCAGCATTGTGGACAGTCCATGTTTTTATTAAAGATACACTCATAATTCTGCACAGGCATCCATTTGTTTATTACAGACTGCTTTCTTCCTGTGAAATCTGGAGTATACTGCACAACCTCAAACCGCTGCGTCTTATTTGTCAAGACTGAAAGCTACTTCTGCCGTCATAAGAAGTCGCTGATTTGATTTCACAAGTGCAAACGCTCTTTGCAATGTTGTAGTTACATTGTGGCTTAGCGTTGAAGGTTTTGAGTACACATTGGACCCAAAGCTGCACACAATGTACAGAATAAAAGGACGTGTCAGCCCTGAAGTTCAATCAGAGTCAGAATGTGAATTTATCAGGCAAGGCAGGTCATCAAAGGCTAGCTTGGAAAGATCTTCATCTATTATAGGAAAGAGCACTTTGACTCAAAAGCACTTAAGGTCGTCAGAGCTTTTTTATTATTATTATTATTATTATTATTATTATGCAAGGTTATTTCTTGGTATTAAAGCTGTATCCCTGATGTCTTGCTGCTGTAACCATTTTTATGCATCCAGGCTAGTACATATGCTGTGGAATTTTAATGTTTCATATATTTTTCAGACACCATCCTGATATTGCATAAAATAAAATAAAAAATGTATAAGACAAAAATCCAAACAAATGAATCTACATTCAAATCTTCATCCAACCAAGATAATGAGCAAACATATCCTTACATGTTTCCCAAGCCTCGGTTTCATTGTCCAGTCTGTTGAGCAGCTGATTGCCTGCCAAGTGCCCTTAGAAAAAAAAAGAATAAACAAAAACTAGGTGTCAGTGAGGTGACTTGTGCATAGAGCTGTATCCCGGCCCTGTTCACTGACACTTCTCTCCCTGTGGGACATTGCAGTGCTGCATTACTGTCACTGTGATGCCTTCGCTGTCTCCCCTCGCTCCTGTGCGCTCTGTTTATAGGAGCACATCACCAGCGGGCCGGTCATTACCTGACTGACCGTGTCACCTGCCACCTGCCTCTACAGCTGCTGCGCATTTGTTCGGTACAGCTCCGCGTGTCGAGCTTTACGAGACACTTCTGCTCATTTTCTGCTCTGTTAGATTTCGTTTCCCACATTTATACATTAAAAAAAAATCGGGCTGAAAACTGGGTTGTCCACTAGCAGAGACTTGGGGATTAATGCTGCATTCCAGTTGTACGGTTGAGGTCGGAACTTGGACCTCGGGGGGATTTTTTGTCCGAGTTTCTGTGTTCCAGCGGACGAGTTGGAAAAACTATGAGATATACATTAAAGTTTATGTACTATGAAGACTCAAATCAAATCATATTAACCAGGAAAGTGCTCTAATCAGCCAAAATGTGATCCTATTAAGTACATTTATTAACCTGGATAGTGTCATCACATTTGTAAGTTATAAATCAACATTTGAAAGAGAAATTCTGCTTTTGTTGCCATTAGCGATGACAACATTTGCATAACATTGCACTTACGACTGCAGAGGCTCAACGGCAGCGCAGCTATGTTGGATTGTCTCGGATAAACTCGGGGTTCTGAAATGTTGCTCGAGTATCCAAGTAGGAATTCCAAGATGTGAGAGTGTTCGAGGCTGATTTTACAAGTCGGAACTCGTAAAATCTGATCTCCAAGGAAAACTGAAACGCAGCATAATCCTCACACTTCCTAACAACTGAACTCATGACCAAGACAATATTTATTCTATCTTCTATCTAAAAAAAACGAATCCACATTGCGGTCTGTACACAAGCATCAAAACTACATCAACCAATAGCAGTATCATCAAACAAAAGCTGAAGACAACTGCATGAAATTCTATGTGGAACAAATTGGGGGAATTGTGAGCTAATCGTTCATTCATAGACCAGATCGTGCTATAGGTTGTTCCAGGTTTACACTGCAGGCGCTCCAGGCATTTTCCACATTAAGTTTTGAGCTCAGGGAACAGTAAGCACCAGGCAATTACTTCAACAACTTATTCTGTACATAGTAATGTTGCTCAGTGTTGCATGAGAAACAAGTTCAAGCCAAAGGTAACCAAGATTCAAAAAAGCAAATAAGGAAACGGAGAAGTATCTTTGCTGTTTACAATGAGATAATGATTTACTATACTGAAATAAAATGTGGGGGAGGTCTGATATGGATATTTTCTTAGCCGATAGCTAAAGCTGATATTTGTCTGGGTGTTCTGGTCGATAACTGAGGTTTTGGAAAAAATCAATAAGCATTTTAAAATCCATGGCAAGACCCAGTTATTGGAGTAAAGTTTGTTGAAAATGTATTTTTTCTGATACAATTTAATTTGTTGTGATTTTTATGATGATTGTCTGAACATGCAGCCGCCTTTTAAGCGCAATTGCTCTTCCTTTTCCATTAGAAATAGGAAAAATATAATGACCTAATGAAATTAAAACATCCTCCTATATAATTGATACATCCACATCCCTAAAATATGTCTTGTACCAATTCTACTATTCATGGTTTCATTAAAATGTAACACCAAAGATAATTTTGTGCCAAAGACAGACTCCGTGAAGTTGAACAAAATGGATTTGAATAATTTAAATGACTTGCTTTGAACAATGCTGTTTAAATCATGGATTGAATAAAATACACACGTTCTATGATTATCGTTTACTGCCGTATTCTCCATCCTTGTATGTGATGTGAGCTTTAGGCTTCAGTGAGGAAGAATATTAGGCTATAAACCGCCCTGATAGGAGCTGAAAGGAAGAATCAGTGGCATCTTGGCGAACAGCTGGGGGGAAATCAAAGCCTGGTGAATCTGGCAGAGACGGAGCTGAACTGTGGAGGAGTAAAAGGGAGCCAAGAGACCAATCACAAAATGACTCTGTGTGAAGGGTCATCATGGCTGCGGTCGTGAGGTGATTTTGTGAGGAGAAACGACCACGGATAGGTCCCCATTTGAGACGACGGGGGGAGAAGAAGCAGCGTGAGGCTTGTGATTGTTCAAAAATCAGTTTATTTAAAAGCTGACACCTGTTCCTTTGCAATCACATGTTAAAAATGAACTTGCTTTGCAGTCTTCTGGGTAGTTCATTGGTGAATTTGTTATCCTTGGCTTTCAGTTAACCGTCAAAAGCTGTCTGCTGGAAAATGTCAAATTGGACTGTGCTCAATAGTAAAGAAATCACTGAATTGTGTTTGGTAGTGTCATGTCGCTGAAATGAGCACTGAATGGTTTCTAAAATGCTGCACAAGCTTGGCATGAAAAATATGTTTTCTCTATGTTAGCAGTCAGACAATTAAAACAACACAAGCTACAAAGGCATGTTTTCTACAGATTGTTGCAAACCACAGGAAAACAATTAATCTACCATTTACAGAAAATATTGTGCTATATCTATGATGCAATATCTGTTTAAGATCTATTTAAAACAGATCAATCTATCTATGGCTCTATCTATGGATCTAACAAATCGATCTATCGATAAAAAGCATCTATTTGGGTTCAAATGAGACCACAGCACTTTCTCTGCATCTATTTATAGAGGGTTTAGAGGGTTATTCTACGAAAAGCAGGAAGTGCAAAATTAGCATGCACATGTTTGTTAGCTTTAACCGTGACTGCAATACATAATTCATAACAGTGAATATTTAGGATGTTGGGACTGCATTAGGTAAATGAGCAATACATGTGACTGATGTAAAGAGTTTAGAATGTCTGTTTTCTGTTTCAAAACAGAAAAAATCAGGTACAATAGTGCCTTCAAATGTTGATGCGTGCGTAAGGGTATTTTAGAGTGTTTTAAGAATGTTTACTTACCTCGTTTTTTAAATTTTTGTGTCCAGGTTCCAAAGAAGTCCCCACTAAAACAAGGTTAGACCAAGACCGTAAAATGTGTAGGCGAAGCAGGATAGTTTGTAAATGGTTTTCATTCTGTCTGATGTATTTTTTTTTTTTTTTTATGCATATAGGTATGTTTTTAGCAGTTTGTGGGTTTAGGTTGGTCATTATAGAGTTTAGGATCAATTTATAAAAGCTAATAATAATTTTGTCATCACTGTTTGTTCTCTGTGTTCTGCTGCTGGAGAATAAGCTGCCTCTGTTTTGCACTGTGCATTTTTTGATCTCGTACTTTGCAAATATGATTGAAATTAAAAAGTTAAAAAAAACAAAAAACACCACATACTCTGGTTTTGGCTGAGTTTATCGTCTCACTGAACTCACGGTGATCCTACAGCACAAAGTTACATGTTTCAAACTATGTGTCGACACGAATTGCTAGCTTTTTTGAATAATATAAACAAAACCTGCAATTTCAATAGCCACGGGAAAATGGAAAATATACAATCGTCCTCTTCACATTCTTTTGGCACATAAATGTCTGCTAGCTATGCACTGCCAGAATATGGGAGAGACAAGAAATAAACAGCGTTGGACAGAAAAGTGAAAGTAACACCGAGGACACCTGGGGTATTGTAGGTAGAGATGAAGAGTCCATTCCAGTATCTACAGGAAGCGGAATTTTTTGTCAGGTGGCAAAGCCTTAACTCGAGCTATAAATCTGATCCCCATCATAGTTTTTCAATATCCTCTGTTCCCTGCGACGCAATCATTCGTCTCCTGCTCTTCTGGCTGTAACTGCGTGTCTTTGGGCAGCGCCAGCATGGAGTGTGGGAGGAGATTGTGCCGGGCTTTGTCGAGGATAGAGGGGGATAGATGGAGGAAGCAATGATCCTTTGTTTCACTTGAATCGTCCTCACAAATGCATTTCATTACACAGATGTTTCTCTACATGGGTGCACGGGTTTATCACAGGTTTAATAGTCTTGGGTAAGAGTGGAAAATCGCCTTGTGGAGCTGGAAGGAAGGCAAGACCGGTTCAAACTGAGGTCTGCAGCATGTATAGAAAGTAATCAATTTCTTACACTTTGTACAACAACTGCAGCGTTCAGCCTAAAGTATTGCAATAGTGTTTCTTCACTTCATGCAATCCTTTCCCAACAGCCTTTCCCCGTACAAAAAAAAAATCAAAGTTAGACTCACCACTTTTATTATTTTGAACTAGTGTACTGCCCTTAATGTAAATGTTCAATCAAAGTTGACAACTTTTCTATAAATCAGCTGTCTCTTCAGGTCCAGTACGCACCAAAATATATTCTTGTCACAAAGACCTATTTTTCCAACATTCTATAGGGGGAACAAAGTGTACTCATTTGCAAAAAAAAAAAAAGACCAAGTACCCTAGTTTTAAAGGGAGAGAATGTATCCTGCGCGCTACTGGTTTAAAAAAAAAAAATCACAACTGAACCTGTGTTGTCAGAGAGAGAACCTGCAGATAGAGGCTACATACAGTGTTTGTCCTTCTCAGTTTAGGGACAGGCCACGACCCCAGTCTCACTGAGCTGCAGAGACAGCACTAGCACTGAGTCATGATTGGTGCAAGATCTGGGATTTAGGTAGTAAACGTTCAGATCAAAGAGAGGACGCAGAGATTTAAACCCACTTGATTTCCACTTTGAAACTGGCAACACAAACAAGAGACTCATGGGAGGCTCACACTGCTTTCTGACTGGACAATCGTCCTGACCCGTCTAATTCTCAACAACTTGACCATCATGTCCAGTGTTTGTCTGGGGACGAATATTGGTCATGTCTATAAAATTTCAGATATCAATTATGCTCCCTTTAGCTATTAAAAATTAGTGTTTTACAGATTTGTTTGAACAGATAAACACTATATTTATTTACCTTTTTTTAACCAGGTAAGAACCCACTAAGACCAAAACCTCTTTTTCAAGGGTGATCTGATGTCAAACCCAGACCTGTGTAATATTTTTTTAATAATATACAAAATAAACTGATGAATCAGCTTCTTAAATATGACGCAAATAACACTTATGAATACACATTTCCATCCTATTTCTATTTTATTTGGTGCCGGAAAATGTTGCAGAATGAGCACAAATGTTTACGACAGTGTAACAACAGCGGCACACTTGTGGACTGCTGTGCATTCAACGCTTAAGTTAGCGTGCTAGCCAAATAAGGGCATCAAGATGAAAAAGTGGATCGATTTCTAATCAAAAGACGACAAAAAACAGGTGGACGGACATAGAGCGCGGGAAGGACAACAAGAAATAAATGCAGAAGCTCGACGAAAGTCTGCACGAAGATGCAGGTGAAGGGATGGAGCAGGGGAAACGGAACAAGCAAACAAAAGGTACAAGGAATGTAAGAGTGGATGATGAGGTTTTGTGGCTCGCTCCTTAACATTGGTTTGCCAGTGTGGCTTTTCTTTAGAAAATAGTGAAGACCACTGCATTTTCTGAGCAATTTTAGAATTCCTTTAATCTACTGTATATATGAATTAGTATAAGACCACCTCATATTTTAGATACACTACTACTGAATAACTCACATTGCTCAATAGTTGCATTAAAATATGTAATTACCAAAGTATGCCACTGACATTTTGAATTTAATGACAACTTGAATGAACCTTTTACAGGTTAAATGATGGTGTGGAAAAAATACTGAGAATTTGTACATTTAAGTGAACAAATGATTTAGTCTCTTAGATCCACTGCACGGTCAAAAATCCTCTCCCCTACATGCTTTCAACAACACCTTTCCTTCATTGCATTTTCCACTTACAGGTTCATTGACACTTTAACAAGAAATCATTGCCATTCTCTGTTTCACCCCATTCATTAAATATAATAAAGACATCAAGCACTGGTGCAGTATTTTAATAGCGCTGGCTTCATGTTGCACATCTGTCCTTCTGAAAAACTCTTGGATCGCCCATCATGAAAAACAGGCTTCTTCCACTTCCACTCTAGCTGTGAATATTTGATTCAATGCCGCAAGCAAATAAGAAAGGAGGCAGCCGCAGAAGCCACAAAACGGCACGACTGGAGAATTAGTGCTTTTGAATCAGATTTTTTTTTTCATTTATTTCTGTGGAATGCAGTCTATTTGGTGTCTGTCACAGCCCACTCGCAGCACACCCACCTGCTGCTGCTGCGAGATACAAGACTATTGGGCTATTCACTCAGCGAAGATGTATTTGCATGTGGTCAAAACACAAATGTCGGAACGCAACAAGGCCAGTTTGAGGTTAAAGTCACACGCAGCCTTAATTTACCGCCACCTTTTAAACCCAATCTTCCAAATTATTTTCTATACATCCCAACTCGATGTCCTATTCTTTGGTCTTCTTACAGTTCTCAATAAATTCAGTTCTTTTTAAATAATATATTCAATATCATCATCGCATTTTTAAACCATCTGTTCTTGGTCTATGGCCTTACATCCAAAGAAAGAAAGACAGACAAATCTAACGTTTGCTGTCCTTGTGCGGTACCAATTTCTACTCGCATTCATTCACGCCACGACCAAAGAGAATCTCAACATTTTCAGCTCTGTAACCTCGAACTCTTCCTCCGTCTATTCATCTGTTCCCAAACAACATTGCTGGTCTTGTCAGCTTGCTCATGTTGAAAAATTTCACGTGTGTGTAGCCACTGGCTCAGTTTTCACATATGCAATAATTGGACAGACAGAACACAATAGCCTCAGTTGTTTGGCAAGTCTAAAAAGTTTTGTCCAAAACTGCAGACAATGGCTGTCAAACAAATTTGTAAAACATTAAATTGCAGTGAGTCTTACAGCATGTATACTCCCACTTATCCACGGGATTGCGGATAATAAGAGTGCTTATTGTGCTGCAGCAAATACAGAGTGGCGGTCTACTTAAATCTATGAATCAAAAATGACTCAGTTTCAATTCAGCCACTGTGTTTAAAAACTAAAGCTAGACAATTGCATGCATAAAAGATTTATTTTATCTTTCAGTATGCATTTTAAGGTGAGACACAACAGCTAAAACTCCTTTTTTGTGGTCAATTTGTTCTCAACATATACTCGTTCACATGGAAACAAAAACATCCAAGCAATCTGCATCCAAAGAGTTTTATTATTTCATATAAGGGACATTGTAATTTTAAAGGCTGTTTTCGCCATAAAATGGACTTGAGAACATAAAGTAGCACCTACAAATGCTGAGCTTTACAATCTACTCAATTTTGACAGATTTACAGATTGAGATTTAGTTCAAAGCCTGATTTATTTAAAGGAAGAATATTATGCATTTTTTAAATTTGAATTTTTACCTCAGTTTTCAGTACGATCTAGCTTACGCAGACTAAATAAGACATAAAAAATCCCTCTAATCTAATGTGTCAACAAAATGAAGCAAGAAATTCAGACAGACTCTGTCCATTTTTTAGATGTATATGTCCCAAATATTTTATTTTTATTTTTTTGCAACTAAACTATACAAGAAGTTGCAAACTGATATCTCTAAATTTTAGATTTTTTTTTTCCCCTCTTCAACTGCAGTGTCTCACCTTAAAGGATAAACCCTAAAGGAATTGAAGACTCCCTCTGTATGGCCAAACTTGAATGAATATGAATGCTTTGCAGGGGGGTCTAGATGCCGCTGGCTGTGTTATGGACAATATTGTGTACCTGGCTGGTCCCTGGATAGTCTAGACTCGCTTCAGCACCACGGAGAGCGCCACACTCTGCTCCCCCAAAAATAACAGCATCAAAGGCAGACAGCGGCTTCAGATGGATCCTGCAGGAGAGAGAAGAGGTCAGCTCTGTCACACACACCTGCACTTTATGAGGCTCTCAGGGATGAAATATGCCTCTGCCATAAAAACAATATGGGCATCGATATTATCAGACCGCATCCCTGTGACCAAATCTATTCAGTAAAAAAAATATGGGAGTGTGAAATTTATTATAAAATGTTTTATTTACACAACAAAAGAATAATTTTCTACTTACCTATATATACAGTGTATGAGTTTTAGACTAAATGACGATGATGTGTCAAAACTTTGATGTATCGATGCTGGAAGAAAACAAATCATATTATTCTATGATCTTTGTGGTATCGAAATCAGTATAAAGTACATTTTCTTAAGAATACAAATTAGACAATAAAACAACAAACCTATCACTGCAACTGAATCGAACCCATCTACCAGTCAGTGAAACTAGGTTTTTACTCCTCAGAAGTTTTATTGAAATGTGCAGAAGTTTCCAATTGGATTTAAATAAATGAATATATTTAACCCTTGAGTTTTGGCCAGGTCTTCCTCAAAATGTATGTTTTATGGGATTTACTGTATAACTATATTCAAGGTTGAGGGTTATCTTTATAATGCCCGAAGGGCAGTTTGTTTGCAACAGCAGAACATCCACTCATACAACTCACTCAGAGTAAAAGAAAAAACGAACAAAAAATAATCCAATATTACAATGATTGGTTCAAATTACGAATGGCAGTTGGGAGTTTCTGTATCTATTAGTTCTAGATTTGGGTGCACTCAATCTGCAGCCGGACTGAAGTATTGTGTTCAAAAGATATTCAAAAAGAGATGGTAAAATTTTTAAAAATGTCTTTTGCTCCTTTAACTCTTTTCATCACGCCAAGACAAAGCATTACATCATGAGAGCTAGATTTATTTCCACTGTGCATTTTCTACAAAACTAACTTACCAAACTTCACCTCCCTTTGATCACAGTTAAATTGTTTTTCTGAGCTGCTTTCTTCCGCCTTAAACTGTGAACCTGTCCATCACAAACTCAATGTGCTTTATCACCTCATTTTCTCTCCTCTTTCTCTTCCACTGTTTCCATTGATTCTCTCCCAGATGGGCTGCTGTGACCCGGGCTACAGAGGTTAACCACATCTATACAACTTCTTCAACTCCATCAGACCTCAGGGTATCAGCGCCGACAAACAAACTGGATTTAGACTTTTCTTTTAAAATTGAAATTAAGTTTGCATGTTGTTTCTCCTCTGGTGTTTTGCTAATGTAACTTTAAAAAATGTCGGGACACGCTTTGAAATGAAAAGTAAATATAAATGGAACTGCTTCTCTCCATGGATATGTTGAAGCTTTGCCTAGAATATTCCACACTATGGCATTAAACTTATCTATTATGCATTTATTAAATTACAGGTCTTGAAAAATACCTTGAAAACCTGAATTTTTATGCATTTTAATGTTACAGCTCATTAGAAATGTTTGTAGTCCATCAGTGGTTAATGTTGGTCAGTTAATATCTTAACTGGAAGTGTAAACAAACTTGGCATGGAGCAAAATAATTAAAGTTGAATATACAACACCTTGCCTAACTTTCCAAATTATTCAAAGGTATAACGAAACAATAAAAAGACTTATTTTGTAACTGAATCAATGAGTATATTGCATTTTATAATTCAGCCTAGACATGGTAAAATTAATAAATAACATTTAATTTGCAGAAGATCCAAACAGCAAAGTGCAAACTTCCCATCTGAACACTATACTACTAGTGTAATGTATACTTCATTAAACCACATTTAGATCATTCAATTTTCACTCAGATTAATGCACTAAAACATCTTAAAATCTCAAAAAAGGTTAAATATCATAGCTAAAATGAGCACTTGCCCAAAAATGTATTCTGTAAATGAAAAAAAAAAAAAAAAGTCTTGAGGTTTTATGTTTTCTGATACCTTTAAACTGGGTTGAAGAAGCAACATTGATATTTGTTTGTGGCAAATTATGAATAATGCAGAGCTTTTTATAGATTTTGCAAATAATGTTTTGCTGTGTTTGATGCTATGTTTTTAAAATGATCTGTGTCCAGGCGTTGATTTCTGTTTGTTGATTTCTGGGACCTTTGTCATATTGACAAATCTTGCTTTTAATATAATACCAGTATAAATTCTAGCAGTGGGTATCTGTTGCCTCCGGCTGAGAAAAGTTATGGACAGTATTGTGTCCCTGGCTGGTCCCTGGATAGCAACATAGGGATTCAGCACCACGGAGAGCGCCACACTGGTCTCCCAAAAATAACTGCATCAAAGGCAGACAGCGGCTTCAGATGGAACCTGCTGGAGAGAGAAGAGGTCAGCTCTGTCACACACACCTGCAGCATGTGAGGCTCTGCACCTCAGTGAAATATGGTGAGTGACAGGCAGGTACAAAATGGGGTAAAACACTATCCATTCCTCATTTTAAAAAAGACACGTTTTGCCAAAATTGACTTTTTAAAAACTTTTAACCTTGTCATATTGTTCTCCCTGTCATCAAAATCATACCTGGAGTTGTTTTTTTTTTAATGCAGATTTTCATTAATCCTGTTTACAAGGTAGTTTTCTATGGGCGCTCACAAAGTACGTAAACCATCACTGGACTTGTTCTGCGGTCTAAACTGCATTCACAACAATGGTTCTATGAGCATATTA
Organism: Rhinogobius similis; assembly: GCA_019453435.1. Classification (NCBI taxonomy): domain Eukaryota; kingdom Metazoa; phylum Chordata; class Actinopteri; order Gobiiformes; family Gobiidae; genus Rhinogobius; species Rhinogobius similis. Next base: position 23,983,732 of record CM033625.1, read on the forward strand.
TTCACAATGCCTAAGGGTTCATTATCATTATTATTATTTTTATTTATTTTTTTGTTAATTCCCACTGCTGACAGCAGGGGCGCTCCAATGCCTTAATATATCATTGGTCACAGAGGTGTAATTTGTAAAGTGCTTTTTCCAAGATATTATTTTATGTTATAAAATGTGACTTTTGCCGAGTCGATAGCACATATGCCAGGCTAAATGTGAGAGCCACAGGGTCGTGATTTCAATTCTGGCTCCGATAATTCCCCAAATGTCTTTCCCGCTCTCATCCCCATTTCACAATCCTATCCCATATTAAAAGAGGGAAAAAAATATCTGAATGCACATCCCATAATGACCAAAACCATATCTAAAAAGAACATTAAAGCCTCAAGAATGCATTATATCTTTATATCTTTATATATAGCACACCTTTAATGTAAATAAAATAATAAAAATTTTGATAAGGGTGAATGTTGGTTGTTTTTGGCATTTTGACTCTACTGACATGAGAAATAATGTTAAGAAAAGAAAACTAGTAAAGTAATTGGAGAGGAAGATATATGTTTTGACTAAAGCTGAATCCAAAATTTAGAATAACTTGCCTCAACATCTAAATTCTTCGAAAGGGATCAGCAAAAAGTACACATAGTTTGTACAGTGAAACAATAATGTGCCATACAGGATTTACTACTCTACCATACCACTACTACTAGACATGTAACAATGAATAAAGTCAGTTACTTAATAAATAAATCAAACTTTATTTATAAAGCGATTTTCATACAAAAATCTAACGATGTAATCAGTATATTTAATTATGCACAAGATTCAAACTACAAAGAGCAATTTATTTATAGCAGACCGATAATGCATACCACCATCTCAAGCCAAAAGCACAATTCATTGCCAGGCTACAATCTTTTAAACTTCTGACTTTAAAAAGCCATTTTGGACTGAGAGACAAAAGCAGGACTGCACAGCTCTGAGCCTATAATGGGAAGCCCGGGCCCAGGGGAGAGCAGAATATTTGGGGGCGATCCGTGTAATAGATGTCCAAAGTGATTTTTCTGGAACATCATTGTGTATTCATTATGGCCCTCTGCAGCCTCTGATTGGATGAATTTAGCTCAGCCGCTGACGTTCACTGCTTGGAAATAGCCTTTTCCCTTTCTGTCTTGTTTGTTTCCATTGCAATAAAATGCATGCTATCAAGCGCATAGGACTCAGTAATAAGTGTTTAGCGTGCTGGAGAGTTAATGTGATCTTTGGAAAAACAGAAGATCAATAGATTATTATTCCTTTGGCTTTCCATGCACACACACTTACGATAAGCGCGGTTCTCATAATAGCCTCTGTACGATTGACTTTTCCAGCGACACAGGCCATAAAGGTCACTTGCTTTCTTAACACTGAAATTGGTCCAGGCAAGTGGGAAAGCATAATAAAAGTAGTGTGATAAAAATGTGATTCGAGCTAAACTGATGAGAATTAATATCTCTCAAAAAGGCAATAATTAAGATTGCATTAAGACAAGTGTTTCTGTCAGCGCCCCACTCCACTCAACAGAATTTAAATTAGCCCATTAACAGATGGTTAGCACTAGAAACTTCATCTTCAATAATAAATGTTACAGAATAAATTATCTTTAGCCATGAGATTTAATTCCTGATTGATGAAATATGTATAATCATGTACTGGCTAGTTCTGAAGTCACATACAAAAGTTAGTTTCACCAAAGGGATTTTTCTTAAGTGTAATGAACGCAAATTAAAGTGCATTTCAGAGTTTGTACTTGTACTCTATGAAGACCACCACAGGCTCAAGATTTTCTGATTGACCCAAGACTGGTTTAATAGAAAAGGTTCAATCAGAAAAGAAAATCTTTAAAAGAATGTGAAGGTTTATTAGAAATTAAAGCTAAGAATAAAAGTAGTGCAGGTTTAAGTAAAGACACTGCAGGTGATTACAAAAAAACAGAAACAAAAATGTAAATGTGGATACTTACTTTTTAGTGTTTTATCATTTTATCAAACACTTTGGGACAAGAGATTTAGAAGATTGTATTTAGGATTTGAAACTAGATATTACTGAAAAATAGAATTTCAAATTGACCAGACTTGAAATAAAAATTTGTAAGATATACGGTATCTTACAAATTTTGTTGTTCCAGGTAATCGTTTAGACAAAGGTAGGATTTGTGGGGGACAGCTGAGCACAGGAAAGGTTTGGTCAGGAGAGGCTGATGGACACAGAGTTTGAAGAGATGAGGGTGAGAAGGTGAAGACAGAGCGGCAGAAGTCACTGTGCTTCAGGGCAAAGAGTAAATAAACAAGGAAGACGTCCAGAAGGTGAGAGGGGAGGGGCCAGAGGGGCGAAGACTAGACACTTGGGCTGACAAAGTTTTAGTGTTACGATTATAGTGAGAAAACATCAACATGAATCACAAATACTGACACCGAACCAGTCTGCGCTAGTTTGTGATCAGCCTTGTGAAATCAAATTTTCTGAATGACAAAGGTTAAAGCTGTGACACCAAGATAATAACATAATTTAAATTTAGACTGAAATGAAATTTGCTTCTTAATATCTTGTGATTATCATTTTAAAGTTCTTGCGATAAAATTGTGATCTGTAAAAAAATGATTATCAATTAACTGAATAATAATGACACTTTGGACTCCAGCTTTTAGTTCATATAACATTTCTCTCTGTCTAGTCTTTGCTAATAGTAAACTAACTTCAAATAGGGGCTCCACTGAAATCAGAGAATGACCATCGGGAGCAGAAGATTTGATCATCTGTGCAGTGGCTGCCAGTAAAAATGGACTCTGGAGTCAGAGTGTTGCTGACTGGAGGGGAACTGGAGGACGGAGGGGCCAGTCCATCTCACATGTGTGACCCTGTGCAGTTTGGATTCTGTCAGTGCCCCTGCAGTGGGCTTAGACTCATGGGGATTTCAAGCACTTTATATGTTTTTGTCTTTCAAACATTGCATGGCCTTGCATGTGTCTCAATGCGGTATTTTGCTGTGTAACGTTTTCATTGAGTTTGTTTGTCCAAAGGTGATACAGAATATAAACACTTAAATCCTGGCTTTGGTGTTGCCCAGGCAGGTTTAGTTTCCACTCAGACCCAATTTGGTGCTTTTGATATTACTATGAACAGCATGAGCATATAAAGCACATTTGTTGAGCCAAATGAATTCTGTAATTTCCTCAGAAACAGAGTTGGGGCTCCAGTGGACACTGTGTGTGAAGTGACATGAGTTTGACACTTTTACCTGTTTTGTTTCCCGATCCGCCAAGGCCGACACGACTCTCCGCAGCACGGCTTCTGTCTCCCGAGAGCGTGCAACACTGGTCCTCTTGTTCTTCTGTGGTGTTTTAGGGTGGTTGGTATCCATAAAAATGTTACATTACCCCCACCTACTGTAGCTCTGTGCCTTTAAGGTCTGTGTTCTACGCTATGTCGATAAACAAAAAAAATCCCACATGCGAACCATTCTAATGACCATTTCCTTTAATCTGCCCACATCCCTCCTTCAGTGTGTGGCTCAGATCCTATTATGTTGTCCACATTCAAAAAGCATCCAAAATCAACTCTATTCTCTCTGATTTTCCCTGAGATTTCTCTAAACAATTTACAATCATGGCAATAAATGCAAGAAAACGCTCCTCCTCAATGTTCAAACACTTTTCTTTCCTGGATAGGGTTCCACTCGGCTGGTTGACTTCCTCCTACATTACCAGATTAAACAGAGTTCACTGCCTCGGCATAAAGCATATTTTTCTCCTTTATTAATTTTGTCACTTCGTTCTCCAAATTTCTCCTCAGACAGTAAATAGATCCTGTTTTATGACAGTGTTGGGTTCTGCCCCTTTCACAATACAGGACTCATCCTGACCAGAATGTCCACATTTCCTTATGACTGCTCTTGACTGCAGTAACACCTCAAAGGCCCTTTCTCAAATGGTCTTACTCTGTAACAGACATGATCTAAATAAACTGTCTGGCAAATCACTAGAGACAGTAAGACAGACTGATGTTCTCTCCTGCTTCTCCCCATTCAAAAAACTCATAATTTTTCTTAACTCCACACACATCATCCAAAACGTGCAAACATTTTTCAAAGTCCATGGACAGTAGCACACCACTGATCACTCCTTTCTTCTTTTGTCTATTGAGCTAAAACCGAAATCATTCCACGAGCAGATTCTATTGAAAACATTCTATCCGTAAAGTTTTGTAACTCATTCACGACCATGCCATGCCAGTAACCCTTACTGACTTCACAGCTCCAACCTTACTCCAATGAACCTCCCCACCTCATGGTCGTCACCAAAAATACTATTTTCACGACCGATAGCTATCATTCCAACTGCAAAGCTTTCATCTCCTCCTGATTACTCCAGTTACTGGATACGCTCTCCTTCTTCCTTTTATTATTCCGCCCCATTCCACCTTTTTGAATTTCGCTCCTTTCCTCACTCCATTTTCACCGCGGTGAAGTTAGTTTCACGTTGGACGTTGGACATTCGCCTCCACAACAACACCGACAGTTCCCACTGACTAAACCCAGCCTGCTCTATCCCGGTGCGGGGAGCTCACGCTAGGCGAACCGCTCTGAAATCTCGTCGATTATACTTATGGACAGACAATAAATTACAACTCTTGTGAATTGCGTATGTCAAAGAATTGAAATAGCTTTTATATAAAAATACCTATTAGTATATAGACATTGGAAATCAATACTGTTAGCATATTGCTCTAATGTATGTAATTTTTTCCCCAAGTTTATTGTTTTAATTAAAAATATATGCAGTTAAAAATAGAAATCAAGTTTTTTTTCTCTTAAATCTTTTTCTCTTAAAGCTTAAAGCTTCCAGGTCATGTGACCAATTCACCTCAAATCAATTTATAATATTAGTACTAGTCCAGTAGTAATGGGCACAGCTCTTCTTTTTCTGTTTTGGCCTTATTGGATTTTTAATGATTTTTTCCTTAAAAATCAAGGTTTTTCAATAGCTTCCGGGTCACGTGACCTAATCACTTCAAATCATATTATAATAGTAGTACTAGTCCAGTAGTAATGGGCACAGCTCTTCTTTTCATAGTTTTGGTCTTTTTGGATTTTTAATGATTTTTTTCCCTTAAAAATCAAGGTTTTTTTTCAATAGCTTCCAGGTCATGTGACCAATTCACATCAAATCAATTTATAATAGTAGTACTAGTCCAGTAGTAATGGGCACAGGTCTTCTTTTCAGAGTTTTGGCCTTATTGGATTTTTAATGATTTTTCCCTTAAAAATCAAGGTTTTTCAATAGGCTTCCAGGTCATGTGACCAATTCACCTCCAAATCACTTTATAATAGTAGTACTAGTCCAGTAGTAATGGGCACAGCTCTTCTTTTCACAGTTTTGGTCTTTTTGGATTTTTAATGATTTTTTTCCCTTAAAAATCAAGTTTTTTTTTCAATAGCTTCCAGGTCATGTGACCTAATCACTTCAAATCAATTTATAATAGTAGTACTAGTCCAGTAGTAATGGGCACAGCTCTTCTTTTCATAGTTTGGTCTTACTTGATTTTTTAATGAATTTTTCCTAAAAATCAAGTTTTTCAATAGCTTCCAGGTCATGTGACCAATTCACCTCAAATCAATTTATAACAGTAGTACTAGTCCAGTAGTAATGGGCACAGCTCTTCTTTTCACAGTTTTGGCCTTATTGGATTTTTTATGATTTTTTTACCTTAAAAATCAAGTTTTTTTCAATAGCTTCCAGGTCATGTGACCAATTCACCTCAAATAAATTTATAATAGTAGTACTAGTCCAGTAGTAATGGGCACAGCTCTTCTTTTCATAGTTTTGGTCTTTTGGATTTGTAATGAATTTTTTCCTAAAAAATCAAGGTTTTTTTTTCAATAGCTTCAGGTCATGTGACAACCCAATTCTCAAATCAGTTTATAATAGTAGTACTAGTCCAGTAGTAATGGGCACAGCTCTTCTTTTCACAGTTTTGGTCTTTTTGGATTTTTAATGATTTTTTCCCCTTAAAAATCAAGGTTTTTCAATAGCTTCCAGGTCATGTGACCAATTCACTCAAATCACTTTATAATAGTAGTACTAGTCCAGTAGTAATGGGCACAGCTCTTCTTTTTCATAGTTTTGGTCTTACTTGATTTGAGCTGTGTCCAGTAGTAATGAGCTGTGCCCATTACTACTGGACTAGTAACTACTTATTATAAATTGATTTGAAGTGATTAGATCACATGACCTGAAAGCTATTGAACCTATGATTTTAAGGGGAAAATCATTATTAAAAATCCAAAGACAAGACTGTGTGTAAGACTATTGACAGTACTACCTATTATAAAGTGATTTGAGGTGAATTGGTCACATGACCCTGATTAGAAAAACCTTGATTTTATAAAAATCATTAAAATCCAAAAAGACCAAACTGAAAAGAAGAGCTGTGCCCATTGACTATTGGACTAGTAGTACTATTATAAAGTGATTTGAGGTGAATTGGTCACATGACCTGGAAGCTATTGAAAAAAACCTTGATTTTTAGAAAAAATTCATTTAAAAACTAAAAAGACCAAAACTATGAAGAAGAAGAGCGTTTATTCCCTGGAATTTAGTATTTACAATTACAAATTGATTTGAAGTGATTATCACATGACTGAGTTATTGAAAACCTTGATTTTTAAGGAAAAAATCATTAAAAATCAAGTAAGACCAAAACTATGAAAGAGAAGAGCTGTGCTAACTACTGGACTAGTACTACTACTGTATAGTGGATTTGAGGTGAATTGGTCACATGACCTGGAGGCTATTGAAAAACCTTGATCTTTTTAGGAAAGGAAAATTCATTAAAATCCAAAAAGACCAAAACTATGAAGAAGAAGAGCTGTGCCTCATTACTACTGGACTAGTACTACTATTATATAAATTAATTTGAAGTGATTAGGTCACATGACCTGGAAGCTATTGAAAAAACCTGATTTTTAAGGAAAAAAAAATCATTAAAAATCCAAAAAGAATAAATCAGAAAAGAAGAGCTGTGCCCATTACTACTGGACTAGTACTACTATTATAAAGTGATTTGAGGTGAATTGGTCACATGACCTGGAAAGCCTATTGAAAAAAACTGATTTCTAAGGAAAAATCATTAAAATCCAAAAATACCAAAACTATGAAAAGAAGAGCTGTGCCCATTACTACTGGACTAGTAGTACTATTATAAAGTGATTTGAGAATTGAATTGGTCCACGCATGACCTGGGAAGCTATTGAAAAAAACTTGATTTTTAAGGGAAAGAAATTCATTAAAAATCCAAAAAGACCAAAACTGTGAAAAGAAGAGCTGTGCCCATTACTACTGGACTAGTACTAATATTATAAATTGATTTGAGGTGAATTGGTCACATGACCTGGAAGCTATTGAAAAAAAAAAACTTGATTTAAGAGAAAAATTGATTTCTATTTTTAACTGCATATATTTTTAATTAAAACAATAAACTTGGGGAAAAAATTACATACATTAGAGCAATATGCTAACAGTATTGATTTCCAATGTCTATATACTAATAGGTATTTTTTTATATAAAAGCTATTTCAATTCTTTGACATACGCAATTCACAAGAGTTGTAATTTATTGTCGGTCCCTAAGTCTAATCGACGAGCTTTCAGAGCGGTGCGCCTAGCGTGAGCTCCCCGCACCGGGATAGAGCAGGCTGGGTTTAGTCAGTGGGAACTGTCGGTGTTGTTGTGGAGGCGAATGTCCAACGTCCAACGTGAAACTAACTTCACCGCGGTCCATTTTCTGCGTCCATGGGCGGCCCACTGGTCCTCACTCTGTTCTCCCACCAGATCCCCAAACCTTTTCTTCCGTGTCCGCTTCCGCAAACGTACACACAGGTGAGCGATCAAACAGATCCAGCCTTCATCCAGATTCAGATATAGCACTTTTACGCACCGTTTGCGCGTTCATGTGACCACTATCACACCGTGGTGGTATCAGGTCTTGGTTAAATAGTTTATGGATCTCTACATTCGCCACATGTTCTGTTCACCATCACTTGACATGTTTGGTAAAAATACATACCAAGTTCTAATGTTGCCTTCTGCACTGAAGGATTTGTTTCGTTGATTAAGGTCAAAGTAACAATAAAATTACATTTTAAGTGTATATATCCTACACTAAAATCTGTTGCTACTAAATAATCTTTACTGCATTCTTTAAGTGCGTAACAGGAGGACTGACATATTCACTCAGAATGATGTATTGTCTTGAGGTTGAAGTTTTTAGATGCCTATTATGATCTAGAAAAACAAAACTAATGTACAAAGCGCGTGGGAGTGAGTGAGTATGGAAATTCTTAGTAATGCGTGACTGTGATTGACAGGAGGAAGAGCAGGCGTCACGTTGAACAGAAACAGACGGGAGTCTCATGCAAATCAACCCACTGCAGCGCCATTGTAACTGTGCAAACACTGCCCCCTAGTGGTCAATGTGAGAACTGTAACGCTTTGGACAGAAATCAAATCAAGGTACAAAGACTGCTATGAGGTGATTTCAAACTCATTAGGCATAGATGTGACATGTACACAAGTCCATGGTTTAGCTACAGTCATGGATCACCAGTAATGACACCATGATGCTTCAATATGTTTAAGCCATCTTTTTTACTCGAGAGATGCTCCATTTTCCGTCATTTTCTCCTGGGAATTGAACCCACAGGCGCATGAGGGAATCTGACACACTTGCATATCTTTCATATTGTTATTCAGTTCCTCTGCTTTTCTGCATGATTGTTCTAACAGCCCGCAGCAGCACCAAAGGCCTTGAGAAAGAGATTCATAGAAAGCTTTTTGTTCATAACTGAATGCGTCATTTTCATATTGTACAAAGAGAAGGCACAGACAGAGGCTGACCAAAGACAAAAATAAATCACAACCTTCTGTCTAATGTGCATAAAAAGATAAAAATAGCCAGACATGGTGGCCAAAACTGTACTCAAGTAAGTAACTTCTTCAAAGTAGAAGTTAGTGGTTCAAGAAAAGGCTACAAGAGTAATTGTGAGAATAACAGAATATAACATCATATTTATAATTTGAAGTTCAAATAGTTTAATATTGTCAACAGAAAATATGTGTCACTTATAGACTTAAGAAATGCAAAACTTTTACTCAAGTAATAGTGTTTGAGGAGGAGTTTGGTGTCAGACCATTAAGTAAAATTTTATGGAAAAGTGAGTACCTTCCTTCTGAGGATAAGTGCTTGGGCAAAATTATACTAATGATTAAACCAAATGAATTAACCAAGATTGTGTAAATTTCCACATTCTATAGCTAGATGTTGTGATTAAAACAAAGATAAATGAATAACAAAATGTTTATTTAGGTAGAGTAGCTTCAGTGGGATACTTGTTATCAATGTGAAGTTATAAATAAAATAGAAAATCCAAAAAAGAGTCTGAGACAGTGTAGAACGTATTAACAGCATTTATTCACTACATTTTCCAGTGTTATTTTCTAAGTAATTTCAACCCAACAGTAAGAACATCATTTTACATATGTACACTTTTTACCATTGGTATTATATCAAGTCCTTTATATGTACACAACCAATAGACAGTCCAGGGCAGAACATAAAACTGCTTATTCAATACGGGTTACACTGTGCTGTTTGTACCCTCATTACTGCAGTTTATGGACAAAAACAACCCATGTTTTGCAGCAACTTTGTAAAACAAGAGTTAAGGGTTAGGATCTACAAAGTTAAGATCATTTGGAAAACATTGACAGACAAATATTTATCAGACCTTAGTTTTTCCATCACCGGCCGCTGCACAGAAGACAGCTTTGATCAGGAAGAACAAAACTTGTACAATGTAGACGGACACACACTGCAGCAAGACAAAAAACTTTAAATCAAAAAGAAAAATGCATTCGCAATGGTGGCGTCTTAAGACTTATGAAGAGCTGAGTTTGCGTCAGGGAGAATAGTAACACAGTTTTGTTCTTGAGTTTGTCAAAAGGTATTCAGTTAAGTTAAGTAAGTAATTTAAGGACATTGATGTGTATTCTATAGAACATCATGAACCCAGGGCAAATGTGACAATGATCCAAAGTTAAAGCTAAAGTTTTATTAGATGTGAATGTGTTTTACTGTGAAGGCTAAGACTGAGTAATTATTTACTAAAACCGATGAAAATATGTTTATATGTCTTGTATCAGTTTCCTTTAAACTTTTGTTCATAGAAAAAAAAAAAAAGTTATGCCACCTGAACTTGTTTAATGACATTGATCGAGCTTGGCACAGCATTGGCAGTTGACTGTTCTGTATGTATTCATTCTTTTCAGTACCTGACATAAGCCATCCTATCAATGCAACGTCTATGTCAAAAATGCACATAACGCTGCCTTTACTAATACTGTTAATGTTGGAGCACCTCAAGTGTGATAAAAAACACAAATGAATCTGTTTTTCTTGACAGAAACATACAAATTAAACTAAAATATATATTGCATGTACCACAAAATCATTGCAGAATCCAATATTGCATCATATACATAAAACCAAACATTATTAGTTGGTGCATTAGTAAGTGCACAATATGAATTGAAGAGTGCTAAATTATTATCGCTTATTGACATTTGGTAAAACTTCTACACAGTGATCCTTTCTAAGAAACAGAGCATGTTTACTTCAACATATGAACGTAAAAGTCGATGTGTAGTTCCTAGTTGTAAGTCCTGAATTTTACTCCAACCCACAGCTGTGTTTGAGTGTTCCAAACGAAAGGAGTTTGTCATAAGAAAAATGTTATTAAATATATATCTGTTTCTCTATAAAGCATTTATAAGACATCCTGTCCTCCATGACGGATAAGAGCAGTGAGTCAACAGTGACAATTAATATTGAGAAAACTACAACAAAAAACACTATCCAGCCTCATGTCATGGCCTACAAGTTTTTAAGAGTTTGAGAGATTTATGAATAAATCACTTCTAAGACTAAATTATGTGGTTGTTGAAACAGCAGTTTTGATATTAAGTTGGTTTTAAAAGTGCTAAAACATAACTTTAACATTTGCATTCTCTATGGAGTATTATCTATTGTATTGCACTAAGAAAACCCTCACTAAAAGCAACTAAGGCCATTTCAACCCATTTTTCATTCTCATGCTTTTGCTCTCCAAACATTCCACTTTATTATTGTTATTAGTTAAACAAGTCATCAAACAAAAAATGTAAAGAAAGAAAATCATGTCAGAAATCAGTGGACGCATGCATTTTTGGAAACCCCTGTTCTCTTCGGTCTGACCATGCAGCACAGACAACGGCAAACTCCTTGTGTTGTATCAAATAAAAACTAACCAAAGATAAAACTACAAAACAACAAAAGTATGAGAATGATCCAGCCCTAAATGAGACTGTTGTGCGGGAAACTCACTCCAGCGCTGTGACATCATCCGAGTGGAAAATAGCTCCCACAAGAAAACCCTTTGACCAAGGGAACAGTCATTTATCTAGTTCTGGTTTACAAAAAGAGTCCTGTCCAGCAAGGAATTGGCATGAAGTGAACTGTGGGCTGTAATCCACTTGGAGATACAAAGGTACAGAAAGACACAGTTGTAAAGGGCGGCAGGCTGCTTCAGCCCATATGTTTTCTTCACAACCAGGCGCTGTAGTCTGATAATGTCCGGGCCTCAGACCAGGGACCCTGCTCTGCTCTGTGCAGGCACCATCACTGGCACCGCCCCCATGCGCTCCAGCGTGGCCTGGCTCACAGCGTACGAGTGCGTGTGCTGCCCGTGTGTGGACGTCACCACGGGCTTCAGGCTCACAGAGCCGTTAGAGCGGATGGCAGGAGGGGAAGGGGCAGAGTTTGTGGTCACCACTAGAGTCTTAGGAGGAGGCAGAGTGTGACTGCCGTTGGCGAACGCTGTGGAGCTCTGAACGGGCTGTGTGTGTCGGGACAGAGGCGCTGACCCTGGAGCTGCAGCCGCAGAGCTGTGACCATGTGCTGCACTCTGAGAATGTCCATGAGCTCCATGATGTGTCCCATGTCCTCCATGTCCCCCGTGTGTCCCATGCCCTGGGTGTGTCCCGTGGCCCCCATGTCCTGCATGAGTTCCATGCCCTGCATTAGTTCCATGTCCTGAATGAGTTCCATGTCCTGCATTAGTTCCATGTCCTGCATGAGTTCCATGTCCAGCATTTGTTCCATGTCCAGGATTAGTTCCGTGTCCTGGGTGTGTCACGTGCGTGGCCTGGGCTGCAGTGGCAGTGGAGAAGGTCTGCCTTGTGTCTCCGTTGTAGCGCGTGTATGAGTTGGTGTCATAGTTGGGTTTGGGGTTGTGCCAGTAGCGGCTGTTGTAGGTGTTGGTGGAGGTCAGAGTGTCATTCTCAGAAGACGAGGCGTCTGCATGGAATGCCTTCACCGAGGAAGATCTTTTTGGAGGAAGGTCGTCCTCTCTATAACACATGAACACAAATGTGCATCAGGGGTTCAATTCATCCTCCTATGTGTCTAAGCATGCTTTTTGGGCATCTTCTCACAAGTGAAAGAATATTATAAAAGCTAAATTACCATTTAGATTATCATGTATAATTAACGATGCATTAAGTATTAAAACAGTCTGCTATGCTCTGTCAAAATGCAGAATCTGCATAAGTATGTTTCATTTGAGTTAAATCTCATTATAAACCCTCCTGCATACTTAAGAACCATGCTACACTAATGATCTTTTTGATGCATAGAAGACAAATGTAGGGCAAAGAAACATGGCTTGTGATAAGTGAATGTAATCTCAGTTCTACTGTACTGTGTGAACATGTATTTGTTCTATAGCCTAGATATAGAACAGATGTTTCTCCAATCGAGCCATGCATATGAGAAACCATTTATTTTCCTAATGATTCATACCATGATTTCAGACAGCAAATCTACAGAGACAAATTCTCTGTAATCTTTCTCTTGTAATTATTGGAACAAAGGCTTAGAGATTCATTTATAAAAATAGGCATATGTGACAATTATGGTGAAAATCAAATTATACATGACCAAAAATGCCACATATATCACATGAAAATATATTCTGAATTTAGAGAATTTAGATGCCTAACATGAATCAACAAATTACACTAAAGACAAGAAAAAACAAATGACTGCAAGAAAGTCATTTGTGTGTAGTAAACCGGTTGTGGAGTAATTTTTTTCAGAACTCACCTGATTTCGTTGGGAATCTCCTCCTCGTCATATTTGTTCTTGTTTCTCCAGTAGAACAGTGTGACCACCACTAACAGAGCACAGATGATGACAGCCAGAATGCCAGTAGCAATGGTTCCTGCGATGAGCCCCACGCTCTGGGGCTGAGCTGCAGCAGAGACACAAAAGACTGTGTGATTCATGTACTTACAGAGGGGACTTTAGATTCAGAAGTGTAACACTGTTTGACCAAGTCTAACAGGAAAAGAGACATACTCGACAATAACAAACTGTTCATTACACTAGATTTACAAAGCCGTCTTAAGTTGTACTTGTCTCTGGAGCAGTTAGATTTTGTTCATTTACAATTCAGCCTTTTCAGAACTAGGATAAACATTTACCACAACAACAACCAAGTTAGGGTTCGCCACATTAAAAATACTTACAGACAAAATAAGCTGACAAATTTAGTAAAGGGGTAATACCAAAGATCAGGACTAAGAGTTACGCAGTCTGTTTTTCAGTCTCATTTGATCCAATGTTTTCGACAGTGCCCTGACAGACAGACACTTAGCTGTCACGTAGCCTTCAGATTGACCTTCTTTCACTCCGAAACAACTCTTTTCTTTGTGCGATATCACACTGATGCAGTCCTTAAGATGCTCCGTCCTTGTCCCTCATTATTGTTTTGTTTTGTTTTGTTGATCCGTCTGCGAGACAAGTGCCAATCAGAGCCAGACTTTGAGCTGACAACTTCCCCATCAGAGCTGAACAAACAGGGTCGAACCTGATGTGTGGAGACATTAGTGTCACTTCAGCGTCACGATTTAGAGTTGCATGGCAGCTGCTTCTGGTTCAGAGTGTTTCCATAAACAGACATAACCGACATTAAAATAGAGTTAACGCTAATATATGAATATGAATTAAGTTTTTCCCTACTTCCCTACAATTTGTTTGATTTGTAATTTTACTTCTTGGTTGGACATTTGCAGCTGTGTCAGATGTGACATACGTACAGGTAATTCTATAACTGTTACCTAGCAACCATGATGTTAACCCTCAATGCTGTTAATTAGACTTACTAGTGATTTTATTATTTGTGGAATTAATATCTTGAGTTTATAAGATAATAGCACATTTATTTGTTAAATTAATGTTTAAACAGTAAGAAAAATGTGTTCCTTAAGCATAAATTGTACCTACATTTTGAATGAAATTAAGATTCTTTTTTTTTCTTCTTTTAGTTACTTCTGCCACTTAGTTGATGTAAAACTATGATAACTATCCCACTAAACAAAATAGGCTAATGGTTTGAAATAGATGCACTTTAAGCTTCTGGTGAACAAATCAAGGGCCGAGACCTTTATCTAAATACTATGGGTAAAACTTTTTCAGCTCCCTAATAACTACAATAAAAGAAGGCGAAAAGTATAATCAGAGAAAAGTCTAATTTCGTACAATTCAAATAAATATATAAATGTATCCAAATTATGACATCATTATCACTCAGACAAAGCAAGAGCCAGTTTGTGCGCCATATTGGTTCCATGACTTTATAATAAGAAATGTTGACGCTGATTATTGTCATAACCTGGGCCCTTTAACTTAAATATGAGCATCAGTAAATTTCCCTTTTTCCCCATCTGTGTAATATGACAGGTTTATTGAATATTGTTGCGTGATCTGGAGCCCAGTGGCAGAACTTACGCGCTACGACCTGCACGTTGAGCAGACAGGTGCTCTTGCCGATGGTGTTGCTGGAGGTGCACTGGTAAAGTCCTGAGGTGCTGGTGCTGATGTTTCTCAGGGTCACAGTTCCCTGCATCTGGTCTGAAACAAGAACCAGAGCGAAGCAAGCCCACAAAGTTACTATCCAAATCAGGTTATACGTGCAAAATGAAATGTGCAAATTCCTTTTCTTCACAAATGAGATTTTTGGGTTAGTAATTACGCTGCGCACCACTTAGCACTGTTTTGTTTTTCCATGTGCTTTTCGGCACCAAGCATCTACAAAAACATATTCTAACTATTCTTCTCTTTTTTTTTTGCACTTGCACTTTTCTGGTGTCCAAGTGTATAAACAGTTTAGGACAATAGTTGTAACAAGCAGATATTTGTGTCATCAACATCAAAGTTGAATGGTTTGTTGGTTACTCTGAGAAGTTTTCGCTATATCTTAATAAAACAAAGAACATTGTTTGTGCTTTTAAACGTTGACATTTCTGTAATCCCTTTATTTTATTGTAAATATCTTTTGTTTTTTAAGACATGTTCTGCAGTCTACTTGGTTCAGGTCCCCCTTGAAAAAGATCTCAATGGGTTTATTTATGATTTATAAAGTAAATAAATAAATAGAATCACTTCTTAGATACTAATATAAATATGTAAAAAGTATAATGCTTTATATAATATTTAATTAACAAATGATAATATGGTATCATTGGGTGTGTCGTTGCATTTGCTTGTCTTTTCAAACCCCTTGCAGTGCTCAGTGGTGTACAGACATAACATGTTGATGACTGGCAATGGCCACTTCACAGTTGGAAAGGTAAGGAAAGTGCACAAGTGCAATCCAATGCTGAAGACCAAAGGCAGCAACTCGTTTGTCTTTTGTGGTCTTCAGCACGAGATCGACACCACTTACATTATTCACAAACACACTTAGGTTTAAACCATTCATCCATCTTATTTCCCCTCAGGATCAGGGGTCGGCAGGTGGGCTGAGCTTGGACAGGAAGTGGAGATGGCTTCAAATGTATTTTTCAACTTTCACGTGTGTAATTTACCAGCAAAGGTCGGGCAAAAGGGCACGCCGATGGCCAGCTCGTGTGTAGTACCTTGCATGGCGTTGTGGGGCAGTTTGGGCAGAGCGTCCACTTTCTCCCAGGAGTAGGACGGCGTGGGGATGCCTTCCTCTGAGCTGCAGAACAACATGATGTCACTGCCCACGTCGAGGGTGCCCTGGATCCGACACGCGGGAACCGAGGGGGGAACTGGCAGATGGAGACAGATGGGGAGTCAGAAAACTTCACATATACTTGTTTACTTTCAGGGGAAATGGGAAAAAATACACTTGGATTGCTTGCTTGCTACTCAAGTAAAAAGTTACATCTTATATATATACATCTAAGTATTGGAGTACATGTTTAAAATTGTACTTTTAAAATCTAAGGTGCAGAAAATGTGCAGATTTTTGATAACTATTGAAGAATGAAATTAATCAATTTCTTAGTGTTTCTAGACAGTATTTGTTTGGTCAAAGCTACCATGAATGTGCTCAAACATAACCCCTCAAACCAGCTGCAAAGTACTTTTTACTTTTTAGTCCTGTTTTTAAAATGTAGATGAGTAAAAAGTGAAGTAAGAAGTATCAAAATTCACTGAAACACTTTGTAACTTTCCACCAATGGTCTATACTTATCTTTTCCCAATATTTACTGTTACTTTTGAGTATCGACCAGTAAGAGCTTTGGTCAACGAAAAAAGCATGCAATAACACTCAGTAATGTAGTCATTTTGTACAGCTTTACCGTTTAATTTTTGCATTGTATTATGGTTTTATATTTTGTTTTGATTTTATTGGAAAGCATTTTGGTCACCATAACTGAACTACTGATCATTTATTGATGCAGTGTATTTCAGTTAATGTCAGAATATGTAGAATTCAGAATACGTACACATTTGATATTTCATTCAATCATGATCCTCCTGCTAAAAGCCCCAAAAAGCCCTAATTTTGTGAGTGCTTTCCATCCGCAGATTCTGACAATGCAGTCAATTTTCCCAGCCACGGAGGACAAAAAAACAAATACTCTTATAGTAAAAGACTAAAGCATGTTCCTAACGCCTATTGTTAGGCTCTGTTCGCGCTGAGGTGTGACACTGGAAATTACTGTCTGTACTTTTAACTCTCCAGGTGCATCTCAAAAATATGATTTAGGTGTTCTACCAAAAGAAAAAGAAAAAGAAAGAAAAGACCTTGAATTTAAAATAGTTCAGTGCACTTATTATCATTTATTTGTTTTCTTTTACTTATGTCCATTAATGTGCTGCTCTTAGGTAAAATAGCATTATAATCAGAAAAAAATCATACTACAAATGCAAAAAAACATCACCAAAAATAGAAATCATTGACACAGGAAAGAGCACCGTTCTCTCAATCATCTCGTTTACCCAGGACGGTGAGCCCCACGACCCCGATGTTGCGGCCTCCTCCGTCGGGGAAGTTGTTGACGAGGCACTGGTACGTCCCCGTGTCGGACAGCTGGGTGTTGTTGATGATGATGGAGGCACTTGTGCTGGGCATGGTGGCCGAAAAACTCACACGACCATTAAGGTGGTTTGGCAGCTTGAAGACCTGCCCATTCTGGTAGATTATCACCTGGAGTAAACAGAAAATAGCATTAGTTGCAGTTCTTTTGTGGGGTTTCTTTTTAAGGGTGTTACTACAGTCTGCCACTAGAGGGAGACCTTGTACTGCTAAATGGACTCTACAGTGGATAAAGACATGATGAGGAGGCTTTTAAGGCACCAGACAAACACACAGACCAAACTAAAAACCTTTGATTTGAAAGTATCCATTTCTACTTCACTGAAAATCCACAGAGACAATCTAAAAGTCTCCCTCTGCTACTCGTTCTGTGGAGCTCTTCAGTTAAAAGCTTCTTCTAAATGGTATGCATTATTCAAAAACATGTCGAGTTTGAAATATATAAAACCAGTACATGGGTCAAAAAGTAGAATAAGCACTGTATTATAGTATTAGGGTCAAAAGAGTAACGTGTTAGATAATTGGAAATAAAGTCAGAGAGGTCAGATTGAAAGGACAGATGGATGAATGTACACAAAGTGAGAGGATGTGAATTTATAGTTGTACATAGGCTATAGTTGAATTAATGTAAATATTTTATGGAAAAAAATGTGTTTCTCAAACTGGTGGTCAGGGCCGTCAACAGAAATTTGGTGGCCCGGGGCAAGAAGCCTCACACAGGCCCCCTCTAATACAAATAAATAGGAAGAAGGACCAATTCTGGGCTTCTGAGACGCAACAGTTTAGATTTAGATTTATTAAATATTGACTTGGAAAGGGAAACTTTACCAATATACCAATCTTGAAATGTCCAAATCATCAGATAAAACACAAAGAGAATATCATAAACAAAACAATCAAAGAGTCCACTTCAAAAATTTGCTGGATTTAGAATCTATTTAAGCCACATTTTGTCCCCTTTTGGATTAGTCCTGATTCATAACTAGTCAAACAATTGTACAGATCTGTTTTATACCTGGTTTAATCCCAATTAATACATATATCTGTTATAGACTTTACTTGTATTTGAGAAAAATATCTAATTGCGATTCTTCAGACCATTTTTGACATTTGACTTGTGATCATGCTTTACTAATCAGATTCTGTTCACAGTTCACATTTAAAACACATCTAGAAGAATTGACAAAAACACTGAATAAAAGAATCACATACATACATTTTAGGCAGTATTTTGTTGTTTGTGGAGGAAATCATGACAAACACTACTAAATTGATTTCGATTCCATTTAAATTAATCATGTGCCCCCATTCAGACTCCTCAAAATTGATCTTGTCCAGCGTTAAAATAATGCCGGCTGAATTCCATTACTGCACACTGTGATCAAGAGACAAACTTAGCTTCACTGTATCGTTTAACATTCATATTGCACGTTAAATCCGTTTCACAAATGTCTTATCTCCCTGAAAGAAGTGCACGTATCTCTGGAGATTAAACAAGTTTGACACCGCCTCAAATGGAGAGTGACTGGTTTGTTTGAAAAGCCATCGCCTGGTAACAAAATTAGCCCGAACGTCTCATTTGTGCCAGCGACCCACATGCAAAACAGCTCTCACCCTCAGCTGGCTCAAACAAAAGATGAAGAGGACTTAGGCGCACATCATATACACACGACACACGCGCACGAATATCCCAGCCGGCACACACAGGACGGGGGAAATCAGAGAGGCTATTCAGTTTGGTGAAAAGACCCCTCATTCAACCGTTCAAAGCACCAGCCTTCCAAACAACCGGTGCATGTGTGAGTCGCCTATGTGATGAAAATGCGCTTGTGTGTGTGTGTGTGTGTGTGTGTGCGCCCTCTGCTGCTGCTTAGCCGTTATAAATTGCCCGGCTGCGATTTCCTGAGTGTAGCTTTGTCCTCTTTTGTGCAGATGAATAGGCAGCTCCTTTTCTCCTCCAGCGTGATCAATGACGAGAGATAGCAACTGTGGTTACAATGTACTGTATGTGTGAGTTTAACTTCAGGTCTACTATGACATCCTGCACGCCACATGATTAAATTCTTCTTCTTGTGTGGTTACTTCTGCTTTTGTTTATGTTGTCTGGGCTGCAATAAGTTAATGGATTAAGCACAACCGGTCGATTATTGAAATAACTGTCAGCTAATTAAGTAATCGAATAAGCGTTAACTGGAGTCTACATAGGTTCTAAAACATTGCATGAGCTGGGAAAAGCAGTTTTTAGACTCCAGTTGAGCTACAGTTGCACGAAAAGGACGAGGAAAACTCTTTTGCCCATAAATGTTCTCCTTAGACGGCTTCACTTCCGCTTCGTCTTGGTCAAACTTTGTAAAAATCTCTACATCACACGACAATTGTGCTCTGACTAATCGAAAGGATGATTGCTAGACTAATTGATGAGCAAAATGGCCATTAGTTGCAGGCCTAATGATGCCCTGTGCTGTTTTTAAATGCAGCCAAAGACAATAAAACTATTCTATTCAATACATTATACAGTAACAATACATGACAATACATTAGCGACCCTTTCCTGGTGCTTTTAAAGTGTATACATTGCACTCTAAATCCCTAAAAAATGCAATATCCTGACATCTTATTTACTTTCTACCTTCTAATATCGTCAAGAATGCTGCTGGAGATGTTTGTGAGAAATATTCTTGTTAATAAAACCTTGTACATATAACTGACATTGACAATTAAAATGATGTGATCTTGATAAAATTGTTGTGCTCTCAACTAATGTGAAGCTGTATAAATATCAGTTGGAGGCTAATTCACTAACGTCAACGCAATATACGACTTTGTTTGGGATTTAATTTTTCTTCAATCAACATTTATAAACAGTCAATTATGCAAACTGTGTTTTTGCTAAGCATATGAGATAGTTTTTCTTCAAAACTACTCTGTCTTGTCTAAATAACTGACCAAATCGCAAATCCACAACCTTAATAGAGATTTAAAATGAGTATGAGACAATAAAAAAGATTATTAAAAAACAAATCAATCCAGAAATACATTTGTAGATTAATTTATCTTGATCAACTCTACAGACTCCTGCCCTCCATCTGTAATTACAACT
Source organism: Rhinogobius similis (assembly GCA_019453435.1). Classification (NCBI taxonomy): domain Eukaryota; kingdom Metazoa; phylum Chordata; class Actinopteri; order Gobiiformes; family Gobiidae; genus Rhinogobius; species Rhinogobius similis. The sequence continues at coordinate 24,004,308 of CM033625.1, forward strand.
TCAAATCCTTAAATGTCATGAACCATGCTTTTTCTGCCGCCCCCATTGTCCCGAGCGTGGACTTTATTTGCCCTCTTTGTCAGTTGGAGTCACAGGAACAGACTCCCATGACCTAACGACATAATCTGCATGCTGTGTGAAAGCGATCCGATCAATGAGCAGCAGCAGCATCACATTCACGACTCGCTGTGCATGAATGAACCGGGATTAGAGCGCCGCACTTTGAGCTCACCTGGAGCTATAGAAGGCATGACAAACTTAAACAGACGGACAAATCGACACGTTGTTGTATAAATATGCTTTGGCAGGTCGAAATGTCAGCTTTGTGATGGAAAGTATGATAGCTTTGCAGTGATGAGAGTAAGAAGAGAAGATGTTGGAGCCGACGGGGCTTCCAGCTGGAATGTATACTTTATATTGATTTCTCCACATCAGAATCAGAAAGTTTTACAGCCAACGTCAGAGAACAGTTTCACAAAAAACTAGGGATGTGACCTACTTTTGGTGCAAAAAAAAGAAAAAAGAATATAAAGTATGATAAGGCAAGCGTAACATGAGGTAAGGAATAAAGACTGAATATAAATACAAAATGTAATATATCTGTTATTCCAGATTATTGTGGAATGTGGAGAGTAGTTATGAACATATAGCATTTTCCAGTATAATTTATTTTGTTTATGGAATTCTGATAAAGACACAGGCACCTTATTTATATCGAAATCACACATAAGTAGAAGTTTTAGCTTACCCAATTTGTTAAATATGAAGTTGGGGATACAGTACCATTAGAATGACTTCAATTTCATTTTATAATTCAAGAAAAGACTTTTTGTGAAAATAAAATTGAAAGTGCTGATATTCTTTTTTTTATTGTGCTGCAGTCCAATATTTCTGGACCAAAATACAAAATTGGATCAAATTAACTTTTCCATCTATCCCATAATATCCTTAAATAGAGATAATATAACTTTTGGTATTCCAGTTAAAATTAAAAAGAAGAACTTTGTATAAAATTAATCTTATTTCTTGTCAAATGTATCTACAAATCTAAAATTCAAAAATGACCCCCAACTTAGCTTTTTTCAAAAAATGTATTGAAATTATATATAAAATCCTTGAAATATGTGAAAGGACCTAAAGCTCAAAAACTGTATTCTTACATGTGTGAAATCCCACCCCTTGAACTCAGGACTCAAGCTGAAAATGGGCTCCACCTTTGTTAAACTGTACTTTTTATGATTTCGTTTACTGTATTATGTATTTTTTGTAATTTGTAATAAAATGTAAGAAAATAAAGTTTAGGGAACGCCGTAGTCTGTTTCAGTCACAATTTACTGAATCTCGAGGCGAGAGGACGTGTTTTACTGAGCTCACGATATGTGGTGTTTTCGAAACAAATCGACTCCCAAGGCTGTCCTGCTGCAGCAGCTGAGGGAGGAACTGAGAGAAGCACAGGAGCAGAAATGCACTCTGTTGGAAGATCTCCAAAACGAGCGAGAGGAGAGATCCGCTCTGCAAACTGCTCTCCAGGAGGCTGTGGACAGCTCCAGGTCCATCCAGGAGAAGATGACCCTGGACTCCAAAATCCTCGCTGAGGCCTTAAGGGAGAAAGACCAGGAACTGAAGGTGGTCACGGCTCAGAACCAGAGTCTAAAACTGACAAACAGAGACATGCTGGCCTCCATCTCTCAGATGGAGAGCAAGAGGGAGCTGTCCAAAATGCTGATGGACTATCTCAAAATCAGCTATGGACAGCTCAAAGTGACCTGCACCAGATTGGAGGCTGAAGTGTCCACAGCCAAAACAAAATCTGGAGGAGCAGAAGCTGGTCATGAAAAGAGACTTTGACCAGAAGGAGAAGGAAGCTACAGCGCTGCAGAAAGATCTGTGCGAGGAGAGAGAGAGGAGCGCAGGTCTGCAGGAGGAGGTGAAGCAGCTGCTGGAGGAGCTCAAGCTTCTGACGAGCTCTGCAGAGGAGGAGAAGGTCCATGTACAACTGAACATGGACGAGCTGAAAAGCAAGATCAGCACTCTTCAACAAGAGCTGAACGAGGAGCGACACAAAAACCAGGAGCTGCAGGAGCAAGTGAAAATCCAATTTGAGACTGTGTCCAGGGCCTTCAACGATGTCTCCCACAGTCTCGGAAAATTGGAGCCCGAAATGAAGAACCTCCAGCAGGAGAACAAAGCTCTGAAGGCATCTGCCTATGAGGCCCAGGTCCATGTGGATATCCAAATGCAGGATCTGAGGAAAGCGCTTCAACACGAGCTGAGGGACGAGAAGCAGAGAAGCCAGGCACTGCAGGAGGAAGTCCATCAGCTGCAGAGGCAGAGGAGCGCACACCAGGCGGAGATCCAGAGCCTGAAGGCAGCTTTGGAGAAGCAGACAAAAGACGTGACCGAACCCAAACCCATGATGAAGAGGAAAGCCACGTTCCTCCTGAGACCAGGCCAGGCTCCAGTGATCACCACTGAACTGGAGAAAGCCTCCACAAAGAGTGAGGTGAGCAGAGCAGCGAGGCACGAGATTCAGACTGAGGACAGGCCCGGCATCAGGCACACCAGAATCGTGCTCAACCCGTAAAGCAAGCCTCCCAAGGCCTCACAAACTTGCATTGAAAAAATAAACAAAAAAAAATCAAAACAAAACAAGAGTATGTGTTTTGTGTGATGTTTTAAACTTGATAACACTAGGAATGAGTAGAAGTTTGACCAGGTATCGATGCAATAAACACTTCTGGGGTCTCATTTGTAAAACTTAACATGTACAAACAAACAAAACACAAACGCCCAAAAACTTCCTCAAACTTGTTCACTTCTCATGTCTCTGAGCTCAGATTGTCTTTTGCTTCAAAAAGTTGAATTTTTGGACCGAGCAGTTGTCTTCAATCTTGCATTTAATCATTTACAAGAATTTTTATAGCAAAAAAAAAAAAAAATCACAAAATTGAAATTCTAGATAAGTTTAAATTGTTTTAAAATATATTTGAAAAGAAATAAATATTTATTTACTTTTGGGTGCTTTTGACTTGTTTAAATGGTGTTTTTTCTCATTTCAAGGTAAAATTATTTGCCAATGGAGTAAGTATTTTCCCTAGCTCACTGAGTTTTTTATTTTTAGTTTAAGCAAAAAGCATCTTGTAACCAGTCCAAAATGTGATGAATTCAGTGATATTTTCTACATAAGCAATTAACTCTAAGATTATTATTCTGAAGTCTAAATGACATTTTTGTCTGATCATGACTTAGTCTGGTTGGTAGGGAACTTGTGATAAATTGTTTTTCATCGAGTTAGAAATAAGGCATTTTATGTGTAAAAATGGCCAGAATTACACTTACCGTAAAATGCGGGTTATAAGCCGCTACTTTTTTCTCATGATTTCAACCCTGCAGTTTATACAGCGATGCAGCTAATTTATGTATTTTTTCGCAAACAGCCTCTAGGGTAGAGTTTAGATCAGGCTCAAAAATTCAAGTCTGACCTGCCCGAGCCCGCGCCCGTACTGTCTGAACCGGCCTGGGTACGATTCGACTCTCGCCCGCGCGGGTATTGTCCGAACTTGACTCGAAGTTATTTGCTGCATGATTGACCGGCCGCACACGTATGTCTGAACCCGAACCGAGCCTGTGCACGTGTAGAACCAGAGTTACGTAAACTAAGTTCAGAGCAGAGGTTTATTGGCAGAATAAGTAAGTAACTAGTGTTTAGTGTTCTACCTGCACCAACGGGACGTCTCCTGTACCAGACGGGCCTGTTCCTCCGCTGACGCTGGCCCACATGATCTCTCCCTCACTCCTTTCTACTCTTTCTCTCTCCTCCGTTGCACTCATTTTTCTCTCTCCTCCTCCGTGTAGCAGCCGCGCACTTTAAGGGTCTTTTCTCACTTCACATATTTTGACCACTTATTCGAGGATGAGGAGGAAAACAACACAGCACTGGGTGCACACTGCGCTCTTTAGCGTGGAGCGCATGTTACAAAACACATGCGCGCCTCTGTCACGTGCGCTTGCTCGTCCTGAACCGGCACGGCCCGGCAACGTAAATGTCTCAACGTGGCTTATAGTCAGATGCGGCTTATATATGTACAAAGTTGTTTTTCTTTGAAAATATGGCTGGTGCGGCTTATACTCGGGAGCGCTCAATAGTCTGCATTCTACGGTATTTGGGACATATTGACCTCAATGTAAGAAATACAGCAAGAAACATAACAAAAGGTCAACTTACAACTTAATATAAATAAATCAAAGTCTCTTGGATAAGATATGGGACTTTGTCAATTATTTATGGTGAGACACAACAGGTAAAACTCTTTTTTTTTTTTTCCCCAGTTTTTTATTTATTGGTCAGTTTGCTCTCTCAACGTATCGGCTTTAATGTGGAAATAACAAACTTATCCAATCTGCTCCTAAAGATGTTTTATTCTTCCATTTAATACACTTTACATTGTTCAAACGTTTTCTTAAAATGCATTTTTCTCCCCTCGGGACACAAAGATCAGCCTTAAAGTAGATCCCACACAAACCAAACTTTACAATCTTGGACTCAACAAGATTTTGATGAAACATACAGAAGGATTTTTTGATACCTAATTCTAAAACTGATTAATTGAAGTCAAACAAATGAAGCGAAATCAGAATTTTTAGGACAGTTATCAGTCCAGTCGAGTTTACTAAAAAACGAACATCCAAAATCCGCTCTGTAATTTTTTAACTATATGGACATGATAACAGTATTTATCCAAATGTATTATTTTTGTGGCTATATTTAACCCTAATTTCACTCGAAAAATAGTTTTTATGGCAGATTGTTTTTATGACACATCTTTTTATATTTCATTTTTAGATGATCAATTTAAATTATAAGTCCTTAATGGAAACAGGTGACAATACGTTTATTTAGGGTCATCATCCATTTGGGTCAGTGGCAAACAGTTTCTTAAAGTATACAAAATTGTTAAAGATTTACATACATAGCAGGAAAAGAAAAATAAGTACTTTTGTTTGTGTCCATTATGAGACGTAGATGTTACTTGTTTGAGCCTCTACAGCGTAAAATCTTATAGAACAAAATCACAAACATTTCCTCCTTAGCGCAGAGAAAGGTATCACGATAAATATTGAGCTTAAACAGTATTGTTCCTTCTCATTTATTGAAGGATATAGTAATTATCGTGACAGGCGTATTTCTGGGTGATTTTCTCTCTTTGCCATTTCCAAAGTGTTGGGTTCAAACTTCAGACCAGATCACTTAAATCTAACAATTCTTTGTTTGACATTTTTGGTGACTACGACGGGTTGTTTGTCTGCGTTTAACCCTGTGACAAATTGGCTTGGATGATTAGCGGCTTGACTAGACTCCAGATCTGGCAACCTCTACTTGGAATAAGCAGGAGATTATCGATTGAACTTTATAAACCACAAAGAAAAGGTTGTATATTTCTATAACAGGAACTTTACGGTCCTGTTATAGAAATATACTGAGTACATCATATCAATTACTGCGGCTCGCACTTGCAGTTTTGTAGCGTTAGTGAAGACAAAAGCGATAATGACTTGGAGAGCAGTGAGTTGAGGCAAACATGCTATAATTTGCTGAGTGTGTCGTTCTACATGTTCTATTTATCATCTGTATCTGTGCTCATTCGACTCTGCCTTAAACACCCATGTTAACCGCTCTATGGAGACCTGTCCCACTTACGTACACGGACCAGTGCAGTGTATCAGATAAGTGCTTCTCATTTCTATAGTGTCCATGTACCACTGTAGTATTTAGCGATAAAGGTCATATGTTAAATCAATATTTGGAATTACTGTGATAGCCACCAGCTTATATGCCACTCTTTATCCATGGGATTTTTTTTTTTTTTAGAGTAGCATTAGCGCTTTTCCTTTTGCCTGTTTGATGTTTTATCCAAATCTATGACCTGGGATTTCTACCACCATAACAACAGCTGAACTGATGTTTTTTTTCATGTAATACAAAATAAAAGTGGATCACAGTGGGATCAAATTGAGAGCTTAAACTTAGATGAGTTATGGCTTAAACCAATGTGATCCAGCAATTTCGGTCACTTTATTCAGCATCATCAACATCGATCGGAAATATATGAGCAAAATAAAAAGCAAAATAAAGCACTGTTGTTGCTTTTTGTGTTAATAGTTGTCAATGGAGTTGTGTGATCTGGGAAATTCTTTTCATTTTTAACACAAACACAGGAATATTCTAAAAGTTTTTGTTGCTTTTTGCCACTTTTAGTCTTGTGTTTATCGCCTTACGTTGCGTTTTTGTCCTTTTTTGTCACGTTTGTATTGCTTTTAGTCATGTGTTTGTGGCTCATTTTGTTGCTTTTAGTGGCGCTTTGTTGCTTTCAGATGTGTTTTGTCACTTTCAGTCATGTTTTTTTTTACTTACACATATTTTTGTCACTTTTGGTCGAATTTCTTTACGCTTTTAGCCTTGTTTTGTCACTTTAAGTTGCATTTTTGTCACTTGTTTCAGAACACACCTTTGAGCTTTGCCAGTTGCGTCCATTCAAATTGCAATTTTGATTCGATTTTGATTAATTGCCCAGCACTAGTTTTTTAAATTGAGGTACAGATACAATCTTCAGATACAATGTCTTATTCATTTAAAGGTGCACTATGTCACTTTTCTGCATGGAGAATACGCCAACAGCTTGTCTCTGAATCAAGCAATGTGGTAACATAAAACAATGAATTATAGTAAAATAACTATGTCTCCATGTAGATGTCTTTTTTCGCTTTGCCTGAAAAGTTCCCCGATATGGCATTAAACATACACAACATGTTTTTCAGGGTTGTCTCTCCACAGATCTGACCTGATAAATTTAACGGTATACTGTGAAACATTCTTGGCAAAGCAATAACATGTCCATAGAAACAAGTACGAAGCATCCATCCAAAAAGTTACACAGCTTTAAATGTTGCTTTTCCGTTGTTTATGTTAAGTTTTCCTGATTTGTACATGGTTTAGTCCTAGATTAATCCAGGTTTGGTCTCAATTTAGAACTGATTTAGTCTTTAGTATTGTTTATTTACTTTTACTTACAATCATTTGAGCATCTTTGGTTGGCATTTGTTGGCATTTGAAACCCAAAGTATTTATAATTCAAAAACGTCCCCTCCTTGTTTTCCATGTACTACTTTACCCCCTTCGTGTGTCCGGAGCATGACATATTTAGTCTCTGTGTCCACTGCGTTAACTCACATCTACGCTGCCATCTCCCGCCTCACATGATCAGCCTGGCTTTGCCGTCATGCCCAGGCGAAAGGAGGTCATGGCTGGACTTCAGATGGCAGGCGGCCCTAAGATCTCTGCTGGACTGTGCACTGCTGGCCCCGCGCTAAACCTCTGCCACATCGCCTCGCAAAACCCTCCATCCAAAATACCAGCGCTGTGCCCGCAGCCTTGGTTCAGCTATACTCTCGACAATGAGCGCCGTAGCAGCCAGATGCACATCCCAGAAAAAACGCAATAGTCTCGTATGGTTTTATGGATCATGCAGCTCAGATCTGATTGACCCTAGAGATACTTTTGGCTCAAACGTGAGTCCTTCTTTTCAAATAAAGCCCAAATAAACCCCTAAAGCCCACAGCCTCCCTTCAATTTACTGTCTGTAAGCTGCACTGTTATCTCTTCCAATCCTCTGAGGCATGCTCTGAACAATATGGCACATGCTCCGTTTTACAAGCATCAATCAAATCACTGTTTTAGGCTCATGGCAAAGTTGTCATTGTGTGAAGTACAGTATAAATGCAACACGTGATGACTAACCTATATTGCCCGACCAGCCAAAAATACACAATTCTCGAATGCTTTGCAAAGAGATCTTACTCACAGTCTGCAATGCGTCATAGTGGTCTGGTGTTAACATCAATGGGAAATATGACTTTTAAGAAATTGCGTGGTGGATTATGTGTATTTCAAACACAACTAATTCAAGTCATGTCACAATTAAGCTGTAACAGACAGTGTTTATATAGCCCAGACGGATTGTTTTTCCTGTTATGCACTTTGAATTGCCTTGTGTACGAATTGTGATCTACAAATAAACTTGCCTTGCCTTGCCTTCTATTAATGTTACAATAAAGCAGGCGGCGCTTCTAGCATTGTGGTAGCATGTAGCATGTTTTCTTTTCTTTATTGTCATATTTGTATCTGGCACAATACAACTCAAAAATCTAAATAAACACCTTTATTTTAGAATCAGAATCAGAAACGGTTTATTGCCATTGTCAGTGATCAAAATTCACAAACATAGGAACTTGCTTCGGTATGAGGTGCAACATAAAACAATGAATAAAATATATAAAAGAGGCATGCATAAAATTAAGAATAAAATTGACTAAGATAGATAGACTAAGACTATATACAGAAATGTACAGTTGGCAGATATAAATATCAAGTAATATAGCTATTAAATTAAAAGGTCAAAAAAGTTGTTTATTTTGGGTAAATTATACATAACTTTTGGTCTGAGTCTGCCTAGTGTGATGTCATTCATTTGTTTTTACTGTAATTTTCAACAATTTTTTCAACTTTTCTCCACAAACTATGACTTGATTTATGTAAAAGTAGAATTCTTATGTACAATAGGTATTAATACACCAAATGTGAAAATCGTTCAAACCTATCGCGCACTTTAGCAGTATATGAGCAAAGCTCAAGTAACAGTAAAAGAAGCCTGAGTTAGTTCTAAATGATGGACGACCAGTGAGCTTGTCCGATTCCCGTGCGTCACTGAAACACACAAACCTGATTGTACAACTCTTGAGTTTAGCCTGAAAGAATATACTGAGAGAACCAGTCTGGATCCCAGGCAACAATCTATCCACGGGGTTCAAGCTATGGCAACGTTCCTCCATTGCCTATTAAGCCATTCAATTCAAAACGTTATATATTCTGAATGGGGAAAAATCCTCACAAAAATCACTAGAATTTAACTTCACACATCCAGCTACAAGAGTCCTTCAAGATAAAATACTGGACAACAAGAAGAAGACAAGCTTTTAACATGATAAATAATAATAATTGTAAGCATATTTTTGTTAATATTACCTTTGTATTGAACATTTGTTGTCTTTAATTATATTCAGTACTACACATTCTACACAAATCTTAAAGCATTTTGATTTTGCAAGATCTTATGGCATCTCTCAGGTAATGTCTAAACATCTTTTTAAAAAACATGTCTTAGTGAATGTCTAGCTACTATATATGAATTTGTACGCTTTTTGGCATTTTTAAAATGATATTAAAAGCATACATTCTTGTTTCTTTGGATATTGTTGGTGCGTTGCTGATCTGTTAACTCCACTTAGCACATTTATTATGAGCTTGCAGAGAACACCTGTACATTGGCAAAGCAAGGCGATCCGCTAAATCACTGGAGAGGAACACGATGTTTCAGGGATATTAAGTTTCTATATTGAGAAAAGAACCTAAAACAAGAGCAGCTGAAAATGACTGTATGCAGCTGCTGACTGTGCATAAGTTTGTCCCGAGAGAAAGGCCAAGCCAATAAAGAGGAGTTCATCTGAGCCGATCGATCGCTGGATCACGTTAGTGTAATAAAAGATAGAAGATCAGAGCAGCAGGCACAGGAATTCTGTTACAACAAGTCACCACAAAACACCTTCCTTCAAAGCCTTGTGTGTTTGAAGACCTTAATTGAACCTGAAAGAGTTTTTGCTGGTGAGAATGGGAAGAGAGCTGCACAAAGGTCCAAAACATCACGGATAACGTAAATGTATTTCAAGAGTCTCTCTAAAATTTCAGGAAGTGTTGCGGCATAACTATTCCCAAAGTTGCTGATGTCTCTCCGCACTCTTAATAATTAACTTATTTACCCCCACCAAACTGGTTAATTTCCACACACTGATACTAAGAAGCTGCATGTTGATCGTTATTATGGGTTTCTTATGGGTATTTTGACCTTTTCCAGGAGAAAATACATTGTTAGAATTGGTAAATCTTTATCCATTGTTGCTGGTGTCTTTAAGGCCCACAGTTTCCAACAAGGGAGAATGGCCAAGCAGCAGAAGATTGATGAATGATTGCTGCAGTTTGAATTTATTTAGACACATTTTAGCTGAATGAGCAAACATATTAAACTATTTGCAGTCCAGTCAATGCAACAAAGTAAGGTCAACCAAGTCAGTGATCTTTCATAAAGCATTTGAAAAGAAACAAGGTTGAATTAATACATCTGAAAAGCCAGGAACAATATAAACAATTTTTATACCATTACACAATTATTTAATGTATGTTGTATCATGCAAAGGTCAAACTATCATTGTGTAGCACTGGCAAGAGCTTGTAGTGTTGCGGTATTGTTATCCGGGTTTTAAAGAGGATCAAGCACAACTGTGAAACTAAATCTATTGTTGACAGTGATTTTTGACAGTGTGTGGCTGCGTGCGTGTGCCGTGTGTGTGTGTGAGTGTATGTGTGTGTGTGAGTGTGTGAGGGAGAGAGAGAAAGCGAGAGAGAAAGAGGGATTATATCACACCTCGCTCTGCAGAGGAGAGAGGTCAGCTCATGTAATCACAACTACAGCCTGACGGACAGATTATCATAGAAAACATGGCACCCGGATACAGGTAAGGCTTAGGATACCCACCAAGAGTATATATAGCCACTGTGTATAATCTCAAGTAATGAATGAACAGCAGACAGTCTTTTGAAAACTAAAGTGCAACAGGGTTAAAGGTAAACGTAGGCCAAACCATACAGAAACAAAATGAGCAGCATATTTTCATCGGGATGTTGGCAAGAGATGTTAATTGCCGTGGTGGAAAAATGGGTGAGAAATAACCAGGACCCTTCTGTCATGATGTATCTGACTCACAAAATGAATGGTTAAAGTAGTACAAAGCTGGTAGTTAAAGGGGGGCGGTATGTGTAATAAAGTCAAATCTGTTTTGTGTTGTAAAAGGAGCTTGTATGGCATTGCTATGTTTTGTCTGCATCGAATTATAGAGCGTTTTATTCTCCACAAAGCAGGAAGTGCAGTGTTAGTATGCTAGTTGTTGTTAGCACGTATAAGAACTCGGCGGTTTTTAAGGTGCTCAAAATGCGTTAGGTGAGCAATACACATGGACTGTTGGAAACTAGTTCTGTTTTTCACGTTTCTAAGACATTACTTTAAGACAACATTAACTTAATTTAAGGAACCAAAAATTTTCAACTTCTAATAAGGCACTAATCATACCTGCTTGTGGCCATACCTGCTTGTCAATGTAAATAGTAACATTTTTATAGTCAATAAAATGATCTCCAACCCAAAAAAACATCTTAAAATTTGGCTAAATGTTTTTTTTTAAGTTTTAGCAAGATGTGTTTTTTCCTCTATCATGATAATCTATAATGACTAGGGAATGTATCACTTTCTGAAAAATTACAACACTGTATCTGCAAGACATGTTTTTTATGCATGACTTTCCCTAACTTTCTGTTCACTAAGATCCACAAAGACACTTGTAGAATCACAACTGTCAGTCGGAGAACTGAACCCACAACCTTAAGGCCACATGCTAACAACTCTTTGCGCCCAACCTCATAAAACCCAGTTCACACAAATCCAAAACGCATTCATTTTGTGTCCCTGTAAAGGCAGACAAACAAGACCAGCTCATACTGAAACAACACCGTGCATTGTTTATGTATCTGTCAGCAGTGATATCTAGATCGTCTTTAACACACTCCAGATGTCCGCCACACTTTCCCACTTACATTATATAGTCCATAATACACAGGCTTTTAAGTCCAGGGTTAAATTAAGACATGGTGACAAAACATACAGTGTGGTTATGAGGTGACACATAACAAGCACGTCGGAGAAGTTGTCACGTCAAGTGCCTAAGGACTCGCGCCGTATATCAAGGTCTATATAATAACACGGTGCATAAAGTGAGAAGATTTAATAGTGTGACTGAGTGGTCTGTGAGAGCGGCTAATGCAGGTCGTGACAGACTTGTGTTGAGTTAATTCTTAATGGCTTTTAGCATCAACTTTAATCACCGGCGACGTTGCCTTCCTCTAAAATGACCTTGTGCGGGAGGCACTTCATTTGTCAGTGCCCACCTCACTGAACTCACATCAAACCTATAATGGGGCTGTAGAGGCACAAGTTACATGCATGTGTGGTCAGGGGCACAGGGCGACAACGCACAGATGAGATATGAACACACGGAGACTGTGCATGCGTTAACAGGCGTGAGAAAGCATCTGGTGAGAGCTGGAGATGCAGGAGAAGAGGAGAAAGTATCATTGAATTCAGTAGTGAAAAGGGGGTCCTAGTTTGTTCATTTACAACAAAGTACAACAAAGAAAGAGTTGCACATTTTCATCCATTACTGCCAACTTATATATTGCATTTACTGGTAATTCTACAACTAAAAGGAAACTTTAAAAATGTTCTAAATGTCTTTGTTAAATCATACAATTTCAGTTACATTTTTATTAACACTAGGGCAAAATTAATTGCATTCATGTAAATCGCAAAAGCTGCAATTTTCTAATTTTCATAATTTGCTTCTCAAACAACAAAATATCCTGTATAAAAACTGCAAAACATTAGAGCAGTACAAACATTCTCATATTTGTCTGCCAGTTTTAAGACCTATTCAGTCTCTTTGTCAGTTCTCTTGGATGTGTTTAAAATGTGAACTTTGAACAGAATCCTATTAATAAAACATAACTCACAAATCTAATAGCAAACGCAATATTAGTCAGAAAGATTGCATTTAGATATTGTTTCCAAATAGTGCAGCCCTAATTAGCACAATATTACACTTTTTCCCGCTTCAGGTAAATTTCATCTACCTGCACCACAAGACTTACTGTATTTCAGTTTTTTTGTTTTGGGGTTTTTTTTTCTGGCCAGGGGGCTTTATTTGACAGGTACTATTTTACAGGTGTAGCGTGAAATGGGGAGAAAGTGAGGAGAAATGGCCAGGGGCAGTAATGGAACCCACATGGGTGGTTGTACCCACCCATTTGTAAAGCCCTTAACCACTGCACCACCAGCGAGGCACACCATTGGACTTCAAATCAAGTTTACTTAAGCTGGGTTTTATATTGTTTGTACTCCCAGAAATGGGCGGGATTTCCTAGATGCTGCTTCACTCCATTTACGTACGGAATGAAGAAATTACAGTCCAAGCTTTAGAGCTGCAGAATACCAAAATTTTGATGTGTACGTTTTGTTTTTTGTCCACACCAATTGCAAACCTGAAATAAATAGTCAGATATGTCCCTCTCTTACATAATAGGATGAGAGTGCTTGCTTTGCCATTTGAAGAAGCTGTTTTAAAGCGGTACAAGCTCGCAAAAAGTATGCAAGTGAATCCTAACAATGTGCCAAAGGTTTTGTGAAAGCGAGGCAGTTAGATCAATGTAAATACACTGCATCTCACTACATAACATATTAAACTTCTAATGCCAGATGTCCTTGTTTGTTCACATCAATCATGACACTGGACCAACGGACCTTTCTAAATATCACGTGCAGTTACATAAAAGTACGCAAACCGAACTTACCATATGCATTACGACACAGCATGAAAACACGCGTCACCTGTTTTCACCGAATCACCAGCTCTCATCCATGTGAACGTGACATGATTACATTCACACATTCTATACAGCTTTAACACAGGTGTGCGCATAACCCGGTGAGGTGTGTGACCGCCTATGTGTCAATTATGCATACATCTTTTTACACTTTGCTGATGGCCACGTCGATGCGATATAAATAAGCCTTGCATGTGCACACGGACCAGCAGCCTCTTTGCCTGACACTGGTCTGTGACTGTTTCTCTTTCTGTGTGAGCGATGAGAGAGAACAGCTGCGTTCTAGAGCCTGTAGTGTGGGAGCAGTAATTAGTGCATAAGATGATTGTATTATTTGGATTAGTTGGTTCAAAGTGGAGGGAGGCAGGTGAGCGGATCCGGCCCGCAGCTGCACTTAAACCAGTCAAACGGAACCACAGACGAGGAAAGAGGGCCAAGGGGTCAGAGCGCAGCGAAGGTGAGAGATGTGACGCGGAGACGTGCCAAACATGAGCAGAGGGGAAGTTTTGATGAACTTTGTGTGTTCAAGTGAAAGTGCTATGTGTTCGCAGAAGATAAATGAGTGGGATTTGCACATCGCATGAAGAACTGGTCGCTCGCATGCAGTGTTAATGTTCAGTTTGTGAAGATTTTTTTCTTTTACTTTATAGCTACATGCACCAGGGCCGACCCGTGGCATAAACAAACTGAGCGGTTGTTTAGGGCCACAACCATAATGTTCTGATGGGCTATCTCCAAATCAGAGCGAGAGGGAGAGAGAGCCTAAGTCTGCCTCAACAACTGATACAAACCACACCAAGTCAAGTTGGATCATTAAAACACTAGTTAAAATGTACTGTCAAAATATATCCATCTACATCAAAACTCTATCTTTAAATCCAACATAAAACCTGGTAGAATACAATTAGCCAATGATGAATTACGTAGCCTATTCAAATGATGAGTTAAAATAAAATGCACAGAATACCAGAAATTACATGTGATTAATGGAAGTTTTCTTGGGTGAGGGCCCCCATCCCCCCATTAAATATGACTAGGTTATATCTCATTTTAAAAACAAACTGTAAAAATGTAAATTCTCTACAGATTCTGAATAATTTTTCCACCCTGGTCCTCCTCTGATTATCAAACAGTGTTTGTTAAATGGTGGGCCACAATCAAAATCTTTTTTAGGATCACCAAATGTTTAAAGTCAGTCGTGATAAGCACCATAATAAATCACAAAGCACAACAACAAGGCCGTATTAAAATGCATGTTTACAATAGATAATCTTAAATTGAAAGGTTTTGCTTTGGATCAATCAAATTTTCATTTTTGTAATTTGTGCATGAACCTTTTTCAGCAGTTCTTTTTTTTCTGTCCTGAAGGCTTTAAACCACTACACTACTGATGAGCACCTTTTTCAGTATTTTCATGTTGCCTTTTTGAATAATAAACACGTGGGGTTGGTGTGTATTTTCTTCACAATGTATAATTGTGAAGAAACAAGAAAAATCTTGTCAATATTTTGTTGTATGGTCACATCTTCAGAAGTGAGAAATACCAACATTGTCTTAATAAAAATATACATTTTAGCAAATGTGGTTCATTTCACAACGTAGCCATTTTTTTCTCTCTTTGCCAAAACAAAAGCAGACATTTTACAACTAGAAAAGACACATGACATTTGTATTGTTTAACACAGTGACAGATACTACTGCTCAAAGGTCACTGCTATCACTCTCTACACGCTTGATCTGTTTCTACAGGTTTCAGAAAGGTGTGATCAGATGCACCACAAAGCCAATAGGTCACGTTCTGCTTCTTAGTCTTAGAGATAGCACTGACAGCTGTAATGTTTTTATTTAATTCCTATAAATCCATAAAAACATGTGCACAATGTCATGGACTGTTAAGTGAAAACTAAATACATTTGCATGAGTCAAGCTGTGTTTATCCAATTCCAGTCACAATGATCGATCAGTAAATCGCTGACAATATTAGCATTAGTCATGGGATCAATACCCAGTGTTAGCTTATGGTGCAGTGCGCTCCGCTGTAGACAGCAGCTGTAGATGCATTGTGTGAATGCTCCAGTCTTTAAAAGCTCAATTTGGGTAATTTTGGCCCGTTTATGTCTCTTGGTGCTGTATCTGACCACACCTGAATGGCTAACAGTCATTGTTGTACCTGTTTGGACTGAAAGGTTGGCAGGACATCCACATGATGCATGTACAGTGATGGTGCAAAACAGTTTATGACACAAGCAAATGACAATGAAGGTGAAGGTGTTCTGTAAAACCCAACAAGTGCATTCTGCAGTAGTAGGTTATGTTCATGTTTTTAGAACAGCTTCACAAGAAGTAAAAACAATGTGTCCCACCAGGTGAGGTCATGGGGTGGAGCTGTGATTTTAAAGTCTCATCTTCACCTGATTATTTCAGAGCTCAAATTGCTCTTGTATAAAAGCAGCCCTATTTAAAATACCTTGCACACTTGTTTGAGGTCACAAAAATTAGGGAAGAATATAATTATACCTGCTTTCTAAATAAATATGCTCAAGTAATGCAAAATATAGAGCCTTCAAACTATTGGTAAAAATGTGTGCTATTTTCTAGTTAAACAATTGAAACTTGAGTAATGACTTATTTGTATCTGTGTATCTGGCCATGCTCTTGAGTTTGTTTGTTTTTTTCCATCTCAATCATCTAAAAAAAAAACCAAATAAATAAAAAATAAATAAAAGGTTTGGTTAAGTGGGAGACAATCTCGCAAACAAGATTAATAAAACAAGTGTGAATGAAGCTACATGCTGCTCCAGGTATGTTTTTGATGAGGGAACAATGTTATAATGTTTGGTTAAAAAAGCACATTTTCCCTAATTCTACTTCTGCGTTGTTTGTTGGGTTTTACAGCGCAGTGTGAGGTGACTCTGGGTCGTACCTGCTCCGGCTGGTTGGCGTTGGACAGCGGAATGACCATCCAGATGATGTTGAGGTTGTTGAGTGCGGCGCTGGTGGTGAAGGAGCAGGGCAGGACAGCAGCTTGGCCCCGCGCCACCTGAACACTGCTCTGGGACACTGTAACGTCCAGGGCCCCCACACACACTGCAGAGAGGGAGGAGAGAGAGAGGAGACCGATCAGAGAGGAGAGGACAGGGACAAACAGATAAGAGGCAGAGCAAGGAGACACGTTCTGATGGACCCCAGATGAACTGTGGAGAGGGCACTGTCTAATTGGATAGCTAGATAAAGTGCAGTGGCAGTTTTTACAGATTAAGATGTATTAACTTGATACATGTTTTTGTTTCAAGATGTTTAGACTAATTTCAATACATTATACTTTGATTCAAGCCTTATACATTTTCTTTTACTACAATCTAAATCAAGTAGCCAATGAAAAATGTCCTTAAACCAGTGAGTTACTAAAGCAATTAAACCTAACCAGTCACAATCAATACAAGTGTAATATTCCAAATTCCTGTCATTTTAAGCGAGAATATGTACATTTTTTGCAATGTGGATAGCAGAGATGGGAAAATGTGTTTATGTGACATCTTTCTCTTTATTGTGATAATTTAGAAATTATACAAAATACATCTCAAACTCAATTGCACTCAAAGAATTCACAATTTCTCACACAAAACAACCCAAAACATTGACCATCAAACCGCCAACCTTTTAGTGACATTACAACTTTCTGTAACTCTAACGTTAACTCTTTGCGTGATTACAAATAGTGTACATTTGTATTCTTCTGATTTTAAACTTGTTCCCCAAATGAATTAGCAATCCTGGCGTACGTTTAAATGCTATGTGCTATCTCATCTTTTCTTATAATATCTGTATTTAGATGGGCTTTCAAAACAGTCTGTGAGCAGATCAGTTTCAACATCTTTAGACTGATAGCACTTATTTTGAGACACCTCTCAAAAAGAAAAACACTGAAGACAGCCAAGTTTAATTTAATACAACATGTCAAAATGAAATCTGTTCATTTTTAATATCACTGGTATAAACTATAAGACAGTAATGAAGCTCCAAACACAGTGCGAAAAACACTGTCCAATAGCCCCAACCAAATTACTGTAAAATATTTAGCACAAAAATACCAACAGACTCTCAATAGAAAATATGCAATTACTGTATATATGAAAAAATGATCTACCGTCAGCTCCACTTTTCATCGTAATAGCAAACTTAAAAGCAAGCCTTACAATCCAGGCCAGGCTTTGAAAGTCTCTGGGCAGCCAAAGAAACAGGAATCACTCTGTGGAGGATCACATGAAATATGTAGAGGTTTAATGGGAAAACATGATAGACTGTCTCCTGAGAAAATCATTCCCTAAAACAACACGCTTCATTCCTCTTTCATCGCAACAACTCCTGCATCAATGAGACGACATGACAACCGGGGATAGTCTGTTAGCTTTCCACGTGGTTTGGAGTATACCTTGTGAGTGTTATGTGTGTGTGTATTCTTGGTCAAGAGTTTTTTACACTACAAAGATCTGACATGATTGCTTCCTAAATTGCCAACAGAATTACAAACCACTGTCTTAAAAACATGTTATAGACTAAATGCGTGACAGTAAAGCTCAGGCTCCTCACGATGATACACGATACACTGCTCACAGTACGACAACATCATAATATTGCGATACATGCGATAATCCATATATTGCTCACGATATTCTAGAACACCGTATATCGCTTTTTAAACTTTTTTTTTTTTACCTTTTTCTTTGTTACACCATGACTTGTACAAATGAAAATAAATGAAAGATACAAGCAGCATAAAGCTATACTGAGCCATCTTTCAAAGTTTTTTCACGGGGAGATCCCTCCAAAGTTTGAATAACAGTCACGGGCATATGCGATGTGGTTGTTAAATATGAAATACCAATATTTGAATATATATTTTTGACAAAATTATTTCACAGAAAAAAAGGTAATATATTCATGCCTCAATGTAGTAGTCAAACCCTATCAAAATAAAATAAAAAACCGAGAGAAAATCAAGGCTAATTTAGACTAGAATAAGGAAAATCATGAATAAAATCTTCCCTTTTCAACATTTGCATTTTAGATAGAAGATTTCAGAGTTATTGTGACCACTGCGGCAAATACAAATGATCAATGCGTCGGTTAAATGCTCCATAATTAGCAAACACTTTTAAAGAACTCAATGAACGCATATATTAAAAGCTCAGATACTGTTTTCTGAATTCAACAACAAACAAGATGGTTTAAACTTCAATAAAGTGTTTTCACCAAACACCTTCGCAATCCTTATCCTGACTTTTCTTTATTACCAAAAGTCCCAAACTAATACCTCTTTTGGAAATGTACTGTACGGTTTGTTACGCTAATAGCAAAACAAACTGTATTTTGTATTTTCCTTTACAAAAAGCAAACCCACGCCCACTAGAGGCCCATGCACATCATCTGAACACAGCTGTCAGGTATAACAGACCCACAGAGATAAATGTATCCATGCTGTATCCTATTTCGAGACCAGCTAAAGACATTACGCTTCAAATTAAGTTAGATCTTCCCCCACAAGCATGTATCCCTGTCCAAAAAGCGCAGTGGGAAGTCCTCTTATCGGACCATGGTGAGGCGGACGCTGGCACTGATATGATTAGCCATAATTGATCATGTCCTGTGAATCGTCCTTGTTAGCGATAATGTCAGATGATGGTCATGCCACAAACAGCAGCCGCCGCGACCACAAGTTTGTCATCCAGCTGTCAAGGCAAATGTCAGATACACGGTCACGATGCATAATTCAGTGGATAGATTAGGATTACATATAGGACAAGATACGATAGTAGCATATAATAAGTGTAGATCCGATCGCAAAGAGTAACAAGTCTGTGTATGTTTGTGCCAGTCATGAGCTGGAATGAATGGAGTGGGTGACCATAGAACTGCAGATTGAGCCAAACATCTTAAAAATGTCTCAAACTGTGGCTGAAATCAGAGCAGAGTTTTCGTTTTATGTGATATTCTAGTTGTTATCATTAATATTGCCTGTTTACGGTTGTTTTGTATTGAATTGCTCTAAAGGCCACCTATGGACAGGTGTTAAAATGTGCATTTTGCTTGAAACAATGCATCTGGTTCGTCCGATGTAATTACTATGTCCATGTCAAATAAATACATAAATAAATAAATAGGAGGGGCATCTGATGTAAGACCTATATGGCAGTAGTTCCCAACCTTTTTTTATCTCAAGTACACGCTAAGGTTTGTGTCACACTCAAGAGTACCCCTTAACTTGAGTTTTGGGCAAATAAATGGGTTTAATAGTCGAATATAGTCAATCATAACTAATATATATATCTTTTTGTTTTCATTATATTTATGATCCATGATACTCCAAAAAGATGCTACATTTACAACTAATGACACTTTTTAATTAAGATAAAAGTACATTTCCTCTTCAATTAAAACTTGAAACCATTCCAAGTACCCCCTGGTAATTGCTCGCATACCTCTTGGGGTCCCTGTACCCCTGGTTGGGAAACACTGCTATATGGTTCCAATTATTATGCATGCCAGAATGGGTTAAAATAAAGTAAACTGCATAATAGATGTAATTATTTGTAGCAATTTGACAGATTATTTTAAACACTTCCAAATACGTAAGTAATTGATAATTATATTGGATCAAAAATATGTTTTTACTTTTTGAATGGAAGTATTGAAAAAGCATATGAGTCTTAATTTTGTTGGATATATTTTATTTTCATGTTCTCTCTTCTCTTTGGTTCAGTTTTTGTGTGCGTGTGTTTCTGTTCTTTTTACGTATATAAACTAAAAAACATGCATTTCCATTAACTGAGATGTCCTTATGTTAAAGGGGCACTATAAACCCTCACATTTCTGGTGGAGGGTCCGCCATCTGCTTGTCTCCATGGAGATGTGATTTCTTTGCCAACAATATTCCAGTCTGACATTAAACTTAAGTACACTCTTGACAGCAGCAAAGACCATGACGAGGAAATGGCTGACACAAACTGCACCATCAATCAAGGACTGGACTGAAATTGTGACTGACATTAGAGAAATGGAAAAACAACATTTGGACTTAGGTTGAAAATGGACCTCTTTGACAAATTTTGGACTAAATGGGACTTTTATGTTAGTTTGGGTGTGCCGTAATTGCATTGCTTTGTATTTCTGTCTTTTAGTTCAATGAATGTCCTATGCTGTTTTTACTTTGTTTTTACTTACTACTTTACTACTATTTATTTATTACTTTATTTTTGTTTTCTGCTCTACAATCCTGTTCTACGTCCTGTTTTGTGTTTAATATTTGAAACTTATTTGAAAAAATACAAACAGTAAATAAACATAAGTATTTCAAGCAGCTGATTCCACTATAAGTTACAGAAGTTTTTTGTTTTTTTTCTTCTCTGGTGGTTCTTTTTACAAGGCAATGACAACTTCATAAGTAGGTGACAGACCCTCCACCAGAGAAGTTCCATAGTGCACCTTTACGTTTTCTGTTGCTTACTCATCTGTGGAGTATTGCCTTCACCCTCTTTGACCGACTGCTTGTTGCTCTTTGTGTATTGATCCCAAAACCTGCCGGACGTCCCACGCTCTCCTCCCATTGGCTCACAGCACACTCCCCACTGCCTCTCTGCTGCTGCGCGCTCTCTGCTGCTTAATAGAGACATACAGTCACAGAAAATGCTTTGTGTTGTATGAATTATGCAAAGTAAAGCGTTGTATCAGTGCTGTCAACTTGGATTTAGTTTGAAAGAACTCGTAGATGCAAAGAATCCTGCTGCGTGGTAAATAACGTATAAGAAATACTAAAAACATTGCAACTACACTGCAAAAAATGAATTTCTAGATGAGTTAAATGTATTGATTTCAGGATATTAATCTTAATTTCAGACATTTTTACTCTTTACTTTACTTTACTTTATTACTTTTGACTATTTAATTGATGGAACTAGATTATTTTTACTTGTTTCAAACCGTTTTTGACTTCAAAACTAAGTACCTGCCAGTGGGTTAAGATAATTTTACTTTTCTATATAAAGATAAATTATTGCAAAGAAATACCTTGAAACCTGTGAAAAAAGTCTGCATCACACAAGCAACTGAATCTCATTGAGTCCAAAACTACTCAATTATAAAGTCAAGTCATTGTAATACATGCTAGATATACATTTTTGGTGTGTAAAATAGCAAAGGTGGGTGCATTTAGGATTACCGATAGTTTATATTTTCACAGTATTTGTTATAACGTCCACAGACCTAACTGTGTTATCAAATTAGTGAATTTTATCCCTTCAACTTGGTCACTATTCAGTTTGTTCCTTACATAACACCACAAGTTAACTCCGCCCCGACCCACAAACCTGAAAATACCAACAACAAAAAAAAGAAAAGAAAAAAAAGGTAACATTTTACAATAATATCACTTTAATTCATGGTGAACAAATGGTTTATTAAGAATGATTCAGGCATTCCTAACCTTAACCTTAATTAAGTCTTTGCCCATGCTTTGTTAAGGCAAATTAAAGTAGTTATTATAAAGTGGTACAAAAATAAATAATTAACATCTCCAAATACACGTTAAATACAAATACTGACTGTGGATTGTGTGCAGATGAAATTACAAGATTAGAATTACAATGAGAATTCAGCCATTACCACTCGGTTTACAATTTGGAAAAGACAACAACTTGTAACTAATAAAACTCAATTGTGCTTCCCATGCTTTTAACAAATAATAAAACACTGTGTACTCTTTCTCGCACACAATTATGACACACAAGTAAATACACGCTCTGTGTAGTTGTTGCCCATATCTGCAATGGCTCAGTTCAGCTAATGACCTCCCATTAGTCCTTATGACGTCTATAAACACAGCATCCTTACAAAGATGGCTGCTTAGGTCACTGCTTTAATCTCATCTCCATCCACCGCGCACAATGTTCACTTCCTCAGGGCTATTAATCTCTGTTCTCATTGGAGGATTAACTGTAAAAAGAAGGAAGTTTGTGAGACATTTTAACAGTAAAGCGTCTGTGCGGCTGCTCAATGTCAAGGGGAAAATAATGGATTTAAACAAAGGAAATACAAATACAATGTTTTAGCTCATCTTTTTGTTTTATCTGTTCATGAAATACATGTTTTATTGGGGCGGCATTGGCTCAGAAGGTTAGCAGCGCATTCCCAGTCAGTTGTTGCAAATCGGCGTTGTGTTCTTGTGCAAGACGCTTCACCAACTTTGTCTCCAGTGGAACATTTGTCAACCTCTAATAAGTCTAGTTCTGATTTGTACTGTACCTCGTCAACAGGTGGCTTTATTTTGGTTTAACCTGCTTTAGTTATGACTTAAACTTGTGCCAGTTTGAGCCCATTTTAATCCAGATA
Organism: Rhinogobius similis; assembly: GCA_019453435.1. Lineage (NCBI taxonomy): Eukaryota > Metazoa > Chordata > Actinopteri > Gobiiformes > Gobiidae > Rhinogobius > Rhinogobius similis. The sequence continues at coordinate 24,027,289 of CM033625.1, forward strand.
TTGCTTTGGTTTTGTCCCGTTCTGGTCCTGGTTTGGTCCTGGTCTAGTCTTGGTTAAGTTTGGGATTTAGTGCCAATGTTAATATGGTGATTGTGCAAGTTGAAAGATTTGATAAAAATATCAACTTGCGATTTACCTGACGAGAATTGCGATTTGTGTTTCAATGACCGTAAACTATGTATTTCAGAATGCATTTGTGCAGATCTAAACTAGAAGGTGAGCAGAATATTTGCAGAATAAAACAAAATATCGCTGTTTGTGTAGGAAATTACCGTACTTAAAAAATTGTAGCCTTTTGATTTGCCAATCTTGCCCATTCAAATTGCAATTTCTATTCAATTGCAATTTCTTGCATCCCTATAGTTTGAATGAACTCTTAGGCACGGTTTAATCCAGTTCGATTCCTGGTTTTGTCCTGTCAGTGTCTGGGTTATTACTGGGTTTCGGTTTTGTCCTTGCGTAGCTACACATTTTAATCCGTTTAGATATGGTTTTATCAACACTTGAGCTCACTAAACCTCGACAAAAACATTGGAAGAAAATAAGGTTCCTGGGTGGCACGAGGTGAATTCAGAAAATCTTTCAGCAGCAATGAAGATGGAAGAAGCATCTTTTTGCCTGAAAGCCTTGTTCTAGCATCTCTCTCTAAGGCTTACAACAGCTGGAGGGCTCATTCCAAAACACTAAATCAGGAAACGACTGCACACTCAGCCTCTAAAAGCTCCGATGACCAACCATTTCACAAACTTGCGCTTCCTCTCCCCGACCGCGGACATACTGCATGAAAATGTATGCACAATCTCAGCGGGGACACATGCCCACCCAACCAGCGATACCACCCACTGTCCCTCTCAGCTCTGACTCAAAGCTATCAAGCGTGTGTCATCTGCGGCGTGTACGGTAGCCCTTGAGGGACACATCGAAGGAGAGCTGTAAGATGGCTTGACAGCTCAACAACCTAAAGAGGAGCTTGCAGTTGCTTGGCATTGCCTCATTATTGCGCACTTCTTTTGCCAAAGCTGGGAGCGTGTCCGGTAGTCAAGCACTCCTTCAGAAAGCACACTGTGAAGGGTTTGATATGCGAGCGCTCAATGGTAAGCGCCTCTCAGTCAAATGTGGCCACCCAGATAACATTTCCTATAGCCTATAGTGTTCAAAGCAGCTGCTGGAAGAAAGCTTGAATGACACTAAAGGCGAACAAGACTGTTTAAATGCAGGATATGTTACAATGAAAGGTTCTGTTTGACCTGTTTCCCATACAAAAGTAGTCTTGACACGAGATTATTAACTGCATTATTCATCTCTTGTTGGTTGCTGAGTTTTAACTAAACAAAGAAACTAAAGAGCGGGAGTAAAGTAGCAAGTTCACAATTATGTTTATTGTAAGAAGGAGCATTTCAAATGTTCAATTATTCACAAGGACCAAATACATTGTCTAAAAGACTTTCATTCTTCTGCTTCATCAAATAAAAATTAATGAATGATAAAGTAAAGTTAATATTATAGAAACAGCCAGTAAAAAACACAATTTACCATTTTTTTGGAATATAGATTGCACTTGATTATTTTTACAGTTTTTTTGTTTGTTTGTTTGTTTGTTTTTGTTCTTATATTGTGACCTGAATAATCAAGACTGAATTGTCTTTGCATCCCTGAACCAAAGTTGTGTCTGAAACAGGTTTAAGCCAAGACTAAAGCAGGTCTTAATGTGTTTTAATCTGGAATAAACCCACTGGTTCAATCCTTCAAAACTTTCGTTCCACCTCAGAACCATTGTTTCTCGTTCGAAGTGTTTTTTTGTTGTTGTTTTTTTGTTTTTTTAAATTGTTTTTGTTTTGTTTTTGTTAATCAGGTTTAAGTGAGCTCAAATATTGAAGAAAAAACACACATCTAAACTGAAAATGGGGGGTTAAAATGCAAAACCAGAATTAACCCAGTAATAAAACCAAATCTAAACATTAACAGGCCTTAAACAGGACTGAATAGTGGCCAAGCCAAAACTAAACCAGGTTAAATCAAAATTAAACCACTAAATCAGCCGGTTCGATCCTAGCTACGATCATGTGCTGTGCCAGTCAACAAGGCAACAGTTTGACACAACTGCAGTCACTCATTCAAGACAGACCTGACTCTGATTTTGTTTTACAAAACTGACTTGTTCTGCGGACGCCCATAGCACGATATGTCTTCAGGTGAATGTGCAAATGTATAATGTAAATGAACTGTCTCTCACAATTTGACTGAGCCAAGCCATAGTATTTTTCTGTCAACAAACCTCTTGCTTGCCGTGAGCCCGGAGCAGCCCTGAGGCGCACTTGTACAGGACCAAGGCTGGGCTGACTGACAGGAAACAGGAAGCACCATACGACCTGCCAACGCCGCGTCCAACCCATCCTCTGCCCACTGTTACACGCCGACACATGACAGTTACCAGAGACGTGTCTTAAAATTCACCCGCTGTGAGGAGAGCGATGTAAGGTCGTCCCAGTGGGTGTCATTGCCAACTGTAACACGAAAGGTCAGTGATTTATAGAAAGACTAAAACATTCACCAAGTTTGAATCGTTGGTCTCGTTTATCCCTTGTGCTTTCTTCGTTTGAGCAATGCACATTTGGTCAAAGAGCAATATGGGTTTTCATATCAGAAAAAAAAAAAAACAACAAAATATTTTATTTAAGAAAAACTGTATGCTAGATGATGTTTGAGCAAGTATAATATAAGTTGTTACGGAGTGAACCTTTGCAATCTTATAATCTTTTCTGTGCATTTTGGGTCAAAATATGGACACATTACGGACATTCTTAGTAGTTTTGAGATCTTTTCCAGGACAATGTCCTGCTTTCTTTTTACCCAATTAATAAACCAATCTATGAAAATAGTATGTCTTCACATCGACCAAGAATTTGTTTGGTCGATTACAGCCCTAGTAGGAATTAATGCACTAATGAATTGACGTATATTATGAATTCTGAAGAGATTCAGATTGGATTGAGTTTGCATTTACTATATTCTTAGACATCATATTGAATGCATGGGCACTAATGATTCACTACAGAAGTCAAGTATAAAAGCCAAAAGAGACAGCAGTAGCTCTTCTTCCCTGCTCATTTTTAACAGATTTATTTTCTTTAAATGCATCTTCCCCTGAGCAAACTGAGGCAGTGCCAGCAGGCACAGCTTAAAGAGGGGATGATTTAGAGCGTAGATTATTTTTCTTTCTTTCTCTAATCTTTATACATTTGTTCTTAAAGATTTAAACAAGACAAAAACTAGTCAAATGTTTAGTTGTAAGTTGGATTTTCCCTTCAGTATTTATGTCACATCTCTCAAGATGAAATGCTTGTGAATATGACAAGTTTGAAAACGAGTCAACAATTTTAACACATCTGTGCTGAATGTTCTCATCTTTTAAAGCTTCCAGTCTGCTTTCAGATAAAACATCACTGAAATGTAAAAAATGAAAAAGTATTTATGGGTTTCAGGGTCTTGTTTCACCATTCATGATTTAAAAAATAGATTTTGGAATCTGTAGTGCCACTTGATAAGTTCAAGGAAATTGTAAAAAGTGTGGCGACTGAATGTTTTTCTTAAGAGAGTTGTTATAATGTATTATTTTTGCGACTTTCTGTACTGTGTTGTTTGTGTTGGCCAGGTCTCTTTTGTAGAGCTGAATCTGAATCTGTTCTACAAGACTTCCAGTAGTGACAAAAGTACCAGGAATGCACCTTGTGTTTACATTATATTCTATTCTCTCTAGCATATTTTTAAAAAATATAGTTCTGTCGTTAGAAGACAATGCAGACACATGGTTGTTGTTTGTAAGTTCATTGGATTTGACAAAGAGTGACAAATGTCAGTAACTTCTACTCGTAGTTTCTGAAGTTCATGGTAGGATGGCGCTTGGTGAAACAAAGCCTACATTTGATTGTCAGTCTGTTGTGACCTGCAACATTATTGTACATTATCGTCCAGAATAACGGCAGATTTAAGAAACATTTGTTAACCTGTATGCTAATTTTGGCTCTAATCGCTAACTGTAACAATCTAATACAAAACACTGCTAATCTTCTCATACTAATGCTAATGCCTTTGAAAATGCATTAGTGCTAACACATGGAGTGGTACCAGGCTAATGGAATGCAGTGTTTTGTTTACAAACACTGGAGGGATCTATAAATAAAAAAATAGTAAATTTGGTTTTGAATTGTTAGTAATTGCAATGGTAACAGTGCAATTTTTTCCTCACTCTGAAACCAATAGGTACCTTATGATAAATATCTGAAACCTTGGTTTGCTGCGATCCTTTCTGCTCAACTGTCATAAAATGGCTACTCCATCTTTTCTGTTACTTTCCATTCCCAGAGCCTACACAGCCCTTTGGCGAGGACCTGCATTCTTGTTGTATTACAAGGCTCCTGTAAAGATTCATGCTCTGCCTTGTTGGGAGGGACACAGAGGAAAAGCAGATGAAGAGCGAGCGGGGCGGAGGATACACTCGCGAGGAGGCAGGATGCGCCTGTTACCAAGGAGCCCTAATTGATAAAGTCACCTCAGGCAAGGCTCGTGGTGCTCTTATACAGTGAAAGGTAGAGCCGTCCTCCTCCTCCTCCCTTCTCGCACAGCCAAGTGTCAAAACTACTGCTGATTAATGCATGAGATACACCTCACGCAAGCATAGGGAAAAATGTGTCAGTCAGGCTAAGGTGCAGCTATGATAGGAAACGGAACTAATGCAGAGTGAATGCAACGCTCTGGATGTACTGAGACAATCTTCGCTGGCGGAGTCATTTGCATCCCCTGTTTTTTTTATTCATGGAGCTCTTTTATTCATAGGCGTCGTACTTTTATTTGGGTTTCAAACAGATGCGGGGATGTGACAGGGCCTTGGCGCTGCTCGGCTGTTGCAGACACATAGACACTATGATCCACCTGGTTAAAAGGAGTGATTGATGATGATGAGACGGAGAAATGACTACGAACGGGGAATAAAAGAAGACATCACTTTGCGCTGTTAATTTATGATGTTCTCTATAGCATTTCTAAGGATGCTCGTGATAGTTTTAAAGTTTTATTTGTGGCATGCACATTCGAAACTTACAAAATGTCCCTTGACCACTGTGCAAAATTCGTAGATCACAAAACTGTCTCTTTAAGTCTCTCTAAACGCCACAATTAACTTCGCCAGCGCATGCCAAGATGACAGTTGGCCAGTCCTCTGCGTGATAGCCACCTTTAGTCAGCTACGACTCCTCTAAGACGCGAGAGAGAAGAAGGGAAGGAGATCGAGCAGAAAATCGAGTATCTTTCTGCTCTGGGCACAACAGTTGGCCGCCCCGTTGCATGTCGAATTCGCCTCTCTTTTCTGAAATGTTCTTTGGACCCACATGGCGATTGTGATTGCCTAAGCGTTGTCTTAACGTGAGAATGTGAGATTAATTGAGTGAAAAGCGCAGCCGCGGAGTTTAACAGAAGCGCCCGCACACGATTTTCCTGCATGACACCTGTGCCCACGCATAGACGGAGCGAGGAACTGTTCTTTCGCAGGCGACCCGATGGCGCCACTGTCCCGAGCAGAGCAGAAAGGCACCAGAGGCGGACTACGGGCAGTCCGGGCGGGTGTTTATGTGCAGTGGAGAAACTCAGGTGGTGTGCGCAGATGCTAAACGGCGATGCTTCGAGAGACGTGTTCAAAGCGAGGTAAAAATAGAGCCACGAGCAGAGTTTATGTGAGGTCCTAAACTTTCTGAACATGCATCAACGGAGGGACGTGATGTTACTGGAGGCGACAATTAAACAAGCGTTCACTGGCTTTCTGAAGCTAAGACGCGGGGATAAAAAGTGTTTTCAGAGCAAAGTCACTGTGAGTCCAATCTGATCCAAAAAGTTGAACAAACACTTGAGAGTAAAGGCTTAGCGCATACGAAGACGCATAGAGGCTTTTGTCTGTCCTCTGCGTTGTTTTGTCCGTATGCAATTTGTATGCTCACAGTTTATGAATGTGTAGCAACATGTGCGCTGTTCATGCTGACCATCGGGGGCAGTAGTGAATACAGTGTAGTGGAAGCTCAATCCTTTAAAGACTGAAAACAAGCTGCAAAAAACTTCTCTCACCACGTTTTCTTGGCTCTTTTCTTACAAACATGATCTAAAAGCTGCCGTGCACACCTAGTTTTTCTTCCATTTTGGTGAATTCTTGAATTTACTTTGAGCACCCTCTGGTGGTTAGTTTCCAGAACACAGCCTTGACACAAACAGTTGGAAGTATAAAAAAAACAAAGCTACAGTAATCACACTTCGAACAAACAGAGCTGTACGAAATGGAGCATAAATAACTGCCAAACTCTTAAATTTCAAGATAACAAGCAGTTTAGAAAGGGCATCCTGCTTTAAATGAATGCCAAATAATACATAACATAATACACATGCAAAAATAATAAATAATGTAAGTTTTACCAGAGTTACAACAAGTAAACATCTCATAGAAGCATAATAATCATGCTGTGTACTGAAAAAGTCACGTTTATCCAATAAATTGGAAAACGTTTGCCACATCTGTTAAATAAAATGTTATCTTCAATTGTCATCTGCCACAGTTGTTTAATTAAGAGTATAAATGTGTCAAACATGTGGTCGACTGTGTTCAGTTTGCGTTATAAATTGATTGTACATAATAAAAGTTGTGCATCATCAGTGTTTCAGGTTTAATTGTTCGAAAATAAAAGTGTGCCAAAGCAGGGCCTGAAAAAAATGGCAAACAAAACCAGACGTCTGTAAATAGTTCTCTGTAGGGACCACTGCATAAATGTCGCCATTAATATTTAACACAGGAGCAAACTGACTCGGTTTACAGAATAGCACAAATCAATTAACATACAACGATGGATTCAATCGTGCATTACTCTGTATAATACACATTTAACGATATCCAAATCTCTCATGGTGAACAGAGAGCGATAACAGAGTTGTAGATATGCTTTTTTTTTTCTTTTTAAAATGTGTTGACAAGCTGTTGGTGCGAATATTTCCAAATATAAAAGTGCTAAAGGAGAGTTATGATTTCATGTTGCCTGCACTGAAAGATTATGGTCTATGTTTCTCCTTCTGTTTCTTTAGCTGTTGCTGCTATAAAAAAAAAAAAAAACATTGGTTGAAGAAGCACACAAATGTGTTACTGAAGTAAAAGTACAAAGAGAGCAGCAAAAAATTGTATCACATAAAAATTGACTTCAGTAAAAGTATTAAAGTACCAGTTAAAAATGTACTTTTAGAATTAAAAAAAAAAAGTATGTCACACAAACTAAGCATCAAATGTAGAAATCTTAATGAAGAATGGTGCTGCTTTTTGGACAAAGGAAGCGACTGAATCATTTTATATTTATATATTTTGGTCAAAACCTGGTCTTTCACTCAAGATTTTCAGGCAGGATGTCACCATGGCCATTCAGCAAGTTTCACACTTTACAGAAAAGTACTTTTTACATTTCAGTCTATTTCTAAAATGTATTGAAAAGTACAGACACGTAAAAGTAAAAAGTATCCACTATGAAAATGACCAAAGTATGGTACAGATACCTAAAAAATGTGAGTACAGTACTTTGACATTTGTACATTGTTCCACTTTCTATTGTGATTGCCCACGATATTATTGTGAAACTTTTGTTTATTGTTACCACTAATAAATAAAATGTCACATCTTCTCAAATCAGTGAAGGGCTTTGACCATCTTTTTGCCTCCTCTGACAAACTCTTGGCCAATGAAAAAGGTTTACGCTCATCCTCCTCTCATCCCGAGCCCCGCCCCTTACAGTTGACCTATTAGCCACAGCAGCCAACTCACTAACAGGGCCTACTAGCCTAGCCTACATCACTAATACTCTGCTGTGAAGTACAGTCTGACGCGCGGCTTATTGCTTTCATAAGCCACTATACAGTAGTACACAGCATAGTACCAGCCTGCTGTCTATCATTGTTTTCTAGTAAAGCTTATCTAACTTTTCCTATAATATCGTTTTGTAATGAAACACAGTTACACAAGTTACATATTGTGCTTAATACAGCTTTCTGAGCACAACAAATGGATTAGTTTAATTTATTTCATCTAGAAAAATGCGGTGCACTATAGATTTGCCCTAATTTTTTTGACCTACTGACAATATATTCCGGTAATTTTCTGAAAAGTTAAGAATATTTGGATTAAAGAATGTTCAGAAAGCACTACTCGTGTGAAATAGCTCTGATCGCAATTCTTAATCTACACATGTCTTGCTTCCCACCAGCTTTTTAGGTTCTTATTGAGCAACTTTAATCCAGTGTATTTGCTTGATAGTCAGGGAGCACATGAGCGGAATACTAAACATGTTAATAGACTCATTTGAGAATAAATTACACTGGTCACTTTTATTCTCCAGCAGAAAAACATATATGTGAGCTATAATTAAAAAAAACACATAAAATTATATAAATGTTACAGATCTCAGTAAAGTTTTTGAACAAGCTGTAGATGAACTGTGTAGGGTTCTGCGCAGTGGCTGAGCATAAGGTTAAAGTAGGCCATTGCCCCGGTGCAGAGATAAGCCTGGGCACTGGAAGACTACGGCTAAAGCAGCAAACAGATGGCGACGCACATGCAGCCCCCATCACACACCCACGCACGCACACACACACACACACACACACACACACACACACACACACACACACACACACACGCACACACACACACACACACACATATAGAGAGAGTCCCATAGACAGACACGATTCAGTAACTTCTCCCAACATGCAGAGCTATTTAGACTCTAATGAGAGATAAGTGTCCAGTGTAGACGAGATCATTTTTATTTTTAATTGGGTTACTTCATTTTACTTCGATATATTTATTTATGTTAAGGTTTTTCTGGCCTGAGGGTTTTATTCGACAGGACAGTAGTTGTTTTATTAGTAGTTTTATTCAACAAGAGGGAGGGTATAGACATTCGGCAAATAGCAGAGGGACGAAATCGCACCCACAACACAAAAAAACACAAAATCTGATCTTTGAGAAGACAAACCATGGCCTAATAACTGCATCTACTACAAGAAAATTTTTCATTTGTAATTGCTTATATTTTTTTAACTTTTTTTTCCTGTTTTTGAGTCAGGAGACACACTTTTTTTATTAAGAAAGATTCTCCGGAACATTAGCCTGTGTCTCTAGTGCATACGTTTGCCCAGGACTCTCCAAAATGATAAATGATTTTATTAAAGCATGTGTCATCTGTTAACTGAAATATGACATTTTTTCAAAGCACACCTCCCCGCCAAACTGGCTGAAAAACAAGGGCACGGGGAAGAAAAGAATTAAAAGTCAAGAACAAGGCAATTATATGTAAATAAGTCATAAAAGTTCTGTAACGCAACTCAGCGCAGCATGGTCTACTCTGCACATATTCTGATTATTCACTCGTCGGCCTCAAACAACACGTATACTTAACAATTACAATGCGATTAATATCAAAGTTACTGAATCCAGTAACATTTTTCTCCGTTTTCAATTTGAAAACAAACAATAAAACACATGGAACAGAACAAGACAAGAGAACAACAAAAATGGAAACAAATAAAAGCGACATCAAGATAATTCTAAGTAAACGTCCCATTTTGTCCGAAGTTTGTCAAAGATTAGATTTTTTTTCTTTTCTGTATGCCAGTTACAATGTCTGTCGATCGTCGGTGCAGTTGGTGTCATCCATCTTTTTACAAATGCTTCATAACTCTATTAAAGCTTGGAGAAAGACATAAATCAGTTTATTGAGAATGATTCAGGCTTAGTAACTACTTCTTTAATACCATAACCTTTCTGTTCATTAAGGATCAATTCTAAAATGGTACCGTTTTACCATTCCTCCACAGGTCACGCTCCTGCCCCTTGTACCTCTTAGCCTCTGCGTGTAGCGACTCTATTCCTTGGCTCGCTCTGAAGTTTGGCAAACCTGTCCCTGTGCCGGCGCGTGAATCTACCATCCTGGCACCCGCCCCGATCTGCCGTTAGACCACACGACTGGCACAGGCCCGCGGTGTTCTGTGATTCGGCAGCTGTCTCCCCGAAGTCCTGCGTCGACGGGTGACAATGATCCACTCGCGTCCGACACATTCAGATGAACAGCAGACGTGAGCCGCTGTGTTTGTTGTGACGGAGGATGACTGACACCTGACGGGGAAAGTGGCAGGTGTCAAAACACTGCCACGAGACACGAGCTATCTTCCATGGAAATACTTTGTCAGGCTGCCCGATTTGCCTAAAATTGTAAAGAATTTGACGTTGTTGTGTTTTTATCGAGGCATTATTTTTGGTATCTGGTTTGAAAATCCTCGACGTCTCTATGAGCTCTGTAGTCGATACCGCTTGTCTTGCTGCTTGTGTAAATGACAGCTTGCAACATTTTCATATTTATACAGAAAAAGGAACAACATTGATATCTCTGCCACATCAGAGTTTGTTCTAAACTTGAACCAAGCCAGGATTAAACCAAGACTAGAACAAGACCAAACTTACATCATGACTAAATGCTAAAATCTGGACCGAGAAAGTGTGAATGCATCCAGAGACCAGACCAGAGGAGCGCTATATGCTGGAGACAAAACTTAAAACCCAGTGCGTTACTTTTTAGCCAAAAAAAAGCATGTTTTGTTTTGTATTTGTGTGTTTTTGTTGCACTTTTAAAAACATTTTTTATTGAAAACAAGTATCCTGGAGGAGCCTAGACCTGCTTGTTTCCACAGAAATGATGTTTCTTTGGCAATAATATTCCGTATTATGGTATAAAATGAACTTAACTCCAGGGAGAATATTTCTTTCTAATCTAATTTTGATCACTGACAATGGCAAAAAAACAATTCTAATTCTGATTCTATTTCTAAATAATCATGCAAGTGACTCTACAAAGTTACATACTGTTCATTTTAACAAATATCAATACTTTTGTACATGGTTAGCTCTGCATTTGGTTATAACATAGAATAATTCCTCTCTGATTGGCTGTGTTTTGGGTGTTCGCAAGAGTTTTACTTTACCATCATAAAAGGCTTTTCTAATGCTTCATACATGCCCGGAAATGAATGCTTGAAAGTGCCAAAGGGTTTATGAGAACTAGGAACGGGTTAATGCACATTTAAATACCTACTTTTGGTTATGCTTTAACTTAGCTTTAACTCTTTCTGCTGTTAAAGAGTCAGCTGTATAGTACATAACATAACATTGTAGTGCTGAACGATAAATAAAATATATCTAATTGCAATTTGTCTGATTTGTAGGATTCAAAGTTTACATTTTAAACCCATCCAGGAGCATTAACAACTGAGAGAGACATTAAACTAATCCAAGAATGTATTTTAATGTGTATTTAAACGTGTTTGTAAAGGTCAAAACATTTTTTACACAGAACAGGATATTTTGTTATTTGCAGAGGAAATGATGTTAGCTAACTGCAGTCCTTGCTATGTGCGACTTTGGATCTCGCTTTCTCCCACCTTGTGCTTTGTTTTCCTCCTGTTCCCCTCTGTCTCAGTTCGTTCCACAGCTCTGTAAATGAACAGAGTGCTTCTCAGTTTGGCAGCAGGAGTCTAGCCACACGGGACCGGGGCTCTGCAGGTGATTCGGTCAGTCCCCGGCTCCGGCAATAAGAGCCTGCTAAGATTTATGTAGTGTTTCCTCCCTGTGTTACAGACCCCCGCTGTGGGCCTTGGAGTCTATAAGAACGTCTCTATAGATATACTACTGTCATTACGGCCGATGTGTGTAATACTTTCTTGGCTTTATCTATTCCATGAATGTGTTTTAATGCTTTGAACATAAAATAAGGCACGCATAATGACCTTGTGGTTGTCATAGAGAGATACGCTAAAGATAAACATTTGTTCAGTAGTGAATTCATATGTGTTTTGTGTCTTATTAACTTGACATTATTGTGTGTTATTAATGGCGGCTGTTATTTCCTGTACATTGGTAGTAACTTTAATATACATTTATGTGTTGCATGGTAAATTTAATCCGTGATACGTGGTGAAGTGTGATGATCAGGGCCGGCATTTGGAGGCCCTAAACAACATGTTTGTGGCCCACCAAACACACACTGTTTAAACAATTGGGCATAACAACGGAAAAAAAAAGAAAATACAAGAAATCAGGAGTGGACAGTGGAGCATTTGTCTTTTTACAGTTAGAGATTGTCAAATGTAAAGGGGAATTTGAGGGTTCTCCCCCAAGAAAAGATGTATTTAAAGATAAGCTAGAGTTTTAAAATGGAAAATATTAGTGCGGAGATATTAATTTGACATTTAACATATATTTATTCACATACTGTAGCCTCCATATAGGTGGTGGCCCAAAACATTTGCTTAGATCGTTTATGCCACGGGCCGGCCCTGGTGTTCAGAGTAAGATGTTTGTGACTTATGTGCTTATCGCCTTTAAGAATACATTTTGCTGGGAAATGTAAATAATGATAATGATGTAAATAAACTTATTCAACTTTTTATTCTCTGGGATGTTCTACTGTATGGCATTGAAGTTATGTATTGTATGTGTTTAATTATATGTTGTCTTTGATCAAAAATACCTTGAATCAACTGTAAGCAGGCTTGTCTCTCCACAGATCTGACCTGTGACTGACCCATGAAGTTTCAATGCCATACTGTGAATCACTCCAGTCAAAGCAAATACATGTCCATGCTGAAAAGTTACACGGTGCACCTTTAAGATAAAGTATGTAAATAGGTCCAAATGATGGAATTATCGTGGCAGTAACGTAGGCTATTCTCCTGTCATTTATCTTTGAATTTTATTTTAATTGTATTTATTTTACTTATTATTGCTATTTATGGTTATTTCATTGGTTTTATTCTTTTAGAACGAGTAAGATCAAAGAGAGCGCTCATTCTACCTTTTGTTTTTATGTCTGTGCAGCACTTTGGAAACGATTCTGTTGTAAAATGTGCTATATAAATAAAGTGGATTTGGATTTAAATTGAATTGCCTGTTAACGGAGCTAAATGTTGTGGTTGTGGTTCTGCACCAAATGTGAACTGACAGTAAAATTAAAAATAGCACGGATCGAAACGTTGTCTCATTAAATCCCGTTTTGAAGTGTGTACAGTAGTCTCTCTTTCTCAGTCAAATTAAACACAAAAGTGCAGAAACGTCTCCCTGTGTTTGAAAGATTAGGTGTTTATTTCTGTTGCCTTTTCAGAACGATCATCGAGAATCTCAAAACACCGCTTTTCGATGGTACCATATTTTGATTTGACTCTGTCCTGTTTTGACAGTGTACAAGAACCAGGCCCATCAGGGACAGAGACAGGAGCCAGTCATCTCACAGACGGACAGGAGCGGAGACAAGAGCTGCACTGTTGTTAGATCATTTCCCCACTGGACAAACCACCATTTCAATCTTCACAGCACAAGCTCTTCTTTCAAAAGATGGCAAAAATCACCCAAAAGATTTTCACCTCTCAGGCCAAGACAAAGTACACATTGTGGCACAGACTGACGCTGCATCGGGAAAGGACCGTGAAAAGTTCTGATTTTGAAAGAACAGAATGGCTCTTTTCTTCAGCTGAAGGTCTTTCTTAATTCGACGACGACCTTTGAACTTTTGGTCGTGAGATACTGCAGACACGGGCTACTGTCGGTTGCTTCTCGCACAGCTGACTTTAAGATTAGTACAGGTTTAAATGAAAGTACTTTATTAACATTAACATATCGTAACTGTTTTGTTAGTGTTGACATTTTTCATAATTAAGCTTTGTTTAACAATTTTAGATGATTGCACTGCCAATAGAAACGGTTTTGGGAAATATGCAAACTAATATTTAGACCAGCAATCTATACAATTAGCATCTATACCATATTTCAAAATAAAATCTCACTTTAAAGATACAGTATTGCCAAGACTTTGAGACAAAAGTACAAAAAGGCAAGAATTCACAAAAAAATCTAATCTAAATCTAAATCTAATCTTGTTTTGACAATTCTGAAAGGCACACTCATAAAAGTTTAATTTCATCACAGCTCAACTATTTGCCTTATGGTTAAATATAGTCGTATTTTGATAATCGTAATTGTTTAAAAAAGGTATTTTTGTATGTGTTGTAGAATCTGTGTAGTCCTGGTTACATTATAAAATCAAAAAAGGATAAACTACTTCTGTTTTTCTTCAATATATATATTTATTTGTAAATATTCTAATCTAGAATCATTCGGTCAACATATTTCAACCTTTCTTTGGTTAACATGTTATTTTCAAAGTCCTAATGTAGAACAGAAATAATCGACTAATTGAAACAATAATCGCTGCTAATCGCTAACTACAATTACTATTAGTTGCAGCCCTATGTGTCATTGAAATGTTTATTCTGGTTCACTTTATTCATTCGTCTAATTTTCTGTAACTATTGATTAGAGGCCAAAATAAAACTTCTGATCCAATCTGTCCCGGGTTGAAAGGTCAACCACAGCCTGTTGGAGTCCAGTAAACAGTGACTCTCTTTTGCAGTGTGTTTGAAATGCTAATTCCCAGCAAAGTGCAGCGTTTTGGGCCCTGGCTCTTTGATGCTTCCTCTGCCTTCGTGTTGACCAGCAACAAGACGCTTTTTTAACTTCTGCTGCTTTTGGATGTTTGATGTAGGTCAAGCGCTGGCTCAGCAGGCACAGGGGCGCGGGCTACATTCTCATTCTGCACACTGCTCGAATTTACATCCCATTTCATTCACAGCAAACTTTACTGTACCACACGCGCAGGAAAAGACACACTCCTCCGCCTTTCTCCCACTACTCAGCAAAAACAGCATGAAAAAATCAAAACAAACATGCTGAGTCGACGCTCGGCGGGCAAAAAGAGAGCGTTCTCAGAAAGCGCAGGCATCATAGACTGATCAAGTTCACAAAGACGGTGTCAAAAAGAACTACTCCTCAAAGTGGAGAACATGTAGGAAGACAATGTAAAGCTTGACATTTTTATACTGGTGTTTATGACCGAGCCAGCTGTGTCTCACTGGGGCCTCACAGAGCTTTTGGTGGAACGCTTTTGAAGACATATGTAATGGCATTGCGATTAGATTTGGGACTAAAATTAGGTTTAAGTCACCATTGTTTTAAATGGTATGCATCTCCACAAACCTTACTCATACTTCTTGTCAAATCCAAATGTTGTTCCTTTAGCAATACTATTCCGCAGTATGGTAATTTATCAATGTCCAAAGAAAATGTTCTGACGTGATATTGTAAGAATCATAGGTGACTCCACTCACACAAAAACGTGATAGAAGAAATAAGATGAAATATGGACAGTTGAACTAATAAAAGAATCAGATGAAATGCAGCACATGTTTGAAAGGTCTAAACTTTTTTTTTTTTTTTAATGACCCTTAATGATACTAGTTTCACATATTCTATTCTATTTTTGTGTGCATGTTTCTCATTTATCTATTGTTGATTCTTAACTTATTCCTAAGGTGTAACAATATTGAGAAGCACAATTACTGTGCAAAGAAAGGTTTTACAATTATTCACAATTAACTATTAGCAAATAAAATCTTTTTTTCCCCCAATGTCATATGTATTCTTGTTGCTTTGAAATCAAATTTTTTGAATGATGCGGTAATGTTAATGTGACATAAAGAGCAGAATATAAAATCCCTTTACTTGGAAATACTTTGTGACCTGAAAAAACATGATGATCCTTGTTTTATTATCCATTTTATTTTTTCACTGTCATGCACATGAATTTGTTTGTCTGTTTTGTATGAAATGTGCTTTATAAAAAAAGATGCTTTGCCTAAACCACAGGGTTAGCAAGTTTGTGCACAGTAACGTTCTGCTGTTTGCTGAGGAATTAATATTACATCATTTAGTTTGATCATTGTGACCATTCAAATTAAGATTTCGATTTGCTTTAGCTCCGTCTTGAAGCCGCACTGTGGCTCGTCTTGCTGCATGACTGCGCTGTAGATAATGTCATCAGTGAGTGACCTCTTGTGTTTAGCCACGCTCGCCTCAGCCTGTGTTTCCCATGTATCCTGAGTGTGTGCTTGACAGAGCAGCAGAGCCCAATGCAGGGCACATCTGCTCCGGACGCCCCTGGCACCGCCATATGGCTGGCAAACACGCCCGCTACTCCTTCTGCACAAAAGGCCCAAGAAACACAAGAACACCGAGTGGAGAGAGAGACGGCGAGGAGGAGCAGCTGACAGCGAGGAGACACACGTGCGCCTCATTAGGATCAGCAGACCAGCCCCGACTCCACATGGACTCACGGTTTAAACACCTCACACCACAGACACCGCTCATGTAATACCGCTCTTTTGCTGGAGGAGTGGAAAATTAGGACAGGTCAGAAATGTTTTTTAGTGAATTAAGTTGCATTACTCTTTTGCTGTTCAGTCAAAGTGGCATAATTCGTACGCTTCTCAGTCCCTCTTGCTCTCGGGGGACTGCTACACTCAGCCAGCCTGATCACCTGCAGTCGCACACAATAATAAACTCCAAAGCAAGTTCAAGTTCTTGAGAGAGGCAGGAGATGTGCCACGCAGGAAAAGTTTACTTCTCGCCTGTGTGGGGCCCAGAGGCACGAACACTCAATACATTGTGCTAGTTTTGTTCATTTAGGTCTGCCCAGGCTTCTCAGTGTTTCCCAACCAGGGGTACAGGGCATAAGTATTTGAATATAAATGTTCTTTGAAGTATATTTTACATTCTTATGTTCTTGTTTTAGTGGATTTTGGACATCAACAATTATTCATTCATTCATTCATTTTCTACCGCTTATTCCCGTTAGGGGTCGCGGGTGACTGGAGCCTATCCCAGTGACTTTGGGCCTTAGGCGGCGTACACCCTGGACAGTGGCCAACTCGTCGCAGGGCTAACACAGAGAGACAGAGACAAGGACAGACAACCATTCACTCTCACATTCATTCACTAGGGACAATTTTTTTTTTTTGAGTTCTCAATTAACCTACACAGTCATGTCTTTGGACGGTGGGAGGAAGCCGGAGAACCCGGAGAGAACCCACAGTAACACGGGGAGGACATGCAGACTCCACCCAGAGAGATCGTGTGATGTTAGGGTGGTCCGGAATTCGAAACCACGATGTTGGGGTGGTCTGGGATTCAAACCCACGATCTCCTTATTGAGAGGCAGAAGCTCTAGCCGCTCTGCCACCGTGCAACAATTAAAATAATATAATATACTTGTAATAATTGACAATTGACAATAATTGTTCTGGTTTGAGAAATTGGGATTGCGACTTGTTTGCTTCATGAACTTTTATTTTGTAAAGTTGGGATTTAAATATCACCAACAAAAGCTAAACGTTATTTATTTCGGAAAACATCCCAACATTTTTACTTTAGCTGGCTGAGTCTTTCACACATCTTCTCTTATGACATGGACTACTGACAGTGCTCAAGAGCTCAAATGTTTAAGATAAATTGTCAAATCAGTTGATTTTCCTCCATCTCCACACAGCAGTAACGTCAGGTGTAGAAGCTGGGCAGCAGTTTTTGACCAGAGGTACCATGTTATTTTCCTAGTTTTTCAGCTCGTAAAAACATTTTCACGAGTTCTAGAGGATCACATGAAGGATCATTACTACAGTAAACAGCTTATTTACCAGAATGTGACAGGGCAATTAAGCTGATCAGACAACAAGGACCAAGCTCAGAGGCATCGACTGTAGACAGGAGAAATCGAACCGTCTACTCGGGCAAAGGTCTCTGTCAGAGTCTTCTGTATGATTTTTGAATGCCGAGGAATCTGACAGCATAAAATCCACGCATGCATGACCCCACTCCAATTGTATGTGTTTTTTTAGTTTCTGAACTTAAGACTATTCATTATTTATGCACTACAGTACAGTACAGTTGTTGCTAATGGTTACATCATGTTTGGAAAAATGAGGTTGACGTATTTCACTGACAATTTTAGATGACAGGTGCTAAAACCAATGCTACTCCCTAATAATTGATGACAACTTTGTTCACTCTGGATCTGCCTGTTCTATGCAATGAAAAGGACTGAATGTGAGAGTCAATAGTTGCCTGTCAGTAGTTTGGATGGAATGGTACTTAAAGAGGGAAGACGTGATGAAGGGAGAGTATGATAGACTTGATGTAGGGTAAGAAGTGAAAAGAAACTACCATCTGTGATCCCTATCCATCAAAGAACAAGATTGAACTTGAAAGTGTTCAGAGAAGGGCAGCGCATTTTGTAACTTCTGACAAAAAGCAGTGTAACATCTATGGACCAAAATTCTTGAGGAACGTCAAAAACATCGATTTGTTCTGATCTCAAGCCTACCACCGAAACCAAATCTAATCATCCATCCAAATAACGGACCTTAAAACCCAACACGACCCAGTATGAAAAGTCTACACACTGCTCCAGAAAAGAACCAACTACCAAATAAAGAATCGTTTTAAGCCCGATTTTAGAAACCTTTGAAAGTCGGTTGGCAAAACTGTAACATCACACACTTTTGGACCCCAGGAAGAATGGCAACCGCTTTACTGACGCTGTTGGGGATCCAGATAAATAAAACCTAAACCTCTTCTTTCAAATTCAATGAATTCAACTTAAAGGACACACACTATGATTTTTTTTTGCATTGTTATGGGTCTTTGAACATACTCTTGACTTCCTCTGCTTTATATTAGTCAGGCGTTCTCTCATTAAGATTGTTATTACTCCATCTACCGACAGCAGAGGGAATTAGATTTGACGGCAGAAATGCTCATAACGAGTCTCTACCTGTGTTTTTTTGGGAGGACTAGCGTAAAAGACGCTAACGCTAAAGCTAAATACAACTCCATGCATGTTTTTGATGAGGCGACAATGTTATTATATGCTGAAATGCTTAGAAACAACACATTTTGTAAAGTATACGTCCTTTAATATGAAAGACAATATCTCAAAGACTTCATATCAACTGTTTGCTTTGTACAGTGGCCGATCCAATTCAATAATTTATCATCTCCCTCGCAATCTTATTTTAAATTCCTGCCCCATCATCCCTTCCACCCACCCACCCCCCTGGCAGCCCGGGGCATCTCGCGGAGGCTGGGTTAATATGTGGAAATCAATACCTCCATGCATCTGCTGTTACAGGGCCTGGCTGCTGTTTGTGTGGAGATCCGGAGCATGATAAACGTGAGCGCATTGATCTCGGCTGAATGTCTTCATCCACAGAGACTCCTGCGGTTTCTGACGGACAGGTTCAGAGCTGGTCCTGAGGCCGCAGAGGCAGGTTACGACGACGTTTTGAGGGGGGCGGCTCGGCGTGTGAATCTGAATGTATGAAAGGTGTTCATTGACAGACAACAGGCCTCACAGGAGTTGGATCAGTCGGATTTGCGTACGAGCTATTCTTATCCAATTTCACAACCAGAATGTATCATCAAGCATTATTCACTGGAGAAAAAAAAAGGAATTTATACATGTGTTAAAATGTCTTGATTTAAGCATATTGACAGATTTCAGACGTTTAGATTAGGTAAGATTATTTATTTGATGGAACTAGATTATTGACTTTCAAACCGTTTCTGACTTCTTTCAATACATTACACTTTTTACTTCAAGTCAATCAATTTCACTTTCTCCATTGGCAAATTAGTTTTAAGAGAATGATAGTGAGAAATACATGTGAAATATTCTGTAACACATAAGAAATTAAATATTATTGATATAAATAGCAAATTCAAATAATTTTCAGCAAGACTAGATGTACATTTTTGCTGTGTTGGAGGGATGTCAAAACACAATAATGTGTTAAGAAACTTGTAAGAAAAAATATCACAATTTCAGACTTTCTCATAAAATTTTAGTTTTTGCTTTGCCTGGCATGTTCCATGGTATGACATAAGCTCATCTATTTTTTCATTTATTCAGTTAAAAGGAGTATTTATTGTCCAAAAAGTACCTTGTGTGCTGCTTGTCTCCAGGAGATTGCTTGGTTGTATTTAATCTCCAGAAGAATAGAATGTTTCTTGTCCTCTACCAGCAAACTACATAGTGCCCCTTTAATGTGGTATAAACAGCAAGATATAAAAACACTTCACATTTAGGTTTCCTTTTTTTTGGTGAAGTATTCTTAAGATTATCTACAATCAGTCAATTAATCAAACTTTACTTAATAACGATTGAACCAAAGTGCTTTCAAATAATACAAAATAACCAAATAATCCTAAAATCCACATACATATACAACATGCAACATATTCTTTAAGTAGAAAGTCAAAATAGAAAATTATTCAGACATAAACAAGACTTATTACAGGACAATAGGTTGATTGTAATATCTGTGAAATTTTCACTGTTTTGCTGTTCATTTTGAGATAGTGGCCATTAACAAATGTTCTAATGGCTAACTTTGAAAACATAATTGTTACACGTTACAGTTGAATGCACTTGACCTAATCCTTCTTGAATGCATTATTGATCCTTAATAGACACAGCAAACCTTTGACCTGACTGAGCTCACTTTGTTTTTTTTTACAACGACCAAAAAACAATATTTCTTCAAAGCATTTACAATAGAATTATTCTTCGAAAGTCAAACCTCATTCTGAATTTCAATGTTGGTCAATAGGTGGCTGTCAGTGGCTGCTGTTTTACATGTTCCTTGTACGATCCATCTCTCCAGTCGCAGGTCTCACACTACATCTCGACACAGAAGGAAAATCCATACACTCTGGACAGTCGGAGCGTGGCATTATCAATGGAGCTTAACATCCATCTGAGGGGTTTAAAATGTTGACGGCTTGATATGTGTCTGCCTTAAAATATCGCTCAAAAGCAGAGGAATGCTGTGGAGCCGAAATAACAGCAGCTGGCTCAATATCTGACACGAAATCTCTGAATGACACAGTAGGATTGGAGTATGACACGAAATGACCGGCAAAGATGTTAATGAGCAGATTCATTCATGTTTTACACTCTATAGTCATTTAATACTTTCATGACTTAGATTTCATTATGGTTTTCTTTCTGGCTGAACACAGAAAAAAATGTATATAGCATGTATATGTATATAGCCTAATTTAAAAATTACTTGATTTTATCATTTTTATCTAGATTCGAGTAGTTTTGAGATTTAATAGCTTATGTAATGCAGAATATTTCACTGGTTTCAAGGTATTTCTGACTGATCATGCAGTAATTTATCTTAAAATAAGACAATACATTTGCTTATAAGATAAGTAAAGTTATTTTACCCATTGGCAGATAATGTGGGTTGAAGTAAGAAGTCAAAATTAGTTAAAACGTCTGAAATAAAGACTAATATCCTGAAATCAACACATTTTAAGTCATCTACAAATTCATTTTCTGCAGTGAAGTCAATATGTTTTCACATGCACACCAAAAATCTCATTATTATCTGATTTCTGGAGCAATCAGATTAATGTCCTATAATGTCCTATAAACTGCTACATCTGATGTGAGTAATCTGATTTATTCCTGATTGTTCACGCGAACAGGTTTTGACAAGGGCAATTATGCAAAAAGGGCAAACTAATGTGGTAAAGACAAAAACGAAAGAGAAAATGTTAGAGATTGAAAGACCTATTTTAAAATGCATTGTACTTTGTCTTCCAAATACAACAGTAATCAAGCATGTTTTATTTTTCTTGGGCATGAAAACACACCAAAAAAATCAGATTTCAGAAATCAGGTGGGTTGTCTGATTATTCTAGTTATCCAGTTTTCTTCCAGGCCATGTAACTATATTGGATCCTACAATAATATAGTCAAGTCAATAAACAATAAAAAATAAAACAGAAATTCAAAATAACCCTATAACGGCAATCAAATAAATGTCTATTTCACTACATAATGAATAAATGCATTCTTTCCCTTGTTATATAAAACATGGAACATGGCATTATTTTTCAAATGGTTCAACAATCAGAATCAGTAAAGCCCTAAAATCTAGTGTGGAAGTTACTCAGTCCTAAGTAAACAATATATAAAGATACGTAAAATCTGAATTTCTTAAATCGTTTGCAAACGAAACAGAACAGAATAATGAAACAATTACTGTTTAATTGCAAGGCCAAACGTCAAAGACCAATTATTGATTACTGGTAATTCGTCTTTTCAATTAGCGTGTTTTTAAATGAATTCCAGTGAAGGTAGAGCATCTGGCATAAAATGTCTGCCAAACCGATACATCACTGAGACAGAGATTTGCTGTGCCGGCAGAACATAAAAGTTATGCGTTTGACACTATAGATTTGTCTTCGTAGTTTTAGCCCGCGCTCTGCTCACTTCTAAGTCTTTGTTTCATCTCAGCTATTCTCACATGTTCCTAAAAAGGCACGGATCCACTTATTCAAACTAACACAAAAAGAACCCACCCCTCAATAATCAGCCGCGCTATTCACTGCCCCACGGCTACGCACCAAGCTAACGCATTCACGGCGTAATTACTGTGGAGGCAGTCACACACTTCATCAGTCTATTCCTGTCTGAAAGGGTCCCGGAGAGAACAGCGGAGATACCAGTTTTCCAAATGATATTATGAGATTCTGAAACCTCCGAAAGAGTCAGGAAGATAAGAGCGATTTTAGAAAGCATCAGAATGACAGCTTGACTGATTCATACTTCTACGCTGGAAAAAAAGAAGGTTGATAAATGTTTAAAACGTCTCTCAGTAAGACATATCTTCAAAAGTATCAGTCTTTTTCTCACTGGGGAAGATAAGCGGCAATTGAAAATGACTGAGGTGAGCTACTGATGGCTTCTGGAACGAGAATGGGATCTAGGAAAGACTTAGGGGGAGTGCGGCTCTGTCTTTGACCAGGACACTTCACCACCTTCATCTGTAAAATGTGTATGGTGAGAGTAGTAGAAGTAGTAGGAGTAGAAGAGGAACAATGAACAGGAAAAATGCATTGAAAGTCCTTGTCTCAAGTCTATGAAGTCCCAAATTAAAGTCCAAGTCAAGTCCAAATCAAAGACAGACATGTCAATGGCCAACAAGTCAAAGTCCTATGCTTTTGTAAATGGTTCTTCTTAAAAAAAAAAAAAAAAAAAAGAAGAAGAAGAAAAGAAAATAAGTCCTTGTCTCAAGTCTATGAAGTCCCAAATTAAAGTCCAAGTCAAGTCCAAAGCAAAGACAGACATGTCAATGGTCAACAAGTCAAAGTCCTATGCTTTTTGTAAATGGTTCTTCTTAAAAAAAAAAAGAAGAAGAAAAGAAAACAATGGTCGCAAATGTAGAAGCTGAAGGACTTGTTACAGTTTGTTCCAATAAAATATAAACTGAAAATACATCATGCTATAGTATAAACAGTTATGAGGAGAAACATCATGTTGTCTCAAGTCCAAGTCAATTCCCAAGTCACTGGCATGCAAGTCCAAGTCTATTTTTTTCTTTTATTTCAGATCCCCATTAGTTATCACCGCAGCAATAACTATTCTTCCTGGGGTCCGGTCAGGTGCCAAGTCCTTTTTGTCAAGTTAAAGCTCAAGTCCTCAAACTAGTGACTCTGGTCTCAAGTATAAATCACAACCTGCAGGTCAATACCTCTGGTAGAAGTTGTAGTAGTAAAGTTGTAGTAGCAGTTCATCTCCTTCTGCTGATCTGAGACTGACCGTTTGCTCTTGACAAACCCTGTTTAATTGCAGGGCTATAAGGACATCAATTTGCATTATTGATTATTAACGATTAAGTCAGTCATTTACCTCACGGCCACCATACTGCACAAGACCCAACACCAAATGTCTCTGTATATTGTGTGGGGCCAAGAAATAGTAGAAGAAGAGAAGTATAAATAATATGTTCATATGGCAGTTTTCTTTTTCTTTGCCATTCCCAAGTTGTTATTTCCATCCATGAGCGCATCGTGCATAAAACCAACACCAAACCATTCACAACCAACATGCACATCACTTCACGGTTCTATATGATGATTTACTGGGACACATCTTCAAAAATACCCCTTCTTCCTCACAGGGTAAGATAAGTGGCAATTGAGGAAGACATCAGTCTAAAAATCAGAAGAAGGCCGAGCGGCGCTGTAATGGCAGAGGTGTCGGAGGGCTACGATGATATAAAGGCCAAGATATAGAGGTTGAAGCCTAATGTT
Organism: Rhinogobius similis; assembly: GCA_019453435.1. Lineage (NCBI taxonomy): Eukaryota > Metazoa > Chordata > Actinopteri > Gobiiformes > Gobiidae > Rhinogobius > Rhinogobius similis. The sequence continues at coordinate 24,051,410 of CM033625.1, forward strand.
AGCTGATGTATGGCGCTCGGGGTGAACAGGCCAAACCCACATCAGAGGGTGATAGTGAAAATCAATGCAGTTGTAAAAGATGAGGAAAGGTAAACACGGTGTTGGGCCCGCGGACACGAAGGAAGCCCGGGCAGTTCAATATAAAACAGTGATTAGTGGGAGACAGGTTGAGGGCACATGTTGGGAAAGAATAAATTGTAGATCTATAGGAGCTTTAATGAGGCTCAAATAGACTGGGATTGATTAGCAAGAAGCAGGGAAGCACAATCACCAAGATGGACATCAAGTTAAGGATCTCACTAATAGACACAGTTCATTTAGATGTAGTTAAATATAGCCACTAAGTGTACAGATGGCTAAATATAGTACAGGGGCATAGTACAGTATTTGTGCTAGTTCAACGTCTTCATAAATTTGGAATCCAGGAAAACTGCTTTTAGGTTTTACCTTTGGAATTTCTTGGTACGTATCATGATGAATAACAAAAAAGTTGATGATTAACCAAGACATTCAGAAGCAAAATGTGTGTACCCATTAAATACATTCAGTTACATTAGATGAGTTGCGTTTTGATACATTTGAAAGAATGTTTGACCTTTAATGAAGAGATGCTAATTAGCCCAAATAGTAATCTAGAATGGACTTTTAAGGTCTATGACAGGTTCTCATGTTTTTCAAATTATTACTTAGTTTAGTGGGATCGAACCTTTGATAAATACTGATCATAGTTTTACATATGTGAATTTTCAATTGTGAAGAAATTGTGAAAAATAAAAGTTTAACATAACAGAAAGGAGTGCTGAGTTTGAAAACAGAATCCCTCTGTGATGTCATCAATAGGCGCCGTGCCATTGAAAATAGAGACAATTTACACACACATTTTTCTGACAGTTTAAACAATCATTTAACAAAACAAAGCTGTTATCAGGTATTTTTATTGTCAATTCCTCAATGTTGTGTAATTTCTATGGATTTTGTCCCGTTTACAGACTGGTTGCTAGGTAACAGTGGTGGACTTAGCTCTACCTGTGTCATATTTGCTGCCCATGTTAAACCAGGAAGTAACAATGTAAACTTTTCAAAAACTGTCAAACGGCGGACAAACAGGGAAAACGTTTCATGTTCACGACATGAAATGTAAAGTGAAATACGAAGTCTAACTTGTCATATGCACTTTCAGTAAAGAGGTTTGGCAAAGGTTTACATCAAACGCTGGCTTAGCACTATCCTTTCATTTGAGTTTGGGACCAAAAGCACAGGTAAAATAGCTTTTAAATCCTGAAAGGACTTATAGTAGATTGCCTTTACAAGAAGATACAACCCCATTTATTCTGACCACGCCAAAAAGCAATTGCTTCATAAGAAAACTAAAAATGCTCTTTTCTAGTCTTTGTTGCACCTTCAATAAGTTTTTCTTTTGTTCCTTTATTGCTGCCCAATGCAAAACAAGTTTGTTTTATTTTGTTCCGGCCATTATTATTATTTCAATCAGATATTTGAAGTTGTTTTGATAGTGTCTCAATTAATTACTCTTACAATCCACCCTTAACAGACAAACTTAAAGCATCCATTGACAAGCCTCTCGCCTAAATCCACTAGATAGTTTCATTATGTGCAGTTGTTAATAGCTTGAGTGAATGTAATTGGTAGTGTTTTATTGTTCTAGTGTCTGTCTCCGCAGAGAAGAGCTCAAACATCAAGGGAGTGGTGCGGCCGGGCCAATAAAAGCATTTCCATCACTGCGTCATTTACATTCAAATTAATTCCATCAAAAGCAAAGCTGAATGTTCAATGAGGAGCGAGTGAGGCGAGCTGTCAGCAGCCTCTTCTCCGGAGAGCAGGAGAAATAGACCACAGATACAGTGAAATGGAGCCGAGGTCAGAGCCAATATGTCCCAATTATAGCATTTATATCTAATGACTGGGACAAAGAATTACAACAGTGGTTTAGGGTCAAGACACGAGCCGCATAAATTATATGCCCAATACAATGTTTCAAAAAAGATTGTTATAAATTACAAAGGATTGACGAATACTATTAACCAATTTGCTTATTCCTGGCGTTGCAAGCGTCTGAATGAGCTTTAGGGGGAGATACTTTATTATAGGCCTGTCACGATAACACATTTTGAAGTGCAGTGTATTTTGGAGTGCAAAATTATCACGATAAACGATCATATTGAACTATTTATGCCATGTGGTAACCCAAAAGCTGGAAAATCTCAGACATATGTGAAATTTTGTTATAAACATGAATTACAATAAATAATTAGCAGATAAAATACTTTTTTCAGTAAGTGTGCGCCGATTATGACTCATAATATTTCACTTTGCAATCCAAATCTTCAAAAACAATAATCAAAATGATCAAAAACAAACACAAAGCACATACAAAATGTGCACACAATAAATACTGAGCCTCAAATATATCGTTTTTTCAATCACATAATGAACGGTAAGTCACAGTTAAGCTCCTATAGCACTTTTGTGTTTTTTATGGGAAACTATAGAAGACAATCTGGAGAAAAGTAAATAATAAAAAAAATAGACCGGTCATGCATCTTCTACTCAAAAATGTGGTTGCTCACACTCATCAAAGTTTGGTGACATGCAAAATAGCTAACCAGAAATGTGTCTTGAGTTTAAACTGTTGCACTGCGAGTTTTGATGAAGAAGAAGGGCCACTATAATACCAAAAAATATATGAATAAACTCAAATCAGCATAAATAAAAAATTGTGATGTGCCACCCACAAATTCTAGTGTCCAAATATAGCGATCTACGGTATATTATACGTGTTGAACCCATTTGCATCTGAATGTATCAAGGCGCCTCCTGATTTCCTGAGGGGGTTTTGCTTTGGCTTCACCCACATTAACCCTTATATAAACTAATAAATGCTCATTAAGTTGAGTTATAGCTGTATTGGTTATAGAACCCACATAATGTGCTGTTAAATCTATAGACTCTAATCAAAAATGTATTACATTTCATTATGAATAATTTAAATTAGAATTGGGGAAATTGCTTTATTTATTAGATTACCTCTAACATAGAGGTGGGCGATACTGGCAAAAATTAATATAGATTTTTTCATTATTTTGAGATTTTTTTTTTGTACAATAACCTTCTCCTGCACCACCGGCGAAGCACTGATAACAGTTTTCAGACATTATTTTCACAATGCATCAGAAATGTGCAGAAATGTGCCTGTAAATGTACTGACCGAGGTTCAATTGTATCACACAAAATGTGAACAAACCATAAAATTCATCAGAAAAGAGCAGAACTTAATACCCGCTTGCTTGAAAGATTACACTAGATGTTTTCATTCTTTTAGTTATTGGGCAATACACTCTATATTCTATTTAACATATCTACAAAATAACAATAGTGATATAATGCATTTGATGTATTTTCCAGCAGTTTAAGGTAGTGTAACTTAAAGACGCTGTACCTGATTTTACAGTTTTGAAACATGAAAAACATTTTATTTTAAACTCTTTACAACAGTCATATGTATTGCTTACTTACAGGGCCGTAGCACCAACTTCTGGGCCCCAGGTACAAACCTTCTCGGAGGGCCTCAATACTTTGTGATTTATTTATCCAAGCAAATTAGGTATTTTTTCATTCATTTTTGCTGGAATATACAACCTCTGGTTTCTACATACACCTAACAATAACTCGCTAATGTATATGCATTCTGAGTAGATACCGGCTTATATTATAATACAGTGCTGTTTGTTTTGCAATAACTACCAGACAGATTCCACAAACATCTCAAAACTGCACCAGCAGCAAATTAAAATCACTAGCTTTATTTGTTAAAAACTTTGCTAATATGTGAGCAATGATGGGGTCCTCAGATGTCAGGCATAATTGTATTTTAGTCTCTCAAGGACTTTTCTCAACCCCAATGCATGTCATTACAACAAAAATAGATCAAAGTGAAACTGAGAAAGAAAACTGAGAAAAAAAAACATCACCTGCTTCTCTGCCGTGGGCCCCAGGGAAACCAGTACCCTGTACCCCCCTAGTCTGACGCCCCTGCTCACTTACCTAATGCAGTCCCAGCATCCTGAATATTCACTACGATGAGTTTATGAACACTTTTCACAAGCCCAGAGCGAGTTTAGCTGTCCCGGGTAAAGCTAACAAACATTAACAGCGCACTTCCTGCTTCTCGTAGAATAAAACGCTCCATAAATAGATGCAGAGAAAGCAGTGTGGTCTCATTTTCTCAATAGATGATTTTACAACATATCTGTGCTGGGGCAAAACAGATTTTATTTCATTACGTTACAGTTTTTCATGTTTCAAAACTGTAAAAATCATGTACAGCACCTTTAAAAGTTGTAGTCATAATAATTAGAAAAAACTCTTCCACACCAGCTGAGCACAACTGGAAAACAGTAACATAATTGTGCAAGCCGCAACAATCATCATCATCGATCTCTGTCCTGATCAATCCCAGATCCATCCGCACAGATTTCACAGCCCACACCCAGCCCAGCGCTCCGGGGCAGGGCAGAGAGCAGCTCGACAGCTTGCCTGCAGTGGCATGATCGCGAAGCACGTCAAAAACACTAATAAATAAATCAGTGATTGCTTCCCTTTGTAAAGTGCTGCAACCATTATTGAATATTCATGTAGGTAAATACATTCATGCCAGCATCTCTCATGGGTCTAGCAGTACTTTTGATTTCATTATTTTTTTATTCTTTGTAGTTTCTCACTCTGCTGTAGGCAACGCTGCGGAAACACATTCAACCCTGCAAATATGACCACAACAATAAGTATATCCTTTCATCGTCGCGCTTATGGGGCCTGTATTATGCTTAACTGACTTTTGTGAGGCATGTTATGTTTATGTCGTACTCCCTGCATCAAAAACATATCTCAGGTTTAAATTTAAAAAGTATTAGGAGGACTTGAAGTTGTGCCGTGATGTTTAAGGCACAATATGTTTATTTGTCTCATGATTTGGAAATGTTTAAGTTCAAGAACAGCAGAAAAACTAAACAAAAATGTGTAATTCTGAATTTAGTCCGTCGCCATTTAAATCAAGCACCTCTGTGATCACTTTCAAATTATAAACTTCAAACAGATCACAGAACAGGACCAGGGAGCAGACAACAAATAAAAAATGAAACAAACAGCACAGAACATGTGAAATAGAAATAAAAATAAAATCTATAATAGTTACGGTACATCCATACAAACCGCCCAGCCCTTGGTTCAGGAAGTAAATTTTCCATAAATTGTTCTCATAAGGATTCCGATAACATGTTTGAAAGCTTGCTCGAAGCTAATCAGCTATGTGTTGAGTAATGAGCATAAGACCTATCAATATTTAAAATCTGTTTCTGAAACTTTATAAACCTCGAAGTCATTAAAACAGTATGCCGATTTTTACGTTTTATGTGGGTTTATGCCGCATTATGCCATTAAACTCGTAATATTTGAATTTTTTTTTAAATCCCTACAGCTAAAATGAATGAGAAATGTACTTCCGGAACCGTGACTTCCATGTGGGTGGGACGGACTGGTGTGCTCCATATAAAAGTGCCAATTAGTCCAAAGTCTGTCAAAGAAGTCCCACTGAGTTCCTTCAACGTATCAAAGCTTTTCATTACATTTTTTTCTGGTAAAATACTTTTTTCTTACAATATCCATTTCATACAGACAAATTTCATGCCAATTTGTATTTTTTTACCACGAGAAACACCAAGGTTAAGGCGGCCAAAGCCTATAGGTTGTGATATGTTTGCTGTTTGTTTGTCTGACCTGCTATGATCAATGTCGGAGAGAAATTCAAAGCTGATTACTATTGGCAGCAGGTATTGACTGGAATCCCGTGGGGCTGATAGAACAGTGTACCCTGACACACACACACACACACACACACACACACACACACACTGCATTGTTTCTGCTGTATCCATGACCCAGAGGACGACGGTACCTTTCACTGCAGTTCGCCTACAGAGCCAACAGATCTGTTGACGACGCCATCAACCTGGCCCTCCACTTCATCCTGCAGCATCTGGACTCCCCGGGAACCTACGCCAGGGTCCTGTTTGTGGACTTCAGCTCTGCATTCAACACCATCATCCCTGCTCTGCTCCAGGACAAGCTCTCTCAGCTCCACGTGCCTGACTCCATCTGCAGGTGGATCACTGACTTCCTGACGGACCGGAGGCAGTGCGTGCGGCTGGGGAAGAATGTCTCAGAGACTCGGACTATCAACACAGGAACTCCACAGGGCTGTGTACTTTCTCCTCTGCTCTTCTCCCTGTACACCAACTGCTGCAACTCCAGCAACGACTCTGTAAAACTGATCAAGTTTGCAGACGACACCACCCTCATCGGACTCATCTCGGACGGCGATGAGTCTGTTTACAGGAGGGAGGTGGACCGGCTGGTGTCCTGGTGCAGCGATAACAACCTGGAGCTCAACACCCAGAAGACAGTGGAGATGATCGTGGACTTCAGGAAAGTCTCAGCCCCCCTGCCCCCCCTCGCCCTGACAGACTCTCCCATCACCACCGTGGACTCTTTCCGCTCGGCACCACCATCACCAGACCTCAAGTGGGAGCCGACCATCAGCTCCATCATCAAGAAGGCCCAGCAGAGGATGTACCCTGCGGCAGCTGAGGAAAGCCAAGCTGCCGGGCGCAGATGATGGTGCAGTTCTACACGGCCATCATCGAGTCCATCCTCACCTCCTCCATCACCGTGTGGTACGCTGGAGCCACAGCCAGGGACAAACAGAGACTACAGCGCATTGTGCGCTCTGCTGAGAAGGTGATCGGCTGCAGCCTTCCATCTGTCCAGGACCTGTACGTCTCCAGGACTCGGGGACGAGCAGGTCGGATCACAGCTGACCCTTCTCACCCTGGACACGGACTATTTGAGCCACTCCCCTCGGGCAGGAGGCTACGGTCCATCCAGACCAGAACCTCCCGCCACAAGAACAGTTTCTTTCCCTCTGCCGTTGGACTCATGAACACTTTATAACACCCGTCACTTTAACTATATATTATATAAGGACAATCTATTTGCACTACCACATTTGCACATGGCACTGTCTGCCAACTGTACATTCTGTATATAGTCTATCTTAGTCTATTTTATTCTTAATTTTTATGCATGCCTTTTTATATATTTTTTATATTTTACTCATTGCTTTATGTTTGCACCTTCGCCGAAGCAAATTCCTATGTTTGTGAATTTCACTGACAATGGCAATAAACCGCTTCTGATTCTGATTCTGATTCTGATTCAGATCAGCCACTGTGTCTGCTAGAACTAATGCCCTCGTGGGATTCTTACAGAGGAGACACTTCTTCTGTGTACGTTTGTCCTATTCTGTACACACTGCTCTTATTGACCACAAGGGGAGCAGGTTAGTTGTTAGAGATGTGTACGGTGACCTGGAGGTTGCAGTTCAAGCCTTGCTGACCGTGTGTCACTGGGCAAGACACTTGACACACCTTGCCTCTAATGCCTGTGTGTGATAGTTGTGAGTGAACAGGTAAATATGACCTTGAATTGAAAGTGCTTTTAAGTCCCTGTAAGTGAGGTCAAGATGATCAGATTCATTGATAATTGTGAATTTACAAGTGAAGGTCACAATATTATCAACTATACTAAAAAAAATGAATACATTGTGAAAGAAAAAACAAGTCTTTTCAATTCAATCTACAATCCAGCACACTGGTGAATGATAATAACAATATGAGGATCTCAATATTATCAACTCCTAACAAAAAAAAAGTGAAAAAAGAAGCATTAAGTAATTTCAGTTCAATCTCTGCTGTAGCCTGTTTGACACAATAATATTGCTGTATCATTTTGAAATTTAAATTGCATAAAGCTGGTCAAATGTAGCTGGAAATATATGACAAATACATTTTTTCCCAATTCTCAATTTTCGATTCTATTTTAGTGACAGATAAAAATGACTTTCAATATTAATTTCCTGAACATAAACAAGTTAACTAATCCATCCTTAACAGACAAACTAATCTATAAAAAATGAAAAATGTGTTTCTTCAAACCAGAAGCTTTTACTGATAGAGGATTGTAAGACCTCTCAATCAGCAGCCCCAAACTGATCATCAACAATTAGAGCTGACTGAATCTCACTCTCAATTCAAGTTCGATTAATTGCAAAGGCCTAAGAACATATATTATGCATGTGAAAAGTGTTGGGTAATAATGATGTTGTTCTGCTCCTACAATTAAGTCACAATATGTCTTTGTCGTCCGAACCTCGTGGAGCACAATAGCGTCTTTCACCGACTCACACGGGCTCCTCAGCTGACCCATTGTTAGAGGTGAAGTATTGACACAACATTGACACGAGATAGTAACGACCAAGCACTGTAACCACCATTCTTCTCCACTTATTTTCTCATGTCAGCGATTGTCTGGCCTCTAATGCATGGGACACTACGCTAAAGACACGCGCGCACGGCCTTTCCAACACACACCCGTACGACCGTGCACGGACACCATTGATGGCAACTTAGCCCTCGTGATTACTGTGACTATAAGCAGCTTAGGGGTCCTGTCCCATCTGGCTCGGGTGTTTGCGGCATCATTCACTCCCCGCCTCGCGAAAAAAAACACACACGGCAAATATGCGGTCTTGCTTCGCTCCTTCTATTTCATCAACTCGCGCTCTGACAAAAGCGTCGCCGCCCCAAACCCGAAAGACCGCACGCTACGGGGAAGAACAGAGGTGGGGCAACAGGGAGCATAATCCCACGTAATCTGGGTTTACCAACTATTAGGGCCCCGCCGTGTTTTCTTATGTAATCTCATCATCCGGAGAAACGTGCAGTCGTCCGCTGGGACAGGGATGTGCTCTGTGTGCGGAGAGGAAGGGATGACTGTACAAAAGCCACCCGGGCCAAAGACGCGAAAGAAACAGATTATATTGTAATGGTATGTAAAGACAGAGTTAAGCCTGTCCATGGTTTTATATATGATATGGTAAATACAAACAGTGTAACAGACTGTCGCTTTGACGTCATTATGCTGCCACTACACATGACTGGATTTCCCCGCACTACAAACTGTGTTCATGGGTTTCAGCTTGGTGTTACAGGCGACATTATGAGGACTTTTCACCATTAAAAAGATTGCTAATTGCTGTGGAATCATTCCTAGTTTTTCATGGCTATGTAACACACAAATAGATACTGTATAAAATAGATAAATTGGGTTTACGTGGCATTAAAGGTGCTGCACCTAATTTTGAAACGTGAAAAACAGAATCAGTTCATTGTACAACGCCTTTAAAACAATCGTCTATAGTCGTAGGGTACGCTCACACTTATTTTTATTTTGTCCTAAATTTAACCCATTTTAGTCCTGATGTGGACTTGGTTTGGTCATGTTCCAGTTCTTGTTTGTTCCTCTTGGTTTAGATTCAGGTTTAGTCTTGGTTTAGGTCCAATTTGTGTATGTGGTGAATGTGCAAGTGCATTTCCAGCCCAGAAACACTCGCAAGTGTTGATTTTACCTCCTCGGAGGCCATTGGTTTATTGGTTTATGTTCTAAAGTATGTAATTAAACGTATCTATCTAACATTTAATCAATTAGGTGTATTAATACAAAAAAAAAAAATCTTGACCTTGTGGCGTCACCTGTTCAGTGTATTTTCAATTACTAAAAACAAAGGCTCTATTGCTCTAATCTATTTGGTTCCATACAGGCCCATAGAGTTGTATAGACCCCTGCTGTCCATCTGAAATTATTATATGAAATTATAAATAAACACAATCAAGTTATACTGCAACTAAACAAAATGCATTTTACATTGTCGAGTAAGAAAACAATAAATCATAGTCAAGTTTAAGATGTTCTTTCTGACTTTGAGATTCATTTTCTCTAAAACTTTGGGCACATAAAACAACACAATCTACAATTTTGAAACTCTCACATTAAAAATACATGCCCTCTATCATTGATCGTCTGAATATTGAGCCATCTATTTGATGAAGGATACGTCCTGTGGCCATAAAGAGTCAATGCACACAGAAATAGCTGGTCTGACATTAAAACAAGACGTAAAGCCTTGACTGAAGCACTTTCCGTTAACCTTGCTCTGAGCAGTGAACTTAAGTTGACCTTTCTCAATAATTCATTATTTAAAAGGTAAAAAAAATCATAACGAGTTATTAAATATGGCCTGCAGTTTATAAACAGATATTCTCGAGTTCAAATGTCATGAAAAAGAGAAAATTGTAATGTGTACGATCCCTTGAGTGACTTCAAACTGTTGTCTTATTGTTTAGTAAATCTGTGGATGAATAGTTCTACCTTGAAACAGAGTATTTTGAAACGACAAAACTCTTGGCTCAGTCGTCACGTTCCACCGCATGACGTAAATCTTGAGAAAAGGAAATTGATCATGCAGCTAAGACCCATGCGAAACATTGCATGGATAATCCAGTTTATAGACGCCAGTGTTTTTTCATATAAGACATACAAAGAAACCGACGGGCAGGACAATATACAGTGTGTGGCGCATAACATATGGATAAAAAGGATTAAGTCCATCCATACACGGCATCATGTACCAGTGGCTGCGTCGCTTTGCACATGGCATTACAGAAAATCCGCCCAAACGTACAAACTCGCTGCTCTCGGCACTCGGGATGTGGAGGAAATTTCTGTCTGCGTCATGTATTCTTAAGGGGATAGGAGACACACATGGATTATCATTCATATTTGAGTGACAGAATCAGATTACAGTTGCAACTCTCAAAAAATACTAGATGTCCATGATTTAGTCCAACTGCAGGCTTATTTACATTTGGAAAAAGTCTGGATATGCTAAGCTTTGGTTGGTTAAGTCCTGGTTTGAGGCTGGTTTATTACAGATTTATCAATGCCTCGCTTTAGACCAGGTTGAGTCACAGTTTAGACCTGGTTTAGCCTCTTAGACCTGGTTAAGTCTAGTCAATCTTTGGTTAAAATCATGTTTTAGATGTGTTTAAGATTTAGAAATGTTTTACAACTGATAAAACCTCTAAGTTGTGCTTTAGTCCTTCAATTTAATGGTTACCACTAATTATTTTCGTTGATAAAGGAGTGAGTGAGAAGCAGATAATCTAGAAAAATATACCTCAAACTGTAATACAGTAACTTTTTTCTGCTGGTACGTGCAAGGACTCCAATTCAATTCTAGTGTTTGCTTGATGTGGAGTATATTTTATCCACATTTTACTTTTTATTTGAGTGAGTCCTTGTTTATAACCTCTGAAACAATTGCGTAGTCCTATTTTAGCCCTAGTTTAGACCTGGAATAGTCCTGTTATAGACCTGGTGGTATTTGGAAGGTTGAATAATTTCTTTGTGATACTACTGAAAAGTTTAGAAAGAGTCAATTCTTAATGTCTATTATCTAAAGTCCCACTCTTAAACAGTTTGTACTTGTTATTTATAAGATTGCAGAAAAGGTTGAACATGTAATCACAATCAAATGCATTTCTGACCCCATCAATATCACAAACAACCACTCTACATATGATTACAACTGAGGTCCACACCCATAAAGCCATATATACATAATGCAGGTCTAAATTGGAATCATTTCTCTAGAATACCTGCTGACCTAAAAAGGGCCCTGTGACACCGCTGGGCAATCAGTAATAGCTCGTTCCATGTTGACCCCAGTAGCCCTGCCCCCCCAGCGGGAAGAAAAATAAGAAATCAGAACAGGGCTAGAGGCTCCACTGCTCCTATTACCGCCTGATTTATCCCACTCCTAAGGCACAAGTAGTTATAGATATTATCACACATTGATTTTCACCTACACCTACTATAATAGGAAGAAGAATACTAAAGAACAAGTGCAGTGAATGGGAGGTGATAATTAAGAGCCGTGTTACTTCATTATAGAGAATAGACTTGCACCTTTCTGATATAATACTCTTTGTTTCGTACAAAGCCATTATTTGCAAGGATTAATGAATGAGTGTTAGGGTTACTAAGTTGGAAATTGGACGAAAATGAGTGAGAATGTATTGAATAATTGAGACGTGATTGAAACAAATCTTAAAATCCCAAGTTCTGGTTGTACGTATTAGACAATTGATAATGATAATGCCTTACACTTACAGGCAGTCAAAAGCATCTCAAAGTGCTACACTGAAGTAATGATTCATTCACGCCAGGAACAGACTGTCAGGGAGGCTGCCAATCACCAATCATTCACACAATGCGGGTGTCTAGCCAAAGAACACGGCCCAAGCGGGACTCGCACCTCTGACCTTCAGGTTGGGTGAGCTAATGCTACTCTGTTACAGTTAAAAGCACTCATCATTTTACTATTACTACGACTTAGAAACCACGCATTTATGAAAGTAACACTAGTTTTTGGAGAAGTATCATGAAATATTAGATGTTTGTTGTGAAATGAACTTGAATGAAATGGACTTACAATCTGTTTTCTCTCTCTCGTGCATGTCCCGTAGTAATTTTACACATTTGGATGCTTCTTATCTTTCTACCTTTTCTATTTTCTCCCTCCATTTCACACAACTGTCCAGAAATAATAATACAATAATCTATTCTCATAAAGTCTACATTACTAGATTGCTTCCTGTTATCGTCGTAACTGCATATACCTACTTTTTTAACGCTCATATTGCTTCAGATTCCCCTTGCAGACAGTAATGAGGTCACACCCAGCTTGTCCACAATGGAAAATTACCTAAAGTCAAGGTTTCATTAGCGATGGCCAAACGAATAGCAAAAATAATTGAGTTTGACGTTCTAAAGCGCTCATTGACCTTCTCTTCCCGTGAGAAAAGATCTGCACTGCACAACTGTCTAATTTACAAAGCCATCAATATTTACACTGCACTGTTAATGGTCCATAATTGCAAGAAACAAACTATATTCACTCTTGGTTATAGTAATACGTCATTCTGCCCAGCCCGAGAATTCACACAACGAAGAACCCAGCGAGCTAATCTTTCTGAATTCACAATGAGCTAATCTTAAAGGATCTATCATAGGAATTAAGCGGCGATAGAATGCGTGTGCGTATTGCTGCATGAAGAAAGCAAATGACTTGGTGGACGAGATATGAGGCCGCCACCATCGCTGCAGAGGCTGTGTGTCATGAATGATTCATGTGTTCATCTTTAACCATATTTGAAGAACTTTCGATTGCTCGGATGGATCACTTCGCTTCCCCCCACGTTTAATTTGCAAAAGTGAAAATGTCTGGAGAGAGATTCCTTATGAGGGAATCCAATGTATCCATCTTTTCAAACACATATGCTTAATTCAACCTATTTTTTTCCCGACACATATATATGCAAGGGGCACTGGCATAAGCTAATTTGATATCTAACCTTGAACGCAACACAATGAAAAATGCCATTTCGGGAATAGAAAATTTGCATAGCCCCATCTGAATATAATCGCATTAGATTACTGAGGAGTGGAGAAAAATGGTTGCAGCGTAGGGCGTAATAGCGGTAATAACACTCTGTCATTAAACAAAGATTTGGACTGGAGAAAGAGAGAAAGAACGCCGTGTACCAGCGTTTTTGTGCTCCGTTTCCATTATACAAGAATCAAGACAATTCTGCACAATGCGCTTTTCGAGGAGTGTTTATTGAGTGCGGGTCTGTCCACTGGGAACCTTTAACACAATATGAAGATAGCTGACAGTACACACGTTTGTAGCGAGAAGTGCCAGCTCCATACGACAACAAAACGCACTCTCCGCTTCGTCTTTTTCCTCCAATTCCCATTAGTCCCATGCGGAGACACCAACTAATGAAGTCATGATTACTGCGCTGGCTCGGTGCTAAACGATTAACCAATAATAATGGAAAAAAACAATCCGCCTGTGCGCGTAACACGTCTCACCTGTAAAACAGAAGCGCGCTAAGGAGGCGCTGGGAAAATGTATTGTCGGGGAGCGTGCTGTTGCGCCCGACGCCGCCACCACGATCAATTTAATGGGCCTCCGTATGGCGCTGCCGAATCGATGAAAGATCATTGCGGATTCTTCTCCAGCAGCGCTTGATGTTTGTGCGGCGGAGAGGAGGAAAGGGAGGATAAATTTATACTGAAATTCCTAAGAGACATCCAAGAAGGACCGGTGACTATATCGGTGGAGCCAGTGCACGCACGCACACACAAACGCCGGGGCCCTTTAGTAGAGGAGGGTCAGGGAGAGAAAAGGCAGGCTATGACTACACTCAGAGCTTTGACCCATATCTGTACCACAGAACTGTCACAGCTGGAAAATGAATGGTCGACCTTGGTTCAGATGCGCAGCCAGTCTTGGGGATAGTCCTAGAAAGAGTGTTAGCTTTAGGGCCCGGAGACGAGGAGGAGAGCGGAGTCAGGTAGACGGAACGAATCACAACTAAATTAGCTCCCACTTTTCTCTCACTGCTGATGGTCAAACTTCAACAGATGATTTGGTGGATAAAAATGAAAGACGAGTGTGTTTCTCTTTTCAATTAATTCCCCCACTCTTAAGCTAATCTGAGAAAGCTATGAAATTATTGTAGTAATTCAGTGGTGGAAATAATAATAATAATACAGTAAGTACAATAGTAAAAGTACTGTACTTATAAAAATGTTTAGGTATCTGTACTTTACTTAAGTACATTTTACAGTGGATTCTTTTTACTTTTAAGTGACTGCATTTGAGAGCAGGCGTCTGTACTTTCTACTACTCTCTATTTAACTTTTATCTACACATGTTTTATCTAGCATGCCCTTATTTTACCATACTTTATGCTTTTTAGTTTTACTATTATTATTGTACGTTGCTTTTTGTTGCACCTTACCGCTGAAGCAAGTTCCTGTTTTGTGATTTTTGTTCACCACAATAGCAATAAAACCCTTTCTGATTACATTATTTTTAGCACATTAATGGAGACGTCTTGCCTACTTATTTAGAGCTCCAAGTTGCAGCTTTGAGCAAACAAAATTAAGCTACAGATTACAAGGAAAATTACTACTGATGATCAATAGTCAGGACATTTGTTCAAATCAAAATCACAAATTTGACTGTTTAAAATCTGTGTAAATTACTTTCACTTTTTGCTCTTAAAATTTTTAGAGGTGTACTTTAATACTATCACTTGAGTAGAATTTTAATGTATACATTTACTTTTATTGGTGTATTTTTTTGCTTCTGTGTCTGTACTTTTACTCAAATAACAAAATGTAGTACTTCTTCCACCACTGATGTGATTTTGAATGCTTGAATGTGTCTTTGCCTGATGGATTTCAAACTGTATGTACTAACTCGGCAGACATTCCCCATGTCCATTATGTTATTGTGTCCATGGGCAGGACACCTTCACCCTTTGACTTTACATAAGGCCGTTATTTGGTTTTGTTTCGTGCAGCATATTGGACTTATCCATCCGTGTCGGGTGTTCTGTTTGTCCTTTAGAGCCTATCTGAACCCCTTCTTTAAAGAATTACATTGTTTAGGTAATACTATTCCTTCATTGATACCGAAGTTGTAGTATTATATTTACTGAAATGCCTACACCCATAGAGCATTGAGTGTCTGTATTGAAACATTTACCAAAAAATGTATTATCGATTCAAACTGTAGTGTCGTCCCATCGCTCATGGCATAAACTGAAACCAAAAAAGGATTAAGGAAGATGTGTTCAGGGCAAAAGTAGTTTTAATTTAATTTGAAGATGTGTTATAATCATGTGCAATACTGGAATACGTCAATAACTCCTGGTGCAATCCTTAGTGAAACACTTCATTTATTTGTCCATATGCTGCACTGTAAAAATCACAGCCACAGCCATTTATATAAT
This sequence comes from Rhinogobius similis, assembly GCA_019453435.1. Classification (NCBI taxonomy): domain Eukaryota; kingdom Metazoa; phylum Chordata; class Actinopteri; order Gobiiformes; family Gobiidae; genus Rhinogobius; species Rhinogobius similis. The sequence goes on from CM033625.1 coordinate 24,067,252, forward strand.
ATTATAATACACTCAAGTCGTTTTATCTGCTATTGTTCATTCTGCACTATACAAACAACAGTAGTCACAGAACCACAGTCTTAGACACTTACGGTACATAAGAGTTTTTATGTTATCTTTATTTTCTGTTCTGCCTGTAGAATGTAGGGTCTTTAAAGTTGTTCATCTTTTTCTGATTGCATGTTCTCTTCTTGATTTGTGCATTGCGACTCTGGAATTTCCCCACTGTGGGACAAATCTCTCTTAAAAAACTGTTTTTATTTAGAAAATTCGGAGCAATGGTGTCAGGGAGCCCCAGATAAAGCAAATAAAGCAGATACAGCAGTGGCCTCCTATTTTTAGCAGAGCCCTACTGTATACATTACACTATAACAAGCCCAATGTTTTCATCCATGCAGCGCTCCCTCCCTCCTTTTATGTGCACTGAAGATTTTTGCTTAGATCGCCAAGAAAGAAGTTTTGTTGGTTCTTCTGTATCGTTTAATGGAAGCTGGGGCTGCCTTGGGGCTTGGACAGGCAAGTTTAGAATATCAATTAGTATCAACCAATTCTGTGAAACTGTCCTCGGGGGGAAGCAGGGTGTCTTTTTCTGCTCATAGAGAATAGGCTTCAGTGGAGATGAAAGGCTATGGGGATAGAGGGGTTAAGCAAGTTAAGCAGCGTATCGTATCTGTGAATCGCTTAAGTGTGGAGCGCGTTTATGAGCTGTCTAAATGCAATGACGTCCGCTTAAGAGTTGCACAGGGGACAACGGGGCGATATTTTGAAAGGACACTTCTTGAAGACAAATTAATAAAAATGTGATGGACAGGATTGTAATGATAAAAGAAAGGGCTGTGCAATTAATCAAATCGAGATTCAAGCTTAGGTTTTTTTTTTTTTTTTTTACAGGTAATTCTGTGTCAGGGACAGCATAAGGTTTGGAGTTCAGGCTTTGAAGGAACAATTTTGGGGGGAAATTATGTTAACTTCCCTTGACAAATGGTTGTATTTCTTTGAATAAGTAAAAGATAAATTTAAGTGAAGGTTGTGATCGATCAATACGAGAAAATTGTGATGTTTTTAGCCACACAGCTCGAATGAAAGGGTTGTGCAATAAAAATCTGTGAAAATATCAGCACAATGTAATCGCAACTAGACTTTCCATGTAACAAAGCTAGACTTTTTTTAGGCCAGTCTGCAACTTCACCTCACAACTATTCACTTCACGCCATTCCGAAACCCAACTAAAACCCAGCACAGCAGCAGAACCTTTTGCCACCTCGGTCTCTCCATCTCCTCTTCCTATGAAACATTTACCAAACCAGCAAATGTCTCAACTTTTACCGATCGTTGGAGCACAATCAGTAAACCGGCTGCATTTTTTGTTGTACTTTTTGTTACTGAACGAGTTATATTAGACGCCAGTGCATTACGAGAGCAAACGCAAACAGCAACAGGTTGAGCACAACATGACTGTTAAATGCTGTTTTGACGAGAGCACTTTTTATTTAAGACTCATGTATAAAGTCAAACATAGGCCACTTGTCTTAGCTTGTGCGGGTAAAATGATCTATGGTTTTCCATCTGAGGTAAAAAGCTGTCTTTTCTCCACCAACGTGAAATCCAAGTTAAATAAACCATGCAATATTAATATTCGTTCATAAATACTGCAGTGTCTCGGGTTTGCTTCGTCTTTATGAGATAAATCCACGAACACCCTAACTATAACTTTTCCTGTGGAGGGTCTGCCATCTGTTATAGCGTCCCACAGTTTGACGTTAAACCATCTCCACCCAGAAACAGGCGAAGTTACAGCTCAGATCTGTGAAGAGGTGACGCTTATCACAGTAAAAAAGCACTTTTCAGAACTAAAACACCACTGATCGAACAACTGCAAGATAGAAGTAGTAATATGTTCAAGAAGCATTGACTTAAATGTGATGTTTTGTGTAAATTCCTTCATTATTAAGTGTGGCAGGGGCAAGTAATCATGCCTTTGGTCATCACCGAGATATCTTGAACGAAATTGAAGAAAATTGCTTCATTGAGGATCTGACACAGTTTGCTGCTACCTCTTTTTTACTACTGTCACACTTAAAAATGTTATCTCGGCTTGAACAAGTAGCTAGCATGAAACATGAACTAAACAGGAGCTAAGGTTTACTATTGCAACTAACTTATTGAAAGTAAATATACACTCAGGAAGTAGAAGTAGTAGTAAATCACCAATTTGATTAGTATTTTTGTATCAAAGACTGTTTAAACCATATATGAACTTTTAAGTCTGTTTGAAACACCATTAATGATTTTCTGCTTCTAATCCCAGCAGTGACCAAACACCAGACACTTGTGGATACTTCCCAAGTTTGAGAAAGTCATAGCGAGACACTAACCTAATTATTCCTGAAGACAGAGGGCCCTCACAGAGAGGCGACTGTCCCGGGGCAGAGTCACAGGGGGATGATCAGCACATGATCTGGGCCTATTGGACAGGGTTATGCCTCATCAGCAAACAGATCCGTAATACACTCAGACACACACGGGAGCCACCCATGCACTTTGAAATGTTAGCGTTAGCACTGAGAGTTGATAGATGTCGCTCGGTGAATGGATAGATGCGAGCTCAGTTGGACGAGCAAACTCAGTCTCAAAATGCATCATGATATGTTGTATGTTCTTGCTGATTTCACAAAAAATAAAACAAAACAAAGCGGCAAAGTAAGTTGTGGGTTTACCAAACTACCAAAAGGCAACTGATGTCAACAACAATCCCAGGTACAGCTTCTTCTCACATAAAATCTGGCCAGATCACATTATGGTAAAGAGTGAAAGGATGGATACAAGTTCAATTTAAAAGATAAACTATTTAAGTTTCTTAGCACAATATGTTGTCTATGTTCTAATATATAATGAAAAGTTGTATATTTTTTGTGTTTCTATTGAAGCAGAGTAATATTGCATTGTGTTTTAAAAAAGAATGCAAAAAAGTGGCTTGTTAAAATATAAATTTGTGAGCACAAATTGTATATTGTATTAGTCTTTGTATTCTGTCTGTATTTGCATATTTTTGTCATTTTGTGATTTTGAGGATGCATTAGCTCATATCGGCTAAATGTTCCTGTGCAATGTTCCTTTTCAAGTAAATAAAATAAATTAAAAATACAGAATAAAGTCAAAAATGACACTCTCTCTAAATAACCGAAGGGTAAATGGTTTAAACGTCATCCGAGCTCATTCTTCATAATGTGTCCCAAAACAATAACTGAGTGGGCAGCTGGAGTAAAATTCTTGCTAAATCACTCTGACTTGACTGAAATAAACAAACAAACATGGAAAACAATGTTAATCCACCGTGACGTTTCCTGCTACCTCTCCTTATTTGTTGACAAAACGCCTCAAAGAACTCTCTAATACAGAGCCGAAAAATAACCAACACAGAGCAAAGTTATTTTTAAAGAGCACTGCGAGAAAACATCTGTGTTGTCTTAACTTTCCTCGACAGTCGACGTATTCAAAATAAAAGAGCCCACTATACGATTCGGGACAGTAACAGAAGTTGGTATAAAATAAACATCGCCTTATTCATCTATTTGCCTTATAATGTGTCTGTGGGGACGTGCGGACTCACAACACTGTAACCAAATATGGAGAGAGAGAGTGAGACAGAGAGGGGGGAGTCCAAACAAAATCTCCGTCTAAAAATACAAACTGACAGTCTCATCCACTTCACACTTTTCTCTGTATTACACGCCGCGATTCACACTTACGTCGCAGACTAAACTCAGCCCAAAGCAGGTTTAAACAAAGTCTGAACCGGGTCTAAACCGGGTCAACGCATAACAGGACCTGAGGGACAGAACTGGGACTAAACACGCGGATATCTAGATGTAATTCGAGGACCAAACCTGACCTACTTGTCCTGGTGTTCACACTTGATCTGACCGAAGCAAACCCTGGTGCAAGGTTTGTGGAGATGCGAACGTGCTATCAAACCGGATTTACACAAAACAAGCGCACATCTGGTCTAGTTAAAATTAGGCGATGTGCATGGGGAAAAGACAAATACAATGGCATATTCTGATCAGAGTCTAGACAAGATGACAGTTTAGAAAAATGTCTTTGCATGTGGCGCTCAGGGCTGTGGTCTGCGAAAGAAATTTACTGAAGGCATGCTCTGCTGATTGATTGATCGACTAAAAAGGTGGCATGGGAAAAGCTCTCAAAACGATGAAGTATCTCTATATATCTGACCCAAACTGCACTCAAAAGACTGCAACTGCACAGAAGTTCATGCAAAAACAGCTATTTATACAGGAAAAAGTCAAGAAAACTGTTTATTTACATGTAAAAAGGCAGATAAAACTCATGAATCACACCCAAATCTTCAGCTAACTTACTCCTTTTCTGCTGTTGTCCTGTCAAAATCTTAAAAGCTAAATAATTAGTCGACTAATACAAGTTTTGGTCGACTAATACACCACGGACCGGTCAGTCGACTAAATTACCAAGTAGTGGTGCTATCAAATTAACTGTCAGTCTGAATTTAATCAATTTCCAATGTCCCGTAGCTGCTCCAACCTTCAGATTTCATTAAATATTTATACAAATCTGCCGCTGACACACTGATCCCTACACGCGCTACCCCCGTTTCTGTTCATTTTGTGACAAACCAGATCAAAAATGTCATGTGCTCTGGTGCAGATTGTCCAATAACGCCCAAAGGCTGATCTATAGAGGCAAACCAGTCGTAAAGAAGTAACCCCCAAAACAAAAGCATCTAACCCGTGCCACGCAGAAATAAACCTGGAGGATAGTTTGCTAAATCAGTCTCCAAACTAGTGACAGTGGCAGTTATCCTGTATCACACCGCGTTTCACACGTACAGAGGGTCCCCGAGCGGTTAGGATTCAGCCATAAGTCCTGGGATCATTTTCAGCCCGACGGAGGTTTTAAATCAAACGGCTTCAAACGCACCACTGTTGCTCGCGGCGACACTTATGAACAGTATGATAATGTGGTCCAGCTGCAGGCCCCGTGTAGTAGATATGCAGACGCCTGTGACAAAATGTATGTTCAGCTTGCACTTTCTCTGTTTTTACATGAAATCCTCCGATGCCCAAAGATTATACAGAGAACATCAACCCACTGAAGATTCCAAGAAAAGGATTATTTCTACTGTACAATTCCCATCTCTTATTCTCTGGTATCACCACAGCAAAGATATATGTGTCCCTATAGCATTGTGACTCTTATTTTGGCATAGTTTCTGACACAGATGCCCTTCCTTGACACAACCTTCTTCACGATACATGTTGTTTGACATGGTTTGTCTATTTCTATATTTATTTAAAGGCGTGGGAAAGTACACTGGCTTGTGATAAAGGACAATACTGCTGTTTGTATGAAAGAAAATGTTGACTACATCTACTTCTCCCATCTGGACTAATATCAAGATATTACTCATTCACCAGACTAAAATGAGTCATTTTTCAAATAAAGTGACCAAGAACTAAACTCTGTGCACAGCAGCAGTTGGCTAAGCTAACCGTTTCTCACAACTAATGATAACTTTCATTAAAACAAAAATATAAAGAAAACAACCAATTAAAATGTAAAGTAAAGACTATCTGATTGATAGATTATGATGGGGTTTTTTTTGGGTTTTTTTTTTCTTTATTGTGCCTTAAAATTAGCATTGACACAAACACTTCCACTTATTAACACAGAAGGGGTGTCGGGGAAGTATTCAGCTCTTGTATAAAGTCTTTAAAGGATAAATATTAAATATTATGTTATTTTTAGCCTTTAAACATGCTCTTGAGTACCTTAAATGTTTTGAAACAAAAAAAATGCAATGATGCTTACTCAGTGTATTCAGCCAGCAGATGACGCCTAGTACTTTAGTCACAATTCAATTATGTTATCACTTTAACATAACTGAATGTGAAAAAAAATCAGTAGAAGGTGTTTTTGACGGTTAGAGTATTTTCAAATAAACATTCCTCAAAACAGCGTAAATGCAGCTGAACGCAACTCCAGGTATGTTTTTGATGACAGAACATTGTTAGAACAGGGTTAAAAGCTCAAAAAGTGTCCTTTAACATGTTGTCAGTGACATCCACCTACAGCTCACTGTTTACTGCCTGATCCTTAAGGATTTATTCATCTCTGCAAAAACCTCGATGAGATAGAATTGGACAGGAAGTACTCAGTTCTAATGAGCTAGTCATTTAAAAAATGAAAAGCCAACTGAAATTCTGTGCACAGAGCCTATTTCGAGTCAATTCCAAATAATTCAACCATCAGTCTAAAATCTAAAGCAATGATAAATCAGGTCCTGAATGTATTTACGTAAATACGTAATTACGTTCTTTCATAAATTAACTGACTTTGCACATGGAGCTATTTTCACCTTTTGCCACATTTTTGCTGATATGTTTGCTGCAGGTGCCTGAGAGATGATACAAATTTGTGATCTCGATTCAGTGTCTAAATGCAGACTGTGTGTAATTTCTATCCAATCCTCGAGATTTCGCACCGACTCCTGTGAAAAATCACACTCAAAGGAGCTCCAGTAAGCCGCAGCTTAATTGGTGATGACGTGACGCGCATAATATCATCTAATTCCCTACTTAAGACGCACAGGACAATTCGAGACATTCACCAAACATAAAAATCACTTTACAGCAGTAACATACAATGCGCACAGGGTTTAGTTAGACCACATGTAATCCGCACATCTATATGCAGAGAGAAGAGCAGGTAAAAGGCACGGCTAACTCGTGCAAATCAGGCAACTTGCACCTTTAACAGCCAGAGGGATGACGAGGATAGAGTGCAAAAGAGAGAGAAGAGATGAAGATGAAGAAAGATCTAGACTGTGTGAACTCAGTCGGAACCAGGGAATAATGAGCAGGTCAACTCTTCTCATAAATCATATCGTACAAGAGGAAAACCCACACTTCTCCTCAACGTGAAGGCACTATCAGGGCCATTACCAGACTTTCAAAGGCAGTTTAGGCCAGTTCACATATTTTGACGTGCAATGACATATTTACATTGTGCAGTGAATGACAACAGGGTTAAATGTTTATAGAGTCAGTGTCATCTTCACAACCAACTCTGATAATACCAGATATGATAATATACACCCTTTTGTCAATGCCTGATCTCGTCAGATATCGGAAGCTAAGCAGGTCGAGGCCTGGTCAGTTCTTGGATGGGAGACCGCTGGAACACCAGGTGCCACAGGGGGGCGCTAGAGGAAATGTCATTGTGTCCTCAGGCAAGATACTTCACCCACAATGCATAGTTTGAAAGTGCTGTATCAGTGGTGATTGGCGCACATGGGCAGTCTGCCCCAGGACAGCTGTGGCTACATCGAATGTGGAGTGAAATGTGTAATACTTTGAGAAGCTTCGACAAGTCTGTAAAGCACATTATGTAGTGTAAGGCTTTTTTTTTTATATATATAAAACTGTAGAGTCCTAGTAAACCCTTTTCTAAATGTACACAATCTCTTTGAAAAACATGAGCAGCAACAAAAACTGAGAAAATTTTTAAGCGCACTAGTGCAAAGAAAATGATATTAAGTCTGAAAATGATTGTTCCAGACTAACAACTTTATATATATAAAGATTATATATATATATATATATATATATATATATATATATATATATATATATATATATATATATATATATATATATATATATATATATATATATATATATATATATATATATATATATATATATATATATATATATCTGTGTGAGCATATTTTTCAATGTCACACAGAGTGTACATTTAAATCTCAATCTACATTGGAAGATAGAAGATAGATTACAGCAGAACACACAAATTTGAATTATCAGTAACAGTTGGTCATAACAGACAAAAATTCTTCCCGAAACCCAGATTGCAAAAACAGTTGCCATGACAAATGATCTTCCTCCATTCAGCTCAACCTTGGTTTTTTTTTACTCCTGAAATCTGTTTTCTTTTTTTTCTTTTAGGTTTTAAGTTTTAAGTTCTTCACACCTGCCATAAAACACAAATTCATAGCTTCCATTAAATCCAGTTTTCTTATTATCTTTGCTTTGACTTTACCTTTATCCATTTATTTCCGTGAAACACAACACAAAGTTTCTCATAATCACAAAACAAATTGTCCAGCTCATTTCCCAACCTTGGCCACATTTCTTTCAACAACGCATGGTGCACTATCTGAGATCTTCTACACCGCAATTTATGTACGTGACATTTAGCCCATATTGAACAGCAAATCCCTCATCCACAACCTCGATTACACCTGATTTATTAAAACGATGCTTTCTTGTTATGCCATTCAATAATTGCATTGAATCTGTCTGCTGTTATGCCTGAAGACTGACAGATTTGGTGCTATCCAGGCAGACGGTAATTACACACGCTCCAATGTGTGGATTGTTGCATGCAAGCTATTTATGCATTCACGGTTGACTCTAAGCTCATTAACAGCCGTGGTGATTGGTGGTGAGGACTAATTATTTTGGCCTGTTTGGTTCCTGCAGCTCGTTAGGCATGCACAACAGGAATTTGTCCTCTGGCTTTTCGATATAGCACATTAAAGGACATTTATCAAACATATTTAGATCACGATTAAGAACTGGGAGGTCTCCAGAAACGGCTTTTGATTCTGTTTGATTAAACCGTTCAAATTGTCTTTCCTGAAAAGCCACTTGAGGATCGGAGTAGACGGTGGTAGAGAAAACAAACTGGGTTCAAGTACAAGTATTGTCCTTCTATAATAAATTACTCAAATCGGAACAAGTAGCCATTAAAAAAAGCCACTGTAGTCACTTTATTTTGTCCGATTATCTACAAGATTTTAACCAACAGACAACTGTCCTGGTATCTTAAATTAAAAAAGCTTTTGTGAAAGTATATACAGTATATATACATGAGTACTTGATATAGATCTGATTTAAGTGTTTTTTTTTTCTTCTAAAATGCAAATAAATTGTATTAACACATAGTAATTTTAAACAAACAACAATAATTAAATCCCTTATGAAATATATGTAAGTATTAACAAAATGTTTAAAATAAAAGGCTTTTAAAATTCTTAAAACAAGTTGGTGTAATTCCTCATTCGTCCAGAAGTGTTTTGCTTTAGTTTGAGAACTCTGATCGTTCCATTGTAGACAATAAGAGTTCTCAGATGAGCTCTGCAGATGGAGAATTACTCTCAGATGGCAGTCTAAATGTACTGATTTTCAAAACCTTTTCTACGCTTTTAAAATTGCATTTCACAATTATAATGCCACATGCTGCCAGAATAGTTTCTTTTAAACAACCCAGCTGTATTAAAATAAATGTGCAAATGCAGTGCCCAGGAGACATTCTGATAGCAGCAATGGACCATATCTGATATCATTTAATGGACATGGTTGGAGATACTGCTAAGAGCTAATTGCAGCTGCACATAAGAGCTTCATAAAGCTGAGGCTTGAGTAACACAGGTCAATTGAAACAGTGGCTCTTTGAACCCGTTTCACAGGGTCAAGCAACTGGTGGTTCTGTCACATTTTTATCCCGATGGCAGGAGCAAATCCCTGGACCATTTTATGAGGGCAGTCAGGGAGATATGCTTCATTCGTTTGAAGTATGAAAGATTTTTATACAGCTTTTTAAATAGAACAGATTTATTTATGACACACTTTTGAAGCATGGCACTGTATTATATTTTCAAGACCAATTTAAAAATTGTATGAAAAATAGTTGTGAAATTGTTTGAACTCTGCACATGAACTTAACTGCTTTAATGTTTATTGTATTCAATTGTATTTATATAAGTGACATAACCCAGTATATTTTATTTACCCACGGCATGGTGCCAACTCAAGACACAAAATATTTCAATTACTTTCCTTACTATTTTGCTGTCATTGTATATTTCTTATGATTAACAACAGTCGAACACAATTGTACAATATCATGCAGTATGGGTCCAAAAAATAAAAATGTTGAGGGATGCAGATGATTTTTCCCCAGTGGTATTTAAAGCCGACGCACCTGATTTTCAAACACTGACAGTGCAAAGTGATCTGATGTTGTCACAAAGTACTGCTTTTACAATACACTTCATGGGTAAAAAACAACATTTAATAACCAACAACGTTTCAATGTGAAACGTCAGCTAAGGATGAGTCAGATACAGAAGACAGTTTTTCCTCAACAGCAGTACACCTTCATTGCTATAAACTAACTAAATATAGAATAAATCACAATCAAATCAAAATGTGAATGGACACAAATAGCAAATAAAAGTGGCATTTTTTGAAGAAGTAGTATCACTTATAATGGCTGCCAATCTGCAACATCGGCCCCTCCGACCACCACCAACCATTCACACACGCACCACTCTCATACGGGGCAATGTGGCTGAAGTGTCTTGCCTAAGGACACAACAATATTTCCTCCTCCACACCTGAAATATACGATTATGTTCTTACTTTGACAGTTTAAAGTCTATTTCTGTCTATTGAATGTGAACTTTGAACAGAATCCCGTTATTCAAACATGAATCAGAGACTTGTCAGAAAAAAAGCAATTTGATAATTTTTCCAATCATCTTTATCATTGCAATTTGATGCTTATATCACTTAATACTTATCTAGGGTAAAATATGCCAGCCATTATAATACGGTGTAATTCCCTGTTAGGTGATACTTGTTTTGCTCACTCGTAACAAACAAATCTCCCTCCAGAGGACCACAGTTCTGGAGCGGCTTCAACTTCCCCGACACTTAAACCCTGTGAGGGCGTCTCGAAGACAGACAGGCAGACCCAGCCCGAGCGGTGGCATTTATACTTTACAAAAATGAAACTCGAGACCTCTTCTTGGAATAGCCACTTCACTTAGCGGCACCGGCAACCCGACCCCCAGTTCACTTTCACTGGGGTCGTGCATGCCCTTCTCACCTTCTCTTTTCCTCAAGCCACAAACAGATAAGTCGGTTTATGGTCCACAGTCTGGCCCGGTGCGTAAAAACTCTGAAAATAACCATTGACAACATTTCCCAGCCCGTTGGAAATGCCACAGCTGCTGCGAAGGTAAAAATAGGGTCATCTTTTCTTGAGGTGTCTCTCAAGAAATCATTAAGAGAGTAAGAGGTGCTGATAAGTGTTAAGTCTCAAAGCGGTGGGAAATATATGGAGAATTACACGGCCCAAAGTCACGCAAAGTACGGATTAACCAAGATAATGGTCTGACGATTGGAAAGCTATTACTCAAATGTCATGTACAGATTATGGACAGAATGTGCAGGCGTTTTAGTGAGATATGGAAAATGCTAAAAAATCTAGAGTGCTTTGGGAAGAACAGAATTTGATTTGGAATTTTTTTAGAAAGGCCATGTAAAAATAGGACCCAGTATCTCCACGCAGATGTTAATGCTCCACAGTATCGCAGTAAACTTCTCTATTGCCATGGAAACAAGCATTTGACAGTGCCAGGACAAGTTACAGGTCAGATCTATGAAGAAGTGAGATAAGAATGCATGATTTTCAAGGAGATAAATTGAGGAATGTTCTAGCAAAAAACAAAAATTACATGTTCAAGCTGAGTCCAAGAATTTTTTTGTGTATTTATTGCACTAAAAATGCATAAAGACCTTTTTCCTTACATCTCCACAAAATTGACTTGGCCCAGAGGAGCCTTCTTCTGCTCGTTTCCATGGAAATGTTGTTCTTTTAGCGATAACGTTCAACAGTATTACATGAAATATATTTATCTCCATGAAGAATGTTGCAAAGTATATGGTTTTAACTTTCTATTTTCATGGAATCAATAGGTGACTTTCCGCCCTCAGAAAGTTACTCTGTCACTTTGAGTCGTGATGTTTGGTTAAATCAGCCAGTCCCTTCTACATTCATGCTTGAATACAGAAGGGTTTGGAATTAGGGGAGTCAAAAAACAAAACAAAAAAACTCAGATGGTCCACCCAAAGGAAGATGTCTCGTAACATTCACAATATGTACATTATTTTACCTCAGATTTACAGAGTTTAGTGCTTCACTTGTTGATTCTGCAATAATCCAGGCTGTTTCTCAATCATGAGTATAAATTATTTTCCTTATTTTACTGTTGCCTTGTTTGTTTAGACACAAATGGACTATGTGTTTCTCTGATTGGTTAAACCATCTGTCAATCATGCCCATTCGAAATCGGAAAGCCAGGAGATTATTCTAGACCAAAACGTCTTTCCAAAGTATTGTCAAATTGTGTCAGAAAATGGATCCATAGACTGTTTGATACTATTCTGTGGGCTGAAAATGTACTGTCAATTAATGCACATTTTTGAGTAATACCCTTTTTTGTACATTCAAACACATCTTTGCGTTTTCAAAGACACTTTCCTGTACTGTAGACGTCATATTAAAAGCATTACAACACATGCAAAGTCGGGATAATCTTTGATATAGGTGCTTCAATTGGAAATCCATTAGTTAAATGTCAAGTGGAGCTACATATAATCCTAGCTAAGACATCAGTTTTACTCCTCCAGACATCAGCATGAGAATAGCTCAGGCTTAGTGTAATGCCACATACTCTCTGACCGACCAAACCGTGTCTTCAATGCACTACCAGTTGTACAAAAAGCTACAAAGTCAAATCCAGCCGGCACAATGGGCTTCTGCACAGACACTGCACAGAGCGGAGCGGGTGTGATCACAAGTCTGAGAAAGTACTGTTTAACCGCTGCTTTGGACCAACGGGACACAGCCGCCAGGAGCAGTGCCAAGGACATAAAAGTCTTAAGTGATATATGCAGTTGTACTACAGTAACGGTGATATATGTAGTAGTAAACTCTGTACTTTGATCGTGGAGGTTTCTTTCTTGCTCTCTCAGGAGATATCTTCATGCTCCCTGTTTATAAATAAATCTTCAAAGAAAACCCATACTGCACTAAAACATAATTTAAGTTATTATTTTCAGTTATCCACTTTGTATTTTACAAACTTCAAAGTTAATGAGGGTAAAGGAAGTGGATCCAACATGCATGACTATTACCAGAAAGTTCAAAAGGATTTATTACAGACAAATCTATCCAAAAACAGGAAAAAGAACAATCCGAAAACATAAAAGTCACAAATACAAATTGGTTTGTACTCTGGTGTCGAGCTCTGTTACACTGGTGCTGGTGTCCTGATGAAAACGTAAAGTGCATACGACACTAAAACGTAGTGAACATGATTATATTTATGATTTGACTTAATTACTTACTTAATTGTCACCCGTTTGGCCGTTTTTGAAAAGTTTATAATGTTACTTCCTAGCAACCATACTGTAAACAAGGGCAAAATCCATATAAATTACACAATAGTTCAGAAGTGACAATAAATAAAACCTTTATTTTGTTGAATGATCGTTTAAACTGTCAAAAAATGTGTCAGTAAAGTGTCCCTGTATTTTCAGTGTTACGTCACTTATTGATGACATCATAGAGAGATTCCATTTACAAACTTTTATTTCCCAAAATTTCTTCACAAAGAATTAGAAAAATATGAGAATATGGACTTTAAACTATTCAAGCTTCTGCAGAGCTTATCTGAATCCAGCTGCATCATGGGATTCCAAGCTATTTCATTTTTACTTATCCTTTACTAGAACTATAAACTATCTTTACCAAACTTTAACAGTTCGAGGCGTTTCAGTTTCAGTTTTATATGTAGTTTTTGTAGATCAACCAGTTGTAGCCCTTGCGCTTTGCAGCATTTAGACATGGAATAATTATTTAGCCATGTACACATCTTAAAACATGAAACATTACCTAAGATCGAGTGCTGAACATGACATTTTACTGTCCCTGAATAGGCAAATGTACCTTCTGCGTGTGAACATATGTTTAAAGGTAAATAGGGAGAAGAGAATGCTGCTGGGAGAATCTGCCTACCACAACGAAAAGTTAACTGTAGAATACCGTTTACCTTTTTCCTCATAAAAGCAGATCCCAAAATACATGACAAGCTTTTATTGCGAACGTCTATCTCTGACACCACACAAAGACAGAATAAGCCTTGGGTCCGGTGCAGGAGTGTTGATGAAAACACAGTTGGGGGAAGATGGTGAAATGTAGATCGATCGTCCAGTAACCTGCACGTACCTGCCCCGCACGCACAAATCCAGGCAGCCCGGTGAGACCATCGGAGCAGACCGCGACCTCTACCACCAAACTCCACACCAAATCCAAGCGGAGTGCCACAATCATGTCCACAGCAGGAGGGGGGCACTGTGTTTCTAACAGATAAGCACACCACTGTCACCAGAAAATGAATGGAGAAAACGTGACCGTCGCTGCAGGACACGCGCGGTACAAGAAGGACGGGGCGGAAATATAACGTTTCAATTTGGTACGTTCGCTGCCGTCCTTTTGGGGTTTTTCAACATTTTTTCATTAATTTTACCAATAAAATTAAATGTTATCGTGGCAATGCATGGAAAGCCCATTCTAAAACTGCAAAGAATACAATTTTAAAGTGATTATACTTGAAAGAATCAGTATTGGGTTACGCATTAATTGATATTGCAACAACCTAAATATATCGCAATAGCACCAAGGTATATAATTTGACAGAATTGTACTGTTTTTAAAATGAAAATGTTGAAAAAAGCAGATTTGCATTCATGATTTTCCATATTCAGTTTAAATTAGCCTTCATTTAGTCTTTGTTTTGTCTTTCTTTTTGTTTTGTCTTTTTTATTTTGACCAATATATTAAGGCCTGAGTAAAACTGTTGGTGTCAAAAAGTATAGTAAAATATCACAATAGTATAAATATTGCAGTATAACAGTCATACCGTGGGCTATATTTCAATAATTTCCAATGTCATTCAACCTTAGTAGTATCAATTCATTTCCAAAACTGCATAAGAGATTCAATAAAACTAAAAAACAACTTTAAAATGAAACACATTCAAGTGGAAATGTATTGGATCTCATTCTGTCCCTAAAAACCAGGAGCAAAATGTTAACAGAACATGAAATGATAATAAGTATTTTCTATCTCTTTGACAGAACCTTTGAATTGACCCATCAATCACCCGCCTTATTGAAGCAGTCCAAATAACTGCATTTTCTCCGCACAAATGCCCATTTATTTCCAGTTGGTGCCCAAAATCCCTCTCTTTGCCACAATTTTAATTAGCGCTAAACCCAGTGTCTATCAGCTGATTATGCGGCTGTCTGTTTCTCTCTTTGTAGGCAACCGCAATCACACGGAATTAGTCCAGGGATCCCATTGAACTGGTGATTGTAATTGTCCCAAATCAATGAGGATAAATGGTCAGTCTCTCTGTCCAGTCCAGGATGTGGCTCCATAGTCGAGAAAGGTTTTGCGTATTTAATGAAAACACTTTTAGAGAGCATAAATCATATTCAAATTACGGCGAAATACTGAAAGTGCATAACAGACATGGCCGATTAAGTAGCCAATTACTCCAAATAAGCTGCTGGTGCTTTTTGTGTTTAATACAGCTTCCCTTTAGGCTTTGCAAACGTTAAAATGATACCAACCGCACAGAACTCCGATACATTCACTCCTCTGCTAATTGTTTATCTACCCTGCTTTGAAGTCCGCGCACCTCCGCTCGCTGTTGTTCGAAAGGCTCACAGACATTATTTTCATTCTATTAAAACCATCAGACCTCATGTTCTGCCGTGGAGGAGAGCAGCCAGGGACCGGATACAAATAGACCAGAGCGCGTGTGAGGAGTGGGACCGAGGCAGGAGACAAACAAAGTGATGACAACTCACAGATCGGAGTGCTAACTGCTAACTGTGCCGTTGGGTATGCAGTGGTGGAAAGCAATTAGCTACCTTTATTCCTCAATAGGTTTTAAAACGAGTGCATTCTACTCTGTTTAATCATTTGTTTAGCGCGGTATTGCTTTGAAAAATGTGTCAGCGGATTAATGCATGCAAGTTTGGAGCGTCTTAAACAAACTTCTGATCCAAAAAAGAAAGGAAAACTATCGCCATCACAAAATTTCAAGGACCAGACAGTGGCACAGACTTTATTTACCACATTATATACCACATTTTTCCCTAAAAAGCCTGATTTGCTAATGTGTTAGTAGGTGGTGTGCCGTGCAAGCATTTAAACCAAAAAAGGCTGGAAAACACTGGCTTACTGAACTAAAATAACTAAATACAGTATATATCTCCATTTTAATTGAAAGAATCTGTAGCAGTGAATAGTTGAATTTTCTTGCACTACGTGTTTGTGGGTTTCAGCTTTTTTTGTTTTGTTTTTTAGTTTCAAAGGTAGTAATCTGGTTTTGAAATTGAGAAGCTTCCACTGCCATTCGGAAGTCATCTAAAGTTACTGAAGCGAGTACCTTCAGATTGGAAATGACTTCTGGATGGTAGTCGAAAAGTCTCAATTTCAAAAACAGTGTCCAGATGACTGCTATTGAAACCTTTTCTGCTTTTTTTTATTATGGACCACAATCCTGGTTGAATGAGGAATTACATAAACTCTTTTCTCTTAAAGGCAATATTTTGAGGAAATGTCATCATTCAAAAGATACAGAATGTTCTTTTGAATTGCTCTTTGTTGGCAACAAACCAAATTTGTCATCATTCTGAAACCCATTGATAGTGGAACATTTGTAGTAGAATCAAAAGCAAGAAGTTCTATTCATATTGTGTTTTCTATGTTAAAAATTAGCCATGGGTCCATAAAAAAAGAACTGACGTACAATGAAGTCATTGATGTCTCATTGCTTAAAGTGGTTCTATTGAAAGTATTTTCTATTTGTGTTGTATTTTCAAACTGACCAAAAGTGGAAAAAAGTTGAATTGAAAAATACATCATTCTTATACACAAAGAAACAACAAATATATGTTGAGTGGCTGTTGAAATATTAACCTTTGTGTGAAAATGTCGGCGCAACAATTCAAGCAAAAAGTGGAAAATGGATCAATCTACTGTACTATTTGATTCAGCTGAGTAAATATATTCCTCAGCAATCGCATTTACTCACTAGCCAACGCGTATATCTTCTGTAACTGCAAAAAAAAAAACCTAGCATTTTTTAAATTCTGCTCAGATTTGAGTGTGAAAAATCCCTCCAGTCAAATGGTAAGCGTCTCCACCACAAAGTGTGCTAGCTTTGCTTCCCAGAGCAATTTAGCCAACAAGAGGACAAGCACTGCAAACCAAGCAGAAGAAGCGCCCGCAGCCACGGAGACGACAGTGTGTAGTTTGTGTGTGCGCGCCGGCTGCGTGTTTATGTGCGCGTGTGGGTCGACTAAGACACCCCGGTGGAGTGAGAAGTGTCTTTCTCAGCCCTGCTCCAATCTCTGTCTCTGTCTTGTTCTGTGCACTGTGGCTTTCATTCATGTACTGCCTGCAGAATCTCATCTTATGTAATGCAGTTTACAGGTGCAAGTCCAAATACAACACCAGAGGAAAGTGGAAACCGAAGTCGCGCAATTCAGAAAGTGCAACATGAATACCATTTGCCAGTTTTATTTCATTTCGCCGCATATGTAACTTCTAAATGCACTATTCTTTTATTCATTCAGTCAGTTGTCTCAAGCTGTGTAAGTGCCATTCAACAATAAAAAGTATATACTCCAACAATGTTCATTTAATTGCTTTTGATGCATCTAAAATCCACCACTTCATGATAACTACACCTTATTTAGCTTAACAAGACATGAACAAAGACTTAATTCGTGATGAACATATAGTTTATTAAGCATGATTCAGGCTTAGTATCTACTTAATCAAGGTTGGGAATTAGGGTTGGAGTATTAATTAAATAGTTAGTAAGCCGGAATCATTCTTAATAAACTATTTGTTCACCATGAATTGAGTCTTTGTTCATGCTTTACTAAGGTAGGAAAAAGTGTAGTCATGGTTTGGTTTTTTTGTGGGGTTTTTTTGGACAATAGGAGACGTTATTACCTTTCCCTTTTTCATCATTGTCTCCGTCTGTCTCTTGTCCACACTTCTGACGATGGTTCGCAGTTAGCAGCCGAAATATGTAAAAAATCTAAATCCATCTCCCAAATTTGTTGTCTTTAAAATGAAGTTTGGGGATTTTTGTTGAAAAAGTCTAGTACCGAAAGTGACAGGAGTAAGGGAAGTGGAAAAGTAAAAATACATGACTAAAATTATGTAAGATAATTTGTTTATTTAAATACTGGGTAACTGCTAACTCTGAATTTAAAACATGTTTCAATTGTTTTTAGTCTAAATTTCAGCCGCAGAATTACGTAGTGTTTAAATATTATTCAATGCATAGATTTTCAAGAGTTAAAAAAACAAAACAAAAAAGTGGCCACAAAGATCAAAGTTCAGATTGACTTGGATCATTTACTATTGCCATGACAACCTATGCATTGAATATTTAAAAGGTGCATGTTTCAATTTTAATTTATACAAGAAAAACAAAAACGTATACCGCAAATTTAAAAAAAAGATACATTTCCAGTGAGAATTTTTCCAGCAATTTGAAGTCCGATGAAACTAATGATAAAAATCTACAGTACAAGACAATTTTTTTACAAGTTTGATCCATAATTAAAGCTCCCTCATCATAACCAAACATGTTTTACTACAAGGAAACAGCGCACGACTCTATGGACGGCGATTTCATTTCCAGGCCGTGTTTCTGCTCGACCGTGCACTGACGCTCTGTCGCTCGGAGACGCTGCATAGATTTTTCATACTGCTATTAATGTTGCATGTCAGGGGCCATCTGTAGCTGACATCAGGAAATCACTGCTCATGCCGTCTGCGAGTCTGCCGGTCAGTCACAGAGGAGCTCTTCCACTCGCACAAGAGACCGCTCCATCACCGCAACTGGATTTATGCTCGTTCTGATGACGCGGCGGCGACGACTGAGAAGGACAGGGCACGTTTGCCGTAGTCTGGATGTTGTTTTGTTTGTGTGGTGCGATTTAAAAAGAGGAACATGACTAGACGTGAGTTCAGAAGATGCGTCATTAATCGATGGAGTATATTGTGAAATTAGAAGGGATAGCTCAGTAGAAAAGTGCATATGATTTTCTGATTTTGACTTTATTTGGTGGAATAAAACCTGTTATAAATATATACGAGAGCTTTACACTAACAAAGAGACAGTTTGTGAAGAAAAGTTGAAAAATATGCGGAAAAATTACAGGAAGTTTTGAAACAGGATGACATCACACTAAGGAGACACCAGGGACAATTTGCGCACAAGAAACAATTTTTTCTGAGCCTTCAAACATTAATTCAACAAAATAAAGTTGTTGCCATATATTTTTATTTGTCAAATAATAATTTCTGTCACGTTAGAGGAGTTCTATCCCAGTGTGTAACATGGTTGCTAGGTAAAAGTTACACAATTTCTTACTGTGATGTCATGATTTTCAACCAGGAAGTAAAAATTTAAAGTGCCTATGACAAGTTGGACTACTCATTTGACTAAAATGCTGTTAAGATAAATATTTTTAGTTTGCTAAAATACTTCCAGTATAGCAATTTTTTAGGTTTTTAATTTCACTTCCTGGTTGTAAATCATGACATCACTCTACCAGGCAACCATCCTGTGCATTGGGCAAAAACTCATCTAATGTCACAGATTTTTTTATTTGACAAATAAAAATACATGTGAACCTTTATTTTGTTGAATTAATGTTTAAAATGTCGAAAAAGTAGTTATTTTTGAGTAAATTATGCATAACCTTTGTCTCCCCAGTGTGATGTCATCAATTTGTTTACTTTCTGTAACTTTCAACAGATTTTTTTCATTTTTCTCCACGAACGGCTACTTGATTGGTGTAAAATTATAATTAATACTTACAACAGGTATTAATACACTAAATAAAATCAAAATGATGATACAAACCAATCACTATGAACCTAAAAAAAAAACTGATAAATATAGTTAATTCTTCAGCAGAATCTTAAAAATCTTGAAATATCTTAGCGGTGTTAAATGAGTACTGCAACCTGTCACTTTGAATGCTTTGAATTCAAAATATTTGAGTTCACTGTTGTTATTTGGCCTAAATTGAGCCCATTTTATTTGTGATGTAGTCTTGGTTTGGTCTTGTTCTACTTAGTCCTGATTTACATGCTTAATCTCAGGTTAAGTCCTGGTTTAGTCCCAAATCTTGAAATGTATGTGGTCAGATCAAAATTTCTTTCTGTTAATTAGAACATTGGATATCAATTTTTTAGTAAACTCGACTGGACTGATAATTGTCCTAAAAATTCCAATTTCGCTTCATTTTTTTTGACTTAGCACTTCAATTAATCAGTTTTAGAATTAGGTATCAAAAAACCCTTCTGTATGTTTCATCAAAATCTCGTTGAGTCCAAGAGTAAAGTAAAGTAAAGTTTGGTTTGGTTTGTGTGGGATCTACTTTAAGGCTGATCTTTGTGTCCCGAGGGGAGAAAATGCATTTTAAGAAAACGTTACAATGTAAAGTGTATTAAATGGAAGAATAAAACATGTTTAGGAACAGATTGGATAAGTTTGTTATTTCCACATGAAAGCCGATGTGTTGAGAGAGCAAACTGACCAATAAATAAAAAACTGGGGAAAAAAAAAAGAGTTTTACCTGTTGTGTCTCACCATAAATAACTGACAAACTCCCATATCTTATCCAAGAGACTTATTTATATTAAGTTGTAAGTTGACTTTTGTAATGTTTCTTGCTATATTTCTTACATTCAGGTCAATATGTCCCAAATAAGTGTAATTCTGGCCATTTTTACACATAAAATGCCTTATTTCTACAAGAAAACATAACACGATGATTATTTATCACAAGTTCCCTACCAACCAAACTAAGTCACGATTAGACAAAAATGTCATATAGACTTCAGAATAATAATCTTAGAGTTAAATGCTTATGTAGAAAATATCACTGAATTCATCACATTTCGGACTGGTTACAATGTTTTTTGCTTAACATAAAAATAAAAAAGTCAGTGAGCTAAGGAAACATTCTTACTCCATCTGCAAATAATTTTACCTTGAAATGAGAAAAAACACATTTAAACAAATCAAAAGCACCCAAAAGTAAATAGATATTTTTTTCTTTTCAAATGTATTTTAAATTAACTTTAACGTATCTAGAATTTAAATTTTGTGTTTTTTTTTTTTTTTTGGTACAATAAAAACTCTTGTAAATGATTAAATGCAAGATTGAAGACAACTTCTCAGTCCAAAAATTCAACTTTTTTCATCTGAGCTTTCAGAGATGAAGCAAAAGACAATCTGAGCTCAGAGAGATGAGAAGTGAACAAGTTTGAGGAAGTTTTTGTGCGTTTGTGTTTTGTTTGTTTGTACACTTTTAGTAATAATTCCATGTTAAGTTTTAAGTGTTTATTGCATTGATACCTGGTCAAACTTCTACTAATTTCTAGTGTTATCAAGTTTAAAACATCACAGAAAACACATACTCTTGTTTTGTTTTGATTTTTTTTTTTTTTTTCCAATGCAAGTTTGTGAGGCCTTGGGAGGCTTGCTTTACGGGTTGAGGACAATTGTGGTGTGCCTGACGCCGGGCCTGTCCTCAGTCTGAATCTCGTGCCTCGCTGCTCTGCTCGCCTCACTCTTTGTGGAGGCTTTCTCCAGTTCAGTGGTGATCACTGGAGCCTGGCCTGGTCTCAGGAGGAACGTGGTTTTCCTCTTCATCATGGGTTTGGGTTCGGTCAGGTCTTCTGTCTGCTGCTCCAAAGCTGCCTTCAGGCTCTGGATCTCCGCCTGGTGTGCGCTCCTCTGCCTCTGCAGCTGATGGACTTCCTCCTGCAGTGTCTGGCCTCTCTGCTTCTCGTCCGTCAGTTCGTGTTGAAGCGCTTTCCTCAGATCCTGCATTTGGATATCCACATGGACCTGGGCCTCATAGGCAGATTTTGACTTGTTCCTGCAGCTCCTGGTTTTTGTGTAGCTCCTCGTTGAGCTCTTGTTGAAGAGTGCCTGATGTTGCTTTTCAGCACGTCCATTTTCAGTTGGACATGGACCTTCTCCTCCTCTGCAGAGCTCGTCAGAAGCTTGAGCTCCTCCAGCAGCTGCTTCACCTCCTCCTGCAGACCTGCGCTCCTCTCTCTCTCTCCTCGCACAGATCTTTCTGCAGCGCTGTAGCCTCCTTCTCCTTCTGGTCCAAGGCTCTTTTCATGACCAGCTTCTGCTCCGCCAGATTTTTTTTGGCTGTGGACACTTCAGCCTCCAATCTGGTGCAGGTCACTTTGAGCTGTCCATAGCTGATTTTGAGATTGTCCATCAGCATTTTGGACAGCTCCCTCTCGCTCTCCATCTGAGAGATGGAGGCCAGCATGTCTCTGTTTGTCAGTTTTAGACTCTGGTTCTGAGCCGTGACCACCTTCAGTTCCAGTTCTCCCTTAAGGCCTCAGCCAGGGTCATCCTCTCCTGGATGGACCTGGAGCTGTCCACAGCCTCCTGGAGAGCAGTTTGCAGAGCGGATCTCTCCTCTCGCTCGTTTTGGAGATCTTCCAGAGTGCATTTCTGCTCCTGTGCTTCTCTCAGTTCCTCCCTCAGCTGCTGCAGCAGGACAGCCTTCGGAGTCGATTTGTTTCGAAAACACCACATATTCGTGAGCTCGGTAAAACACGTCCTCTCGCCTCGAGATTCAGTAAATTGTGACTGAAACAGACTACGGCGTTCCTTTTATACCTTTTGTGGAAAAGGAACTTCCATCACCATGACAAGAGCAGTGACATCGCGCAGCTCTAGGCTGCTTTGTTTTGTTTTTTTTTTTTATACTTTTCTTATTGCAATGTTACCTATGGGAGCAATCACACTTGTGGTCTGGTTTGGTCTTGTTTGAGCCCAGTTTGGTCCAACTCCTGGTTTAGTCCTGATCAAACCAGATGTGCTCCGGCTTTAGTGCTAGTTTAGTCCCTATTTTGGTGAGTACATGTGTAAACGCAACCTGTATTTCATCGACGTTTCGAAGCAAAATACTGAGCTAGATCTTAGTACATTTTTTGTTTTTCCCCCCACACTTTTTTACTACAATCCCATACTAAGGTGAGCAGTTGGGTTTCATGTTACTTGTTAATAATGTGGTGCATCAAAACCAAGTGTAAAATAAAATAAAGTGTTGTCTTTCTCACCATTTCTTTTTAGACTTTTTTTTTTTGGTGAAAGAAAACACCCAAAACCATACCAATAAAAAATCTCATTCCTACTTTCCGCTACAGCAAACCAGTGCTTACCAAAACAGTCAGCACTTACTACCAGCCTTACAGGATTATTACATTTTTACACAAACATATGAACATACCCACTTGCTGCGAAAGAAAAAAAAAAAAAAAACGAAAAAAACAATATGCTTTGATTGTTTGGTCACGCTCTGCAATGTTCCCATCCTGCCATTACCGCCACGTACAACAGTGAGGAAGAAGGCGTAATGATAGTGGAAAGAGAAGGAAGCCATATTGTTTTTTTTCATTGCTCCGTCCCGCTGTGCCGTTCTCATAACCGCGCCACAAGGACGGTCCTAGTTACCATCCCGGCCTTGACAAACGGCCGACTTCACCCGCCTTTGCTCCTCTTTCTATAAACTCGGAAATAAAAGTGTATCGAGCGGAGGGCCTGCTGGGTCAATCTCGTGCCATAACACCAGGCTTCCTGCTTCAATTCAGCCACAAATGTGAGCTAGTAAATGGCTGATTCTACCTTTGATGGAGACCAGAGCTGCACCATTTGTGTTTTAATACAAGGATTCTGCTCCAGGTTCACACTGTAATGACTAATAAAGTAACTAATATAAGAATCACGTGTTTAAGAACGTTTTTTGTCACGTTTTTGTAGCTTTTAGTGATGTTTTTGTCACCAGTAGTCATGTTTTTGTCACTTTCAGTCATGTTTTGTTACATTAAGTTGCTTTTTGTATTTTAAAGTCACGTTTTTTGTCATTTTAAATTGCGTTTTTGTTGCTTTTAATGGAGTAATTGTTGCTTTGGTTAAAAAAAAAAAGTAATTGTAATTTTTCTGATCAGATTAACGATTCTGGTCAGATTCTGTTCAACTTTCACATTTTAAACAAAGCCAGGAGAATGGACAAACAGAATGAAATATGAACTGACTGTTTAAGAACATTTTTGTCGCTTTGTCTTATTTAATCGCATTTTTGTTGCTTTTAGTTGTGTTTGTGTGGTTTTTAGTCAAATCTTTGGCACTTTTAGTTGCGTTCTGTCGCTTTTGGATGCATTTTTGTCACTTCCAGTTGCGTTTTGAGGCTTTTAGACACCGTGTTTTTGAGGTTTTTGTCAGGTCTTAGTTGCTTGTTTCAGATCATATTTTACAAATCTAAACAGAGTTGGCAGTTTTTATGCATTCATTGAAGTTACAAACTATTGAACTTACATCAAAAACAATATTAGTTTTAGTAGTAAAAACTAAATATAAATAATGGGGAAAAAAAGCCTGAATAATATATAACATTCAACTCAGGTAAGGGTTTGGAGGAGAAAGAGAAGAAGAAGTAGTGGTAGTGTGAAAATTAAAAACTATATACTAATCAATACTGAGACTAATATCAAAACAAACAACAAAATCACATAAATAAGACAAAATGTGAGTTATAGTAAAGGATCATATGACGTTGTTAAATTGTATGGTGCTGAAAACTGCATTCTATTGTCTAAGCGTGTATTTTGATCCAAATCCAGTATTGAGTTTCAAGCCCTGACCTCGGGATAGAAATTAAGTTTAAAATTTGAAAACCACGGCAAAATAATAGAATTTAAAAAGTATCTTGCTACAAAACTATTCCGACAAGTAACTCATCCAAAAGTTTCACACACAGTAACTCATTACATCATTGCCTCAATTCATAATAATGATTTAACCTGAGCATCTTAATTAAACGGCGTTTGATTTTCTGTCAGCCACGTCTTGCGTGACACAGCGGTTAAATCGTACTCCAGGTTAAGTGCGCACACTCCCAGATCAGCCGCCGCTCTCATGTCCTCCTCTTCCTCCTCTTCTTCTGTGAGCTCATTACATCTGAGAGCTGATTAACGACAGCCAAATAAATCACTGTTATTGTCACCGCCAAATAAAATGAATCAGAGAGATAGGCTGGTATGCTGTGACGCCGTATTTGTCTAGACGATCTGTAGTAAATACTGTGGGAGTTTTTTTTTTGTTTTTTTTTTTTGTTTAATGAGACAGGGACACAAATGTGGAACAACCTTCATGCTCTAGTAGTTCCCAATGAAACTCGCAGCGGGCCTCCTGTGGAACTGCTAATCATAAACCAAGCAGTGGTCGCTCATGCACGCAGGAATGCCACCTTCGCCAACCTTTTCATCGCCGGGTTCTCAATTTGTCAGTGCGTGTAATTGTTAAGAGGTAGAGAGGTTAGTGGGTTGAGGGGTAAATTAACAGGGCAGGCGACAGTGGACATGTAGCGGGAAAATTTGCGATTCGATCCCAACTCTTGCTGATGTGTAAGAAAAGTCGCTGGAAACTGTACTTTGACGTCGGTTCGCCCCAAGGCAGCTGTGAGCAAAGAGGAAGCGAAGGAATGAATGAACAGTTTTGAACCGTGGGCCTTACTAGCGCTGAACGGCAAAGGTCAATGGTACAGAATGTTGCGATTTTTCATTTGCGTCAGGTAGTTCAATTGCAATTAGATTTGTGTCTAAAAAGTAGGATTCTGTACCGAGTGCGCATTGTAAACAGCTCCGGAAGCGTTACAATTTGAGAGAAGACTGAAATATGAACTATAAACAAACTCAACAATCTCATTAATACTAGAACATGTTTGTAGAGGTCTAAAATACAAATAGGGTACAACATTTCACTATACCAAGACATTCTAGTATCTAACTACATAAATGAAGCCTTTGATAATTGATAATGTGTCAGATCAAAGTGCGATTTCAACTTGCTTACAGATATTAGTGCCGATCAACAAAAAAATGGTTTGGGCTTCTAAATTGATGCAATGAAAGTATTGATTGGCCCAGAACGTCACATAGAATTTAAACTTTCATTCATACATAGCTTTTCTGTAGTTATTTGAACAATAAATAATGGCTACATAACATCATTGGATCCATTTTATTAAAAGTTAGGGGACTAAATGCCATTTTTAGTCACTGCATTGGTATCGGTTGATATCGGTTGAAAACGGTACACACTTAAAACCTATTGATCCTGAACTGGTGCCTTAATAGTACCAGATGGATGAATTCTCCAAAAGGAAAAGCGCTAGAAGTATGAAGCCTATCACAAACTCAGAATCATCAAAATGGTCCCAAATAAATTGAGAAATAGGGTCTATAATTAGGCACATCTGATAAAATAACCTACGCCAAATCAATGCGCACAATCTAGCGCACTCAACATCAAACATTACATCAAAAAGCCCATAAATTGTGAAGAAAGAAGTTGTTATGTTACGGGTGAAAGTAATAACACACTTTAGTACATTTCCTAGGAGTCATTTTTATCTACCTCCAGCCGTCATGTGGAGCTTGATTGCTGCTAAATTGCCAATTACCTGGACATATTTAAGGGGCAGACGGAGCAGAGGGGCAGGTGCTTTTAGGTGGAGCCGGTAAACACTCTTTTGACCGCTTCCTGTCAGTCAGTGGTATTTTTAGACCGCCGACATTTCCCAGCAACGAACACGCAGCAATCAACCACCATCTGAGCAAGAAATGTCAATATTTTTTTTACAATTTAGCTGAAATATTTGAATAATGCTGAATGAAAAGTAGTTGAGGTGACATTTCCACTAAAAAGAACTGGATATTACATGTTAAATTATACATGGCAGCTTCGGCAGATTAATTACGTTTCGCGCAATGTTTGTTTAAGATTGCAGCGACATAGCTCGGGGTATCAATTTGTTTTAATGTTCAGATTAGTGCACCGTCGGATAAACAATAAACAAGACAAAACACATAAAATACTGAAAGGTGGAAGAGTGATTTAGTGAGTTAAGCGACCGACAACAACGTTCAGCTACATTACGACTAATTCACTGTTGATTTGTGCGATTTCTTTAAAAAAATATATAATTTGCAAAAGTTTAAAGTGTTGATCTCTAGTTGTTTAGTCGATTAAATGGTCAATGGTGTCTTTATCGGCCACGTTTTGTGTAAGTCGACTTTTATTTTTGGGAGATTTTAAAGGATTTTCATTCACAACAGCATCAAGGAAAAGGAATTTGGGTTTGAATTATGAACTTAGTCTGATAAATACTCTGTTTAGGGCCGCACAATTTTAGAAAAGATATCTTACAATTCGATTACGATTCGAAACAGAAGCCTTGTCATTTAAGAGAAAACTAAAACACAAACTCCTAAACAAATCCAATAATCTCAGACATTTCACAACTTTGATGAGGTCAAAACTACAGGGTTGGTAGGTTTTATGTTTTCTATTTACTTTATTTATTTGAGCATTAGTTAAAAAAGACAGAAATCATTTATAGAGTGATTGCAGAAAAAGAGATAAAATGGGAAAAAAATATTTATAATACATTATGAAGTCCCTGTTGCTCGAAAGGAGTAGAAAGAAGTTTTAAAAGTTATGTAACCCTCTCGTAAAATGTTTTATCCTGTAAGAGTTCAAAACGCAACTCAAATGTGAAAAACCTGCTACACTCATTACATTCTACATATTATTTATTGTTTGAGAAAGTTCTGTTACATTTTTCTGCAGTATTTATGATGAAAAAGGAGAAGGAAGAAGAGTAAACTTAAAAACTCACACCGCTTATTCAGATTCCCGTTGTACATTAAACAAGTTGCTTTCTGCAGAATATATATAAGACACAAATAATTTCAGTCTTTGCGATGTACTAACTGTTTTCGGTTGTGATTAATCTGTTTACTCGTATTTTCTGTATAAACATTTGTACATTGTGATCTCCTGTTGTCTCGTTGTCTTGTCTGTGCACAGATACTTCGTTTTGAGATCTTTCAGCACTACACCGCGTCTCTTTTAGTCGACTAAATATTGCGCAATCATTTCTAGACAGTACACTCTTTCTCTTCTACTTCCTTTGATCCTCGCTGTTTTGTGATCACGACAACATCCAACGACTTATTTTGCCCTGAATCTCCCGCCGATGTCTCCACGTGAGTCGACCCCCCGCCTGTAGAAGAGCAGACGAGTGAAGCAGCACAATCACGCAAGATCTCATGGAAGCTACTATTGAATGTTTTTATGTTTGGACAGAAATCACCTCACATTTCCAGGCAGTCGATGTGATTTTCAGCCGGGATTGTCTTGAATCCGAGGGCCCTTGAACCTCTCATCTTCTCCTCTTGTCTCTACACGCCAAATACTAATAGAGTTTACGTCAAAGATTTCCCTCCCCCTGTGACAGCCCGGTGCATAGACACGATAGCCTACCTCCGAGTGACTCTATCCCCTCGCTCTCTTCTCTTTTCTCTCCCCTCATCTCTCTCCCCTTTTCCTTTCTCCCCTTTTCCTCTCTCTCCCTTTTTTCTCTTCC
The DNA here is from genome assembly GCA_019453435.1 of Rhinogobius similis. Classification (NCBI taxonomy): domain Eukaryota; kingdom Metazoa; phylum Chordata; class Actinopteri; order Gobiiformes; family Gobiidae; genus Rhinogobius; species Rhinogobius similis. The sequence continues at coordinate 24,095,739 of CM033625.1, forward strand.
TTTCCTCCCCATCTTCCTCTATCTCTCCCCTCTTTCTCTCTTCCCTTCCTCCTCTTTCTCTCACACTCCATCTCCACCTCTCTTTCTCTCTCCTTACTATACCCCCTCTTTCTCTGTGAACTCTCTGTTACCCTCTCCACCTTTCTCTCCCCTCTCCATTTGCCTCTCCCCTCCATATTCTCTCTCTCTCTCCTTCCTTTTTCCCTTCCTCTTTCTCACCACATTTTTGCTCTCTATGACTCCCCTTCTTTTCTACTCCTCTCTCTCCTCTTTACCTCCCTCTCTCTCATTTCCCCTCTTTCCTTTCCTCTCTCTCTCACTCCCTCCTCTTTCTCTCTCGCTATCTGTCTCCTCACATTTTTCCTCTCTTCACTCTCTTTCTCTCCTCTTTCTCTCTCTTGCTTTCTCCCTCCCTCTCTCTTCCTCTCCACTTGCTCTCTCTCTTTCTCCCTCTTCTCTCTCTTTCTCCTTTTCCTCTCACTCTCTCTCTTAGCTTTCTCCTCTCTCCCTCCCTCTCTTTCTGCTTTCTCTCTCGCTATCTGTCATCCTCCTCACATTTTCTCTCTCCTTCTACTCTCTCTAACCCTCTCCTCTCTGTCTGTCTCTATCTACTCTGGCTCTCCCTCTCCGCATTCTCTTCTCTCCCTCTTCTCTCTACCTCTCTTCTTAGCCCCCGTCCCTCTTTCTTTTCCCCTCTCTCTGTCCCTCTCTCTCTCTCCTCTCTTCTTTCTACCTCTCCTCATAGTCCTCCCCCCTTCTTCTTTCTCCCTCCCTCCTTCTCTCCTCTCTCTACCTCCCCTCATAGTCCTACCCCCCCTTCCTTCCCTCCCTCCTTCCTTCCTTCCTTCCTTCCTTCCTTCCTTCCTTCCTTCCTTCCTTCCTTCCTTCCTTCCTTCCTTCCTTCCTTCCTTCCTTCCTTCCTTCCTTCCTTCCTTCCTTCCTTCCTTCCTTCCTTCCTTCCTTTCCTTCCTTCCTTCCTTCCCTCCCTCCCTCCCTCTCCCTCCCCTCCCTCCCTCCCTCCCTCCCTCCCTCCCTCCCTCCCTCCCTCCCTCCCTCTCTCTCTCTCTTTCTTTCTTTCTTTCTTTCTTTCTTTCTTTCTTTCTTTCTTTCTTTCTTTCTTTCTTTCTTTCTTTCTTTCTTTCTTTCTTTCTTTCCTTCTTTCTTTCTTTCTTTCTTTCTTTCTCTCTCTCTCTCTCTCTCTCTCTCTCTCCCTCCCTCCCTCCCTCCCTCCCTCTCTCTCTCCCCACTCCCTCTCTCTCTCCGGTCTCTACCTCTCCTCATTGTCCTACCCCCTCCTTCTTCTTGCTTTCTTTCTTCCTCTCTCTCTCTCCTTTTTCTTCCTTTCTGTCTCCCTCTCTCTCTCTCTCCCCACTGCCTCTCCCCCCTCTCTCTCCTCTCTACCTCTCCTCATAGTCCTACCCCCTCCTTCTTCCTTTCTTTCTCTTTTTCTTTCTTTCTTTCTCTCTCTCTCTCCCTCTCTCCCCACTCCCGCTCTCTCTCTCCTCTCCCTACCTCTCCTCATAGTCCTAACCCCTCCTTCTTCTTTCTTTCTCCCTCTCTCTCTCTCTCTCTCTCTCTCCCCACTGCCTCTCCCCCCTCTCTCCCTCTCTTCCCACCTACAGCCGCTCTCAGTAGAGTGTCACCTTGCTCAGTGCGCCCGGCGGCCTGTGGCTAGATGATGATTTATGGCCGGGGAATGCAGGGGTTCGGCAGATGAAGTTGGTGGATGGCTGGGTTTAAAATCACTTGTGGCGGTGTATGAAAGCGGAGCCAGATAAATGAATGTGGTCTCTGCATGCCAATCACACCGATCTGTTCTCCAGCAGCTTTTCAATCACTGCACAGGGCCGCCGTCCGTGCCGTATAATCATCTTTCTGTTCGCTCTATATGAGTTAACACAGACGCCCATCTTTAAATAGAATAAATGTCCAGGTCAGATGGAATATTTGATGTGGTGTATACAAAGTTGACTAGAGGCAATTTAGGGCATTCATATTTAAGTTTGTGATTCCCATTGAAGTTCTGTATAATGCAAATGGAGAAAGTGCATAATAAAATTGACTGGGGCTGAGCGATATTGACCAAAATAACGTCTCAACATATATATTTTAACTACCCCGATGACAATATTCAGCCAATATGATAGAAGTTGTGTTAAATAGTTGTGAGTTAATATACTGGTTGAGGTTTAAGAATTGCACAGACACGAATGAACTGTGAAATTACCCATAAAAGTGCAGAAGTATCACTGTATACACTTGTTTGGAAGATTACATTGCAGTGTATTTTCTTTACTGTTATCAAACTACATTTATAATTGACAGATGATGTACAGAATGTAGTCCAAAGTAGGTGTCACATTTTTATTATTTTCATGTATTTATTCTTTCAATATTATGAAAAGCAACCTATAACAGTAGACACTATGACAATGACAGACAGTGAATAAAAAAAGATAAGAGTTTTTCAAGTTTTTCAAGCTGATCCGAACACGAAATGCCATTACCATCCATCGTCCAAAGTTTGGAGTGACCCACATAAGCACGTTTCTGTCCTGGTGCACGGGCATAAATCTCACTTCAGATGGATCAAGTTTACAGGAAGTGCTGCGCTCTCTGTCCACAACAATTCAGCCTTAAATTGTCCTTGTGAGACAAAATGGAGTTTGCTGACAAAGGCTGCCCATTGCCTGGAAAAGATTTACAGACAAGATGGAAATTGGTCATGAAAAATGTGACTCTGTTTTCACAAAAGGTAGAATTGTCGGTCTGTATTCTCTATTCAATGCATCTTTATGTTCATACCAACTCAAATTTCATGAAAGTCATTTTCATCTTCAACCGACAAGAATTACTTTACCAAATGTTTTACCCTCAACTATTTGTAAAGGTCCAAACTATCTGGCTTTTTAAACATTTTCTCCAAGACATGATTAAGCCCCAACTGACTGATAAAACACAACGAAAAGCAGCAAAAATACGAATAAAAGTGGCAAAAACGTAAAGGTGATAAAAACCTGACCAAAGGTAACTAAAGCGCACCATAAGTGCCAAATAGTATTAATGGTGACAAAAAGTGACAAAAATGGAACAAAATGTGATTAAAATGGACAAAATGCAACTAAAAGTGACAAAGATGCAACAAAAACACAACCAAAAGTGACAAAAATGCAACTAAATTGCAACTACAGTGACTAAAAGTGACAAAGATGCTACTAAAAATGTAAAAATGCAACTAAAAATGACAAAAATATGACTAAATGTGAAAAAACCCACAACAAAAAGCGACAAAAACACAACTAAACAAAAATGCAACTAAACACGACAAATCCATGACTATAAAAAGGCAGCAAAAACACGACTAAAAGTGACAAAAACGTGACTTCAAGTGACAAAAAGTGATGAAAACATTCTGAAGCGTGGGATTCTTTTACTTCTTTGTCATTTCGATCGTTTTTTCAATTCTCCTGGTTGTGTTTAAAATGTGAACTTTGAACAGAATCCCATTGTTAAAACATAAATTGTAAATCAGAAAAATTGCAATTAGATACTTTTCCCAAATCATGCCGCTCTATGTTGCGTCTCCCATCCAAGTACAAACCCGGCCAAACCTGCTTAGCTTCTTAAAACAGACGAGATCTTTCATTCTCCGGGTGTATGAATACTACTGTTGTTGCACTTTATTCTTCCTCCTCATCACTGTTTTACATGTGAGCATTTCCCCATCACAGGACTGTCTTCCTCCCCGTTGGGAATAACAAACGGTAGATAAGATAATTACTCATCTAAATGCATGATTTCGCTGATATTAGAAAAAGCGCAGCACTGATTTATGTTTAGTATGTTAATACATCCGGCGCCGTGTTTATTTGAATAAATGAGAATAAAACTCACTCTTCAACGGCGGCGCGGACCCCTGTGATGTGTGGTCCTCAGTACGGAGCAGAACCCTGTGGCTCTTAACTAACAAGAAGAGTTCACAGAATACAGAATGAATCAGATGTCTCCTGGACATCTACCAGCGCTGAAACTCTATCACTGCAAAACAACTTTATCATTGTAGTGTGTCCAGAAATCAGTGGAATGTAAAATGCAATTAATAGGATACATGGAAGTGGGAAAGTTATGTCCATGTTATAATTAGCCTGTCTATGAACAAGCTTTTTAATACTTACGGTTTGTATCTACTGTAAAAGGTAAAAAATAATAATAATTTGATTGAAGAACTGTAATTACCACTAATCAAAATCTCTCCAATATCAAATAAATGATCAGACCAATTATGGACCTATTTTTTTGTGTTTTTTTATTTTTCAATGTTATTACTTATTGTGGCACTCATTTGGCTTCATAGAGAATGAATGAAAGGGAATAATAACTACAATACTTCTGAGATGCAAAGAAATGTTACAAATGTAAAGAAATAATATGCTTTTTGTCTTTATTGGTCATAGTTTGAGCCCAGTTTAGTCCCAGAGTAGATATGGTTTGATCCTGTTCTAGCTCTGGTTTTGTCCAGGTTTTGTGCCAATTTGGATGCTGCACGATTTGGGAAAAATATACAATTGTGATTGCGATTAGATTTGTGATTTATGTTTTAATAATCAGATTAGTCGTTTTAGTTGCATTTTTGTCACTTGAAGTCACGTTTTTGTAACTTTTAGTCACTGTTTTGTCATGTTTAGCAGCAACTAATAAAAGAATCACGTTTCAGAACATTTTTGTTGCTTTTTGTCCCGTTTTTGTGACTTTTGGTAGCGCTTTTTGTCACTTAGAGTAGCGAGTAAGTCACTTTTACGTCAAGTTTGTATTCACTTTATTGTCCCACTGGCGGAGCACCTCACTCACAGACATAAAACAATCATATATAGAAAGAAAGAAAACATCAAATACAACAAAACATCACGCACTTAGTCACTTTTAGCAGCATTTTTGTCATTTTTAGTCCAGTTTTTGTTGCTTGATTTAGAACTTTTTAACAAGTCTAAACTAAAGGTTTACAGTTCTTTGTGCAGAATAAAACATTATATTATGTTGTTTGTGGAGGAAATTATTGCTCTTGAAAACTGCAACCTTTGTGATTTGCTAATTGTGTCCATTCTAATTGCGATTGCGATTATGTGTTGTGCTTGTGCATTTGCGAACACACCCTTAAAATCCGACCAAAAAGTGCGTAAGCGTTTTTACAGTTTCACTAAAACGTCACTGCATGGCCAAACTCTCCCACACCAATTCAAATTCAGTCATTCGCTTCTACAAAAAAGTAAAAAATAAAACAAATTCAAGTTTTTTTGGACATAATATCACCTCAAATGTGTTCCTAAACCCAACATTTGGAAAGTAAGTTGCGGCGCGTGGAAGGCCCTGGAGCGCTCGTGCACACTGTCCATACTGCGTGACTCACTCAGACAGACTGTGGCCCGCGCTCCATCTGAGTCCACTCATATGTCACTGATAGCACGGACACATATTGTTGCATTGCTCAGTCGTCTCCCGCTGAACATATTGTCGGCGCCGCAAAACCGGAAACTGTTGACCGCGAAAGCAAAAGGACGTTATTTCAGCCGCTGATATGAGTTTGGAAAAGCCAACCAGCCGTGAATGACAAGTAAAGTTTCCGAGCACTTTTTATATATTTGGTTAAAATAATCTATATATGAGGGTAATGGGAAAAAAGAAATGCACCTGGAATTAACAGGGAGAATATGCCAACTTAAACGCATAGATAAATTGATATAATGCCTCATTCGTAAGGGCTGGGCGATATAGAGATACAAACTGCAAGCAAAGCAAGCAAGCAAAGTGTATTTATAGAGCACCTTTCACAGACAAGGAAGTCACAAAGTGCTTCACAACAAAAAAAGAGTTAAAATACAGAAAAATAACACACACTTACAGTAGGCAACATAATAACAGCAAAAATAGTCCCTAAATCTGCTGTAAATTAAAACGCTTGAGCAAGAAAGAAGTTTGCATTGTTGAATCGTGATCTCATTTCTGTGACAATGTGCAATTCTGGAGAAACTGTCATATCGTGATTCATTATAATCCATTTATTGCAGATAAATGTTCAAAACAGACAGTTTACCCACCTTTTACATTCTGAGTGAGTGATGGACAATTGAAAGGAAAGAACAAATGGAGAAGCAAATATTTGTTTTTACAGTTTAAAGGCTATATACCAAGTGTGCATGAATTGTGAGAAAATTACAATTGTGAGCTGGCTCCAACAAAATTGCAAATATATATTTTTGGCATATTGCCCACCTTTACGTCCAGGAGAGGCCCATTGTAAAAAAGGTTTAAATTATATTAATCTGGGGTCTCATTTATAAAACGTCATTTTTTGGCAACCTTTTACGACCTTCCCTTAGTCTCTTAGCCTCATAACATCAAACCAGTCAAATCTTAATAAGATATTTGACAGCTCTGAGGTAGAGATGGCCAGACCTCAATAGACCTTGATGACAAAAGCTGTAAGCGTGAACCTGCCCGACTTGTAAACACGAATAGGGCTTTGGGGCAGGACCAATTTGAGCTCAGGAGAAGATGAATACTGCTGCTCAAACCATTGCCATCAGACTGAAAATGACTTTCGTATAGAAGTTGAAATTTGTTGATTTCTAAACCTGAATAACCTTGGAATTAGAGCTGAAAGATAGATCACAATTTGAATGGTTGCAATTAAGCCTGTAACGATAAAACTATACTGACTTATCGTTCAATATATGTCAGAATGAAGTATATATTTGGGGTTCAATATCAGTTTGTTTGTCAGATTTGTTTGCAATTTGGGGAACTTTTTTAGTGTTGCTTTTTTATACATTTAAACTTAAGAGTGACATAAGTAACTTTTATAACTATAATTATTCAACCAAAGTAAGTTCAAAAGTATTGCTATGTATTCATTGCAGCTCTTTATGAATATATTATCGTTTTTTTCTCCTTCTGTCAGTGTCATAAAGTAGCTTCAATGCTGATATTTTCTACAACAAAATATTGCATGTCAAAATGTGTTACAGTGACAGGCCTGGTCGCAATTAGCAAATACTGCAATTATTTAAATGCCCTAATTTCCTGGAACAAAATGTATAAAAACTGCCAAACTTGTAGTTTACACGCTCTGAAATCTGTCTCATTTTCATCAATAATACATTTAATTTGCAAATACTCTGTTCTATTCTATCTAGAAGGCTGCAGTCATCATATTTTAACATTTACTCACTTAAAAATGTATTAAAAAGTGTCAATTAATCGTAATTTTTAAAATATGTTAGTTGCAGCTCTACTGGATGTGTTTAAAATGTGAACTATGAACAGGATTCTACAATGAAATATAAATTGCAACTCTAATCTGAAAACTTTCCAGAAAAATCGCAATTAGATGTTTCGCCAAAACATTCAGCCTTACTTTGAAACCTTGTACACATAAAAGTAGTATTTTAAGTATAATTATCATGTATGGAAGACTATGTACAGGTATATTTTCACAAACACAATGCTTAGTATTTGAAGACAGTTCTTTTCGCAGCTTTCACACCTGAATGCATGTCCGTTCCAGCTTGAACTCCCTTTTCTTTTCTAACCCTGTGTTCAAAACTTGACAATTTGCTCTGAAAATTGCTGCAAAAAAAAAAACGCCCGTCGACATAATTCGCACTCCAGAAACTGTCCTGTGTTCGCAAAGCCGCACCAGTTGCTCCATATTTTATCAGCGCGCGCAGTCCTCGCCATCGTCCATCAGCGCTTTCCTCCCCGCGACTATGACTGGCCCACTTCTCTGCATGTGGCAACAATAGCGTCAGCGCGCGGTAATGAATCAAATTAAGTGGAATGTCGGCCGGGCTAACGTGGCTCTCCCTCTCCTTTCAGCATGAAAAGGAACAGCTTCATGCCTCCAATTTGTCTACAGCCCAGACCTTGACCGTGCGCAATATATTTTGTGTTTCATCCTCAGTGAGAAGAAAGAATATGCACAGATTCAATTGGAAGCGGTGCAAGTCGCAGGTAACGCGATTGACAGGTGCACCACTTTTGGCTTTTTGTGTAATACGTGCAATTACGTCAAGGATGACTGAAAAAGCGCTGGTTTTCTTCAGCCGTTCCCCCTCTCCCTTTCCCGTCTGAAGATGAAAGTTAGCGTCGATACTTTATAGTGACAGACGGCGAGCGCACAGTAAAATGCCAGTGATGTCGGGATAAAAGTGAAAGAGAAGTCGCGGAGTTGCATTGATAAATTGCACAGAGCAGAGGCTTGTGTTGTGCAATAAAAGCGGCGACTGTTTTGCTAATTTACAGAAAAATAATGGTGTTACTTCTGAAGCGCCGTGGCCTCGGGGCAAAGGCATTCGTTTGTTTGAACAAGTTTAACCTCGAGCCGCTGTGGGTTTTTCTGCTGAAACGAATAGGGTCTAATTAAACCAGTGTTTCTGCCATTTGTTGTGCTTCTTGTTATTGTCAACATGCCACAGAAACAAGTAATACAGATAAAACATTGACAAACAACAGCCAAACTAGGAGCAAAATGGTCACAGTTATGTTTGGAGCCGCTGCATCTTGGCCTCTCAAAACAATTTTATTAAACACAGTATCAAGATCAAATGGGTAAGTTCAAGAAACACGTACTATACAAACAATGCATGCAGAAAGAGCGGAGTGTCGTGCTTGCTCTCTCTCTCCCTTTGTCTCCATGACTGAGGGGTAGAGACACTCTCCATCCCACTGTCATGGAATGGACTCTACAGACTGTAAACTACAGGGTTAGCAGTTTTTATACATTTTAATGTTTGCCAGGAAATTAAGATACGGGAGTCATTCTGTACTGCTGAAAACAAAACTTATGCCAGATAAACAATGCTCCTAAATCACCTAGAACTGATTCTCTGTTAATTGCATTGTAGCTTGTGTGATCGTGTACATTATCGTTTTTGCTAATTGCAACCATTCAAACTGTGATTTACGTTCGAATGCAGTTGCGATCTATCTCGCAGCTCCAAATGGATGTGCGTCAGTCCTGGACAAATTTCTTATCTTATGTCATTCCAACACAATCTGTAGAGTATATGCTTCATGTTTTGCTTCATATTTTGCAGTCTACAACCTGTTCGTCCATGTGGATCTCTCCTCCACTGGTTTTCCTTGAGGGTTTTCTTTTTTTCCACAGGGTTTATTGTTGAGTTTTTTTCTTGCAGAGAAGGAGGATGAGGACAGAGAATGCTCTGGATGCTAAGTTTGCTTGTTACATGTGAACGCTGGCCAATCTGCTCTATTTTTCGAATCTTTCGGGTGATTAAATAAACAGTTTTGTGAAGCCCTTCGAGGCGACTGCTGTTGTGATTTTGGACTACTCAAAATTTAAAAAACAAACGTATTGAACTGAACTGAAAATATACATGCCAGTTGTTCCTGGTGATAGATTTATTCACATTTGGATTCACTGAATGTCAAATTTTCATCCTAACGATTTGAGCTTTCCTGTTGTACTCTATTGGGATCTAAACCTTGCACTTGCCTTAATGCTTAATTGTTTGTCTTGACTCTGCTGTCTTCACGCCTCTGTGACCATTTGTTAAAGTGATTTAGGGAAGAATAAAAAGACAGTACAAATCCAATAGCAGCCTCTAAACAGGACATAAATCCGACATTGAGCAGCGATCTGCGAGGAGAAAATAAAGCAGGCCACAACGACGGAGAGTGGCAGAAAACAGAGCAAGAGAGCCAGATTATCCCTGGCCTTTTACTACCATACTAATCCATACTTTACAATATTGTCGCTCAGCACCAGGAGGACATAAATCTGCTGCCTGACACGGCCTATTCACACACTTAACTGAGAACTGACAAGGGGGAGAAGATATTACATTGTACAACATGCTTTAGACGTTCAATGATATTTGCACAATCTGAACATGGACTGTTTGACCCAATGGAAGTTCAGAATTACAACCAAACAGTTTTTTTGTATTAGTACAACCTGACTGGAGCAATCTGTGCCACAGTGATCAGGGACCCAACTTCAGATTTCAGTTCATTACTATGTATTTCTGTAGTGTTCAAAATCGACAACAGAAAACCCAAACCAGGATCATAGGTGTATGCGTTTTGATGATGGGGTTAAGTTGAATACCTGGAGAAAGTCAACATGAAGAGAACATGCAATGAAATGAAGACACGTCCAAAATAAATATTACATTTTGTCAAAGCCATCCAAATGTTTCCAGGTCCTAATTAAGTATACAATCTAGTGAAGTTAGCACTGAAAAGACGTCATTGTGCATATTTGCTGCAGCAGTTATCGTGTTTATACAGCAAAAATGCTCAGAACGAGTTTAGCGATAATTTAAGGCCTAACAACAGAAGAAGATTCTATGATAAGTGACGCATGAAGTCTGAAAACACGTCCGAAAATCCCAGAAGTTCAGCAGGACATGTGTTTGACGCTCGGAGGGGTGAGGATTTTCTGATAAACATTCCTCAAAAAAGCGTGAATGCAACTTAATGCAACTCCAGGTATGTTTTTGATGACGAAACATGGTTAAAACCTCAAAAAAGTCACTGTAGCAGAACATGTCTCCTTTAAGTAAGTATTTCAGTCAAAGCAGAATATGTGCTTGCCGTGCATTAAATCACCTGAAACAATCACGAATCATGACTCAAAACAGTGGGAGGAGTCTTGTCTGCGCTCTCCAAACTCGTCTCCACGTGCAGCCTGACTTAGCCGGAGTTGAAGTGTGGCTGTTGGATCGTGGCCAGCTCTATGTGGGTCTCTAAAAACAGCAGTAGCTCCAGCAGCACGCCTCTCCCTCCTTTTCTCTCTCCTTTCCTCCGAGTCCCCCTTCGTACATGCTCTGATCTACCGAACATCAATCCCTCGTTCCTCAAAGCAAAAAGCAGCGAAAGGGAGATGACAAAAATGTGATGACAGATTAGCTGCTATATATAGTGGGAGCCTCTTGCCGCTTTTCTTATTCTTTTTCCTCTCTTTGCCCTCCAGACATTGGATACACCTTTTGGTTTGAGACCGATGCAAATAGACCACTTTTACTCCTCAGTGCGTTCAAAACTCACTGGTTCAGAACTAAATCGTGCCAACGTCGAGGTGGGAAAATGTTGTACTGTATTTACTTAAAGATTTACAGTATTTTCTTATCATTTTAAAATCATTACAGTCACTTTTAGAACAGCATAAGGCATTTTGTGACTGACAGTTTAAATAGTACGACAGGTGAATAAGGCAAAATCTTAAAATTAAAAGATATCAATTTGAAACTTCTCCTGTAGTTTACTCACATTGATGTAAGAAAAAAAGTATTACAAGTTTTCATCATGCAATGTTTTCTATACAATTAATGCATTTTATGAGTAAAAATGGACAAAATAACACAAATTTGGTTCATTTTGTACACGTAAAATGTACTAAGGGGATTTCAGATATCTTAGTTTTTGAGTGAACTACAGCTGACAGAAAATTGGCCCAAAAATTCTAATTTTTCCCCATTTTTTAATTTAAGACTTGAAACTTTGAAGGCTTTGAATTGGATATCAATAAATCCTTCTAGATTCTGTCAAAATGTTCAGAAAATTGGTGTAGGAAATTAGTTTAGAAACTGTGTAGGAGCTACTTGTGTATCTTGTGTTCCCTACAGTAGAAAAATTAATTTTAATAAAACGTCCTTTGAATATACAACGTCCCATAAAAATCTATGATGAAGTGGAGTAAATGACATGATAATACCTCTTTAGGAGCAGATTGGACAAGTTTGTTGTTTCAAACTGTTGTTTGTTGTCAGCAAACTGACCAAAAAACAAAACACTGTATTATTTTGCCTTAAAATGTAAACTTGAATAAAATCAGAGGTGAAGATCTCTGCAGGTAATGAAGTGTAGCTCTGTTGTGCTCATATTAAAAGAAAGAGTAGAAAAAGTCTGTAAATTGAACTTTGCGTGAAGGAACATTTCAGTGAACTGGAGATTGTGTCGTCACACCTCAGATCATTTTCAGTTAACCTGATGTTAAACCAATGCCGAATATAAGATGCTAATAACCAAACAGCATTCATTCAAAAGTAGTCCAACAATTTTCTGTGAGTCCTTGTGCAGAGAGCTGAAGGCTGCTGTGCCCTGCACTCAATTATTTGTTCATTTGGGAAGATTGGGCGAAGCGAGCCTTTTGTTCTGCTGCTCCCACAGCTTGGAACTCTCTCTGAACTGAACTGAGGTTGTGTGAGAGAGTTTAGAGTTCAATTTTTAAAAACCAAGAGTGAGAATCCTATGAAAATTGTCTGCACTTTTAAATGCTCTTTTAAATGTTCTGTATTAGTCTTTTTAAATGTCTAAATGTTCAAACGTGTAGATATTTTTTTAAATTGTGTGCTGCAATTTCAACTTTGGCCCAGGTCACCCTTGAAGAGGTTTCAATCTCAATGTTTGTTTGTTTTTTGTTTTTTTAAATTTAAATATAAATATATTATTTGTACTATATATTTATTTTGACTAATGTGTCTGTAACATTTGGCATGCTTACTATATTATATACAATATTTTACAAGTAATTACCCTTACAGGATCTCGTAAGTCTATGCATTTCTGCATCGTAGATTTCCAAAATATCAATCTTTTGTTATTGGAATAAAATAAAATCAATTTTAAATTAATTAATTAATTAATTAATTAATAAAAAGTAATGTGAAATGAACATATATAATTTTAATTGACCACTTTATTGCCAAATGACAATGGCTTTTTTTCTAATTAGTTTTGGCTCAGTAAACCATAGTACATAAGGGCTGAACATAAAAATACGAAAATGCAATTGACAAAGTGCAAAATAATATTAAAACATATAGGAACAATAAAACAAGTCATTTTAAAATGCAAGAAATCTAAGAAATATTTATACAACAACATGAAAAAGTTAATGATAATGTATTTAAAATAGGTAAAAATAAATATTAAAAAAATAAAAATAAATCGATCAAACTGCACCAAAGGCCAGTTCCTCTCCGATCCATGCAGGCATCCAAGTAGAAGAGGCACAGTGGCACTGGAGTAGCCCAGATGGCCTCTGCGCAGCGTGGACCCCGAGGAGAACTGGAGGAAGCCTTGGTGTAATACATCTAACGGGACATTTCAAAAGATTATCCTCAACCTGTTCTTTGAATCAAACATTTCCTGGCACCCCACCACAGCAGCGGGCATCTCCAAAGTGGATATTTGTCTGAGTGCTCTGTCGGCAGCTTTGACAGGTCGAATTCCCTGGCACCCGCCGAAACAAACGGGCCTTGTTCAAGAGAAGATACAAGGAGCTGGACTTATAAATGTGCTTTTGATAGAGTCTGTCTTGTGGTCACTTCAAAGCTGGCGTGATGGAGTGGGTTAAGAGGGAGGAGAGGAGATGAGAGAGGGAAATGTCAAAGGAGAGGAGAGAGGGGTGAAGAGACCCAACGTGAGAAAGGCAGATGAAAGAGAGACTAAGAGATTACACTGTAAAAATGTAGGCTTTGAGGAGACGGAGAAGGAAATCAGTGAAGATGTTCAGTTGTAGATGGAAGATGTAGAGATGTTAAGATTTAAAAAGGTATTTCAAAAGTTCTATGATGTTATTTCTCAAGTAAAAGAGTGCAACAACTATATCTAAATCAATATACAAGTAGAACTGACAGAAATTTTTACAAAAGGGGGAAATACCAAAATGCGTACTACTTTTTGTCATTTATAGACTTAAAGAACGCGCCATATACTAAAATTATGCAAGAAAACTCTCAAAAACTCAAAACAAACAATAACAACAAACAAAAATAACGTCTTTAAAGGTGCATAATGTAACTGTATTGCTAAAATGATAGAGATCTTGAAAAATATGCTCCTGTGTCATGTAAAGCACTACTGGTCCACTCTCTGTTAAATAAATAAATAAACTTTGATTGATTGATTGATGTATTTTTTAGTGTGAACGGGCTCACCTCTCCACAGATCTGACCTGGTAGAGTTATCACAACACCTTAAATGCCATACTATGCTATGCTTTCCAGGCAAAGCAATAACATCTTCATGGAAACAAGCAGGTGGTGAACTCTCCACCAGAAAAGTTGCATAGTGCACCTTTAAGCCATGACATGAAATTACTAAACTACAACAATACATTTATTCATGGGTGTCACCTTCCTGCTGATAATTTGAGGACTTTTACTAATTCAAAAGATATTGTGACAGGTTTTTATGGATTCAAACTTTTTTGGTGGGACAATACCTGTTGAAAATATAAATGATCGTTTTTCAACAACAATGAAGCAGTTTGGGGAAAAAAGGGAAAAATATGTTTACAGGACAATTACAGGACGTAATAAGTAGACTCATAATTATTTGCAAAAGCTACGAAAACATGTAAAAAATAAAAATCTGATATATTTTCATTCACCACATAATAATTTCTGTGCACGTCATAGTAACAGTTATGGATTAGTTCAGGGGTGCCCAAACTTTTTTCCTCAGTGGGCCAAAATTAAAAATTAAAAAAATTCCACGGCGGGCCAAAGAGCGACCCACATTTTTTGTTGCATTTAATTGTATTAATATTTGAAAAGATATGATGATAAAATTGTCTTGTATTAACATGTTTTAGAAGAATAGACTTGATTTGGTCTCTTTGGCAACTGCTGACAGTATTTTTAGCACTAATAGCACAGTCAAACAGATACTCAGCCCCCCTTTGCGGGCCAAATTAAACCCTCTGAAGGGCCAACTTTGGTCTGCCCAACTTTATGCATTATTTAAATTCAGGAAGTAAAACTATAAACTAAAAAAGCTTGAATATAACTTATCTTAACCGCGTTTTAGTGGAATGAGCAGTCCTACCTGTCATATGCCCTTTAATTCTATGACAACGGCGTTAGATTTTCATCACTCTGAAACTCACCGATAACATTTATAGTTTTGCCCCATTTGAACAGACGCGGTTTACGACACAAAGACACAAAAACGCAGCTGATTGTGGCTCCAGCTCAATGTGCGTGAGCTCGTGCATTGAGCGGCTCTGATCAGTGGCTGCGGTAAAGCCTGCAGGCGTGCATTAATACATACGGGAGAAAGAGGGTCGTTACAGCGCCACTCTGTCCGTTCACACATGCAAGTCGGTTAGCTCCTGCAAGCCTCATCTCAAAAGATCTCATCTGAATAATTCACATGAGTGTAAATAAAATATACCGAGTGGCCTTCACCTTAAGAAAAATGAAACAAGATCACTGCTATGCTGAGCAATGGCTTCTCCTCCCTCAGAATTTGACATGCAAGTGGATGTGTGTCATAAAAGACCTACCTCTAAAATTCTCATTGATATTCATTGCTTTAAAAATGAATATTTCATCTTCCTCCCTGCCATAGATAATGAGATTAAAAGTCACTTCTTCGCAACGGTGCGCTGCGATGATGTCCAAAATTATCAAAAACAATAACAGGCAAACACAGTTATCCACCGACAGGCTCTCAGTATAGCCACATTACCTTTAATTTCCAGGGAATAACAAATGATAGAGTGCGCTTTATTGCTTTTCTGCTGCTGTGGAGTGTGTAATATGTTCGGCATAATGCAAAAGAGCCAAAATCACGCCCCCAAAACAAATAGCCTCAGAATCAATGAGACGGCAAGCTGCGTGCAACAGATCAGTCGTCCAGTGACAGGGCATTAGGAACGGGAGAGAGAGAAAAAAGTAGCAAAGGATAAGAAGCAGAACTTGTTTAAATGAAGTGTTGTAACTTTTCTGGTGGAGGGTTCGCCAGCTTAGGCCTCATAATAACACATTTTGAACTGTGATATATTGCCTCATACAATATAACTATAAATGATAATATTGAAATTACTTTATGCCACTTTTCTAAATGTTAAATATTGTTATAAAACATTAGTTCTGGTTCAAATATATAAAATAAAAGATCTAATGAAGGCAATACGATCGAAATTATCACATAAAAGCTTGACATCGGCAGTCTGAGAGTGAATTTTGAATGCACCTCTAGTAAGGCTTTTTGTGTGCTTTAGAACTACAAAAAAATGAACATCGGTATCTGTCGCTTTTTCAATCGTAAAAACGTCATTGATTGAGGGAGTTCAGCAGGGAGTGTTTTTGGCGGTCAAAGGGGAGATTTTCTAATCAGGATTCCTCAAACTAGCATAAAAGAAGCTAAATGCAACTCTTAGACTTTTAGATGATGGAAAAATGTTAGCACTTGGTTAAAAGCTCCCAAAATATGTTACATGTTCCCTTTAAGAACAAAAAATGTACAATGTTCTCTTCAAACTCTGTATTCCAAGGCAAGAATAACATTGCACCAGTCGAAGAACTCAACCATCGGAAAAAAACACCTACAATCGATGAGAGACAAGTTGCATCCAACACATCGTGGACTGGTGACAGGGCATTAGGAACAGGCAGGTGAGGGAGAGCTCGAGAGAGAGAGAGAGAGCGGGCGGGAAGTGGCCAATAACGACACAGAAATCAAAGTTAGCGTTGAGGACAAGAGGAATGGACCGGGGGCTCTTTCACCCGGCGTCCCAGCGGTGCCACAGTTAGCGCAGCGCCGTGATGTAGTCGACTGCCTGAGAGCCAAAAGCTACAACAGGCAGTGAGCGGAAATCAATACCTGCTCGACCCGATCCCTCAGCGTAACTCCGGTGATTACGACAGCAGCTGCAGGAGAAGTGTGTACGGATGTGTATGGATCAGGTGCCTGGCTCAAGGGCACGAGGGCCGGTGGCACAGCAGAGCCTTTTACAGTTAAGAAAGGTCAGTCGATACAGCAATAATGCACTTGTGGAATGATATGCGGTGATTGGTCTTCAGTTGGTCTAAAGGGAGTTTGGAGGACTCTGTGGGAATCAGCGGGACGGGCGGGTTTTTGCAATTTAAATGAAAATTATACAAGGGAAATGTTACCTGTTCTCTGAGGCGAAGTACAATCAGACCGGTGGCACTGCTGGGGCTGACTGACGTCAAAAGGTTTGTGTAATAGACATTAAAAAGTAAAAGGTGGACTGTTTTACTTTTCTGGATGGTGCGCCCCCAAAATCACAGAGCTCAAAGTGTCAACAGCAGTCCTCTCACAACAGAAAGTTAGTTCAAACACAGAAGGTTAACAATTCAAACTCGATTATGGAAATAAATGTTTCTTCATCTGGACTGTTCCAAATATGACATTAAATGAATCTATATGAAAGCAGGGTGTGACTTTTTAAAGGTATAGAAGGTCATCTATACAACTCCATGGAAATAGAAAGTTAAAACCATACTTTGGGACATTCTCACTGGAGATACATTTAAAGCCATAATGTGAAGTATTAGGCGTTTCCCCTTAGAACCTTTTTAGTTCCAATCCCCGTGTGACACAGACAGAGTAGGACATAGGGACTGGAACCACAGATTTTTACCAGGTCTTGGGCAGGTACTTTCCAGTCTGACCAGGAACCTTTTTGTTAAAACAAGACATACATTTACTTTTTTGGGGAAAATATATTTAATTCATTTTCTGAATTGTGCAAACATTGTCAATGCAAAAAGAAATAACATGAACACAGTAGGCCCAAAAACACAAATCTTAATTAGTAAGTAGTGAGTAAAGTAAAGTGAACAGTGAATGATTGTTTTATTTTTAATTTCATTGCTTTTTTCATGTGCAGGTTTACAAAGCACAAAAGGAGCAGGATGAAGGGAAAATAAGACTTTTGCTATTCTAACTGAACTGAAAAAGCAGCAATGACTGGGTGATTCCTCAGACTAAATAGGGACGGAGGTAAATAGGGTTCTTGGTACTGGTATGTGTGAAAATGCCTATTATAGCCAAAGCCAAACAACATTTCCATGGAAACAAGCTGGAAGAGGCTCCTCCAAGTCAAGTACGAGTCAAGTTTGTAGAGAGCGCGTTCATGGTTTTTCTATGTTTTTAGTGTAATCAAAACATCTAAAAAATGCTCTTATTTCAGTCAATTTTTTTTTTTTTTTGCAAAAAAGCTATGTGCTGGGGCTTTAAACTGCTAGAAAAATACACCAGAAAACATGCACATCTGCCACTTGGCCAGGTGCTGTGGAAAACAAATAAAAGAAACACCAAATGGCCAGTTCAGACAGCAAGAGTGTCGATTTGGGGCACTGAGGTGGAAAGTATCACGCGACAATGAGACAAGACACACTACGAGCTGTAAAAACGAGTAAAAAAACAAGCATTTGACCCCGCAAACAAAACAGATAATGGGCTGGACCTTAGTTTTCAAAGTGTTTTCATCATAAATAAAAGCAAGTTAAAGTGTATGTTTATATTAGAGTTAAGAAGAGTTAATTTGCAAAAACAGATCTCAGTTTTCTTCTTCTAAACATATAATTAATAACTGTAAAGCATTAAAAAGAGGGGAAATGCTCAAGACGGGACGGATAATGTTTTAATTGGACTAAAATAGTTCTGGCTTTTGAAAATACCGATAGACAACGAGTAAACTGTAAGCCTGCAACATTCGTATTGTCATTTATTTCTTTCAAATGGCACTTATCTGTTTATGCAAAGTTAAAATTAGCTCTTTCATATCGACGACAGCCAGTACTTCTTGAAGATTAAAGCTGTTCCCAGTCCACAGTGGTAAGTGAAAGATGTCCCAGCCCGGTTTAACGCTGAGACAGACATCTGAAGACAGCTGCTCCTCTGCCCCTCCTCAGGCTTCTCGGCTCAGACAAACTTAACTCAAGACCCCATATACCTCCCCAATCTGCTTTCTCCACGCAATTTCTCTCCATCTGCTCCGTCTAAATATACGGATCTCTAAATGAAGCTAAATTGGGTTGATTTAGGCAAAAGTCCAGTGTCTAAGTTGTGAGAGATTTGTAAGTTTGTAAGTTGATGTGTCCTCGGCATATCGAATTACACTCGGAGCACACTTTCTAAATTAGAAGGTCTGACTTCAGGACGTGACCCCTTCAATCAAAACACGTCTGTTGTCGTTCTCCAGCAGCGATGTATCAGGAAACTACAGGAACATGTCTTTTCCAGAATTTGATGTCCTTTGTTTCATTGGTCAGGTGTCTGTGTCACTCTAAGGGAGAGGTTAAGGCTTTTGAAGGAAATAAACAAGGACAAAATCCACAAATGTTAGACTTTATCATTATTTGTGAGGGATTGGGTCCCCAAACTTGTCATATCAACTTCATGGCTTGAATCTTTTAAACAAACATGCCTGTCAGACTGAATAATGTCAAAAATAAAAAATAAAATCAAGTTTTTGTCACTTTTTTGTCACTTAAAGTCAAGTTTTTGTGACTATTTTTGTCACATTTAGTCATGTTTTTGTATAGTCACATTTTTGTCACGTTCTGTCACTTTTAGTTGCATTTTAGTCAGAGTTTTGTCACTTTTAGTCATATTTTTGTCACTTTTAGTCACGTTTTTGTTACTCATAGTCGCATTTTTATCGTGTTTAGTCATGTTCTTGTCACTACTGGTCACATTTGTGTCACTTTTAGCTGTGTTTTGTCACTTTTAGCTGTGTTGTTGTCACTTTTGTCACTTATAGTCACGTGTTTGCCACTTTTATTCATGTTTTTATTACTTTCAGTTGCCTTTTTGTCGCTTTTATTTGCGTTTTTGGCACATTTTTTTCACTTGTAGTTGCGTGTTTGACGCCTTTAGTCGCGTTTTAAATAAAATTTCAAAGGTAGGCATTTGGACAATTAAGACATCAAAAATAGCTACCGTATCCAAGTAATTTTCCTTGTGGATCAATAAAGTTTAGTACAATGTCACAACTGCTAAAATTCACTTGAAATGAGTTTGCCCACACTGCACATAAGTGAACATGTCCGACCTACTAACATCCTCTCCCGGTTCAACGGGCCTAACCTTGAGATTCAAACTCGTTGTCATTTCCCCGTGGCCTAAAAAAACGTTCAAGTCCGTACACCTCATACCTGCCCACCTCTGCGCCCCTCGCACAGTTTAGATGGAGCCAGTCCGTCCCACTCAAAGGCCCCGTGATTAATGACACCGTTGTTAGCCCTAATGAGCGCTTGGACTCTGGAGTTGCCCTTTTCTTCCGGGGCTCTACGGCTGGCATCTGCTTACCTTACACGTGTGCGGGGAAAGTGGACCTGCTCGTAGCTGGGGGCCATAGCTAAATGTTTTATTCTTGGCACCGAAAAGCTACTATGTTAATTTAGTCCCTGTGCAATAAAGGGAAGAAAGTAAAAATTGGCAAAAGGTAGAAAGTAGAAAGTTGGACCTCGCAAATGAGATCTTAAAAAGTCTGGAAATGGAATATATTATTGCACCGCGGAGTCGGTGCCAGTCAGGAGTAACTTTGTGATCACTGTTGGGACATACACTGGGAAGCATGTTTTGGTTTGAAGTTGGAAGATTTGGTAGCTTTAGGAAGTTTGACAAATAGTGAAAGAGCAAAACTGCAGTTATCCAGTGGCATTCCCACTAATCTGTGGTGAGTATCATTCAGTGGTGGAAAAAGTACTCCGTTTGTTAACCTTCAAATAAAAAAGTACAGATAGAGGAGCAGAAGATTCATTCAAATGTAAAAGTATCAGTTTTAATATGTATATTTTTATTTACTCAAAGCCAAGACTTTGAGCTTAAACCATACGGAAAGTACTTGTTTAATTTGTTTTCAAAAATGTACTGAAGTAAGAACAACTTTCTCTCAGATGTTGAAAAGTAAAAAGTATCCACTTTAAAACTGACTTAAGGAAACTAGGACTGCAACAAGTTAATCAGTTAATCGCAACCAAGGGATTATTGACGTCTTTGTCGAATGAATTTAGTAATTGATTAATTTTTCACTGGTCTACATTGGTTCAACAACATGCCATGACTCAAATTGAACTGTAATTGCATGAAAATGAGGCAGAAAATATGTAAATTATCCTCTTTTGTCCATGAATCCACCCGAACAGCTTCATGTGTCAAATTTTGTAAAGAAATAATAATAATAATAATAAATAATTACTAATTATTTAATCAAAAGTATAATTGCTAGACTGATGAAGTTGCAAAATCATTGTTGAAGGAAATAGTGATTGCAAAATGGTGGTTAACCTAATTTTAACTGCCTGTGTACTTTAAAATGTTTTTTTTTTTTTTTTTTTTAAGTCATACTTGTAAAGAGGCGACCAGCTGACATGCTTGTTTTTTAGCAAGTATCGGCACAATTTTTGGCATAGAGTCAGTGTAATCTCTCATTCGCCCAGGTTTTTCGAAAAGGTCGTCATCTGGATGCTGTTTTGAAAAGATGTTTTTCTCAGAACTAGCCTGAGAACTCAAAACTGTGTCCAGATGAGTATCTTTGAAACACTGATTTAGAGTTGTATTCATTCATTCATTAATTCATTTCATTCATTCATTTTCTACCGCTTATTCCCGTTAGGGGTCGCGGGTGACTGGAGCCTATCCCAGTGACTTTGGGCCTTAGGCGGGGTACACCCTGGACAGTGGCCAACTCGTCGCAGGGCTGACACAGAGAGACAGAGACAAGGACAGACAACCATTCACTCTCACATTCATTCACTAGGGACAATTTAGAGTTCTCAATTAACCTGTACAGTCATGTCTTTGGACGGTGGGAGGAAGCCGGAGAACCCGGAGAGAACCCACGGTAACACGGGGAGGACATGCAGACTCCACCCAGAGAGATTGTGTGATGTTAGGGTGGTTCGGAATTCGAAACCACGATGTTGGGGTGGTCTGGGATTTAAACCCACGATCTCCTTATTGAGAGGCAGAAGCTCTAGCCGCTCTGCCACCGTGCACCCCTAGAGTTGTATTCAATCTTTGTTATTATGTACTATTATATTGTAAAGTGCGAGGTCTCACTCGAAAAAGGGTTAGGGTTTTGCAAGTAAAATAAACACAACGCAACGACATCTCCATTTTCATTTTATTCTTAGACTGTCTCCTTGTGTCTTAATGGTAGATTCTGTATATTCTGTATATGTTTTACAATTCTTCTGATGTTGTGACTGACGCATTTCAGGATTAGCTCGTCATTTTATCTCCTGCCAAGTCAAAGGGAGACGAGCAGGTGGCGCACCCTCCGACCGCAAAGTTACACGGCGCACCTTTAAATACTTCTGCAAGGACAGGTTAGTTTGAAATGGACATACGATCAGTGCTAATGCCCACAATAGCGCAGAGGAATCCGAAGTCAACGCCGAGAGCTGTTTGTTTCAACCTTAATGGGATTAAAATAGCGTCCCCGCACATGAACCTTTCGCGTCTTGTCCGTACAGTATTCGGCGTCTGCGGAAGGTGCAAGTGTGTCCGGTTTCATTCCGCAAATACTACACAGCCGTGACCCCTGAGTGCGCCGTAAACAGGAGCTTTGAACATGTTTGGTGTGTATGTGCGTGTGTCTGTGTGGAAAAGAGAGGTCGGGGGTCAGAGCGAGCCGGAGACAGAGAGAAAGTGAGAAAGTGAGAGAAAGATGAGTGCTCTGTGCCATTTCACACACATGGAAGGGCTATCCATCAAGTAAATGCACTGCAAAGGTACAGCACAGTGCCGTGCATTATTTAATAGATGTGGGCAATATATCGACATTTAGATGATATTGAGAATGTAGTTTTGAAGATACTTTGAATATACTTGAAGAAACTTTAATTTTCAAGGGTATAAGTTGATATTTCTGCACTTTTGTGATTCATTTTACCGACATTTCACATTTGTCCGATAATTAAACCTCAACTAATTCACTTTTTAACCAATTTCTGTTCGATTGACGTAATAGCTTCAGAATACCATTATTGAGATACTAAAATATCAGAGATTCATTTTTTGACAATATCGGTCACCCCTGTAATATTATTTGTGCACACAAGTATCACGCTTCTTCTACTACAAAATACTTTGTTTTCTGGATCATGAGAGGAGTTTGGATGTTTTCCTACTGTCTTAATCGATTAATCGTGATTAGTCGACAATAAAAACAAAATCAGTGTCATATTTTGGTAATTGAAATTGTTATCTGGACTATATACAGATTCAAGTAGTAGGTAGTAGGAAATTCTTGGCCCTGTTGCTCAATTAGTCGACTATAAAGGGGGTGTGACAAAACCTTTAAAAACAACTTATTTGTATGATCTGACCCAGTATGATCTGACTAAATCTTAAGCTAACTCAATCATCCATTCTGCTGTCGTCTCATAGAAATACGTATTACCTCAATAAAATAATTAAACCGACTAAGACACCATTGACTGATTAATCGACTAAACGACTGACAGCTCTACGAAAAAAAGCAATCAATAACATACTTGCTCTATCTAGAAGCCTTCAGTCCCCATATTTAAATCTCTATTTGGTTGCTAATATCTTCAAAAGGCTTGATATACAATAGAAATAATTAGATGACTAGTCGACTACTAAAATAATTTGTAGACCAGGATTCTGTCTCAAGATCTTGCAATATCATCCATTTTTCTTGACGTTTCCTTCGCAAAATTCAAACGCAGATAATGTAAATCCCCCTAAATGGACGACAAAAAACACCTTGGCCTCACTCGCCGCTATAACCAAATCTGGCTTGAACTCAAATCCCTCTCACTTATGTTACACTTGGACCGGGTCATAAACAAGTCAAGGGGAAGGCGCCACGTTTCATCAAGTTTGATATTTACAGCGCTACAGTCATCGATGCAGGTTTTACCCTCTGTCTTCAGGTGTGGAAGGGTACGTTCATTCTCAAATACATCACACCTCTTTGCGCTCCTAAACCCATGAGCCGTTTGTGATTATCCAGTTGCCTGTTACAAATGTCGGCTGTCATCAAATACAGTGATGGGTTCAGCTGAGGCTTTGAGAGGCCTCTGCTTTGCTCTGCAGCGCCAGGACATCGTCATTGTGAACGTCTTTCTGCTTGTCAACTGTTCAAAAGCTATTATTATTATTCAGTGGCCAAATCAGGATTGCATTTACTCTTTTACACAAGAAAAAAGTTGTGTTGTCATAGTAAAAAAAAATCTATGGTCATAATCGAAGAAAGGGCTCAATACTTCTTTTTTTTTCCCCAATACAATACTAAAACAATTTCGCTACGAAGGAATAGGCTCAATAGGCTCGATAACACAAAAAAATTGAAGCTTTTTTTAGTACTTTGTGTTGTCATGCAGTCTCACAGTAGATCTGATAAAGCTCAAGATCATTCTAAGACCGTTTAGGGAAAGGTCAATTGTTAATTAGGTTCATTAGGTCTTGTGACGTAATTATATATACCACTTTCTTAAGGACAGAAGTCTGTTTTGAATCACACCTTGACTGTTTCGGCTGCACAGGAAAGGTCAAATAATGTCCTGTTATGCTTTTTGTTTTTTTATTCTTTCAGTATCAATACTCAAATGAATATATAGTTCTCAGTATATTTTTAGAAGTAGTTCCTTTTATATTACCATGTGGTTTTAAACTACTTCGAATATTCACCTTATTCTGGAAGGTGTCGTGGGCGAGGCCATCTTTTTTCCATTTTATTAGTCTACACGGGGCAGACGAGCTCAACAGAAAATAAGTTTTACACAGACCAAAAAGAGGCAGCCCAGGAAATTGGTGCAATGCTGACTTTTACACAAATCCATCTATGTTTGCATGAATTAGTGATGTAGGGAAAGTTAGTATTTAGTTTTGATACTAGTTTTCAAGTATTGATTATTATTTAAGTTTAAATTTTTGATCACCCAAGACACCTAACTGGAATTTTGTCTTTTGTGGCTCAGTTGTTTGACACATTTCCCCAGAGACATCTTGAGTGCCTGGAAAATACAGAATGATACATCTCAGATAAAATATCCGTCTGGTCTCCGTATTCTCCTCGAATTCAGGTGGGCGTGACTGACTAGATTAGCAATCAGGGACACACATGGTCCGTCTGTATGAAAACAAACGAGAAAAAACGAAAGGCAAAAATATTACCTTTCTGCAGAATCAATACGTGAAGCACAAAACTCTGAGGTGAGAGAAGTTTGATCTAAAAAATAGATGACCAATGAATTTGTTCTTTTCACATGCGTCACAGAAAAAAAAAAAACATATCTCTAGGCACAATGCGGTTTGGAATTGACTCAAAGCCCAACTCACTCTCCGTAAAGAACTGAAAAAGTGTGTCTTCTGCATCCCATCATCAATTCACAGAGTCCAACTGCGAATTTTATATTGCGTAATTGTAAGATTGGACCAGTATCTTTCTAGCTTTGTCAAAACTCAACCTGAAAGAATATCCATCTCCCTGGACGTCGCTTTATTGTATGAAATCTTTTGTTCACATCAGCGGTGTAGTACCTGTCAGAGGCGCACAGGTTATCCAACGCACAATCCAGTCTGCTTCACTTTGAAAAGAGTTTGAGACAAAAACCGAGGCTAACAATCGCGGCTGCTGTAAAAGAATCTCGCTCCTCCACACTCGGCTGCTCCTCGCACCTCCACATCGCTCCATTGTGGTGCCATCGTGCGACGTTAGCTCCTATTACAGAGGGGTAATAGACTCTCCAACTGTAAGTCGTCTTTGTTATGCCTCCGCTCTGGACGACATCTCTAAGCTGATTAGCTGGAGCAGAGGCCTTTTCAGAATTTCAATTAGAACGGTTGAGAACGGCGGGGCAGATTGCGTGCCCTATAATCGTTAATGGCTTTCGTGGAGCGATGTTTGAATACTATAATCCAAGAAGACGTACATTGCACCAGTCAGAGAGAAAGAGATAAGTGTGAGATTACGGTGAATACTATCAACACCAAAACTATAATATGCGTACTTAAAAGTTCTTCAGAGATTGTTCAAATATTCAAGCAGCTATGACGGACGATGAGCAGAAAAGCGTTCACTTTTCATTTAGATCAGTAGGGAATTGAGATACTTTGGTATTTACAGTGAAGTGCTGTTGACTTTGCAGGTATTGAAATCTGAATTTGCACTTTTTTCACCACAATCTCAAAGGATAATGGTTTAGTTTTTTTTATATTAAAGGTGTTGTAACCATTTTTTCATGTAATAAAGTGGCAGACAGTAAAGTTATATTGTAAAAGCAACAAGCATCGACTTCAAGAGCATTTTATCCTACCAACCAGGAAGTAATACTCTTAGCATGCTAGTTGTTGTATGGAAAATAAACATTAAAAAAAAATGCTACAGAAGAGCTGATTAAAAATGAAAATTCTAAAAAAGAGTTATGTTGTAAATTGTGTATATTTCTGCACTTTTTAAAGACTTTCACATTTTACACTAAATCTCAATTAATATGTTCAAAATCATTTTTAAAACATTTTTCTGTTAGATTGAAATATTATTCTCGTTATCGGGATACTAAAAAAATATGATATGTTACTTTTCTGAATTCTGACTCTCTAGTGTGATGTCATCATGTTTACGTCTTGCCATTTTCAACATCTTTTTCAACTTTTCTACACAAAACAAAAACTATACTTTATATTTATAACAGGTACTATCCCACTAAATAAAGTCAAAATCAGAAAATCATAAAGACCTGTCAAACCATACAGATGACAACATTCCCAGCACTTTTTGAAATCACTTGAGCAGTTTATGTATATATTTTATTGAGCGTCTGAAACAACTGAATCCACCGAAAATGAAACAATACAGATTCCACAGTTTGAGAGCGATGACAGTGATGTATCGTCGGGGTGGATTTGGGTCACGTGATCTGGTGTGGAGGGGGAGGTGTGATCGTGTGGGTTAAATATAACATATACATCTGGAGTGCTAACATTTGTGACGTCCTCAGCATCCAAAGTCAAAACGCAATCATATCAGTGCATTAGCAGTATGTGCTGCTGGATTAAATAAATACTCAAGTGACATCAAATATTCATCAAGCTTCATTTACAGTCAGTCACAGTTACATGACAAAATCTATCCACTAATTGTATATGAAAACTGTGCAGCTGGGGTCATACTATAATGTTATTTGGCCCCCATTTTCTAAAAATAAGCTCAAACCTTAGTTCATAGTTCAAAAGGTTCACTGCAGGATAAAGCTTAAATGCTATTACAGAGGCCAAAGTCATTATGCGTTTCCATGGATCCACTTTACAGCATGAATTACCAGTAAAAAGTACAACTCATCCAGTTTTATATTATATTAGCACATGAGAACGACAACATTCTGTACAGTGTGGTTTAAATCCTGCTTTTGCCTCATCTTTGGGCAAGAAAGTTCACTCAATGCGCAAGTCTGTGTCCATGTGGTTGTGTTATTGGTGAAATCCTACATTAAATCCTAATAAATACATCTTGAGTATGAATAATTGTTTTGGGGATATGAGAAATTACAATATTGAGTCTATCGCCAATAAATAACTGTTAAAATTATAATCAAAAAATTGCCAAAACATCGCCCAAACAAACAACAAAGTGATATTTCTGCAGTTTGTGGTTACACGTATGTTTGTATACACGTCTTGTGCAAGAGTTGAACCACAATCAAGACATTTCTGGGCACATTTAGCACATTATTGATTCATTGTGAAAATGGCATCTGAATACTGTTATCAAAAATAACTGCAAACACATTGAGATGTTCATTTTTGTCAATATCGTCCATCTCGTTATAAAATTAGGCATGGAAATATAAGTTAAAGGCTTAAAATGATGTGTAAAAATTTCTTTTTAACCAATCACCGTCAAATAACTACTCAAAACTGGTGCTGAAAATAAGACCATTCAACCATATTAGGACTGAGGTTCAATATGTTTTTGTTTTAAGTTACAAAGCAAAGTAAACTAAACCTATTACATTAGTGTCCCCAACCTTGTAGGCTAATTTCAAAATTACATTTTATTGTCATTGTTGTGGAAATTCTGTCTTGTGCAGAGTCTTAACAAGGGCACCTCCATTTCTACCATTGTTGACATTTCTGAGTGGTTAGCTCTATCTACGACGGGTGTCATCCCACTGGTACAGAATTTGTCCTTCTCTAATATTATCAGATTCCATGGTGAACTCGTCTGCCAGAAGTGGTATGCTATGCACTTCTCATTTTATCTCGGCCAGCTTGTCTCCAAGCTGGCCTTCTTACTACTATTTAAACCTCTTTGTGTGGAAGCATAGTCAGGCTTGAATAGCCAATACTAGCACAATGTGTTGAGTATTCAAGTCGCCGGGTCCGGACTGATGGTAAATAAACTTCTCCTGCCTCAGACATCCAGAGTCTCCTGCCTCTCCTTACAACTCTAGGACTCATTGGGACAACACTTGTTTTCCCTAACAGTCATTTCATGCACACATAAAAGCAAGATAATATTTCGCAGATATATATATATATATATAAAGTGCTTCATTTAGAGCAGCAATGATCTACCAATATGCAACTTAAACTTAAACTTATCCAAGCTTCAAGTCTATATGACAGATTAGACGTCACATGATTATATTTAAGATTTTAATAGACATTTTGCCACATTTGTCCCCTGTTTGACCATTATTTTAAAGTTTATAATTGTACTTCCTCGTTGAACATGAGCAAATATGACATATAGAGGTAATTCGACAACTGTTACCTGGCAACCACATTGTAAACAATGGCCAAAATCCATATAAATTACACAATAGTTTGGAATGGACGATAAATAATACCTGATAACACCTTTATTTTATTGAATGATAGTTTAAACTGTGTCAGTTGCTGTTAATTGTCTGTATTTTTAATGGCACATCAAATTTTGATGACATCACAGAAGGATTCCGTTTTAGAAGTCAACTTCCTGTCATTTTAAACTGTTATATTTCACAAGTTCTTCACAAACTGCCACTTAATGGATGTAAAACTATGATAAATATTTACCACAGGGACTATTCCACCAAACTAAGTTATAATCAGAACCTGTCATACGCACTTTAAAACAGAATAGTGTATTTTGAAGCTAAACTATTTTCATCCACAGTCAATGCTGTTACTACGCTGCCACTATTTCCCTATGGAAGACCACGGCTGTCTTACCTGGCTCTAATATGAAGTTGTTCCTGTCAGGGCCACGTCTGACTATTGGAGGCAGAATAAACCTTGTGCAGCGCCCTTCACATTATGCCACCACAGTGTATCTCTCTATGGATACGCGTGCGACAGACTGTGCTCTAAGTGAAGCGCTGTTGTCATGTTTTCACTTGTACTGGTTCTGACAAAGGGTTCAGCCTCTATTATCGCAGATACAGAGGAGGATTTGGGAGCCGGCATTGGATAACTGTGGCAGAATGGCATAAAGAGTCAAGTAGCATCTCCCCTGACGCCACTAAGAGGAAGATGAGAGCCGAGTTTTTGACAATTCAACAAGCCTTTTACAGGTGCGAACGCATTCATGAGGGAATAACTTGAATAACGGGCTCGAACATTTTTGTCGTGTTTCATCTCAGCTTAACAACATCCTGTGATTTTGGTTTCGCAGTGTTGTGTTAGAAGTGTACAAAAGTGGCAGTTTTGTGTGATGTAGTTCTCGGCTAAGTAGTGATAAATATCAGTGGAAAGATTGTCCGGGGTTTTAATCTGGAAGCGCAGGAGGAAAATGTACCTGCAAACAAGGAGGAAATATAAACTATCCATCAGTTTCAAAGTGATAAAAGCCCTGTTGACATGGTAATTAACAATTGAATGATGAAAGTCCTAAAAATGTTACCTAAAAACCCAACGGAAACTGAATATATAGTATGATATTGACTATATTAATGTTCACTTAGATCAAACCACTAAGCTACTGCTGTCCCTTGAGATACTTTGAATTATGGCAACATTAAAAATAAAAACAAAAGCATGCATATCCAGGTACTAATCAATGTTAAAACTATATTAATTTGAACAAGTATCGATAGAGAAAACAATTTAACCTTTCCTGAATAATTTGAGAAAGGCCTGAATGTATATCAGAACTAGTATGAGACCGTATTGAACCATTTTGTGTTAAAAATATTTAAAAAACAATGTTGTTGTTGTTGTTTTCCACTTATCCCTACAATATTGAGTATCAGTACCTTTTCTTTAGTATTGAAATTGAATTTTCAGCAACATGACAACACTAATGAATCATTTGTAAATTGCCTGTGGTGTCTTAATCCAGGTTGGCAATTATTATTAATCGTTGCTATTTGGGTGGCGGTCACAGCCTATCCCAGCTACTATGGGCCTTGTGAGGGGTCCACTTTTGACAATCTTGGGTTGGACACTGATATACAGTAGCTATAGCTTTGCACTGATCATTCTTTAAACACAATGTACTTGGAGAACAGAAAGAAAAAGGAATCTTTTTGAGCCAAACCGAGACATGTAAACTTAACAAAAAGCATAAAGCGAGCATGAGAATCTAACCCACAACCACAGCTAAATGGCAGGACCACAAATGTAGAGCCTTTCAATGCTTTAAGTAGCTTTTAATCACAGTCCACAGGGTATTTTCAACAAAAAAACTACAATTTTCAGTCCGCGGCTTAGACGATTTATCGATTTCAGATTTCAGCCTCGGCTTTTATTCCTCTCCCCCATTACCGTGTAAATTGTAGCCCTGCACGTACTTAAAGTCCTTTTCCATCATAAACTACCTGGAAATGGCAACGCAAAAGTGGACCATGAACATACAGCTGAAAAACAGGAAGAAAAACATAGCGCAGGTGTTGGATAGAGTGAGAATGAGTGGTACAGGTAGAGTTTTTGAGCCAAAGATCATGGCATCAATCCAGGAGATCACAGGGAGGCCAGGGAACACAAACAGACAACAAAAAGCCCGGAAATGCAACAGGGAAAAAAAAGAGAGTGGAAAGAGAGCGAGAGGGAAAGAGAGCGTAGTACAGGAGACAGCAGATGGTGAGGATTATTCTGACTAAAGTACTCGGGATCTACGAAGGGAAGGCCGCAGACATAAACCGCCGCGGACTCCCCATCTGCCAGAAATAGACCAAAAAAGTGTTAAGATCCACCGTCATCGCTGCAAAAAGAAGAAATGCCAATAGAGATGTTCAAGCTTGCTAATAATAACTTTCTTTTATAAGTGTCAATGTTGAAAAAGACAAGGAATTAACACAGTAATATTTTTGCCATCCCTATCCCACTTGAGTTCAGAATGTATTTGGGCCTCAAAACCCTTGCCATGAACACAACGAATGGATATTTTGAAGTGTAGTCTTGACAGGGAAGAACAGAAGCGACAATCAAGGACTGAGCTGAAATTGTGACTGACATTAAAAGAAAAATTGAAAAAAATACGTTGGACTTAATTTGAAAAAAGAACAATTTGATAGACTTTGGACTAAATGGGACTTATATGTAAATTTGGTTGGTTGGTTGTGCCGTTATTTCTATAATAATACATTTCTTTTGCATTTTTTTATTTGGATTTTAGTTTTGTTGTCACTTCTCTGGTCCTGTTTTGTGTTTTATGTGTTATAAATCTAGGGGTTGTTGGATGTATTTGGGCCTCAAAACTCCTACAATAAATGGATACTTCTGTTGAGTATACTTCTGTACTTCTGGCAGCGAGAGAGAAGGCCATGACAAAGAAATCGACGACACAAACTGGACCAAAAATCAAAAAATGGACCAACACATATCTGAAATTCTAAAAAATGGAAAAGATTACATTTGGACTTAATTTGAAAACTGACTTATTTGACAGACTTTGGACCAAATGGGACGCAAACGCCTTAAGCCTTAATTCTATTGGATGTCTTATGTCGGTTGTGCTTTTTTGTTCTCTCAGTGTTGTGTTGAATGTTCTTTTATGTTTTCTGTCTTTAAAATAACCCTAACCTTAACTCTAACCCTAACCCAAGTATAAAGATAACATTCAGTTCAATCTTCTGCTACCCTTTGTATGGCAGAAGGCAACAAATCATAAAATATTCAGTTATAAAGTTGTTATGTTGGTGATCAGAGAGGCTGTATAGGCACAGATTGGAAGCAAACTATTAGCGATAATGAGGTGTGAAAGAAAAATATAAGAAATCGTTAAGAACTGTCTGAAAAAGTGCTTAATAATATAGCCTTCTATGCTTTTAGAATCCTGTCTGGCTGTAGCTTCCAAATATAGGAGTGAACTTTAAGCATTGTCGTCCTTTTTTTGTTCTTATTTCATCTATATTTTATGCAACAGAATTACAAAACACATCTAGAAATGATATCTGGTCAAAAACAGTTGATCTGCAGAGAAAACAAAGAAAAGAAAAGGCGCAGAGAACTAAATTTTTGCCCTATGACTTGACTATTTTATCAATGTAATAATAGCAAGAACACAGAGGTAGTTTTATCACACTGACAGGGACGAGAACAAATGTGCTTCTATAATTACGCAATAGTTCAAGAGGAGATTTTCCACAGTAGTTTGTATTAAGTAAGATCTTAAAGAAGTACTTGTATGTAGGATTATATATAGGACAGCGGCTTTACTGGGGAGCAGGTGCAATTGCGCTGATAATGTCGTTTTTTATATACTGGATGACCATCACCTCGAGAAACCTTTAATCCACATAGCAATAGAAAACTGCTTCCATCACTGCAGAGCCATAAGATTATGACTGTAGTGAGATCAAAGGAATTACACGGATTGTGCGGTTTATATTCATGATAGTTTTACATTTGTTTGTGAGTTAAAGTTGGAGTGATGCCCATGTCAAAGTAGGAAAGAAAATTATGAACTGTATAAACTGTCAAACTAGCAAAAATGAAGTAGAATTTGTATAAACATTAAGTAAAAATGTGTAGTTTAACTGTCACTTGCACTTCAAATAAGACAACATATGACAACATTAGCAGTTAAAATAACAACAGCAACAATAAAAGAACTAAGATTAAGAATGTTTGGGTGAACTTAAAGTGACAGGTTATCCTACACATTCCACTAAAATGTTGACAATTTTGATAAAGTTTTGATGGATTTAATTTCTCGGTTTGACATGGACGATAAGTTGAGGTAAATATATAAAAGTACCATACTGTAAACAAGGCTTGAAACTCATCTAATTTATACATTAGTTATGATTTGACAAATAAAAATACATTTATTTTCATTTCATTGACCTTTATTTAACCAGGATAGTCCCACTGAGATTAACAATCGCTTTTTCAGGGGAGTCCTGGTCCTAGAGGGGAGGAGCCTACTGTACATGTTTTTGCTAAAATTAATGAATTTTAATTTTCTGTTTTTGTACTTTATCTAACGCTAATATTCTACCAACCAATTGTGAAACATTCTTTGCTTTTTTCTTTTTTTAATAAATATTTTAGTTTGCAACTTCGTCTTTTATAACAGTAATTGTGAAATAACCTGACAGACACAGGCAGAGTTCTCAGCATTATAAGGACCACAGACATACCATTATATGTAATTTTATAGCCCTGTTTTTACATTAGTTTCTATCAGAATTTTGCTCTCTCTCCAAGATGGCCGCAACTGCAAGTGGAGAGAGATCAAAATTCAAATAGAAAATAATGTTTGTAGATTAAAGTTTGTCTGTTATTTCACAATCATTACTATGAAAAAATATAAAAATAAATAAAAAATTTGGTGAGTTGATGACAGACTGAGGGAATTCTTTTAGAACGCAGCTCTTTGTATTTTTGCTGTATTTGCTGTTTGTATTTTACCCAACACCCCGTCTGCCATTTTAACATCAGTCTGAACTTTTCCACCTTTTCTTTTCTTGTGACTTGCATCTTCTGCATGGATTACTTACAGAATACAGCTACCTGCTATGTATGTCTATCGTCTACTGTTTATTGTGTGTTTGTTGTGTTGTTGTGTTGTGTGACAGCAACTGTAGTTACAGCTTTATGTTGTGTCTGTTTGTTGTCTATAAATGTAATTGTGTATGTTATGTTATGTTGTAACAGCAACTGTAGTTTCAACAGTTTGTTGAGCACTTTGAGTGCCTATGGAAAGGTGGAAAAGTGCTCTATAAATAAAAAATCATCATCATCATCATCAGCTTGTTTTTTAACCTACCGTCACAAAAAGTTACTTGACTGATTTAAAACTATGATAAACATAAACTGCAGGTCCTATCCCACCAATCAAAGTAATAACTATAGAAGCATGTGAACATCCTACAGTTCAATCAGTTTGACGCTTATGAATCTAAATACAGGCGATCATAACACAGTGTCTGTCAACTCGGATCAAAACACAAACAATTCTAATTATAATCTCCTTCCACACATAGTTAGAGCCCACAGCGTCGCACACACCGCCATAATCCCCGCTCATCACTGCCTCCTCGAACATCCACCGAACTCAACCAGCCGAAAGCGACCGAAAAAGACAGAAAGACAGTGGGAGTGAACTTGTTTTTACCTTTCCCGGAGTGTGGATCCAACCTCAGACCTGCAAGAGAATAAGAACACAGACATAATTACGGTGACGTTCTGCGGGCCCAATCAAGCACAAAACGCTGTCAGACCGAGTCAATGGAGCAGCGATTTAGGCAAAAATCAACACCATGCATTGTGTCGTCGCGTGCGCTTTCCCCATAGGCAGCAGCGGCACACGGCCTGTAATTGCCTATCGAGCCGCGTCACTCAAGACCACGTACGTTATGTTCCCGCCAGCGCCCGTAATTGTCGGTACATTCTTGTTGTGCGGCGTTTGAATGGAAAACATATTGACTGCTGCTATATTTGTGTAAAAGAGTGGGTGTCTGTGTGATATTGACAAATTATCGGAGCCGACAGGGGACAGTTAATTAAATGGCTTCACTGGCGCCGAGCGTGGAGTAATTATTGTGCGCACAAGGCAGATCCAACGAGTCAACTTCTTTGTTTGGACACATGACTGATGTTCATGCACAGAAGTAGAGCTGCACCATTTGGGGGAAATGTGGAATTCCAATTTTTCTGAGCAGTATTGAAAATTAGATTCGATTAGATTTGTATTTATGTTTTAATAATAAGATTCTGCTCAAAGTTGACAGTTTAAACACAACCAGGAGAATTGAGGAAAAGACTGAAATATGAACTGATAAAGACTCATGTTTCAATCTTTTTTAATGCTTTTTGTCACATATTTGTCTCTTTTAATGTTGCTGTTTTTGTCACATTTAGCCAAGTATGTTGTTCTTTTTGATGCTTAAAGACGCTTATTTGTCACTTTAGGTCGTGTTTTTGTTGCTTTTCGTCACACTTTAGTCACTTTCAGTCACGTTTTTGTTCGATTTGACGCTTAAATACACGTGTTTGTCACTTTGAGTGGTGTTTTTGTCACTTTTAGTCAAGTTTTTGTTCTTTATGACGCTTAAAGATACGTATTTGTTGCGTTTAGTAGTGTTTTCTTCCTGCATCACGTTTTGGTTGCTTGTAGTTGTGTTCGTTTCACTTTTTGTCTGTTTGTATCGCTTTAATCACATTTTTGTCGCTTTTAGTCACGTTTATCACTTTTTGATGCTTTTAGATGCATATTTGTCACTTTAAGTCACATTTTGTTGCTTTTAGTCACATTTCTGTCGCTATAGTTTAGTTTTTATTGCTTTAAGTCACGTTTTTACTAGTTTTTAGACACATATTTAAGTCACGTTTTTGTTGTACGGGTTTGTTGACGGGTTTCTCCACTTTTAGTTTTTTTTTTGTTGCTTTTAGTTGTGTTTTAGTTGCTTTTAGTTGCATTTTTGTAGCTTGCTTCAGAACAATTTTTGTATGCAGACCAACTGAATATTTTGTTGTTTGTGCAGAAAATGATTTCACTTCAAAACTTGCAGGCTTTGCGATTCACTAATTACTTCCATTCAAATTGCAATTTAGATTAAATTGTGCAGCCTTAACAAAAGAAAAGAGTTTTTGTGCCTCAGACTGTTGGTAACCTAAAAAAAATGTCCGCAGAAAGTTTAGAGCTAATAAAACCACACTTTTGAAAGTCATACATTTTGAATAGAATGTAATATGGTCACTAAATTCTTATGTTATATCACTATAAAATTAACTACTGGAACAGTTTATTGTGTTGTCAGCTTTCATATCCTGAAGATTATTCATTATCAGTCACTATAGCAGCCAATGGCATTCATCACAGTTAATATTACATCAGTTTCTTTTTATGTTTCTCAAGTCCCAATAAGCATCCGCAGTGCACGGCTTTAGTTATTCTTCCTCAGGTTGTTTTACTTCATTATAGCTCTCATTTGCAAATAAATATAATAAAATCATATGCAAATAATAAACAATTAAAATCATGCAGTAGACAAGCCTGTTTTCATACAATTTTCAGATTAAGATTGTTTAAGAGATTGTGAAATGAAAAGTTTTTTGCACATTTTTAATACAGATCTTGAAAATAATTAGCAGTATAAACCAAATCTAACTAATGTTTTAGTGTAAGGCTGGGCAATATTGTGTTAAAAATCAAATTGTGATCTCATCCTGTTAATATTATACTTTCGTCATGTCAGTAATTTTGTATTTAATGCAGCTCTTTTTCCCCACACTCTTTTCCATTGGTGAGTGAATGACAAGTGGATTTAACTAAAACAGTGAAGTGCGTGGGGCAGAAGTCGACTAAAGAAATTCTTGGTCAACTAAAGACCTGCCCAAAAAATATATCTAAACTATGAAGTATCTCCATGTATCTGACCCAATCTGCACTCAAAAGGCCACTTTTACATAGTTCGTTCATTCAAAAACACGTATTTATACAGAAATGTACTCGCAAACATGGTATTACACTCCAAAATCTTCAGCTATCTCACTCCATATCTTCTAGTTTTTACATTGTTTGCCATACAAATCCCTTTAATCTAAATAAAAATATTGGTCGATTAAGACACCATCGACCGATTATGATATATACAGAAGGAGATGACTTGAGTATGTCAAAATCATGATGTGGCTTTAGGAAAATAGGAATTGGGTTAGTAAATAGATCAATTATTTTCTCACATGACAAAAAAACCTTCCTGACAGACTTCAATAGCTTTTTTAAAGATTAAATATTGGCAGATATCCTGATAATGGAGCTTTCTTATCAGATACGTACATAAAAACTGTTAAGAATCAATATATTTTAAAATGCACCATTGTTTTGGTTTTGAATGATCACTAACAAGCTCACCCTGATCATTAGGCAGGACACAATCTGCCATCACGAGGTCACTGATCCATCATCCTATAACATCCTGTATTGACAGTCCAGTCCAGCGCTGTACATTGACCTACTGTGCGGACTCCTGCTGCTTGTGAAAAGCGCTTAAATTTGTTAATATCAAAACATAAACAAATCTAACAACGGCAGAACTCATTCAGATGAATTATTCCATGTGCACAGTGAAAAATAATTGTTTTAGCTCTGCACGCGGATGTGGCTTTTGAAGATACATGACCAAAGGCGTCATAGATAGTCCATGTTTGCATCTACAATTTGATACATAATTAATAAAGTATGCAGTGGGATTTTCTATTAAACTTTAATAGGCCTCCCAGTGCCAAATTATGCCCACGCTGCAGCCAGAAGTAAATTTCCCAAAGCTACGTGCCTCCCTCGATCCCCAAACAGACCGGCCCACAAACCACACGCGTTTCGTCAATCAAAGTAATAGACGGGAATGTATGTGATACCAGACCACCAATTAAACTCACATTTCATTAACATCTGATGAAACAGAACAAACGAAATCGACTGCGTTTGACTTACAAGACGAATAAGAGCTGTGAAAAGGTTTTTGAATGATATAGTTTAGCATTTTTTAGCATTAAACTCAGGTGGTAAATCTGCAATACAATAAAGGGAGAGTATAAACTGTATTTATATTATTATCATTCAATATATCAAAGAAAGAACAATATTTTTAGGGGGCTCAATACCTATTGTGAGTATGTTTTATATGTGAGGATCTATGTATTTGTAATATGATAGGAATTGAGCTGTTGAGAGTGAAATGTAACTAACTTTTACGATTCATTTTCGACATTAATTAATACTTAAAGTGTTTCATTCTGCTATTTATTTATTGCAGCTAAGGATCAATCAATCAATCAATCAGTCATAATAATTTATTTGTCTAGCACTTTCCAACAGCCCAAGGGAACACAAAGGGCTTCACAGGGGCCATAAAAACGAAATTAAAAAAAATAAATTATTAAAAAGGAGTGTCTTTTGAAGGATGTCATGATGAGAAAAAACGTTTAAATTTCAATTACTGGCAGACATAAAGTCTAGCTTTGTGAAATTAAACTTTCTGAATTAACAAGTAATGATATTGTTACATAAACAGCCAGATAAAAAAAGTATTTTGCCTGCAGTTTGACTTTTTGGGAGTTTAAATTACACTGAAATTACCAATTGTTGCTGCAAACGATTTTAAATATTATCATTTGTTTGTTACGATTATATTGTGACCA
This sequence comes from Rhinogobius similis, assembly GCA_019453435.1. NCBI lineage: Eukaryota > Metazoa > Chordata > Actinopteri > Gobiiformes > Gobiidae > Rhinogobius > Rhinogobius similis. The sequence goes on from CM033625.1 coordinate 24,134,073, forward strand.
AAATAATTGCAGATGATTATAGATGAACCAAATAATCTTGACATCTCTAACTGCAGCTAATGTCTTTTTCGTTTACTTTAAAGTTTGCTAGGCCTGGGAGATTTAAGGCAAACGGTGGTGGCTGAGGGTGAAGAAGAAGAGGAGATGGAGTAGTTTAGGTGGCTCATGGTTGGAGAAGGAAGTTAATTATGGATGAGATTAAAATAGGACAGTCCAATGGCTTAATTAGACAGTAAATCACACGAGCAACACAGATTTAAGATAAAAATTGCTGCTGTTTTGGTCCTGCTCAACAAATAAACGCAATAAAGTCCCACAATACAACTGCATATAGTAATTATTCATACATCGAATTTGAAACTGACTCTTAAACTTTTACTAGCGCCCATAGCAGAAGGAGAGGGCGCATAACACCCAGCTCTTGTGTCATTGAGGGGACACGCGAATGTCTGTGTGCAGCAGTGAGAAAAGTTCAGTTTGGAAAGTGAAAGAGAAAATAAAAGTGAAATGTCCCTTCCCTTCATACATAATTATGCTCAATAATGAAACATGCATGCATCTCTTTCAGCGGCACGACTTTAACTGAACTTGTCCTCTCTGGAAGCCGGGGGAGCAAGAAGTAACGGTTCTCTCAATAAAGTGATAGATTTTTCAAGATTTCAAGGTTTATTGTAAATTGCATGCTTTTTCTGTGACGCTTTTTCCACTTCAGCTCAAGCCAAATTAACGCTTTCCAAGAATCCAAAGCTCCATCTTTGAATTCCCACTGAGTCACACCATCACATAAGCTTTTTTCCCATTCAAAAACACCTTTATTGACTCTCTCTGCCATCCGTCTTCCAGAATCACAAAGACAATGTAGAATAAAGGCTTTATTTCTCATTGGGGCTGTAAAAGAGGAAGAGCTGGAGTGGAATACAAATCAAATTCACGAGCAACCACTGACACTATAAAAACATAGGTGTATTTAACTAAGTGCTTCATGGGCAAAGTTTATTTCCATTTAATCCATGCGCAAATCGATTTTAGATACGCTAATGGGCCATACAACATTAATCATAAAACATAAGTGAGCAACTAATCAAAATGTTATTAGAGTGATTAGAAGTGCTATAACGTGGGATTGTAATAGTAATTATTTAATGTCTTGTTTGATGAACCGGAGAGTGGATAAATTGGGATTTATAATGAGCACCAAAAAGCTCAGTGTAATTAGTTATTGTAGAAGTAAAATGATTCCAAAGAAAAACTGTATGACTCCTGCTTTGATCGTTTCCATTTTATCACAAGGATCTTACAATGTCAAACTTGTATATGACAATTAAAGCGGTTTTGAAGGTACATTATGTAACTGTAATGGTGGGGAGTGCATTACCCTCTCAATGTTATATATAATGAAATACATTTAAAAACATACATTTTTAATGTGAGCTGGGACGCCTCCCCACAGATCTGACATAACTTGACTTAGTGGCGTCACATGCTTGACCTCATTAACATAAGTTTAATGTCATGCAGTGGAATAAAGAGGTGAAGGACCCTCCACCAACAAAGTCTGACACACGAACACGACTGCTGTCATTTCTTCACCACTGCCATCTCATGATTTCAAAAGGCAATTTTTTACATTATTATGTTTCTTATATTCTTACGTTTTCTAAAAGGCTTGATTGTTCAAACTAGACAAGAAATTAATATGGTATATCTGGTTCTGATCTCAAAATCTATGAGCTCGGTGCACAGCAGTGGTTGGCTAAGCTAACCGTTTCTCACAGCTAATGCTAACTTTTATTAAAACGTAAAAATATAAAGAAACAACCAATTAAGCATCAAAGTAAAGATTACCTGGTTGTTTTAGCTATATCTTACTTCAGTTTGTTATTTTATTTTATTTTTATATTTATTATGCATTAGCAGGGACCCGCAAACACGTATTTTCTTACAACCCACTTCTGCCACACAAGCACTACTTTTCATAGGTGGCAATGCTAGCAAATGTTTCTTTTTTAGAATATATTTTTTCACATTTAAGGTAAGATTAGAGTTAGGATTAGGATTATGTTCAGTTGAAGGTATTGGGACAGTTTAGCTAACCGGGTCTCAGCAGAACTACGCCGTGGAAATAAATGACGCCCCGATCATCTCATTACAAACACAGAAGTGTCGCCGGGGAAGAATTCAGGTCTTTAACATGTTGTGAGTGACATCCACCTGCAGCTGTGCACTTTTTAATCTTTAAGTATTTATTCATTTTAGTGTAACTCTGCTAAAACCCCATAGAGATAGAATTGGACAGGAAGTACTGGCGCTAACACCAAAATAGCCAGGCGCTGTTATGCAGAGCTGATTATTTGTGAAAAAAAAAAGTAATTACCCATCTTAATGTCGCAAAACCTCATAAATATAATTCTTCTACAGTGTGTTTACAAGAATTCATATTCACTTTTTCGGGTTTCCTCTGACGCATACAGCCTGCTTCTCGCTCTAATGAGAATCCTGTTACATTCCTCCCGTGCGACATGATCAGATCTAATAGAAGCGTTTGGGGCACAGTGTGGAGAAGAGGCATCATGTTCTTGTCAAGGTAAACCCACATTTACAAGCTGCAATCCCGTCCACTACAGCGCCTCAATGAAGAGCCCTGATATAAACAAGATCTGGGCCTATAATCTCTCATATTTCGTGCTTGAGTTGGCAGGCGGCTCGCAGCCCTCACTGTACCTGTCACTCACTACAGCGTTTCATCAGTTGTTAAGCAGCGGCGCCTGACCATTCGCACTTAGATAGCTCTGCCAGCAGCCGCAAAGGAGCATGGGAAAATCAACACAGAAGAAGTACTGTTATTATAGGAGGATTTCTTTAGAATAACACTGTCACTCAAACTCGGGGTTCTAAGTATGTTATTTTTATTTACTTAGCTATGTATTACACGTATTGCCCATGGACCATTTTTTACAACATATTGGTATCTAAAGCCCTATTTGCACTTGATTAGTTTTACCTCGGGACGTCTGTACAATTGAAATTACCACACAATGTTGGTGTTTTATTGTAAGCGTTCGAACGGTTTTAACAATGTCAGTAATTCACTTGTTTTTATGGACTTTTTCCATAAATGGTGGACTGGCAAACACATTTAATATGACAGGAACCTTTTAACTCATCCAGGTTGCTATCGTTTTCTGTATTTTCAATTATTTCAGGTATGTTTTTTGCATTGTGTAGCCTTGCCTGTGCAGTGGTGTGACTCTCCTTCTTTTTGCCACGTAGTTGCATCAGAATGACATCCACACGATCAGATTTCCAATGAAACAGCCGTAGCTTCTCTCTTATAATCCATTTACTCTGACACAGCCCTCGATCCAAACTTTGCGCCAAAAGCATCCAAACTTCCAAAACCACTGGGTTCTACTTCATGGCCAAGTCTTTATCGTAGTTTGTTTTGTGTGTTTTTTACTTTTTAATTGTCAAAAAAGAACAATATTTGGATACGCGAAAGTTCCATGACGAATAAATAATATGATTGTAGCTCAGATTTGAACGTCAAATGGACATAAAGACATTTTGAATCGATATAAGGTTCAACACATGGACAAAAAACAGCCCAAATCACAGAAATTAGCATTAACACGGAACTAAACATCACCTGAGTATCTCTGAATTTCTTGAAATACAAAATTTGGGGGGAATTTTTACAGGCAGACACAGAAGCACAGACGATGTTTGTGAGGATAAACTACTTGTGTCGGAATAGGACTTCAGGAGTGGACAAAAGAACAGATTCATTTATTTTTTAAGACAGCAAAAGTCTCAAAATAGTTATGGCGATCTCAGACTAGTATACCTTGGACATTGATGGACGATGTATGTTTCAGTCATTTTCGCAGCTCTTTTTAAATTACTTTCACACAGTATCTGATTGGATTATAGAACCTTTATCTTTGTTACCCATATGTCTGTAAAAGTGGGGTACTGTTTGACCAGAACTTACCAACTTGATTGACAACTATGCAGAGTTATTATTATTTTTTGCTACTGGCATTTCTATTTAATATCACAAAGCTTTCAAAGTGCCAATACATGAGCAGAAACTTCAACTTAAGTGCTTTCGTGTTATAGGAAAAGCATTTAATTGAGTGGTACCAGGCAGACACCAACCAACTAATCCGTCAACATAAATATTTAATACGTCAGGATGTATTTCTCTGTCTGGAAAGCACAAAGGCTCTCTCTTCTGTCTGAAGCGATGCTGTGATTAGTGACTGAGAGCGAGTTGCATTTAATCTCAACCTCTGAGGCACTTTACGGGAGAAAATTTCAAACCATTACCGACGCTCAACAATTTCCAAGCACCTTCAGTTTCCATGGAGACCACAGCGCCAGCCCCCAACTGTATCACCCCACTTTGCACCACATGTAAAATGAATGTAAAAAAGACGTTTGGAGAGGCTCATTTCGCAAAGGCTTATCCAGAAATCTGTCACGAAACGGCTTCTATCTTTGTGTTTCGCTGGTGTCAAGGCAAGAGGAACTGGCAGATACCGTTGAATTACAAAACAAACAAAAAAAAAAAGTTAATTTCACAAGAATGTAAGTACCATCTTCAGTGTAATAAAATCTCTCTATCAAGATTTAACCAGGTTTAAACAACAAATTGAATGTGGCTTTGGAAGAAAATGCAACAACAAAGAACGATAAAACGCCACCCTGATGTTTTAACTTTTTCTGGAGAGTCTGCAACCTGTTTGTCTCCATGGAGATGTTACTGCTTTTTCAATTAAATTCTAACTATTTTGTAAAGCCCAAAATGACAACAGCAGTCACCTCACAGCACTTCACAAAATTGTTGATTTTACCAACAGAACATCAACAATCAAACAATAACAACAATCTATGGTCAATAAAAGGAGATAAACCAACATGCTGAGGAAGTTAGTAAATAGATAACCCTCATTCTCAGCTTTGGCTGGAATGTTCCACAGAAGAGTAGCAGTTGGTTCCGCGAGTCTAAGGTACAAGTCAGATCTGTGGAGAAGCAACTCTGACTCGTATTTGAAAAATGCAGAAGTGTAGGTAGCACAACTGATAAAAGGTGTTTCTTTGTTGTCTGTTTTTAGCTCTAAATTAACTGTATGTCAAAATGTAAACAAAAAGTAGTTTCTTCATTGACGTGCAAACTGTGCAGAGCTTAGCTAGCTTTTTAATGACATAAGGAGATAAAGGACACTTCAACTGCCGAACAACAATTCTTTTCCTCAACACTTGGACTCAAAAACATACTGAGTTCAAATGTGTGTGATCCTAAAGGTCTGTATCAGTGATAAATGTGAGCGTAGCTGCAGTGTTCCTGTTGTGTATCTGGTTTTCTACAAATGTTTAGTCTGGTACAAACTAAGTATTTGAGTTGTACACTTCTATTTTTATATTTTAGTGGTGTATTGAGCTTTTACAGGAAAAAATGCCTCATTATTTTTGACCGCTGTTTGTTTGCTTGCTTGCAATAAAACCATCATGCCAAGATACATAAGCTACTGCCACAACACCTCTATGGAAAAAGCATGCGGGTGATGAACTCTTCACCAGTAAATTGTCTTTTTAACTTGGAAAACCCAAATGTTGATTCGGAATAATTTCAGTAAGGTGCCATCCTAATTTAAGTCTAAAGTCATATTTGTATTTTTAACAAGCGAATCAAAAACACAGGTAGAAATCTGGTAGCGCTGAGGTTTTGTCACTTTGAAAGGCAGTTGCTAAATGCGCTGTTCTGCTTTAATTTATGCACCATTGTTCACTGTTCCAGCATCTGTGCCTGTGTTTACAAATGCCACTAACTGCTCTGTCCCCGCTCTCTGGCACTTAAACCCGGGCTTTATAGTCATTACAGAGAACTGATGTAAAGATGTGGGCATTTGGAGAATTAGTGAGAAGGTAATGCACTCAATCTGCAGCGTTAACTGTCACTAAACGCTGTGGTAAAATCTCTCTAAAGCCTGCATTCAGCGATCAACAATGAACACTCAAACATACATCTTTGAGCTTCTCTGTTCTCAAATGATCTGACTCAAATGTAAAGGGATTTGCATATTGCTCAGATTTTAAGCCAAGCCTTTACCCTTTAGCCAGGCTCAGGACTGACTGACAGGAGGAAATATGATGTGTGGATCAACTTCCACTATAGGGCTGAACATCTGATTTGCAATATAGGTTCATCCAAAGTGCACATTGTAAACAACTTTTAATCTTAAACTAAATCGAAGAATTTCAGAAATTTTAAAGCATGTTTTTATAGCTACAACTCTATTTTGTTATTTGGAAAGGACATTTTATCATCTAAATCAGTGGTGTCCAATCTATGACCCGGGGGTAAAATGTGGCCCTCTGTGTTCATCTTATTCCGGCCCACCCACTTTTTCCTCTTTTTGCTACAGATCCGTAATAGCAATTCCAGTTTGTTGGAAACTCTGTTCACGCAAATGGTGAATGAGGGAAAAGTCTCGCTGCTAAATACTATATAAAGTAGATGGAGTTGTGTAAAATGTTCAATGTACATGTACAACAAAAAGTCAGCAATACACTGATTTAAGCACCGAAAAGATGGCGGTGCCCATGGCAACTGCCAGAATAAGGTGAGCATGTCTCAATATGTGGCCCTTGGTGGCCCTTGGTCCTTGGTGTTTGCACACCCCGATCTAAAAAACTGTGGCCTTTGCGATTTGAAAGTTCGATTTAATTGAGATACACTGCAGCCTTCATTTTCACTATTCAGTCACACATACATTTTTGGTCTTATTCAGAGTGGACCTAACTTTTCCTTAACCCTTAACTGGTTGTAGATTGTAGTATGTCATACTCTCAGTTGGAGGGCAAGAGTTAGATTTTCCTTTTGATTACACTGTACTTTGCCATGAAATATTCAAAGAGGTAAAAGCACTGATGTTGAATCAGATAATTTCTATGATTGACTAGACCCCAGAACTCTGTGTTACAACAAAAATCTGCACTTTAACAATATTCACTTTAGTTTCCCTCCATCTATATTGAATTACATTGCCTTCTATGTTATGATTCTTTGTTTGAAACCCAGCAACACCTGCAAAATCCAGCTAGAATGAACAGTCTCCAGGCACTGCACGTTTCCTTATATGGAATGGAAGGATGGGCCAAATGCAAATAATCCCTTTCATATGAGGATAATATGCTTTGACTTTGGGGCAGGTGTACCATTTGTTTATGTACTATGGTACTATGGTAAAACATGCCTATATAATGGTAAATTGATAAAAGGTGCACTAACATTTCAGGTTCACGTCTCACATTCAGGGTTCACTGCATACTTGTCTTCATGGATCTCTTATTGCTTAAATGATTCACAGAATGGCATTAAACCCATCTAACTCCACAGCAGGTGGCACAACCAGGCCACGTCACATCTGTATCATACATAGATAGGTTTAATGCAACACTGTGAAACATTCCAGGAAAGGCAATAACTTCTCAAGCCCCTCCCACCGCAGATACATGCAGGGATGAACTCACCAAACTGTGAAATCTTAAAATTACACTAATCAATTTGTATACATTATGAAATGCTGCTGCAAAATGGCGGGTTTGTTTCTCCCTCGCAGCCCTCCTGTTGTGCGTGTAATAAAAGAGAGCTGCCAGTGGACACTGAAGATATGCAGCTTCAAAGAAAAACACAAATGTGAATCCCAGAGGCAAAACTACTTCGGTGCGGAGCCAGAAGATGCTCACCAGGTACAGCGGTGCATTGTGGGAGATAAAACGGCCCAGTACACTCCCTGAAGACAGACGGACTGCTTAACATGTACTGCTGTAGGAGTTTGTGTAAAGCTGTGTACAGTTGTTTCTCTTATCTTTGTTTTTTTTTAATTATGTGGAAATAATTATTTTTTTGTCAGACCGGAGCATTCGTTTACCTGCATTACAATTTTTCAGCATCCCAGGTGTGACAAGGTATTTGACATACCTGTCTAAAAACCAAAAACACTTCCACTTGATTATTCTACGAGGCTAATGATTTGGAAAGAGAAAGGTCCAAGGAGTACAAACCGAGAGGCAAAAGCAACTGCCCTCATGTTGTTTTCATACTTAGGTACTTGTTAGGTCGAAGTTTGAAATGTATTATAACGGATCGATGTATCTTCAGTGTCTTTAAAAAGCTCTGTTCACACATGACTTCCCGACCTGCAGCACTCACACCTGAACCTCCTCCTGAGCCCTAATCAACGTGTTTGTTTGTGATCGTCTTCATTAGCTGCTCCTCTGATTGGCTGAGTGTAAATGCCTTCGAGTACACAGCTAAACACTGCATCCTTGAAATCATAATATACAAATTCCACCGCAAAATCCTCACATAATAACTCCCCGATCGGACCGTTTTTCATATCCTTTCTGTTATTTGGGAATCCAGGTGGAGACAAAGCAGGCTGCAGCAGGGGAGGTGTTAAAAGATGTTTTCCTTTATAGAGAATGATTTGTTTGTTTTATGTTCCCTTCACTCGCCTCCTGGGCCCTAACCTACATTACAGCACAAAGACAATTAATCATTGATGAGCAGACCTGTGCAATTTTGTTCATAATCTGTATGTGGAGATTAGTCAGAAGAGCTATAGTCGACTAAAGAAATTACTGGTCGACTGAAGATATGCTCTGCCAATCGATCAGCCGACTAAAAGGTGCACGGCAAAAGCTCGGAAAACTATTAAATATCCCTAACTGCACTCAAAAGACTACAACTGCAAGAAGTTCATGCAAAAACAACTATTTGTACAGAAAAAGGTACCAATTCATCAACTAAACGACTAAGGACATAGCACTATTGGTCAGATATATACTCAGTATTCAGTGGATTTAAAGGAGACATACAGTATGATGAAAAACTTTGTAAAATGAGCTTCTGACTGTGTTATAATGATTGCTTTTCTCTCATTATTTGCAATATGTTGAATGAATAAGCATGTTTTATTAATATTGTCCTACATTCAAGGCTTGACTGCTGAGAAAATATCTGTTTTCACCCACCGTGTATCAACAAAAACATGAAATGAAAATCTGCTGCCTGCCACGCTGAAATGCCACTAAGAAGAGGAGGGGTCTGAAGCAGGGAATGTTTTCTGTGGTTCTGAACAGGAATAATTGACTAGAGGCGTCAGAATATAAAATTTTAGGGTTACAATGATTCTCAGAAATAACAACACAATTCAACGATTATTCACAACAACTGAGACCACAACCAAACAGTGAAAATAACACTTTACTATTCTTTCAGGTGATCAGTTTTACGGAATCAAACGTTAAGTTCGTGTGACAAAAACAGCAACATAGAAAAGTTCTTTACATTTAGATATTTACATGTGTCTTCTGAGCATAGATTAAATTTAAAAGACTTCATTTTGAACAGACCTGGAGACAGTTCTTCACTAAATACCACAAATAAATCACAACAAATCATTTTAAAAGTTAATGAATGTTGCAATAGAGTAAGCCATGTTTATTGGTGGCCATGTTTATTTTCAATTTAATTTCTTCTTTTATTTAGAACGTCCGATATCAATTCCCTGACTTGTCCCTGTAACTTGTAAAACTCTGTGGTTTCCTTGAACTTTGATAACAATATGAGGAGAGTTTTAATATTTGTGTAAAATGACCCCTGGAGGAAAAGCTGAAACATCACGCTAGAAATGTAATAAAGAGCCCAATAAACGATAGAATTGATTTAAAAAACAAACAAAAAAGAGAGGGAAATGAATTGCAATCCTTTGAAATTCAAAATCTTCTTCCTGCGTGATGAAATTAGTGAACCAAATGAGTGAAGTCATATTATATCTCACAAAAGCACACATGATAAATCAAATTCGTCACACGTGTATTTATCTCAAAGATGGGCTGAAATGCAAATTAGGCTCAATCTTTCGACATAAAATGGTTCCTGTGTGTTCACTTCATTTAGCGTAATACAGTTTTAATGCCACCTTATGACATGAAAGCAGGACAGGAAATCATATCAGCCCAAATTAATCTCCGCTCTCTGAAGCCGTTTAATAGAAATGCCAATCCGTAAATGCCCCACAGGTTTATACCGACTATCAAACACATTTATCAAAGTCCCATTTACAATCTATACTGCAATAACTTCTTTAAAGAATAATGAGCCAACAATCACGATCCAGTATAGCGAACAAATCTCACATCTAAAGGCATATATGCAGAATAATCATATAATCCGAGCGTTCGTTAACCCGGAGGAGAAGCCAGTCTCCGGAGGTCAATTAACCCGAACTGTGAACGCAGAACACGAGATCCAATCATCCTAAATAAAGACACGCTGCACCTAAAGGAAAGAACGCAGCAGGTTAGAACGGTAATGATTGTAAGGGCGGGACAGTGTTTGGCGAAGAGGATGTTTGAATCAACTCGTTAACATGCACGCCAAAAGATGATTATTAAACGGCTTCTGGACCTTTTAGATTATTTATTCTACTGTCAGTGAGAATTCCTGTGCTGATGTGCTTTCATTTCATGGAGTTATACTGTAATAAGAGCTAGAGAGAAAACGTAGGCTCTGTTGCTGTGGTAGTTGCGGCGGCCATCTTTCAAGTGGAGAAAGAACAAAATTCTACTAGAAAATAATGTAAAACCGATCAAATTCATGGATTAAAGCGTCCTGGTGAAGCAGAGAGCTCAACTGTATCTGTCAGAACATTTTTACTCTGAGAATAAACATGAATATTCACCATAAAAACACTGCACTGCTCTATATTTTATGCATAATTAAATCAAGTTTGCGTTTGACGTACAATGATTTTAATTTGTTTGTATAAATTTTAGTTTTTTGTAACTAATATGTACACAATGAGCCAAGTAATGTCTGGGCCTGTCCATTTTCAGATTTAAATGTCCCAAATGTGTGCCATTTTGGCTGTTTTTCTTACACTTGTGTCAGTAAACTACAGGAAAATGTTCCAAATTTATATATTTAAATTTAAGGTATTTTCCTTTCCACCTGTAGTGTCTCACCTTCTTCACATGCGCATTAGATAAAGTACAAATATGAAAAAGTCAAATTATTTAAGTATTTAGTACAAAATTATGATTAAAAACTCCATCTCCCAATTAGTTAATTAGTGTTCTTTGAATTTTCCAACACAAAATGGAGCTGGGACTGGACGTTGATTACTACGGGTTACCATGGCGACATTCTTTCAAAACGATCTGATCATCTGATATAAGGCTGAAATGTTTGCATAAAAATAAGATTGAGAAAAATATGATGTTTCCCACAAAACATTAGAGGAGGCGTGGACAAAATGATTAACCCTTCAGTAACATCCACCTGCAACTTCAAATTCAGATCGCACAGGATTTGAAACTCTATGGTTATATTCACAAATAATTCCAATTCCAGTAAGTCCAGCAACAATTTAAAAAAACATTTCACAAAAAAAAAAAAATTCATTAAATGGGCACTTACAATCTTTCATGTTCCGCTTTGTTGACTCATATGTTGTCTCATTCTGATACAGTGGAACATAATCCTCGTTATTGTGTGTCTGACTGCTGTCCTTTAATCACAAGTCAGGTTTTAATTAGAACATGTGTGAAGAAAACAGAGTCTAGCACTTTGGGGTGTTAGATCCAACTTTGCAGATCACAAGTGTGTTTTAATATGAGGTCAATTTACAAGTTGAGATTATTTTTATACTCGCTGTTAATCACAATTTGTCTTTTCCAGTGTGGTGTTGTGACCTCCATGAAGCCCCCATACCCATCCACTTCGAAATCCCAATTTGAATGGACGCAATTAGCAAATCACAAAGGCTGCAATTTTTGAAGTGCAATAATTTCCTTCAAATACAACAAAATATCCAAATTTATTCTGCATAAAAACTGCTAACTCTGTCGCTTAGATTTGTTAAAACGTGTTCTGAAACAAGCGATAAAAACGCAACTTAAAGTGTCAAAAATGCCTCCTAAAGCGACAAAAACATGACATAAAAGTGACTCACTGACAATAACATGACAACATGTGACAAAAAAACGTGATGAAAAGCAACAAAAACATGACTAAAAGCAGTAAAAAATTTGATTAAAAGAGACAAAAATGTGACTGAAAGCGACATAAACAAAACTAAAAGTGACTAAATGGTGACTAAAAACAGCAAAAATGTGACTAAAAGCAGCAAAAACTTAACTTACAAAGACACATGCGCAACGAATAGTGACACAAAAGAGACAAAAACACGAGAAAGTAACAAAAATGCATGTTGTTGTGAAAAAAGACTTGAAGTAGCTGTATGATTTGGAGAAAATATCCAATGGCAATTTTTCTGTTGTGGTGGCGATCAGATTTGCTCTTGTTCAAAGTTCACATTTTAAGGAGAATTGACAAAAAGACCCGGAATCTGAACTAACAAACAAATACATGTTTCACAATGTTTTTGCTGCTTTTAGTTGCGTTTTGGTCTTTTGTTTCCAATGATCACACTTAAAATATTGCAACCTTTGCATTTTGCTAATTACTTTCATTCAAATGGGAATTTCAATTAATTGTGCAGCCCAACTAAAACTCACCTGTTCAATCTTGCTTTTCCTCAACAACTTTGTTCAATGTGATGTAGTCTTTAAGCATCTTTGAGCATCCGTCTGATTAATTATCCTCATGATGATAAAATGTTCAAATGAAGGCTCCTGGATGACTTTAAAACATGCTCACAAACAACAGCTCTAATCACAAATGTAAAATCCGCCGTCCACTGTCTCCGATTCATAACTTGTGCTGGTGACAAAAGCCTCGGACAAGTTTCTGTTCAGTGTTGACAGAACTGACTGCAGAAGGAACGTTTTACTCAAGACAGTGCGGCGCTAAACCCACGAGGAGACGACGCTCATTTAATTTATAGAGCCTGAAATGAATAATGAACACTGACTGGAGAAAAAGCACCTCTCCACTTTGAGTTTCGAGAAGCTTAATTTTAAATGTCTGAACTCATTGTGACCTGAGTTCAACTGAGCAGCTGCAAACTCATGCACCCAAAGTCTGGAGATGTAAAGGGTGACTGTGAGACTGAACTGCTGTCTGGAAATACACCAGTCATTCATCATCTCCAAAGATATTGTTTAAGAACTGGTCATGTTACGTTCTCAAGCTGAAATAAGCTATAAGAAAGATATACAAAACAAAATAAGGCTAAATCCAATGGCGGAAAGTAACAATTTACAAATACTGACAAAATTTTCAGGCAATCGTACTTTATTGAGTATATATTAAACTTGTGCTTGTACTTGAATATATTCCAACCCATGCAATTGAAATTAGCATAAGATAAAAATCAGTTACAGAGTCCAACGACACATTTGTACCGTCCTTTTGATGTGAAATGCTACTAAAATTGTATACATTTTTTCATTTTCATGGATACTTACTACTTAAAGTGGCAGGTTGTACTACTATTTTACTAAACACAGTTAAGATCATTACGATTTTGCAAACAAAAATAAATACAACATTTACCGCAGTTTGGCCTCTTTTAGGTTTAATATTGCTCTTCACATTACGACATTCTGTAGCTGTTACCTAGCAACTATGAGGGTTTTATTTTGTGGGATTAAATAATTCAACAAATTAATTTATTAAGAGTCATAAAAATGTGTTTCTTTAATTCTCCCAAACCTGTGGATGGAGTCTCTTTACCATGATGTCATTATGTTGTGAAACTATGCTCTGTTTCCTGTCTTTTTCAACATATTTTCAACTTTTACTCACCAACTAGTACTTGATTAGTGTAAAAGAAAAACTCCACCAAAATATGACAAAACTAGGAGATCATAAAAACCTGTCATAGGCACTTTAAGTACAAATTTGATAGCATTAGCCATGTTGTACTTTTATTTGAGTGTGACTTTTCAGTTCCAACTCAAAATAGGACATAATAATTTGTCCCTAAAAGTATAATTATTACAAGAACTGCAAGAGGACCTCGTAAACAGCATAATAATTAACATCCGCTCCATCATTTCAAGCTAAAACAACTTTGATTAAATTTACTTGTCAGAAACATGCTATTTAGTCGAAAATTTGTGTTTTAATTTAACATTTATGGGTAGAATTCGGTCTAAAGGGATGCTTCCATACAAATACTTGCCTAGAATGTCTTGCAATATTTTAACTTTTATTAATACAAAGCAGGTCTGTACTTACTTGAGGGATGCATAAAACACATTTGGCGGAGTTTTTTTTTGTTTGTTAATTCTATTTTAGGGAAATAAAAACAGCTATATCGGAATCAGAAAAGAAATTGCTGGTTGCGTCTCTATTTTCTACTTGAAGAGTTGATTTGCAAAAACAGATCAGTGCCACTTATTAATATTGTTGAAGTTTTATAATTTACTCTTTGCTTAGTAGTGTTTTCAAAAGCCAAATCTATTTTAGTGCATCAAATACAGTATTCCATCAGTTCTTGAGCAAATCCCCTGAACTAAGATGATATCAAAACTAAAAAAAAAAAAATCTAAATAAAGATCTGCTTTTGCAAATGAACTCTTCACTTCTTCAGAAATAGCTCTTACACATTGCACAGTTTTAAAGTCCTTCCTCCACATCTGAATAAATAAATAAAGGCAATGAACTGGCAGAAATCCAAGGCAAGACTAAGTAAGAAATATTCACATAAAGATTCACAAAATACTCCTCGTCTTTTTCTCATTACACAAAATAAACTGAGATAGATTGGACTTCACTGGAGCTAATTCACGTCTTTATAATTGATTCTTTTCTTCAAACACGGTGCAAAACCCTCCTCAGATCACCGTGTTATATGTTCACAGGGTTCGTACGGGTGCTTGAAATTCTTGAAAATGCTTGAACTGGAACAATCTGTATCCTGCTCATTTTGACAGCGCAGTTTGTTGTTTGAAGTATTTTAAAACTGCAAATACAACTGATCCGTGCTGGTGTTATAATGTTAAACACGACCTTTTAAAATGATTTCTGCGTCTGTGCTCTGAGGACTTTAACGGTGTTTGAAAGTCGATCGATTAAGGTGAGATACTGCAGGTGAATAGGAAAAAATCTTACATTAAAAGATATACATTTTAATTTCCTGTAGTTTACTCACATGTAAGAAAAAAATGTATTACAATTTTTCATTTCAATCTGAAAAATCTGAAAAATAGACACAACCAGGTTTAAATTTTGGACATATTTTTTGTAAGAAAAAAAAGTACAGATGGAATTTTGAATTTCTACTAGAGCTGACTGAAAATTGGCCTAAAAATTCAAATTTCTCCTATTTTACTCGAATAACTCTATAATAAATTTGGCTTGAAATTAAATACCAACAAATCTTTCAGTACGTTCAGTCAAAATCTTGTTAAGTACAGTTCAGTGTGTGTAGGAGCTACTTTACGAGCTGATTTTTATGTCTCTGTGGGAGAAAAATGCATTTCAAGAAAACGGTCTTTGAAGTTACAATGTCCCAGGGAAATCTATGGATGAAGTGGATTAAATTAAGTAATAAAAAATAGTTTTGTTGTTTGTTGTTTCCACATCAAAGCTGATATGACTTAAAAATTGGAAAGGAGAAAAAAAAAAAAAAAAAGGAGGTCTGCCTGTAGTGTATATGCCTATATAGCGAAACATACTACACTATTTTGTTTAAGTTTGTTATTGTTCTAAATGTCGTAAAAACGGCATCGCTTTGGGACCGGGTTAAGTGTCAAGGTGCTGGAAAAACCATGCGCGTTTTCCTTGAGGGTGCTTGAAAAGTGCTTGAATTTTATCTTTGAAAATGTGTCTAAACGCTGTGTTCGGAGCTGCCCTCATCAATATGTGAACATGTTCCTCCTCCGAGCCATCCCCAATGTTACCCAGCCCGGTTATACATATTAAGCAGAGCATGCCACTGCGCTCACATGCAAGTCAAAGCACCTCCTGCGCCAGCGCTTTGCCGCCTCCTTCATACATTGTGCATAAAATACCTTCAGTTAACCACATGTGGGTTCTTCGCCCAGGTTTACACGCACGCCGGGAGTCATTTGGACAGGGCCGTGGGCTATTCGGGGCCGTTAAATTGGTCCCAGTGCGAGATACGAACTCGGACCGGGGCTGACCTCTACCTCCAGGTCTCTTGGACCAAAGTATTCGTCTCTGTCAGTGGAATCGATAACCGACGGCTGGGCAGAGACACTTGTATGTGCGGCGCGGCGTTAGCGAGGCAATGATCGTACGAGCCAAAGGACGCTCCAGCGCTGGGAATGTGTGAGCTTAATACAGGTTCGATTATGGACTCGGCTGGGTGGTTTTAATAATCTGGGGAGTTCAGCGAGGAAACAGGAGTACAGGATAATAGCAAATAAAGAGAACAAGCTGGAAGGGTCAACACCAGAAATCCCAACAGGGACACTTACACCGCTTTAAATCCAACATTTATTCAGTAAGAGAGGCAACTTAGGAAGCAAACAGTTACATGTGATTTATTGAATATATGTTTGGGCAATTTTGTTCAATGATTAGAAGGAAATAATGACCACACAATGTTATTTTCAGAGAGTGTTCTTCCACACACTCCTTTTACAACTTGTTTATGGCACAAATAGTACAATAAATTAGAATTAAAGTCCTCTCTGCATTCATATGTACGTTTAAAGTTTTGAGCACATGTATAGCAAAAATAAAAGAGGGGATGCATTCATCTAGGGCTACAACAAGTTAATCAATTAATCGCTACAAACCGATTATAGAAGTAGTTGTAAAAAATTGAATAATCAAATAATCGTTACTGGTCAGTGCTCAAAAACATGCCATGAGCTGCAGATATGAGGTTCAGAGAAAGCAGGAATAACACAAAAATGAAGTAAAAAGTGTGTTTTTTCTATGAAAATATCCTTTTGTCTGTAAATCTTCTCGACCAGGACGTCCTCAAATGTCTTCACTTCAGCTTTATATGAGTCAAACTGAATGAAAATCTCATATTTACGAGTCTTTCGCATTCTAAACAACTAATCACTCGACTAATTGTTTACCAAAATAATCCTATTTATCTGATATGTGGGAGTAAAGGGCACCCTAAGGAGAGTCTGAATTGAGAAAAAATATAGAAACATATAGTGTTTTGGGAAGTGATCATTTGTAGATTCTGTTATGAGGTTCTATCGACAAAACATGCCAAAAACAAAAGCACATGTTCCAGTGGTCATCAAGAAACTATTCAAGAGAAGTCAAATTTGAAACATTCTGACAATACTTCACTTTCATTTTCTGCATTTCATGTACGATAAAAAGATTGGGCTTGCAAATATATATGTAGACACTGGAGATATATATCGAAAAATGTATAAAATCACAATTGTTGTTTATTGAATAAAATTATAAAACACTACAGATAGAGACTGGGTTAATTTTTTCCTCACATTTTCTCAATATCAGCCACAATTATAAACCTGTATTAAAGACCTATTTTGTATAAAAAACTGTTTCAAGCAATTTTTAAACTTACATTTTCAGCTTTTTGTTTATTCCATCCATTGTTTACATCTCTTATGACTGTAATATCCACACAATAAATATCGCCGTGCTAGTGGACTGTATTAATTACAGTGACTAGTGTTTTGGCAAGTATATTATGTCAGACGCCAGTTAACAACCCTATTCATTTATTACCCAACAAACACACATTCCACTCTGACTAAAGACGACACTGACTTATAGCTGCCTGTTACACCACTGAGACCGAACTGTTCGCCACTTCACGCGACGACAATAACTCACTGCGACGCATTGTTTCACTCGGAGCGGCTCTTTCTCCGGCTCCACCACAGGCTGTGAACGTGTCCCGTACAGATGGAGCGAGAGAGAGGCTAAACTCCTGGTGGATTGTTCCAGCTCGGAGGCTCCACATTGGGCCTGGCTGCGCGCTCTGATGTGGAGCTCCAGCCTGGCACTCCGAACAAGGCCCCTCTTGTTTGGCACCGGCAGGAAATGTGGTGCATTCACATGATAATGAGGCTGTGAATGCGCGCTGCGAACATACAGTGTGTCTATGCGAGAACTGGGCCAAAGACACATGACTTCTTTAGCCAAGACATGCAAGCGATTTAGTCTGTGGTCATATTTTTACGAGCCGGTTTGCTTGGGATGGTTTTGTAGTCGAGACGTGCACATGGGAGAGGGTCCAGTTCTGTTTAACTTTGACGGTTTCTTTGCCAATCGTGCATCGTAATTTGGAGACGCTTTTCTCCACAAATGCGCAATATGTTGTCAGTTTTCTACAGTAAATAGAGTGAAATCGACCAGGGTGTCGGTTTTTCAATTACTACAAAGCTGTCTTCATTAGAATTCAATGTCATGACAATAGATGACATATTTATTTTCCCAAGTTGTGAACAATTGTCCAAATTATACAGTTACAGTTATAGGTTCAATAGTTCAATGGGTTCAGCACAAAAGTCGTAAATAGATTTTTTTTTAAATTATTCTTATTCCCTGACAGAACATTTAGGCCTGTCACGATGAAAACAAATTGAAGCAAGACATATTGCTACAGAAAATATCACAATTAAAACTACTCTATACCACTGACACTGAAGTAAAGACAATGCAACAATGATACAATTAATAGATTTGTTTTTGCCAAATCAAACATGCACACTTGTTTTAAAATCCATTAAAACTATCTGCACATATGATCTAACATAACAGCTTATTCACAAGATGTCAGCCATTTAGAGGCACAGTACGCAAAAGACCTCCTGCTCGTTTCCATGGAAATGTTGTTCCTTTAGCTGTGATATTCCACAGTGGGGTAAAACCTATCTATTTGCATGGAGAATGTTCAGAAATATATTTTTATTAAACTTTCTAATTCCATGGAAGTATGCAGGTGACTTTCCACCTCCAGAAAGTCACACTGTGCCTTTAAATTATTGAGGAGACAAAGCCAACTATCTGTTTATTGATTGTAAAACGTATAAAAAATCAGATTCTAATCAATACTAAAACTAGAATTAAAACAAGACACACATTTGAGCAAGTAAAAATGTAAAATTTGATCTTTTGAGAACAGTTTTATAATGATCTTGAGCTTTATCAGAACTAGTAAATGTTTATAAAGAAAGTGCTAAGTTTGAATTGAAAATGTCAGTTTATTGTCTAAAACCTTGACCTAAAAATGAGCATTTATAATTATCTTTGTAGTATCGAGAAGCGAGAAATATTAGTAGATATTCGTTTGTTTATCTATCAATGAACATAAACAAACATTGCCCTACAATAAAGAACAAAAACGCTTGTGGTTATAGCAACATTTCATTCCATCTGCAGCTCGTGGACAAACTCAAAGTCAAATCAAGAACCCTGAAGTATACGTAAAGTTTTCCATATGTAAAAGTAAAGTTTTAATTCTCGTCGTCGTTGCGTCGCACCGATTTGAACGACACCGCGATTCGGTTGAAACAGGGCTTTTGCTGAGTCACGGACCCTCCATGCACGACCGGACCGCTGCTGCACGGTCTCATCACCACGGAGACGAGGGCCTGGTGGAGACAGACGGCTATTTACTGCCAACGACGCACACACAGCCAGCGCAGAGCCAAGACAGAGCGGCACAGAGGAGAATACAGGGCTTTTCTCTGGAGCCACAAAGGCACAGAGAGCTATTAGTGCCATGACACAAGCAGAGGACACGCGAACAATGAAGTTACTGTTGGGGAATCAAGTCAGACCGAGGATGTTTATGGTATAGTGTGGTGGTTGGGTCAACACAAATTAAGTCAGAGAAAGTACAGAGGAGATGACTCAAAACAGCAGTCTGAAGGGACGCTGTTGAAATCTCAAGCTCGATTTCCAGGCAAATGAAAAGGTGTGATAGTCAGTAGCAATTTTGATACGACTGTGAGAGGTATTTATGCACAATAGCAAGTCATTTCAACACAAAATAACAGTAGTTTCTTTTAATATAATAATGTGGTCTCATTCTATGCTATGAAAGGTCCCGTTCCGTCCAATTACGTAGTTGTTTGTTCGGTATTTATTCTTTTTCGAATGAGTTTCTACTTTTAATTTCTTAGTATTGATTAGGATCTTGATATAGATGTTTTTGACAATCCTAAGGAACAAAATACAATGAAAGTGAAGTTCAAATGAAAGCTAGAATTTCAGATCTCATTGTTCATGTCCTTTAGAATCAGTCACCAAAGTCAAACCAAGGTTAAGATTGACATTAGCGCTCAAAGTGGGATTTGTAAGTCAAGGTGAAGTCTTATAAGGATCTGATTTTCAATACTTTTCAAAAACATCAAGTAGCCAAACAGAAACTGTAAATAAAATATGATTGCCCATCTCTTAAAGTGCAATATGACAGTTTTATGATTTTCTAATGTTTACTTTATTTGGTTAATTAATACCAGTTGTAAATAGACATTATAGTTGTAAACCAATTGACATGTAAACAGATTGATGACATCACACTAGGAAGACAGAGGTTGTAGCATCATGTACAAAAAAGAAACTACTTTTATGACCCTTTAAACATTATTTCCACAAAATAAATACGTTCACATATATATTTTATTTGTCAAGTAAAAAAGTCTGAAACATTAGATAAGTATTGGTCCAGTGTAGTATGGTTGCTTCTTAATTTCATAATTTACAACCAGGAAGTAAAATCAAAAACATAAAAAAGTAAATAAAGTGGGATTTTAAAAATAAATAAATTGCAAAATGTATCTTAATTGCATTTTAGTTCAATGAGTAGTCCAACCTGTCATAGGCACTTTAATAATAACGTTATTTAAAAAGGTAATGACCATTTCACCAAAAAACAAAAGCAATACTTGTGACAGTGCAGCAATAAATGATCCCTTTGTCTAATTGGATTTATTTTAACTCTTGACTAAGTCTGAACACAGAGCCTTCTTCCAAATCACATTCAAATGGTGACAATGTTCTGGAGTGGTTTGCAACAGGTACAAGTGGCACAATCAGAGCTGTAACAGGAATAAAAAAAACACCGGATTTACACCGGATTTTATGGCGAGAACAGGAGGCGGGGAGGCAGGGTTTTTATATACTTTTCCTTTCCTTTGACAAGTGCTAAAGAGCGCTGCAGCTCGGAGTGATGCGTCTAACTAACTACAAAACACCATTTAAGCGTTGAGAGGCACACGTGTGATTTCTGCTGACGTCAACCACGGAGAACGGCTATAAATATCCAGCCCACCTGAGTCTCCACCAGGCAGCACCGGCAAAATATGCAGCGCAAATGAACTCCGAGGCTAAGGATTGTTTTCGTCATTTGAATATATTTCTATTCATAAGCTCGGCGAGGAGGCAGAGGAGAGGGGGGGATCAGGAGGCTTTTTGGGGGCGTTTAGAAAAGTCTGCCAATGTGAACGGAGATGAATGCCGTCGAGCAAACAAGCGGAGAGGAAAGGGAGAGAGAGGAACTTCCTGAGGTCATTCGGACATTTTGTGCCGCTTTCTTGGAGTTGTTTCGGGCGGGACGACGTTGAAAATTCACTTAAATCACAAAGACAGGCTGCATTCATGCTGACCCTGCTTTTGTTCTGATGTAGACTTGGTTGTGTCTCATAATAAATGAAAAACAGTAGTATTTGTCTTGATTTTGTTTTAAAGTGGACATATTATGCAAAATTAACTTTAATAAGCTTTTAATCTTGTTACAGCGGGGTTTCCTCATCATCAGTTTTACTTTAGAGCTGCTCAGCTTTGGGGGGGGAAAAAATCAAATGTTTTCTCTGACCAGTATTGTGATTGCGATTTGTGTTTCAATAATAGAATTCTGGTAAAATTTTACATTTTGAACACACCAGAATTGATAAACAGACTGAAATATGAAGTAATAAAAGAATCACATGTCTCCAAAGGATTTTGTTGCTTTTTTGTCACTTTAAGTCCTGTTTTTGTTGGTTTTAGTCACATTTTAGTCTCTTTAATTAGCGTTTTTGTTGCTTTAAGTCACTTTTTATTCACGTTTAGTTGCATTTATGTTGCTTTAAGTCAAATTTTTGTCACCTTTAGTTGTGTTTTTGTCGTTTTAAGTTGTCTTTTTGTCTCTTTTCAAAATAAGATCAGTTACACTTATTGCAAGCAATTACTAACTTGTTAACTTCTTTAATTTTTTTTATCTAATGCAAATTCAACATATCCAAAAATATCACACAAATATTCTTTTTATCACTTAGCCGTAGCCGTAACAAATTGCAACATTTATGACATCATTTTAAATCAGATGCTCTATCCCATTTTTGCTAAATCATACCTCAAATTGTTAAGGTAAAACTAAACGTTGGAATATGAAAGAAGGTTTGGTTAAGTTCAACAAGAAAGGGACGGCCTCCTTCAAAACAACTACTTAAAACAAAAACAAAACTGCGCTTATATTAAAGTATTTTCTGATTGTATTAAGCCTTTATTATGTTCGTTAAGTTGTTTTTTATCTTACCTACTTTTCACGAATCCATAAATTCAGCCAAAGCCGTTAGAAGTTAATTAACACAGTAATGAATCGATGGACTGAAGGTGAGAAGGGGCCGTTTTTATCAGTTGTTTTTTGTGCCAAATTAAACTTTTGCCTTCTTGCCTCACTATCTCCACCGCAGCACACAGCCTGCAGTCTCCTTTTCCTCACCTAATCAGAAAATGCACTTTGGTCCCACACGACTCCTTCATGTCTTGGCTTGGATCCCGACCACACACTGAGGCTTAGCGCTGGTGGTAGAAGGACTCGCATTTTTGAAGCACATACACCAGCAGCAATCACAACTGCTTTATTCAAGATTACAAATGAAAGCCTGGGTTGTGAGCGGCAGAAAGAGCGCTTTGGTTTAAACAGGTTTTGGGAAATAATGGTCTGTCTTCGGCATCAAAAGAAGAAATGGATCAGTGCATCAAATCCGGGAGAGGAATGATTGAAAAGTGAATTTATGTTTCTGGCAAACTTGCATGTGTATCTTATATTGTACACTTTAGGGCCGTCAAAAGTATCAAAAATCAGATACAAATTGATTCTAATACTAAATTAGATACTCATTTCTGCAAGTATTGATATTAAAAAACATCACATAAACCAACAAAATAGGCCAAATTTGACCTTTTTGTGAACAGTATTAGAATGATCTTGAGCATCAGAACTAGTATAAAATCACATTGTTACAGAAAAAAGTTGGACTATTTTGTGTTGAAGTCTATTGTCTAAAACCTTGATCTTAAAAAGAGCGATTTCAATTATCATTGTGGTTTCAAAATTGGCATCAGCAATTTAACACAAAGAGAGAAATTATACAGAAAACAGTGTCACATTAAGACAAAATCTGAAAATAAAAACTCACAGCATAAATTGTCGCATGTTTCTGTCCCACATAGTCCAAAATCAGTCCATTTTCAAATTAAATGCAAATTGTGTCTTCCATTTTTTTGTGATGGCCTTTTTTCTGCCCCCAAATGTATGTTCCAGAGGTATCCACTGACGGTGTCTATGGCAGGAGTTTTGAGGTCTAAGTAAATAGTTCTGAAATCAAGAGTGATGTCGACAAAAACAGTATGCAGCACTTTCTTGATCTCATTCCAACCTGATGCATTTTTGGGTCCATATCAGGCAATTGAATGGACTATAGTGAATACAATGGACCCAATAAGTAGATATACAATCAGTTACATAGACAAAGATATATATAGTCTTCAAAATATAAAGATAAGTTTCATTACAGCTGAAACTCTGTGGACTATTTAGTGATTCTACAAAGCCATCTTAAAGGTGCTGTACCTGATTTTCACTGTTTTGAAACAAGAAACGGATCGGAACTCATGTATATACCCAATTATTTCACGCAATAAAGCTAAATCTGTTTTGCTCCTGCACAGATATGAAGATGAGATCATAGCGCTTTCTCAGCATCTAATTATGGAGTAAGTATTCTACGAGAAGCAGGAAATGTGTCGTTTGCGTACTAATGTTTGTTAACTTTACCTGGGACGGCAAATAAACTCATGGCGGTGAGTATTTAGGATGCTGGGACTGAATTAGGTAAGTGAGTGAAACATGTGCAAAGACTAGTTCTGTTTTTCATGTTTCAGAACAGTACAAATCACGTACAGCACCTTTAACTTTAAAAACAGATCAGAACTTGCAACAGCTGACAAAATGAGTCATGTATGTAGTGTAAAAGTAACATGGTCTATACTTGTTTTGAAACATCCACTGACGCCATTATATCAACCAGGCACATATCATAGAAAGCTTTTTTTTTTTTTGTTCTTGTTTTTTTTTTATCACAAGCTGTGCAGAGGCTAAAAAGCCTAAACATGAAGGAGATCAAAAGCATGGAGTGGCAGCAGAACTTGTATAACTTATAACCCGAAACAACAGTACAAAAAGCCACTGTTAAGGAGCTTTAGGTATATGAATTTTATTAGTATTATATTAAAAATTCTCTTTTAAATTTGGCCTGTCACAATAATTATAACTATATTGACTTCAATTGTTCAATATATGACAGAAAGAACAATACATTTCGGACCTAAATATTTAATTGTGTGTAGATTTTCTTGACTATTGTGGGGAGATAATAACTATTCTTCTGTAATACAATAATATTTGAGATGCAGAGAATGGAATAAGTAAAGTTTATGATTCTCTACAAACACCAACAAAGTGCTTAAATGATTACTTCTGTGATTTATTTGACAATAATTTTTGTTTTGAAAAGCCTGCGATAAAGTCATTGTGTCAGTGGCACAAAGTAGTTTCAGTATTATCATTAGTTGTGATAGTTTTCTGTAGAAATATATTGTACAAAATGTGTTTTCTCTGGATTCTACACAATCATATCGAACTTAACCATGAAAAAACACATCTCTAATTACTTTTACTTCATGTAGATACGTAATTATTTGTGAAACAGTGAAGAAAAATCCAACATATCCCACTTAAATCAGCACTGCAATATCGCTGGAAGTTCCTATTTCAGTCCAGTTCCTCAAAAGGTGAGCTGCTGAGTCTGCAACGGTGCAAAACCAGGTCCTTTGTGTTATCATAAAAAAGTGTAAAATATTGATTTCCACTGCCCTGTGCTAAATTTAAACCCGTGCGCCTCCGGTCTCTCTATCATTTATGTGGGCCGTCCCGTTTAGCTCTGTCCTCTGCTGTTAGCCAGGTGTGAAATCCCTAAGTTCACCTCTTCATTTACAGTCCGCTCGACGCCAGCGCTTATGTTCTCCAGCTAATATCCCATCATGCCTTTCTCCTCCACGCTTTGATGCCCCACTGTATCACACTCTGCTCATCTCGTCTGCGCAGCCAATTTACTGTATTAATTTTTCAGCCTAATTCAAACAAGGATTAATTAAAACTCAATCCGTATTTCTTTTTCTCCCCCCGCTGTGTGCCGGGCTGGTGTAATCCTTCATCAAGTGACTGCACTGGCTTTGGAACCTGTATTCAAGGGGTTTTTAACTAGTGTTTTATTGTTACGGCGTACAATAGCGTCTCTATGGCTTTCACATTGATGGCAGTCTCAATGGGCCGTCGCTATTCCAGACCCGCCTCGCTTCGGCAATAACGCATTCCATTGTAATCCATACGCAGCCGGCTCGAATTGTAATAATGTAGCTTTAACTGAGACTGTACCAGCTTTCTTTAGTGTATGTTACTCCTATTGTGCCGTATTAAGTGCAAAGAAGCCCACGAAGTACCACACAGAGCGATGTTATAGTTACTGACAGATCTTTCGCCGGAAAAGTTATACATCGAGTATCTGTAAACAATTTCAGAACAAAAATTGGACAACTATATGCTGTCTTTGTCTAATTAGAAAACTTTGTATTATTTGAAAACAAATCAAAAGAGCGATGAGACACTTTGGGGTGACAGCTGACAGAGTTGTATAGATTTAAATACCTATTTTCTCCATTCATGGTTTGAGAATCATGGTTTGAGAGACATGTTATGCTTTTAGGTCCTTAGTGTTGAACTATAACATAAGTAGATCATCATTTTACATTTTGTTAATTGTAAACCGCAATATTGATCTAAAATGGCTTAGTAAAAAAAACAGGTCCATTGACTTCCTGTTCAAAACTACACAACTGATAAGCCCTGTCTCTTCATAGTGACATTTCACCATAACAAGAAGCAGATAGTTATTTTACATATTTAATTTTTTAAAAGTGTGTACACGACATAGAAACTACATTTTAGAGCTGAAACGATTAATCAACTAATCTAATTACTACAAAAATTGATCATCGTAATCGTTAACTGGACTATACAGAATCTTTTACAACAAAGACAGCAACATTATTGACTCCAAATGTCAAAATGACAATAAACAATAGCTGATGTTCATCATAACACACTTTACTTATAAATATTCTTGCTCTAGAAGATTTCAGTCATCATATTTCAACCTTTATTTGGCTGATAATGTATTTTAAAAGTCTAAATATACAAAGGAAACAATCGTTAGTGACAGCCCTACTACATGTGTCACTTTTGTCAGATTGCCAGAACATAATCGCAACTATGTACATGGATAGCAGGACAAAACAGGATTTACTCAGACATGCAGGAATCAAAATACAACTTTGAGTAAACTAATGATGAGGTAACATTGGTGGATTACAGACACACTGTATCTTAATACATGTTCCTGAAAATGTTGTGGCTGAGGTTCAAAAATCACAAAAATGAAGTTGACTTTACAATTAAACTCATAAGTGCAGAAACATTGCCATTTTTCGACAGATTATCTATATATTTTAATTATTTGCAGACTTTTTAAATAGATTGAATGATAGATTTTCAATTTTGTGATAGTTTGCATATCTCCAAAACAAATGCAATTATAAGATGCAGTATATTTCAGTGCAACAGTACAGTTAAAGAAGTCTATTCTCATGGCATTACTTCACATAAAGAGCAATACAGCCAGTGAAACCTATATTCCAAAGGGGAAATCGCCCTTAAATGCAGCTAAATCATTGTGTTTTGAGACATTGCTGTGTAATAATAAAGCACTATGCAGCACGACACAATGGACCCATTGATCATCTTGTGTCATTGTTAAAGTCCTCGCCTTCGTCTCATCGCTTTAATAAATGGAAATGTCAAGCGTTTACACTCCAGAGAAGACGGATGGGTTGATATTCTGCCTTTGATTATAATATATGTTTATGAAGAGTTAGCGCTGTGACTAAGGGATGGCTCTCCTCCATTTTTTTTGGTTTTTTTTAATCAATATCGTTAGGTTTAGACAGTTCCAGATTCACTCGTGTATTTACAGTGAAGCTCCAAACTCACACAGTAATTGCATATCATTGTTTCTTTTGCCGTAATTACAGTTGTGATGTTGCACCGAAAGACAACAGCTCTAATAGTCTACGCATAATTACCCCAATTGACTGCATGGAGGCTAATTGGGTTGTTTGACATTGTACAGTTGTGTGTGTGTGAGTGTGTACGTGTATGTGGGGGGTATAAGGAAAAATAGTCACAGTAAAGTCTGTTTGTGGAAACAGCAGGACAAAGATACGTCTCGAACTTCAAAAACAAACACGGGCAAATCTTCATCAGCAAGAGTCCCGCTGCGTAACATTAGTCCAGCAGGGAGAAGTGCTAAATAATGCAACGTGAACTTTTGTGGAAAGAAAACAGGGATTTATATTACACTTTATGCAACTCAAACTACTGTATTGGTCATGAGCTGCCCTGGGGCTGACTGACAGAAACATGGATACTAATCTCCTTTCGTTTCTAATTGCGCCCTTCTAATATTGGGTACTTTTGGCAAGACCTTTGTAGGCTTTGGTCCTTTAATTAAGAATCTCTGGATAGACTTTTGAATAGATTTTGTAGTAAAATCAATTCAGAATGTACACTCCTGTTGACGGCAGGGGTGTCTGGGGGTCCTCCTCCGGGAAATATTCAACACAATAGATTCTAATTTCTTGTAATCAAAGGTATTTTAGATCAACAAATGCAAATTTGACAGTGGTAGATTTCATGATGGTGTGATAAGCAGGTGGTGGACCCTCATCACAAGACTTTCATAGTACACCTTTAACCATAAATTATGATTGGAGGATACTTTTGTCCAACATTGTTCATTCTAAGAACACTTGTGACACAGTTAGAGTTAACCTGTACTATTCACATGTTGCTGATCACGTTTGTCTAAACCCTGTGAGAAGCACTGGACACTGGACTGTGTGGGCAGAAAACCTAAAGCAAAAAACATTTTCCAAGAAAGCTGGCCTCATGTTTTATGTTGCTTCTAGAAGAATTCAACAGAAACAATAATTTAAGCTGTTAAATCTGGATTGATTTACTAGTTCATCAGCTGTTTGTGCTGTTAGTTAAATGTCCCAAAAGGCATATTTGTCCTCTGCTTTTGCTTCTGGGGCACCATGTCAGGAGCAGGACCCATCTCCAGATCTTGAGATTTTACATACTGTCCAGAAGGAGAAACACGCAAGCCCCACACAGAAAGGCCAGAGTCAAACCCTAACCTTCTCGCTGTGGTTTGGAGTGCATTTTCAAGCAAATTCAGGCTATATTTTTTATAACATACAGTCTAATCAGTCAATCAACACATGCTCCATGTTTAATCGCCCCGTGTTATCACCATCTCCATGCCACCTGGAAGCCCGCACTTCCTGTCACCGACAATCACAGAGGAAATTAGTAAGCAGCAGAGCATTTCCAACCCAGGCCCCATATCTACAACCACTTCAGCATCTCAACGATAGCCCTCTGGAATAGCTTATCCTTAAACATTTTATCTATTTTTTTTACAAAGTTGACTCCAGAGAGGTGTGAACTTGTTATTCTGTTGAGATTACTTTGACTTTAAGTTGAGTTCAGAAGAAGAGCCCATCGTCTGATCCATCATAGTCATTATAAAAACTATTCTTGTATTTAAACATTGAAACCTGTGTCTGAGATTGAACAAAATGGCTATAAAATACGTCATTTGTATTTTGCATTTATCTACAAGAGAAAAGGTGTACACTTTTGGTTCTACATGTCAATACAAACAATATAAGAAAGTTTTTCCCAAATAATATTGTATTATTTTTCTTCTAAGGTCATTTTAACCCTGGTCAGAAAGCACAGTAATGCTGTGGTTGCCTGGAAACAAAGTGACCAGATGGAAACTCATTTAGCAGATAAAAATAAAAATCTCAGCTTCAGGTAGAAAAGGAAACTATACTTTCATGGCACATGTGTTGTTTTTTTAATCTAAGGCACAGGCGTTTGACAAGTCGACTAATAAAAAAAAATGCTGAACACAGAAATGCAGGAAAAAATAGTATCCAATCTGTGTCAGCGCAAATGTACAGTCCAAAAAATACTGCTAAATCAATGTCTACAATTGCTGGATGTTTTGAGCAGTGAAATGCCATTAAAATATTGTAATAATGTACGTATTTCATGACAGATCGGTGAGTCTGGATTGACCTACTGCACCCAACAACCACTTCATTAACCAGAGCTGATCAAGTGAAGCCAAATCTATCCACAATCTATCCATAATCTATAATAATCTATAAACCTGGTCACAGTCCAAACGACACAAGTAAGCTGCGACAAAACCCCTTTTAGCAGATCATTCAGGACTTACACATTGTTCCATTCACACAAATCGCCTCTTAACACAAAAACACAGTTGGCCTCTATAACCAGAATGTATTTGAACCAAAACATTGTAATTTGTTGTGATAATTAGAATATAGAGGAAATTATTTAGAAGATGGTTATGATATAAGCAGAACAAGACGGTTATTAGAGCTGCACGCGTTGGGAAAAATATCTACACTGCCAAAAGGGATTATCTAATTTAGTTAAATTTACTTGAATTAAGCAAATTCATCTTAGAAGTCCAATTTTAAGATTTTTTCACTTGACAGGACTACATCAAATTGAGATTATTTGACTGGTTTTAAGTAAACTTGATAAGTAAAATAATCTTATTCCACTGGCAGATAATTTCACTTAAATTAGGGTAAAAAGGTCTTATTTTGAGTTTATTTTTCTTATTTTTTGATAGGCCTTTTTTGCAGTGTAACTGCGATTTTTCTGACCAGTATTGCAATTAGATTTGTTTAATAATGGGATTCTGTTAAAAGTTGACATTTTAAGCACAACCAGGAGAAATGACAAAAAGACTAATAAAAGAATTGTGTGTTTCAGAATGTTTTTGTCGCTTTTTGTCACGTTTTTGTCTCATATAGTGTTTTTCTGGTCTCTTTTAGTGTTGTTTTTGTCGCTTTTAGTGTCGTTTTTTGCACATTTTTGTCAGATGCGTTTTTATCTCATTGCTTTTTTGATGCTTTAAGTAGCATTTTTGTCATTTTTAATCACATTTTTGTCACTTTCAGTTGTGTTTTTGTGTGTTGTTGTCGTGTTTTCGACGCATTAAGTAGCTTTTTTGTCATTTTTAGTCACATTTTCGTCACGTTAATTTGTGCTTTTGTCACTTTTAGTCACGTTCATATCACTTTTAGTAGCATTTTTGTCACTTTCTGTCACATTTTGTCACTTTTAGGCAAGTTTTTTGTCATTTTTAGCTATACAAAATTCCCTCTGTTCATTTTTTGTAACTAATATGTTTCTGTGTTTTTACTTATGAAATGGCTTATTTCTATACAAAAACATTACATGATTAAAAAAAAGAATTTTTTCTTACATTTATGTGAAAGTTTCAAATTGATATCTTTAAATTTAAGCTAATCACTGCACAGGAAATTCTTTGTCGATTACATCCAGTTCCTGCTAAATATAGTAATAGTGGTTAAATCTCTGGCTCTCTCTTTGTGTCTTTCTCCTCTTCATCGCGTGCATTATGGGTCACGCCTGCGCTCTCAATGTCTGCAAATATAAATGCTTATTAAAAGCTTCTGCAAAATCCAAAATCTCCTCAGACGGCTTTGTGTGGGACGCTGGACAAATAGGACACATGTTCACAGTGTGTCGGACAATAATACTCTCTGCTTTATGAGTTAAGCATGTGCAAAACCCTCATGACATCAACAACACAGCGTTGTGCACAGTTTTTGGCTTTGGAAATGAGATAAAACTGTTCGAGTGGATTTCCGTATTGAGCCCATGACTAATATAAAACATAAAGCTGCAAACAGTGGTGATTAGAGCTGCACGATTTGGGAAAAATATCTAATTGTGGTTTTTCTGACCAGTATTGGGATTAGACTTGCAATTTATGTTTTAATCATGGGATACTGTTCAAAGTTAACAGTTTAAAAACAACCAAGAGAAATGACAAAAAGACTGAACTGACAAAGAATCACATGTTTTGAAATGTTTTTTGTTACTTTCTGTCATTTTTTTGTCGTTTGTGTCGCTTTTAGTCGCGTGTTTGTCACTTTTAATCTCGCTTTGGGTGTTTTTGTCATTTATAGTCTTGTTTTGTCAATTATAGTCTTGTTTTTGTCACTATTAGTCACTTTTTTGTTACTTTAAGTCAAATCTATGTCACTTTTTGTAGCCTGTTAAGCAATTTTAGTTGCATTTTTGTCCCTTATAATTGTGTTTGTCAGTTTTAGTCACGTGTTTTCCCTTTTATAGAGCTGTAGTCGACTAAAGAAATTCTTGGTCGACTAAAGACCTTCCCTATCGACCGATTAATTGACTAAAAAGGGGGTGTGGCAAGGCAAAAAAAAAAAAAATCAATTTATTCAGAAATGTACTAGGAAACAGTGTATTTATATGCTAGACATATATAAATTAGATTAAACGCACGGTTCACTCCAAGATCTTTAGTTTATACGCACTCCATATCTTCATCTTTTCACAGTTTTTGTCGTATAAATACTTGCAATTGAAATAAAATAATTACTCGACGAATAAAAATGTCAGTCATCTAAAACACCATCGACCGATTAATCGACTAAACAACTAAAAGACCACAGCCCTACACTTTTAGTCACAATTTTGTGGCTTTCAGACACGTTTTAACATATCTAAACTGCAGGGTTAGCAATTTTTATGCAGAATAAAACTGGATATTTCATAATTTGGAGAAAATGATTGCGCTTCAAAAAACGCAGCTTTTGCAATTTACCATTCCAAACTGCAATTTCAATTTGATTTCGACACAATGCACAGACCTAGCGTTGATCCGGTCCTGAGCAGCCTGTTAGTGAAGACATGAGACACTGTGGGCAGGATTAAGAGTTGAAGGGGCACTGTGGGAACATATGGTGCACCCTGATATCATTGCCCTGTATTAGAAAGTCAACCGAGCGGGCGACACGGCACACAAAGCTTGTGTGGGGTCTTCTTCGTGGTGGAGTTTAGATTAATGCGCTGATTCAGGACAAAGGCTAAGCGTGCAGCGTTCGAGGCGACATGTGGACCGAGGCTGGTCGCTGGGCTTTGCATAACATGTAGAGAAAAAAAAGTAAAATACTGTGTGGGCTAGAGCTGCACAGTTTGGGGAAAATGTCTAATTGCAATTTTTCTGACCATTATTGCAATTGCGATTAGATTTGAGATTTACGTTTCTGTTCAAAGTTCAGATTTGACAAAAAGATGACACTGAACTGAAAAACTAATACTAAAATAGTGTATTTCTGAATGTTTTTGTTGCTTTTTGTCACTTTTTTTTTGCCGCTTTCAGCCACGGTTTTGTCACTGTTAGTTCTGGTTTTGTCGCTTTTAGTTGCGTTTTAGTCACATTTTTTCCACGTTTTGTTGCTATTAGTCATGTTTTTGTCAGTATTAGTCGTGTTTGTGTTATTTTTGTCACTGAATCATGTTTTTGTCTCTATGAGTTGTGTTTTTGCCACTTTCAATCATGTGTTTTAGTTGTGTATTAGTCTAATTTTTGTCACATTTAATCACGTTTTTGTCCCTTGTTTCAGAGCTTGTTTTAACTGATTTAAACTACGGGGTTTGGAGTTTTTTATGCAGAATAAAACAGGATATTTTTGTTGTTTGGAGGAAATAATTGCACTTCAAAAATTGCAGCCTTTGCGATTTTCTAATTACGTCCATTAAAATTGTGATTTCAATTCGATTTCAATCAATTGTGCAGCACTAATATAGTAAACACTAAAAGAATACTGATCTGATAACTTAGCATGAAGGATAATGTACTTTTTTCCATGTTTATTGTTACTTCCAATTAGGGCTGCACAATTTTTGGAAGCACTCTGGACTGTCTTTGATTACGGTTTGGAAATCATGTCCAATGTGTCGTCTCGCCTTGTGGGAATTGTGTCTCGTCCCATCTCTAACTTCCATAAAGGTCTGCTCTCTCAACTATATTTAATGCTTTCCAACAAATAATGTACTGAACACTGCAATGACTCACATAATAAATGATGTGCAGACTGGCTGGACAGACACTCTTTGCATGACATTTCAAAAAACCATCATGGAAATGGACTCTGAACTCTGAAATGTAATTTAGTGAACTCGAGACATTAAACTTTCAAGAAACATTTGACGTTTTTAGGGCAGCTTCCATATTTGAGTGACCCAGGTTTAAATCCACCACCAGTCCATTTACCCTGTGTGTTTTTCCTCTCGGTCTCATCATGTGTCCACTTTTTGACACTGAAGAAGAACCAAACCCATAACAGCAGAAATGAGATACAAAATACTACATAAAAGTAAAAGGTATCAGTCACTGGAGGTGTGAGGATGCTTAAATTGGCAGATAGAACAGTTTTCACTTGTGTCACTAATGTCATGTTTGTCTTTTATTTGTCTGAAAAATTTCTTTTGAGTGTCCAAAAAAGTGCTGTATAAGAATATAAATTGCTAAAGTAGTCCATGAAAATAAAAGCTGAATGCAACAGCAACACAAGTAAGAGATAATGATGCAACTATAAAGTGACAAAACTAATTATAAATAACTAAAAAATACTAAAACGGGGGGAAAAAAAGACAAAAATTGGATCAAATGTGACTGAAACAAGTTTAAAATGACAAAAATGTGACTATACAGTGACAAAAATGTGACTAAGAGTGACAAAAACACAACTAAAAGTGACAGAAACAGAAGTAAAAGGGACAAAAACACAACTAAAAGTGACAAAAACACAAGTAAAAGTGAAAAAACACGACTATAAGTGACAAAAACTGTACCATAATAACAAATTGGAAAAAAATTTGATTAAATGTGACATGTTTAAAATGACAAAAATGCAACTACAACAACAAAAATGTGACTAAAATTGGCATTAATGCAACTAAAAGTGACAAATACACGACTAAAAGTAACAAAAACACGACTAAAAGTGACAAAAACAGGACAAAAAGTGACAAAAAAAGCTACTTGAACCGACAAAAAGTGACAAAAAGTTCTGAAATCACAAAAATGGCCAGATCTTTTTCCCAAATCTTGCGTCTCCAATTCCTACTCACCTCTGTCTAACAACAACCACACTCATTAAATAACAAATCATCAAAACTACATTCATCATTTAACCCGTGAAGCGATCCTCCAAACTAAACTATTGTGTAACGTGAGCATGTCGTGTTTCAGCTGCCCGTGTGCATGTTCTATACTGTGGGCACATCCAGGCGTGTTCATAATGTGGCTTCTGTGACGGCATGTGCATTCAACCCGGGGCAACGTCCGTGAAATTCCTCTCAAATGGACCTATACTCGTAACTATGGAGCACAATATATTTTTACGTCGTCTCCTGCCGCCTGTGCGTGTGAGGAAAGTGTGCACCTGTGCCCTCCAGATGGGAACGCTGCTCACGATCGTATCTATAACGTCATAATGCACTGTCCTCGCCTCATTCTTTGAACAATTAATAGAACGAAACATGATTATTCCTGCATAAAAACTGCTAACTCTTTTCTTTAGATTTGTTAAAACATGTTCTGAAAACGAGCGACAAAAATTTGCCTAAAATCGACAAAATCGCGACTAAGAAAAGTGACTGAAAACCAACTAAAAGTGACAAAAACATGACTGAAAGGTGACAAAAATGTGAAAAAAGCAACAAAACGAGACAAAAAGCAGCAAAAACGTTATGAAAGACGTGATTTGTTTATTGGTTCGTCCATTCGTATTTCAGTCTTTTTGTCAGTTCTCCTGGTTGTGTTTAACTTTGAACAGAATCCTAACTAAGTAACATAAATTGCAAATCTCAATGGCAATACTGGTCAGAAAAATCATAATTTGTTCTGCTCTTGTGAAAAGGTATTCGTACTTTTTAAATCAATCTATTCGACTAAAGTCAAATGTGTCAAAACTCAGAGTGAACAATTCTACAAAAACTAAATTGACTACTAAACCATGGACTTCACAAGGACTAAAACCAGGACAAGAACACGTCCAAACCAGGATTACCATTTGGACCGAAACCAGGACCAAACCAGATCCACCAGTAGATTTAAACTAGGCTCAAACCAGGACAAAACCAGGACCCGTTAGCGAAGAGATCCTAATATTGCAATTGTTGTTCCGGAAATATACACATTTGTAACATCTAGTATAACATCTATAATTAAAACTAACAAAAATGTCAACAAATAGATCTGATTAAATATAAAATGAAAAGAAACGTCTACTGTAAACTTCCAAACATGAGGTATAAAGTCATATTTCTGCCATTTCAGGATTCATTTTATGATCCATTCACGTTTTGTGCCATATTTGAACCTCAACCAAGACATTTACAGTAATATTTTAGCACATTTTATGCAAAAAATACACAAATAATCATTTTTGTCTCTAATTAACAGCACATCATGTTTGGCTGAAATGTAATGAATGGATAATTAAATGAGTGTCCAGTGTTTAGTAAAATGTTGGCTCCACCTGTGCCTCTGTGTCTGAACGTGTTTGAGGTGAAGTGTGTGACAGCGGCCACAGATGGGACTCCTTTCTTTTCTTTCGCTTTCTTTCTGTCTCTTCTCTAAATGTGCCTCTAAATCTGCTCACATGCATCAGATCTGACGAGTGCATTGGTCCAGTGCAGAGACAAGACATCAGGGAACACTTTCCAACACTCTCCCTGGAAAGTAAAGGACTGTCACGGTATTATTATGGTTAAATGAGCAGTTTTGTCACTTTTTTGTCACTTTTAGTCACAGCGTTGGCACTTTTAGACGCGTGTTTGTGCTGCGGCTCTGATCTAGATTTCGATTTTATTGCCGTTTTTAAAATAATGAGCAAAAGTCGATTTGGAAAGCGTAAAAAGAAGCTGAGATGGGCACAATTCTAGCGTGTGAAAGCAAAGAAGACATTGACAAGTTTAACAAAGGCAAGACCGATGTGTGTGTATCCAAGATCCAATACTCAGAACAAAGGAGGGAAAGAGAGAAGAGGAGAAACACGATTGGGGAAAACAGAGAACGGTGGAGGAGGATTTTGGAGTCACCTTAATAAAAGTGCGCACAAGCAGGACACGGGCCTCTGGAGGGAGGAGCTAAAGAGGGACCGAACAGGAAGACTTTGTCCTACAGGGAACACTTCACAAACGTAATCAGCATTTACTTTAGTCATGGTTTGTTGAGTCCTGGTGTAGACTTGGTTTGGTCCTGTTCACATTTTAAACACAACTGGGAGAATTGAGAAAAAGACTGAAATATGAAATGACAAACTAAAAATGACTAGTGACTAAAAGTGGTGCCAAAACACGTTATTCTTTAA
The DNA here is from genome assembly GCA_019453435.1 of Rhinogobius similis. Lineage (NCBI taxonomy): Eukaryota > Metazoa > Chordata > Actinopteri > Gobiiformes > Gobiidae > Rhinogobius > Rhinogobius similis. The sequence continues at coordinate 24,170,743 of CM033625.1, forward strand.
ACTTGTTTTTGACACGTTTTGTCGTTTTAAGTGGCGTTTTTTGTCACTTTTAGTTGCATCGTGTCACTTTTAGTCAGGTTTATGTTGCTTTTTGGTTGCTTTTAGTCACAATGTTGACATTAAGACACACTTTTGTCACTTTTAGTCACGATTTTGGCACTTTTAGATTATCTTTTGTCGCTTTTATGTCATAGTCACTGAAACGCATTGTAGTTGCTTTTTGACGCTTTAAATCCCGTTTTGACACTTTTAGATGCATTTTTGTAGCTTTTTTGTCACATTTAGTCACGTTTTTGCCTTTTTAGACGCATTTTGGTGCTTTCAGTTGAATTTTGGTTTTATCCACCAGAAAAGTGTAGTGTTTCTAACTAACAATTACTTTTTACAATATCTACAATACAATTACAATACTACTACAACTACCACAAATACTTTAATATATCATTTGTAAGATGATTCACATTGATAAAGAGTATAATTTATTATATTTCAGGCATCTAAACAATTGAAAACAACAAAAAAAGAATCATTTAAAGACTTGCATAACAACAGTCCCATGTCTGTATGAATGACTGACAAATAAATATCGTAAGCCCGATATATAAACTGTGTTTGTGTGTTTGCTTAAGTTGCAGTTTTGATGGTAGTTTGGCCTTGACGCCATTATGTGTATTGCCAAACATCACTTTTAATACTTACTACAAACTGCCATGTAAGAAAGTAATGGAACACTATGGATCACACATGACACCCCTGGCACATTCTTAAAGTCTGTGTGCTTGCTCTGCTCTTTTCTGCGTCTCCGTGATGTTGAAGTTAATACGTTTTGAGTCGACACATTGAAGGAAGCACAAATAAACCAGCAGTGTTTTAGCCAACAGTGATGTTATGAATTACCTATAACTGTGAAAGCCCTGCCCATATTTAATGCAAGAGAATACGTCCTCTTTTCACTGCATTCACATCTATTCTCCCGTTTTGGGCTGCTTTCTGTGGCCTCGCCTCAAAACATCTGTTACGACTGAAAAACAAGGACTTCAGTAATGTGTGGGAAGAACAAAAATACCAATCATTTTATAAAAGACAGGCCTTTGGGATCAATACAGTATCTATTTACCTATCTATCTATCTGTCTGTTAGCGCTGCATAAATAATCGAGATTTCAAACAAAATCGCAATTTGGGAGCACTTCCATTCCATTCGCAAAGGCAATTTTTGAAGCGCAATCATTTCCTCCACATTTTAGATTTAGAAGCGACAAAAATGCGATCAAAAGCAACATAAAATTAAATTAAAAGTGACAAAATGCAGCTTGAAGTGACTAAAACGTGACTAAAAGTGCCAAAAGCCCAACTGGAATGGAATAGGCAATAAGTTTTACTTTAATTACTCACATCATCATCATTATTCCATATGATCAATGTTAACACAATGTAAAGATCTGTCCCAAAGGCTTTATTAGACAAGACAAGCTGCAGCGTAAAGTGGGAGAAAGAGGATATAGACACTTGGTAAATGGTCAAGGTTAGGAATTGAACCACACGGGCTACTGCGATGATAGCATCAACATGTGCAATTCCTTAAACTACTGCACTATCTATCTATTTTTATCTATTAAGGCTGCACAATTAATGAAAATCAAATCAAAATTTAAATTTCAATAGAAGCACTATGTACATCACAAAGAGCAATCATTTCCTCCACAGTTTAGATTTGCTAAAAACAAAATGTGACAAAAATGCTACTAAAAGCAACAAAAACGCAACTAAATGCCACAAAAATGCCATTAAAATAAACAAAAGCGCAACTAAAAGCAGCAAAAGCACAACTAAAAGCAACACAAACGTGACTATAAGAATAAAAAACGTGACCTAAAGTGACAAAATTGCGTTTAAAAGTGTCAAAAAAATTACTCCAAGCAGCAAAAATTACACTTGAAAGGCAAGACACATCTTATTTAAAGAGAGAAACATAATGAGTTCAACTGTGTGTGATCCTAAAGTCTGCATCAGTGATTAATGTGAGCTTAGCCACAGTGTTCCTGTTGTTTATCTGGTTTTCTACATCAGTTTACGTTTACATTTTACTTTTTAAAATGTCATTACTCACCATGGACTCTCGACGGCTAAAATTCAGAATGCTGGGACGTCATCTGTATAACTAACTCTGCTCATTCATATATTCTTTGTTTTTGTTTTTTTAATTTTCTGTCCTAAAGGCTTTATTAGACAAGATAGCTGCAGAGTAAAATGGGGCGTAAGAGGGCATGGACACTTGGAAGTCGGGAATCGAACCCACCACACTGTGACTGACACATGTACAATGCCTTAAACCAATGCACCACCCGCGAGCAACCAAACCCATCTTAAAACTTTGGCACAAAACCGAAAGCACTAAAAGTTCAAATCCAGCGTCCTTACGTCATCTTTGGAGCCTCTGACAGCCAAAGCTTTTAAAAACTAAAAGCAGCGGTAATTTCTCTCTCTCGGTCGGGAAGCAGAGACGCGAGGTAGCCATTACCGACGAGAAAATGCAGCTTTTGTGTCCAGCAATTTACTAAATTATATTCCTTCACAAAATCCCATTATCCTGTGTATATTTAGAGGAGATTTTCGGTCAAGATAACCCACCGCATAAGAACCAAGCAGGGCCCCGTCTCTTTCTCTGTGGCGGTCTACAGCTCTATCAGGAGCCGGGAGGTCATTTAGTCGCTCTGTGGATCAATTAACAATCAATTTCAAATTAGTGCAGCATGGCCACAGACCCAGGGGGATACAGTGGATACCTATATATAGACTCCAGGACCAATGTCGAGAACAAAACCAGTTGCGGCTCGATCTCAATCTGGACACAATGCAAACCTATGTGTAGATGGAGGAGGGGTTTTAAAATAGATTTCGACAATGCATGGGTTTCTGTCTTTGTTTTTGTATATTGACTGTATTGACTATATCTCTGCTGTTAGATATAGTCTTGTCCAATCTGCACCTAAAGATGTTTTATTGTTTCATTTAATCCACTTCATCCATAGATTTCTCTGGGACATTGTGACTTTAAAGGCCGTTTTCTTACAATGCTTTTTCTGTCCTTAAAGTAGCTCCTTAACACAGCAAACTTTATAATTTTGTACAAAACAAGATTTTGATGGAACGTACAGAAGGGTTTGTTGCCTGTTTTATTTAAGTTTAAGTCTAAAAAATTTGACAAATTTTCAGTCGGCTCTAGTTTACTCAAAAACTAAATAAGAAATCCCAAATCCCCTCAGTACATTTTGCAATAACTGTACAAAAGGAACCAAGAAATGTAAACCTGGTTCTGTCAATTTCTCAGATTTAAATGTCCCAAATATGTTCAGTTTTGACTGTTTTTACACATATAATGTCCTCTATAATAAAACATACCCGATAAGGTAACGCTTTAAAATAAGGAGACATGAATTAATGCATTAATTCATCGTGACTCATGCATGAACTAATCATGAGTTCATCATTACTTCAACCATGAACTCGGCAGGAATTCACATGAACTCATGATGAGTCATTCATGAGCACACCGTCAGGATTTCCACCGTTAATGTTAAATAATCATTACTAAACATGTATCCATCGTCATAACAGTGTGATATTGATGTATGAATTATTATAAAGTGTTATCCTACAGGGGAAATTTCACATTGATATCTTTAGATGCAAGATTATTTCCTATTCACCTACAGTGTCTCACCTTAAGCTCTTTTAGTCAGATGGGCACAAACTGTTAAAAATGGTGTTGCTCAGATAAAATGTGTTCAATGTATAGACTCAGACACAAATGCGCCATAAAGAAGTAGACGAAAACTTGAACTTGAATTAAGACAAATGTCTAGCAAACATTTTCTCCGTTAATGCTAATATACACAGCGACGGCACAGCACGCAGCACCTAAGTAAGCTTCACTTCTCATTTGTTTTCAGCTAGCGTCCGGCCGAAATCCTACACCTCGTAATTATTTACATGTAACCACTTAATCACTGCCATAAATGTATCAACGCCGCACTTTTGCACTTAATTGCTGCTTTGTATCTGACCAATTACAGACTCATCTTTGGGCGCATTATCAATCCTCTCGGGACGTTTGCCTCCTGCGTCCTCCTCAGCGCTGGCTCGCAGGGGAGTGTAAATCAGTCTAATGAACCTCTAAAAGCCAGCCTACTGTTCGCGCCGCACTCTGATTGGCCCGACGGCGCTGATGAGGTCACTGCATTCCAGGGAAACCTTCTTCCTCGGGGATCTACTGTAATTTATTTGCGGTGGGAGTTATGAAGTCCCAGGTATAGAGGAGCAGACGCGGGCCTTTGGGGATGGGAGCGTAGAGAGGCAGCGCTTTTTTTTTCTCTCCTTTTTTTTCCGTTTATTGATCCGAGCTCATGAAGGATTACAATGATAAACAGGCCGACTCTTCTTTGTAATACCAGAGATCAACATAACGACCGACGAGGAGACAGAGACGGAGTGCGGCTGTACGTCACAGAGGCGCAGAAATGGATGGGTTCGGTTTGATCCGGAGCAGACTAGAACATACAGTATATCCTCGTATGGATTCATGTGCGCTGTGGACTGTCGTAACTCTAAAGTTTGTAAACAGGCACGGCGAAGAGGAAAAATGTGTTGTATTTTTACATATAAATCATAAACGGTGAATTGTGATACTTGTATTGCATAGAAATGGCATGAAATATTTACATCGTGCCAACTGAAAACATAATGAGAGGTTCAGGAGGTCAAGATTATTTTGGTTAATCAACAAAACAACAACAATCTTGAAAACAATACAACAAATAAGAGTACAAACTTTAGAAGCAAAAATAAGTCATTTTGATTAGATAAAAAGACTACCAATAACAAAGAGTGAACTTAAACTAACAGATTTTTATAATTTTTTTTAGATTGTACTTTATTTGGTGAGATAATAATGGGAAATATAAGTTGCAGTTTAACATCAGTAAAGTCAGTTTGTGAATAAAGTTGAAAAATATGTTGAAAAGGAAGTAGAAACAGGAAGTAAAGCAGATCCCATAACAATGTGAGACTCCATCCAAAAGTTTGGGGCAAATTACACACAAGAAACACATTTTGAGATTCTTTAAACATGAATTTAACAAAATAAAATTGTTCCCATATATTTTTATTTGTAAAATAATAATCTCTGTGACATTAGAGGAGTTTTGGCCCTGTGTTGTCATGGTTGCTAGGAAACAGCTGCAGTGTGATGTCATAATTACAACCAGGAAGTAAAATTTTAAACATTAAAAATTGGGATAAAAACTGAAATTTGTTTTGTTTTGTTTTTCTTCGTGGGTTGCTAAATCTTAAATATCATTATCTTAACTGTGTTTTAGTAAAATGAGTAGTTCAACCAGACCAGTCACTTTAAACGTAAAGTACTTTTTCTTTTTTTCCTGTATATGCCACATTAACTTTGGGGGTTCGATTTCATAAAGCTACTGTGAGAAAAGCAATCAGACAGTGTGAATTAAGATTAGGTTATGGTGTCAATAATGAGAAATAATTGTAAAATTGTGATGTTTATTCTCACAACCAAAGTCTAAGTTCATGTATCTAATGTTCAGGAACACATTTCAATTCCTAAAGTAAAATAAAAATGACATGCCATTACAATCACCACTACTTTAATTCTTATTTTTGTCAAATCCATGGCACAGAGACACACAGACTTCCTGGTAAAATAAAGTCTCCAAAAAGAAGTATAAACTGACATAATCTTGCACAAAGAGACTTGGAAAACCCCCGACTTGTGACTAAAAGGCCAAAACGTCCGTCTCGCTCCCTCTATTAGATTAGATGTTGTTTTCGTTTGTACACAAGGACACGACCGCTCTTTAAAAGTCACTCAGACGTGTGAACGAACCGAAATAATAATGGTACGTTTTTGCGGGGGAAACAACATCATCACGACGGCTAACACGACTTCAAATAAGCTTTAATTTCCGATCTAAAAGTGTCCTGTGACGCGTCGTGAAAGTCCTGTCTTAGCCCCGTCAAGCCCGAAGAGCCAGCGAAGCAAAACTGCTCATTTGGAGAAGAGGATGTTCAAGTGCAGCAACGCGACGGAGACATCTGCTTTAAATATGGATAAGCTCAAGGCCCTCTCCTCTCTCTCTCACATACACACACAGACCGCCGTATCAGAAGTTAGCCTCCCGTCCCTCCCAAAGATCCAATCTGTCACAGCGAGCTACACCCCAGGAACATTTTACATCACTTAAAGGCCACTGACTCGTGTTTGCTGATAAGTCTGTGGATATTTACCACTTCCCACGTATCTGTAAGCGTGTTTACAGATAAAAACTCCAAATGCAAACCGCTTTAGTAGTCGTACGCTGGGGTCTGACTCAGAAAGCGGGAGATAATCCAGGGAGGTTGTATCTGAAGGAGCCGTGGATCAAACTCAAAAGCTCCTGGTGGGGAAGACGAGCCGAAGACTCGTTCAATATCTAGATGCTTTCTGGATTCAATGATGTAACAAGTTATTACATATTTCATTCAATTGCTACAGGTAGGGCTGCATAATTGATTTAAAGAGCAATCATTTCCTCTACAGTTTAGATTTGCAAAAACAAGTGAAACAAGTGACAAAAATAACTAAAACTGTGATTAAAAGCATCAAAAGTGACAAAAACATGACAAAAATGTGACTAAAAGCCACAAAACATAAAAATTTGACTTCTAGAGACAAAAACGGGAATAAGAACGAAAAAACATGACTAAAAGTGACAAATGTGTCACTAAAAGTGACTAAAAGCAACAAAAACATGACTAAAAGCAACAAAAACACAGCTAATAGCGACTCAAGGAGAAAAAAAAGTGTCTAAAAGCGACTACAGTGACAAAAGCTAAATTAAAAGAGACCAAACGTGACAAAAGAAATGTTCTGAAATAACAAAAATATCATTAAATAAAGATTATATACTTAATATGGGATCGGCTTTACCATTCATTTAGTGTGGGCTGTACAATGAATTGAATCGAAATCGCAATTTGCAGATTTGAAGATTTAAAGAGCAGTCATTTCCTCCGCAGTAAAAGGTTTGTAAAAAAACATGCTCTGAAACAAGTGATAAAAACGTGACAAAAAAAGACAAAAACGTGACTGAAATGGTCAAAAATGTGACTAAAAGTGACAAATAAGTGACTAAAACGTGACAAAAAGCAATACAAACCCAGCTACTGTAGTTGCAGCTACGACTCATCTTCTAACTATCGAAAAGTACACTTTCTCTTGATTACTAATTGAATTCTGGGTTAGTCCTAATTTGTGCTTTATCTAGTCCTAGAATTCTGGTTCAGTCCTGGATTGACAATTTTATAGAGCAATTTGGATTTTGGATTTTATTTCTCACACAAAAGTCTAATATAGCTGTACTTATTTTATTGAAGCCGATATAATAGTGATGTGGAAATTCTGTGCGACCCAAAATTTTGACAAGGGACAGCCCTTGGGGAAATTAAGTTGAACAGCCCTGGTCTATGTTTTGACTCAGCAAATGTCCTCAGGATCTATAAACAGGAAGTGAGCAGCAAATCCCAGTCCTGCGTCATATTTGTTATTTGTTACTTTGGGAAACTTCTTAATTTTATCTCCTTTCCACAACAACAAGTTATATTGTGAACCTTCCAAGTAGTGTTGTGTAATTAATTGATTTTAACTGACTCAAGATCCATTTGTTTCAAAACGTCAAAGATAAGCTTGGGCCATTTTGACCCAGAGGTTCACAGCCATAAAGCTATAACTGGACTATTTTTGTGTTGAATGGCACTGATTCAAAGAGTTTCTTGTTAATGTTCATAAATTAAAGACGGAAAGTTAGGCACACTTAATTGAATCGAAATGGACGCAATTAGGCTGCAATTTTTGAATACTAGAATTCCTTCCACAAACAACAAAATATCCTGCTTTGTTTTGCACAGGAACTGCTAATATTGTAGTTTAGATTTGTACACATTCTGAAATATACAATACAAAAATACATGTGATTCTTGAACAATGAAGTGACAAAAACACGACCAAAAGGGACTAAATGGGACTAAAAGCAACATAACACGACTCAAGACAACAAAAACGCAACTAAAAGCGTCAAAAATGTGACAAAAAATATTAACACATGACTAAAAGTGACAAAAGTGCCAAAAACCTGAAAAATAACTAAAAGCGACAAAAACATGTCTGAAAGTGACAAAAACATGAATACAAACGGCAAAATCTTGACTAAAAGTGACCAAAACATGACTAAACAATAAAAACGTTACTAAAAGCAACAAAAACGTGACAAACAGCAACAAAAACTTTTAAACACACGATTCTTTTATCAGTTTGTCAGTTCATATTTCACTCTTTTTGCAAATTCACTTGGACGGGGTTGTGTGACGTGAACTTTGAACAGAATCTTATTATTAGTTTTTCCTAAATTCTCCAGCCCTAATGGAAAGACACATTTCTTTTTAGCAAAAATTGTGATTTATTCTCGTTCAAACTGCCTTGCACTTCCTTCCAAATCGCTTTTCATTTATGACTAACCACCTTCTTGCTCTGTGTCTGACCCAGATGTGGCCCGGCAGCATCTTCCCGACTCCAGACTCACATCCGGGCCTGATCCTCGTCCAGCTCAGAGCGCAGATGTTTGGCCCGACCGCGGCACCTCGTCTGAGCCTCTAATGTGTGCTTAAGAGACCACGGAATACCTCTCCTTTCTGCCTTTCTCCTCCTCCTCGTCCCCCAGATATCTGCCCATCATTTATTCATTCGCTCAGTCCCGGGACGCCGTCATCATCATCTGAGGCTCGGCCGCACGAAGTCTTGTCACTCACACGCGTACGCACACTTTAAGAGGGGTCCCAGTGGTCTTTTAATTTTTTGAGAGGTTATTTTTAGTGTCAAAAATAATCGAGGTGGAAGGTTCCATCTGGCCAACGCTCTTGTTGCAGCTGCTCCTTTTTAGCGGCGGGCGGAAAAACAGAGAGAAAATGTGATGTAGTTATGGGATGAAATACGCAAGCTGGATGATTGGAGCGTTTGTATCTGATTCTGTGTCTCGTGAAACATATGGCTGTTTACGTGGGAAAATATGTAAATACCTGCATTGGATAGCGTTATGCTCTTTGCCCTGACCAAAGTGTTAGTTAATAGTAAAAAATAACAGTTCAAATTAATGTAAATATTGCTTTTGATGTTTTCCTTTATACGTGGTTAAATATTAAGGTGAGGTGATATGGATAAAAAATTAATCAAGATTATTTGTTCACTTGAATTCATCTATTTCGATTAGAAATAGAAATAGCAACAAAAATGTGACTGAAAGCGGCAATAACGTGACAGATAGCGACAAAAACATGGTTAAAGTGACTAAAAAGTGACTAAAAGCAAAAAAATTTTTTAAAAGCATCTAAAAGTGCCAAAAAACAGGACTCAAAGTGACATAAAAATGCAACTAAAACGTGATTAAAAGCGTCAAAAAACACATCTAAAAGTGCCAAATATGCAACCAAAAGCGACAAAAACGCAACCAAATACAACAAAAATGGAGCTAAAACGGACACAAACAACAAAAAATGCAACAAAAACATGACTTAGAGTGACATAAAACGCATCTAAACATATAAAAATGTGACTAAAAGCGACAAACGTGCATCTTAAAGCCACAAAAACATGACTAAAGCTGACAAAAATGTAACTAAAAGCGTCAAAACGTGACTAAAAGCAACAATATGCAACAATAATGCACCTAATAGTGACAAAAAAGTGACTAAAAACATTCTGAAACACGTGATTCTTTCATAAGTTCATATTTCAGTCTTTTTGTCAAAGTTTAACATTTGAACTTTGAACAGAATAGTATTATTAAAACAGAAATAGCAAACCTGATCACAATCACAGTACGACATTTTTCCCAAATCGTGCCGCTCTGTACACACTTTGAAGAATTCCTTCCAATGCAGTTTTTGTCATAATTTCAATTGGCCGGTCTGTATTTATTATCTCCATCCATCACATTCTTTTTCATTCATTTTCTATTCATTCATTTTCTACCGCTTATTCCCGTTAGGGGTCGCGGGTGACTGGAGCCTATCCCAGTGACTTTGGGCCTTAGGCGGGGTCCACCCTGGACAGTGGCCAACTCATCGCAGGGCTGACACAGAGGACAAGGACATTGACAGACAACCATTCACTCTCACATTCATTCACTAGGGACAATTTAGAGTTCTCAATTAACCTACACAGTCATGTCTTTGGACGGTGGGAGGAAGCCGGAGAACCCGGAGAGAACCCACAGTAACACGGGGAGGACATGCAGACTCCACCCAGAGCTTTTAATTAAGTTTATGAGACGAAGTGGTTTTCAAAGTGAAATAAATGCTTTTAATACATGGTCTGGATGATTACATATTAGTTATAAAACAATCTTTCCATGACCAGCTAATTTCGCCAGCAGTAATTATGTAAACCAATCAATGCTGGCCCTCCGTGAACTCATGTGCAACCAGGCTACACAAACTGGAGCTACGGAAATTAAGCGATGGCAAATGGAGAGTATGAACGCACAGAAGATGCTTGATACTGTCTGCTCCAGCAACTATGGGTGTCAAGTGGGGTAAAACATTGATTATTGCTTACTGAAAGTTGAACCCACAATCTCTTTGTCGAGAGGAAAAAAACTGTTACAGCTCTCCCCTATTAAATGCACTAAATTCAATTTGCATCTTTAAAAAGTCATACATTTCCATAAGCTAGAATCCAAAATTATAAGTAGCAGTGAGTATTAACAATATAAGGGACTGGTGTCCTATTGTAAAAAAACAAATAAACCTCCATGAATGGGTTTGTATCTAAAGTTTTCATCAAAATTCCTGATTACTTCTGCAAATTTGAGCAAGATTTTGCAGGATTTGGTATATTTTTTAGTTGTTGTAACTATGTTAATACAACTGCAAATTAAAGGTGCTGTACCTGACTTTTACTGTTTTGAAAGATGAAAAACAGAATTGCCTCATCATCTCAGTAATATCTGTTATACCCCAGTACAGAAAAGCATTTATTCAGAATGAGACCTCAGTGCTTTCTCTACATCTGCTTATAAAGCGTTTTATTCTACGAGAAGCAGGAAGTGTGTCATGCTAATGCTAATGTTTGTTAGCTTTACCCGGGACGACAAAACTCACTCTGGGCCGAGACTCATGAAAAGTGCAACACATCGCTGTGAATATTTAGGATGCTGGGACTGCATTAGTGAAGTGAAAGTCACACATACACACAAAGATTGATGTAAAGACATTAAAATGAACTGGTTCTGTTTTTCATATTTCAAAATAGTAAAATTCAGGTACAACACCTTTAATTTAAAAGAAAATTATACTGTTGGAAAGTCAGTGTAACAAAAATGTGTATAAATATTGGTTGCACATCAAGATGCCACTGCTCTGTCTAATGTTCCATAGTATGCTATTAAAATTATGTTTATCTCCGAGGAGGCAAACAGGGGCTGGCACCTTGATCTGTCACAATTTAAAAAAAAATGAAGTGTGATGCATTGCTATAGGAAAAAAATGATATTTGATGACACTGCAGACAATTTTAGAAAGTTATAAACCCTTTTGAACAGTAAGTAAATAAAAATGTTATTTGAAATCATAAAATAGCACAGTGTAACTCATTAAAAGATGATTAGTAATAAAGAGTAAAGAATATATCATTACTCTACCATTTGCAGCTCAGATGTTACAAAAATGAAGAAAATAGTACCTCAATAGTGCAAATAAAACGTACAAACAAAAAATATTGATTTTCACGGAATAATAAGTTGGTATAGGTCGGTAGCAATAACCACCTGCAACTGAAGAAGACTTTAGCGCCATGCAGACAAGAATGCAGACCCCATTAGAAACTGAAATGACAGTAAACATGACAAAACCAAACACTGAACATCTGAGTGCTAATCTAAGCTGTTGCGTAAGCTCTTATTATGCCGACAGACAAACAAACCACACTGGTTGAAAAGTTCAAAGCCGGTCACCTCCTTCTCCAAATTAATTTACTGAATTGATTTCACTGTAGTCCTTTGTCAATCTGAGCAAATCAGTCAAACACACGGCCGCGGGCGATGGGGAATTCTACTGACAATATTTTGAACCAGTATATTTATTAGCATAGACGACCGCTTCGCATTTTGATTCTGGAAACTTCAGGCGCTCCTTCAAGGCCGCCTGACTTTGATGACTGATTGAAACAATGAAATATTTATGCAGAGCTTGATGGCCAAGAACGGGACGAGACCAAGGAGCCCGGACGTGAACTTGTCTCAAAATGACACCTGTCCAAGTCACTTAAATGACGTATTTTTAGATCAAGTAGTTCTCTGTGTGACCAGAGGGAAGTAAAATAGGCTTGGGACAAATATGGCAATAGATTGGACGATAAAGGCACAAAGAATGACAAAAGGTAGAGTTAGAAAAGCTTATATCATGTCGATGGGAGATATGTTTGGGCTACAACATAATCTTAATCGTTGGTAATGGTCTAAACAAGGACTAAACCAGATGAAACCCAGGACCAAAACCAATCAGAACAAAACTAAAACAGCAGCAGATTGACATTTAAACTGTTTAACCTTCATGGAGTGGGAAAAATCTTGTTTATTTAATTATGGGATTTTTCTCAACGTTCACATCTTAAGGAGAATTGACAAACTAATAAAAGAATCACATGTATCAGAACATTTTTTGATGCTTTTAGTAGCATTTTTAGTCACCTTATTGTCACTTCCAGACACATTTTTGTCACTTTTAGTTGCATTTTTGCAGCTTTTCATATTTTAACAAATCTAAACTACAGGGTTAGCAGTTTTTATATAGAATAAAATATGCTATTTTACTATTTGTAGAGGAAATTATCACACTTAAAACTGCAGCCTTTTACGATTTGCTAATTGTGTCCATGAAATTGCAATTATTGATTTAGATAAAAATGCGACTAAAAGCGTCAAAAAGCAACAAATACACATTTAAAAGTGGCTAAAACGTGACTAAAAGAGACAAGAACGAGACTAAGTGACAAAAACGGGACTAAAAGTGACAAAAACACTTCTTTTATGATATAATAATAACATGAATCACAAATCTAATCACAATACTGGTCAGATTTTTCCCAAATCTTGCTGCTATAATATAAACAATAGTAAAGTTATAGACTTTTATTTGTCAGGGAGGTGATTTTATAGCTCAAAAGCAAAGTCAATAAAGGCTATAGTATGTGATGACTGTTTTAACGTTTCGAAATGATCAGGTCAATCTAGTGACAATGAGTGTGACAAGTTTAAAGTGGAGGTCGGAGCACGCCGCCAAAACAAGCAACCGCAATCAATACAGTTTGTTCAGAATTAAGTTATTTATAGCAACACGGGCAGCGGCTCCAGGTCGAAGACAGGAGAAAGTGTCCGGAGGAACAAGTTTGTGTGTGAACAAGTCTATTTGAGCCAACATCTGAGTAAGATGAATACAAAGTCGTTTTTATTATCTGGACACTGAAGTTAAACAAAGCTGCTTTTTCACGTTCCATCGACTTCCACGTCTGGCAGAGTACGTGTGGATATTCAGTCCAAAGAGTTACCACAACATACTGTGCTTTTACATCATTATTAAAGGGGCTGCACCTGATTTTTACTGTTTGGAAACACTTTTTGCATGTGATAAAGTCAAATCTGTGTCTGTTCGAATGAAAATGAGACCAGAGCGCTTTCTCTGCACCTATTTATGGAGCAGTTTATTCTACGAAAAGCAGGACGTGTGCCATTAGCACGCTAATGTTTGTTAGCTTTACCTCGGACGCTTGTTAAGTGCTTCTAAAATCATCACAGTGAATATTTAAGATCCTGGGACTGCGTTAGGAAAGTGAACGATAACGTGTGACTGATGTAAAGATATGCAATGGCAAAACAAATGTGTTTAAAGCTGATCTGCCATTTTTGGTTACAGTTAGTGTCTAAAGGTTGTGTTTTCCACCAAAGAGTATCTAAAAGCAGTACTTTGTGACAAAATTGAGACCACTGCACACTGTGTGCATCGTATAATTAAGTATTTTACGTAAGAGCTGAAAGCTCTGATTGGCTTGAGCAGTCTACCGCTGTTTCTTCTCATCTTAAAAACGTTGTTTTAAAGCCGTGCATGCAACCAGATCTTATACACATTTACATTTACAATGTGCCAGAAAAGTTACACTGATTTTTTTTCAAGTGTCAAAAAGGTACCTCACCTTCAATTTATATGGCTGTTTCTGTTATATTTTTCATTAAATGTGTCCATTGTACCACATTTATCACAAGCAGCAGACCATTTTTGTTTCCCTTCTCTTTAATTCAATTCAATTAATTTATTTTTGAAAAACCCCAAATTACAACAGCAGTTGCCTCGCAGGGTTTTCCAAAATGTTGATTTTATCGACATAAAGTATGAAAATCAAACAATGAAACAGTCATTTGTCAACATGAGAAGCATATTATCAAACATTCACAGGAATTAGGCAAATGTCCTGGATAACTGTCTCAAAGCATCCCCTTAAACTCTTCTTCTTGGCAAGGAAAAACTACAAAAAAAAACTCTTTTACATAACCAAAGTCTTAGCCATTTATTGTAATTTACTTCCACAGTGTAAATTTTTACCCAATTTTATGTGTCCATTTAGTAAAATTTAAGAATCTTCTTTAACAGTTTTGACTGCATATTTTTAATTGTATGCTGTTCTTGTACTTTTCCGTTGCAACACTGACATTTCCCCTTTGTGGGACAAATCCAGGCCCTCTTATCTTGTCTAACACTCCTCTTCACTTTGACTCTAACTGTCCAGGAGACCACAATTTACTGTTTTCATTTGCAGCCACTTAATCGCACATTCCTCGGATCAACCCGGGATCTGTCTTTGGCTGTTCCCCTCCTCTTTCACTTTTACGGAGCTAAATGTGAGCAGCCGAGCGGAGCACCTGGACAATCACGGACTTAATTCAATCAGGACGAGGCTAGTGTCCAAATGGATGTGTCACTACCGCGGCTGTGCGCGTCTCTAAAGGGGAAGTGCTCGGGTTCCTGACACGGACGAGGCTTGGAGGGACTGAGCAGGCGGCTTTCCAAGCACAGTATGTTGTAATGAAAATAACAAACAATGCAAAGAGTCAGGGGATAGTTGTGCTTTCACTCACTTATGTCAACCGTTTGAAAATGCACTTTTAATGGATGCAATTAGCAAATCGCAAAGGCTGCAGTTTTTGAAGCGCAATCATTTCCTCCACAAACAACAAAATATCTTGTTTTATTCTGTATAAAAACTGTTGAAACAGGTTCTGAAACAAAATTGCGACTAAAAGCAACAAACATGTAACTAAAAGCGACAAAAACGTGACTAACAACAACAATAAGGTGACTAAAATTGACAAAAACGTGACTAAAAACGACAAAAATGCATTGAAAATGTACCATTGTTTAGATTTGTTAAAGCAGGTTCTGATTAAAAGTGGCAAAAACTGGACAAAAATCTGTCTAAAAGTGACATAAACGTGACTAAAAACTACTCAAGTGTATCTAAAAGCAACTCAGTGTCTAAAAGGGACAAGAACCCAACTAAAAATGACATAAACATGTCTAAAAGTGACTCAAAGTGTCTAAAAGTGACAAAAACACAGCAAAAAGTGACATAAACGTGTCTAAAAGCGACAAAAACGTGACTAAAAGCAAACATGATTCTTTTATCAGCTTGTCAGGGATTTGTCAGAATCCCATTGTAATGAAAATAACAAACAATACAAAGGATCAGTGGACAGTTGTGCTTTCACTCACGTTAATAATTCTTTTGTCAAAATCCAAACAGATGTTCTTCAAATCTAAATCCATCCATATTTTAGAAACAGAACCGTTTCCAAAGTTCTGCACGAACACAAATCAAATCCAAGTTTCCCACAGGACTGAGTCACTGCGTACGGCTTAACCTGATGAGAATAGTCTAATTGATCGTGGTTTTAGAAAATAAGTCATAGGTTTATGAGGAATATATTGTAAAAACGTTTCCAGTAAAAAAGTAACTTGTGGATTTTGCTCGAAAATAAACATTTACTGAATGTTTATTTGATTCATTTCGGCGCCGATACAATCTCTGGTGGCATGAGACTGAAAATTATTCCAAGTTTGAAGTTTAATCTAGATGCATTAGACGTTTGTAATAAACGTCAACACTTGTTTATTTCTTTTCCACCTCTTTTTAAAGTAATTTGTCTTGAAAACTGTTTGTTTTGCTGGTACAATAAAAGCCTGTGGATCAAATAACTGAGTTTGTCATTTATTTTGTGCCGTACGTAGCCATGCTCTGACAATGTATGTGTATTTGGAAATACTGCAGAAACTAACAGTAGTGGAAAGTAACAAAGTACAAAAGTAAATGTACTAAAGTGAAATTTAAAGCTATCTCTACTGTATTTGAGAGCAGCAATCTGTACTTTCTGCTCCACTACATTTTTTAACTGGACTGAAAGGTATAATGCAGATGTCGTATAGTTTTATGGTTTAATTTTTGGTTTTGAATTCAAGCCCGAGCTTTTAGCAAACAAAAATACACATATAATTAGCAATAGAAATTGTCAACTTATTCAAACTGCTTCTGTTGACCAGAAATCTTCACAATCTTTATCAATCCGTCTCAATAACAAATTTTATACGCTGCTTCAGACAATATCATGAAAAACTATAATACTGAATCTACTTCACACATACATACATAACCCTAAAGCAGTAATAATCTCAAATAACCCAATTCTAAATCTACTGTGATATAAAAATACTGCAGTAAATACAATGAAACACTTATTAATAGTTCCAAAATAAGTTACAGAAGTTGCTGTTTTCACTCTTCCTTTACAGCATAAATCTTAATTACTACATAAAGAAGAAAGAAAATGTACACACGATAGATACTGAGCCCCAAAATGATTGTTCCAACTTACAAATACTGAACGTGACACGCTTATGTGAAATACTTTTACTTTTTATTCTTAAAGCACAAATGTAAAAACCGGTACTTCAAACTTTTGACTTATGTACTGCTGTACTTGTAGAACTGATCAGTACTTTCGCTTTTTATTGAATACTTCTTCCACCACAGGAAACTCAAATTAATCATACCTCATGAATTAAGCAAACTGTAACGCATCTTGAACATTTGTTGCTTTGGAACGTAAAAAACCTCTTTATTTCCTGCAGCCTGCATGTGCTGTTGTTGGTAAACCTCCCTCCACTCCACAATTCACTCAAGTCAAGTTGCACTGGCTACTACTTGTTCTTTAGGGGATATAGAAGGATTACTCGACACATAATCACAACTGCTGCGCTCAAGAGTAAGATAAGGACAGGCAAACCTAAGCAAACGACGCACGCAACATCCGACGCACGACCCTCGCGTCTTATTCCGGGATTTTATAGAAATGTATAGAACGATTTCCCTGCTCCATGAGGTCCACCTGCTGCTACTGTCTGCTCCCCATGCCTCGCCTCACGTTAATCGGGCGGATTACCAGCGCAGCCCTCTACCGTCTGCTCCGTTTCTATTTCAAAACACTCCCACCAACAACGCTGCGTAAAAGCGAACCCGACGCGCGCTTCTGGGCTACTGTACCGTCCACAAACGTGCATGTTCTCGCGCGTTTGCAGCAGAGCGCGCGTGGAGAGGTACGACGTTGCGATTTTACCTCGGAAAAGTCATGCCAAGTCTAGTTTTTCAAATGGAAGGGGATTTGTCAACGTGATCCAAACATACTGTATTAAGGAGATGGATCAAATGGCAGTGGCACGCGTTTGTGCTTGAGCTGCTTCTGTGGCACAATTTAATTCCCATCGCATCTGCTATTGTCTAAATTCAGATCGTATTGTAGTAGTGGTTTATTTCCACGTGATTCCACAGCTCGCACGTTGGAAGTAGTAGTTGGAGACAGCGGGAAACTTACCCGCTAGGCAGAAGAGCACCATCCAGGCTATCCATAGATCCGAGTTGTGAAACTTCACCATGGTTCCTCCTGACTGTGCGTGTCCCGTGCGTCCTGGCCACTCGGAGCCCACTTGCCTCGCTCTTTTCTGGAGTCGACCTTAGTTCACTTCAGCAGAAAGTGACCGTCTTTCGCGGCAACGACGAGAAACCGAACACCGAATCAAAGCAAGTCATTCCAGCGTCATTCCCAAACGACAAAGCGCGTAAAATGGTCAGAAGTCGCCGTATTCATCCATCGAGTCTCGCCGCCGTCTCCCTCTGCTGCCGCTGCTTCTTCTTGGGTCGCTGCTCACTTGAAGTACAGGCGCACACTTCTCGCTGTGAAGTGTCCTCTCGTCTGGGCGAGCGCAGAGTCCACCTGTTGGGGTTGGGAAGAGCGTCCTGCTGTGGCTGGGAGTGAAGGCGTCAGTGCGCGCCGCTCGTCCACGGTCCGCTGGGCGAGTGTCTCCTGCGCGTCTTGTTGCGCTCCATGCTTTCTCGTGTGTTCTGCTGCTGCTGCTACAACCAAGCGCAGAGCCGCGAGCGCAAATAGCGCAGAGTGAGAGGGAGAGGGACTTCCGGGCCCCCTCGCTTCACAATAAAACAGGCACAAGATTATTATCGCTTATATTAACGTATGTTACGAGGAAGAGCGTTGTCGCGTTTATATTCAAGTAGGTTTTAATGAGCCGACTGTGATTTAAACGTCAATAGTATGCGCCCAGGTTTCATAAAATAGTTTGACTTTTACAGTTCATGCATATAGCTCAATTTAATTGACTCTGTGCACTTGGTGGCAGTTGGCCTGCTTATTTTTAAAATGGCTAGCTCAGTACTTCCTGTTCATTTCTATGGGGTTTTGTCCAGCCAGACTTAAATGGATGTGTCCTGACAAACCGTGCAGTGAACAGTGAGCTGTGCTGGACGTCTCTGAAACAAAAGACTTTACAAAACAAGTGAGTCCTTCACCAAAGGACAAGTGTGTGTTTATAAAGGGACGTGTTTGTGGCTCAAAGCTAAGGCTAATGTATAAAAATTTAAAAGCAAACAACCCAACCAACGCTCTATGCACAGTCAATTTTTGATTTATCTGATATAAAGCTCTAGTCCAGGGGTGTCCAAACTATGGCCCGGGGTCCAAATGTGGCCCTCATTCCAATTATTGCTGGCCCTCAGCTCAGGCTTTCTGCTGAATGTAATGAATGAGAAATGCTATTATGACCAAAATATAGAACATTTTTGGTGTGAGACAGACTTAATGAGACATCAGCAACTAAAGTAGAATGATCAACTGTCTTATTATTTATTTATTTTGCTATTACTCCTTACTTTCTTGTTCACTATTGTAATATCTTGTGTACATTCTAATGTCTTGCTGCCTACACAGCACTTTGGTCACCTGAGGTGGTTTTAAAAGTGCTTTATAAACTAATTTGACAGTGACATTGACACAAACTTTGGATGAAGTCTCTCAAAAAATAAAGGCCAGAGGCGAAAGACGCAGATTTTTACTGGAGATCCCTTTGTGGTTGAGCAACACATTCAAAAGATATGATATGTAGTTTGTTTTTTTGTTTAGTTAATCACTACTGCAAGTATACATTATTCCGAAGTGGATGGAATGAAATAAAAGCCCAGAACTGGCAGTGTTTACCAAAAAGTGAAAACATGGCCAGGAGATGTCATCGATTATTAGAAATAGAGACACAACTTGAGACTTACAGCCACTTTCACACTTCCACACATGACACATAAAAACACTGTAACCTTAAAAAAGTACAGGTTAAGTGCAGCTAACCTACTAAATATTTAGGAATTTTTGAGCTATTTATTTGTTTATGCGTCAGAATCTGATCGTTTTTTTTTTTGTTGTTTTTTTGGAGTTATCAGATTATTAAACAATTCAATTTATCAAATTATGCAAAGGGGGACAAAGACAAAAATTACAGAGACATTTTGAAAGATTAAAAGAGTTATTTTGAAATGCATTAGGCAACAGTTACTCTAAATCCATTGATAAACTCACATTGTAGATGTTGATGTGATCAGATTTCTCTTCTTATCCATTTATTAGGTCATCTGATTATTCTACTCATCTGAACATGTTTCCTGGCCGTGTAATATTGCAGCACAGGACCCTTTATTTTCCCTCAAATCTGCAGGACTTCCGCTTGCTCCCGCTTGCGTCTGCGCAGCTTGACAGTCTCTGGAGCAGACTGGATCCATGACCGGAGCTCTGGCTGTTGCTGAGAGACCAATGACGCCATCCTCGAGCGAAGCGTGGACAGAGGGACACGTGCGCCCCCTAGCGTCACACTCGGGGGCTTAATAACCAAGTCTCACCAGGGAGAGAACAAAATAATTCATCATTTTATCCTGTCTTTCTTTTCCCCCCAAACAATAAGATTAGTCACGTACGAGATCTTGCAAATTGACAGATTTCTTGCCACAAACTCGCTTTTTTTTCTGCGTCTGTTAATGAATGGAGCTGCTGCCATAATAAGCCCGTAATAGCACTGAGTCATTTGGATAATTTGTAATGTAAATGTCACTGTGCGTCACTGCAACAGAAGGAGCTCTATAGGTGTATATTTTGCAGGTTTCCAAGGCGCTCCAGTTCACCTTTTCACACATTTTTGATCGTCTTTTAAATTAGATTTCGAAAGCAGAGCTAATTTCACCTCTTTGCACTCGTTAAACGGTTATTTGCATCTTGAAAGGTTTACATGTGTGCCATTTATAAACTACAAAACAATTTAGGTCAAAGACAAAAACTCATGGACTCACCTGCACCGCCAACAGCCTAATCCTGTCAGCGTTCTGAACCGGATATGACTAAAAACATCCCAATCATCAGGAATCCTAAATGTCGTGGGATTATAAGCCACTGTCTACTTTATGTAATGTGTTGTAGGGCTGCACAATTAATCAAAGTCAAATGGAAATCGCATCGAATGGACGCAATTAGCAAATCGCAAAGACTGGAATTTTTAAGTGTAATAATTTCCGCCACAAGCAACAAAATATCTATATGTTTTATTCTGTATAAAAACTGTCAACTCTGCAGTTTAGATCTGTTAAAACACGATTTGAAACAAGCGACAAAAACGCAACTTAAAGCAGTAAGAACACATCCAAAATTGCAAAAAAAAAATTGCGTCTAAAACTGACAAACATAAGTCTAAGAGTGACGAAGATGTATCCAATTGACAAAAGCATCTCAAATGGACAAAAAAGCGTCTCAAAAGCAACAAAAATGTGTCAAAAAGTGACAAAAGCACACCTCAGAGACAAAAATGCGCTTAAAAGCAACAAAAACAGGCCAAAAATTGCATCTGAAAGTGACAAAAATGCGTGTAAGCGAGACAAAAACACTTTTAAAAGTGACAAAAGTGACCAAAAGCATAAAAACGTGACTAAAACGTTATTTAAACAGTTTTATAGCATATTTGTAGATATGTTTAAACATTAATTTGACATTTGAACTTGTGTTTATGTCTTTCACCAGAGCATGTGGCCCCTGTAGATGGTGGCCCCAAACATTTACTCAGACTGTTCATATCTCGGGCCGGCCCTGCATGGAGAAACATGAACAATCTGTAAGCGTTTTTGGGACATAAACCACAACTGGACCATGGTTTCACAGAAGGAGCACCAAAACTTGGAAGAGAAGAGTGAATTATTTGGCTTGCACTGACTTCATGTTCGATAAATTTGTCAGTGATTAAAACTAACAAGTGTGAAGTGCATCAAACGGCTTGTGTTGGAGTCTTTAATCCCTCGGCTCCACTGAGCTGTTGTAGCTCACCTCAGCATTAAAGAACACTTCTGCCTCACAGGACACTCTGAACTTTGATTTTTCATGTTTGAATAAGTGCAAGAGACAGTGTTGCCTAAAATGCTTGTCTTTTCTGGAAGTAGACTTTTGTTTCATTAAATTTGCATACAGCCACAGCATAAATCTAATTAACGCTGAGGTACAAGCACTATTAAAGGAGACATATGCTAAATCAACTTTTATCATCTTTTTAAAACATTTTTTCCTTGTCATTAGTTTACTCAAAGTTGTATTTTGATTGATTTGTGCATGTTTTAGTAATTCTGTATTGTTCCACAACTGAGGCTCGAGTGCTCAGAAATTGCCTGTTTTCATCTACCTCTTATCCCCGCCCACATCCCTGAACTTAGTTGTGATTATTTGAAAAAGTATACAAGTGATACATGTAGAGTTTGAAAACGTCACGACACGTTTGGAAAATAAAAACAAGTAAATGACCATGTGCTGCTTGTTAAGGTGAAATGTCACTATGAAGAGGCGGGGCTTATCAATTCAGCAGTTTTGAACAGGAAGTCAAGGAACCTGTTTCTATTGTCAAGCAAATTTGATCAATATTGCAGTTTACAATGAATAAAATGTAAAATTATAATCTACTTATTTTATAATTCAATACGAAATACTTTTACAAATGAAGAATATGTCTCCTTTAATATTAGAGCAAAACATGTTCAGTTGAATTTCCCTCTTCAAACTTTATTGTTTTGGTTCTACTACCATAACAAACTAAGTAATTTAAATTAAGTGGAATAATGATTTTATTCGACAAATGTATTGAATGAATAAATGTTTGTAATAGAAGCTTGAGTTGATCTGGTTATTGTACAGCCAGCACAGGTTTAATATCACAATTTGACCCTGATGGATCTGAGAAATTGGATTTCTGTAAAGGCTCAGGAAAGATGTCCTCTTGATTTATTATTGATTCCTCTGCTGCTGCTCCATTTTTCTTCTTCTGCTCCTGAATCAAACATTCAGCAGACAGGAGATCCTCACCGACTGTAATTTCCTCTGTTGCAGTTTAATATAAAATGGAAGCGTAGATTTATTTTAAATATTGTTTTGAGTAAAATATAGTTGTAAAAACTAATTTGTATAATTAATTTGTACAGCTGTTTAATAAGTGTGAATTTAATTTGCATTTGTTTAGTTACAGAATACTGGAAATGTGTTTTGTGACGTATTATGTTACTTGGTCAAATCAGAGTACTGTATTCTGAATACTTACAACACTTTCACGTTGAGTTGCTGTTGATTGTAAAGTGAAAATACAACATAGGATTAAAACAGCTGTTGGGCTTTGTTTGACCATTTGTTATGCATTTATTTATAAGAGAACTTTTATCACAATTTAAAGAAGGACACATTGCATTCACTATCAGTTTTCTGGTTTTCTTCGTCAATCCAGTGCAGCTTGAAGCCTAAATTTTGTGATGAAATACCACAAAACATTTCTGATTTTTAGGAATGTAAATATAGTCTGAAAAACACCAAATTAAAGTGTAACTGTACTAGAATGATAATTTGAATCTTTCTGCCGTATAATTTCTTGTTTAAAAGTACTAGATCGGGGTGCCCAAACCTTTTTCCTCAGTGGGCCAAAATGAGTACTTTTTAGTGTGCAAGTCCGTTTCTACCATTTCTACATTTAACTGGACTGAAAACAATGGTGTTGTTTTGTCTAAAGGTTTTGAGCTCAAGTCCCAGCTTTGAGCAAACAAAACATATACTTGAAATGCCCGAGAAAGTGAAGTTGATTGTTAATTTTAACATGTTAACAGTTTTCTAAATCTGTGTGAAATACTTTTTACTCTTAAAGTACATTTAAATTGGTGCTTTATTACTTTTACTTCAGTAGATTAGATGTGATACTTTTTTTTCTTGTATCAGTACTTTTTCACCGCTGACAAAATCTACCTTCAAAACATTTATTGTCCATATATTTTCTTCTGTAAGTCAATTTTTGTTTATATAAAGGGTCAAGTTTGAAGTTGCAGCAGAGTAGAAAGTCAATTTACTGTTTTGTTTGAATGTGATCTGCTGCCCTCTTGTGGTAATAACACATAAATCACTACAGTAGACTTGTACAGCACCATTTCCAGTTCTCATCACAATTTTATTTATCACCGTCTACACAGCCCTGATACAAATGTTTCCATGACAACAGTGAAGAGACAATGGCACTAAACGTACGATGAAGCATAATAACTTGATGTAGACATAATTACGGTAGATTAAATGAGCAGATGAGTCAACAGGGAAGCTTCAGTCCTGCAAAAACAGAAGAAAAACATGTCAATAAAAGGAACAATACTCTTGTGACAAATAAAACAAGTGATAAGAAGGGGAGCTCTGTAGTCATGAAGAGAAGTCACGCCATGTCAGGTCAAAAATATGTTTAAATGTAAGGAGGAGTTATACTTTTGCAACTCCCTTACAACACAGTAGACCTATATGCTGCTGTGTCATAGTCACATTCTGTTTTGTTTATTTTATTTGCATGCATCGTCATAACTTCAACAAAGGGGTGGTAAAAGTGCTGTACTGTACTCTATGTTCTGTACTGTGTTTTGTCTTGTCTCTTGTCTAAAAAGAAAACTAACAAAATAAATAAGTTGTACTCAAGAAAGAAGAAGTAAAGAAAAGATTACATTATAATAGAAATTAAAGCTGGGGTACTTAATTTTCACGGAAAACCGGCAGTAGATATTTAAATGTGTCTTATCTAGTGCCTATCTCTCACAAACCCTCGGGCACGTTAAAATCCACAAGCATTCATTTACAGGTGCTGGCTCAGCTTTAGAACAATTTTTTTTCAAAATGCAAAGTGAAACTCCAGTGACAGCCCCAAGCTCAGCCAATCAAAGCGTTGCTTTCACAGCAGTCTCATTATTGTCACAAAGTTTTGCTTTTACAACATACTCTTTGTGGGGGGGGGCAGCTACAACAACAGCTACTACAGTGTTTCATTTTTGCTCAAAAAAAGCTAAAGTGAAGCCTTTTGATGACGTCCTGGTGGAGAATATTTAAAGATGAACAGTATTTTAATCAAAAACATGCAATTTACATGTTTCCTGTGTCCTTTTTGCAGGATTCTTCCTCTATCGGAGTAATAAAACTTCTTCTTTCATCACGCAGAATGTTTTGGAGTCAGTAGTATAGACAAGTTAACGATTATTCAATTATTTAACTTGTTGCAGCGCTACTTATTTTAACATAAATCATCGCAAAGTCAGTCAGAAACACTTTGAAAACAGTGAAATATTCCACATCACATCAGCAATTAAATCTTATTGAGACAAATCTAGATATAACTTATAAATTCAAGTTATTTTAAACTAGGCTAGATATACATTTTTTGCTAAAATGTTTTCAGTCTCTTCATTCTTTAAAAAGGTACAGTTTATAAATTTGACAATTAAAACTTCCTTTATTACTATGTTGCATTTAATAATTCATTTTGACGCACTCATTCTTTTGGATTGAAATACAGCAGTGGAGATGCCATTTTTATCAACACTGACTATTTATCTTGCTTTTTGACCAATAAAGATGGATTCAAAAGTGTACTGGAGCAGAAATAAAGTACCTTAAAACTTTTACTTTTAATATTATGTCTATTATTAAAACTTTACCTAGAGCTGCAGGATTTAAGGAGAACATCTAATTGCAATTTTTCTGACCAGTATTGGGATTAGATTTGCGATTTATGTTTTAACAATATGATTCTGTTCAAAGTTTACATTTCAAACTTAACCAGGAAAATTGACAAAAAGACTGAAATATGAACCAACAAACTAATAAAAGAATCATGTTTTGGAATGTTTTTAATGCTTTTAGTAGCGGTTTTGTTGATTTTAGTCACTTTTATTTAGTTTAAGATCAGTTTATGTCGCTTTCAGTTGACTTTTTGTCCATTTTGATCTTAGTTACTGTTAGCATTTTCAATCACTTTTAGTCATATTTTTTAACAAATCTAAACTACAGGATTAGCAGTTTTTAATACAGAATGAAACAGGATCTTGTATCAATTTTGGAAAAAAAGTATTGCATTTCGAAAATTGCAGCCTTGTAATTTGCTAATTGCGTCCATTAAAAGTTTGAATGCATCTATTAAAAAGATTTAGATTCGATTTCGCCCCAACTTGACGACCTCCAGTAATGTTACTTCCACAGACACTACAGACTAAGTTATTCGATGTGATATTGCAGGGAGAGTTTTAAATTTAGTGTTGCTTTAGCTCTTACCTCGTCGCTGGAGGAAGATGACGATGAAGAAGATGAAGAGGTTTTGTCTCCCTCTTTCTTCTCCTTCTTCTCCTTTTTGTCCTTCTTCTTCTTGTCTCCATCTTTGTGTTTGTCAGACTTGCTCTTATCCGACTTGTCCTTATCAGACTTGTCAGACTTATCTTTGCTGTTGGATTTACTTTTGTCGCCATCCTAAAACAAAAGTGTATCCCATTATTAATCACAAAATAATATTACACTAAAACAACTTTAAAAAATGGTTAATGGAAATTATATTGTCAGAAATTAGCCCAAAACAGGCCAATAATAAACAAATTGGTTTAGGAGTTGCAGTGGTGGAAAGTACCAATGGTACAAAAGTAAAAGTACTGTACTTAAGTAAATGTTCCATGTATCTGTACTTTACTTAAGTGCATTTT
This sequence comes from Rhinogobius similis, assembly GCA_019453435.1. NCBI lineage: Eukaryota > Metazoa > Chordata > Actinopteri > Gobiiformes > Gobiidae > Rhinogobius > Rhinogobius similis. The sequence goes on from CM033625.1 coordinate 24,197,290, forward strand.
ACAGTAGATACTTTTACTTCACTACATTTCAGAGCGTGTATCTGTACTCTGTACTTCACTAGATTATTGAACTGGACAGAAAAGTAAAAGTATATTTTCTTAATGTTTTAGACCTGCTGAGGTCACTTTTTTTTTTCTACTTCCCTTTGAGCAAAAAATAAAAATAACCTGGAAAGTTGCCTATAACGACCAAAACTTAACAGAATAAATCAATCAGGATTACAATTTGACGCTTTAATAGTTCTCCAAACCAAAATTAATTTTACTTTTACATTTTACTATTGAAGTACCTGAATACATTTACTTAAGTAGATTTTAAAATGTGATACTTTTACTTGAGAGTTTTTTTGCTGCTGTATCTGTACTTTTACTTGAGTAACAAAATGGAGTATTTCATCCACCCCTGATGAGTTGCACAAAACAATAAATGTAATTCATTCATTCTGTGACACATTTGTTTACATCTTAAAATAGATCATCTTTACCTTGTCCTTCTTTTTGCTCCAAGGAAAACTGAATTCATCCTTGTGTCCTTCCTCCTTTGTCACCTTCTCCTCATCTCCACCCAAAGCTGCACAAAACAAACATTCACCCGCGACCTCTAACGGGAATAAGCGGTAGAAAATGAATGAATGAATGAATGGAACACATGGCAACAAAAGTAAACATAACACACCAAACTACATCGTCATTTGGGGTATTTTAGCAGCTGGGAAAAGGGAAACCGTACAAGGCAATCGTAAGCAAATGAGAGTAAAACGATCGTACCGTCGGATAGGTCCATCTTCTCCTCGTGTCTTGTCAGATTGTGCGGCGCAGACGTCGCAGGAGGAATTTTAACGAGAAACCTGTCCAAACCACACCTCTGTCACGTGATCGGCCAGACCACGCCCCCAACTCGCCCCTAACTCATTTAATGCGTGATAGATCGGTTCATTTTGTTGAATGTTGTGCGAGATATCAAAATATGGGTTTAGTTTAGTTTCCTTTCATCACGGGCGAGTCGTTGTAATTGTAAAATTTTGAGGAAAAATCAAGTTGTAAGAAAAATAATGAAATTGTTGTAATTGGAATCAAAATTTAGAGTTTTGTGAGCTCTAACTTTGATGGAAGACCCCGAGAAAAATATTTATCAATGGCTCAGTAGCGCCCCCTCAAAAATCGATTTGCACGGAGCCAGTGGGTAGGTATCTGTGTCTATTCTTTCTACATTTTTTACTGAATTGATTTTTTTTTAGCATTGTCTACAGGTTGTGAGTTCAAGTTCCAGCTTTGAGCAAACAAAAGGGTGCTTTGTTACTTTTACTTTAGTAGATGAGACACTTTTAATTTTCTTTAGATTTTTTTTCTTGTATCATTACTTTCACTTTTCCACCGCAGACAAACTCTATCATTACTTCAAAGCGTTTTTTAGCACGCCATTAGTATTGATAACATCTCTATTCCATGCATTTTCTTTTGTCAGCCATTTTCTGTTTATATAAGGGTCAAGTTTGAAACACAGCAGAGTAGAACGTCAATTTACTGTTTTGTTTGAATGTGATCTGCTGCCCTCTTGTGGTAATAACACATAAATCTTGTACAGCACGTTTTACAGTCGTTATTTCATTTTATTTATCTCAATCTTCATAGCACTGATACAAATCTGAAGAGACAATAGAAACAATGGCACTAAACGTACAATAAAACAAAATAACTTTTGATGTAGAGATAATTACAGTACATTAAATGAGCAGCAAGAGGGAAGCTTCAGTCCTGTAAAAACAGAAAAAAACATGTTAATATAGGAGCAGTGCTCTAAGTGGTGAGAAGAAGAGGAGTTATGTAGTCATGAAGTGTAATCAGGCCAGGACAATTTTGACAATTTTGTTGAAGTTTAAATATTACTTCCTGGTTGAACATGACCAGCAGATGTGACAAAATTCCACAACTGTTACCTAGCAACCATACTGTAAATAAGGGCCAAAATAAATATGAATTACACAATTGTCACGCTTGATAGATAAGAATGCAGATAACACCTTTCATTTCTTAAGTGATTGTTTAGACCTTTGTGTAAATTTTCATTTTCTACTGTTTGAGAAGCCACAGTAACACAGGGAGAACATGCAAACACCACCCAGAGAGATCGTACATGTGATGTTGATCTGATCCGGGATTCAAACTCTCATCTCCTTATTTGGAGGAAAGAGCACTAACCTCTGCCTCTCTGATTATTTATGACATATGACAGAGGCATTACACTTTAGAACTCATCTCTACTACCTGTAATTTTCAACTTTTATTTTTTAATTTTTCTTCACAAACTGCCACTTGACTGTGATAAATATTTACTACAGGAATAATTTCACAAAACAAAGCCATATAACTAGAAAAATATAAGAACCTGTCATATGCACTTTTAAATATCGTTATTGATAGAATGTCCGCACTTTGCTGAGAGAGATGCAAGAAGCCCTTGTTGTGCACGTACAATACAATAAAGTATCACTCTATCTATGATGCTCACACTCAAAGGGCCTTTCTGAAATCAGAATCGCTTTATTGTCATTGTCAGTGATCAAAATTCACAAACATAGGAACTTGCTTTGGTGTAAAGTGCAACATAAAACAATGAATAAAATATTAGCAAAATATATAAAAGAGGCATGCATAAGATTAAGAATACAATAGACTTAGACTTAGACTATATACAGAAATGTACAAACCTCCACCTCCTCCCTTTTTCTACACACCAGTCCTTTATGGGGAAGTGTCTAATCAGCCCCTTCACAGTGAGTCAGCATCAAAACTGACTTGTTTGTGCCCGTTCATTTAGAGGCACAAATGTCTTATTGTGGCATTTATTAAAGAGTGAGGTTCATATGTGTATAACAAGAGGCCTTACTATCATTTGTGCACATGTGGCAACCAATAATAAGACACCCAATTATAATCAGATCTATGAATTGTGCTTTTTTAATTATCCCAAACCGACAGTATAAGGGCAAATTATTTGGGGTTTTTTCAGCAGCTATAACGGCTAAACTTCTCCACTGAGATCAAACTAACTGATGCTGACTCTATATCAAATTTGATATCTGCGTTAGTTGTGGGCGGTGCTTTGACGGTAAAGGGGCGTGTCTCTTTTGTCTGAGCGAGGGCAGTGCGTCTCTGAGCACTCTCATGGAGGCTCAGCTGTGGAGGAGCCTTCAGGGAGGAGTAAGCAGAAGTGGGGCGGAAAAGGGAGGAGGAACTGGTTTTGGAAAGGGCCTGAGGATACATTCACACTTAATCTGGTTGTTCCTGGTTTTAGCCCAGTTTAGTTCTTATGGTCGACTGGCTTTGGTCCTGTTCTAGATCAGGTTTAGTTACAGGTTTAATCCCATTTTAGTTCAAATTTTGATGTTGTGTTTGGTGTGGTTTGTAAGTCTTGACCTGGATAAGCCCCAACATAGACCAGGTTGGGTCCTGTTTTACACAGATATAAATAAACTGGTACTATAACTGCCAATATTACTCTTCCAACTTAAACCGACAACTAAGAATCCTCCTAATACTATTATTGCTGCTACTCAGTATAGTATATTTCTTATTTGGTATATCAAGTAAATGTAGTTACAGAGTAGATACACAAATGCAAAATACTATAATGCTATTTTAATACAAACGTGTCCTCATAAACAAAAGGCACGGTGAATGGAAAGTTAATACGGGGAAGAGTGCAGGGCGTGTTGGACCAAAACTGAACCAACAGGTAACTCTTTCGAAGAACCACACAAACCTTCGAATAATTGTTGGTCTGGAAACTAGGTGTGTACATTTATGTAGTTAGATCTATTGATAGAGCATGGAAAAAAGAAGTCAACTGCCATGTCATTGCTGAATAATTCCTATAACTTTAACTCACTTCAACAGTTTCCACTGCTATTCTGTCCATTTTATATTATATTCACGCTTTTGTTGACTCAATACCTTATTTTTTATGCATACATATCCTATTATTTTTCAATCACTGAGGCAAGTTTGTCAATTTTGTTCACTGACAATGACAATAACACTTTTTCTGATTCTATAGGTACTGTTTATAAGTTGACAAATACACTTCCTTTATAAATATGTCGTATCTGATTATTCATTTTGATGCACTTTTGAACTGAAGATACAGCAGTTTATCTGTGATATTGCAGGGAAAGTTTTAAATAGAGAGTTGGTGTATATCTTACCTCATCGCTGGAGGAAGATGAGTGCTTGCCTCCCTTTTTCTTCTCCTTTTTGTCCTTCTTCTTGTGTCCATCTTTATGTTTGTCAGACTTGTCCTTATGAGACTTGTCCTTATGAGACTTGTCTTTATCCTTGTCTTTATCCTTGTCTTTACCCTTGTCTTTATCTTTATCTTTGCTGTCGGATTTGCCCTTGTCATCCTAAAGTTAAGTTGCACTAGTCAATAAATCGAATTCAAATGCATTTTCTGACACATTTGCGTACATCTTATAATATTACAGAATTGTATGTATATTTCTTTACCTTCTTTTTGCTCCAAGGAAAATTGATTTCATCCTTGTGCCCTTCCTGCTTTGTCACCGTCTCTTCATTACCCCCCACAGCTGCACAAAACAAAACAGTGAAGCATATTTTAAGAGCACTGGAATATTTAGCAATAAAAGTAAAAAAACAAACACTAGGGCAATGTTAAGCAAAAGAGAATAAAACGATCGTACCGTCAGACAGGTCCATCTTCTCTGCTGGTCTTGTCAGACTGTGAGGTGCAGATGTCGCAGGATGAATTTTATCAAGAAACCTGTCCAAACCACACCTTTGTCACGTGATCAGCCAGGCCACGCCCCTTGAGGAACCCAGCTATTTTAAGACTTGATAGACAGTATCACATTGTTGAATTGAATTACAACATTGTACGATAAAAATAAGTGTGGGTTTTGTATTCCTTTCATGATCAAGACAGGACTACACCTCTGTTCAATACGAGCTGTATTCAATCCACTCATGTAGTTTTATTGTTTTTATTTCTGTAAATAGTATTATACGGGAATGTCGTGTGGTGTAAACAATACTTTTTGGCTTTCTTGTTAAAATGAGAAAGTATTATGTCAAAACAAGAACATTTTCATGTTATAACGTGACTTTATTTTCTCATTTTAACTTGTATCACACTCATGCCTTAGAGACTTTTATGGATATGAGAGAAATTTGTTCAAGTTTCAAGAAATTAAAATCATTAAAACGATAAAACAAAGTCATTAAAACAAGAAAATAATGTCATAATAACATGAAAATGTTCTTGTTTTAAAATTCTACTTCATCATTTTAATGAGAAAATAATGATTAAACCGCACTGACAGTTCTAAGTTTCCATGGTATTAATACTTCATTTGGTGACAATATTTACATTAGTTTACAGTTCATGTGTAAATAATCCATCATCTATAGCGAGTGCAGAACTGAAAGTTGCTTGAAAGAGGCAACAATTTTTCAATCTCACAATCTGAGATTACTGTTTGAAACCGATTTACAAAGACCCATAAATAAACCGTTTAAATAAACATCATCGTGCCAAACCCAAACCACATCTCTTGTAACATGACAGACGCCAGACCAGGTAGTATTTTGTCATTCTTTATTCCATTTTTGACAACCACAAACCAATAATCCACACATCTCATTTTGGTTTCTGTATTTCTTGAATAAACATGCCTCTCGTCAACCACACTGATATTTTTAATCCACCATAAAAACAACACAGGCATCTTTTATTCAGGACTAATTCATTGATTGCTCTCTCTATCATCATAATTCCTTCAACCTCTGAGTAACTTCCCATCTGTAACAATCATTAAAATCTTCAATCTGTTTAGAAACACAAAAAAACTAAATCATTTCTTTATCCGTTTTGCCTTTCAACTGCACTGAGATAAGCTCCAAACTATTATGACTGTGATTATTAAAATGACATGCACGTTTGCCCATTAAGTTTTACTTTTATTTTTCCCTTTAAGACAGGTTCTCTTTCAATAGCACTGGACCACAACAGTACAGTTTTTGTGTATCTTCTTCATTCAAGTTCCCAGCTTTTGTGCACGTCTTGGGTTGAAAACATGTACAAAGATAAAAATTGTGAAGTTTATGACACAAAATACTATAACTATACTAAAAACTATACATGATTTAATTTATGCTCGAGAAACAGTTGGCAATAGTTAATATCTTATACAAAAATAGCTTTATAATTGTTGCAAAATGTATCTTTCAAACGTTTTTAGGCAACAATGTCTATTTTTTTATCTCATAATCTCATAACTATCATGTTCTCAGGTGAAAATTGTAGTAAAATGTATCTTTCAAATGTTTTTTAGGCAACAAAGTGTATTTTTTACATCAGAATCTAAAAACTATTGAATTCCCATCTGAAAATTGCAGTAAAATGCATCTTTTGAACATTTTCTAAGGCAACAATGAGTGTTTTCTAGTGTAATCTCTTCATAATAACCTCAGTATTTTCTCAGTAAGTCGCTGCTGGTCAGATGGGTCGTGGTGGTGGTTCTGCGGGGGCTGCCCATCAGCGACTCCATGGGGCTCGGGGGGCGTCGCACTGGGCTGGAGAAGCTCACGGAGGAGGTGACTGTGGTGCTGGAGGGTTTGGTGCTGGGAGGGTCCATTTTGACCACGGGTTTGGAGGGCAGGGGGGCGATGGAGACGCTGGAGCCGGTGGTGATGGTGGAGGGGCCAGTTTTGGAGCTGCTGCTGCCACTGCTCAGGGCGGACAGGTCGGTGGAGGAGGAATCCAGTTTGGGGTCCTGCAGTTTCTCACCCACAGAGCTCTCCTGTAATTACAAGACATATTTACAAAATCAGTGACGTATTTACTGGTAATGGTTGAGATAGTTTTAGCAGAAACACTGACTATTTTGTTTTGTTTTTTGTAGTTGTTAAAGAGCTTTGTGCATTTGTGGATGAGAAAGATGTTTGGGCTTGTCTTTCAAATCTTATTCTCATCACTTTCAGCGAGAGACGTTTCAGATTTACAAAAGACTGTGTAGAACTCGAATCATGATTGCTTAGATGCTTCCTTTTTCACCAATGGCAACTTTGCATTGTTGGCAAGTCTATTTTTACAATATATTTTTCACAATTACAGTAAGGTTAGGTTTAGGAACAGATAATGGTTAAGTTTAGGGCTTTGTGGGAGGTAAGCTAACCGGGTCTCGATGTGTTCTTCCAGGTTACTTTACAATTAAAAAAAACAAAAAGGAAACTTACGCTTTTCTTCTCAGAGTCACTGCCAGAACCAGAACTCTACAGGAAGCACAGAGGACACTTTAGGCCTTTATCGTGATTTAGATTTAGATTATATTTTCCTTTAACAACCAACCAACCTTGTCCTTTTTCTTGTCTTTCTTGTTTTCCTTGTCACTGCCGCCTGAGCTTGAGTCCTGGTTCGAATGAGGTAAAGTCATTGTGAACATGTAATTTAACACCAGCAGCTAAGAAAGTATAGCTCTGGTTTCAATACGTGAATATCATTTTCAACTAAAATAAATGATTGTTCATAAACATCAATAAAGTTTGCTTGCATTAAAACTGTGGAATGTCTTTTACCTTCTTTTTTTCTTTCTTCTTCTTCTTCTTCTTGTCTTTGTCACTACCGGAAGAGTCTGAATCCTATAAAGACATATTCATGAATTAAATTTAATTGTATAATCTTTAATAACCACAATCTGTAAGTATTATTATATTCTACATAACAAATTTACCTTTTTCTTGTCCTTCTTTTTCTTCTTCTTCTTGTCCTTTTTCTTCTTCTTTTTGTCATCATCACTAGAATCACTAGAAGAAGATGAAGAATCCTGGAAACAAATGCACCAAATATGCTTAGAAATATTAACAATTTTGTATAAAACTAAAGACATTTTGTGGAAAGTGAACCTTTAAAGCCACAACAACCTTTATACAATCTAAATTTTAAAGGAAAAATATTACGCATTTTTTGTATTGTTATAAGCTTTTAAACATGTTCTTGAGTACCTTAAAGTTGCCATCTCATGTCTTAAAACAAACCCAAAAAAAAGTTTATTATGGAATAATTAAAGCTTTATTCATCAGTCTGGAAAGACTCTGGATGCAGCCCAGTGGACGGCGCCATGCGCTTAGCTTTATTAGCTCTTGAAGAGAATGGTACACACAATTCGAGATAGCAAGATCTACTAGTGATCGTGTTTAGAAGGAAGAAATGCTCAGAACAAGTCTGACAATGATTTAAGGACTTAAAACAGCAAAGGATTCTCAGATAAGTGACTTAAATGATCTGAAAATACATCTCAGAAACAAGGACGTTCAGCAGGAAGTGTGTTTGATGCTCAGTTGGGATTTTCTAATAAACATTCCTCAAAACAGTGTGAATGACACTCTATGCTTCAGGCATGTTTTTGATGACGAAACATTGTTAGAACATGGTTAAAAGCTCAAAAAACTCACTGTAGCAGAATGTGTGTCCTTTAAACATCATTGTTAAACCAAATAATCTCTTTAGTTAGATTTTTCCATGTTTAGTTTTGACAATTTGACAATACATTGTGAATCTATTGATTCCTTATGAATCTATTGATTCACAATGAATCTATTGATTCACAATGTAAGAAACTGTGACGTCGACTATAAATACAATCTTTATACCTTTTTCTTATCTTTCTTTTTCTTCTTCTTCTTGTCCTTTTTCTTCTTCTTTTTCTTCTTGTCATCGTCGCTGGAATCGCTTGAAGAGGATGAAGAATCCTAAACAGTAAATATTATGTTTAAGGTTGAGATCTGAACAAGAAATACATAAACAAATCTAAACTGGTCCAAACAGCACGACTGATACCTTTTTCTTGTCCTTCTTTTTCTTCTTCTTTTTGTCCTTTTTCTTCTTTTTCTTCTTCTTTTCATCGTCGCTCGAGTCACTGGACGAAGATGAAGATGATGAAGATTCAGAAGAAGAATCCTGAACAGAAAAGCAAACGGGAAAATACTATTAAATAATGCAGGTCACATGTAGAGGTGCTATGTCAAAATGTAGATATAGTGCCATTGTTATTTTGAAGTGAAATCTGCTACAAAAAGAATTGATTAACAATAAAAATGATTTTTAAAAATTATGTTGTAAACAGGGTATAAGGTGATATGCTGCACTTTTGTGATTAATTTTACAGTCATTTCACATTTGTTTGATAATTAAACCTGTTTTAACACATTTCTGTTAAATTGACATAATACTGTCTGACTACTGTTATCGGGATACTCCAAAAAGTATCTCAGAGACATTCTTTTTGTCAATATCATCCACTGTCGCTATAATTACTATATTGATTTAGTGTTAATGTAGATGTTACCTGAAACAATATATTTTGGGGGTGAATATTTATCATGTGTACATTTTCTTTGCAATTGTGGAAAGATTTCTGTTACTTTTATTATTTATTTTAATAAGAGGGTTAAATAACTCCTTCATTTTCAACCAGTGTGCCGAGGAACACAAGTGTGCCTTGACGTTTTGCCAAAAAATGTCCAATTCGTGGTAACAGATTCACAAATGCAGATGTAATTTACTATTGTTCATTTTGGAGTGTCCTGAGCACCAAAAACACAAAACCATCACTATTACCAAATTAAAAGAACCAGACAGTGACAGTGACATTATTTTACATATTTTTTTAACTAAATGGTCTGACTTGATAATGTTGGTGTGCCGTGGCATCATTTAAACCCAAAAAGTGTGCACCAACTTTAAAAACACTGGAAAAACTAACTTCTATGGCTGATTATTATTGGTTCATTTTGTTACGTATTTGTTGTAGCTCATGTATTTTTATTATACTGTACTTTTAAGAAGAGTTTACTGGGATTATCCGGCTTCAGGGCAAAAGTCAGTGGCAAAAAGCAGTTCTAATATTATAGTTTATCACAATATTTTTCTGTAGTAATATATTGTGCTTAAAAATGTGTTATTGTGACCAGGCTCTTATCACATGGTAATCAGTGCTGAGTGAGTTTAGTGAAGAGTAAGTCAAAGCTCTTTCTTACAGATTTGCAATTGATAAAATGAGATGCAGACGGTGCTGATTTTGTCACAAAGTACAGCTTTTACAATAAAATATACATGGGAAAACAATATTTGCTCATTTACAAAGATAAGCTGGGTAATACAGCTTTAAACATTTTTACAAACAGACCTTTTTCTTATCTTTCTTCTTCTTCTTGTCCTTTTTCTTCTTCTTTTTCTTCTTCTTCTCGTCATCACTGGAGTCACTGGACGAGGACGAATCAGAAGAAGACGACGAATCCTGCAATGAAAAAGGACTTGGTTTGACTATAATTACTAATATTTTTTTACATTGTTGTTGTTCTTTTGTTATGATGTGATGATGATGAAGATGAAGAATCCTAGAAGTGTATGGAGTGAGATGTGGCTAATATGTCATTTTCAAAACATGCTATTCTTTTATACTGACATATCTTTACAAATCAAGTCATACAAACTTAAATTAACTTCAGTTTCACGGTTTACCTTTTTCTTGTCCTTCTTTTTCTTCTTGTCCTTCTTCTTCTTCTTTTTCTTCTTCTTCTCGTCGTCACTAGAGTCACTGGACGAGGACGAATCAGAAGAAGACGATGAATCCTGCGATGAAAAAGGACTTGGTTTGACTATGATTACTAATATTTTTTTACACTGCAGTTGTTCTTTTGTTATATTTTTAAAAGGTTTGTCTATTGTGAGATTAATTAATTACAAATGTACGCTTCTGTGTTGGAAAATATGAATAACTGAACTCTACAATATGAAAACCTAACAAACATAAAGATGTGCAACTCCTTCTCAAACTTATAATAAAGCCAATATTTATCTGTAACTAATTAATGACAGAAAAAAACAACACTATACTAAAAAACTATACCCTGAAATGAAGGTTGTAATGGTTAACTGATGAGTAAATGTAAATACTATAACGTATTCAAGGAAAGAACATGTACAGAAAGCACTTGATTTTATTGTTTTCCTGAAAATATAAAAACCTTTTTCTTGTCCTTCTTTTTCTTGTCCTTTTTCTTCTTCTTCTTCTTTTTCTTCTTCTCGTCATCACTAGAATCACTAGATGATAATGAATCAGAAGACGATGAATCCTGCGAACAAAATTGATTTGTTTTAACTCATTTGTTTCAGAAATAATAATGTTTTAAATCATATGGCTTTACATTTTTGTTATTGTGAGCTTAATTTATTAAAAAATGCATAATTATATGGTTTAATACATTACAAGAACTCTAAAACCTGAGAACTTAAGCAACCGGGAGAAAAAAATAACATAAATTGATAAGTGTCTGTAAATATGAGGTTATCAATGAAAGAGAATGTTAAAAAAAAGCATTTTGAGCTGATTGTATTGTGGAAAACTAGTCTTCCCGAAAATATTTAACCTTTTTCTTGTCCTTCTTTTTCTTCTTGTCCTTCTTTTTCTTCTTCTTTTTCTTCTTCTCGTCATCACTAGAGTCACTGGACGAGTCTGAAGATGAAGAATCCTGCACAGAAAAGTCAGCATTTTGTTATATTTATGCTAAAATGTGGCATCTCCAGGTTTTGTACATAAAGTTTTCTCTTGAAGCTGCTTAAATACAGTATTATCTCACCTTCTTCTTTTTCTTGTCCTTTTTCTTCTTCTTTTTCTTATCTTTCTTTTTCTTCTTCTTCTTCTTTTAAAATACAAAACACAATGCGGTCATTTACTTTCAATCACTGAACAAAACATGCACCTCTGTAGTTTTGGCAGAATCTTACTTTGTCGTCATCGCTGTCGCTGTCAGAAGAGGAGCTGCCCGAGTCCTGGAAATAAAACAAAACTAATTAACCAAAGTTCAATCTGAAAAGTTACTAACTATATTGTGTATTGGTTTATGTACGCTAAAATTTATTGACAGAATAATCTATGAACTCTAATATTTGAGGACAGCAAAAACTAAGCTCGCGTGTAGTTGTACTAGTAGTAATAAAATATTTTAGTATGGTTTATAGAATTGTAGAATAAGACATTATTTACTTATTTTTTTATTATTTGACTAATTGTTGCTGCCCTAATTATTGCAATTGGAAGTAAATGTAGTGCAATTTTACTCAGTTACTCAGTTTTACACAGTTTTATCTTAAATACTTTATCAATATTTTACCTTCTTCTTCTTTACTTTCTTCTTCTTCTTCTTTTTCTTGTCATCGTCACTATCTGATGATGAGGATGATGAAGAGGAGGAGCTGGAGGAGTCCTGTTCAGTTCAGAAAAACAAAAAAACTGTCAGTCGAAGTAGAAAATGAACAAAGGATATATTTTGTTAAGCAAAAATGTACCTTCTTCTTCTTTTTCTTCTTCTTTTTCTTGTCATCCTCATCCTCGCTGTCTGAACCAGAGCCAGAGTCCTACACGAAACAGAATGTAAAATACTGTTAATCTATCTGTAGAACCTAAACAAAAGGGGTTCAAAATTACTTTGTAATATAAGTGGGAACAAATTCTGCTCAGAGGAATATCACATTTTCAATTACATCTAGATTTTTTTTGGTTAAATTTATGAAGGAGCAAAACTGGTGTCTGGAGAATGGTCTGATTGACACTACAGTAGTTTGAGCATTTGACAATTCCTCTTTCAAAGCTGAAGATAATTTGACGCCAAATGAGTTTTAGGGACTTGCAACAACGCAAAAAAGTGCTTCCAAATCCATATAAAAAGTCCTATTATTTATTTTTATTTTAGGGTATTTTAGGGTTTTTATTAGTGCGCAAACCCAGATTCAGCTCAGAATGGTTGATGTGACTTGAAAAAAGAGGGTTACACATTTGTTTTATATTTAACATTTCCAGCAAAAGTAAATTAAGAAAAAGGATAAGGTCCCACCGGTGGAACGACCTCAAATTAACTAAACTAACTTAACTAATAAGAGCAATCCCATGTTTTCTTCCCCCCCTTTTCAGCGAAAACACATTATACTACACATTTTCATTTAATAACATTTACAAAAAAACATTGCCAACATAATTTATCCACTCCCATATCCGCAACACCCTAATTTTCTTTTCCCTACTTATATGACAGCTTTTATGTGTTTCTTGAATGCCATTAATGTTGTTGATTCTTTGTCAAGATCATTCCATAAATGAATTCCTTTCATATAATCTAAAACTGTAAATAATACTTGTTTTGTAATATATTTATAGCCCAACGTGACACTTTTTGATGTAAAAATCAACTTTTAAGAGTGAATTTCTATGGTACAAGTACACACTAAAGCTCAACATAAAACAAGCTTTTTTCTTCTATATTTATTTATATAAAATGTAATGGAAAATAAGGCGTCAGGCATAATTTGATGAAGCAAAATGATCATGGGCTGTTGCTAAAAAAATTTACCTTTTTCTTCTTCCTCTTCAGCTTCTTCTTCTTGTCCTTGTCGGGTTTGTCTCCCTCTCCCTCGTCGTCCGTGAGGTTTCCGTCGTCGCCTGCAGTGAAGGGAATCGCCCGATCTGCACAGCGGCACAAATCGTTACCAACAAAAACAATACCATTTTCATAATAAAGTTTCAGTTTTGAGCCACAGCGTACATACCGGCCAAACCATCTCTAGATTCGTCTTTTGCGCTGAGCCCTACATTGACCTGTGAGGAGACAACATGATCATCTTTTGCAGTTGTTTCAAGTTAGAAAGTGAAGTGTGAGTAAATTTTACCGTTTCATCGACTTCATACATGTGTTTATCCGTCTCACTGCTTGGTCCTGGAATCTCACCATCTAAACAACATAGAGAGACTGAATAAAATTTGACTAGATCGTGAGTTATTATTCATTTATTCATTCACAGAGACCGTTTACACACAAGGGACACAGAATAAAAGCTCTTTAGGTATTATTATTTGTCAAATCATAATTATTCTGTTATTCGTATGGGTTTTGGCCCTATTTACAATATGGTTGCTAGGTAACAGTTGTGTAAATACTTCTACTTAAGTCATATTTGCTGGTCATGTTCAATCAGGAAGTAAATTATAAATGTCTCCAATTGTCAAAGTGGGGTTTCACAATCTAAACAACATCAAATTAGATCCGGTTAGTTTTGACTTCTTTTCTGTTTTTTAGGCTAAATTAAGTTAGTTATGAACAGTATATAAATCTGGTGATACACTATACTACAGTTAAGTGTAATTACTGCAACAACAATGAGAAATCCTGAATAGTTCTAAGACAATACACTTAATTCAATAATCAGAAGCAGTATTACAAGTTCATATGTAAGCTTATTTACTATTTTGGAAACAAAACAAGTGCTTGCAAAAGTTTGAAACAACAAAAAAGAGAAACTAGAATATTCACTTGCATAGTAATTCTAGAAAATAAATCTTTGCATGCATATGTTGGTGTAATAATAAAAAAATCACCTTCAGCTGTAGGCGTACTGAGCTCCTTCTTCTCTTCGTCCTGAAATACATGACAAAAAGCAACACAAATTTAGCAAAAACAGTATTTGTGTTCAAAAGGTTCTACATTTTAATTGGGGCTGCAACGAAACAATTATTTTAGTGCTCGTCTTCTGTTTATTACCTGTCCCATATGTTTACATTACAAAGACGTCCTAATAATGGTGAAAAATATGGTCAATCAAGGCTTCTAAATAATTAACATTTACAAAGTGTTGAAAATTACATTTTTATTTTATAATGGCGCCGTCTTTGTTGTAAAACATCTCCCAGCGTCCTGTGTTTTACAGTCTGCATAGTCCAGATAACAATAATTAAAATAGTCAACAATTACTTTAACAATCAATTAATTGCGATTACAGTATTCCGATTAATGGTTGCAGCCCTAAGTGTCTCATAATAATAATCTAAGCATTCCAACCTTAAAGCAATGTCCAGTTGCTGACATAGTATTCTAATATAATTAGAATATTATGTCAGAATATTCTAATTATTGCTAGAGCTAATCATTTTATTTGTGTGATGCATCTGCAAACATCTGCAAAAAGACAATGAATTACCTTTTTCTTGTCTTTCTTTTTCTTCTTGTCTTTCTTCTTCTTTTTCTTCTTGTCCTTTTCACTGTCAGATGAAGATGATGAAGATGAGGAGGAGGAAGAGCTTGAGTCCTAGATGAAGAAACAAAACAAAACATTATTATTTCAGTTTAAATTATTGTAAAATTATGTATTGTAAGACCAAAAGACAATGTTCACCTTCTTCTTCTTTTTGTCCTTTTTCTTCTTTTTCTTCTTGTCCTTCTTCTTCTTCTTCTTTTTCTTGTCGTCGTCGCTGTCGGAAGAGGAGCTGGACGAGGAGGAGGAGCTGGACGAGGAAGAGGAGCTAGAGTCCTGTGAAAAATAAACACATTTAGTAGATTAATAAAATGTTCACTCAGCTCTTTGCATGAAAACCGAGAGTTGACTGAGCATTGAGTTTTTGTTCCATGTGAAATTTATGTCCTGTGTATTTTTATTATTTATGAAATTTCATCAATAACAAGGGGCTCTGAGCATAGCAGCAGTTGGCTAAGCTAACCATTGATTGAATATTCGATTTATTATAGATATTGTTAGTTCTAATAATATTTTTTAGAATAGTATATTCACCAACAGTTCTGAGGGCCGAATCTGACAACAAATCCCCATGTATCATTTATTTTTTCAATTTTAAGCAGGGGTGGCAAAAATTGGGGGGGTCTGGGGGTCCAACACCAGAAAATCTTTAATATTTATAACCGCATTTGGAGTAATATGGTGCACTTTTTGTGTAATTCTGGTCCTTATAGTCAAGATTTATTATACTGTAATTGTTCACAAGTGTAATATAGATTTTAAGAGTGCATTGTGTTTACAGGGACAATCAACAATTTGAACAAGAGATACATGGTAAATGTGGAAAAATAATGAGCTCCTTGTTATGAAAACTGCTCAATTCACACCTTTTGGTTACTTTGTGAAATATAAACACGTTCCTCTAACAGGGACAGTTAGAACATAACATTATATCTCAAACTTTAATTTTAAATAGGCTAATAAGACATACACTGGAATAAATGCATTTTTGTTACCAGCCAACCAGACATTGCTTGGCCACTGTTGGAGGAAGGAAGGTTTGGCTAATGTGAGCTAAAATGAACAACACTATAATAATTATTTGACTTATCAATAAATAATAAATGAACCAGATTTTTTCAGGCTTAATATTTATTGTTTGTTTATTTGTGTATATTTTCTATGTTAACAATTGGAGTGTTGCAATATACCACACTTTTGTTGTTGTAACTAATTAAACTCCATTATGTAACTCTCTTGTCAAGGGTTTGTCCGCCTGCTTGTCAAACTGGAGACGTCGTTACCCACAATATTCCACATTATGACATTAAACTTATCTATCTCCATGGAGACAAGCAGGTGAGTTACAGGTCCAGTTTGTTGAGAGGCGACCAAACTCACGGTAAGAATGCATGTTGTTGTTTTAGCTTTAAACCAACTATAATTTAATGACGAAAGATAATTAGCTTAATAGTTTAATGCCATACTGTGGAACATTCATGACAAAGCAATAATATCTCATTGGAGACAAGCAGGTGATGCACCCCCGGTCAGAAATGATACATAGTGCAGCTTTAAATGTCTTTGATTCAAAGGAAAAAGGAAACAAAAACAAAAAAAAAGCAAAGTAACAGATTCTTACTATAGTGTGCTTTGTTCCAACTTGAACTTAAAATCATACCTTCTTCTTCTTCTTTTTCTTCTTCTTCTTCTTGTCGTCCTCACTGTCGGACGAACTGTCAGATGACGAAGACGACGATGAAGAAGAGCTCGAAGAATCCTGGAGGAAATGACAATCTTAATTTCTTTCAAATCTGTTTGAAATGCTAATGCTAAAGCTAACACAAAAACGAACCTTCTTCTTTTTCTTCTTTTTGTCCTTTTTCTTTTTGTCTTTCTTCTTCTTGTCCTTCTTTTTCTTCTTATCCTTTTTCTCTCCAGGTTGCTGAGGCAGACGCGTGTTTAAAGCTTGATCACAGTTTTACTTTTAACAAAACAAACATGAACTACACGTGTGACTAGACTTACCTTCATAGGATGCTGCACTATCCTGTCACCTAAAGAAGAAAAGAAAAAATGACTGGGACTGTATGGGATTGTGTTCTCTCAAATAAATGTTCAAAATACCAATATATATACTTTTTTAATTGTAGATTTTATTGTGTGCTGGTGGGAGAAGGTAGTGTATGATGGAGGATAATGGATGTTTGCCTGAATAAGCTGTTGAAGAGAAATCTCTGTTTTTATCACGGAACAGACAAATAAAATGTTATTCTATTCCTCTGTGCGTCAACAGAGGTAGAACCTTTTTAATGTTATTATTTTACAAGGAATATAGATTAATTGACTGACATTTACTGGACAATGGAGTAATACTGGAAGGACTTTGTTGAGACAATTTCGTTCCAAGTCATGAATAAACAAACTCCTCGCTGAGATGAGTAATACTGTATGTATGAGTAAAGACTTCTCACCATCTTTTGTTATTATGACAGTTTCCCAAATATATTCTGCGTCGTCATCCGTCTTCTCCTTGTCCTTCTTCTTCTTTTTCTTCTTCTTGTCATCCTGCAAAGGGGAAAAAATGAAGCTGTGACATAAATTCAATCCGGAAGAGTTTGTCCAACTCTTGTTTGTGATGATTATGTAATAAATGGTGAAAACTGTGAAGAGATATAACTGAAATATTTAACCAAATCTAAAATAATCATAGGTATTTTTTGTCTGCTGTATTTTGTGTTAAGGAGGGCACTGCGTACGGTTTTAGATGGATGATTTTTCTTTTCTTCATGGAGATGTTGCCTGGAATTTTTAACAAAATGTCATAACATTTTGCAGATTTGATGAGGGGACAAACAAGGCATGACATCAGACACTTTGGCAAAATATATATACATTTATAACTTAATAAATGAAAAATAGATATGTTTAGGGCTGAAATAAGTTATGGTTTAATCACAACTAATCTATTATTGAGATAATTGTCAACTAGTTATCGAGTAATTGTTTTCCAAACTCCAAATCATGCCTGTGTGGAGAGGTTCTACAAGAGCAGGAATAACTTCAAAAAGATTCTGGAAACATTACATTACATTTTTTTGATCAAAAATCTATTTTGTCTGTAAATATCCTCCACCAGGACGTCCTTAGGCGACATCACTTCAGCTTCATCAGGGGTAATTTTGTACAAATCTGATAATTATGGGCCTTTTGTGTTCTAAAAACTAATTGATTTCATGAAAGAATAATCACTTAGACTAATCGATTAGTAAAGTATTTGTTAGTTGTTGTAAACTTATTGTAAACTGTGCAACATTTAGGCAAACATTTTGATAAGACAAGCAGGTGATTAACCCTCCACCAGAAAACGTACATGCTGTTCCTGTAAAATAATGAATTTCAAAACATTATGACAGACAGTATAATAACTGGAGGTGGACAATGTCTCATTCCATGAGCAGCTGTGTTACATAAGCAGAGACATGTACAGTTATGCATGTGCCTGCGCCGAGAACAACATACAAACTGCACACACTATCGTCTTGATCAAGTCTGTGTCAGAAACACTGTCAGAATGGGCCTCTCATATCAAACCATGGGCCTCTGCCTTGTGCCTGTGAATATATTCATCCATTTAAAGAGACACTAAAGGCAAAACTCTTTTTTTTTTCTTGATTTGGTCAATTTGTTATCTCAACATTTAAGATTTCACCTGGAAATCTGCACCTAAAGATGTTTTATTATTTTATTTTTTTTAATCCACTTGCATCCATAGATTTCTCTGGGACATTGTAACTTCAAAGGTAATTTTTTCAAAATGCATTTTTTCTCCACAGAGACGTAAATAAACATCAGCCCTTAAAGTAGCTCTTAAACACACCAAACTTTACAATTTTACACTTAACAAGATTTTGACTAAACATTTGGAAGGATTTGTTGCTATAGCCTAATTTATTATTAACTTAGAAATGGGGCAAATTTTGATTTGTTTTACACCAATTTTCAGTCAGATCTAGTTTACTGAAAAAGTAAATAAAATCCCCTCTCAACTTTTTTTGGAATTAATCTGCCATCGAAGTAACAAAAAAACAACAAATTTGTGAAAATTTTGTCATTTTGCACATAAAATGCCTTATTTTTAGAACTTTAAATGTTGAAAAAAAGTAAATAAAAAATCTTACATTTAGGCAAATACACTACACAAGAATTTTCAACTTGATATCTCTGAATTTAAGCTATTCTCCTGTCCACCTGCAGCGTCTGGCCTCAAACACGACGTAAACTTCACCCACTGCAGCTCAGGAATGTGTCTCTTTGGGCTGGTCCTGTCAGACCAGTGGGCGGCGGTTCACAAAATGCTTTGACAACACATTTATCTTCAAAATTGTGCTTCATCACCTGTTTTACCTGAAAAACCTGATTTGTATCAAAGAAAGCTTAGGACAGGGCCATCAGGGTTAAAAGTGATGAGGCATTTTACATTTTGTGCCCTTATTTCTCAACAACTGTAATGACTTGCAACAAGAAAGTTGTAATTCTTTGTCTTTAAGTGTAGTTAAAAAAAACAACTTTACATTTAAATTTATATTGCTCTGCCTGTCATTCACAGCTTGAATATCAGTAGAAGCAGTAGCAGAAATTAAAAGATAATAAAAAGTCGTAGTAGCAGTGACGGTAAAAAGGCGTTGGGGTTCTGTGCTATGTACAATGTAAAAACAGCGTGCAGACACTCCCTGTGCTTCGTTGCAGTGACACAGGTGTAACATGTTCACACAGGTATGTGAGCATGTACATTACAGAGTACTTTACAATACTACTTCCGGAAAGTAAAGGTTGTTACATAATTGGCATTAGGGTTGACAGTAGTAGGGATGTTATTTGTAGCAATATATTAAGCCAGTCACGATAAAAAATTTTTGAAGTGCAACGTATATCCCCATAAACGAGAATATTGAAACTACTTTATGCCACTGAGACAATAACTCAAAAGTAGAAGAATACACGTAAAAAATCTTTAAAGGAACACTAAAAAACTAAAAAGCATGAGCCCCAATAAATAACCAGTGGTCTGAGCTGAGACACTTTAGAGACTTTTTTAGTAAACAAGAGCAAGACTGGAAAACATGAAACTGAACTCTTTTACACCTCAAGCTAATTTTTTTTGTCTGATTTTGTGATTGACGCTAATTTCAGGATTAGCATGTAGCCTAAAGGTTTTCTCCTGCCAAATCTTTAACGTTTAATAAATCAAAATCTAAACACTCTTGTTTTATACGTTTGTTTGTATAAGTTAATTATTTGATCCTCCTCAGCTCGAATAACAAATGAAAGAAATGTTTGCATACGGTAAACATTAAGCCCCAAAAAAAGGTTTTATTTACTGAATAATAAGTCGATAGTTGTTATTGTGACAGGCCAAATAGCAGTGATAACAGCAGCAATAGAATAGTAATGTTATGGATATAGATTAAATAATATTCAGTAAAAGATATGATAGATATTACAAATCGTGGCAGAAGAATGAGACGTTACTTTTCACTGTGCACTTTTTAAATGTTTGAGCATTACATACATTTTCCCTGGTAAAGAAATACAATTTTGACATTTTTCTAATTCAGTTCTTTGACTTCTTTAAACCATAACTCACCTCACTATCTGAATCTGAATCTGAGGAGCTACTGGACGAAGAAGAGGAAGAAGACGACGAAGAAGATGAAGATGAACTTGAATCCTGTGGAGAAACAAACGAGGGGAGTTATGTGTTATGCACACATTTACACAGGGTTTGCTTGTTTACTTGATAAAAGTGAAAAATGAACGTTAAATAAATGAGCCATAGATTGCACATGAAAAACTACACACACAGAGGGAGGAGCCACTCAAACAGACACACACCCAATTCAGAAATGTATCAGTCAAACCCATGTACAACTGATGTTTAACTGTGGCCTGATCCCTCCTGATTCCTGATTGGTGCGCTCAAACGTTATTGCTTGATATTGTTTGTTTGTGGGTTGTTTTTTTGTTTGTTTGTTTTTTTTTTATGTTTTTGGGGAGGGGGGTGAGGGCAGTTGTACTTTTTATTGCTGACACAGTGCTTTATATATGTACAACTAAAAATGAAAACTAAATAAAAAAGAAATCACAAAAAAAAAGAAAATTATCGGTTTTGCTCCTTATCATCAAAGTTAGAGTTCCCTCCATTCTGCTTTCTAGTGTTTATCAACTGTTTAAATATCAACTGTTTATATCTTTGAGCAGGTACTCATCAGTAAAACAAATTATTTAGTGAGCAAATTTGATCGTTATGGTTACTATAGCAACTTCAGAGCTTTCCACGATAAACCTCACCAACAAAATTGCGTTAACTGTGCTTCAGGGAAACAGTAATCTAACCTGTCCTATGTACGTTAAGCCATTTGTGATATATGTGGAGTATTTTTTTCTCTTTTTCAGGTGCTAAAGCGACTGACCACGGTTTGAGAGAGTTGTAGTTGTAGAAGCAGTAGTAGTTAAGCACTTTTTGCTGACGTTAATCACATACCTTCTTCTTTTTCTTCTTTTTGAGCTTCTTCTTCTTGTCTTTCTTGCCTATGCCCTCATCCTCGCTGTCAGACGAGAGGGAGCTATCAACTGAGTGAATCCACTGCACAAAGAGGAAACAACATGATCATGATGAATGTTTAATACTTTCACAGAATTTGAATTAAGTTTTAATGTATGCTGACCTCTCCGTCTCCTGTTGCTATGGGGCACATTGACTCATCCTTAACAGTGTCTCCGGGTCCAGCGCCTTCGGTCTGTGGCTGCGCTCCCCCAGAGCTGAGAGCGGCCGGGGGCTGCTCCACAGCTGCTCCACAAAAATATATCACTGATTAACCACATAACCTCAGTGTAAAGTGTTGTTGTTATTGTTATTTTTATTATCCTTATTATTAATTTAAATGTTTTCCTCGTTTTAAAGTCATATTAACATTACTTAATCATTCAGAAAGTTTGTTATTATAAAGTTGGTCACATGCTAGATGATGAATTGTGACATACTGGAAAAACTGTGACACATAGGGAATCAAAAAAAAGTATTTCATTGCTGTTTGTTTGTTTGTTTTACTGTCAATAATAGAAAATAATCATAAAAATTGTGATGCCGTGTAACATCCCTAATTATAGTAGTAGTAGTAGAATAGAAGTAGTTCATGAAGTAGTAGTACCAGTTCAGGCTAATGTTAAATCATAATGTTTGCTTAATAAATACTGCCCTACTACAATCACACTACCAACATAAATTACTCTCTTCTTTGCCTGTTTTTAATGTTCCTTTTTTGCAATACGGAATAATAGCCTACTAATATCCAAAACAAGTATTAAAACAGTTAGGAGCATGTAATAATTGTGACAGCCACATGACAATCACTTCCTCAAATTGTCAAGTTGCCTGCTTTGTTTGGAATACTATCTCAGACAAGAAATGCCATCATGGTTTATGAACTATTCAAGCTACATTAAAAACTGTGCTTGATTTATTTACTGGCAATGACCTCATTTAGGCTATGAGTTCACGCCCAAAGTTGCAAATTGCAGTTGACGGGAAAAACCTATTAACTATAACATAAATCTAAAGGGACTGAAATAAAAGTAGTCAATACATTGGGAATACTTTAGCAATAAGTCTAAATTATAAAAGTTTGGGAAGAGATTGGTTAAGCTTAGCATATAATCTACCAACCAACTTAGGCTATAATATGCAACAAAATGCAACTTTGAGAAAGCTTAAGTAGTGCATAGATAAATGAATAAAAAGAGAAAACAACAAACCTGGGCGGAGACCCTGCGGGACCTGGGGGGCGTCCATGACAGACTGCGCCACCTCGTCCTCCACCTGCGCTTTTTAAGGCGTGAGCTCAGAGACTGCAGTGTGGAGTGTGGGTGGGACAGAGGAGAGGTGTGTCCACGAAACAAGACGCACAGAGGCTTCCCTGTGCTGTTTAGACTCTGTACACAGCAGCAACCTGTATCAAGGAAGGTGATTTTTGGATCATGTTTCAGTACAAAACATGACATCAGTTTGTGGTTACTGCATCTAAGTAAAGTTGATCTAAACTTACCATAAAAAAATAATAAAAATAACAATGATCTCCTAGTAATACAGGTAAATATGTTATCAAAAGAGATAGATTCTATTCGGGAAAAGTAAATAACTTTTGGTATTGGACTTTCCACCTTTATTAACAATGGCAACAGGTTGTGCAAGCTTTACCTGTAGGACAAGGAAAAGTTAAGAAGACTCCAATAAACTAAGAAAAATTCCCATGATAAATTAAACACAAATATCTTATGTGTTTATGCTTCAATGTGAGACGAGGGCTGTTTTTATTTCTATATTGTTTATCAAAACGTGAGAGAAAATAATAAGCGAATTGAGCATTTGGTGCTAGCGCGGCTTCCGTTGGGATGTTGTTAAGGAAAGCGGAAGTATTTTTTCTTCAAAATAAAACTATCAATTGCCGTTTTGAAATCACAAACAAAACAGTATCAACGAAAGCTAAATTTATACGGACAACTAAGATTTACCAGACTTCACCGATAGTATTAAACTAGTATTTAAATGTGGTTTCTTAATCGTTGTTTTTTAATAGTTTAATTATCTGCTATGCTATTATTTTGTAGTAGCAGTGAAATAAAAGGAAACAGTTTCTTATCTGCGTGTCGCTGGCTTTGTAGTTAAAGAACTGCAAAGTTACGGAAGATCTGTATTATTATAGATGGGTATGTTTTCTAAGCGAATCGTTTTTAAGTATTTATGACAAGAAAACGCCACGAAATGGTAGAAAACTATCCTGGGTTGAGTCATTGAAACTAGGTTGTGGACATGTTTTGATTTTTGAAGAGACAGAAGAAAACTCGGATGGAAATGATCATTCATCCTAGCATTAATCTTGGTGACAGTGACACCTAAATGCATTGGTGCCACGATGCCGAGTCAAGCCACCACGTCTCTGCCGGGGAGTGTGGCTGTGCTGGCGGCGCTGTGGGTCACTTTGGGTCGCTGTCTGGGCGAGTCTCCGTGGCCAGGCTGCGATAATGGCAAAGTAATCAGTCAAGTTTGGTTTCCTCTCTTTTTTCCACCCTCCATGCTTTATAATGATGCATTGTCTAATGTTTATGTGACAGGTTTTGCTGGATACAGACCTCTCCAAAGACTGGGATTGTCCTTCTCCTCTTTGGTCACAATCTCAGGTAAATCTGACACACTAGGATGGATTAGTATATCCAGAGATGCTTAGTGTTTACATTGCATACTTGAATAACTTTCATGACATGAGTAATATATTTCACAGAGTAACAGTATAGTTAAAGCTCTGGTTACTATTCTGTAGTCTGTGACAAAAGCTTTATGTTTACAATATAAAATGATCTGACCGTTTGTGTTTCTTGCACTGCTCCTTCGCATATATGGATTGTTTGTTTTTTATGTTTTTTTTTTAAATACCACATTTTTAGCATTATTTATTGTTTTGTCCTTCCAATTACTTTAACTTCCAATTATTAATCATATTTTATGCCCGAGTAGTAGTCCCCAAAGTTGTCCCCCAAATACTTTTAAATTATTAGTCATTAGGCACTTTCTCGACCACTACTTCTACTTCTTCTGAGCAATTATTATTATTATTTTGACATAGTTTTACGCTTACTTGAGTAATTTGTTGCCAAACGTACAGTCCAAAGGTATCAATCAATTGTTTCCATTGCAGGAGTCTGATAGGGGTGTTTTCATTGAATTCATTGGTAACTTCTAATGATTAAACTGGATAAACAGTCTGTAACGAGTTATTAACAAATACAAATGTCTGTAATATTGGGTTAGGGTTAGGGGGTTAGGGTTAGGGTTAAAAGATTCTCAGGAGTTCATCAAGTTTGTCAAATGAGAGAATAACAGTTCAACATTATTATTATGGCATATATGAGTTAAAAGCTTTTCACACTATAATGTCACCCTCTATCCTGTTCGACAAAGCAAACCTCTCATTTGCCCTCTCTCTTTATCTGCAGAGACTTTACAGTGTCGAGACAGTGTATGATCCAGAGGTGAGTAAAAACTGCTATCTTTATTGGCTTTTCTCTAAACTTTGACCCTATGACAGCATGGGAGTTCCTTAAAATAAAGAGCCAGACAAATAACATAAAGCTGGCCTGTGTAATGTAACTATGTAATAATTAACCAGATTAGATATATTGTGCAGCCCCAAATAAGTATGGTATTATAATCACATTTTCTTTTTCTAGCCTGCCAAAGTGACGTGCATGGACCAGCGTATCACCTACACTCACGCCATTCCTAACAGGTTTGAGTTGTTTTGTAACCGATGTGCATGATGTGTTCTGTTTCTGCGATTAAATGCCGTCACATGTGATGGTTTTAGTGGTGCATTCAGACCAGTGAGTGCAGAGAGCGGGGAGTACCTCTACTGTCCTCCTCAGAGGTGGATCAACAACTTGCATGTAAGTCAGAATTATATAACTCTGTTCTAGTTAAAGGTGCACTGTGTAAGTTTTCTTCTCTCATGAAAATGTTGGCCTGGAATGTTCCACTGTCTGGGATAAACATTTATTCATTTATAGGCGTTTGTATTGACAAAAACACTTCTAAAATATTACTAAATGCAATTTTGTGGACCATTCCAGACAAAACAACATTTCCACGGAGAAAACAAGGTTTTAGACCCTCCTCCTGAAAACTTATATAGTGCCTCTTTAGTGAATTAACTGAATTATCTAGAGTATTAGAATGAAGAGCTATTATTACTAAAAACTATCTCAAATGTAAAACTGAGGATCAAACTCTGGAAGGAAAACACTTAATCCTCAAATGCATTGAAGAGGACATAAGCAGAGTTTACTTTTAAGAGATTTTAACCTTGTTATAATTGTTTTCCCATTTTATTGACACACACAAAGTTATATATTGAGTGATTCATGTATGTTTGAGTAATTTTTATTCAGCTTATTCAGCAGTTAAAGACGCCATTGCTCTGAACAGCCTGTTTCCACTAATCCCCCATACATTACATACATATTCGCTGTTTTTACTAACTTTTTTTGTTTTTCATTTACTTAATTTTTTGTTTAGTTCTTTGTTATTTGAGCACAAATTAAAATAATCCACTGCTATTATTTTGCAGCTGTCATAGATTATATAGGAAACAAAAGCATAGTATGTCTTTTTTAAATACCTTTGAGTGGAATGAATTAATCTCCAGTTTATTTTAATCATCAAACACATTGTCTATTGATTATTTACTCTTGAAGAGAAACTAATAGTGTTATTGTTCCTTTGTATAAAGTTGAGATGTTTTTGTGTTCTAGCATGGGGCTACAGTGCTGCTTTACCATCCCTGCTCTCCTCCACACGAGCGTCACTTTCTGTCCGCTTTGGCTCGATCCTGCATCACCGAGTACATCCTCACACCACACAAGAACCTGGACAAAAACAGGGTAAGACAATTATGTTGTACAACAAAAAACATTCTAAACATGGCTCATACAGATGCTGCTAACAAACGGTTTACTTTTTCTTTCTTTCAGCCCATAGCCTTGGTGTCCTGGGGTCGGACTTTGGAGGTTTCCACTGTGGCATCTTCAGAAATCTGTGACTGGCTCAACACTACGAGCTCAACCAAACCTAAAGCTGCAGAGCGGAGACATAAAAGCCACTACAACCTTTTTTTGACCAGATCAGTCGACCAGGACGAGCTCCAAGAAAAGAAGGTTACACATTTTATGAAAAATTATAAAAACTAGGGATAAAGACTGAAAAAAAAAACACCAAAAATATTACATTAAAAAGCACTTAATGGTTGTTACATTTACATTTTAGCTTAAATAAATACTATATAAGTCAAAGTTAAAATGTGAATTCTTTGTTAATACTGGGGGTCTATTTATTTTTATTATATATTCTGTTGAGATACTGATTTTTAAGTTTACTTTTATTTTTATTTTATTTGAACCTCTGTTTTCTTCTGCTGGTCAGTTGCATGTCTGTAATGAAAATAATTGCCCCTTGCGGATGAATAAAAGTATTTCTGATTCTATTCTGATTAAGTGGATACCAGAAAAAAACGTTTGTCTCCAGTTTTACAAAATAGTACATTAAATCTAACCAATAAACTGCAAAAAAGGAATTGCTAGATGAGTTCAAATGTATTGATTTCAGGATATTAATCTTGATTTCAGACGTTTTGACTGGTTAAGATTAGTTAATGACCATTTGTTTGACGGTGCTAGATCATTTTGCTTGTTTCAAACTGTTTTTGACTTGTTTCAGTACATTACTTCTTACTTAAAGCCAAATTATCTGCCAGTGGGTTAAGTGCATTTTACTTACCTCATTTTCAAATGTATTTTCTTATTTTAAGATAAATTATTGCATGTTCAGTCAGAAATACCTTGAAACCAGTGAAATATTCAGCATCACATCAACAGTTAACTCCCATTGGGACAAACCTACTCATAGCCAGATAAAAATTGTAAATTTAAGTATTTTTAAGAATTCTTTTGCTTTGTAGCTTCTTGATAATGCACTTCTTTAGATGAAAATGTAACTGGAAATAGTAAGAGCAAGCTAAATAACACATTTTACTGAAAAGAATTTAACTAAGACTATTTTTCAGGGATCTCTGAAGCAATGCTGTCAGCAGATCATCTTACCGCTGCTCGAGGATCTAAAGAAGACACGACTGCATTCAAGCTTCAGAACAGGAGTCGCCAAGAGTCACAACGACAGAAGCAAAAGGGCAGCTCTGAAGTCAACTACGAATTTTCCAAACGTTTCAAGCAACAAAACCAGCAGCATTACCCATCAGCTTCAAAGCAACGCATTACCAAAAACGATTTCTTCTCAAAATGTGAATCAAAGCGATACAAAGGACGCTACAAGCTTGAAAGAAAATCCTATCCCGAAAAAGTTTGTGCCAAATACATCAAGGACCTCAATCAATAATGTCTCTTTGATGCACCCACAAGTACAATCGCATGCCATGGATTCAAATCACAACAGCCATGAAAAAGTGCAAAGTAAAGGAAACGCTACTGATGTTTTTAAAGACAAGAATAAAGGTGCGGCTAAAGGTGTCGCTAAGTCAAAAGACAATGAAGTCATAGATTTAGAAGAAAGAGAAGTTGGAAATTTGAACGACGATGTAAAGTCTCAAAAAAGTGACTCAAACGCCGTGGATTCTCAGACATTCGGCGACAAGAATGGCGACTGTCAGTGCAAACCGGACCAAATCTGCAAATGCGATAAACGAGCAGGAGGAGACAGGAGCGCAGAGGCGAACCAGGTTTATCCGAGGACGCCCCAGACGGATGAGGCGGTGTGGGCTGCGGGCGCGCTGGGCTTCCTCCTGGCGCTCCTGACCCTGTCCATCCTCCACACGCGCCTCTACAGACACTGGAGGAGAGGGACGAGCCTGTACTGGCACGATCCGCGGCAGGACTACGACAGCGTGGCAGGTAAAAGGACAAAGAGAGGGCTCTAAGTCTAGATGACAGGCAGGATTACACATTTTACTAAAACGTAGTGAACAGGATTATATTTGAGATTTTACAAAATGTTTTGTCTATTTGTCCCCAGTTTGACAACTTTTTTTCAAGTTTATAATGTTAGTTCCTGGTTGGGCATCAGTGGTGGAAAGTATCGAAGTACAAAGGTAAAAGAACTGTACTTAAAGACATTCTTAGGTATCTGTACTTTACTTAAGTCGTTTTTACTGTGGATACTTTTCTTCTTTTACTTCACTACATTTGAGACCAAGTATCTGTACTTTTTGCTCCACTACATTTTTTAACTGGACTGAACAGTAGAAAGTACTTTTGATTTTGTTTGAGGGTTGTTTTTAGCACATTGATGGTGACATTCTGCCTAAAAGTTTTCAGTTCAAACTCAATAAGCAAACAAACATATACACATAAAATTCTCTACAAAAATTAAGAAATTACTTCGAATAGACCTTTGTTGACTAAAATTAAGCTAAATTCTTTACCAGAATTACAACATTTAATGTGTAAAACTGGTCATTTTCAAATGGGTACTTCAATATGTTTACATATGTAGATTTTTAAAAATGTGATACTTTTACTTTTAGTCATTTTTTTGCATTCGTATCTGTACTTTTACTACAGTAACAAAATTGAGTACTTCCACTGTTGGACATGAGTATGACACAGGTAGGGATAATTCCACAACTGTTACCTAGAAACCATACTGTAAACAAGGGCCAAAATACATATAAATTACACAATAGTTAGGAATTGACAATAAAAAATACCTGATAACATCTTTTTTGTTGAATGATCGCTGAAATTTTCAGAAAAACGTCTGTAAATTGCCCTTGTGTTGTCAATGGCCTGTCGCATTTTGATGACATCACAGAGGGATTCCACTTTAGAACTGACAAACTGGTGTTTGACTGATGTAAAACTGTGTTAAATACTTACCACAGATGCTTTCCAACCAAACTCAGTCATAATTAGTAAAACATGAGAACCTGCCATTTAGACTTCAATAACTACATGTGTTTGTGAATGACAAGGTGTAGCCAACAATGCACCAACAGTGTTTTTCTGATTGATTGATTGATTGATTGATTGATTGATTGATTGATTGATTGAGTTTTTCTTTCAAGCTTATGACAGAAAATGTGGCTTATTTACAGTTATGTTGCTGGAAGGAATAAAAGTATACTTAATATACATTATACTTTAAGTGTAGAACAAAACAAAAAATGTAATAAAAATTCAATTGTTTTCCACACACTTTTACGTAAACAAAACTTCTGTTGTTAAATCCACCCTCTGTCCACATTTCTTACAAATAATATTGCCATATTTGCTCAAAATGGAGTGGGAAGAAGAAAAACTCCCACCCCATGATTTGATTTAAACATTTTACGAAACATACAATAACCCTATTTTGTCAACATAAAATGCAAGTAATATTTACAAAGTACGACTGCACTGATGACAGTATAACTGAAACTAAAATGGTTTTAAATGAGGAGAGACTTTACCTGAAAGGGTAAATAAAACAAAACAAAACACACATCCGTGGCACTCTGCACATGTGTTTCGACACCACACAAAGCTGAAGAAGCATTTGTTGTCCCCTATTTTTGAAAATAGTTTAACTTGAATAGTGACATACGGCAGGATCAGCAGTCTTACCATACAGTCCTAGTGTGACAGGGTGTTTGGGCGATGGCTGACACCTGCTGTTTCTGTTGGGGTATTACTTTTAATCACTTTAAGCGAAAAGGCTGCATGTGAGATTTTTTCCATGGGTTTAGGAATGATAAAAACTAGGACCATTAACTAACAAAATATTTTTTTGTCTTACAGATGTGATCCGCAGGAGGCTGCGACTGGCCAAAAGGAGGCGCAAAAGAGGCAGAAAAAGGGAGTGTGTTTTACTGCCCAGCTCCTCCAGTTCAGAGGAATATCCATAGACTTGCTTCTGACTGGCATTTGATCTCTGAAGACTGTTTTATAGTTCGTAAGATAATGAACTTTTAAAATTTTAATAATATTTTGTACTTTAGTTTTTTGTTTTTTTTAATGCAGTTTGTTGCTGTTATAAGCAATGTAGTGGTATCATTTAATGGTACAGAATGTAAAGTGGCTGAACGTGTTTTTGTACATCAGTGTTTGCCAGCTGTTTTTGTTATAAATATGACAAGTGTAGTGAAGTTAATTCATAATTTCACTATAATTTGCCAGTGTTGTACTTATTTGAGATGTGTTTTTCACGTAACAGCATAAATGCAAAAAAAAAGAATGCCAGAGTACCTCGCTGGTCTGTACATAAGCATGTTGAGACACAGAGAGAATATGCAAACTCCACTTAGAAAGCCTGTCCGTGCCGGTAAAAAATTGTGAGTCATGCAAAGAAAGACAGAGTTACACAAAAGGCAATTAACTGTTTTATTATTTTATTACAAATGTACAGCTTATGAGTTTACATTACGATTCGACCTTGTAAGTCATTGTTTTCTCTACTTTATACATTATCTTCTGTTAAAAGAAAGCTCTCCCGACTCCCAAAGAGTTGAAACATGCCAGTAAAAACAGGCCACAATGCACTGCCAGTGGCTCGGCTTCGACTGGCGCTAAACGTCTTTTTTATTTGTGGAAAGGTTGGTCCGTTTGTTATTTATCGAGTGTCCCAAAAACTGTTAAACTCTGGAAAGTATGTGCTGAAATAGTGATAAAATCTTTTTGGACATTCACACACTTGAGGCACCATGAAGTGTCCATGACTTTCTGGGATGTGCGTTTTGAGACCTTCCATTTGAGATGAAAGCCAAGCCTAAATAAATGATCCTCAGGTTTTCTTAAAAGACACCCAATGTACTTAAAAATAATACTATTAAGGCTGTAACAATAATGAGAAATTTAGAAAAATGATATAATAAAACAGTCTTCTTTTAACATAAACAACTGCAGATCAACTAATGATTAAAGGATTAAGTCACTTTCATAAGAAGTTTAAGCTGAACATCCAAGAAAATTCTGCATTAAGAAAATAAATGCAGAAAAATCCAATATTTTAACCCATTTTAAGCAATTTATAATAAGTTACATCCCAATAATCTGAAGAAAATTGATGAAAATTCAACTTTTACCTAAATTTTGTCACATTAGTGCAAATAACCCATTTGTATGTTATTGGTCATAGTTTGCTGTTGTCATCGTATCAAAAAAAAAAAAAAAAGCTTAAACAGAGACGACTTAAGATAATAAAAAAAGCTTGTAGTGTTTTTGTTTTAAGTACATAAGGTGTCATGATTAAACCTGAAGTCTATTTGGCTCAACGAAATAGAAATAAATATCTCCCAAGTATAACCCTTATAGCTTAATATGACATGAAAATATATGCATTTGATATTCAACAAGAGGCTGTTTCTCCAACTCATTCTTTTGTAGTTTTTCAAATATTTTCAGTGGTCAAATTTAGTCAAAGAAATCTTGATAATCGTGTGCAAGACATTCAAATTCATCCGATACAATCTGAGCATCAGTCTCCCGTACAGTGGCACATCAGCAAAAGACGCTGGACAGTAAAGCATTTGGGTAAAAAGTTAAGCTTAAAGTCGTCTTTTCAAGTGTCGGTTCTTTAAATTATAATGCAGTTACAGCCAAAAAGAAGACAATCGAAGAAACAATGTGCGGCTTTTTAAGAGGAAGTAATTTGAAAGGCAAAAGGAAGATGACTGAAATCGAAGCCGAAAGACACATCTTAAAAACGAAAATATAATACGTTTATGATTTACAATAAGTATGATCATCAAGTTCTCTCAGCACAAAACAAAAACAGTTGAATTTGAAAAAAAAAATATTTGTTCCCAATGCTCTCACACACAGATTAGACCATTATTAGACTGAAATAATGCATCGACTGAGATAAAACTACTGTAAACAACCTGGTATTTTAGTGTTTGTCAACTTAAATACATCGGCCACATTGCCGGTCCTGTTTTACAATTATGACTCATAGTTGCACTCAAAATTATTCACCAATAATTTAGGGATTTACTTGAAGAAGATGGCAGAAATCATATCTTAGACGCAGTGTTTGTCAAACTGAAGTCAACACTGTCCTTCAGGTGCTAAAAGAGTTTCATTAAGAGAAAATTTTACTCTTAAATGTTCAAAAGTATTTGGCTTTCTGAGGGCCTATACAATCACTGTTCCAGGTCTAAATTAGAGCTGAACCAGGAATACACCATTGCAGCAATAGTTTTAACAAAAATGCACTTAAGGAAGTGCAAAAACATGAATAAAATGTACTTTAGATGAAGTAACGACAAGAACGGAGGCGTCTGTGTGCCATCAGAAGAAGCTTGTGTACCACAGTTTGAGAAACAGCTAGACTCCGATGGCAGATGTGACGCCTTCTTCGCACTAAAGTATTCAAATAAAACTTTGTGCATGTTCTTTAGGCACCTGGCTCGCCAAAACAAAATGCTGGTTTCTGCTGGCAATTTAAAGCCAAAGTCAATATGCTAAAAGTGCAAATTCAATCCCTTTTTTGGGGGCTGTAGTCGACTAAATAAAGTCTTGATCGATTGAAGACATGTCCATCGATAAGTCGAATACAAACGGGCTCTGAAAACAAATAACTATCACATGTATCTGCCCCAAACTACGCTGAAAAGTCTGCAACTGCACAGGAGTTCGTGCAAAAACAACACTTTATACAGAAAAGTACTTGGAAACTATGTATTTTTGAATAAAAGGGTACATTTAACTCCAAAATCTTCAGCAAACTCACTCCTTTTTGCTGTTTTCTCATAGAAATCCTCATCATCTAAATAAAATAGACCAATACAAATTTGGTCTACTAAATCACCATCAACAATTAATCGACTAAACAACTAAACGACCGCAGCCCGACAAATTATTCAAGGCATGCTGTACTCCTTTTGGTACTGTACTCATTTTAGACCTGGTTTAGACCTAGTTTAGACCAGACTGTACTCTGAGACAAATATTTTCTTATTTTTTGTTGCGTGAAATGTTCGAGAATCCCAGTTTTGAGCCAAGAACACAGTTTGAATTTTATCTGCATTTTTTGTACACTATTTCTACTTTGTGAGAATGTGTTTCTTCTTAGAGTCCAAACATTTCAGCAATTGGTTAAATCCACCTGTCACTCACTCAAAGCTTGACAAACACTGACCAATAGAAGGAGAAGGTGGGAACAAGTTGTTGTTAGATCCTAATTTTATCGTATCGTATCATTCTCGTTTAAAAATTAGAAGCCGTTTTAATTCACCAACTCTCCAAGTACGTGCATGTTTTGGTCTTAGTTACAAGATAGAAACATTTAGTAGTAGTTGCCTGTCACTGTAAACCACCATTTTCCCGATTTATTTGAATAATTTAGAGTACAAGAATAATCAAGATCAAACTCTAAAGCTCGTTTGCAACTACTTGGCACAGTAAAAGTGTTTGTGAGATGATTCCACTCGCTTTTTTAGCTAAATAATATAAAAAGACTGTCATAAGGTCAGTAAACTGGGCTTTTAGTGTGACCCAAAACTTGCCTTTTTGTTATATTTGGCAACTTTAACTCTTCATTGTAATTCAGCCATAAAAACAAACATAGGACCGTTTCACAGGTGAAGTCTGTAAATGAAAATCCCAGTATACGTCTCCTCCATCCACTAAACGAGACAATGAAATAAACATAGATAAACAGTTAAATCAAATAAACAATAAAATATCAATACAAAAACATAGGATAAACGATAACAATAATTATTCCAGTGTAAGTGTTTTGTAAGTCAGTAATGCTTGTCCTCCGAAGTGCAGACGTCACCAGATCTGCTTTGTATAAAAAAAGTAACAAAATAATAAAGAGAAATGAAAACATGCCGGATCATGCTGTGTTCCACCAGTAGAGGGCGCATTGGGGCGTGGTAGTTGTAGTGTGAAGCTGCAAGGTTTTCCCGAAGGAGGGCTCTTCTCGGAACTGAAGATATCCTGGTTTTGGGACGGTTTTGTGGCACAAAAGAGGGTGGCCCGGTGGAAGAGGTGCAGGGAGAGGGAAGTGTGTCAAGATCCGTCGCCTTTACGTCCCACTGACAACCATTTTTATCATAGAAAATGTCTTCCAAAATGCAGGAAGACAGAAAATAAATAGTGTTTCCAGTTCTCTGTGCGTCATTGTTGTGTTTCACTTTGGTGCGTCACAGTTTTATGGTTTCCAGTCGTCAAAATGGTCATCCCACAATCAGATCTTTCAACATTCGCGTTTTCTCTTTTGTAAAATAGCTTTGTAGTGGTTTTATTCTTTGCTTTTCTGACTTTCATGCATCTTTTACTTCGCAGCATCTTGACTCTTCCCCTCTCTCGCACCACAGTGTCCAAAAAAAATCCCTCTTTTCATCCACACATTCTTTATAGGTACGTTCCGCTCTCTGGACATGGTGTTTTTATTGTTTTTTCTCTCGAGTGGTGATGGTGACTAGTTGTTTGGCTGCCTTGGCGATGTCGTAAGCGCACTGGATGACCTGCTGCGTAAGGAGCTGGTAGTCCACAGCTGGGGCCCCGGGGTCCGTGGGGGCCGCTTTACGGCACTCCACCTGTAACCGTGACGCACTGGAGGCCAGCAGCCGCAGCGAGCAGTGCACCGCGTCCAGAGCCGGGCGCTACAGGGAGGGACGGGAGATTGGATAGAGAAAGAAGACAATATGTAAACATAAAGTTGTTCTGGACAGGTGAGTTTATTGTTTAGGATCGTGAGCGGAGTGAAATGGGGGAGACCGGGGAGAGACATTCAGCAAATTGTCTGAACAAGCAATTGATCTCTTCAGATGGCATAGACCCTAGCTGATATTGACTATAAGCAGATTTTTAAAAAAGATTTGTGATTCTGCAATGCTGCAACATTTCTGCAAGTGCGCTCTTATTTTACTTTTTTTGTAATTGTGTCTATTCATTTCAACTATTATACATTATTTATATTGTGATTGGCCTTTGAACATCCTCGAGTATCATTACTTAGACTTTCTAATGATTTAGAAATAAAAATGATGTTTTTACGCCAGATTACTAAGATTTGGCTCCATCTACTGGTGACAGAGGGAATTACATATGTTTTAAATACACTGCTTTGTAACGCTAGACGTGTTATCAATTTATCTTAATTCTTTGGGGTCATTGGTTAACAGTTAGGGGTTTACGGTCAGTCATTTGTATCATAAGAGCAACAAATTTGAGAATGAAAGACACTACTTTTTTACGAATAACTAATATAAGGAAAGCTAGCAAAAATAGGTGAGAGGATATTTCACAAAACAAACAAGGTTTAAACGTTAGCTTTTGGGCAGGCTAACAACGAATATAATGTTTTTACGCGAGTAATTTAGCTTTGGCTCCATCTACTGGTGGCAGAGGGAATTATCGTTTTAAATATCGCTTCTCACGCTAGCTGTAGCTAGCTGTAACAATCGTGATTTGATGGCAGAAATGTTCAAAGTTTGACTAGGATTTTCTAACCAGGATTCATCAAACTAGTGCGAATGCAGCTAAATGCAACTCCAGGTGAGTTTCAGATGACAGAACAATGTTAGAACATGGTAAAAAGCGCAAAAAAAAAACAATACGCCAATTTTGCATAATAATTATCCTTCAATGTACCCAATGTACAATAACACAGAAGAAATTAAGATATAGCAATGTACAACAACTCACCCTTTTGTAAAAAGATAACCTTGCACTCTACTTTATTACTCCTTATCCCTCATTTTGAATAAAGTCTTAGAACATTTAGATACATTTTTATTTACTTTAATTCTAATGTAGTTTTACATATACTTTTTACATTTTTACAATTTGAAACCGCTTGCCATCTTTCCTACTTTAACCTTTATATTATTATGTTTTTTTTAATCTCTTAATAATATCTTTAAGGATATCTCTTAATATCTTAATCATACTCTTTTTAATCTCATAATATATTATAATGTGGGAGCTTCTGTGTACAGGTATTTTTCCCTGTGGATCAATAAAGTTTAAGTTTTTTATGAACATAATTTGTTCATAATTTAATATCTTCAAGATCTAGTCAAGAAATGTATTTATAAATCAAAAGAATTAGAGGGTATGAGTAGTTGTAGATAAAAGGGTTGAGGTTCCTCTTTCTAAAAAATGCTGCAATTACAACAGAATTGGTCACAGCTCAAATATTACCAGGTTAAGACTTTTTAAAGAAACATAAGTAGATCTTACCTTGGGGAAAAGGGAGGCCATCTCTGTGACTGCAGAGTGGATCTTCTCTGAACATGGAACAAAGCTAAAAGCAAACAACAAGTACAGTCAGAACATGGAGATATCAAACCATCACCGTTTATTTCTTATTTTATTACAAATGATTGACAACAAATGGTGCTGGTGCAAAAGTAATATTAGGTGGTTGTACCCGTTACTCTGCTTCTCACCTGTCATGTTTGAACTCCTGCGCGGCCCTCAGCAGTTCCTGGATGTTTTTGGTCACCTGTTCAGTTTTCAGAATGACGTCTTCTGTGCAGGGAAGCGTGGGGTCCGGCTCTCCCAGCTCTCCCCCTCCGTCCTCTGACTCCCCGCGGCCCTCCTCTTCACTGCTGCGGCCCATGCTGCAAACAGGGCACATTCAATCGATCGGAGATATTTTGTTATGTTTTATAGTGAAACAATGTTTGTGAAACCAACCTTAGCGAAACGTCGTAGGTTTGCGTATTGTCATAGTCGCTATCTGTACCGCTGCCATGTTTCTCTGATTTAGGCACCTATGAAAGAGAAGAACAAATATAAACACAGTTCATGTATTATTTTACACCACATTAGTTGGCATATCATTGAGTCAGACTGAGACAGGGCTCACCATGTATCGGCCCATCTCTGTAGTGCTGGACAGATGCTGGCCTCCATAAGACACTGGTCCACCTGTGCTGCCCTTCCTCATCTGCAACAGTGAAACAGGGACGAGACAGAGGGAAGTGAAGTATGAACCAAGACAAAGATTAATGAAGGGAAAGGCCAGAGAGAAGGAACATCCTCTTCAAGGAACCAGCAGCTAGACCAAAGCAGTCTGTTCAAACACGGCATCAAGTCTCCATGCCTCTACTCGGTCTCTACCCATTTAAACAGCATTTAAAGAGCATTTAAGCAGCAGACTACACTAGCTAAGGCTGTATCGTTTCACATCAACACTAATGTTGATTCAATGTTTGCCAACGAAGCACAAGTGATGGACAGACACACTGCTAGATACAAAAATGAAATGAAAACAATGGCAGACAGATGCTTACATCCAGAGGATGCACGGCGGAGCTGCAGAGCAAAGGACAACGGTGAGAAGGCAGAGAGAGAAACAGGTAAAAGTTTGAGAAAAGATACGACGTGGAGTGGAGCTCCTCATGGAGTCCATGAGGTGTGCACATGTACGGCTGCTCTGTGTGTGTTTACACAAGTGACACCCTTCTGTATAATGTCAATCTTTGAGTGTAACATTCACTTAAAAGGTCAAAGGTAGAGCTAGAGGAGAATCAGAACTGTTGCCAGGCAACAGACCAGCCCTCTTTCTCCTTCGGGTTCCAGCTGTGCATCGTCAGTTTGAGACATTTAGGAAACTTATGTATTTGTACTTGTCATGTACATTGTATTCATGTCTACTGTACGCATTTATCGTGACGTACAGAACGTACTACGTTTATTGATCATTTTGTGACGAAGATAAAACGCACAACTGGAGCTTTACAAAGAAAGATGGCCCCCAGAGGTTTGGAGGAGAAAACATTCATCTGCAGAGCTGCTCAAAGCAGGAGGTAAACACGACTCTGGGGTCTGACTTACACTGGACGTGTGGAGGGGCTGCAGGCGCGCTGACAGGGAGTCCAGGGCTGGGGGGCCGTGGGCAGTGGGCCCCGGAGCGGCCCCGGGCTCGTACATGGACACGGCCTGTCTGTCCCGTCGGTGGTGAGAGTGAAGGGCCCCGGAGGAGGACAGGGACAGCCCCTGGGGGTCTGTGCTTGGACCAAACACACTGAGAGCTGCCCCTGCTCCAGAGCGCCCCCCACTGCCCGTCCAGTGCCCACCTCCGCCAGGTCCACCAGGACCCTGCCCGCTCGACCCCCCAGCCTGCTGGCCCCCCCGCAGTGAGCTGTTCTCTGTCTGCATCCGCGTGATCTACAGGAGAGGAGGGTGAGGACGGAGGGTGAGGGAGGGACATGGGGAGGTCATCTGAGGTCAAACACAAGCATCAAAACTTCACACTTAACACTCAACAACAATTATATGAACTGCACTTTCACTTTTACAATCAGTTTTCACCACTTTTGATCGCTCTTAGACCTCAACGAATGAGGCCGAGGCATCCAGCAGCACATTTGAATACCTTTAATCACAGTGAAAACTGGAGTAAAAGCAACGATTGATATTCCGTTTTGTTGAGTGTAGTTAACACAACAAACTGGGGAGGAGGACACTCAGTGGGGTTCAAGTCCAGGCTGAGACAGTCAAAAAGGGAAAGGGAGGGCTAAACAGTATGTGATAACATTACATCTTTTTTGATTGTCATTGGGTGAATGGATGGACACAGCTCAGTTAGTTGTGTCTGCTGGTTGTGTATTCCTGTCTGTAATCTGTGCTTCTAAACTAAATTGCAGCCAAAACATAAAATAATGAATGGAAAATAATAAAATGAAAACAATGACTGAATGAGGACAACTAACACTCAGTGGAGTAGAAACAGATGAAAACATTAACAAATAAAAACCTACAATCTAGAATACTCTTATCATTGATAAGATTTAGCAAAAACACATTACACGGTGCATCTATGTTGGTGCCCGGACAGTCCCTCGTCGCTTGTGTCAGA
Organism: Rhinogobius similis; assembly: GCA_019453435.1. Taxonomy (NCBI): domain Eukaryota; kingdom Metazoa; phylum Chordata; class Actinopteri; order Gobiiformes; family Gobiidae; genus Rhinogobius; species Rhinogobius similis. Next base: position 24,236,784 of record CM033625.1, read on the forward strand.
CCTACCTCTTTCTGCAGTCTGCGGAGCTCCTCGCTCAGGTTGTTGTTGACTTTCATGAGCTGCTGCACTTTGGCTTCAGACGAGGCAAGGGCTTTCTTCACCTCCAGGTACTCCTGCAACGTGATGGGCCCGTCTGAAAAGTCTGACGAGTCCATACTCTGCACAGACAGATACAGAGGGACCAAAGCCACATGGGTATCATTAACAGTTCAAAGTCTTCAACGTCTCCAGTTTTATGATATTTCAGTTAGATAAAGATTTTTTTTTTTTTAAATAGATTTCTTCTTTTTATTTTGCTTCTTTTTGCTTGTTTTTGTGTGGGCTGTCACACCAAAACAAAATAATCAGTACATTACTATTCAGATCACAGCAGTTCAGCGCTCAAACCCTCCTCATTTGCACAAAGATGATGATGGACACAAATGCCGTGAACAGAGATGTGGCTGTCAATCTATGCAAAGTGCCTCAAAGACCAGCATTAAAAACACAGTCAAACTTACAAATTCATACACTGGAAGGAAGTTGTAACTAAGTGAATTGTCCAGTGATTAGTGTTGTCACGATACAACAATTTCAAACTCGATTTGATACTAAGAAGTATACCAGATTCTTAATACTACAACGTTACAAATGCTCTTTTTTCAGATTAAGGTTTCAGACAATAGACTGACATTTTCACTAAACAATAGAACTTTCTTTATCAAATATTGTGGTCTTATACAAGTTCTGATAAGGCTGAATTCCAAAACGGTTCACAAAAGGTCAAACTTTTTCCTGTAAAAGCGTTTTGTTTTTTTTTTGTATCAGAACTTGCTTAAATTAGTAGCTAGTTTGGACATTTTTAGTATCAATTAGTATCTGATTTTCAATACTTGACAACAGGGACAGCAATGTATGTAGCAGAGACCAAACCTATGAGCTACAATCGACACACTCTTTAAGCAGATACCATAACATACAAAATAGACAGAAATGTATTTGAATCTAGTAATCATGTAGACAGCAAAAACTACATCTAGCCTAGCTTAAAATGACTTGAATTTAGAATGTTTATCTGGATTTGAGAAGTTCTGACTCAATAAGATTTAATAATGGTTTCACAGTAGATCTGACTGATCATGCGATAATTTATCTTAAAATAAGAAAATATACTTGCTACTGGGAAAGTAAAATGATCTTAACCCACTGGCAGATCATTTTATTAATATCCTGAAATCAAGACATTTAACTCATCCAGAAATATTTTTTGGTGGTGTACAACCAAATTCAAAACAAAACAAAAAATCATAGGAGCTCATTAGTGTTACAAAGGATGTCTTGAGTACTGCCCCCTTGTGGCTTGATAAAATGTCTTCAAGATAAAATTGCAATAAAACTGTGGCTCAGCATTTATCTTGTTTTTGCACGAGTGGGTTACATGGAGTTCAGAGGAGCAGAGGAAGTGTGCTGCTGATGCCAGTGCAGCGCTGGATCCACACAGACACTGAACTTCAGAGTCCACACAAACTTCCTGTGACCCGGAGCACGCGGCAGAAGTCCTCCCACAAACCAACGCAACAATAACAACCAGCACAGAGCCCCTCCAGACTCATAAAACCAGGACTACTACATACACCCAGTTTTATTATAGAGCAGGGCTATTCAACTTAAGGCCCGGCCAAATCTGGCCCTCCAAGGGAAACGATCCGGCCCTTAACCCATCTCCAAAATATATAGAAAATATTTTATCTGCTGTGAATGGTTTAGACCTGGCTAAGACCTGATTTATTTCTGGTTTAGTGCTGGTTTAAAACTTGTTTAGTCCTGGCTTAGCCCTGGTTTTGCCCTGGTTTAGTCTGGTGGTTTAGCCCTGGTGGTTTAGTCCTGGTTTAGCCCTGGTGGTTTAGTCCTGGTGGTTTAGCCCTGGTGGTTTAGCCCTGGTGGTTTAGTCCTGGTTTAGTCCTGGTTTAGCCCTGGTGGTTTAATCCTGGTTTAGTCCTGGTTTAGCCCTGGTAGTTTAGCCCTGGTGGTTTAGTCCTGGTTTAGTCCTGCAGATGATGTCAAAGCCTTTAGTATTATATTTCGTATTTCAAAAGTGTTGGCATGTTTCTGGCCCCGAGGACAAAACCATTTGAATAATCTGGCCCTCGGTGAAATACATCTGAATAGCCCTGTTGTGGAGGACATGTCTGTATGCTTCTTTGTTTGCTGTAAACTTTGAGTACAATGCTGTTTTCCTATGTTCAAATCTCCAAGCGCCTCGTGTGGCAACTCAAACTTAAACAGTAAAATCAAAATATTAATCTGGCGATATACGTCTTACTGGGAGAAGCAACAAACAAATTTACAGACTGTCTGGAAATTACAAGCACTGCTTTCAATAGGTCAGTTTAAATCTATGCTGAAAACTGTTTTTAGGGAACTTTTTTATGTTATTGTCTAAATGTGACTGATGTATGCTCCCGTCTTGGTCAGGACCCCCATATAAAAGAGATTAGTAATCAGAATGGAACTTTCCTGGTTAAATAAAGGTTAAAAAAATAGTAATAATAAATACCACATATATCAGTGAAATTCAATAATTTCCTTTCATTCACAATGGCCAGACTCTAGAAAATCCCTCTTCTCTAGTGTGACGAGCTTTGGGAAAATCAAACTTTCTGAATGAAAAAGTAAAGTTGATATTTACGTTTTGGAGTACAGATTTATTCTTAGTTCTAACAATTCTTTTCTGACCAGGTTTAATCAACATGACTATCAATTAACAAACTAATCTTGACATCCCCCTACAATGATCCCAGCTTTATGGACAACACACTGTATATTATAAAGGTATAGCCTTGACACAACTTTTGAAATACTTGATTAATGTTTTCTGTCTACAGCAGCCTTCTCTCATCTGCCTCTTCTTCCCTTCCTCAGCTCACTCCTCTCACTCTTTGAACAATGGCCTCCAAACACAGGCCCAGAATAGCTGGTGATGTCACTGAGGAGCTATGCTGCAGCCCTTCTTATGGCCACTCCCTGCAAAGCATGCTGGGACAGGCAGTCCCAAGGAGGGGGAAAGACGTCAAGGCAATCCAGAAGTGGAGAGTTTCACTGTCTATATTAAAGCTGCAAGATTAATCGCAATCTAATCAAAACCTCAATTTGAATGGACACATTTAATTCAAATCGTAAAGGGTGGAAATTTTGAAGTTTACCATAATTTCCACCACAAACATCAAAATATCTTGTCTTATTCTGCATTAAAAAACTCCTAACCTGTTAGTTTAGATCTATACAAACATCTTCATGTGGTTCCTTCATTAGTTTGTCAGTTGATTTTTGTCAGCCTTTTTTAATGTAATCATCTTGTCAATTCTCCTGGACATATTTAAAAAATAAACTTTTGATGTGTAATGATTCCCCGATACAAAGCTCAGATATTTTTTTCTAAACTGCCTTAGTCTCTGTTTGTCCTCAGCATCAGATGTGTCTTTTAAAGAGAATAATTTCTAGTTAGTTTAAATAATTACATACACACTATTGTATTTTATTGTAGAGAAATGCATTTACTAATTCATTTCACAAAAGTTACACAATTGAGAAAGATTTGTGAGGGATTTAAAAAATATTGGTCTCCATCTGCAAATATTTGTCTATCAACCACAAAGGCAAGGCAAATATTGTTCTGGTACTGACATATTGGACGACCCCAGATAGAAACGGCGTTACCTTTGCGCGGTTGCTGCGTTGCGTGTTGTTGTTGTTTTGTGCTGTCAGCTCACTGTCGGAGTCTTCGTCTGAGGCTACGCTGTCGTAGTCGTGCTGGTCGTCGTCGATGCCCAGGTCCAGAGGGTCTGACAAAGAGAGACTGTGATGAGCAAAATACTGTCTGTTTGAAGCGGCGGAGATGTCTCGAACTGTCACCAAATCCAATTGTGATCAACATAAAATGGATCAACACAGTGTACAGTTGTGTGACGATATAAAAGTATGAAATGTGCAATGTTAAATGTTGCCATGACCTGCAATATGCTTCCCACAGGTTTGTTTTGTATTTTGTAGTTTTTCCTTGTCGAGAAGGAGAGTCTAAGGACAGGAGATGCTCTGGTACAGTTTTACTTTTGCTTATTTCCTGTTGGTTGTCGGTTAATTTGCTCCTCTATTATTGACCAATTACATGATTTATTGTTTGATTTTCTAACTTTCTGTGGGTAAAATCAACAACTTTGTGAGGTCCTGCGAGGTGACTGCTGCTGTGATTCTACAAAAATAACTTTTATTGAATTTATGATACAACAAATGTTTCCTCAATGTTTGTTCACCAGAATAAAACAGAGACTAAAGAAGGCAAATGCCAGATTAGAAAAAATTCAAATCTGAGTCATTTTTACAATATTATCTTGGCCATTAAAATTGCTGTGTATCTTGTTACAATACAAATTCAATACCACATATGAGGTTAGGGGTGGGCAATATTGACAAAAATTGAATATCTCATTTTTTGGAGTATACCAAGTCCAACAGATACGGATTTCAATTCTACAGAAATGTGTTAAAACATGTCTTTAAATTTATTAGTTGAGGTTTAATTATGTGACAAATGTGAAATGTCAGCAAAATTAATCACAAAAATGTAGAAATATCACTTTAACCCCGTATATCACTTTAACCCCGTATTTCTAACATTGATTTTTTCAGCTTTTGTAGCATTTTTTACTTGAAAAGATATTCTTGATATTCAAATTTTGCATATCTTCAAAACAACATTATATTATACACTGTATTATGTACATTTCTATACAGTGCCCACCCTTGTATGAGGTAACCCTGACATATGTTGTTTTCTGGATCTGACATTTACAACATGTACTGAGTTTTATGAGGTTTTAAGTCTCATCCTTCTCCGCTATTTCTTTCCCACTCTCTCAGCATCTATCCCTCTGTATTTTTTCCCCTCCATCTCTCCTTCTTTCCCCTCCTTCGATCTCTTTTTCTATCCCTCCCTCCTTCCTTCCTTCCGTGCTGCTCACCGGTGGGGCTGCTGAGACCTTTTCCCTGCTGTCTCCTCTTTGCGTCACTCAGGATGTCGATGATGAGCGTCGCAAACTCTCGGGCATTGAACCGAGCCAGCTTCTGTCGGCCCTGTGAGAGAGAAAGGGACGTGCAAGCCAAGTTTAGATCCTTAGACGTCCGATATTACCTCGCAAAAGTAGCACAGCCTCTTAACCAGAGTTTTGTCGTATGCAAAAGCCATTTAAGCCCACACTGAGAGCGGTTTGGTGCCTTTGAGGCGACTGTGGTCAGTGGAAAAACCCGGTCAGAGGAACAAAACACTAGTCTAATGTGAATGTAGCCTCATAAATACTACAATTACATAAGCACGAGAGCGTGAAGGAAAATGTAAACTTGAACTATAACACAAAGCACGATTTCATTCACAAGAAACAACTTATTGCCCAGATATCTTCACCAGACTTATTCTGATAATTTCAAGTGCTCAAACCACCGCCTTTAATCGATATATTAACTTTTTCACATGCAGACATTGTGTTAGCTGTTTATTAACTGCTTCCTCCCTTTTTAATCAAGTGCCATCTGCTGTTGGAAAAGCTCAAAACACAACTAAAATGAGAAAAAGCTGCTACAGTCTGATAACAAATATAAAACTCTACAACTCTACTAAAAAATGTAATTTGTACCTGACATCTAAAAAAGAAAACCAAGTAAACAACAGGAACACTGCAGCTACTTCCATTGAATCCACAACGCTCACATTTATCACTGATACAGACTTTCACACACAGTTGAACTCATTACACTTCTCTCCTTAAAAAAGATGTTTCAAATGTTGAGGAAATTAATTGGTGTGAGGCAGCTGAAGTGTCCTTTATCTCCAACGGTTACAAGCTAGCTAAGTTCAGCACGGTCGGAGCAACAAGAGAGAAACTACTTTCTTTCTACAGTTAACTTGAGCGAAATAACAGCTTTGCAGAAAAAAAATTAGGTAGACACTAATTTTTCCATTGCAAAGACAACACACAAAAATAAATATTGAGTCAAAAAATATATTGTTCCATCCATCTTTTCATTTTCTTGTCTATTTAAATTTCTATTTCATTTTCATATAATGTTATCTCAATTTGATTCTATTCAATTAAATTCTATTCAATTCTATTCTAGTCTATTCTATTCTATTCTACTCTATTGGAATATAGCAATTTCATTGGACGAAACAGAAGCATTGTTTCAAGTGATTTCAAACACCTGTCTATGGGAGGTGTTGTGTCCATATTGAATGAGAAGTGGATATCGTTATTAGGATAGGCCTATCCAGAATCACATTTTCCAATCCAATTAGACTTACAGGGGAATTTTTTTTTATTTTTATATATAAAGTCTGAAAGCTTGCTGTAAGGGTTAATCAGCTCGTGCTAACTAAAGACTACAAGAACTTTATTTAAATCGGTTTCTGAATCTTTACAAACGTTTGGCCAGACACTAAGTTTTCAAATGTGTTTTTTGGACTGAAAATGAGTGTTACCACAAAGCTGGTTTGTCTCCATCATGCATTTAAACTCTTGATAAGTCTATCAAAACATGAATGGGAATTTTCCTTTTGGACATCGGCAGGCTTCTAAGTGGGTGGGACTATTGTGCTCCATACATAAACAGTTAACATCACAACTCTAAAGTTAGCAGTTAATTGTCAAATTAAGAAGAGCAATGGTGATAACAACTACTTCTTTTACTCTTTGTACTTAATCATGATAATAGACACAGAAATACTACAATGTTCTACTGTTATTTTATTTTTTTTCAATGATCCCCAATGCACCTTTTCGACTAACTCTTTAACAAACGGCACCATTTCATTCACAAGAACCTACGGCGAAGAGTTAAAGGTCTGCTCTACCATAAATAGGCAGCAGAAGTCGACCACAGCGGACCGTCCAATCAGGGAAAAGTAAACGTAGCCACATGTACATTTTTCCCGTTAGTCTCTGTCAAACAGTAACCGCTTACACTGTCGAGCTCCACAGCTGGAAAGAACACATTCAAGACACGACTTTGTGCGCCCGGGATAAACAGAGGAGCGAGGCAGACGCACACAGACGGGTTACAACTTTCCTGTCTTGAAATAACTCTAACCACAGCTCTATTCATAGTAACACAGCCACTTTAAACCTTGTGGACTTGTACTTTTTGCTTTAATTGTGTACCAAATTGCGTCTCTGACAAGTGAAAACCTGCTTTGTTTCTTCAGGAGACTTACCTGGTTGCGTGTGGCAGAGTACTCGGGGTTGACTGGTAAAAATGGCACTGCGCTGCGTTCTGTTACCAAAGTGCTGTGGTTTTGGGTGGTGAGCCAAACTACACAAGAAAACAAACAAAAACAGAAAAATGTGTGAGGATAAAAGTAGACAAAAGCGTTCATTCATAACAATATCACAAGAAATGTATAATGAATGAAAACAGTCTTTAAAAAGAAGTATCTGTTAACTAGTGTGGATAAAAAGTTAGTATTTTCTAACTTGTTCAGACAGACCTTACCTGTGGTGCTTCTGTCAATGAGAACTATTTCAAAACTTGTAACAGAACAGCAGCAAAGGAAAAAGACCCAAATAAAGCAAGAGAGAGAGATTCAAGGAGGAGGAGAGAAGAGAAAGCGAGAGCATTTGAGGCACTTCCTCCCCGTCTTTCCTCCCTCCTCCCTCCATCCCGTACTCTTCTCTGAACTCTAAACCGCGGCTGCCTTTTTTAGTAAGTCTTGTGGAGTCGCAGAGCTTTTATGGAAGCGCCTCTTCAGCTCGGAGGAGAAATGAGGTTTACCTGCATCGTTTTCTCTGCGGTCGACCTCGTCATACACGTCCATGGCCAACTCCTCAAAGAGACGGTTGTTAAGCTGCCAAAACAGAGGAAAAAAAACACTTTAACAATGTCTTTTATACTTAATCTTAAATGAATGGTTGTGGTGGATTGCAAGCTTTCTAAACAGCATTGTGACTGGATTTGCGATTTTAGTTTTAATAATAGGATTCGCAACCAGGAAAATTGACAAAAAGACTGAAATTGGCTTAAGAACTGCCAAAACTAAAATAACGTTTGTTCAGAGCTAAACTACAGGTTCAGCAGTTTGTATGCAGAGTAAAGCAGGATATTTTGTTGTTTGTTGAGTAAATTATGGACTTCAAAAATTGCTGCTTTTGCGATTTGTGCCCATTTAACTGTTTTATTGTATGTTATGGTTTATTTTCTTTCTTTATTCTATTGTTTGTTCACCGTCTGCTTTTACTGCCTCGTCTGTATTTGTTTCTTTACTATAAACTATTTTATTATTTTATTGTGTGTACTGTACGATGAGCGTGCAGCACTTTGTAAACCTTGTTTTTAGGAAGTGCTTTATAAATTAAGATTTAAAAGATCATATATTATAATGTACAGACCAAAAGAAATAAAAGAACATCTCAACAACAATTATTTTTCGAATTGTAATGTTTTGTTTGGTTGTTTTTGTTCAGTTTACTCTAATCTTTATCATAATTTACTGTTCTTTATGATAATTCTGTGATAGTACAACTACTTATATTGGTTAATTTGTTTACTTATCATCAAACTGATTGACTGTTTTTTCAGATGCAATATAAGCAGTAGAACTCAACATTGTCTCGGTGACATGACCGGGAAATCCACTGATAACGCTAAATTATTTGGAACAGCATGAGTAGTTTTCTTACCGCTTGAAGCTTCTTTTTGGCAGCCTTGGCCAGTTCTGAGAGGTCCAAGCTGCAAGACAAAAATAAAATCTGTCAGATGTGTCCCACGGGAGCCAGTGAAAGAGAATGAGAAGGTCAGGTGGGGTTTAGGACAGAGAGCAGACACTGGCTACAGGGAGAAATCAAGCAAGTTACTTTGGGCAAAGTTGGTTAGCGAGGGAATAAACAACACTTTCTTTGGATTTATACTGTACAAACTGGTAGTAAAGTATTAAAACACAGGTTAGAGAGGCTCAGAGTAATGCTGAGTCCTCATTTAGAATTAGTCTAGTCATGGTTTTGTTGTGTTTTAGTAGTTTTTGAAGGAAAGACACGCACATCCAAGTCTTAGTAGCGTGACTACAAAAAATATATTTCACATGGGTAAATTAAGATCATTGTATTATAAGATTATACGATAACTAGCCGTGCAAACTTTTTCCTTCTGTTGTCCATTTGTTCTATTTCAGACCTGGGTTAGAGACTTCAATTTTGATACTGATTTCAATACTACACAGATTATTTTCTTTTAAACCAAATTTAATGCATTTTACAAGATAAAATAATAGTACTTTCTTCATTATTACATGGCTTTTGTCTTGTATTCATTCTCATACAGATAGACCATTCTAAACCTATTCAGGGAAAGTAACATTTTGCTGTGTTTGTTTGAGATTTTTGTTTTCAGTATCAATATTTTCAAATGACTAACTAGTTTCAACATGTTTTAGTATCGATTAATATCTGGCCATCAATACTTTTGACAAATCTGGTGCTCCTCTAAAAACCAAATATAATGCAGTAAGTATTGGCAGAGTTTCTTCACTAACAAAGATCAGTAATGCCCCAGAGAGTTAAATGACACGGCGATTGAACAAACATTCATTTACACATTTACAGCTGTTATGTTCACAAGTTGTATTCAAGAGTAGTCACGGATATTTACATAAATGAATACATCTCATACTAAACTAATTTTAGATACACAAAATTAAAGTAAAGGCTATTTATTGCTTTTGTTTCCTGTACATAAATGTCTGGTTGGATTGTATATTTATTGAAAAAGGATAAGACACAATATAGTAATAAAAGATGTGGGCATTTTGTACTCTTTTCAGACCATAAAGTCCCATACGGCAACCTTTTTCATAAAATTAAACAGTACTTTATTAGTTATTTCTGTACTGAAAATCAATATTTTTCTCAAGAGCGATAACACCTCAAGTTGCATAGAAGATTTATTGCTAAATGGAACAAAAATCAATATCGTAATAATAAAAAGTAGGTGCTGTTAGGTTAAAAAAACGGGAGGGAAGTATCAAGGAAAGTGAAGATACCTCTGAGTTGGACACTTAGGGCGAGCTCTGGTCCACCAAGCGCAGCAAAATGGAGAGAACAGAAACTCAGTGAGAAAAAAAATAGGAGAGGAACAGGGAAAGGAAAAGCCACAACAAATCCACCTTCAATTGTTATTCTTAAGCAGTATCATTTCCCAGAGTTAAAAGACATGCGAGTGGAGTTAGATGACAGGCCCAGATGTGCAAACAACCTGTGTGAGATACTGTCATTTGGGTCATTTAAATGCATTACACCGTCTTCTCAAGTTCTCACAGGCGGAGCTATGAAAATCTCAAAAGAGCTGAGCCAAGTAAAGCTGAGTGTGATTTATTCGAGTCTGTCTGTGCAGTTTTCCAACTTTTACTTAAAGTTTGCATCTAAATATTCAGAACGCCAGGAACTTAAAGTGTGTATGATGGGTTTTTATGATTTCCTAGTTTTGACTTTTTTTGATGGGATAATACCAGTTGTAAATATAAGGTTTACAATGATCAAGTAATAGTTTGTGAAGAGAAATGTAATATGTTGAAAATGACAGGAAGTAGAGCGGAGATCTGAAACATGATGCCATCACACTATGGAGATTCCACTCAAAACTCCCTTGAAACACATTTTGCTGATCCTTTAAACATTAATTCAACAAAATAAAGCTGCTCTATTTTTTTTTTTTTTTTTTTTTTGATAAATCATAATTTCTGTGACAGTAGAGAAGTTTTGGCCCAGTGTAAAAGAGGGTTGCTAGGTAACAGCTTCAGAATTTCTCTAGTGTGATGATTTACAACCAGGAAGTAAAAATTTAAATCTTAGTGAGTAGTTCAACCTGTCAGAGGGATCATCATATTTAAGATAAAAAAAAAAACTTACTTGGCAACCAAGCGAAAACTCCTCTAAAGCCACAGAAATTATTTTGACAAATACAAATATATGAGAGCTTTGTTTTGTTGAAATCATGTTTAAAGGATCAGAAAGATGTGTTTGTTGTGTGTAAATTGTTCCAAACAATGAATGAAAACATGATCATCATGTTTTGGAACTCTGCTAAACTTCCTGTCATTTTCAACATGTTTTTCAACTTTTCCTTCACAAACTTGTACCTGATTGGTGTAAAAATATAATTTATATTTACAACAGGTATTATCCCACCAAAAAGTCAAAAGTAGGAAATTATAAAAACCTGTCAAACCTGGCACTTTAAACACCTGATGAGTTGTGCTAATAAACTACAAACATTATTCCTATTATGTTATGATAGTACAATCTACAGTGATTAAGATTTTAAAGGAATTAAGTCTTGTGTGCTTTTTAGGGGGATATATTTTGCTGACACCCTATGGTCAAAGAACTAAACTGCAATTAAGGATCCGTCCTTTAACATGTGTGGGTCGAGAAAGAGCTGAATTAGGTCAACACAGTACGGAAAAGTTACACACAAAGCAATTCATGCACCAACCATGCAATTCAAAAATTCTAAATATTACAACTTTTTACCTGTCTGCCATTTGGGGAATGATATAATGGCCGTTTTTGTGGTCTACGACAGAAAGACAAAGTTTATTCAGAGAGAGCGCTGGTTATGACTTTGTGAAAGGAAAGCGGTGGTTGAAGGAGACTCACCTGGACGCCGGCCGCACAGGTAAAAGGCTAACCTGTCCGTCAGCTCATACTGGCACTCCACCAGACGCTCTGCCAAGTCTATGTTGCCCGCTTGCCTAAAAATAAGCATATTTATTGTAATATGTTATTGTTAATACAGGATAATTTGGACACAGACAATCATTGTACCATTTCTGTTATAGCCAAAAGATAGAGCTACACAATAATGGAAAAACTATTATTTTAGACAAATATTAATGTACTGTCAAATGTTAATCAGTAGAGGCAGTATTTCATTACATATTGTCATCTGTGGGTAATAATTTGTGATGTGAGGAGTATAAAAAATAACAATTTTGTTATGTAATGGTAATCATGATTAAAATGTAAGTATTTGCACAGTTAACAAGTTAAACAAATGTAAGGAAACATGTTTGAAAAATTGTATGTCCATAAATAATTTGTTTCTGCTTATTTGATCAGCCAAATCATTAGTTTCCTATGATTTAATTGTACATGAATGTGCTATACGCTTTATACCAGATGCCCTTCCTGATACAACTTCGTAATTAGACCCCATTAGCCTGAGATTAAATGTGTTTTATTTTAAATTGACTACTTAAAAGAAGCTACATAATAAATTGCCTTTGCTGTATATTTTGTTGCACTTTTCTTATTATATTTTTCCCTTTTTAAAGTAAAGGTGCACTATGTAACTTTTGCGTTGGAGGATACACCACCTGCTTTTCTCCAAGGACATGGGATTGCTTTACTTGTAATGTTTCACGGTATGGCATTAAACGTCTTTATTCAATTACAGGTGTCTTTACTGCTAAAAAAACAGACATTCTTACTGTAATTCTTGACCTGTAACTTGGCCTGCTGGTGTTACCTGCTTGTCTCCATGGATATAAATAAGTTGTATTTATATTTATTTATTCATTCATTCATTTTATTTCATTCTTGACATATAAAAAGAAATATATTTAGTTGAACATGGTAAAAATGAACGAAAGGAGCAGAAAAATAGCAAGCTCAGGATATCTGCCCCCTTTTTCAACTTACTTAACACTGATGGTTTAAGAAGTTTAATACGATACTGTGGAACATTCCATGTAAAGCAATAGCATCTCCATGGAGACAATCAAGTGGCGAACCCTTGACCAGAAAAGTTAATAATGATCTTAAACTTAAATTTTCTTTAATAATTAGTAGCTTTTTACCCAGTTCAGTTAACATTTTTGTACTTAATGTCTCCAAATTCGTCGCAGTTAAAGATGTGACGAGTACCTTGCGTAGTCCATCGGCGTGCGTCCGTTGATGTCAGGAGCTCCCGGGTCCGCGCCGTAAACCACCAGCAGCTCGGCTTGGAGGATTTGGCCCGCTTTAGCTGCGACATGGAGGGGGGTGGTGCCTTTTTCCTGCAGGGTCAAACACTCACACGTCACACAATGGTCCCTGACAGAGAGGGCGGCCTGAACACTTTGGTTAATACAACAGTTTGAAGTGACTAGGTAAGCGTTTTTAATGTTTGTTTGTTTTAGCACTGACCGGATGAAAGAAGTTGGCCTGGGCACCGAGGGATAAGAGCCGGAGACACGTTTCCAAACTGCCTGTTCGCACGCTGGAGTGAAGTTGCTAAAAAGAAACAAATGAGAAGCAAAATGAAAAACGTGGGTGAGCAGATTAAAGTTGTACCCAGAGACAGTGAATGCGATGAATCCTCTTATTAGCCACAGTGGAGCTCCATGTTACGCAGATAATTATTACATCCTGCTGCATCATTCAAAACACTTCCTGCTAAGAGGATTGTGAGAGCAATTCCACTGACAGTCTTGATACGCAGCAATATATAGTAAAAGGTTTATATGAAGTTGTCATGTTTGTGGAATGTAAGATATGCGAGGAATTTTAATTTTTAAGAAAGTATTAGTTTCAAATAATGTCTCAACAAATTGTCAAGGGACGAGTAGATGCAGTGTAGTTAAATGCCGTCAACAACGTTTAACTTGAGCAAAATTAATTAAAAGGGAAGTTTCAAAGGTTTCATTTGGACAGAGTTTTTTAAAAAATATAATAAAAGAAATCAATGCTCATATGTAATTATGCATTATGAAATGTTGTCTGTTTTTGTAATCTGTGTTTAATTTGTCTTCTTTAAATAGAATAGTTACTGATTTGTTTGTTTTCTAAAAAAAAAAAAAAAAAAAAAAAAAAAAAAATAACATTTAATTTTAAATTTGCTGCTATTGCCGCCAAATCTATTTTAGTGTCTTTGATTACATGATTTGTTAAGACTTGTTAAGACTGAATCTTAACATTCAATTTAAAAACAACGTGCTGCTCACTTTACTGAGGTCTTTTGTGGTGACACCGTCGTCGTCGCGGCAGGGAAGCTTGTGCACAAACGCCAACATCTGGTATTTGGCTCGGATGAACTCTGACTTAGTGGGACTGTGAAGAAGACATTTCAAGTAATGAAGTGAAAAACATAATAAAAACAGTGTTTCTACAAAGGCTCTTACAAAGAATAAATACTGTCTTAAGTGTCCATAGGGCAATAAAAGAAAATGAGTTTAGTTCTGCATTGGCACAAACACATTATGCCAACAATAAAACTGTTTACACACAAAAGAGCCAATAACTCCACTTTCAGTAGTTCAGTTTATACTCACTGGACTTTGTCTTGGGGGTTGGGTTTCCTGCGACCGCTCTGGACCTGCGCAGGGTCTAGCAGACTGTGCTCCCAAATGGAGTTCGCCCCATTACAGGACAATGTCTGAACCATCTGCAGAAGATAAAGTGCAGGGGGTTTATTTCATTGGCCATTTATTTTACATTAAAATAGTTATGCCTGTTTTTTATGGGTTATGTCGTAGAGCTAATGACACTTCACATTTCACAAAAACGTAGTGGACAAGATTAAATTGAACATTTTACGAAAAATGTTGATCATTTTCCCCAAGTTTGACCATTCTGGTGAAATTTATAATGTTACTTACTGGCTGGACATGAGCAAATATGACATAGTTAGAGGTAATTCCACAACTGTTACCTAGCAGCTATACTGTCAACAAGGACCAAAATCCATAAATTACACAATAGTTATCTTTTGACAAATAATAATACCTGATAATACCTTTATTTTGTTAAAAGAATGTTTAACCGTCAGAAAAATGTGTCAGTTGGGTGTAAATTGTCCCTGCATTTTGGATGGAATGTCGCTTATTGATGACATCACAGAGAACTGTAATTTTTAACTTATATTTGTCATATTTTCTTCACAAACTGCAACTTGACTGATGTAAAACTATGCTAAATATTTACAATGAGGACTATGCCACCAAGCTAAGTAAAAATGTGTAAAACATTTCATTTGCATTAAAGGACACATATTCTGCTACAGTGACTTTTTTGAGCTTTTAACCATGTTCCGTCATCAAAAACACACCTGCAGTTGTATTGAAGTGCATTCAAATCACGCTGTTTTGGGGAATGTTTATCAGAAAATCCTCCGAGCGTCAAACACACTTCCTGTGAACTCCCTCTATCGGGACATATTTTCGGATCATCTACATCACTTATCTGAGAATCTTCCGACCATTTTAACTGCTGCAGCAAATCCGCATCATAACTTCTTTACAGCGCTAACTTCACTAGATTGTATAATGCGCTGACACCATCTGCTGGCTGGATGTACTCAGTAAATGTAATTTCATAGTGACTGATAACACAGGTCATAGAATGAATAAGAAACAGTTTTTGTTTGTTTTAAAACATGAGATAGCAAATTTAAGGCACTCAAGAGGATGTTTAAAGGCTAATAGTAATATACAGAAAATTTTCCTTTAACAGTAACGACAGGGCAGCACAAAATGACAAAAACTAGCATACATTTTTGATAAGTGAATGCGCTTGGGTAAAATTTTGATTAAAATGCAAAAACAGGTCACATTGGTGCGACTTACTGTTGCTACATGAAATCTTCTGCAGTTTCCACAATACAATTATATCAAACCATTTTGTGCCAATTGTAAGCAAGCTAAACTGGACTGCTTGTTAAGTTTACCAACCCAGCAATTTGGTTTCAACAATGCCGAGGCCAATTATAGTGTGTAAAACAAAAGATGAAGAAGACCACAGCTGCTGAGAATAGCATCCAGATTGTAAAAACGACACAAAAGGCTGCAGGTAAAAAATCCATTTGCATTCTCTTCGCTGAGTCGGTTTTGTGCTAATCTTCACCCGAGGCAGTGCACACACAAGCTCATTTAATGCATTGTTTTCGAGTCACAGAGGCAGTGTTAACGTATTGCTCCTGACAGCGCTCACCTGCAGCAGCGTGGGAGGCCATCCGCTGTGCCGAAGGTGCTTCACGATGGAAATGTGACGACCCAAACTGCGATGCACCGAGCAGCACTCATCACAGATCAGCACGCCGCGGTTTATGCTGGTCCAGCCAGGGTCTAAAAGGAAGCACAGAGGCATGTTATAGAGGACAATGCTGAATTCACTAGAACGCGTGGTGGTGTGCGTCAGTGTTGGAAATTATTATGTTGATTTATGGAGTAATGTACATTTTAGAGCAGTAAATTTACTTTCAGCTAGGAACGTCACAATATCAAGTGTTAGAGTTACGATTATTGTGAAAAAAACAACAACATTATTCATGATTACTTGCCAAACAGCAGTGGAATCTTTAATTTTCTTTCATTCCCATTGTCTAACACATCATCATTAGGGGTACTAAAAGGGTTTACTCATCTGGTAAAATGGTCATTAATATTATTGTTTATCGCAATATTTTTTTGCAGCAATACATGGCACCGAACCAGACTTGTGTAGTCCTTTAGCCTTTCACAAAACCACACAACAAGTACATCTCTTTGTGAGCTTTAGCTTTCCTCTGTAAGTATTTCAGCTTATGATTTGTAACGACCCAAATATTTATTTTAGCACTGAACTGATGTGCCAGCAGATTTATAAACAAAACCTGGATTGGCCTCAGACAACCATCTCTTTGGCTGAAGTCACCAGAAATGAGAGGAAGGCCTGGTGGTTTTAGTGTGTCTGCTCATTATTTCCCTCCCTGAATGATACAGAGAGAGAAGATAATTACAATCGCAAGTCTTTTGTTTGCTGTGTCAATACACAGGGCGACCAAATTTAGGATTAAGCCGATACAACTGCTGAAGTTCCATTCTAACTCCACAATGCTCAACATAATTAGGAGTTGGCTCTAATGTGATCCTTGTCATTATTCATTAATAGGTGTTAAATTGTTCTCAATTGTTGAGGTTAGGGCAGCAAGATTAATTGCAATGGACGCAATTTCCAAAATCTAAACGTTTCAATTATTGAAGTTCTATAATTTACTCAAAAAATATCTTGAAAAATGGTGCTGTATATTAAATATGAACAAACATCTTCTGAAATACATAGTTTGTCTTTTAGTCAGTTCTGCTAAACTTTGAACTGAATCTGATTAAAAACAACTGACAGACTACCTGATTAAAATGGGCAACTTCAGTGTATTAACTGTATGGCTGCAGAAACACATTGTTTACAGAGGCACAAATTGATCTAATTTTGAGTATTTGAATCATTAGACTCTGTGCACAGAATTTCAGTTGGCTGTTTATTTTAAATTGGCTAGATCATTGTACTACTGGTTACTTCCTGTCCAATTCTTTATGGGGTTTCCTCAGAGCCACACTAAAATGAATAAATCCTTAAAGACAGGCAGTGAACAATGAGCTGTAGATGGATGTCACCAACAACATGTTAAAGACTTTACAAATGAGATGAAAACCTCCCCACTGAGCTGCTGCTGTGCACAGAGACTGCTGCATTCATGTGGTCCTGGGGAACTTGGGTTTCCCAGATGAGATGTCGGGGTTCCGACTTGTTTGCATTCATGTGCATTTATCTCGGAAAATCGTCACCAAGAATAAAATCAGATTTTAATAGAGTTAACAGTGAGATTTGTAGTTAGAATGCTCACAACAACATTAAAGGCTGTTTGTATTGGAAAACATTGTCATATCATATTTAGCTAGCATTAGCATTACATTTGTAATTAATAAAACAGTGGATCTTTCTTACGCAAATAGTAACAGTGAAGCAGCAGGTGAAGTCAGGTGTTGAAATCCGGCAGCAGCTTCTCACCCGAGTACCCTAGTTTTTTCCCCGACTCATGCAAGCGTTCATGTGCATTTTTCAACTCAGAAAAACATTTTCCCCGAGTTCCTGAGGACCACATGAACGCAGGATAAATAAGGCGGTGCGGGGTGTTAAAGCAAAAAATAGGTAGGCGGGAGACCAAGTTAGTGAGTACTTGAACTACTGATGATTTTGTTTTTTTGCAGTGACCTTCAATATAGTACAAGAGCTATAAAGGACAAGAGCTACAGTTGGAGTTAACACTGTTGACACACTGGAGACAGGGGCAGACAACAAGTCACCGTTCCAGGTCATGTTTACGCCCATAGGACCCTGATCAGCCGTGAATGACACAAATATATGCATTACACACAACCACACACTCACACCAATCTACTTTCTGGCATTAGTTACTTGGAGGCGGGGATAAACGGCACAGGCTTATGGTATTAATGAAGCTAAAATAAACCATCAAATAATGACGTTTTGGCTGGTTGACGCACACCAATTTTAACATGGCTTTGAAAGAGATCTAGTTTGAATTTGTGATTCAAGATACTCAAATTTCAAACATGATTCCAATACCAAGGGAAAAACAACAACATCAAGACCATTCAAAATCTAAATTTTGTCTGTAACATTTTAGCATCTAGTTTGGATATTAGTGTTGGTTTGTCGGTTAGGAGCGGACTATAGTTACAAAAATGTATACTGTGGTCTTTGAGTATCCCATCACCAATATTTCGATGACATTTTGGGAAACATTTTATAGCATAAAATGTTTCCCAAAATGTCATCGATATTTTGGTGAGGGGATACTCAAAGACCACAGTATACATTTCACAGTTAACATGTCTTTAAATGTATTTGTTTATGTTTAAGTATCAGACGAAAGAGAAAGCAATGTAAAAAAAAAAAAATGCAGAAAAGTGTAAAAATATCACTTTAAACACTAACGTTTGTTCCATTTATATTTCTCTTTTTGCAGCATTTTGATACTATTTTGTATAATAACGACATATATTGTTGTTGTTTTTTTTGTAGTTTTGAATATGTTAAACACAATTTTCACAATATTATACATTTTTCTAAACAGTGGACACCTTTAGTACCTGTGAATTGAGTTTTTAGTATGAATAGTAAAACATTTTAGGTTACAGTAATGTCATTCCTAAATGTTTGAGTAAATGTTAAACTTCATTCATTCACTTCATTACAACTTCATTACAACAGTATAGAGAAATCACCTTAATGTACTAGTTATTTGCCGCATTAAAGTCAGCTAAAACTGCTGCAACTACAAGCACAAAATCAGACGCTAGCAGACAAACACTAAGCATTATTGTATAGACGACGTAATGGAAAGTGCACTGCGTTTAACAATATATGACTAGAGGCTATACGATTTTCAGCTCCTAATCCCATTGCATGCGTGCCTAATAAAGACACGACAACATGATTCATTGTTGCCATAAAACGCGCAGATTGCCATGGTGTAAAATTAAAACTTCCTGCTGCTTGGCTCAACAGCGCGTTATCAATTGTCCTTTGTAGCCGCGCCATCAAGTTCCCCTCTTGTATTAAGTCACAGACAGTGGGTAGTGGTACTGGGACCAGGGAAGTGGCCTGTCACCAGTGGCTAGGTCAGCATTTTACAGAAAGCACTGCGTGTGTGAGCATGTCTCCTGAGGTGGGGCTCAAAGCAGAAATGATAGCAATGGAAAATGGGGCAGAAGTCGACTAAAGAAATTCTTGGTCGACTAAAGACATGCTCTGTGCACTGATTAGTCAAATAAAAGGGGACGTGGTACTGATAAAAGCTCTCAAAACTGTAAGACATCCACAAGCGCAATCAAAAGAATGAAGAAAGGTAATTATATCGAAATGTACCACTAAACAGCACATTTATTTGTAAAAAGCAGAAGAAACGCACAATTTACTCTCAAAACTCAATAAAATAATTGGTCGCCAAAATAAAACTTTTGGCACAATCGACCGATTAATCGACTAAGAGACATAAGACAGCCTTAAATAGACAATAATAATGGATTTGGTATATGTAAACAATTATTATTAAGTGTAAGGGATGGTAAAATGAGGGAGAAAAGATTGCAGATATAAAGTTGTGTTTTTGTCTTTGTTTTAGGAGATAATTCAAGAAGGTAACAGGCAGTGACACATTATACACTAGTAACTAACTGTAACCAAAAGTATTTCAGAATTGTCAGCTATTTCATGATTTACACTTCTGGCTTGGACCGAGGAGCTAAAGCACAGACTGTTACTTGGAGCAGCTGTGAAGAGCAGCTGTTTTACTAAATATGTCTACAAGGGCTACAATGAAAGTTTGAGCAATATGAGCTGCTGCTGTCACACAAACATTATCTTGAGGGCATTTGGGGAGATACAGGGTTGCATTAGGCCAGTGTTTCCCAACCACAGAAACATTAACCAGGGGTATATTGGATTTGTGATTAAAATGAGGTGGAATCGAATAGTATTATAAAAGGATAATGTTCTTTCTTGTAAAGTTAATATTTAACGACTTTGGCAATAGGAAAATACATAAGTATCATTACTGACAATATAATGAACAGATTTATACTTACTGAATAACTAACATAACATAAGGGAGTGTTAGAAGTGTAAAAGCAAATATTGGGTGTACAAGAGACCAAAAAAAGGTTGGGAAGCACTGGTTTAGGAGAGTTAAAACCATTAGATGTAAATTGACAAAAGTTGATTTGATAATTGTGGTAATATTTTTGAGCCATTTGATTGTAATTTTTACTGTTAGTTATCGAAACAAATGTGTCATCAGCAGCAGCAGATACTTTAGCAATAACTTATGTAGCCAAAGTTAGCTAGATTAGCTAGCGACGCGGCTAAGTTAGCACTGTGAGTCAGGGAGCTAATTGTTTGACAAAATTGTAAAACACAACCTTTGGTGGCTGCAGTGGGGATAAAGCATGAAGACGTGTGGTGAATGGTCAAATTTAACAGCAAATAAGTCGTTTGAGGATCCGCAATGCAGAAACTATCTCATTAGATTACCTAGCCCCGGCTGTGCTAATCTGAAGTCTGCCCCGGTCACAAAAACCAAAACAAACGTCTTGGCGAGAGAAAGGCAACACGATTTAGACACTCAGAGCTTTTATTGCAGCTGCTTCTAACAAGTGCTTACAAAACAACGACCTAGCTAACATATAAACTTCACCATGCTAGTGTTTAAAGATAACCGCATTTCCGCTGTGATTTCACGTCTGTTCTCAGACTTGTTTGGGGCCTAATGATCCTGGATCCTGGCGGCTCTCCTGATCCGCAGAGCCTCTGACAGTGACAGAAGCCCGGGCCCAGCCTCACCAAACCCAGGGTAGAAGTACTGCTCCTCCAGTGCATCGGTCCATTTCCTTTCACTGTAAAAGTCTTACCTGGCGCACTGCAGTCGGCGCAGATTTCAGTCCTTTGCAGCTTTCTTGACATGTCGAAAGCGTCCGAGCCCTGACGGTGATGATGGGTGTCTCTTCGCCCTGTCCCCGGTGTCTTCAGCCCTGTCCCCGGTGCTACCGCCGTCTGTCTTCAGCCCTGCGGCCCCTCGGTCCCCGGAAGCCGGCTGAGTGTGCTCGGCTGTCCCGGCCACAGCCACAGATCCGTTTGTCCGCCTCCACTCTTCTGGTTCACGTTTCAAGCCAAAGCCTGATGCCAAGTTACTGGAGCGTAATGACTGTGTGTTAGCTGCGTGAGGCTCATAGCGGACTTATGGATGCGTCTGAGGTGCACTGACACTCTCTGACCGGGAGACGGCAGCTCTCCCCCTGTGTCAGCCTCACACACACTTCAACACGCACCCATAGACCACACAGCATTTTCAAAATCAAATAAGAATTGTCCTATTAGAACCCTAAAGGATTTTTTTTGACTAGGGAGCACAGCATCCAGCACGGCACCCAACACAGCACCCAGCACAAGCTCCTGAGGGCCAGAGAGAGCAGCAGCACTTTTCATCACAGGTATTAACAAATTGGCAAATGCCTGGCCAGAAAAAAAACTGGGCAGTTAACGCCACTAATCGTATGAGCACGTTTCCATTATATTTTATAACATGAATATTCCACTGTAACTGAACAAAATGATATAGTAATAAGGTGTATCATTAATTAAGATCAACTAAGCAATAAGCCTTGGTGCAAGGTACATTCAGCCTTGGCCATTAGACCAAAAATAGTTTATATAACGTGAGATTATGATTTTGAACGAACACATTTCAAGGTAAATTCCAAATGTTAGGTTTTATGGATGTGTTGACTCCACAATATATATTTTTTCATCTAGGGATATATTATACATATTTTACCACAGACTATACTTTTTGTAAGACTCATTTCTAGGCTACTATTTTCAATCCTTTTTAACTGATAAGGAAACTATCATTCTACCCTAGAAGAAAAAAATGTTGCTTTTGTAATGAATATAAATCCCTTTTATTTGATGCCAGGTATTGATTTAAAATGTCGGTCCTCACTAAAACTATAGAGACTGCTCACGCCTAATGGCCTTTTTGGACTCCAAAACTTATTCAGCACTTAGGTAATTGTTTGCTCGTGTTGCATGAAATATATCGGTTATTTCTGTACGGCCAGAAACCGTATCAGTCTTCACGGAAGCCCTTTATTATAGCTTATTGTAGCAGCAACGACCAATGATAAACTGAGAGTGCGCACACATTTCATTGCAGCTTGTCATCGCCGCTCAGCACCGGATGAGGAGGAGAGGAGGAGATGCTGGAGTCAGAGCGACCAGTTGGACACACGATTGTTTCTAGTGTCCTCTGAAGGCAGACAGACACGGGTATCCTTTTCCCCGCCCATGTTTCATAGAGGGAATTCATTTTTAGTAGTATTTTTTGCAGAGCGAGTGCTGTTCCCGGGCGCACACGGCTCTCATACGCGTACGCCTCTGGATATGTCGCCGCGGGATGTTGGTGATGGAGATTTTAGCGTGAACTGAGACGAAAACTATTCCCAAAAATCCACTACGAAGGGAAGAGAGGAGGCAAACTATGATCCGAGGATGATTTCTGCCAAGAAAACTCCAGAGAAGTGTCGTTATCCCGTCCACTATTTGGTGTGGCACAACAAGCATCGCCAGCTGGAGAAGGAGCTGGCGAGCAACGAGCAGGTACGAGAACAAGATATAGGCCTGTTTTATTTGTCTTATACAGGTATTTAAATATAGATTATATGCATCAACGATAAGGTGGTGTGTGTGTTCACTTAGCACTGAATTGTTTATTGCTGACATGAAGGAGACCAGATCAAACCATCGTCTGGTGAAAGGTGAATTCATGGCCAACAATATTTTTTTCTTACATTCAACTTATTTCCATTGTGTTAACGGTGGGCAGATGGTTGAAATGTGAATAATAATGAAATGAAATATTTACATTTTTAGTGACAGTATATTAAGTATGCTGCAAAATGAGCTGATAAAAAATAATATAAGTTGTGAGGTACCAAATAAGAATGTCATTTTTAAAAAGATAAGTGCAGGAACATCAGCTGTTTCACATTTGCCTGATATTTAAACCTAACAAATACATTCAAATGTATGTTTAAACACATTTATGTTGAATATCATTATCAGGATACCTCCAGAAATATTGAGATGTTCATTTTTGTCGATATTGTCCACCCCTTTTCAGTATACGTATTTTCATTTAATAAATATTTGAGTTGTTTGATTTTGTCCCCAGACGAGCACTAGTTGACATGGCCTATTTGAAACACAAAGTAGTTTTAACATTGTTCAGGAGAGCAGTCAATCTCAACACTCCCACAAACTCTATTTTCCGCAATTAGTTACAGAATGTTTTCATAACCAAGTTCAAGCATCCATTATAATTGAGTATTTTGCTTTAACCAAACTGCACCATTCATGTGACAATTACACTGACCCATAACATTTTGTATTTTAAGTATTATATCACAGTAGTGGTTTGGGCATTGGCATTTTCTTGTAGTTAAAATGTTGAATGCAAGATTTAGTTTGATAATTACTCTTTAACCCAATGTATCCTTACCTTTTATCTTCCTAAAGCAATTAACAGAGCTCCACTTTGCCTCTTAAACCAGATAATCAGTTTGTACTTGCTTAGGTAACAACGAGGCCTTAAGGTGTTGTAGGTAAGGCTCTTGTGCAAAGTCAGTCACTCGTTTTAAGCAGCAGCAGCAGTGTACAGTAGTGTTGCCCACTCACTGATGTGGGATGTTCAGCTTTTCACCAGTGAAATCAAGTGTGAGTGGGAGAGACAATGCAGATACTGACTGTGGTAATGTAGGTGAAGCTACCAACCACCTCTGTATAACTTCCTCATTTCATTGTTTAAAATCCCTAATTTTGACAGTCATTTTATTTTATTTCATTCCTGACATATGAAAAGACATCATCAGTGACATAGTGTTAAACATAGTAGAAAATGAATGAAAAAAAGCAGAAACAAGTGCAATACTATGTTATTTGCAGGGCCGTCAACAGAAATTTGGTGGCCCGGGGCAAGAAGCTTCACATGGGCCCCCTAAAACAAATTCATAGGAAGAGGGTCCCGTTCTGACCTTGGGGCCCGGGACAATTGACCCATTTGTCACCCCATGTCTACTCCCCTGGTCATTTGTGGGAAAAAAGAAGCGACTGTTTACAAAATGCTATCATGCTAATCCAACTGCTAATCCAACGTCATAAAATACTGCTGTGTTTTTCAACTGTTTTTGGCTGTCACCGCACACTTTTTTAGTTGAAAATATTCTGCTGCACATAAAATATTATCTAATTAGACCATTGAGTGTTTAATGTAGCAAATATTGTCCATGCGACTGTGTCTGGCTCTTTAAACGTGGCAATTAGTGATTGTTTTACTTACTTTTTAGAGATGAAGTTACTTATTTCACTCGAAAATGGTAAATTATTCAATTAAATGTATGTATCTGACATTTTTTCAAGGCACACCAGGCAATACCTCAAGGCACACTGGTGTTCCCCAACACAAAGGTTGAAAATTGGGGAGATTCTGTATAGGTTTGTTGTTGGCAAAATACACTTGCTGCAATGACATCAACAAATACTAGGGTCCCCCGCCCGCACTGAATTCAATAGGAACATGCAATAAACAAAGTTGGTTAATGTGTATTCTGTTTGTCCTGCAGCAAATATCAATTGTTCCTTCAAATCTATTCTACTTTTACGATAACGTTATCTAGCTGCTCCTATGTAAAACAATTTTTCAGAAACTCGAATCCATTTTCAGGAACTGCTTTTGTAAATATTTCATGATGCAAATTTTACTGCCCACCATTGTATGTGTTCTAACGGCAGCTTTGTTTTTCTTACACAGCAGTGATAGACTACTTTATGCTCTTCAGACGAACAATCATAGTTTACTGTCAAAGTATTTATGGTCAAAGCAGGTGTGATTTACACTGTATGTAAACATTTTGAAATATCAGGCAGTCTCCAGAAATATGAAATGGTTGTCTTTGTGCCCCTGATCCTTAGTATCTTCCTCCAGTAGTGTTATGTTCGATGGTAAATTAAACTTATCTGGTGGCAGCTGAGTGTCCACAGCATTGATCTGGTGTTACAACAATTTATTTACTAGATAGCTTTACGTTTTTTGTCTGGATTGCCTTTTATACATTATTTTATGAGTGGCTGTAGTATTGGTTCAGCTATAATTGACCAGAACATGTTTTTAGTAAGTCCCCCCAAACAAACAGAACTTTGCATACACAGTTCATTATTAAAAAAACATAAGTGCAAGTCAATCATATGCATAAAAGAATACTATAATTGTGTTTGCCCTTTTGAGACTTATAAGCCAATCCATCTTTAAACAAACAACGCAAAATGAAAGAAGAGAAGACTAGGAAAAAGCTAACAATTATGAGTAGGGCTCGATGATAGTATGACAAAAATATTGAGCTTTCACACTTCATTTTCTGAACATAAACAAGACACGCTTTTAATAATCACCATTTAACACAAAAATAGTTTAATGTGTTCCTTCAAACTCTGTACTCAGCAAACCACATGCTTTCACTGACAGAGAATTGGCAGTAGACCTCTCAATTAAAATGACACCAAGCATATCATTGACAATTAGAACTGACTGAAGCTCAATCTCAGTTCAAATGTGTTTAATTTACAGCCCTAATCAAAAGTAAAGTTTAAGAATCAAGTTGTCCTTGCTTTTTGTCTTTCACGCCACATAAATAAAAGTGTATGTCGTAAAAGTAGAAAGCAAAGAAGATAAAGAGATAAGAGGAGGTGACTTTGAGTGAAAAGGGAGGTGAAGCTCAACCTGGTGATGAATGGAGCTGGTAAAGTGCACAGGGAGGAGGAAAGGATTAGTGACAGATTCTTCTGACCATGAACAGTGTCACTGCAGCCTCTGTTGAGAAAGAGCACGTCTGGATAATGGATGGTGTTTATCTTAAAGCAAAGGAAACGAATCTGCTGTGTGTGTTAAATCAGCTTGTGGTGTATTAGTCTCATGCGCTCTAGATATAATAATGGCAGAGGAACATGCTGTGATTGGTATATCAGTTTCTTTTATTATTTTTATGCCTGATGTCTCTCCTTAAACATTATTAATTTCTTTCGGGATCGGTAGGCTGATTTTGACTGAATTATGTTTGTTTTACCTTTGGATTGAATATGCATGTAATGTTCCCACAGACTTTCTGTGGACCAATGACTGAGAATACTATGCATCAGTTTGGGAATATGGAATATTAATTCTGCTACAGCAGGTGAACCGTTTGAGATACAGAGCTCATCTTGATCTTAATATGAAACAAATATATTGGGGAGATTTTCTATTTACGTATGGAATAGTAATACCATGCAGAGGGGTCACAATGCAACTGTTTGTGAAGAGGATTTGTCCATGAGAATGCAATTTTTTGATAATATTTTCAATAAATTGGTTTAATATTTGGAAACTGATATGCATTTTATCATGCTATATTGCTGCATTTGTCATCATGTCAGTATTCTTTGTTCCAAATTTCATTGCTGTGTGACACTGTCCGTGATTATAGCAGTACTTTTTACTCACTCACAATTCCGTCTGAGGCTTGGATCATAAAAGGGGTTTTGGGGTCCTGGGACCAAAGGGGGCAGAGTAGGAAAAAAAAGACTTGAACTTGTAATGGACCGAGGTTTACACTACTGAAAAATAATAGAAAGAAGTGGCTCTCTATTAGTCTTATCGTAAACAATATTAATTGTGTATACCTTTTCTCTCACTAATGTAAAATTAACATGTGCGATGCTGATGGTTGAGTGAGTTACATTTCAGTAGATACTTCTCTGGTGCATGGTCTGCCATGGACATTTTATTTCTTTGCCTAGAATGGTCCACAGTATGGCATTAAAGATATATATCTCCATGGACAAAAGCAGGTGATGCCATTAAAGTTACAGGTCAGATCTGTGGAGAGGTGACCCTGCTCAGAGCAAGAATGTATGGTTTTTGGAGGTATTTGAGAGTAATAAAAACACTTGGAAGTGAATAAATAAATTAAAAGGTATAATTGCAGCTTATGTTTTATTTATGATTATGATTCATGTTTAACATTATAACGCATTCTGAAATTTGTCAATGTGACACTACTTTGATGCAATAAATTACGTGTGTGTTTACTTTGACATGGCCTTTTATTTGTATCTGCCCTCAGAATCATTATAATGTTAAATGCCTGATGTAGCATCTTATGTTTCTGCCTCGAAGGAACAAATCTGAAAATTGAGTCTCGCAGGTTCATCAACTTTACACAAGCCATCTGCCGCCTGACTGCTGCTCCTGCTGCTATTTCAGTGCACATAAACCAAACTGGCTTCCTCACCTCACTGCCTGGTTAAATCCACTATATTTGTCTTTCTACTTTTGCATCCATTTATCAGCTCCATCCGCAGCCCTCTCACTTTCAACAGTGTAATGATACTGCAAACTGCAAGAGCACAAAACCACAAGGACATGAGGTCAGATTCACCCTCAACCAAAACAGGCCTAAGACACAATCCTGCATACTCAATGGCATGTTAATTAAATGCCTATGTATTGAATGTCAACTCTACATTGTCTAGGTATTTGAATGGCTCCATACCAAACGCATAATCACATAAAAGAAAAAAGCAATAAATACCTAACAAACAATGCCTTAAGGTCTGCTCTTTGGCCAAAGATGTGGCTATAGCGTCATCATCAATGATTGTGAGAATGAAAAATGTTTGTTTGAACTTAA
Organism: Rhinogobius similis; assembly: GCA_019453435.1. NCBI lineage: Eukaryota > Metazoa > Chordata > Actinopteri > Gobiiformes > Gobiidae > Rhinogobius > Rhinogobius similis. Next base: position 24,264,898 of record CM033625.1, read on the forward strand.
CCTCGAGAAACACTTAAGGCTGTGGTCACACTCGCACACACCACATCATTATTGAGTCTAAAACTGAAACAAAGACTGGCCCATCTGATAAACAAATCTTTACCACTTCCCTCATACTAAAACAAGTTTTGAGGATGAATATACAAAAGCAGTTCAACCTTTCCTGTCATGTGCGCCTGGATTATGTTGGCTGTTCTGAGGTCCACTGTAATCTCTTTGTTGAGCGATGTCCTGATTGTTCAAAAAGCTTTACATACTTCGGGTTGGATCAGTTACTCATGGGAGGACAAGATGTCTAAATATTTAATGTTGCACTGTTTACATGAAGGCAAAGGTACATGCCCTGTTTGAAAGGCCATTTTCTGGGTCAGTTATCATGTCCATGGGACTGTCAACAAGCGCTCTGTTTCCAAGGCTGCAACCAAGAGATGTTCCTCTTGTAGAGTTTTCTATTGAACAGAGTTTGAACTCTAGACAGAGTCTAGCACTGAGTCGTGCTTAATCTCCTTGTGCTGCTGGGACACTGACAAGCTGGTGGGGAATGATGCATGACGCACACATCAGGCCAAAGTATAATCAAACTCAATTACATCCTCCAGCATTGACATACTTCCCTTTTAAACATCATAATACATTTGTAGAATGACAATGTTCATGTTATAACATAAAACATAATGTAAAATGAATACATTTAGGATTACGTATAATTTGAACACTTAATGTTTTGTATCCTTTCAGTTGTTTTTTCTGCAACAAGATGATGCCTGTATCTCAGATAGACATCACACATTCTGACGGAGCTATCTGCGGTGTATTTGTGCCGAGTTCACCGTCTATCGGCCGACTGCAGAGATGTCTGCAAAAGATGGAGAAACAGAGAAACATCAAGAAAACCTTAATGTAGGTCAGGAAACTCGCTATGTGTTTGTGTTTCCCCTCTGCTGGAGTTATTATTAAAGCAAGAGAGCAAAAAAACAGAACAGTAAGATGGAAAGTAAAAGTAAGGGCTTATTAGTTCTGTTTGGAATAGTTTAGTTTATTGAGCATAATGATGTTGATCATATTTAAACATACACAAGCAAAAATAAATACAATATAAATATTATCCTTTTTCAATAACATTCACATCACATTTTAATAAAGAAAAAAATATATACTTTAAATTCATAAATATCTGAACACTCCTGAGTTGCTTTTTTAAGCCATTCCATAATCAAACACCACACACAGATAAAATGAAACATCTGTCCTCTGAGGTTATAACCTGTTTGTCTCTTGCTGAAACATCTTTGAATATTGACAGTAATGTATTGTGTGTTTTAAACATAGATTGTGCAGTCTGCAAATCAATTATGTACCAAGGAATTTGAGGAATTATGATTGTATAAATAATGATTTGGTATGATCTCTGTATCCTGATTTATCGACTAACCTTATTGCTTTCTTCTGCTCCAACCTTATTGGTTGGAGAAAGGTTTTGTAGTTGTTGTCCCATATCCCAACACCCTGCATTAAACAAGGGACAACTAATGAATAATATAACATAAGAAGACATTCAAACATCGGCATGTCTGTAGCCATTCCCAACTGCTACAGCGATTCTGCTGTCATTTGTGCTGGATGAAAGTCCAAATGAAGGTGATAAAATTCAGATTTTGTCTACCAATCTATGGGTATAATCATAGTCAATTATAGAAGCTGATGTGTCAGTTCAAATACTCACCAAGTCCTTCAGAAAAATCCTCACCTTATATAAGTCTAATTTATCTTATGTTAATCTATTTGAGTACGGGCTTCATCAGAAGTAGTCTAACCCAAATAGAAAAATAACAAATGCATGATATAGGCCTGACCCTTTCCTTTTGCATATTATAGCCTAGAACCCTAAGCAACCTTCCTTTTAAATGTTCTGACAGTCAAATTGAGAGTGTTCTCAGCTCACTGTAGCATTTGTCACTGTCACTGTTGAGCTGAAAATCATAAAAGAGGCAAGCACCAGGAACCAAAGTTATTTTTACCTCTCGCCCTCGCTTTGCCACACTGTACGCTCTGTGAACAAACATTTTCAAGACTTTTTTTTGCTCTTGTGTGTGCGTTTGTATGAAAGATTGATGTGGGCCTAAGTACCTGCCAGGCTGCATCAAACTAGGGCCACACTGAGAAGGAAGAGGAGGAGGACGACAGAGCTGGGAGAGGGAGAGGGAGAGGGAGGGAGAGAGAGAGAGAAGAGCAGATGCCAGAGATAGAGACTGATATCAATAATGCAATGCCCATTGAGTCGACTATTAAGCCATGCAGAGAGGAAAGGCTGAGGTGTAATTAGGAAACAAGGTTTATAAGGTCAAAGAGAAATGAGCAGTGAGCAAGGCAGCGCTGAAATAAGTAGTGTAACAAAACCTGACTCTACGTTTACAAAATGTTCTTTAAAGTGCATATCACAAGTTACACGACACATTTCACTAAAACACAGGGAACAAGACTTTATTAAAAAATATTTACTATTTTCCCCCAGTTTGACAATTTATTGTTAGTTTATAATGTTACTTCCTGGTTGGACATGAGCTGCAGATGTGACATAGGCAGAGGTAATTCCACTATTGTTACCTAGCAACCATACTGTAAACAAGGACCAAAGTCTACCAAATTACAATAGTTATGATTTGACAAATAATAATACCTGATAACACCTTTATTTTGTGAGAATGTGAGATCTGTCATAAAATTGTGTCAGTTGTGTCAGTGTGCACAGCAGCAGTTGGCTAAGCTAACATTTTCTGAGCTAATGCTAATATTTATAAAAACGTAAAAACTAACTAATTGTTGTTTTTTTGTAGATTACTTTTGTTTTGATTCATGTGAATGTTTTTTATGCTTCAAAATTAGCATTAGCGTTATATTGTAAAGTCTTTAACATGTTGTCAGTGACATCCACCTGCAGCTCATTGTTCACTGCCGGATCTTTAAAGTCTATTCACCTTATTCTGCCCCGCCCACTTTGGCCTCTTTTTATGTTTATGATCTGCACTCTTGTAGTAAAGGGACTTAACGGTTTGACGCTAACGGTGTGTGCGCAAATGGCCAACGAAGGAAAGGTCTCTCGCTAAAACATTAAAGGAAAAGTAAAGTAGAATAATTTCTGTAAAATGTTTAACGTACACGTGCAAAAACAAGTCACGCAGCGATTTCTGGAGGCTGCCTGAAAACAGCTTTTTAGTCCATGTAGAACTTACTTTCTGTTGAGCTCGCCTGCCCCATGTAAACTACTACGGAAAAAGATGGCGGCGCCCACGACAACTTCCGGAAGATGAATATGAATCATGTTGTTAAAATTCTGACTTAGTTTGGTGGGAGGGAACCTGGTGTAAGTATTTATCATAGTTTTACATCTGTGAAGTTGCAGTTTGCGAAGAAATTTTGAAACATAAAAATTACAGGAGGTTTTGCTGAGTTCTAAAATGGAATCCCTCCACCTATGTCATCAAACAGTTGAAAATAAAGAGACAGATAACACTCAACTGACACAATTTTCTGACAGTTTAAATGGTCATTCAACAAAATAAAGATGTTATCAGATATTATTATTTGTCAAATCATAACTATTGTGTAATTTAAATGGAAAACGGTCATGGAATTACCTCCACCTATGTCATATTTGCTGCCCATGACCAACCAGGAAGTACGACAAATGTCAAACTGGGGATAAACAGGCAAAATGTTTCGTAAAATCTTAAATATAATCATGTTTTAATTAAATTTTACATCTAACCTTCATATAGACTTTGAGGATTTATTCATTTTATTGTGGCTCTGAAAAAAACTCATAGAGCTGGACAAAAAGTACTCAGTAGTACAATGAGCTAGCCATTTTAAATAAAGAGCTAATTTTCAATGGAATGTCACTTATTGATTACATCACTGAAGGATTCTGTTTTAGGATTCATCTCTACTTCCTGTCATTTTCAAATTTTGAATTCGTCCTTCACAAACTGCCTCTTGGCTGATGCTGATGTAAAACTGTGATAAATATTTCCCACCGATACTATCTCTCCAAAGTAAGTAATAATGACAAAAACATGAGAACCTGACATGTACACTTTAAGTAGAATGTCACTGTAAGTAGTGTAACATTTCTCAAATCGGATTATTTTGACAGCTTGGTGACTGAAAACAATTTGGTGCACGATGGCAATATTGCACAGGCCATGACTCACAATTTTGGATGATTCACAAACTTTTTCTAGCAGAGAATATCGACCCAAATATTTCTTTGCTTGACTCAGAGAATGTTTTATACGACAGCTGCCATGAACTTGGAAACAGTCACTTATCACTTTGTTATACTGTTAGACTATTCATAACTTGTGCGACTATTGGTGGTGTATGTCATTGCCAAAGGAGTATAAAACTTAAAATCTTATGATGACGCACAATATGTGAGTCATCCATTTGTTTAAGTTAAGGCAGGATCTCAGAAAGTACGCTGAAGTGAAGAGCAGAGAAGGTGTCAGTGCAGCAACTTTCTGGAAATACTCATCAGAATAAGACTTTTACACTCTCCATTTTTGGTCCATGGGTTTCATTTGATGGGACAGATTTTCTTTTGTTACTCTGAAATGAGGGTAAGGAGTAACAATGTAAATCAAATCAGGTACTTAAAAACAAAAATAGAATTAAAGGTACTGAAGCGTCCTGATTTTTCTACCTTTAAAAACCTTCAAAACAGAACTAGTTCATTTTAAAGTCTTTGTAGCGGTCCACATGTATTCTTCATTTAACTAATGCATTCTGAGCATCCTAATCATTCACCTTGATGTGTTTATTTGTGCTTTTCACAGCAAAATAAAGTGTAACCCGGGTTATTTTTGCCATCCGCACCTCTCTGCCTTTTTCATTGCGACGCGGTCCTAAAGAAAAAACGTCTGTAACATCGCGTGATTTCGTAGCGCTCGGGCGAGACTTGCGCGTTTGTTAAGATGGCGCGCGCCAGTCATTCAGTGTGTGTGTGCGCGTGGGTGCCGCCTGAGACCGAGCAGCTACAGGTACGCGTTTTGCCGCTTTATATCGTCATATTTTGAACTGTTTGAACATTGAAAGTGACTGCTATGCCTCCTAACCTTCTAGTTGTGCCTTCCGTGGTGATAATCCGGCTACGGGCTGAATATATGAAACAAAAGAGGGACTGGTGAGTGTTGATTGTTTGTGTTGGAGGGAGCTAGCATGCTAGCGCTAGCCTCCCATCCATTTCAATTGGTTGGTGGCGGTGTTAGTTGGCGCGGGCGCTAATAACACTTGTCCGATTTCCATTGTTGCTATCTATTTGATTTGTAATTTGTTATTATTGTAATTGAAACATATGACATGTCATTGAATATTGAATATTAGCATTGTGAATTATGGTGCAAATTAATTTTGAATACTGAATGTTAAATTAATAATTATTATCATTGTTACCATGGTATAGAAAAGATAAATGTACATGTACTGAAAGGATTTATTATGGATTAGCACAGTTTAATATATGATGCTAATTATTGGTCCTGCTTTACACAGGCCAGGTCCTACTCCTACTCCTACTCCTACTCCTACTCCTACTCCCTACTACTACTACTACTCCCACCCTTACTCCTACTTCGGGTGGATTGATCCAGATCAACTGGTTCTATTCCTCATTGGATGGCGAGCGGCCCGAGTCCGAGAGCTGCAACCTTAAAACCTCCTACAGTGCGGTAGGAGGCAAAGTAACCTGCTCACCCCATACCACACAATCTGCAATACACAAATCTCGCTGGACATTCTACTCATTCACACAAAATAAAATAACCTCACACTGGCTACAACGGACAATTTACCTCAACTTAACTGTTAACAAATCTTGCTTTTGTACATATTGTAAATACTGTTAATATTCCCTGTTATTCCTTTAATACATTCACATCCTGCACCACATTCTCAAGTCTACCGTGTTTTGTGTTTTAAACTTTGTCCCACCTCCTCTAGTGAGCCGATTCCTAGTCTTCTGGTCCTAGCCTGTAACTACAATAACCAAAAATATCATACCTCAACTTTCTTCTTTAACTCATTTAAGTCATAAGGGTTAAAGGAAAAGAAGTGGCTGAGCTATAGCCAGGAGGGATTTGGGCTTTGTTTAATTCACATTTTGATCACTCACATTTTACTAATTTTCATTTGTAATATTTCAATAATTGATATGGATGTGTTTCAACAACTGGGGATCAAAATACCAAATGCTGTACTGGTTGAAGGCATATCAGACACTGAAACAGTAGGTGTGGAAGAAGTTGCTGAATTTTTGAAACGGTACGGGAAAATTGATAGAACAGAAATCATATCTGCTTCTAATTCTGAATTTGACGGGTCGCTAGTTATTGAGTTTAGCAGCGGTGCGTCAGTAGCTGAACTACGTCCGACTCTACATTACCGCATTAAAATCTTCAGATAAAACAGAAACATATTTTATTTCAGAACTGTCTACTGTTTATGCCGAATATGTTACAAAAAATAAAACGCTTTCATACCTAACAGAGCTGCAAAATGTTGCCAAGTTGTCTGGTGTGGACTTTGCAGAAGTTCTCAAGTCCACGATGGCTCAGATTGGACGGTCTGTCGCCAAGCTCCACCCTGCGACTCCAGAGGAGATCCAACCTGCAGACGCCGGAGGGCCCCGGCACGCCCCAGAGTCATCGGTGAAGCCACAGGCTACTCCACCACCAGCCGCCACTGCCCCAGATCCTACAGCTCCAAGACCCAACCTTCCACCACACTTCACATCACCGCCAAGACAGAAAGCGCCCATCACCAACCTGGATGTCAACCCACCAGAAATCCAGCGCTACGTGGTGGAGCACATCGTGAAAAATGATCAAACAACCTCCCATCAACAGAGACTCAAGGTGTTTTCCGGACGCCTGCCTAGACCGGCACATGAGGCAGATTATGAGACCCATGCTCAGGAGTGGATTTACTGCTGAGGGACCCGTCAGTCTCCGACCTCCAGCGTTCCCGGAGGATTGTGGACAGCCTCTTGCCACCAGCAGCAGACGTAGTAAAACACTTGAGTGCCGACACACTTCCACCTGTTTACATGGACATTCTAGAATCTGCTTATGGGACTGTCCAAGATGGAGATGAGCTTTTCGCTAAATTCATGGACACTTTTCAAGACAGTGGAGAGAAGCCATCATCATATCTCCAACGGCTTCAAGTGGCATTGAACGCGGCAGTGAAGAGAGGTGGAGTCTACGCAATCTGGACGTCAACCGGCATCTAATAAATCAGTTCTGCCGTGGGTGCTGGGACAATAGCTTGATTAGCGGAGTTACAACCTAAAGCAACGAAAGTTGAACCCACCAGCTACGAATAACTGCTTCTTCTGATGACCGAAGAGGACCGGGAGGCAGCCAAAGCCCTCAGGATGAAACAACATCTCGGATCCGTCAGACAGAAAGCAACCACCCACGTGCAGTTTGCCCAAGTTGACACAGACAGTGAAGAAGGAGGGGCCGTCGCTGCATTAACCAATATCACTCAGCAACTAGCAGAGCAATTGGCAGAGGTGCAGCGTCAACTAGCCAAGCTAACAGCCAACAACAGCCAGCCCCAGACCTCCTCACGCCCCAAGACACACTACAACCTGCAGCCAGCTCAAAGAACAGCCACAGCCAAGCCACCACGACAGCCCACACCTTCCCAACGTAAACCTGGGTACTGCTTTAGGTGTGGTGAAGACGGTCACATTCGTCCACAGTGCCAAAATCAACCCAACTCTGCTCTTGTCGCTCGCAGCAAAGAGACAATTACGCGCACAAAATCAACAAGCCACGCCCACATACAACCATTTAAACTAGATAAGGTTCCTGTTGTGGGACAAACGGGGACCAGAAGGGGCCAAACCTGTCCCATGAACTCAAATAAGACTGTGAATTGTGCGGAGATGTCAAAAACTGAGAAGAACACAACATCAAGATTACCCAAAGGACTCAAGTGGGTCAAAATGTTCTGCTGTTGTGAGATTGCTGGACACCCCTGCAACTGCCTCTCCTAGACACCGGCTCACAGGTGACGCAGTTTATCCCTGTCTCTTTTTACAACAGACACATGAGCGACCAACCTGTGAAGCCACTGAACAACTTGCTCCAGGTGGAGGGTGCAGCTGGTCAGTCGGTGCCATATCTGGGATATGTGGAGTTGGCAATCACGTTCCCAAAGGACTTCCTGGGAGCAGAGTTCGAAGTGCCAACCTCGCCTTGTTGTTCCAGACGCCAATAATGTGTGCACATCGCTGGTGCTTATCGTAATTAACACACTCGAACCCCTATATGAAGAACATCACGGCAGCTGTCATTCCACCTTTCAGCCCAGTGCCCAGGGGTATCGAGCAGTCCTGAAGCTTCTACAGCTGAGGCACCAGCAGAACCACGTGGGCAGCGCAGGATCAGTGCGTCTGTTGAGCCAAACTCCAGTCCTCATCCCGGCCGGCCAGACCATAGTCCTGGAGGGTTCTGCCAGAGTCAACACTCCCTCTGCAGACCAGTGGGCCATCATTGAGCACCCAGCCACAACGCTACCTGGAGGCCTATGTGTCCAGAGCTGCCTCATCACACTTCCACACCATTCACCATACAAGTGTACCGGTCATCATGAAGAACGAGTCAGAGCAAGATGTGTACATACCACCTCTAACCATCATTGCTGACCTCGGAGCATCACCCACCATCCTGTCCCAGCAAGTCACCACCTCAAATCCTGACCACAAGACCACCCTGGAGTTCAACTTCCCCCCGAGACTCACCCGCTCCACCCGAATGGAGGCGCCTGACAGCCAAGCTCAACACCATGCCCGAAGTTTTCTACCAACATGAAATGGATTTTGGCTGCAACGACCGGGTGAGACATCACATTAAACTCCACGACCAGACCCTTCAGAAGCACAGAGCAAGGCCAATCCATCCCCAAGATCTGGAGGCTGTCCGAAAACATCACGGACCTGCTTGAAGCTGGAGTAATAAGGAGCCTGAGTCGCCATTCTCCTCCCGATCGTGGTGGTCCAGAAACGCAATGGTGAAGTCAGGCTGTGCATCGATAACAGAAAACTAAACCTCCAGACTGTAAAAGATCCATACGCTCTCCCCAACCTCTAAGAGTCCTTTCTCGGCATTGACTGGATCGGGCGGGTTCTCCGTTCTCGACCTGAAATCTGGGTACTACCAGATAGAGATGGCGAAGAGGACAAGGCTAAACGGCTTTTGTCACGCCGCTCGGGTTCTGGGAGTGGAACAGGATGCCACAGGGAGTCACAGATGCCCCTAGTACCTTCCAGCGGTTAATGGAGCGATGCATGGCTGATTTACATCTGAAGCAAGTACTCGTCTTCCTGGATGACATCATCGTGTTTTCTGCAACTCTGGAAGAACATGAGGACCGCTTGCTGCGTGTGCTGTCACGTCTGAAAGAATTTGGACTCAAGCTATCACCAGACAAGTGCAAGTTCTTTCAGTCCTCTGTTCGCTACCTGGGACACGTCGTGTCTGAAAAAGGAGTTGCCACCGACCCAGAAAAGATAGTATCTTTGAAATCCTGGCCAGTCCCCCGCAACCTAAAGGAGTTGCGCTCTTTTCTGGGCTTCGCGGGATACTACCGCAGATTCATCAAGAACTACGCTGCCATTGTGAGACCGCTGAATGAATTGACCCGTGGCTATGCTCCGGTCCGCCGCTCCACTAAGGTGAAGAATCCCGCCGGGAAATACCTGGATCCAAAGCAGACCTTCGGTGAGAAGTGGACCAGTGACCAGCAGATTGCCTTCGAAATGGTCATCTCCAAGTTGACCTCTGCTCCTGTTCTTTGGTTTTGCTGACCCAAAGCTCCCATTACATACTACATACGGATGCAAGCACCACCGGGTTGGGCGCTGTCTTATACCAAGAGCAGGAGGGCAAGCTGCGCGTAATCGCTTACGCCAGTCGAGGACTGTCACTTAGTGAGACGAGGTACCCGGCCCATAAGCTGGAATTTCTGGCCCTCAAGTGGAGCGTTGTGGAGAAGTTCCACGATTACCTTTATGGAGCCACTTTCACAGTCATCACCGACAATAACCCCTCACTTATGTCCTCACCTCAGCAAAACTGGATGCCACGAAGTCACCGCTGGTTGGCGGTGGCTCTCAACATACTCCTTCAAACTGCAATATCGAGCTGGTCGACAAAATCAAGATGCAGATGGCTTGTCAAGACGCTCACATGGAGACTCTGCTGAAGACCATTCCTGTCAGGAGTGGGAACTTGTTCACCGCCTCAAGAAGCAGCTATGTGAACCTGGTGAAGCAGAAGAGGTCTCCCCTGAGATTGTGGATGCCATCTGCCAGAGCTGTCTTGTGAGAACACACCAACAAACCGATCCAAGTCAAGCTACTGTAACCCTGGTTGAGTCTCTATCTGCCACTGTCAACACCATCCCTGACAGCTTCACTGAAGAAGAGTTCCATGGCTTGCCAGTAATATCATCCCTGTCTCACACAGATCTCCAAGACCAACAAAGAGCTGACCCTGCCATTCGCGAGGTCATTCACCAGCTTGAAACCGGGCGACGGAATTCCACCACAGCTCGTGAAGAACTGCCCGAACTTCCATTGCTGCTGCGAGGAGTGGAATAGGCTGGAGCTGGAAGACGGAGTTCTCTACCGAGGAGACAGGACGAGACAAACTTCTTCTTCAGTTAGTTCTGCCACCGACCTGCGTCCCACTGTTTTGAAGAGCCTGAATGATGTCATGGGGCACTTGGGCATTGAACGACGCTTCGACTTGGTTCGCCAACGCTTCTGGCCCAAGATGGCAGCCGAAGGAACACACTATCAAGACCTGTGGCAGATGTGTGAGGCGCAAGGCACCAGTGGAGAGGGCAGCTCCATTAGTTAACATCAAGACCAGTCGCCACTTGAACTTCTCTGTATGGACTTCCTCACTCTCGAACTCCTGACAGTAGCAATACCAAAGACATTTTAGTTCTCACTGACCATTTCACAAAGTTTGCAGTTGCTATTCCCACCGCCAACCAGAAAGCCAAAACAGTGGCTAAATGCCTCTGGAACGACTTCATGGTACACTATGGAATACCAGAGCGCGCATTCACTCAGACCAAGGCCCAGACTTGAGTCCAAGCTTATCAAGGAGCTGTGTGAGGTCGCCGGTATAAGAAAGAGCAGAACCACTCGTATCACCCACGGGGAAATCCGCTCGAGCCGCTTCAACCGCACCTTACTCGGTATGCTTGGCACTGGAGAACAAACAAAAGTCACAGTGGAGGCAGTACGCCAAACCCTTGGTGCATGCGCATAACTGTACGAAGAATCACAAGTCACAGGATTCACCTGAGCTTTCTTCGTGCTGCTGCCCTCGCCTCCCTGTCGACCTTGCCTTGGGTCTACCACCCACAAAGAAAAAGCCATCGATCTCTGCTCAGACTATGTCAAGAACTCTCGCCTTGAGAGAGCTACAAGCTTGCCTCAGAGGAGTGCCCTCAATTTCTCGGTAGGCAGCCAAAAAACAAGAACCGATTCGACCCGAAGAGTAACACCATCCAGTTTGATATTGGCGATCGAGTCCTGGTCCGCAAAGTCCGCCTGCGTGGGAAGCATAAACTGGAGGACAAGTGGCCGGAGCAAGGAGTCTACACGGTCATCAAGCGTGCAGGGAATTTGCCAGTCTACACCGTGCAACCCGAGAACCAAGAAGGTCCACGCGCATTACACGCGGACCTGTTACTTCCCTTGTGGTTCCTGCCAGCCAGTTCCATCGAAGACCTTCCCACTACAACACCTGTTCAAAGGCCAAGGACTGGAGCCAGACACATGACCACCCTGACGAAGCTGATGTCCTGGAGGAAGAGGATGCTGATCCAGTCATCCCAGCAAGTCCCATCCGGCCCCAGCCAAGCTTACCGTGGAGAGAGTGAGAGCCAGAGACCATCGACACTGTGGAGCCTGCATCACCACCAGGTTCCGAGTGATCCGGAACATCCTGACCTCCAACCACCTGCTCAAAGTACAGACTCCTGAAGAACGCCCCTCCATCTCGATCCGACATCCCTGGTTGAAGAGGAGGAGGTTCCAGAGGAGAAGAAAATGAACAGCACTTACCTGAACCTGTGGAGGAAGAAATACCTACCAATCTACCTACTGAAGACTCACCGAACCTGAGGCTGAAGATCCCCGACCGTCAATCTGAGCCATCCTTTGGTCCTACTTCACCCGTAGCGCCCTAAACTCAGTTGAGACGGAAACCAAACAGCTCTCAGACGTTCCGCTCGTTCAACGCCAGTCACCCAGTCGCCACGCACTTGGGTTGGGCAATCCGCTCATTTCAGTCGCCCAAAACTTGTTTCACAGTCTTGCAAACGTGTATACAGTGGCTCTCAGTCATGTTCCCGCGCCGATAGACCACGACTATAGTTGCCATGCAACGGGACGTGCATGAACTAAAGGGGGAGGGTGTAACCCGGTTATTTTTGCCATCCGCACTTCTGCCTTTTCAATTGACGCCGGTCCTAAAGAAAACGTCTGTAACATCGCATGATTTCGTAGCGCCGGGCGTGAGACACCCCAGTTTGTTAAGATGGCGCCGCCAGTCATTCAGTGTGTGTGTGCGCTGCAAAAGGTGCCGCCTGAGACCGAGCAGCTACAGTGTACGCAGTTTGCGGCGCTTATATCGTCATATTTTGAACTGTTGGAACATTGAAAGTGACTACTATGCCTCCTAACCTTCTAGTTGTGCCTTCCGGTGATAACTGCCACGGCTGAATATATGAAACAAAAGAGCGACTGGTGAGTGTTGATTGTTTGTGTTGGAGGGAGCTAGCATGCTAGCGCTAGCCTCCCATCCATTTCAATTGGTTGGTGGCGGTGTTAGTTGGCGCGGGCGCTAATAACACTTGTCCGATTTCCATTGTTGCTATCTATTTGATTTGTAATTTGTTATTATTGTAATTGAAACATATGACATGTCATTGAATATTGAATATTAGCATTGTAGAATTATGGTGCAAATTAATTTTGAATACTGAATGTTAAATTAATAATTATCATTGTTACCATGGTATAGAAAAGATAAATGTACATGTACTGAAAGGATTTATTATGGATTAGCACAGTTTAATATATGATGCTAATTATTGGTCCTGCTTTACACAGGCCAGGTCCTACTCCTACTCCTACTCCTACTCCTACTCCTACTCCTACTCCTACTACTACTACTACTACTCCCACCCTTACTCCTACTTCGGGTGGATTGATCCAGATCAACTGGTTCTATTCCTCATTGGATGGCGAGCTGCCCGAGCCTCAGAGAGCTGCAACCTTAAAACCTCCTACAGTGCGGTAGGAGGCAAAGTAGCCTGCTCACCCATACCACACAATCTGCAATACACAAATCTCGCTGGACATTCTACTCATTCACAAAATAAAATAACCTCACACTGGCTACTACGGACATTTTACCTCAACTGAACTGTTATCAAATCTTGCTTTTGTACATATTGTAAATACTGTTAATATTCCCTGTTATTCCTTTAATACATTCACATCCTGCACCATATCTCTGTCTACCGTGTTTTGTGTTTTAAACTTTGTCCCACCTCCCTCTAGTGAGCCGATTCCTAGTCTTCTGGTCCTAGCCTGTAACTACAATAACCAAAAATATCATACCTCAACTTTCTTCTTTAACTCATTTAAGTCATAAGGGTTAAAAAAGCTAACAACAAGCTTCGCGGAGAGCAAAACACACAAAAAACACTAATTAGATGCAAAGAGCGCACAATGGACTAATTTTGACCCAAATAGATGATTTTGCAATATCTCTGTACATGTGGCAAAACAAATTTATTACATGAAAAAATCAGGTACAGCCCCTTTAAAAGTGAAAGAAATTGTTGCATATTTATACCTAATATATTTTCATTATGGCCCTTAAAGGTTAGTAAATGCACATGGCTGTTCCCAATACAAAATGATGCTGTCAAATGTTGTTAGTCTTTTATATCTTTCATGTCTGTGGAGAGTAATAATAGGCCCTCAGAGACAGAGGTGAGTGAGGTCAGTGCTATAACAACCAAAACACAAATCCATTTAGCCTCGCTATGGTTTGGCGAAAGAGTTTACGGCTTCTCTCATTCCGACTGACCGTATGAAATATTGCCTATATATTGCCATTTCTTAACAGAACCAAATACATCAAGTTCTTTCGTTTCTTAGTTCTTAATACTTACATTGCACTTTGTATTAAGGTGAGACGCTGCATGTGAATATGAAAAAATCTTAAATTTAAAGATAACAATTTGAAACTTCTCCTGTAGTTTATGCGCATAAATATTAGGAAAAAATGTATTACAAGTTCTTCATTATGTAATGTGTCATGTAGAAATAAGGCATTTTGTGTTTAAAAACGACCAAAATTGCACATATTTGTGACATTTAAATCTGAAAAATTGACTGAACTAGGTTTACATTTCTTGGTTCATTTTGTACACATTTTAGTTATAAAAAAATGTACAGAGGGGATTTTAGATATCTTATTTAGTTTTTGGCTTTTGAGTAAACTAGAATGGACTGAATATTGACTTAAAACTTTAATATATCAGGCGTAGAATTAGACATCAACAAATCCTTCTGTATTTTCCATAAAAATCTTGTTCAGTCCAAGATTGTGCAGTGTTGTGTAGGAGCTACTTTAAGGCTGATCTTTATGTCTCTGTGGGAGAAAAATGCATTTTAAGAAAGCGACCTTTGAAATCTGTTGATGAAGTGGATTCAATGAAATATTTAAACATCTTGAGGAGCAGATTGGACAAGTTTGTTTCCACATGAAAGCCGATATGTTGAGAGAACAAACTGACCAAAAAAACAAAAAAAATGCCTGTAGCGTCTCGCCTTCAATGTATGTGGTTGCTTGTTTTTTTGCGTGGATTAAGTTTGGCAGTAACATTATAGTCACATATGATGTCCAAATGAACAGACAGGCACACCCACACACCAGCATTCAGAATGTTAAAACCCATCAATTTGTTCTGAACTGACCACATTAAGCTGTTTAATTATGCAAAATGAGAGCTATAATCGATTCCTTCTCCGCACTTCTGTCTTTCTTGTTTCCTCATGTCCTTTCACGATACATTCTCTTTTGTCTTCTTCTTTTTGTCTTTTTTGAATATAAATCTCAACCTGTGGTGAGATTATATTCACTACACTTCATCTGTGTATGTTCAAATGGGTTTATAAGGTTAATATAAAGTAGTAGTAGTTCTGGAGCTATGCAAAATGGCCCATATCAAGAAACTACCAAAAATGCTGTAAAAAAAAAAACAAGAACAATATTTCTGCGCATTTGTGTATAGTTTTACTGTTTATTCATGTTTTGTGCTAAGACATTTTCAGGCACATTGTAGCACATTACTGTTGGATTACTTAAAAATGCTGTACCTGATTTTTACTGTTTTGAAACGTGAAAACAGATCTAGTTCACGTTCCCAATTTGTTTGCATGTAATAAAGTAAAATGCCCCAGTACACGTAAATTGTAAAAGCATCTATTCGGGTGTAAATGAGACCACAGCGCATTCTCTGCATATATTTATAGAGTGTTTTGTTCTACGAGAAGCAGGAAGTGTTTCGTTAGCATGCTAATGTTTGTTACTCAGGACGACGTAACTTGCACTGAGCTCAGAGACTCGTGAAAAGCGCTTATAAACTCGTCATGGTGAATATTTAGGATGCTGGGAGTCCATTGGTAAAGTGATACATGTGACTGATGTAAAGAGTTTTTCATGTTTTAAAACCGTAAAAATCAGATACAGCACCTTTAAATATGTGATCAAGATATCAAAATATACTTTTTGTTGTCAATATCTCTCACCTATAGTCCAAACCCGTTCCCTTTAATTCCAAAACATGTCACATGAATTGTCTCACATAATTCAAATTAATATTATATCTTTTGAATGGGGAAAGGTCCTCACAAAGTCCCTCAAAATAAATAATTTTCCTGAAAGTATTACACCATTTCCTCTCAAAGTATTCAAAGTTGCATCATTGTTCATACATTGCTTTCCATTGCAACAAGTGGGTAACTGCTTCTTGAATACACACGCTTTAATGTCCTTTAATAACTATTTATTTTTCCTTTTTATTTCGACCTGAATGTCTTGTTACTTAAGTTACAGATGCCAGGATTACTCAGCAGAATAAAGCACTAACATCAACATATAGCAAATGCAGTGTCAGCCATCACTAACACTAATTACACAACACCAATTAAACTTTGCGTTCTTAGAAAGAGTGGTGTGGTTAAAAACACATAATATTCCCAGAGGAGGTTACAAGTGTGAAA
The DNA here is from genome assembly GCA_019453435.1 of Rhinogobius similis. Lineage (NCBI taxonomy): Eukaryota > Metazoa > Chordata > Actinopteri > Gobiiformes > Gobiidae > Rhinogobius > Rhinogobius similis. The sequence continues at coordinate 24,281,288 of CM033625.1, forward strand.
CAAGCTGCCAGTTCCTAGAAAGAGCAGCGTTAGAACTGGGATCATTTTTCTGCTGTTCCTCCCTGAGCTGCTGAGCTGTGAAGGTTTGTCTGCTGCACTTCACTGGATACCTCCGTCTGTGCCTGTCTGAGGACATTTCTGCGTTCATATTTGGTGGTTGGCTCGTGCTCTCTTTGGAGTGGGCGATATGCCAAAAAAATATATGTATCATGCTTTCCTTTGAGCCAGATTGTAATTTTGAGTTTCTCACGATTCATGTAAAACTGTGAAGTCTTGCCCAAAGTATCAATACACTGATTCTAATAGATAATTAAACTAGTAACAAAAGTACTGCAGACATTCATTTGAACAAGTGTCAAAACTAAAGAAAAAAAATTGCATTCTTGTCATAATTTCTTCTGGATAACGCTGGCTTGTTTGACACAATGAAGAAGACAAACTGAAGGAAATTCAATGCAATAGAGTCTTAACTGTCCAAAAAATAACTTAATTCTTGGTAAAATGTAAGATCTGGGTGGTTCGAAGACCACGCAAAAAGCTCTTCTAACCAGTGTCCCAGATCACGGCTCCAAACCCACAGAGATTCTTACACAAAGAAAAAAAAAACAGAAGCACGAACAAAGAGAACGCAGCCCAATTTACAGTCATTTATATATGAATATTCAAGACCATTACTCCCCATAACTTGGGGATATATATATAGTTTTCAAAGTTTTAGGACACTACTCCTCCCAAGCTACTTATTATTCTGGGTTTTTCCCAGTCAAGCAGCAGAATTATCCACTCACTGCCCCCTGCTTGCCCAGTACCATGTCCTGAGCTTTGTTTTAACTCCTGGTTCAGGTTCTTTACAGCTGTATTTCTTGCTGCAGTAGTTACCAGACTTACCCCTGTAGCAGACTCCAGTACAGTCCTAACTGAGCCTCCACTGCACATGTTGATTTAGTGACTTCCTCTATGCATGAGTTTGTTGGTTTTTTATAATAACAGGCCTTTGTTTTCTCTAAAACTTCAGCCCAAACAATGCCAAAAACAAAACAAAAAGTATACTCTTAAATATTGTTATTATAATGTTTCATACAATTGTGTCAGCATGAACAGGACATAATTTGACCTTTTCTGAACAGTACTGGAATGGTCTTGTCTCGGAACTACAGTAAAACAACATTATAATATAAAAATGTAAAATGTAAATTTGATGTTAAAAATACAGTCGATTGTCTAAAATTAGTGTGTTCAGTATATTTAATTTGAGTATTGAGTCTTGTTCTTGTTCTCTGACCGAGGCCGACCATTGGGAGTAGTTGTTGTGAAAAAGCTGCAATAAAGCTGCACTGAACAGAGAAGCAGTGAATCCTGATATGATGAGTAAAATTATCAATCATTTGTATTGTCCAGCCTTATACTCTCTCATTTTTATAAGCACCTTCAAACAAAGCAAAAGAAAGTGGCAAGACATATTCACTCTGAAAACTAGTCCAGTTGACAGAATTCACTTTTCTTTAGAAAGCCCACCTGGACGAATCAAATATAAATGAAAATGGCTTTAAATCGTAATTGCACTAACACTACAGACTTGTAATCAGCGCCATTTAACGCAATCAATATTCAAATGTGTTCCTCCAAAGTCTGAACTCCAAACAAAAGCTTTTACAGACAGCGAAATGGCTGCAGACTTCTCTAAAAAGACCCAAGCTGATCATTGACGACTTGAAACGAATGATTTATTGCAGAGCCGTAAACTTTTGCTGTCTTTGTCTGAACTGGGTCGTCTCCCTTTGACTTTCTTCATTCCTCCCTAAATGTGCCTTTGTGCCATCTGGTCCCTGCAGTGTCCTCTGGGACCGTGGGCTCTGCCTGGTGTTATAAATACACTGTTGTTGGTGATGCGTGAGGCAGTGTATTTACATGCCTCATAGGAACTCCCTTTGTCGGTGAACACAAACAGAGCTGACTCTATCTTTCCTCAGCTCTCTCCCCGGGCGGGTTTACTGTCTGTTCCCCGAGGAGTCCTGCTGGTTTTATGGACTTATTTCTCCATTTTAGTTTCAGCTATTTCTGGATTAAAGTGTTTCTTGAGGAAAGGTTGAAGAAATGGTGAGAGAGCACGTGAAAAGAAAATACACTTGTAAAGTACTGTGGAAATTGGAATAAATTGGTATTGAATTTAAATGTTTTACTCCAAGATCCCACTAACTTCTGAACAGAGCCGGCCCGTGGCATAAACAAACTAAGCGATTGTTTAGGGCCACATGTTCAGGTGACTGGAGAAAGAGAGAAAGCAAATGCTGCAGAACATAATGTTGTGGATTTTCTTAACACACCGTCAAAAATCTCTGCTCAGCTCTGTCTCTTTTAATTGAAAATAATTTATTTTACATGTGCACAAGCAAAAATGATCTGTCCCTGACAAAAATTATCTCTCCCTGCACGATTCCAAAAGGCAAGAAGAGAACGAACAATGAAAAAACACATCCTTATACACCCTAAAAATGGGGAACGTTAAAGCAACGAAGAACTAGTTTCAGTGAGCAGAAAAACAGCACAACATCGAAGGCGTAAAGACTATCAGAAAGATTAGCCTTGAGGATGTAACTTTTAGGTCAAGGTCCGTCTTAACCCATGTCAAGATTAGGCAAGAGACACAATGTTCACATTTATCTGGGACACGCTGACCTTTGATACATGAGTGACTATTCCAGTCTTTAAAATGAATAATGTATATTGTTACACTGTCCCACATCAATAGTCACGAGTGCGTTGATCGCGATTTACAGGTCAATCTGAGGCAGTGGGGGTCAATCCCGAAGCCCTACCTGTTCATACGAAGTTTATTGTGTGCAAATGACAGTGAGAAAACACACATTTCGGTGGTTATTACAAAATAACCTGCTCTTGAGTATGTGGGCTGTGGGCTATGGTCACTTTTTTCTCCCCAGTCTGCCTGATTCCCTCTCTACTGTATTATATTCCATTTTAATCTTTACAATTTGTTGGGCCACAGCTTGTTTAGAGCCTGCTTCTGAAACAGTGATTCCTGGAGATATGTGGGTCGCTTAAACAAAACAAGTCTCAGTCAATATTTTTTCATTATCTCCATATTTTCAACGATATTTTAACAGTGCATCAAGAATGTGCTAAAATGTCCCTGAAAATGTCTTGGCTGAGCATAACGTTTAGCAAAAAAAGTGGATGAACCTAACCACAAAAGGACAAAAATAAAAGCCAACACCTTTGTTTGGGAGGTTAATCTTAGTTAAGTTAATGAATTCATGTTGAGAAGGTCAAAAAAGTAGTTTATTTTGTGTAACTTATGCTGTAACCTTTGTCTCCCTAGTTTTTAGAAATTTTCAACAGCTTTTTCAGTTTTTCTCCACAAACAGCAACATGATTGGTGTAAAACTATAATTTATATTTTCTTATATTAATACACCAAATAAGGTCAAAATTAGAAAATTCTAAAATCCTGTCACACGTACTTTAAAATCAAACATGCAAGGTAACTGTTGAGTGAATGAGGCATGTATTTTCTTAAGTATATTTGCCTCCTGACCAGACACGTTTCCATGATGTATGTTTTGTCACGCTCCTTATTTCCCTTGCAAATCTCGTGGCGCTTCCCAGTAACTGAACTTTTCCATATTTAGGCCTGTAGTGTTTCTGTTCTCTGGTAAAACAGGGGAGCTTATTTATCACTGCATTTGAGTTTTACTACGTCAACTTTGTGTACTTTTAAAATTGAAGATCTAATTTATGAGTTTACTGAACCCTTTCCCAGCGGAGACATAAATATTACTATGAGATCATTGCTTGACAATATTAATGCGTTTTAGGCCCATCTGTGCATGGTATTCCCAGAGAAATCTTTTGTAAAGGCTTTTCCCGTAGCTGATCCTAATCTTACCCCAATCTTACAAGAAGCAGAGGTTTAAAATATAGACTACCTGCACCTCTTTGTCCTCGTGTCCTCAAAGACTCCAGAATAATCAAGGCCAAAGAGGGCAGGACACAAAGGAGGTGATTCTAAAGAACTATCAGAAAAGTCAAACAGTGCTTTTTCTCCTAAAGGTGCTGGAGTGCAACTTTTTTGGTGCAGGGGTCAGTCACCTGCTTGGAGATATTATTCAAACTAAAGCCTTCTGCACACTAAAGGATTTTTGTCCCGATGTTTAGCCTTTCTGTGACTCTTGTTAGAGATTGTTTGTGGTGGTTCAGCTCATGTCTGTGCGACTCTTGCTGCGTTCATGTGGTCCTCGGGAACTCGGGTTTCTGAGATGAGATGACGGGGTTACGACTTCATGTGCCTTTTATCTCAGAAAATCGGGATCTTGATGTCACCTATAATAAAATCACAGACTTACTTTCTTTAAAAGGTACTAATTTTACTAAAACTCAGTTAAGATGATTATATTTAAGATTCTGCTTTTTGATCCCAGTTCGGCAATTTTTTAGGTTTAAATTTGTACTTCCTGGTTGTAAATCATGTCATCACACTAGGAAATTTTGCAACTGTTACCTAGCAACCATGTCATAAAATGGGCTAACACTCTTCTAATGTCACAGAAAATATCATTTGACAAATAAAAATCACCTTTATTTAGTTTAATTAATGTTTAAATAATCAGAAATATGTGTTTCTTGGTTGTAAATTGCCCCTGGTGTCTCTCCCTAGTGTGATGTCAATTCTGCTCTACTTCCTGTAAATTTCAACATATTTTTCAGCTTTTCTTCACAACCTGACACTTGATTGGTGTAAAACTACTATTAATATTTACAACAGCTTCATTCCATCAAATAAAGTCAAAACTAGAAGATCATAAAAACCAGTCATATGCACTTTAACAGAGTTTAACAGAGCTATCACTGAGATTTGCTTTTGTTAGCCGGCCCAAAAGGCAACATGGGCCAAACCTTTAGCAGAGTGCTGCAGGGGTCTCAATGACGTTGTTAAAAAAATAATGTGCTCTTCAAGGATCCCAGGAAAAAGGTCTTAAAATGCAAAGAGAGGAAATCTGAGATAGAAATGAGAATTCTTTATTGGCACAGGGACATGCCGGCATGTTTCGACCCCTATTGTTGAGCCATTTTTTTCGTATCAGGAATCAAGTTTTAATTTTAGTTTCGTGACAATCGACAACACAGACGCCGTGAACAGACGCACTGAGTTTCAACAACACACATTCTACTATTTGCTTCGGGTTTTTTTTGTGCAGCTGGAGTCGCTTATGTTTGTCTTTGTAAAAATCTCAGTGTAGTGTGAGACATGCAGAGCAGCACAGCCTCTGCTCGCTCAAATAATTTATGGGCCGCTTTACCTCCGGGTCCCACAATGATACTGCAATAAGGAGTGTGAGTAACCGGGCAGATTGGACTTGGACATCCACCAATGATAAAGTTGATATATGGCAGCAGTGCAGACTAATGGCTGTAGCTGAGACTAGACGCTCTCTCCTATCTCCTGTTTCCTCGCTCCTGCATCCTGTCTCCTTCTCTTGTTTCCTAACTCTGTTCTCATGATCTGACGTAATCGATAATGAGATACTTAAACACGGAATTGAGCTATTTGAATATGTTGTACTTCTAAAAGATGATAACAAACTCAACTCAAATTAACTCAAATACGAAATAAAAACCCATACACCCTTTAACAGCGGTGGAAAGAAACTGAGTACAAAAGTAACATTTGTATCTGCTCTTTACTTAAGTACATTTTACAATGGATACTTTTTTACTTTTACTTGAGAGCAGGCATCTGTACTTTCTACTCCACCACATTTTTGACTGAAAGGTAAAGGTATATTTCTTATTATTTGAGACCTGCTGAATTAGCAGAGGGGTTTATTTTTTGGCTCTTGCATGATAACATTCTCCCTAAAGCTTCGGGGTTCAAGTCGCGACTTTGTGCATACAAATATATCACTAAAGATGAGAAATCTATTCATTTACTTCTCATTACCAAAAAATACTACTAATCTCTTTCAAGATCTCAATATGGCATGCTTTGGTTTTAATATCTGCATGAAATACTCATTTTATTCCAAAAGTGCATTTTTAAACAACTACTTCAATGCTTTTACTGAAGTATATTTTTGGCGTTATACATATTACTTTTACTTAAATGCTCCTACATATGTAATATTTAGCATTATTTTATATCTGTGATGTTGCAGTTTGTGAAGAAATTTGGAAAAATAAAAGAGTAAAATTACTGCAAGTAGCACTGAGTTCTCACACAGAATCCCTCTGTGATGTCATCAATATGCGCCATTGAAAATACAGAGACAATTTACAGCAAATTTACAACAAATTTTTCTGACAGTTTAAAACGATCATTCAAGAAAATAAAGGTGTTTACTTATTATTCATGGTCCATTCCTATAACTATTGTGTCATTTGTTTACAGTATAGTTGCACAGTTGTGGAATTACAATATTTGCTGCTCATGTGCAACCAGGAAGTACATTATAAACTTTACAAAAACTGTCAAACTGGGGACAAACAGGCAAAATGTTTCGTAAAATCGTAAATCTAACCTGTCATGTGCACTTTAAGTAACAAATATGAGTACTTCTTCCACCACTGCCCTTTACTATGTTGAGAAAATTTTTATTCTTGTGGCGCACTGGGCTGTTCATTCATTCCCTCCTCAGCCGCACAGTGCCCTCCTTTCTCTGTGGGTTCCTTTACTTCTCCTCTTTTTGTCATGATTCACAGAGAAATAGCAGGCTCCTATTCTTTGTCTGACGGATAACAAAAACCCGCACATTTTTCCCATCTCACTGTGGACGTGTAGCAGCCTTTACAGCAGCAGCAGCAGCCACATCAGTCTCTCCTCACAGACACATCCATCTCTTCACAACTTTTAGATTTACGTCTTCAGTATCTTTGGTGGTCTGAATATCCTGCCTTTTTCACATTCAAATATCCGCTCTGGGGGCTTTGATACGAGACGTCAACAACTCAAATGAGAGTATAGGTTGAAATATGACATCTTATTACATCTGTGAGGTAGACCGTTCTGTGGATTTGTTCTCGTTTGAATTAAGATGGCGATTTAGGACAGGTTTATTGGAGCATATTTTTTGTAGAACCACATTTTTTTGAGATGTCACTGCTCAATTAGGTATAAAATGTGTTCTAGTTTGGTTCTGGTTTGAGCACAATTAAGTCTGAAACACTACAGGATATTTTCCCCGATTTAGACCCCGATTTGCTTCTTCATGTGTTTGGAAAGACGTGATCCTCATATGCGTTTTTTAAGCCAGGCTCTTGATTTGTGTGGTGTCAGAGCAACATCTGCAATATAATCATCATAAAACATCACAGCCTCCACAGCCGAGCAGAGCGTCAGAACACATCAAGATACAAACACGGGAAACCGCAAAAAGGACTCATCTCTCACCTTATATCAAATAGTATTTCACTCTGTTAATGACACCCACTTAATAATTAATGACACCTAACCCTAACTTTCAAATGTTGATTTTGTTTTATTCTTCTGCTATATTCTTACTTTACTTTCTTTACTTTGCCCCAGTTCTCAGGGGCAGTTAAATAAAGGTTAATCAATAAATCAATCAATAAATTCATTAATAAACATAAAAAAGCGAGAAAAAGGCTAAAGTAGATCCTCACATGTGACAATGTTTACACCGTGAGGATCACGTTTTACAAATTAATAAAAGCACAGTTTCGACTTGCATATAAACGCGAAGTGCAAAGCGCTGATTGTTTTTTAACTCATCTCACTTTACTCCTTGAGGATTCAAAAAATTATATGATTCCCCTCAACTCTGTGGTCTGTGCTTTTTGCTGCACGTTTATAAATCGGTTAAGACTCAAAAACCCTGTGTGCCCGGCGTTACTTTGGTCTGGTTTTAGTCCTGATCTATCCCGCACAAGTTTAATTCCAGGTTAAGTCTCAGTTTAGTCCTTGTTTGGATGATGTGTGCCAGTGTGAACACACTTGTGTTGGTTGTTGTTGCTCAACCTTTATCACTTTAGCTTTGAGATGAAGTGAATATGACTAAATAAAATGATTATTTGTGTAGAGTTGTATCTTATCCATCTACATTATCAACCCACTCTCCTATTGGTCAATCTCCATCATGTCCTGAGCAAATGACAGAAGGATTGCGCCTCAGAATTCAGATTCTCAGAAAAAAAAGTAGATTTCTTTAATTACACCATAAATGTGTGAAATAAAATAAACAATTATGACCTAGAAGAGCCTATGTCTTGCCAGCCATAAATAGAAATTCAGTCTGAAACTACTTTGTCTGAAGCTGCGATTACTTTAAAATCTATGGCGTGTACATTCCTTTGAGTGGAATAGCTAAGATTTTTGTAATGTCTCTCACCCTTACGAGGCCAGGTTACTGTGATAATTGATTAATTAGCACCTCTCTGCAACTCATAACACCTTTTCACGCCTAAATCCGGTTCAGTTTAATAATTATACCCACGTTCTAACAGTGAAACCTGTTTATCCCCATGTCCTGTTTGCAGACGGACCTGGAGGCTGTGGACCCTCGTGGCAGGACTCCTCTACATTTGGCTGTGACTCTGGGGCATCTGGAGTGCGCCCACGTCCTGCTGCAGCACGGAGCAGACGTGTACAAGGAGAACCGCAACGGCTGGACAGGTAAGGGCATTTCATGTTATGCAAAGAGGTGAGAAAACAGCACTGAGTGGTTTATAAAGCAAAGTACCAAAGCAAAGAGTTTTTCTGATACAATGCAATTTATCACAGCAAGCTTTTGAGCTGATGGCCATTTCAGTTCATTGAATGTGGTGAAGGGATTTTGGTTGCATATAGAGTGAATAATTTAAATAGATCACTAAAGATTGGGATTGAGATTATTAAACCTTCAGTAAAAATATATATATTGGCAATGTCTGCTAGGGCTGTACGAGATTGTATATTTAATGATATGCAATAAGTGCTACAGTATTATTGCAATATTTTAATATACTCAACATAGTTTCAGTTAAAAATCGTATATATTTGTGACATTTTGATCTGAAAAAATGGACAGAACCCGGTTTAAATGTTTTAATTCATTTTATACACATATTAGGTATTAAAACATAAACTGAGGAGATTTTAGATTTCTGATTTCATTTTTGCTTGAACTACATCAGACTAAAAAAGCCCTAAAAAATGTTTTACTTTAAACTTTAATGGATCAGGCTCCAAGATTGTACAGTTTGGTGAGTGTAGGAGCTACTTTAAGGCCGACTCTGCAGGAGAAAAGTGAATTTTAGGTTACAACTGGGACATTGTAATTTTGAAGTTACAATGTTTCACAGAAACCTATGGCTGAAGTGGATTAAATTAAATAATAAAACATCTTAAGGAGCAGATTAGACAAGTTTGTTTTTTCCACATGAAAGCAGATATGTTGAGCGAGCAAACTGACCAAAAAACAGAAAAATAACTGTTTTACCTGTAGTCTCGCCTTAAAAACAGTACATTTCCGTCATGGAGACCCTCATTGTTATTGTGATATATTTAGTTAGTTTACTTTGTCGGTGTTGTGATGTAAAACATTTGTGATTTATTGTGCAGCTCTAATTTTGTTGCAACAAAAATGTCCGTTCCCAAATAGCCTCTGTGTAGTAAAGAAATCAAAACATCAAAATTACGTCCTCAAACAAGCATGTGGCACAAATCGATTTGGCTACAGATACTGCCTCTTAACAAGGAGTTTGAGGGCTCAATCTTCCAGTCGTCTTAAGGTGTCGTGCTCTCCTCAACTCCCTGCTTCAAGCAGCAGAAAATGTTATGATTGAACACCGGGATCCACGACAGATCGCTCACTTTGGCTTTAACAAATTGTCTGATCCGGGCTTTCACTGTTCAGCTCCTGTAATTCAAATAGGCCTGTCCCGATCAGAGCTCATTGAGATGAATGAGACTCGCTCTGCTCTGAGTGTCTTTTCCCTTGTCCTACTTCAGTTTCAGCACTTTCCCTGCTCGGCCTAAATCACTGCTCTTCATACATTTTGAATGAGGTCTGAGCGACTGATCTGTACGAAGACCCACTCAGAAATAGTACTCAACAGTAGCACTTGACTTCAAAACTACGGATCTGGGACATAAACTTGCTGCCATGGAAACAATAGATGAATACCTTTGGAGTGTACTTTTGGCATCAGAATGAAATGTTTTTGTCGGTTGGAGGGGAGAGGATTTTCTAACCTGGATTCTTCAAACTAGTGTGAATGAATCTAAATGAAACTCCAGATATGTTTTATGATGACGGAAGAATATTAGAACATGGTAAAAGTCCAAAAAGTCAATGTGGCATAATAATTGTCCACGAGTCATCAAAAATATTATTAATCTATATTAAAACTGGTGTCGAAACTAGATACTGATTTGAGTATTGATACTAAAAATCCATTTTATAAGACAAAATTTGACCTTCCATGTGATCTTGAGCTTTATCAGAGCTAGTATCAGACCACAATGTTTACTTTCTATTGTTGTGTGTTGAAAATGTCAATCTATTGTCTAAACCCTTGACCTAATCTGTGACTGTCCATTTGGTATCAAAATCGATATTGAGAATCGAGCATATTACTTTGTATTGTATTGAGTTTAAATTTTCAAATGAAACACTAATTTGTCCTTTAATTGAAAATGAACATATATTCACCAAACACTGCTATAAATTGGACAAATATGCCACGATGCGCCACATTCCAGACATAATCTAGACCATGTATTTTCTACCAATGTGCCTTTGGAACACTAATGTGCCTTGAGCCAGGTGTCTGCATTTCATTGAATAATTTATGAACATTTGTATCAGATAAAAAGAGAAACATCCAAACACAGAAAAAATATCAGCAATTATTTTTCTCCAAAATGGTGTCATTTGGTAATGTTTAAGTGGGTGGTATAGCGCGGACTCCAGTCTGTTGGGTTTCAGATGATATCATTCTATAGACCAATAATATTTGATACAGATGTAAGTCGCCCACTGCTGCCCCTGACACCCATTGTTATCGGTTGAAAGATGGATCAGTGAACGTCTATTTGAACATCAACCTGACCAAACACACACATTTTACAAAGACTTGCAAAACCAACAAGAGAAGATCCATCAAAGTATGCATTTCCGTCCTCATGTCTGACCTCGGCTCTCATCTCGGTCCAGTGTTGCAGGAGGCGGTGAGCACTCGGGACCCTGAATTGGTGCGTCTGGTGCTGCATTACCGTGACTACCAGAGGACTGCTAAGAGACTGGCGGGCATCCCCATCCTGCTGGAGAGGCTCAGTCAGGTGGGGCTTCATATACACACACACACACACACACACATTCACAATCCACATAAACACACTTACATACAATCAATGAGTGCGTTTACATGCGCTCGAATATCCCGGTTATGACAGTTAAATTGTGCTCAGACAAACCAGGATACTCCTATTCCTGTATACATACGGAATCTGAGTATTCTGGATATTTAGAGTGGTAACTATGGCAACTATGGCACGGATATCCCCCTCATGGATATGGACCCACTCAGACAACAAGTAAAACCGTCTGTCACCAACCTTGGCGTTACTATTGACAATGATTTTAAACACATGGATGTGGTCATCAAATGTGGCTTTTATCACAAATTCATCTCATCTCGTTTAGACACCTATAATACACTTTTTTCTGGCATTAGCCACCACGCACTTTCCCGCTTACAGTTGGTCAAACATTCTACAGCGCACCCTTTAACTGGAACCAGAAAACAAGAGCTCTGATTTTAGCGTCTTTGCTCTGGCTTTCTGTTTGTTTTAGAGTTGACTTTAAGATTGTATTGTGTGTTTTGAATTGTTTACTTTGAATGGACTGCCCCCATAGCATAAATATACATTAAATAAAGAACATGTAGTACTGTACTGTAGTAACTGTAGAGCGCAGTCACAACTTCGGAAAAAGGCTGAGAGCAAAACAGACCTCTACAGAAGTTAGTTTGCCGTTTAAAAACCCTGGTATAAGTTTGAATTTTTTTGGGAAATTAGCTGCTCCTGCCAAATGTGTTTTTTGACTTTGATATGCTCAGTACAGCAGCATTGGTGAGAAATCAGAATACTGTGTTTACTTGCCACAGTATTTTAATTAATTTTATTTTATTTACTTCATTCATGTCTTATAAAAAGACATAATCAGTGACATAATATTAAACATAAAATGAATGTAAAGGAGCAGAAAGAAGAGCATTCTTATGTTATCTGCCCCTTTACATTGCAAACAAACGGTCGCTCATTTAACCACAACTTAATTTTCTTTTTTATACTTACTTATTACGATAGCTGTTATGTATTTCTTGAATGCCATCATTGTTTTTGATTCTTTGCTTTCTTTGTCAAGATCATTCTCCTTCTCATGAACTCCTTTTACAGAAATGCTCCGTTCCATTTCCTTGGTTCTGAATCTGGATAGCTGGATATTTCAGTGTCCCGGTTTCTCATAACCAGGATACTGTCATATCTAGGAGACTGAAATCAGGACACTGTGTTTACACGGACAAAGACAAAACCAGGAAAAAAAACAATCACAACCAGGATATTCCAGTGCATGTAAACGCACTCAATGAATAAATCAGCTAATGTTCTTTCAACTACATTAAGGACCATTTAACCCTGTCGTAAAATCGAGTATCTGTGCACTCCATATACATATAATTCAGTTTTTATCATTTGTCAATACCGTATTTAATGTTATTGCAATATTCGTTAACATCATCGCCTTTTGGACGTAGTAGCATTTAAAAACAGAAGCGTCTGGATCGTTTGCTGAGTAATTATATCCGTGTTTACGTCGTGACGGGGGAAGCACTGTTGTTGTCGAAGTTCCCTTGCCCCCCGAGCCATGAGTCATGCAGTTTCCAGAGCAGGGACCTAACACAGGAAAGACGGTGCCAGACTGAGATGATGTACACATGCAACAGGGACGATCTGCCAATCTGTTTACATAAACTGCTGAATCAACTCAAAGCAACACTTTCCACGAGCAGTTAGATTATTTTTAGTGCTCAAAAATACAACTCAGAGAATCCAACACAGACAAACAAAAATAAACACAACATTTCCCATCCCACTTTGTAACTGGCTGTTGTACAGCAAGGTGATGGAAATTAATAGTTAAAGGACATTTTGAGGTTCAGAAATCCACTTTTTTTCAACCAAAATAGTTCCTGTTAGCTAATATTTCAAAAACTTCCAAACAATTTGGTGTCAGTGCATTAGTCTGAAGTCACACTAAAGATAGAACCCAAAATTATAAGAATATGTTATTCCATAGCTGAGTCATAAGAGAAAAGGACAACAAGTGTAACTGTGACATAAGGACCACACAAGGGTTAAAATGATTTATCTCCATGGAGACAATCAGACGACGCACAGTGGTGGACTTACCATTAGACAACAAGCCACCATTGTCTTGGGCCCCCAACCTGAAGGGGCCCTCAATAAGATGCCTCACAATCATCACAGATGCAGGGTTCTAAAACAGTTCTGAATCTCACTGTAACTACTGTTAAACAAGAAAAAGACCAACAAAATAGTCCGGGATTGTCAAATGTATTAATTTTCCCCTAATAAAGCTACACAGTAAATAAAATATAACATTATAAAATATCATGTATTTAAATCAGCTGAACATGTGTAAAATGTACCAACAAACGAGAAATATGGTTGGATTTCTTAAATATTCTTCTGGTGAAGGACCCCCAAACCCCCGTTTAAAGCTGTTTAGAAAATGTAGCCGTTGCATTTTCCAACTTTTCATTTACCACCACAATCTTACAACCCTGTCACCACATATAAAAAAAAAAAGCTTCCTTCAAGAACAATGCAAGAGACACAACAAAGTTTTAGAAAATCCCACTTGATGAGGAGGGGCCTGGACTTAATTTTACCCTGGGCTCCCAAATTCCTAGGTCCGCCACTGATGACGCAACCAGGCCAAGTTACAGGTCCGATCTGTGTAGAGGCGATAACATTTACTGTAAGAACTCATGTCTTTCAAGGTATTTGTTTAGAAATAAAAACTCCTGCAACTGAATAAACGCACAATGCCACACTGTACAACATTCCAGGCAAAGCAAAAACATCTATAACAAGCTTCCATCAGAAAAGTCACAGTTTTAAGCTTAAATCCGGCGTGAGCTTTACTGCGTGCAATGTTAACAAGAGTTGATGCATCCTCACAGTTTAGAAGTGCCAAACGTATGCGGCTCCCACTGCATCTTCCTTCTGTAATCTGTCTCATCTATTATAACCCACATAGAGCTTTAGTGCCAGTCCCTCCGCCACACAAACACCACATTAATTTACTGGCTTTTTGCGTCCATCGGCTAATTTATCACGTTCTATCTCCAAACTATTTCCCCTTTATCAAAGTCAATATTCCTCTCCATTTGTCTTCCTCTGTCTCTTCGCAGGCGCAGGACTTCTACGTGGAGATGAAATGGGAGTTCACAAGTTGGGGTGAGTCCATTTAGTGTTGTTTTTGTAAAATGACCAACGGAAAACTAGATGTCGTGTTGTATTGATCCTTTGGCCGATGCCAACTGTGTGTGGGTAGTAGTTACAGTATCACTTGAATTCTTGAATATTTTCTCATGTGTTTGTATTTTTATTAGGGCAAATTGGTTCAGTTTTTCAGATTTTTATTGAATTAAAAGTAAAAACAGAAGCAGATAGGAATGTATTTGTTTTTTGTCAGTCATTTTTATTTTGCTTTGTCTATATCAGTATTATCAGTATATATCAGGGGTGGGCAATTATTTTGACGCAAGGGCCACATTGGATTTTTACACTTGCCTGGGGGCCGGACTATTTTACACACATACTACTACACATAGACTTAATGCCTAAAATACACAAAAATTACTACAGAATAGCAAAAATCATTACCTTTATTTAGTGGGAACAGTGCGGTTGATCACTCCTTTTATCCAATGCATCAAAGTTTGGTGTTATTCTAGTGGTGGCTGTTCTCAAAACTGATTTTTAATGAACAAGCAGCTGCTCAGGAAACTATAAAATGACAAATGCACCACACCTAACTCATACAATTTATTATTGAATGCTTTGCGGGCCGGATCAAAATGCCAAAAGGGCCACATGTGGCCCCCGGGCCTTAGTTTGCCCCCCTCTGGTATATATGGTATTGAAGCGATGTAAAAATTAATGTAATTAATGTTCTGTCAATTCCTGTGGACACGTTTAAAATGCAAACTTTGAACAGAATCCTATCATTTACACATAAATCACAAATATAAGCAAAATTGCAGGAAAAGCTCTATTTTGAGTTTAACTTTTCATGCAGATGCTCAAAAACATATTGCAAACAAAACTGCCTCACTTGAGTTCTTGTTTTTCCACAATGTATTCATTTTACATTATGCTCAATTAGATTAGTCCTAGATTAGATTTAAACCCAGATTAGATTTGGAAATATCTAATTACAATTATGGTCTCTTGACAGTTTGAGATCCTAATGTATACATTATTAAATCATTAATTTAAAACCTAGACATTGTAAAGCATTAATAAGTTAATTCAGTCACTTCCACTGCTGATTAGAAGGACCTTGTCTTTATTGTATTACAGCAATCAGAATGAAAAAGATTGTTCCGTGCACCTCACAGTTAAGAGGGATAATTAATGAAGAACACGCTAAAACAATCAGAGAGAAAAGATATTATCAGTGCAAGAAAGTGTTGTTAGTGCTGTTAATTAAAAGTACATTAACCGGTTTCTACGTTGTGTAATGACAAAACCTTAAATACAAAATAAATAAAATACAAAACACCTGGGTAAAACATAACAATAAAGTACCTTCATTTATTTTAAAGTACCTTAACCGTTGTATCTAATTATTTATTATTATAGATTTTTGTATACTTATTTTCTTTGTATTCTTATTTTTTTTATATTTATTGTTATTATTATTATTTTTAATGATTATGATTATTATTTTTACATCATTTTGTTCCCAGGACAGTCCCATGCTGTAAAGTGGAATATACAAGGACAAGTTTAGAATGATTATCTTAATTTGAGTAGCTTCAGATTTTTAAACTAAAATTAGTCGACACATTCAAGCCATTTTTAACTGATTTCTAATTTAACTATCGTACTATATAGAAAAAAATAGTGCGGTCCAACCTAACTTCATAAAAATCAAGACCTGCATTCTGAATTATACTAATAAGCCATTGTTGTTTTGCAGTGAATATGTTCTTATTCCTTAAACAATTTCCCTCGAATCAAATAAAAAACTCAAATTGCTGCTCTTTTGCCATTGTAAACGCAGACCGGTCGATATTATTTGTCCCATGTGAGTGAAGCAGTGCAGTGGAAGCGAGCTAATGTCATTATGATCCAGCCCCGGGGATTCTTCCTGTTTTCCTTTCGTCTCGTTTTCTCTTTGGCTTTCAATGTTAAAGAGTTTGTCCACCGGAAACCATCAAGAGCCCATGTTTAAAGTGGACTAATTGTGTAGTTTTCTGCTGACACATCAAGTCCATCGAGCACTAACTAAATAATAGCACTGATGTGAAGTTTATGGAGCCATTTAGTGATTATAAATGATATAACGGTGTAAGAGCTTGAAAAACAAATTGAAAATATGTCACAAAGCTGTTGTTTTTTAATTTTTTATGCCATCTTTTATTAACATTATCGAGAATTTTCTCAAGAAGGGATGAAATATTTATTTAATATAGTTTAGACCTTTTTTGACCGTGAGGCCCGACTTTTTCTCTACAAAGTAACCATGATATATAATATACCATAATACCAATATATTGCTACAGAAAAATATTGCTATAAAAAAAAGATTAAACATTTTTTGTTACTGACACACTAATCCTAAAGCAGGATGATCTCAGTAAGCTCTTCTTAAATGTACAGTATGATTAAAAGACATAAGAGAATATATATAAGAGAATGAACCAATAATTAGCCATAAAAATTAGTTATTCAACTCACTTCAGCTTAAATCACAAAAAAATAACAAAAATCTCCTAACAGTTGCAAAGAAAATGTATACACAATGAATATTTAACCCCAAAGAGGTAATATAGATTGAACAAGTTGATATTGTGACCTGTTGGATGTATTATACTTTACTTGTACAGGACTTCTTTGGTCCCCAGCTCTGTGGTTAAGAATCACTGGTTTGGACTTCTACAAATGTGTTCTGAAATGCAGAAGATTCTTTTATTAGTTTATCAGATCAGATTTCAGTCTTCCCCCAAGTGTTCATGCTGCAGGACGGGTTTGAAATGTGAACAGAACAGAATCTTCCCTTACCCAACAGGTCAATATACTGTAGTTTCCTTAATCTTTTGCCAAGAAATGTTATTAAAATTAACATAAAGCATGAAGTATGTTGATTTGCTGACATAAACTACAATAAGGCATCAAAACATCCTTGGAGATATTGTTTTAGACCACAGTATGCATTCTTTTGTAATATCCATTTGCTAAAATTACTTCTTATGTTACTTCTATAACTATTCTGTCTTCCACTGTGCTGTTCACACACAAAAATGGGGGGGAAAACTGGAAATGTGTTTTTCTGTTTTGTGTTTTTGATGAAAACACCCTTCTGTTAAAGTATATTCTTCAATAGGACGTCTTCAAACAGCTTCACTTCAGGTTTATCTGAGTAGAATTGAGTGAAAATCTCATTCACTGGCCTCTCGTTATCTCAACTACTAGGAGAACATTCACTAACTAATCGATTACAAAAATAGTTAGTTGCAGCACTATTCTCAATACCATAATGATAAAAAAAACAAAACTAACCTTTAGACAATAGACTGTAATTTTCAACACAATATAATGTGGTTTAAAGATCACTTTAAAAAGTCACATTTTATTCTGATTGTGATTTTTTTTTAAATATCAATACTCATAAGTGTATTTATACTATATGCTACATTACTATACTTAGCGTTCAGTAGGTGACAGAAAGAACATTCATGTGTGTAAATTTTTTTCCCCACACTTCAGAGAACCTTTTTTGTTTCTGATAATATTTGGATTCCAGAGAGTGAAATAAGTCACTTTTATGACTCAAAAGCAGCTAGCTATTTATTGTAGCTCATGTTTTTTAACTATATTTCACATTGGGATTTTCAAGCTTGAGGCTTGTGTCAGTGGCATAAAGTAGTTTCAATATTATCGCTTTTCGTGATATTTTCTCTAATTATATATCATGTGTTATGGTGACATTTCTCTTGAATAGTATCTGACTTTTGATATGTGTGACAATCTTCTTACTGCCACTACTACTACTATTACTTTTACTTCATTAGCAGTGCTGACGTGTCCCTGTGCCCTCAGTGCCCCTGGTGTCTCGGATCTGCCCCAGTGACACGTACCGAGTGTGGAAGAGCGGCCAGAGCCTGCGCGTGGACACCACTCTGACCGGCTTCGAGCAGATGACCTGGCAACGGGGCAACCGCAGCTTCATCTTCAGGGGACAAGGTCAGAAAAAGTACTCCCTCACCCCTTTGTGCTTACTGTCCTGTCCAAACATCTATAAAAACAGATGGATTTAAGGAGACAGACACAACACAACAGGCATCACTGAATTGCTCAGCGGAAAAAATGCGGAAAACTTGAAAAACGTCAACGTCGCAGCATAATCGCCTTCATTCTTCACGGTTTTCTGGAAAAACACTATCTAATTTAAAGTGTATATGACAGGTTCTCATGTTTTTCTATTCACTTTATTCTCAAAGTTGCCGTGGGCGCCGCCTTTTTCCCGTTGTATTAGTTTACATGGAGCAGACGAGCTCAACAAAAAGTTCCACAAGGACTAAAAAGCTGCTTTACACCCACCCAGGAAATCGGTGAATTGCTGACTTGTTGTTGCTCATGTACAAACATTTTACAACAGGAGTACAGATCTATGGGAAAAAAGAGGTAAAAGTGGGTGGGGCGGAATAATGTGAACAGAGACAATTTATAGCAACTGACACATTGTTCTGACAATTTAAACAATCATTTAACGAAATAAAGGTGTTATCAGGTATTACGTATTAGCAATTCCTAACTAGTGTGTAATTTATATGGACATAAGCCCTTGTTTGCAGTGTGGTTGCTAGGTAACAGTTGTGGAGTTACATCTATGTCATATTTGCTGCCCATGTACAACCAGGAAGTAACATTATAAACATTACAAAAACTGTCAAACTGGGGGCAAATAGGCAAAATGTTTTGTAAAATCTTAAATATAATCATGTTCACTACGTTTTAGTGAAATGTGTAGTCCAACCTGTCATACAGACTTGAACAGTTTATATGTTACATTAACGGTAATGCTTCTATTTCGTGACTTCAATTAGTTTTGTCATACAGAAAAAATGCTTTGCAAGGAAATTTCGCAGAGTTGGAAGATGACAACTTCTGTGTGTTTTTGGATGAGCCAAGGATGGAGACACCTGACACCTGAAGAGGCAGCTGGGTCTGAAGAGTAGAACGAGAAAAAAAACTCAATTTGGATGACAAAGGCAGTTATGATATAAGGCTGACGAAAATATATTATTGATCCTTAAGGGAAAAATACAAAGTAAATCTCTAGGTCACAGGATTACAAACTAATTTATAAATGATATTGAATTTCCTGTTAATTTGGACTACTAAAACTACTACTGCTATCATCACTGTTTCCATTACTACTTTTGCGTCTGCTACTGTGCTGTTCCTCATATGATTTGAGAAGAAAACAAACACTTGAGTTTTCGGTTGCATTTCCATTACTCAGGTGGTCTTTTCTACAGTTTTGGTTGATTGCACTTCTGTCAGTCTGTCAGCTGCTCCCCTTGTTCACCCACCGCAATGTGTTTATTCTCCACTTTTTGCCACAGAAGAAAATTAGTTTTGTTTAAATTTTACCGTTTTTTAATGCATTTGACTTTAATAGAGGTTTAGATTCATTTTATATTATTAATCATTATTTTATTTTATTTTTAAACAATATTTTTGAAGTAAACATCAAAAACAGGAAGAAGGGCATTTTCTCTTGACTAATAAGCCTTCATAGATTCAGCTACTGCTCCTCTTTATGCCATCACTTTTCTGAGGCCAACGCACTTCAATGACGCGCACCAAGGACACACATCAACACACACTGAACACAGCACGTCACGGCTCTTATAAAGGCTTTAAAACAATTCTCGTGATGTTTTAATAAAGAGTGTGTCTGCAGATTCTTGACAAAATGAGCCACATAGTGCGGATAGTGAGTTTAGTGACGTAGTACATATCGTACGTGCCAAAAGCTTGTGTTTTTAACCCAAGCTCCAATCGTGGCTCATTGTCGAGTGCCCAGTCTGTGCACTCTCATAGAAAATAATGGAGGCGCCTGTTCAGTTGAATGTCAAAATATCCCAGTGTGGTTTGTCTTATTTCATTTCTTTTAACGGAAAATTGGGAACAATGCATATTTTAAACCAATGTAAATATGCCAGATTATAGATTTAGGCTAATTTCCATCTACAGACCCTCTGGCAAATTGACAGAAAGATAAAAACATACGCACAATATTTCTACAGACTATCTGCAGTTGGATAGAAACGTGCAAAAAAAAAGGATTGATCATGTTTACCTTACAAACACTCCACAATTGGTCGGAGAGTGACAGACAACAATGACCTGCACCAATTCCCACTGCAACTAGCTCTATATTGCACTAATTGTGTCTTAACAATTATTTGTTTAAAAAAAAGTTTGATTAATTAATAGTTAGATTAATAAAAAGAACAAATTATAATTTTTCTACTCTGGTGCCACAGATGTATACCTTGCCAATAAGTAAACTAAACTGTATACATCAAATTTGGAGGCGCAGTTTTTCAATTTGAGAGTCAATTTGCCTAGAACATTTCACAATGTCAACTTAAACCCAAACTTGTCCATCTCCATGAAAAAAGGCAGGGCCAATTTACATGCCGGCTCTGTGGAAAGTTGACCACCCTCAGTAGGAATGCATGTTTATATCAATGCAACAAAAACACCTGTAATTAAAAAATAAAACGCAGCACGTTCCAGGCAAAGTGATGACATCTCCATGCAGACAAGCAGGTGCTGGACCCTCTTTCATAAAAACCCAAATAGGGCACGTTTAAGATGTTTGTCCTGAATGAGCATACTTTTTATTACAAATTGTATTATCAGTACTTTTATTTTGTTTGTTTTTGTTGAAGTTCTGATTGAATAACTTCATGTTTTCTCCGCTCGCTCACCTCTGTGTCCTGTTCTTCCAGACTCGAGTGCTGAGGTGATGGAGGTGGACCACGACCGACAGCTGGTTTTCTGTGAGACCCTGTGCGTGTCGTCCCTGGGCTCTCTGCCTGTGAGACGGGGCAGCAATGGCGCCTGCTGTGGGACAGGGGGCACTCTGGGACTCCTCGGGGCCACACTGCCCAGCGATGAGCAGGTCGCGGCCAGACTGTCTGCTCCTGTCGTCACCACTCAACTGGACACCCGCAACATCGCCTTCGAGAGGTCAGGACCACCTCGCCACAGAGTGTGGCTGTCATTGAGAAACCGCTGCCATACAATTCATAATTAAAAAGCAATGGAAGAAGTATTAAATTTTGTTTATATATAAGTACGGATACAGGAGCAAAAAGTAAAAGTAAAAAAGCAAAACATAAAAAGGCTACATAAGTAATAGTTGAAGTACCGATTTTAAAGGACAAAAATTGTGCAAAATTGACCTTTTTGAGCTTTTAATACGGTTCCAACATTGTTCCGTCATCAAAAACATACCTGGAGTTGCATTTAGCTTCATTCACCCCATTTTGATGAATCCCGGTTTGAAAATCCTCTCCCCTCCGACCGTCAAAAACATTTCTGAATTCCTTCGATGAGTGACGTTGCTCCGTGAAATCGTTTTTTGTTTTTAAGTCCATAAATCATCGCCAGACCCATTCTGAGCATTTCTGCCGTCTAATCACGGTCATTAACACTGCATCACTGCTCAACACTCAACACGCAATGTCGTATTGTGTAATATGTGTGTAGTTGCCTCTGCAGCCTGTAGATGGAGCCAAAGCTAAGTTACCATGGCGTCTCCCATGGCCGTGACAAAGTTATATTTGTCTTTGTAAAAACATTTTATTTTTAGTTCTAAAACATGAGATGTAAAAGTAAAGCTACTCAAGGGTATGTTTAAAGGCCAATAACAATACAAATAATGCATAATATTAGTCCTTTAAGAATTTTAAGATGATATTGTGTTAATCCAACAGAAATGTTAAAAACATGTCTATTAGTAGAGGTTATTTTATTATTCAAAGCTGTACACAGTCTACAGACAGTAACTGAGTTTGTACTCGTTTCAAATCATGTATTTTGGGGCAAAACTGACTAAATTTGTCGTATATAATCATCCCAAAAATATTGTCAGAGCTTACCGGCCATCGACTGCTCTGGATCCTAAAATATTGGGATTGGCTTTGGGCATGGAAGAACTCATATCGGTCAATCTACAAAAAACATCTAATATGCTTTACATTTAAATAGGTATATTTTTTGTGGAATATGAGCTTAACGTTCATGAAAACATCTAATTTAACTATTAATAAACCTAAGCAAAAGGTCAGAACAGAGAAACAAACAAAGACTTCAGTGCAGTATTTTAATTTGTTTGCAGATTATGGATTTTAATAAAGGTTATAAAACCCATTTAACTTAAATGAATAGCAAACTGAGACAGTTAGACTACAACTCACTGACAGACATGTTTTGGCTAAGGAAAAACCTGCTTACAGACCAGCATGACTGACTCAAATGACTCAGATGGAGAATTAGAAAATCCAATGCAACACCCCAATAAAATGTTAATAAACTATAAAATAAAATAAATCAGTTTATGCCAAGTAATAATTCTAACTTATCTTTATGTCATATGTTTTTGATGTACTTTTCCTTGATACACATTACTTAAAACATGGCTTTAAATTCACAAAGGACAACATGAGATTAAGATAGATACAGATATAATTTGATGGGGGGCATCTTCCGGTACGACGTGTCACCTGTAACTGTTGGACCTGTTTGCTCCTGTTGACATGATGATAATGTATTTATGGAGCTTCATGGACCACGCACAGGCCGAGAGCCGGGGAAAGTGCACCTGCGTCAGTCAGACACGAGGCCTTCGCTCTGGTACTTTAGTGGAGTAAACAAAAATATTAATAGATACAAATTTCAAGTCACAATTTTGAAATTTCAGCAATAAACGCACCTCTAACTGATTCACTTAAAGATAGACATTTAATGCTAGACTGTGGAGCAAGAAAATGATGAAAATGCTACAAACTGGATTATTTTGTATTTTGCTGGTGTCGGTTGTGACTTTTCTGTGTGTGTTGCTTTTCCAGGAATAAGTCGGGTATTCTGGGCTGGAGGAGCGAGAAGACGGAGACAGTGAACGGATATGAAGCCAAGGTAAAGTCACTATTAAAGAGACACCGTGTCTCTGCTGCGCGTCAGGGTTAAGTTTGATATTTCCAGAAAATCCACTTCATGTTGAGGTTTCTCCAGTAACACTTGAGTTATTTTAGGCCATGACTTCTAAGGACATGTTAAACTATGACATATGAGCTGCTGCGAGGACAAAATTTAGTCAAAGATGAGAAAAGGTGGTATTTTTTAAGATGGAATTTAGATAGAAAGTGACCCAAGACAAATGTTCGAATGTTCAATCAAAAAGAAATGATGACCCTATTTAAATTGTCACCTTTTTCTATTTAAA
Organism: Rhinogobius similis; assembly: GCA_019453435.1. Taxonomy (NCBI): domain Eukaryota; kingdom Metazoa; phylum Chordata; class Actinopteri; order Gobiiformes; family Gobiidae; genus Rhinogobius; species Rhinogobius similis. The sequence continues at coordinate 24,305,086 of CM033625.1, forward strand.
TATCTTATGTTTATATACTTAAATAGTTTTAATTCAAATCTAAATAATTGACTTTGGAACAAAATAATTAAATGGAAAAGTGTAACATGTAATTTTATGTTTTTGGGTTAGGGCAATTTTTTAAGTGCAATCATTTCCTCCATTAAACAACAAAATACCCGTTTTATTCTGCATAAAAACTGTAAACCCTACAGTTTAGATTCGGTAAAACATGTTCTGAAACAAGCAACAAAAAGGCAACAAAAAGCAACAAAAGCGTAAAACTTAAAGCTACAAAAATAGGCGCAACAAAACGCTACTAAAAGCAAAAAACATGACTGAAAGCATCTTGTACGGGACTAAGGGTGACAAAAATGTGATTAAAAGAAACAAAAACGCGACTAAAAGCGACAAAGACACAACTAAAAGTGACACAAATGCAAATAAAAGTGACAAACATGACTGAAAGCGAGAAAAACTCATAAGAAAGCGACAAAAATGAAACTAAAATAAAATATTTAATTGTGATGGTCATAAACATTAAAATTACATATTTTTCCCAACTCCTGCAGCTTTAGTGGAGATTGCTATAGATCGTGCTGTAGCAGAGATACTGGTAGTAGTAGTAGATTAATAGGAGTAGTAATAGTGATAGTAGTAATAATAATAGTAATAAGTAGTAATAGTATTTTAATACTTGTAGAAGCAGTAATATCTTGTATGTTTATGAAATATGTCTGAATTTAAAAGTAGCAGCGGTAGTAGACAATTAGTGGAGACAGTTGCAATTGTGTCTGTTCTATTTTCACATTCAAATAAGCATTTTGTTCTATATTTTTTACATGTATTCATTTATTCAGTACTAACAATCATATGAGTTATTACATATATCAGAACCTCTCTTGCCTCTGTCTCATGCTTTTATCTTTGACCCAGTTTGTTTTTCTGACCTCCTGAAGGAATCGAAGTGAAGTGTCAGCTCCATCTGTCAACACTGTTTAAAACGGTTCAGACGGCTGCTCCTGTAAAATAACACTCTGACCGAAATATTGCTATTTTCTGCTCCACGGATGGAGAGTCACCAATACAAAGAGCTCCCTTTTTGAACACTCTCTGCGCAGCTCGTCTGTTCTAATGTGGGACACCGCTGAATGTTTGATAAGAATTTCCCCGAAGAGTTGAGTCAGGATCGCCCAATGTCTGTGTCGCAGAAGGAATCATGACAAATTTAGATGAATAACTCTGTCTTTTTTAGTATATTACAATTCATGACATGGTGACACTGGTTTCCTCAAACACTGAAAACATGAACAAAAGAACAAAATAGGACGCCAGTGAGTTTCCCAAAACAAATAGTCTGTTTCTCCACCTCTTGCATATGGCAGATATACTTTAGAGCTGCACAATTTGGTTAAAAATATCTAATTGCAATTTTTCTGACGATTAGTTAATAGGATTCTATCAAAGTTCACATTTCGAACACAACCAGAAAATTGCACAAAAAGACTGAAACATGAACTGACAAAAACATATTTCAAAAGAGGATTTACAAATATAAACTCAAGTTTAGCAGTTTTATGCAGAATAAAACAGAATATTTTGTTGTTTGCGTTGGAAATTATTGCACTTCAAAAATTTGAGGTTTGCTCATTGCGTCCTTTGAAATTGCGATTACGATTAATTTTCCAGGCCTAATATACTTTATATTTATTATATTTTGTGAAATCTGACTTGTACATGTGCAAATGTGTATATTTGGGCCTAATTTGACACAAGTATTTTTATTTATATTTATATGATATATTTTTTGTATAGTAATGTCTGATATTCAGCGCCCAAATAATTTCCCTTGAGGTCAATAGTTAAGAAGTTTGTCTAAAAAGCAGTGCAAAATATTAAAAGTATCTCTCTTTCTTCCTTTGTTGAAGGTTTACGCAGCGTCCAACGTGGAGCTGATCACCAGAACCAGAACGGACCATCTGTCGGACCAAAACAAGAACAAAACCAAAGGTAGAAACAATAATGTTTTCCATATTGCACATATTTGGGACATTTAAATCTGAAAAAAATGACAGAACCAGGTTTAGATCTTATGTTTTAATCATTTTGTACACAGTTATAAAAAATGTACAGAGGGGACTTTGGATTGAAAATTGGTCTAAAAATTAAAATTTCACCAAATTTTTTACTGAAAATTGAATAAGTCAGGCTTGGAAATAGCTTGAAATTGGGGGAAAAAAAAAGCTTCTGTTTTTGTTCTTGAATTGAAACATTAATATTTCTGAAGTAAAATTGTTACAAAAAAAGAGAAAAAATGTTTTGTAAAATCCTCCCTCTTTCAAAAATATCTTTAAGAAAAATCTTAACCCATAAAACCCACCTCAGGCCCATTGTAGCTTTGGTGGACATTAACGGATGATGTTTGATGCTGCAGCACATACTCAGACTTGTGCCCCCTTGTGGTGAAACTGAATTCATACATTTACTCATTCTTAAATCAAACAAACGTGAAGCTGGTGATGTATTTTTAACACAGTTTATGACATTTATGAATGAGTTAGTTTGTCCCTGCTGGGCTGCCGTCTCACAACGTCCGGTGAATAAGTTTATCTGCAATTGTATTAAGTCTAAATTAAAAAGGTTTGATGACAAGTTTAGCAAAAAGAAATCATGTCTAGCAAAGAATTTGATGACAATTTACAGTAAAAATGCTGAGAAAGAGAGAAAAGGTTATTTATGAGTAAAGTTTTAAGTTATTTTGTATGTTTTATTTGTTTATTTGCAGGTGGAAGGACTCCACTGCAGAACTTTCTGGGAATCGCTGAACAACACATGGGCCCTAACAATGGAGTGAGTACACACTTTATTAACAGGATATAAAAGTAATTGTATGTAACTTTTCTGGTTGGGAGTCTGCCGCTTGCTTTTCTTCATAGAGACGTTATTTCTTTGGATGTTCCACAGTACAGCATTAAACTTATTTATCTCCAACAAAACAAGCACAAAGTCAAGCTTCAGTTCAAGTCTGTGGAGAGTTCAGCCATTTCAGTTTTCAAGCAATAAAAACACCTGTAATTAAATGAATGCAGGGGAAGTTCAGTGTGATACTGCGGAACAATCCAGGCATAGCAATAATAACGGAGACAAGAAAGAGGTCCACCAGAAATGTTACACCTTCAAGGACTGTTTCGGTATAAACACTGCTTGTCCTTTTGTAAGATGAGTGTGTACGTTTATTTTGTTGTTGTTGTATTTAACATCACTGCGCATCTGTGGTGAGCTATTTTTTTGTTTGTCATCTGAGCATATTTATTCCATTACTTATTGTTGTGGTTCTTGAGTTTTGGTGTTTGCTTTACAGTGAAATAATGCCTGGCCTTTTTTTCTTAATTGACTGAAGTCTTAAAGGGAGGCTATGTAGAGTTCACTTAGTGTTAGCGCTATGACCACGGCAGTAACAATACCGCAAAGAGGCTGTAATTGTCCGCTGGAGGGGGATGTGACAGTCCATATATGGGGAACATATTTGAAGCATTGACTGAGAACTGTGGCATTTAAAAGGCCGTCAGTGCAGGAGATGTTTGCAGCCATGGCACATCCAGGCAAAGAAAGAAGCCAACGCTTAACAGGAGGACACACTTGTTCTCCCATAAGTCAAAGAACGAGAGGGACTCATAAACGGGAACAATAAAACAGCTCCGAAGCCCCCCAATGTAACATACACTGTTCAGCTGTGGTTGTGATCACCGCTCTGGAGCATCTCTGACCCGTCCTTCCCCGTCCTGAAGTCGCGCCGCGTCTGTCCTCCCCAGAAATCCCAGCGAAATGAACAAAAAGCGTTTTGTTCATTTTTGCGTTGCATCCTCAGATATGAGCTGTGCTGTATAATAATAAAGCCTCATTTGCATCACTTGAATAGGCCTAGAATAATGCACAGGAACATGGAACCGTTCTGATGGACAAATGTACACCACCAAACATCTGGCAAATGGACACGCCGCGTTCACAGGGCCCTCTCACAGCATTCATTCATAAAGTTAGTTCAACCTAGATTCATCACGCAGCGAGCATGATCAGACACACGCTCACACACCTACATGTAACACTCTCGTTGCAGGTAGAAATAGATTTAAACCAAATGTACTTCATCTGTACTTAGATGCTTTGGACCAGTAGGTTCGGCTACTGACAGGAACAATGATGGGCATGAGATTCAGACAAAGGCTTTAAGTCCTTTAAATCCAATGACACTGAATTACACAATTTAAATACCATACAACACAAACCCCTTATGTGGAGGAATTACCCACTCCAAGTCCACTTACTGCTTGTGAAGATATGTTTAGTCCGCAAAGTCCTTAAGAGTTCCAGATAAGTTTAATGTCCAGATGTTCTGTGTTCCGGAATCTGTGAGTGTGTGCAAAGGGGGCAGCAAGTGAAAAGGGCCTACCACACAGCAGCAGAGGATCCAATCGACCAGTTTGTCCAAGGGGGTGGCTCGCCATCTACAGACAGGCCTGCCCAACAAAAAACCTGACCTATCAGTCAGACAGTGTCATAAAATATAACATTAATCTATATCAAAAATAAAACTATGAATTTAGCAATTTTGCAAAATATGCACACATACAATTATCAACACATTCTCAAATTAACACAAAACTGCAAGCAGCAGCAACTAATAGTTTAAATCGTGTTTTAATGTGAAATAAGTACCTTTTATTTGAGTTTTCCGTGTCAGGGCCTCTGTACTCATGTCGGCAGAACAGAGAGCCTGACGTGGAGTTAGGGGGCGGGACGATGCGCCGTTTAACAGAAGCTCATTGGTCAGGAGCTAAATGTCATTCACTCGTTTGAGGGTTAACTCTTTAGTTGCTGATATTACTTTTTATTACTTTGACATTTCATTGAGAACCATAATTAAATATGGGTTAACCACTCACTCTCACACAGACACACTGCTCTGTGTAGGCACTGTTTTCGCTGGACACGAGCGGGACTCAGGACTGAGGTGTTTTAATTAATTCATAATTTTATGGAAACAGGCTCAAAGCGATGTTTTTTTTCCACACATGAAGCAGATTGATACAGTTTTGAGCAAAAGCGCAATGAAAACTCAGCTACAGTTTCTTAAGGCAGACGACTGTCTTAATTGGACCATATTCATTATTCTGTCATTTGTAATATTTGTCCATTTAGGTTGTTTTATTAGGACGGTCTGCCCCATATCAGGATGGTAATAGTCTCCTGGAAATGTTTCCCATGTTATGTCTTTTACTGCACTACTTTTGATGTTTATTAGTTACGATTCTGGCCATTCACTGCTTCACTGCGCCTCATATTTTGGCATGATCACGCCTCTTGTTTAGAGCTCCACGCCCCATGACGTCATGTTCTTTTTCCTTCCTTTCTGCAGCTGCTTTTTCCTACATTTCTAAACATTCAAAATGCCTTTTTATTTCAGTTATTTGTTTTGTTTGTAGTGTACTGATTGTATGTTTAAATTGTTTGTCTTGTAAAGAGTTAAAAGTCTTATGTTGAGTTTTTTATTTCAAATTCCTTGACCTATCTGTGTCTCCTGATACAAGCTCAACATTTGCAAATAATTATTGCTTTTGTTAAAGGACACATTCTGCTGCAGTGACTTTTTTGAGCTTCTAACCCTGTTCTAACAACGTTCTGTCATTAAAAACATACCTGGAGTAGCATTTAGCTTCATTCACGCCATTGTGAGGAATGCTGGTTTGAAAATCTTGTCCACTCAGACCGTCAAAAACTGCTGCTGCTGAATTCCCTCGATCGCTGACATTTTTCTGATTTTATATGTCACTTATACGAGAATCTTCTGCTGTTTTAAGTCCTTACATCATCACATTTAAGGTACACAAGAGCATGTTTAAAGGCTAACAACAACTTGAAATCATTGGACATAATTGGGCATAGGTGTTTTCGAGACAGTTCTTCAATCAGAAAGCAGAATTTGAGCCTCACATTTGTGTTTCAAAGCTAAAATCCAGCACTTGCACCAATCAGCTCAGTGAGTCTGGAATAATGGAGCTGAGCTGAACATGAACATGTCCATGAACTGAGAATAAGAAACACGTGGATGCATCTCTATCTTCAAGTTAAAGCACTGATTCTCTCTGCATTTTATCTTTTTTACTGTATTACACCTGGTTTTACGCCGACATCGCTGTATTACACCTCTGCAGTGCTGCTGACTAAAGGAAATCAGCCTTATGGCATTTTGCAGATATTTGGAGCAGCAAAGGTCAGAGGCAGAGCTGTCTAGACCTTAACATTTGAGTCTGAAATAAGAAATGAAACACTCTGCAGTCTGTGTAGTCAGAGAGCAAGTTACAAGATATTCAACTACAAACAGTATTACACTGATGAGTAATAATAGCTTTGGAAAGAAAGGATAGACTGTAAAATTTAATAGATATGGTCTAAACATTTAAACTTGTGCATCTGTGCATTGGCTGAATTATAAAAAAAACTACACTACAATGTGATTGGCATAATAAAAAGAGTCACTGCATTACGAAGTTTGAAATTCACAAAGCTAAAACATACAACAAAACAAAGTGAAATATGTATAAAAGTGTATGACAACCTTAACAATTCTATTAGAAACAATTCAATTAAGATTTTCAAAAGAGCATTCATCAAACTAAATGCTACTCCAGGTATGTTTTTGATGATGGAACAATTATAGAACATGGATAAAAGCATATTTGTCCTTTAAAGGGAGCAAATTAGATGGCCACTTCTCACTTGTGAAAAGGGATACAATTTTAATACAGAAGAAGAAAATGAATGTATACCTTTCATACAGAATTTATGCATTTCTACCTTCACACAGGCCTTGGTGACTCAAATGTCGTCTCCCGGCGTCACAAACCCTTCAGCGCTGACGGCAGAGGAATACTTCAACCCGTCCCAAACGCAGAAGGACATCGGACACCCGTGTCAACTCACCACCAAGACCCAACGGTGACCATCAAACACGCGAGATACAAACACACGAGATACAAACGTGCGCGATACAGACAAGCGAGATACAAACACAAGCTACAAACACGAGATACAAACACAAGCTACAAACACGCGAGCTACAAACACATGATACAAACACGAGATACAAACTCACGAAATACAAACTCGCGAAATACAAACTCGCGAGATACAAACACACGAGATACAAACACACACGAGATACAAACACGTGCGATACAAACAGGCGCGATACAAACAAGCGAGATACAAACAGGCGAGATACAAACAGGCACGAGATACAAACACACACGAGATACAAACACGCAAGATACAAACAGGCGCGATACAAACAGGCGCGATACAAACAGGCGAGATACAAACACACACGAGATACAAACACGCAAGATACAAACAGGCGCGATACAAACAGGCGAGATACAAACAGGCGAGATACAAGCACGCACGAGATACAAACACGCAAGATACAAACAGGCGAGAGTGAAGCTGTGTCAGACAATCACAGACACACTGACAGACAGCAGGGAAAATGCAGCACTGGAAACTCAAACAAACAGTACGTGTCAAGCATTAACTTCAAAAAGTAGTATTAATGAATTATAAAATACACATCTAAGTACTGTATTTGAGCTTCTAGTTCTCAAGTAAATGTATTTATTTTTCATTTAGCTCCAAACCAACTTACAAGTAGAATTAACAAACACTAAATTGCTCCTTTACTGACCCCTGGTGTTTGGAGTTATTACAAGTGCACTAACAAGAAAGTTCAGTCCTTTCTGTCCTCTGACTTTAAGAGGAAAAAACACTACACACACAAAAATCAAGGAATGAAGGAAGAAGACAGAGAGAGAGAGAGAGAGAGAGAGAGAGAGAGAGAGAGAGAGAGAGAGAGAGAGAGAGAGAGAGAGAGAGAGAGAGAGAGAGAGAGAGAGAGAGAGAGAGAGAGAGAGAGAGAGAGAGAGAGAGAGAGAGAGAGAGAGAGAGAGAGAGAGAGAGAGAGAGAGAGAGAGAGAGAGAGAGAGAGAGAGAGAGAGAGAGAGAAAGAGAAAGAGAGAAAGAGAGAAAGAGAGAAAGAAAGAGAGAAAGAAAGAAAGAAAGAAAGAAAGAAAGAAAGGTGGGTGGGCGGGAGATAGTAGAAGAAAGACGGGAAGGATGGACGGAAGGAAGAAGGGAGGGAAGGAGGAAGAGAAGTAAGGAAGGAAATGGGGAGGGAAGGAGGAAGGAATGATTAGAAGGAAGGGATGGAAGGAAGAAAGGGAAATAAGGAATCAAGGAAGAAATAAAGGAAAGTGGGAGGGAGGCTTAACTTCCTTTTTATTTATACCAATAAGAAAATAAAGCCAGTGTACCAACTTTAACTAACCTTTCCAACAACGTAAAATGTAGTTCATACTTTATCTATAATAGTTGTCCAATTACATTTTATACGACCAAAGCTGTGACAGATTATCCAGTTATTTGGTCTTTCTGTTTAACGATACTTAAATAGTCTTGAATGTCCACTTCTTCTTCCCTCTGTTTGTTTGTAAGTCTTCTGCTTCACTCATAAAGCGCTACATGACAGTGGGAAACCATATTCATTTGACCTGTCAGTCTTCCTCTGCGTCCAGCTCGGGTCTAACTCAAACTGACAGTGTGCGGCTCCGAGTCGGCGCTTCATTAGAAGTGAAATTGTGGCATCGATTGGTCTCGGTTTGGACATGACTTCGGCAGATTTGTGGACGATTGTTGTTTACTGATGAAATCGATGTTTGCTTTCACCCATGACCAAAGAAAAATAACTTCTTGTATTTGTGTAGAGACAATGTTTCCCCTTTGTGGCTCTTTATAATCTCTAGTTTGTTTGTTTTGTTTAAATCACATTGTCAATTACAGCACGCCTAAATGAGTTAAAGGCCTACTTTTTATAACATTTTAAAATAAACTTGACAACAATAAAAATAGTATAGCGTAGTGGAGCATCCTGTTTTTCTTATCCATTTAAAACAATAGTCTGGATTTATTGACTTACTTTCTAAATCACAAATCAACAATCCTTGAGACAGTATAAATCTAAAAATGGCCACCTTGTTGGTGCAAACTACCAGCATTTCATTTTATTTTTATCATACATTATTATTAGGATTTTTATTTTGTTAGTGTGCAGGTTAAAAGGACAGAAAAAAAAGACAGAATAAAAAAGAAAGAAAAAAAAATACCAGAGCTTTCCTTCCTTTTATACTAAAGGTTCAGGAAATAAGTTTGAATAACAACAATACAATTAATTTTAAAAAATATATATTTTTTCTTTTTAAAGAAAGATAGAACACTGTACAAAATTCCTCTAAAATTGCCACATTGTTAGTGTAAACTATCAGCATTTAATTTTATTTTTATTATACATTATTGTGTTTTTATTTTGTTTGTGTGCAGGTTCAAAGAAAGAAAGAAAGTTAATAAGAAAGAAACAAAAGAGAAAGGGAGGAAGGAAGGAAGGAAGGAAGGAAGGAAGGAAGGAAGGAAGGAAGGAAGGAAGGAAGGAAGGAAGGAAGGAAGGAAGGAAGGAAGCAAGGAAGGAAGGAGGGAAGGAAGGAAAAGGGCAGATACTGAATGCTTGAATTTCCTTTTGTTTATACCAATAAAAGTTTAGTAAGATCTTGAATAATACATGCAATGAAAAACCACTACAAACACATTCAAAAAGTAATTGGACAAAGAAAGTAAAAAGAAAGAACAGTTTTTATTTCATCTAGAAAAGTGTAGTATAATCATGTAACAGCCTGTTTTTCTTATCAATATTTAACAAAAATCTAGATTTATTGACGAGAACAGTCGCAAATCACAACAGTTCTTGAGGTTGTACAAATCTAAACTGGCCACATTGTCGGTGTAAACAATCAGCCTTTAGTTTTATTTTTTTATCCTGGTTTGTGTTTTGTTTTGGCGCAGGTTCAAAGCCAAGTTGTGGCTGTGTGAGTCCCACCCTCTGTCTCTGGCCGAGCAGGTGGTGCCCATCATCGACCTCATGGCCATTTCCAACACTCTGTTTGCCAAACTACGCGACTTCATCACGCTGCGCCTGCCGCCCGGATTCCCCGTCAAGATCGGTGAGGAGCACAAGGCATCATGGGAAAATGGGAAACGGGATTAGACAGACGAGTGATGGTGGATAGGTTCAACTTCAATTCAATTACTGTTTCTCATACGACTCAAGAGGAGAAGGAAAATATCTATTCTTAAACTTCACTTCTTACTGTATTTAATGAAAGAGAAAGTGTATCTCACTGACAAGGGGGTGCTAGAAGAATGTGGTAGAGCTGGGAATGATAAAATAATAAAAGGGTTTCATGAGTCTCAAGTCTTTGATCACAAGTCTAAGTTAAGTCCTAGTCAAGTCTCACACTTTGAATTGTAAATCCATTAACAAATCCAGCTCATACTGCATTTTGCAATTTCTATTAATTTGTTCTTTAAAAGGTCGTGGGGTCTAACCTATAAAACTTTGCCGTACTTATAATTCTTCCTAAAAGTGTGCGTACAGACAAAACACAAACCCTCTTGTGTGGCAAGTCCAGAATGATATAGCTCTGTATTATTTATACACGATATATCAGTCTGGTCGCCCTGCCCTCCGTCGTGCCTTGAGTCAACTCGTACTGACCAATCAGATTCACTTATTTCAGTGACGCAAACGGTGTCACTCTAGTGCGGCGGAAAGAGCAGAGTTGGCTATAACACCACGTATTATCAAATTCTTTCCACAACGACAGAAGTCATTGGCCTCACTCTCTTTAGCCCTAGCCATGTTGGATTATCGCGCCGTGCTTGTCCCGGGCAGTTTATTTACTTTTTACTGTAAGCTCACGGTGCTTTGCTAAATCATAGCCGCCCTTCTCCGATTGGTTTACTCCGCTTCCTGTTTACTCGGGTTTGCTCCGCCCTAGAAACCAAATTGACTCAAAAGTCGACCACTGGATTCGACTAGTGTCTACAAACTGGCACACGTCTCTTTGAGCTTTGATCGCCCTTTGATCTGTGTAAAGTTGTGTTTATATTGGTCACAAATGGATTTAGTCGCGATATTGACCATTTTAGTTGTGGTTTTGTCACTTTCAGTAAAAAAATTAAAAAGTTTTAAACTCGTTTTTGTCATTTTTAGTCACAATTTTCTGACTTTAAGTCACTGTTTTGTCACATTTTGTCTTAATTTCACTTTCAGTTATTTTTTGCTTTTAAACTTGTTTTTGTCACTTTTAGTTGCAGTTTTGTCACTTTCAATTGCGATTTTGTCACTTATATTAGTATAGTATAGTATAGTATAGTATTATTATACTATACTATACTGTTTCAAAACATGTTTTAACAAATCTAAATGACAGGGTTAGCCTTTTTTTTTTTAGCTTTATCTGGGTAAATTTTTGTTCATTAGTTGCAACCCTAAACTGTGTAGTAGGAGTAGGAATAGGAGTAGTAGTAGGAGTTTACAGTAGTAACAGCAGCAGCAGTGATAGTAGTATCTTCTCATATTTGAAAAGTGTCTTGAATGTGAAACTGTATTAAGTGTCGACTGGAGTTGACATTTGTACAGCAAAGCCCCAGAGAACACGTATAATTTGCACCGACGGGGAAACAAAGCATTGAAATGTCACAGCTAATCAAATATATTTTACGCCTCTGTGTGTGCGTGTGTGCGTGTGCGTGTGTGTGTGTGTGCAGAGATCCCGTTGTACCACATCCTGAACGCTCGCATCACCTTCAGTAACTTGAACGGCTGGATGGAGGGCGTGAGAAGAGACTCAGAGGAGAGGGCTGTGGACGGGGGGCTGCAGCGATCAGACCCCAACTCAGAAACACCGTCCCCGGGCAGCGATTCCTCCAGCGTGTCCAGCTCCAGCTCCACAAGTGAGAACAAAACAGGATCTTTTTTCGCCAGTTTTATAGCAATAACAATAACACACACAAAAACAGAACAGAACCAGACCAGAGACAGCACAGAGGATTTAAAAAAAACTAAATCAGAACAGAAAACATCCAAATAAAAGACGCAGAAAGCCCGGAGTAAACATCCCAATTGATCCAAAGTCTGTCAGATTTGTCCATGTCCATAATTATGTAGTTTGGGAATCTTAATTTCACAAAACAGGACCAGAGAGCTGACAACAAATAAAAACAAAATTCAAATGGTTCCTTTTTCAAATGGAGTCCAAACGTAATTATTTCCATATTTTGAATGTCAGTCACAGCAGTGAATCTTATTTTCAATAGTTGTGAACATTGAGTTATAATAAGGGCTAGTGAGGATGTCGCCATAGTAACCAATGTCCAGCTCCGGCAGCCATCTTGTGTTGTCAAATTTTAAAGAACAAATACAAACTAATTGGACTTTTTAATCATAATTTGTAATAAATACTTTGATAATTGAACTTTTTTGTGTTTGAACTTTATCTAACGCTCACGTTCTACCAAACATGTTAAAAACATGTAGACATTTTGATGATATCATGAATTCTATTAAAATAATCAAATCTACAAAAAGAGAAAAATTGCAAAACTTATGTTGTATGCTTTCAAATAAATGTATAAGGTGCTATTTCTGCACTTTTGTGATTCATTTTACAAATATTTCACATTTGTCAGATATTAAACCTAAAGCAATACATTAACAGACTTGTTTGACACATTTCTATTGGATTTATAATATATCGTTATCAGGATATTCCAAAAAATTGAGATATTAGTTTTTGTCAATATTGCCCAGCCCTAATTTTGATGATGATGATGATGATGATGATTTGATGATTCAGTTAAGATTCACATATGGGTTAAATTGGATTATTTAACATTTTGTAGTGTTCTGGGCAAACTTCTGATCAAAAAAAGAAACCAAATCATACTCAAATGCCAGATTTAAACGACCTGATAGTGGCACAGACAATAATTCCCATTTTATATTCAATATGTTGACTACAAGTTTTGATTCGGTATTATTTCAATTCCACGTTCCAACCTTAAAATGTGTGCTGCAGCTCAGACAAGGTTGAAAACACTGGCCTCTGTTAGATCTTTACCCTCATGTAACGCTCCTCTCTGTTGCTCTTCTCGGCGCTCAAGCGTCCTGTCGAGCCGGAGAGATCCCGCCGTGTGTGTTCGAGCCCCCGCCCGGCTACACTCTGCTGGGGTCCCGACACAGAGAGCCCCTGAGGGAGGAGGACGAGGACCTGCTGCAGTTCGCCATCCAGCAGAGTCTGTTAGAGGCCGGCTCCGAGTGCGACCAGGTACTCCACAAGCCCAGCAAGACAACAATCATAAAAGAACATCCAAAGTTCCTAGATGAGTTGATTTCAGGATAATAATCTTAATTTCAGACGTTTTGACAGGTTGAAGTACAAATTACTAAAACACAGTTAAAATAAATATATTTAAAGTGAGATAGAAGAATAGGAAAAAATCTTAAATTTAAAGCTATCAATTTGAAACTTCTCCTGTAGTTTACTCACATAAATGTAAGAAAAAAAATGTATGACAAGTTTTTCATCATGAAATGTTTTCATATAGAAATAAGGCATTTTATGTGTAAAAACGGCCAAAAATACACATATTAGGGACATTTAAATCTGAAAAATGGACAGAACAAGATACACATGTTAGTTATAAGAAATGTTCAGCGTGGATTTTGGATTTGGATTTGTAAGTAAACTAGATATGACTGAAAATTGTCCTAAAATGTTTTTCTTTTTATTTTAAAACTTCAATAAATCAGTTTTAGAATTAGCTATCAAAAAACCCTTCTGTACTTTTCGCCAAAATCTTGTTGAGTCCAAGATTGTAAAGTTTGGTGTGTGGGTGATCTACTTTAAGTGGTGAGCTTTATGTCCCAAGAGGAGAAAAATGAAGTTACAATGTCCCATAGAAATCTATGGATTTTTAAAAAATCTTTAAGAGCAGACTGGATAAGCTTGTTGTTTATATTGGGTCTATATATAGTCTATATATTGGGAGCGCAAACTGACCAAAACACAAAAACATGAAAAAAAAGTGTTGCCTGTAGTGTCTCGCCTTAAAGATTCTGCTAAATAATAAACTATTTTTATCCCAGTTTGACCTTTTTTTTTTGTTTACATTTTTACTTCCGGGTTGTAAATCATAATTCTCACATTCTGTAACTTTTACCTAGCAACCATGTTGCACACTGGGTCAAAAGTCCTCTAATACCACAGAAATATTTATTTGACAAATAAAAATATATGGGAACAACTTTTTGGTTTAATTAATCTTTAAACGATCAGAAAAATGTGTTTCTTGGTTGTAAATTGTCCCTTGTGTGTCTCCCTGGTGTGATGTCATCATGTACTCCTAGTAATATTTACAACAGGTTTTATTCCAGAAAATAAAGTCAAAACTAGAAAATCATAAAAACCTGTCATACGCACTTTAACATTAGTAAGGACTGTTTATTTGATGGAACTAGATTATTTTAACTTCTTTCAAACCATCTTTGACTTGTTTCAACACATTTCTTCTAACTTCTTGCCAAATTATCCACCAGTGGATTTAGATAATTTTACTTACCCCGCTGGCAAATGAATCTTCTTATTTTAAGCTCAATTATTGCATTATCAGTCAGAAATACATAGAAACCAGTGAAATATTCTGAATCATATCAACAAATGAATCTCATTGAGTCAAAACTTCTACAATTCAGATAAAAATGTTAAATTCAAGTTATTTTAAGCAAAGTGAGATTTTTATTTTTCTGCGTAGGCTAAAACCAGCTGAAGGTTTTAATTCTCAGTTTCAAATTTGCCCTCTACAACAATACATTCTGCATTAACCTCATTGTAAGTTTTTAAGTAGCTCTGAATGTGCTGTAATTGTAAGTAAAATAAATGTAAAGGTATAATTTAGCGTTGGGGACAGACTCAAACTGCTGATTCAAGCTGCTTGAGGACTATTGATAAATCCTGCTGATGCCAAAGTCATTTGACATATTTTATCCTCAGAACATTTATGCTGAGTCGCTCAGTTTAGTTAGAAAAAGCACTTTATAAATAAGGATTGATTGATTCAGTTGACATGAATACACTACTTCTCTATTCTTGTGTGTGTTGTCAAAAACCTGTCAGTGTTTCTGTGATGATTATAGCTCTATTAGTGCTTTGTGATCAAGAGGCAAAATTGGCTTTAAATGGACCTGGTTTATTATAACTACTCAAGCTCACTTTAAGATGCATATTTTTTATTCTGTCTTACTTTTTTCTTTCATCCATTTTATTTGAAAATAAAATCTTCAAAAGTCATAATTATGAGTTCAAATATAAACATTGTGAGTGAAAATGTCGAGTTTAAAGTAGAAATTTCAAAATTTAAAGTCATTTGTATGTTCAAAATTATAGATTTAAAAGTAAAACATTTTGAGTTTAAAAGTAAAAATTAGTTTAACGTCATAATTATGACTTCTTGTGAGGATTTTATTTTTTATTTCCTGGTGGAAATGGCCTTCCATAAGTAGTAATTGTGTGTGAAAAAACAAACAAACAAACAAAAAAAAACAAGTGAAAAGTAGTGGTTGGTTGAAGCAGGTTGCAGTAATAGTAGCAGTATTTATTGTAGTATATTATTGGTATTAAGTGTATTTTTGCATACGGATCACCATATCCTCTTTGTGTGTCATGTCTGATGTGTAGGTGACCATCTGGGAGGCACTGACCAACAGCAAACCAGGGACCCACCCACTGTCATGTGACCCCAGCCGCCTGGACAGGTCAGGAAGACACCTCCATTTACTTCACACACAAACTATTTTGTGCTTTAATCCTCTACAGAATCTCTGATGTCAGGATTTTGGGCAATATTTGAGATTTGCAGCACCCGGTAAGGAATTTATCAAAATAGCTGTGTGTAATCGGATAGTTAAAGGACAAATATTATGCAAATTTGACTTTTTTGAGCTTTTAACCCTCTTACAACAACCCTAACATTATTCTGTCATCAAAAACATATCTACAGATATATTTAGCTTCATTCACGCTAATGTAATGAATCTTCAAAAAATTCTCTCCCCTTCGATGGTCAAAAACACTAATTTTCTCGATGGTGACGTTTTTTCAATCTGTGACATGGCTCTGATAATCTTTCTGTATTTAAGTTCATAAATCATTGTCAGACTTGTTCTGAGCATTTCTGGCATCAAATCACGATCATTGCAACTGCGTGACTGCTCAGTGACACGGCTAGCATAACAAGCGGTGTTTAAAATGTGTGTAATTCCCTCTGCAGCCAGTAGATGGAGCCAAAGGTATGACCCTCTGGCGTCTCCCAAGAATTTGATAGAGTTATATTGTTCTTTGTTAAAATATTTTATTTTTAGTTCTAAAACATGAGACGTCAAAATAAATAGACTCAAGAGCAAAAGTCAATAACAATACAAATAATGTATCATATTTGTCCTTTATCTTTATAAAACTCCATTGGTTTACCAGTTATTATTTATTTGTATGATACGATACTGTAAATTTGTTGTGGCTCGACAGCTCATGTCAAACTCTATAGACTTCATGTATGGCTGGGGTGGAATGGGCAATTAAAAAACAAGAAGTATTGCTTTTAATAATACGATTCATGAACAAAATATCACTTCATAGATTTTTTAAAGAACACATGAATGCCACTTCCCACTCCATGTGCCATTTACCACTCAAAATAATAAGATTTAACTCCAAGCCACATCCACTTTCTCATACAGAATTTGCTGTAGACTGATCAATTAAAAAGTAATTGCGATCTTCAAACAATTCAATCTTGATTTGATAAAAATGTGATTAAGGCAAGACACTGCAGGTGAATAGGAAAAAAGCTTAAAATTAAAGTTATCAATTTTAAACTTCAGCCATAGTTTACTCACTTAAATGTAAGAAAAAAAATGTATTGCAGGTTTTTCATCATGTAATGTTTTCATGTAGAAATAAGACATGTTATGTGTAAAAACGGCTAAAATTGCACATATTTGGGACTTTTATATCTGAAGAATGAACAAAACCTGGTTTAAATTTTTTGGTTCATTTTGTTCAGATATTAGTTACAAAAACATTTATGGAGGGGATTCTGGATATTTTATTTATATTTATTTATTTTTTTGAGTAAACCAGATCTAGCTGAAAAAGGTAATAAAACATCTTTAAGAGCTGATTGGACAAGTTTCCACATGAAAGCTGGTATTTTGAGAGAGCAAACTGACCAAAACACAAAAAATAAATCAAATGTGTTTTTCCTGTAGTGTCTCACCTTGATTTCATTGCCCAAACTAAACTGTGTCATCTTTCTAGTCTCTGTCTCAGCGATGATCTATAACTGTTTGTTTGGATACAGTCGTTCCGTTTCTGTCGATCTTGAGTAAAGCCGTCCCTCGTCTCTTATCTCTTCGCCCCAGTCCAAGTCATTGATCCGTCCTGCTCAGCTGCCTCTTCCTAGTGTTTGTTCAGAGATAGAGTTTCCTGGTTTTACAGTCTGATTCAGCCGCTGTTGACTTTGTACCTCTTCCTCTGTTTGTTCATGAGTGATACACACCATTAAGCTATGATTTCAAAAGCATTTAGACTCATTGTTCAACCATATAATAATTGATGATAGCAAATTTGGATCATTCTGTTTTATTGATTTAGGTGTCTTTACCAGTTATTGATTTATTAATATCTAATGGTGTCATTACAAGCAGTTTTGTATAAATCATGAAAAAACACAATCAAAGAAGTGTTATTAATTAAGGCAATTTATAGATTTAAAGATCTAAATACTGGGTACTGTACTGGGTGGTTGGAAAGGTGTCTCTAGGGCTGAACCATTGATACAGTGAACTGTGTATTTTAGTTGTAGCGTTTAGTTCTAGTTTTATACTGTATTTCAAACACGTTCGTGAGCTTTAACATTTCAGAGAAGACTGAAACATGAACTGCTAAAATACAAGAGTCACATGCATTTCAGAACATGTTTGTAGTTTTGTACTCTACAACTTTTGCAGCTTTTACACGCAGAATATTGTGTTGTTTGTACCAGATATTATATCTAGGGCTGCAGCTAACAATTATTTTACTAATTGATTAGTCTAGCAATTATTCTTCTGATTAATTTATTTTTTTTGTTTAGAATGGCCCATAAATATGAGATTTTTTACTCAATTTGACCAAATAAAAGCTGAAGTGAAGCTGTTTGAGGACATCCTGGAGAGGAAGATTTACAGATGGTGGTTTTCAGTTCAGTTCAGTGTCAGTTTATTCAGACATTCCGCCAAGACTAAGTAAATAAAAATAATGTAAAGCAAGTCTGAAAAGGAATAGGCTGAGCTTATACCCCTTGTACATTTCCACTTAACATAAACATGTGAATTTTAAAAACTGTAAACATAAAAAGCAGTTAACATCTTAAGCACAAACATACAGTGTCCAATGTGTCAATACTGCTTTCAGCATTCGTTTTCATCTTATGATTTTATAGTTTACTTTTTATCCAAACTTGTAAAGCATTTAAGTGTTCTACAGTCTTTTAACTCCTGATGCAAGTTATTCCATACATTAACCCAAACAAATGAAATACAGTGCTGCTTTACATTTGTCCTACATTTAGTTTTTTTGAACATATCACGTCCCCTGAAATTATAAGCACCTTTGGAACTGTTCTTGAATATGCATAAGGAATTGTCTATTCTTTATTTTAAACATGAATTGATGCCCACTTTGATGGGGCGATGTGCAAAGATTATAAATTTGGTTTTATTTAAATAAAGTTTGTTTGAATCAAGCCAACTTTTTAGTTTTTTACAATTCTTTTTCCACAACACCAATTACTGCTTCTAAATCATTCCCACAGCAAAGTATATTAGTATAAACAACAAATAAGATGTGTATATGTGTTTGAAACCAAACGCATATAATTAATATAGAGAATAAAGAACAAAGGACTTAACACTGACCCCTGGGGGACACCGCAGGTCACTGTCAGAGGCTCTGAATCGATCCATTAATGTGGACATATTGAGATCTATTTTCTAAATAACTTTTGATCCAGGAAAAGGCCACTCCTCTGATTCTATATTTATTTAGCTTTTTTTTTGATATGTTTTCAACCAGATCTATCAAAGCCAGAGGTGGTTCTGTTTGGTCTGAAGCCATATTGTTGTTCAGAGTATATTGTGTTTTTCTCGGTAATTGTATAATCTTTTATGGAATAGTTTTTTCCAGAATTTTTAATCAAAACCACAAAATGTACACATTTCCTGTAACATTTCATTTTGTGTATTTCCTGCTCTGTCTGAGTCATAAAATGTCTAATTTCAGCTCATGACATGTTTTGGAGTTAATGTTAATGATTATTTGACTACTTATTTAGTTGTCAAGTATTTCTACAATTTGTAAGTTTAATCAATTAACTTGTTGCAGCCCAAATTATATAATTGGTAATTGTGACATTTTAGTTTGATTGCGATGTATCCTGTAGTCCCAAACTCCTCCTTTAGGGTAGGATTAAGCAAGCTTTTGAAACCAGTACCTTCAGATTGAAAGTGACTTGCATCTCGATTTTAAAAACATCGTCCAAATGACTACCTTTGAAAACCTTTGAAGTTTTTAGGTTGGTAATCAAACTTATGAATCCAAACAGGACAAAAACTGAAACAAAGTCAAAGTCATTATTAAAACCCTGAGTGCTTTATTGTGTGTTTATTCACTGCAGTTGTTTGACAGGCCTCCTCTGAACCTGAAGGGGCAGCTCTGGACCCCTTCCTGTTCTAGCTTCGCTGTCGTCCATCAGCCGTTTTTTATGACGCATCGTTTCTTTTTATAGCTTCCCCTGTCCCTAAACGGGCTGCAGAGCACAGTTATGGGAAATGGGATCTCACATTATTACTCTGTTTATGGATGCATTCTGCCCACTCTAATAATCCAGTGAAAGACAGATTTAGAAATATCAACTCAGAATAAATTAACAACATTTTCCCACTGTCCAAAGCTGTAAAAGTGCTTGTACCGGATGTAATAATGATTAGGAATAGTTTATAAAATGTGTAATCTGATAAAAATAGCACTTATTTTATATGGCAAGTTCAAAGATTTCCCATAAACTGCTTGCAATAATAATGCACTGGGCTGAGTTAAAGTAAATGACCGAGCAATTACCAATAATAGAGCTGTCAATAACGATAATTTTTCTAATCGACTGGTCAGTAATTACTTTTTTATTAGTTGACAAGTGAAACTATTATTTCTATTTTACACTGAGACTATTTAAATACGTTATCAACCAAATACAAGTTGAAATGTGGTGATTGAAGCCTTCTAGATAGAGGATATTTACGACTAAAGTGTATGATTATTGATAAAAATCAGAAATTGTTTATACTTTTTTGAAGTTTTGATTTAATAAGTCCTCTATCTTTGTTACAAAATGTCTTATGTCTGTATATTGTCCAGATAACATTTAAGATTATTAATCGCTGACGTTACTTATCCCAGAATCTTTTGCCGTTTTAAGTCCTTAAATCATGGCCAGACTCGCTCTGAACATTTCTTTCGTCTAATCACGATAACTACAACTTCATCCGATCCACTGCTTACTGCAGAGCACTGTGGGTATATATTTGCATGTGTAATTGCCTCTACAGTCAGTAGATGGAGCCACAGCTAAGTCAAAAAGGCATCTCCCAGCGCAGTGATAAAGTTATGTTTTTCTTTGTAAAAGCGTTTATTTTTAGTTCTAAAACATGACATGTCAAACTGAAGACACTCAAGAGTAGGTTTAAGGATAAAAACAATACATATAATGCATAATATTTCTTCTTTAACTAGAAAAGCTATAAAATGTACGACAATCTTATTTTATCATTTTTTCTGCAAAAACAGCATTGTCAGGTTTCAAGTGTGGCATTCTAGTTTGCTTGACAGTTTATTTTCTCTTGTGGCGATGGACCTTAACCTGGATTGTTCCGCAGCGTGGCTTTAATAATAAATGACCCTCCCTTTCCTCTGTCCAGGACGCCCCAGCACAAACCCCGTCCAGCCTCCAGCCTCTGCTCCACGCCGTCCAAGAAACAGCCAAACGCGTGCAGCTACGACGAGCAGCTGCGCATCGCCATGGAGATCTCAGCGCGGGAACAGGAAGAGGCGGAGCTACGGCGGCGGCAGGAAGAGGAGGAGCTGCAGAGGATCATACGCCTGTCGCTCATGGAGAAGTGACGGCCGATTGGCTCGCGGGGCTCGGAGGGGGCGGAGTCTGCAGCACAACAACGGACGACCTGCGGGAGGAAAGTGCGCGTTTAGGCCGCGTCCAATTTGCACTCGCTTGCCTCCTCGATTACTCGGCTGTCAGTCATGTCCACAGAGGAGAGAGGGCGGGTGACGCTCACTGGGGGAGGCGCAGACGACTCGCTAAACAACCCAAACTCAAACATTCATTTGTGTATCTTGGAGGACAGACAATCAATTTAAAGTGTTTACAGAGGGAAACAGATGAGAGAAGCGTGACTAAAATAATATATTGATCGTAACGCCTTCACGTGTTAATTTTCTGTTTGCACAACACAAAATCAGAATAGAGACAGAAAAAGGTTTATTGCCATTGTCAGTGCACAAAATTCACACACTAGAAACTTGCTTTGGCAGTAAGGTAAAATAAAATAAAACAGACTTGGACACAAAATGTACAGTTGGCTTGACAAAAGACAAAAGTGCGAAAAAATATCAGACTATCAATCATTTAATTATTTTACTTGTATTTGAATAGGAATGAGTAGAAGGAGAATATTTATCTGCTGCCCCCCCTTTTTATTATTTATAAAGTCGGAAAAATTAAGAACAATTTCTACAATAATCTCTAAAAATCATTGGCACAGACACAAATGGAGCTCAACAGTGATTGTCCACCACTGGGTTATGGAAGTAAATTTCCCATACATTTTTCCCATAGACTTTCCAGAGATGAAACAATATTATAGGGCACAAAATAAATACTCAATACTTAAACAAGAAATATAATCTGTGCATTACTGAACACATTTAGTTGTATTAACTTATGCAGAAACCCCAGACGATGTCACCTCTTCGTTCATTCAGGCACTAAGAATCATGGGAAAACAACTGCCACAACACTTAATTTGGTGGAGCTAACGACAGAAACTAAAACAGGTTCAAAATCAGGGACCAGCTCTTTGTACAGTTGGATGCTTGTTCAGGGCTAATCAGCCACAAGACCTATCAATTTAATAAAAAATGTGTAGTTTCTGAAACTTTATAATCCGAGAAGTTATTTAAAAAAAGTTACTGAATCTTAAACTCTGACTCTGACTCTGACTGATTCGCCTCCATCGTGTCTTTAAAGCCTTAAAGTGCGTATGACAGGTTTTCATGATTTTCTTATTTTGATTTTACTTGGTGTAGTAATAACTGTTCTAAATATAGTTATAAATAAATAATTAGTTTGTGGAGAATTTTTTTTTAAATGATTGATGACATCATACTAGGGAGACAAAGGTTAATTTACACTTGACTTTTTTGACCCTTTAAACATTAATTCAATAAAATAAAGACATTCACATATATTTTTCTTTGCCAAGTAAAAAATTGACATGGTGAGTTTTGGCCCAGTGTACAGGATAGTTGCTAGGTAATTTCCTGGTGTGATCATTTACAACCAGGAAGTAAAATTAAAAACATAAAAAATTGCTAAACTGGGATAAAATTTGCAAAGAATTTTTTCAAGTTTTGGAATATAATCATTTTAATTGCACTGTCGTTAAATTAAACACTTTAACTTATGAAATGGTCAAAAAGTCAATAGAAAAAATGATGAGAAATTTACTTCCAGAACCACAGCTGGGTTTGAAGTGGGCGGGACTCATCCAGCGTCTCTGATTGGATAACTGTCCCGAGCAGCTGCATCTGTATGGGTCTCATGTCTGTATGTGACTGACAGCTGAGAGAGGAATACATTGATGAGGGAAGTGATTGAAGTTGGGACCTGCCATTAAAGCACACTGTCTCCTCACTGCTGGACCTGTCCCCTGGCGCCCCCTACAGGTGACTTCTGGTGCCACAATGTACTTTTGACCAGTTTACAAGCAACAATACAACAACGTAATAAGAACAAAAAGAAGATAAGCGAATGCCTCTTGATCTTGAATGTATGTCTGGTGGATTTTCCTTTGTGTGCATGGGTTAGAGAGTGTTTTTCAAAACCAGCTCTGCAACAAACCGCTTTGTTAACTTTTATTACGAAGAAGAAGAAGCACCAAAAGAGTTATATGTTGTTGCTGAATACTTTATGTTGAAATTAAAGGGATTATATGTAGTACAGTATATGTAGTAGTAACATATCTATTCATTGAATTTACCAACAGCACCTATTTAACTTTTCTGGTAGAGAGTACACTCCCTGCTTGTCTGTGGAGATGATATTACTTTGCTTAAAATGTCTCACAGTATGGCATTAAACATATATAACGTGCTTTTATCCAATTCAAATTTTTATGACTCAAAAATACCTACATTTTTTACTTTGAGCAGCGTCATATCTCAACAAATTTCCCCTGTAACTTGACCTTGTGACGTTACCTGCTTGTCTCCACGAAGATAGATACGTTTAAAGCTGTGGTACCTAATTTTCTCACAGCAAAACAGGAAGTAGGTATTTACTTCCTGTTTTGCTGCTCTCACAAACCCTTTGGTGCATCTTTATTACCCACAAGTATTGATTTTCAGGTGCTGGCTCAGAATTTTAAGAACTTTTTTCAGACCGCAAAGTGAAACTCCTGTGACCACCCAAAGTACAGCCAATCAGAGTGCTGCTTTCTGCTCTTATTTCCTTGTTGACAAGACATAAAATGCTAAATTATTAGATACAGACAGCACACAGCGGTCTCGTTTTTGTTACAGTGCTGCTATTACAAGGTACTCTTTGGAGGAAAACACAAAAATGTGCAAAATTATTCAACAAAAGTCAGGTACTCAAGCTTTAATACTGTGGAAAGTTACAAGCAAACTAATAACATCTCCATGGAAAAAAGCAGTTACTACAAGAAGTCAGCTCCACTTTGTGATACAGACCAAATCAAATCGCTAAATTCACAAATATCTTTTAATGTATGTTTAAGTAACCTTTTTTAATTTGTGTATTTATTTTGGTGGGAAAAAAAACACTACATACAATCCCTTTAAAGGATTGTCAATTTGAATGTGCACAAAACAGCTTACAAACAGTTCAATAAGCTTCTTCAGTTAGTTTTGTTTTAAGCACAATGTCCCAATGTACTGTATTCTGCTTGTGATGGGTTTAAATATAATCGACTGTTAAAGGCTGACGGTGGAGCACAAAGTGACAACATGTTGGCTAATTTAACTTTAGCCGAAGTACCACAGAACCACCAATATAAGATGCTTGACTTGATAAGTGAATGTGACAAGTTATTACATGATTTAAGGTTGTCAATAACTTGCGAAATGAAACAAAAATCTGTTTTCTTTTCATATGTGTACAATAATTCAGCATGGTTTGCACCTCTACACAGTAAAGCCAGCCTGCCAGCTTTGATTTTTGCAATACTTAATTCCAAATTGGTCTAAAAAATATAGTTGAAAAAGATGGAAAACAGAGAGAAGAGAAACACAGTAAATATGAGCTTAAGGCAAGTCATTACAGACAAAACCCTTTTTTTTTGGTCAGTTTGCTCTCTCAATATATAGACAACCAACTTGTCCAGTCTGCTCTGTTTAAATATTTAATCCAATTCATTCATACATTTCTCTGTGACACTGTTGTTTTCTTAAATTGCATTTTTCTCCCACAGAGACATAAAGCTCAGCCTATAAAGTACACCAAACTGTACAATCTTGGACTGAACAAAATTAGGTCAGAACGTACAGAAGGATTTGTTGCTATCTAATTCCAAGCCTGATTTATTAAAGTTTTAAGTCAAAAACTTTATTTTCAGTCAGATATAGTTTGCTCAAAAACTAAATATCTAATATGTGTACAAAATGAACCAAAATGTAAACTAACTGATTCTTTCCATTTTTCAGATATGAATGTCTCAAATGTGTGCAAATTTGGCAGTTTTTACACACACAATGCCTCATTTCTTCTTAAAAACATGAGATGATGAAAAACTTCTAATGCTTTCTATAAACTATAGGAGAGGTTTCAAAATTGATTGACTGATTGAAAAAAAAAACTTCAGTAACCAGCTTGTCTCCGTAGATATATTACTTTTATCTCTAAAATATCCCACAGTATGGCTTGAAGCTTATCTGTCTCCATGGACAACAGGTGACACCACTCTGTCAAGTTACAAGTTACATCTGTGGAGAGGCGACCCCATTCACAGTAAGAACATATGTTTTTCCAAGATATTTTTAGCAGTAAAAACAGCTATAATTGAATCAATGCATGGTTGATAAGTTTTAATGCTTCACCGTGGAACATTTAAGACAGAGTAATAACATCTCCATGCATAGCCGGGGGAACACATTTTGGTTTGGGGGCGCTGAGGTGAAGATGCGAAAAAATAGAGGCAAAAATGCGCACAATTAACAAGTACCTACAAGGTGCATTTTAGGTGCAGATTTTGGGCACACGGAAATTACCAAATAATACTAACATTCAACTTTTCCAACATTTTCTTCTGAATTTATTAGAACTGCGGTGACCAGATGCTGACGCACAAGATTGTTGATGCAACAACGCAACTGTTAACTTATTTTTCAATCAAGCCAGCAACCAAACACAAACACATAATATTATAACATGAATGCAACACCTCCTGAATAAGGAAGCCACATTTACAGACTATAGTAATATGAACCTAACCATGTTCATTACTTGAATTTTAATTTAATACGCAGAGAAGGTCTACAAATAGTATTACAATAAAGCCAACTCAGTGAATCAAATGGGAAGCAATCAAACATTAAACCACAAACAACAACGCAACAACGAGTAAGAATATGCTGCGGTAACATAAGACCACACAGATAAACGTAGGAGCCTGTGCGCACTGTGCGCACGTGGGCTTCAAACTGCGCGGCGGCAGCGGAATAAAAAAGTGACTTACTGTACTTCTTTTTGACACTCCAGAAGTGTTCTTGTGCTCAGGATTGACGCTGACAAATGCGTAACCACATCCTGTAAATCCAGACGTCCAACGACCTGCGTGCGCGTTGTCAGCGCAAGAGTCTCTTCTGGGACGTGCCGCTTCTCAGATGTTGAGGCTCTGAGAGTCAGAAAACTTCTTTCAAAGTTTGCAACCGATATGCGCAGACACAAACAGAGCTCTAGTAGTTTTTCAATTGCTCCAAAAAGAGTCACTAGCTTTTTGCTTAAAGCCTGCAGACCCCCAAAGCAAAATACACCGTCCAGTTCACACTCACAGCGTAGCCTTCTCCATTTATCAACCACTGAGGTTGAAACGAGCGTGAAAAGAGTTCATCTCCAAAGCAGCGGCTGGAAAAGGCGTAATGGCGGCTGGCAGGGTGTGTTAGATGCGGCAGGGTGTGTTAGATGCGGCACCGCTGGCCCCACCTCTCCCCTCGGCACAGGTCCCGCCGCGCCCCTCGGCTCGCCATTTCCTTCGTTGCTGCGAGTTTCTTCCTCGGTTCGAGCAGGTGTCTGACCCGCTGCAGCTCCGGCCGCTCCCGCTAGCTCACTCCGCCTCACTTTGCGCCTCCTGTTGTCCCGCTGGTGTGTTGCTTCCGCTTCCGCTCTCTCTTCGACAGCGTTCAGACCGCAGCGACCAACTCGACCAGTTTACATGTAAAGTCTATGGCGTTTATGTAAAGTCTTTAGGTGGCGTAAAGAAGTCTGAAATGCGTTTTTGTCCCGACATTTTCGCTCTGATTTTGTTCACATCACTCGCAAAGAATAAGAGTGACAATGAACACCATAAGTCTAAAGGGACAACAGTCCAGAGATAGCTCAAATATATATATATTTTTTTTATTTAACCTTTATTTAACCAGGAAAGTCCCATTGAGATTAAAAACCTCTTTTACAAGGGAGTCCTGGCCAAGAGGCAGCAAAAAGTTACAGACATAGACAACAAATAAAATTACATACAATTATAAAAAACAGTTACAATTAAACGAGTTGACCTCAAGTGCTCTCAGTCTGGCTTTAAAATCATTTAAAGAGATAAGTTCAGGGAGCTTCCAGCTTTTTTGCAGTGTGTTCCATGAAGCGTGAGAAAAAGATCTTTTTCCCAGTTCTGTGCGGACATGCGGAACACAGAGCAACAGTTGTTGCTCTGTGTTCTGCAATATAATGGATAAAACCGAAAATAATACATACAATACAATACAATAATGGATCAAACTTAAATACTACTTAAATAATCAATTTTATTTACAAGAAATGTGTTATACATATGCTATTGATTCATTTTGGCATTTTAGTGGTAACTGTGCAGACCCTCCAGCAGGGGGTGGTGACGCACCCTGCGCACCCCCCTTCCCACGGCCTTGTCTCCATGGAGACATGCAACTCCTGCACAAGAAAAATGTCATAGCGCAAGTGAAATCAAAGTAGATTGACAAAAATCCTCTATAAATTCTTGACATTTTAACACAAATAAATATGTTTGTGCTTTTGCAGAGCTCAAAGCTGGTCAGTCTTTACACATTTATGGACAGTTTTTGTTTCTTTTATGTTAATTCTTCAAATAAAAAATATACCTTGACACTTTGACAGCACAACCCAATGAAAATGCCTTCTCTCCAGTTCAAAGCTTGCTTGGTTGACACTTTTTTGTACTTTTAAAAAGCAAACGGAGAAGCAATTTTTGTGGCGTATGCTGAGAAATACATGTGAAATAAACTTCTTTGCAACAGTAAAATACATAAACGTGTGCGTCCGTCCAGTTTGTAATCTCTTTTTCATTAACTTCAGCTTCAAATCCTCCGGGAGCTGAGTGAGTTTTAGCCACCGCTCTCAACTGTAACTTTGGCCGAGCGAGAGACAGTGGCAAAACTAATTAACTTCACACGAGATTGGAAGACTAATTGTCAAGAGAGAGTCTGTTTTTAGCTTCCTCCTCCTCCTCCTCCTCCCTTTGCATGTGTCAAGGATTCCCAGTGAATTACCCACAATCCTTCGGGGGTTTGGCTTGCAGTTATTCTAATCTAGGAGTGAAAATGACAGGTTTGACAGTCCCTGAGAAACAGCAACGTCCTCATTGAGATTCAAATGTAAAAAGTATATTCAGAAAGTACAGTTGTTCAAAGGAGCTTCTTTCCTCGCTGGATTTGTGGCAGAAATAAACTGTAGAATCCTCGTGAGTTTTTATATAAATATATTTTTGCTTTAGTTTTCATGCCAGATGCCTTTCCTGATGCAACTTTGTCCAAATATTCAAGCAAAGGGCAGACGTTTTTATCGCAATATCTGCAATTCTAACACCAAGGTCAAAAGGTCAAGGTAAAATTGAAATGTACAAAGCAAAAAATGTACATCTGGCCTATCTTAAAATGACTTGAATTGATCATTTTTATCTGGATTTGAGTAGGTTTGACTCTTTAATTTCTCATGTGATACAGAATGTTTCACTGGTTTCAAGGTATTTCTGACTGATCATGCAATCATTTGGCTTAAAATAAGAAAATACATTTGTCAATGGGGAAAGTAAAATTATATTAACCCACTGGCAGATAATTTGGCTTGAAGAAAGAAGTAATGTATTGAAACAAGTCAGAAACGGTTTGAAACAAGTAAAATGATCTTTACTAATATTAATTTGTCAAAACATCTGAAATTAAAATTAATATCCTGAAATCAAGACATTTTGACTCATCTAGAAATTCATTTTTTGCATTGTATGGATTATTTATTTAAACTCAGTTATGCCATAATTGTTATTCCCTTTGATTAAAAAAACAAAACAAAAAGAAAGAAAATAACTAACTCCAACAAAGGCACTAATATGTAATAAATAAAATGTGTTTAGAAAGAATTTAGGTGAATTTCAAAACATATTTTGTCTTTGTTATTGCCAAAATACATGGGTGTGGTTATTATATATCCAGGGGGGCTTCAGAGGCATTGCAGGGGCCCCCCAGAAGTTGTCCACACATTAAGCTTGAAAGAAAATTGAGTTTGAAAACAGCTTTACAAAGTATTTAGGCCACTTTTTAAATATACTATAAATCAGCATATCATGGAACCAGTATTATTTGTGTTTTTATAGATAACCAACATAAAAAATTATTTTTATTTTTTAAGTTAATTGTTCCGGGCCCCAAACTCATAGGGGCCTAGAATTGCAACCCTGTTCCTATGAATTTGAATTAGAGGGGGGCCAATGAGAGGATTCCTGCCCTGGGCCACCAAATATCTGTTGACGGCCCTGGATAAATTTCATTAAAAACTTCACACATAGGCTGATTATTTTGAAAAAGCTGTGAAGTAATGTACACAATTCATGCCGTGTAGTCATCAAATATCTATCAAACTTTAAACTCAAATTGGAATTGCATTATTTTCCGCTTTGGCTTCACTCAAACTCATATAATAGTTCATAAAATACACTGTAAATGTGTCGTCAGCGTCTTGCAAATGCCCTGTGAATGATTCCATCTCCTGAGCTGGTCCATAAACGCGTCAGAGTCTCTTGCTGTGCGTCAGTGTCAGCAGGAGTCAGTGTGGCCTCTATCCCGCAGTTTAATTACCCACATGAAACAGTGAGTGAAATGTCACCCATAAATAACCTGCGCACAGCTCCTCCTCTGAAGAAGAAGACCGCCTCAAAGTCAGGAAGGAAAAGTGTTTACAGTCAACAAACAAGATGGTGGGTTGACCTTAAAGTGTAGTTTTCCTTTAGTTTGACAAAAACAATGACCTTTTTTGTACTTTTGCAATATTTGGCACTATTGTAACTTTCATAACGACACATAAAAATAGTCTGCATAGAGTGTGTTTTCATCATTAATTTTACACAAATTTCACTTGATTTTTGCATTTGGTTCTTGTAAATATCGTTATCTCATTATTTGTGTTTTGACTTGTATTTGAGACTTTTCTTTGCTTCTTGTCTCGTCTGCGTCATCAATAGTTCCATCTTATCTTAAAGTTACTCAAGAACAGAGAATCAATGCTGGATGTATCAGTGCGCTGTAAAATCCAATTTGTTCTTTTCACATGGAAAGTTTTGTTCACCAAATGCACTTGCAATTCTATGTACTGATAAAAAAAGTGGTGGTTTTTTTAATGCTAACAAAGCTTTTTTTTTTCTAATTCAGCAGCTAAAGTTAAAGTTATCCCGACAAGTCTTAAGTAACATACTAACACTTTTTTGAAACACATAATATTAGGCAAAATTGTGTCAGTGCTAATGAAAAGGGCTGTAATCTTTTAGTCATTTAGACGATTAATCGGTCGACGATGTCTTAGATTATAAGGATTTAAATGGCAAAACAGCAAAAATGAAAAGATATGGAGCGAGTTAGCCTAAGATTTTGGAATCTAATTGTACTGTTTCTGAATACTTTTAGTATAAATAGCTGAAGAGTTGTGGTCTTTTGAGTGCAGTATGGGTCAGATAAATGTAGATACTTCGATAGTTTAGATATATTTTCGCCACACCCCTTTTTCTTTAGCTGATCAGGAATTTCTTTAGTTGACTGCAAACATATTTATGAAAAGAAATACCAACTACGGTCTAGATTTTAAGTTACAAGAGATCTTATTTAGGTTTATAGTCACACAATTTGCAATTTGAACCAACTTATGAGTCAAAGTCTAAAGAATATACCGCCATTTTTTTTGGTTTATATTGTCGTAAATGTCCAAAAAGTGGTAGGATTCTTGTATCTGACAGAAGCAAACCAAACATGCAATGCTCACTTTGGCCACTAGATGGTCTAAGAATCAAGACTAATAAACTATGAGACAATTGGAGCTGGAAAACAAATGCTGTACAAAGCAAGAAGAAGAAAAACACAGGTGAACTTTTTGGACATTGCTCAAGCCCTTTATTAAGAAACAACATCAGCTTTGTCCTGGTTTAAAAATCTGAACAAAGACACCGAGAGAGGACTTGTTTAGCCCCGACTGAGTTCAGTGCAAAGAATACTCCGGATAAGAAACGCCAAATAAAAAGAAAAACAACGTCCAAAAACAGTATAAAGTGCATGTTTTGAGAGAACACCCCCCGTCTGAAAGAGGCAACGAGGGTCACACACTGAAAAAACAATATAAAACAAAAGAGAACATACATACAGTAATAATGCATAATATGATTCGGTCTTTAGACATTCATATTACAACCTGAAATCCAGTTTATTTAGCACATCCAGTGGTTTTACATGCAAACAGACGCCTAGCATTCGGTTCTACATTTACTCCGCTACTTACAACTGCCAGTAATCTGACAATTTCACACATACATGCACTCGAATCCAGTTATTACCCGAGTCCAGTCTAGAGTCTACATTGTATTGTACAGCACAGTGACAGCTCTATGCTTTTTATCGAGGGATATTTTGCGAGAACGCCTGGAAGAAGTCGAATGCCCTCTTCCCTGTTTTTGTGCAAGCTCCACCCCTTCGCCTACGTCCTCCTTTTGGCAACAAGGCGTGAACTCGTCTTGCTCGTTTTGGTTGGACGAAAGAGGTAAGTTGTCGGGAGTCGAGATGTGTGCCAAGACTTTCTGCTTTTTCTTCCACGAGTCGTCTGCGTGGAGCTGGGATTTTCTGGAGTGCGACAACCTCTTCGAGTGAGACGTCAGATCCAAGTCGTTCAAATCGTTCGTGGAAAGCTCCAAAGAGTCGAGTTTGGCCAAAGATGCCGAGCGTTTCATGAGCGATGGCGGGGTTAGCCCAGCTTGGCGTAGCCTCGCTTCCAGTTCGATCGCTCTGTGCCAACCTGCGCACTCCGATGCGCAGGACGTTTTCTCCTCGTCTTTAACCCGTTCAACGACGTCAAAACTCGAATAGCTGTGAGTGTCTTTGCAAATTTCAGTGTCCATTTTGTCAGACAGTTGACTTTGCAGATTTATCCCGTCGTAAAGAAACGCTTTGAGCTCTTTTAGAGTTTGTTGTATTCTCTCAAGCTCCAGACTGCCGCGCGCTAACCTGTTTTGAGCTTCACAATCGGGACTGCACCCCAAAACTCGCGGACACTTTTCGTCAACGTCCGACTCTTGCACAGTCGCTCCATCTAGAGTCACATTTTCAACGGCTTGGCTACTTCTGAGCAGTCTTTGGGATGGGGTTGAGGTATGTAACAATGCGTCTAAAGTCTGTTCTTTAGTTTGTAGTAATGTCTCGGTTTGGCTTTCAGTAGATGCATGCACTGCACCCAAATCTTGGCTACAACTTGAATTAAGAAAGTCAGAGTCGTCAAGTATTTTAGCAGGTTTTTCGTCACTATAATTCGGCGATTTGTCTTCTCCCTGAGCGTTGTCTTGTCTAGATGCGTCTGAATATTCATTAGCCTGCAGCGAGCGGATAAGCGAGTTTTCACTGCTGGGGGAATGTAGCGGCGAGCGTGGACTTGCGGCTAGCATCTCCTGTTTGAGTTTCTGCTCCAGCTGCTTGGTGGCTCGCCGCACAGATCCGATTGGCCACTCGCTGGACAACATGGAGGCGGAGGGGAGGGTGGTCGCGGGGCTGACGGGGGCGGGTTCAAGGCCCGACTCGGGGGAAGCTTCTGGGGGAGGGAGTTGTACGGAGGGGGCAGAGGACGAGGCGGTGATCGTTGGAGGAGGAGACGATGCAGGATGAGTTATGGCTTCGATCTCGGTGACGATATGGCGGACGGATATGGAGTTGTCGAGGAAAGAGGCGGAGTCAGCATTGTCTTCAAGCTGGAAGAGAAGAGGAGAAAACAGAAAATATTTGTATTAGTTGATTTGTAAATGGAGATGGTGTAATAATCTCGAATTTGTCCAGGAGTGTTCAATGGTAGTCATTATGTATAAAAAGGCACTTTAAAATCCTTTTATTAGTTTTGGCATGTTTCTATGGACCCCAGTGAGCCCCAAAGCATTTCAGCTACTGCCTTTCATCAGGGGACAAACAGATTTAAAAAAAAAATACAACGTGCTTTACAAGTGTTTCAATATTAGGGCTTCTTCACCTGACAAGGGTAAAACACTACAAGATGTAATTATACATGAAATAGTGAGATTAATTAGTGTTTCAAGGATTTTTATACATTTATGATAACCAAGATTTCTTTCTAATTATTGCTTTGTTTGAAACACACAAAATAATCCTTTTAACAATACATATCTTTACTCCATCTATGATTAAACTGTATATTACCTCCTGTTTGTCTCCTTTCTCCGGTTTATCTTCTTCTTTAGCATCGGTTTC
Organism: Rhinogobius similis; assembly: GCA_019453435.1. NCBI lineage: Eukaryota > Metazoa > Chordata > Actinopteri > Gobiiformes > Gobiidae > Rhinogobius > Rhinogobius similis. The sequence goes on from CM033625.1 coordinate 24,338,400, forward strand.
TTTGTTTTCCTCCACAGCCGGCGACAGGAGCGTAGCGTTTGACCCTTGCTCCGTTTGCTTCTGAGGTTTTCCATCTTGAGCCAGTCCCAAAAACTTCTCCCTGGCGCTGAAGAAGTCTATACTGTCCGCGCTGTGTGTGGACGACCCATCTGCTTCGCCGCGACTTTCTAACGCATTGTCCACGTTCACATCACTCGGGTTATTGTTATTATCGCTTTGCACGGGACAAATTCCAGGTTCTGGGACTGTTGGGCTTAGAGGAGTCACCTTTTCACTTGTTAAATCTGACAAATCTTGGATATCTGTGTCTGTCGATGCCAAAGTCGGCGGAGAGGTGTCGTCCGAGCTGCTTTTTTCAGGCAAATCGAGACTAAGTTTGAGCTTAGGCACTGGATTGGCAAATTGCGACGTGGCTGGCTGGGCGTGTTGCATCTTGGGAGTCGAGGGGACGACGTGAATCGAAGGCGGGGGGTGGGGCAAAGCTACGGGCACGGTTACGGCGACTCGAGCGCTCTCCTCTGGGATAACCGTGGCCGCTCGTGGTCGGGGCAGCCTTGGCGGGACGGCGTTTTCCTCGTGGGACGGCGAGTCTCCCCCGTCGCTGGAGTCGGAAGGGGAGGAAGGGGAGGGGCTCACGGGGTCGGAGGTGAGCGCCTGGAGCACGGCCACGCCCAGGAAGTGCTGCAAAGAGGGGGAGGAGGAGATGCTGTTGTTGTTGTGCGAGTCGGAGCGCATCAGGGTCTGCGACGGGGGTTTGCCGGACGGGTCGGAGCGGTCGGAGAGGTCGCTGTCCGAGTGGGAACGCCAGAGTTTGTTGTGGCGCTGTTTGCTGCAAGGGAAAATAAAAAGAGAGAAACACGAAAAGGTTTAGAAGAGATGCAGAATATTAGTTGTTATAGCTCAACAAAACAATTTACAGATCATTTTAAAAAGGTACGGATCTTTTTAATTGACTGCAACTAACAATTGTTTTAGTAGTTGACTGCCGCAGTTATTTTTTTGATTTGTTGACGATTAGTTCTATTGTACATTAGGACTGTTAAAAATAATCTGAGCTAGTATCGATACTAAAAAAACACTTTAACATGACACAATTCTGCCTTTTGTGAACAGTTTTAGCTAAAACTCTTGAAGTAACGGCCTTGTACCTGGCGAGCAGTATGCCCTGGTACTCCTCGAGCTGCTTCATGAAGGACGGGTTGGGTTTGGTGACAGAGCGCTTGTCTTTGACGTATTCGAGGGCCGTGTCCAGGTCCCAGCCGTACTCCTTCATGGCGTACGCGATCACCGTGGAGGCCGAGCGGCTGATGCCCATTTTACAGTGAACCAGACACTTGGAACCAGCTTTTCTACAAGACAAAAGATTAACACGCATTTTAGGACAGAAAATATCAAGTGAAAACATACTATTTGTATTGTTATTGGCCTTTAAACATGTTGAGTACCTCTGATTTAGCATCTCATGTTTCAGAGCTTATAATATAAAGATTACATTGATTTATAGTTGTGATGCGCTCCTTTGGATTTGGTGTTAGCACTCCATCTAGGCAGTTATAAACTTTTATTTAAAGTACAATTTACACTCTCTTGGTAAGTACTAATACTGTATTATCGACTTGGAATATCACGTAAAGGTCTCAGTTACGGTACGTGATATTACAAGCCGAATGTACGTATGTGTTTTTCCAAAGTTGTTACTTAATACCTAGTAAAATACATACTTGGCTTTTGTGATGAACTTGTATGTCTCGTTCCAGTATTCCAGCAGATTTGTGGCCTCTTCGTCGTAAACTCGGATGTTGTGGTATTCAAACATTCCCGGGAAAAAGTTGTCGATCTCTCTGGTCACGTTCAGGATGTATCGCACTCTAAGGTAAAGACAAAAGAAGGAGACTGGTTGGGAAATTGATCGTTATAATAAAACCCCCACTAAATCTTCTTGTTATTAAAGTCATGACTATAGACTCAGCGATGCAAGAAACTAATTTAATGCAACAGTGGCCTTGAGAGTTATGAGCATATTGAACTTACCCGCTGTTCTGCAGCTCCTCCAGGTTAGAAGCGTTCCACTCTGAGCCCTACACACAAGATAAAGACAGGTCAAAGCTTTGCTCATTGTTTAAATCAGGGCAATTCAACTTTATTTTACAGAGGGCCAGTGTTTTCAGATGTTTTATTTCCTCAAAAAAGTGCCCATTGCAGCAACACTTTAAAAATACGGAAAAAAAAGTATACTAAAGGCTTTGAACACATCTGCAGAATGGAACCAGGACTAAACCAGGATTAAATCAGGACCAAACCAAGATTAAACCAGGCCTAAACCAGGATTAAACCAGGACTATACCAGGACTAAATTAGATCTAAACCAGGAATTTGTCGATAATATTTTCCTTATTTTTTTAATTATAAAATTTGAGCTGCAGAGAGTTGAATAAGTAACTTCAATGGCTCAAAAACTAACCCTTTATGGGTTCTACTGTGCTATTTATTTATTGTAGCTCAGTTTCTTGGAAAAGGGTTCACTGGGATTATCCGGCTTTAAGGTTATTGTGTCAGTTGCACAAAGTTGATTCAATATTATTGTTTATCATGATATTTTCTTCAGCATTATATCATGCTCAGAGCGAGTCTTGCGATGATTTAAGGACTTAAATGGCAATTATCAAAAAACGTCACATATTGAAGGAATTCAGAACAGAGTGATTTTGGCGGTTGGAGGGGAGAGGATTTTCCGACCAGGATTCATCAAACAAGCGTGAATGAAGCTAAAGGCTACTCCAGATATGTTTTTGATGATTGGAAAATTTTAGAACAGGTTAAAAGTTCAAAAAAGTGCATTTTGCATAATATTTGTCCAAGATGCAAGAATTCAATCTGTTCACCTGAATATATAGTGCTTTTATGCTAATATTGATCGATTCATAATGCTGGTTTCATACTATTGGAACAGTAATGTATTAGAATAAAAGAAAATTAAGAATTTCACTTTTGTTTCTTTTATGTTTCAATAATCGTAATATTGTGATGTTTCTTCTCACAATAATCCTAACACAAAAATTTCCTACCATGACATCCCTACAGTGGTAATCACAGTTCTAAGAGACCAAATATTCAGAGGAGGAAAACTGCGTTCCAAAAAACAAATGTAGGTTGATTTTGCGTGGCCATAATGCAGTAATCTAATCAGAACAGATTGGATACAGGCCTCTTCAGTTCTCACCAGAAAAACGTGGTCGAAAATCTCCGTGGGGCTGTCCATCTGTCCCAGGATCACGATCATCTCGTTGTCGATGAACCCCTTGAACTCGCGCAAATTACAGACCATTTGCATCTCCAGCTCTGTGCGGATCTGAGGAAGGAGGGAGGAAAAGTTTTATAGAGAGCACTTTTGATAACTAAGGCAGACTAAAATGGAAATGCGTTTTTTGAGATGATCAGACATGTTAGTCGCTGGTTAACAAATTGTGGGTCATGTAATTTGTTATTTATAATAAAGTTTGCAGTTATTTTTTATAAGAATTTAGATGAATAGAGTAGAAACAACTATGCAAATGAAGGAAAAATAAGCAAAAAAATTAACACTTGTTAAAATACTCAAAATTTCAAACTCAATTCGATACAAAGAAAACAATAACACAAGTTTTTAAACACAAAATAGTACTTTGACAATAGTTCTTTGATAAATAGTGGTCTCAGAATTTGTCTCGTAAAAGGGATTTTTTTAGTATCAATACTTGATCAAATGGGTATCTAGTTTTGATACAACTTTTAGTATTGATTAGTGTCAATATTTTTGACGTTACATTGGCAGAAGACACTTGCAATTCCCTCTATTCAGTAAACAGTAAGGAAACTAGTTATTTGTAGTCGTCAAACTTTGGACTTGCTATTGTTTCCGGTTTCTAACTCTGAGGACAAAATTATAGATTTTCTACATAATATGTCCAACCCACTCACAGGGGCTAAGAGGAAGAGATATTCTGTCATTCAATTCACCTGGCAATGTTATGACTAGAGGTTATGCCCCGTATTTCTTTAATTTGCAGACTGCTCCTCAATATCCTGAGTATGACCAGCACAAACTGATAAAATGTGTTTGCTTTTTTTTGCCTAATTTCTATCTGTGGAGCTTGTGTTTTGCTCAAATCAACTGCATACAGTAAAATGTAAACTGAGAGTAGTTTCTAGTGGTTGCTGCGACTGTGCAAAGCTTAGCTAGCTTGTTTCATAACGGCAGTTGGAGATAAAGGACAATTCAACTGCCACACAACAATTAATTTTCTCAACACTTGGACCCAGAAACATCTTATTTAAGGAGAGAAAAGTAATGAGTTCAACTGTGTGTGATCCCAAAGTCTGTATCAGTGATAAATGTGAGCGTAGCTGCAGTGTTCCAGTTGTTCATCTGGTTTTCTACAGCTGTTTACTTGATTTTCGTTCTTTTTAGATGCCAGGTTCAAACTAAATATGTAGCAGAGCTGTAGTTGTTTATATTTGTTATCAGACTGTAGCAGCTCTTTCACATTTTACTTGTGTTTTGAGCTTTTACAGGAGAAAATCTCACTACTCGCTGACTCTCGTACGTTTTTCTGCTAAAATTCAGAATAATATGAGTCTATAGAGATATTTAAAGATAAAAAAAACTCAAATTAGTACCTCTTTACAGGTGACATTTTCCAGGTCTTTCTGCATCATAATTTCTCTCAGTCTCATCTTGATTAGCCGCTCTGTGCGCTCTCTCTCCGTCGGCCTGAAACAACAAACACATTCATCTATTTCTGTTCCCTAAAAATCACACGTTGAATATTTGAATAACAAAAACTGCAGTTTGAGTGAGGTCTTGTGTGTCTACAGCCAAACAAAGCTCTTGTTGACGCGGCTGTTGTTGCGTTACTATCCACTTTGCTGCTGGACGCATTTAGCTTCATACGTCACAGCGATGATACCAACAAGCGCCCTAATGACCTCTCGGGAGGACGGGATCGGTTTGAAAGGAGGCCTCGTTCTCTCTAGAGCTCTGGGCCGTCATCCCCACAAACACTGAGGTAATGTTATTTACGCTCTTCGTCTCTGTGATGGAAAATTAGTGGATACGGCACATACAAATACAAAAGATTTGCTCAGTAAAATGTACAAGTACAGTTTGTAATAATGGGTTGAGGAGGAGGTGATAAAAACACTGTTGTATCTGAATAATGACCAAGGTTGACAATGTTTTTATTGGTAATTTTTGGTCTTTTTATTTATCTGTATCTGTTGTAACAAGTTGATGCATTGTTTTGTTTTGTCTTTTTGAATAGAGTTGAAAATGCAACCGAGTAAAGTTTTTTGAGCTACTGTATGATGAAGTAGGGAAAAAAAAACTAAAATAAGTAATTATAAAAACACATAAGTGAGTTTTAGTCAGTTCTTAAGCACTGTTAGACATGTGGGTTGGGGCTGTAGATCTTTAGTTGTTTAGTCGATTAATCACTTGACCATTTTTATTATTCAAGCATATTATTTTTGCTTGATTCTAAAAGGTCTAAAGAGTAAATTAAGAGTTTGTCTTGCTTTAACCCAATAGGGATGAGCTGATACGATATACATTATTTGGCTTGCTGCCGTGGGCAATAATTTATATATTATATTTGCAGATACCGATATTTTGATTTTAAAATCCATAAAGATAATAACAGAGAGCATTTATCTGGAATGTTAACCAATTTCTTGCATGAATGTGTTAAACATACATTTCATCATAATTACTCTATTGCTCTACGGTTTGTCTATTTTTACTCCTGAGTTTGTTCAAAAAGAGAAATCTGATGCACTGAGAACAAACTGGTAATGACACTCAAACTGGAGCAGCGCCCAAAAGTATCAGCGACTTTTGGATATCATACAATACCGATATCTGTCGTTGAAACTGCAAATATATCGCTCATGCCAATTTCACATGGAAATACCAAATTCACTAGCGCTTTTCTGTATAAATACTCGTTTTGAATTACATTTTGTGAGCTTGTAGTCACTTGTAAGGGCAATTTGAGTGAATCATTTGTCAGATCATAGAGATCCATTCGTTTTGAGAGATTTTTCCAGAGCCACTTTTCGTTAAAAAATCCACTCATTCCAAAGCCTAATCAGAGTTGTTTGAGATCAGCTGAACTAAATAACATGAGTCCACATTGTTAGAACAAATGCTCTCCAAGCTTTTTTAGTCTAAATTAACTTCAAGAGCAATTTAGCACTTTATTGGTGTAGCTATTTTGATTTAGTTAGTAAATCAACTTTTTGTGCTTGTTGTCAATGGAAGCAAGCAAGTAAAACGCTAATAAACTTCTTTAATCAATGCATCTAGTTAAAAGTTTGAGCATCATTTGCAACTTTATCGACGACATGCGTCTTTGTCCTTACTTAGCCTTCTACCAGACGTCAGGGGGAAGGCTCTGACTATAAGTATCCCATTTACTCTAACAAAACAAAGCACTAAACACATGCCAAGACATGCCCTGTGCAGCCTCGGGGGCCATTACTAGACATTATTATCCAAAATGACGTGTTGATTTTGTGACGACACGAAGCTTAATGAATAACATGAACTTGGAAATCAGCGGGAACTCAAAGCAATGCCAGTAATAAATTGTTGCTGCAGGAGAAAAAAAAAACACTTTGGACCATTTCCTGCAATCTGCACCTGTCATTAAAAGTTGTACCAGGAAGTGAAGCGGCGTCAAACAAACGTTCTGTTGGGCTTGGCAGTCTTGGGATTTTACATCTGAACATGCTGGAAATCGTTTTGTCAGGCTGACGCTAATCTTATCAATGAGTGCACTCCAGGGATCAAAAAATCTCCCTAGTTAAATATTCATTATAGACGCATGACGGGAAAAAACAGACGACTAATTCATTTGTTTTTCAGATGTCAAGTGTTGCTATATTTAAGCATTACTCTGTGTTCCACTGGTGATTTCCTGCTTACAGCGGACAAACTAGTCATTGAAAAGTAATTATTCCATAGACACAAGTTCAGGCAAGATGGATTTAAAAAAAATAAAACGTTTAAAAGGCAATTAGACCATTGTGTTTTTTCAATTATTTTTTTTTAAACGACAAACTTTCAATCTGCTCCTAAAGATGTTTTATTATTTCATTTAATCCACTTCATTCATACATTTCTCTGGGACATTATAACGTTGACATAAAGATCAGCCCTTATATATCTATTTCTAAACCTGATTTAATAAAGTAAAAAATGCGGTGAAATTTGAATTTGTAGTCAGATCTAGTTTTTTGTAACTAATATAAATGAATAAAGAAATTCAAAACTGGTTCTGTCCCAAATATGTCAAAAGTTGGCTGTTTTTACACATAAAATGCCTTATTTCTACATGAAAACATTACATGATGAAAAACTACTAATTTACATTTATGTGAGTAAACTACAGGAGAAGTTTAAAATTGATTTATTTAAATTCAAGATCTTTTTCTATTCACCTACAGTGTCTCGCCTTAAAGGGACTGTACCTGATTTTTATTTACTCTAGTTAAGATAAATTCTCTTTGCATGATACTCTTTAAATGATCTGTGCATATTATAAACCCACTTTATTAGGAAAGAACTAGTGCTGAAGTGTTTGCCAAGGTCACCTCTTGTACACTATGAATCATGGGAAAATACCTGTTTGACACTATCCCAAACATGTGATTCTCTGTCATGGTGCAGTTTCAAAAGCGCTAAAAGCTAATTGTAAACAAAGTTAGAGGGACTATATGGAATCAACAGCGTAAAACTATACCAGACAATCGTTTTTGAGTCATTGTGCAATACTGAATGAAAGGAAGGATTGTGTGGGCGGGGCTAACGGCTGAAACAAAAACATGTTCCTGTCTCATGGTTCAAAATCTGGTACGGGCCCTTTAACTACCAAACCTGATATGAGTTACTAAAGCCTCTTCAGTGCTTGTTTTAATAAAGTATGATAAGAACTTCCAGATGTTTAGAGCAAATATAAACTATATTAACTTTATTTAAACATGTGGATTAAGTTTGCTGTGTTATTAGATCCAGAATCTACACACGGAGAAATAATAAGAAAATGGCAATAACATAGACCATAACAACATTTTGAATATAATCAGCTCATTTCATCTCTGTTCTGTTTCATTTCAGAGCAAGACAATCTCATAAACTGGATTAATGAAAGAAGCATGAATGAAGCAGATGTGTTTCGATCACAGCCAAACTTTTGAGGTCGGGACCCCCAAAATAACTACACAACTGACCTGCGATCCCCATAGTAAAATTAGCTTGATGCATGTAATCATTTAAACATGTAATATCAGGCTTGATATTGTTTATTTCAATAGTTTATAGTATTAAATGGACCTAATTTCACCAACTCATACTGTTTTCACTTTAAAAAGACATTAAAAACATAATTATATCTCATGACAGCCACTTTGGGAACCACTGGAAGAGGGAACAATGTTATAACACTGTTAAAAGCTCATAAAAATCATAGTATGTGTGCTTTAAGCTGGATGCCCTGTCCCATTTTACTCTTTTTCCATCTATCCAAGCTTGGGGATAACACAGGAACAGTTGTATTGTGAGAATAACTAGTTTATTAAATTGTAATAAATAACAGAGGGAATAGTTCAAAATTTGCCATTGCTTTTAAATGTAGATTTTGTAATAGTCTCTTAAATGTGTAAATGTTTAAAAAAAAAAGTGCGCTGTTATAATTTCACCCTTAAAAAAGAGGTCTCAATCTAAACTAGTAAAATAAAGGTTAATAAATAAATAAATTAGATTGATGGATAATACTTCACAACATTCCCAACTACAATAAATGATCTAGGGTTGGGCAAATACACAAAAATGAGTCAAGATTCAGACGTGTCTAATCATTAATGATATGGTTAGGATTTTTTATTGTGAGGGTTACAGCCACTTGTGTCAGTAAAAGCATTTGTTTTGAAGCAGAATTTGGACAAATGAGGAATAAATTCTGATATTTTATTGTGTTAAATAGCACTGATAAAAAAGATTGTCTTGTTTATGTTCATAAAATCAATCCTGAAAGGCATTTTTATTTTGTTTATGCTAAGAAAACCTAAAATATTACTGAAAAACATGAGATTGAACAATATGAAGAAAATAAATTGCGAAACAGCCCCAAAATGAATCTACTTAAACATGTCTATTATATTGAATAACAGGTGCATAGTCATTAAACTCTCTTCACCTTCACCTTGGTCTCAAGCCACCTGACTCTGCTTTTCCCAATAACAATCTTTCTCTCTCCTCATTTGTCTCCCTGTCTGCCTTTTTTTCCGAATGTAAATCAAGCCAGCTCAGGCCCCAGCTATTTCGGACCCCGGGGCCCTTCTCTCGAGATGCTACAAATAGGTAGCGAGCGCACGTGACACAGCCGGCAGCCGCTGGGGGAATTTCCCTGCTGTTAGCAAAGACATAAATTCACCGTCCTGCGTCATTCTCTGGACTTTCTGCTGGGATCTTCAGGGATTTCTTGACAACTTAATGTTTCTCTAACTACAAAGCCATCTATGTCCAACTATGTCCAATATTAACTTAGACAGGCATGGACTTTCTAAGCTGGAGAATGTGCCTTTGTTCTTGGGGCCTGGCGACATGTGACTCTCCTATTCGAGTGTCTCAAAGCCTCCTGTGAAGTCGACCTACAGCCACACTGCAAAATATCTATTAAAATGATCAAAATAATTCAATATCACTCTTTGAGTAGATTAAATGAATGTAGACTATGCCAGTGGTTCACAAGGTGGTGACATGAGCTGTAGGTAGCAAGACGATGTCATTTTAAAAAGATGACACCATATTTAATAAATTCTATGATTCAAAACTAAGCAACTTAATGAAATGATGTCCAATAACACAATAAACTACACAAATAAATGATCTTGTGGGCAGCCTTAAACATTTGGGAATCCCTGTACTGTGCAACTTTTCGTTTTTTTCCACAGAATGGTATTGAACACACAGTATCTATCGCCATCGAGACTTGGACTCAAGTCAGACTGGAGTCATCATTTTGAGGACTCAAAAGATGGCTCGATAAAATGGACTAAGACTTTTGGATTCGACTTGGACATGAAGGTATGTGACTCGAGACTTGACATGGATCATTTTCTCTTTACAGTCCATACCAGGATGTGACCTGGACCTTTTAAAACTAAGAATCATTCACAAAAATCGCATAAATTGCAAAATTATGAGCCGTTCCCTTTGCCATGAAGACAAGCAGGGAAGCCAAGTCAATGGTCAGATCTGGGGAGAGGCGAGCCCACTTCCAATAAGGAGAATGCATGTTTTCTATGGTATTTTGAAGACATATACAACATAATCTCTAATTGAATAAATGTAATGCCATACTGTGAATCAATACAGTTTAAACAATACCATTTCCATGAGACAAAAAGTGGATTGACCCTCCAGCTAAAAAGATGTGCCTTTAAGTATGAGAGTCTAGATTAGTAGACTTCTGTTTCTTTCTAGTTTTGAAGTAAACAAATGCATGTATTTCTAGAAAATTGTGCTACTTGACCTGTATAATGAGTAAATGTATTTTTTCTCCCATGGATCATATTGAAAAAGCAGAATTCTGACAGCTATGTTTCTTTTCATATGGACAAAACCTGCTGCATTTTCCTGTCAGCCACATTTGAATTAGGAAAGAAAAGCAGCAAAACCCAGACTACATATATTTGTACTGCACAGGAAAAGTTTATGGTCTTGGCTGGACATACCGGTTTTACAGTGTAGCAGTTGACCCATGGGAAAATCTAACGCATTGGTGAGTGAGTGGAGTGAAAGGAGATGTCTCTATTTGTAGAAACCGGGAAAACAACTTCTAGGAACAGTTTTTTCTCTGAATCAGGTGAATTTTTAAGGAGGTTTTTAAATTACAACTTGCACAGATGAAGACATGTTTTCATAAATGCATTGCACCTGTGTCAGATAAAGTCAACAAAACACGGCTGGACAGAGTGTTTTGGACAGCATTTAGAAAACAGACGACTCCTTTCACTTTTAGATGTTGTACATCTAAAAGTACAACTCCTTTCTCCTTTCACTTTTAGATGCTGCACAAAATGTTGTCTTGTGAAGGCCATAGATGTGGTGTTAACAAACAAATGTAAGAAGATGATCTAACTATTTTAAAAAATAATTACTAAAATGTATTTGTCTTTTAAAACATGCAAAGCTTTTAAGGTTGAAATGCCTCATCCAAGTAATTTCAAAAACACAGCAGCAGCTTATATTAAGAAAATCTTGTCAGCAAATCAGAAATTTACAACAAAAAGACAAGTACTGTATCTTATAATGTGCTGTAGGGAAGGGCTGATACGCATTTTTATTTCAGCCTAACACCGATAACCAATATTTGACTTTCTGCTGAGGCCGATACTTATATTTGCTGATACCGAAATAATTTGTGGCACAATTGTGTACACTTATTAACCTGCTGATGCTGCATTGAGGTGGAATCTGCGGCTGAAAAGGTGAATTACTCATAGGACAAATGTATTGTGATATTAGCAACATTGTAAATATGAAATTGCAATGCATTTTGTCATTCTGCATAATCTAAACATACATTTTGGGATACGGATTGTAATGTGAGGTACTAGGCAACCTTTTTCTTTTTTGTAAACATCCAATACCAGTGAAAATCAGTCAATATCGGCCAATCCACAAGCCGATATAGCACCCCTCCCTAAATTATTGTAAGAAATCATCCAGTTTAAGGCCTGGCCGTGAACGAAAAAGGGTTTGAATAAGGAGTCAATTTAGGAAAGGCTGTGAAATCAACCAAACAGCTTAGTTCAGTTTGTTCTGTCCAGGATAAAAACCCGCCTGGCATCTTTCCTTCCATTTACAGATCCTCCAACCCCGCTACGAAACCCCATACATCTGTCCACCAGGGGGCGCTGTGTGACTTACAGGTCTGTGAAGAGGATGGGGGACGAGGCGCGGTGAGACTCCACGTCCTGCATGGCGTTCCACTCGTTGACGCACACTTGGCTGGACGAGATGCAGCTCTGGTAGTAACTGACCCAGGTGAGGAACAGGCTCCCGGGGTAGTAGTTATGGCAACGGGCCACTTCACAGGCTTTGTGGAGGGACTGCAAGGCGGACCTAAAGGGGAGAGTTATAACAAGTTAAAAAGAGGAAATACCGATGACTTTGAGGAAGATAATCATTTAAGTAATTGGTTCTCAAACCTTTTTACGCCAAGTACCAGCAAAGAAAAGATTTGGCTTTCTGAGTACCACCAAATCTAAATTAGGTCTATAAGAGGACTTTTTCAGGTCTAAATTAGGAATAAACCAGGTCTTAAAGTAGAACTAACATTTTTACCAAACGTCTTTGTAAGTCCGTATGGTGGTTGCAATTGTGTTTTCGGGCCTTTTGAAGCCCCTGGTGTCTAAGAGCGGAAAAACAGCCTTGCAACGTTCCTGATGCCAACTCGAAGACAACTCTCCTGAGAAACCATGGCTCTCTTTTTTTTTTTAATATATTTTGCGATATTACATGTTTTTGTATGTCACTGTACTTCCTTATTTCAACCAAAAGGAAGGGGAAAAATGAAAAACTGGGAGTGTATGTTCACAAGAGACCTGCAGGGGGAGCTCTGTTGCTGAAGTCACTGAGTTACGCTTTAAGTAGGAATACATCATTGCCACAGAGTTTAACAAGCAATGTACTAAAAGAAGAGCAAAAAATGTCAATAAAACGTACTCTAAATGAAGTAAACGTTACAATAGAAGAAGTTTGATAATTGCAGTTTGAGAAACACTGCGATAAGCCATAAGTGGAAGTTCAATCTCTTCAAGTTCAAGATAAAAGTAAGATACAGGACGTTTGTGTTTGTACCAGTGAAAGTTATAAACAACGAGCTGGAGATCAAACCAAAGAGGAAATGATTTGTGTATTTGCGTCTGGTGTTGTGATTCTGTTCGTGGATGACGTCTCCACCGGTTGGTTGAAATAATCGTCAACTAAGTTAGTAATCGAATTATCGCTAACTGGTCTATACATAGATTGAAAAACATGCCATGAGCTGAGAGAGGATGTTTTATGGCTCAAATTGATTAGCAAAAGGATGAAAATGACGCGGGAAATGTGTGCATTTGATGAAAACAGTCTTTTTTTTTTTTCATAAATATACTCCACCAGGATCCTCAAACGGCTTCACTTCAGCTTCATCTGGACAAATTAGTAAAAATATCTTCATGTGATCTTTGCATTCCAAGCGACTAATCAGTTAATGAAAAGAATAATCCCAAGACTAATCGATGAGCAAAACGATAATTAGTTACAGCTCTATAATATATCAAAATTGTAAACACTAAACTAAATAAAAGTACAAACACTCTGTTGTTACCAAAACTCTACAAAGTACTTAAATGAAGGGACTTTCCATGTCATTCATTGCTGTTGGGTCCCTGTGAATGAACAATGAGTGAATAAAAGGCTAAACTCACCACATGGCTTGGACAGAAACTGGCTTGAAGACATGAACCCTGTTGACCGTGGAGACACTGAAACCGCTGCGAAAAGAGAGAAAACACACTGAGAAAGGGCAAGACAGCATTTATTTAAACAGCAAAACAAAAAGCCCCAAGAGTGTGTCAGTGCACATCCACACGGGGAATAAGTGCAGTGTGCGATCTTATGAACATCTTCATCTTCTTAAGAACAATGTTAGTGAAGAAATAAGAATTATGGAATTCATTTCACTCAAAAAGTACATACAGTTCTGCCTTTCTTGATTCAAACTTAAGGACTCTTAGATAACAACAACCCAGATTAGCAATACTGGCGTGTTTTTAATGTAAACTAAACACAAATAGGCGAGGCAAGGCATTTTTATTTATATCACGCATTTCATACACAATGTGCCTTACACAATTCAATAAAAAAAAGATAAGTGCAGCAAGATACAAGAGAATACATAAATAATAATTACATTAAACTTGCACACATTTGAAATTTGAAATACTGTGGCACTGACTATAAAAAAATAAATAAATAAATAAAAAAAAAAAATTACAAAGTTTACTAATTCTTTAAATGATTAAATGCTCACTTATAGGTAATTCTATTTGGGAAAAGTCTAGCCACAAAAGGTTTTTGGTGTTTGATCTTAAGCTCTAATAGGTTTGAAGCCAATAGGGCTGCACAATGGATGGAAACTGAATCGAAATTGCTATTTGAATGGATGCAATTAGCACATCGCAAAGGCTGCAGTTTTTTAAGTGCAATAATTTCCTCCATAAACAAAGTATCCTGTTTTATTCTGCACAAAAACTGCTAGCCTTGTAGTTCAGATTTCTTAAAACATGTTCAGAAACAAGTGACAAAAAATGCGACTAATAGCAACAAAAAGGCGAATTGAGGTGACTAAATCGTGGCTAAAAGTGATAAAAACAAATCTAAAATTGACGATAATGTGACTACAAGCGATTAAAGAGTAAAAAACACAACCAAAACTGACAAATAGGCGACTAAAAGCGACAAAAACTTTCCGAAACACATTATTCCTTTATTAGTTTGTCAGTTCACATTTCTGTTTTTTTGTCAGTTGTCCTGATTGTGTTTAAAATGTGAACTTTGAACAGAATCCCAATATTAAACGATAAATTGCAAATCTGGTCGCAATCGCTATACTGATTTGACCAAATCGTGCAGTTCTAGATTTCAACTAACCCTATAAGAAAATGTATGAATACCTTTGATTAAATTGACTGTATGCACATGTTTTTCAAACCATTATCACTGTCTTTAATGATTAACAACAAAATATTTTAAAAAGTAGCACTGAATTTGGGGTTAAAGAAATGTACCTCCAGAAAAAAATAATTGTACTGCAATAGGGAAATATCAACATGAAGAACTTCTTGCTTGCATTTCGGACCAAAATGAGACAGAAAACGTGTCTTAGCCTCACCCATCTCCATCCAGGTGGATCAAGGTGTCGCTCCACAGCGGCAGGACGAGGCCCACGGAGCAGCAGCTGCAGGAAGAGGACGAGTGAGTCAGACAGAAGACCAACAAAACAAGAACATGCACTTTCCACCCGCACTCCCTCATCGCTCCAACGCTTATGGGGGTCAATTCTGCTCGAGGCTGATGCTACTACTGGACACAACATGTACCTAGAGTGTAAACGATTAGGTTGTAATACAAAACAGTTTTAATAATATTAGCTGTACTGTAATTGTGCGATATAATATTGAAACTAATTTATGTCATTGACACAGACAAAAGCTGAATAATCCCAAACAATGTCATTCTAAATGTGAAATATTGTTTAAAAACATGAGCTACAAGAAAGGCAAAATTTAACACCTTTTCAGTTAACTGGTGCCAATAAATAAAAATCTTATTAAAAACAAAGAAAAAGTTCCCCAAAGTGCATACAAAACGCTCACACAATAAATACTGAGCCCAAAATATATTGTTCTTTCTATCATATAGATAAGTCGATATAGTAATTATCGTGTTTTTATTTTTATTTTTCATGAAAAAAGTAAAATGTGTTCTGCCCCCATACAGTTAACAGTTAACAGTTAAAAAAATATTTTTAAGTGGCTTTTAAGATCAAAATGAGAGCACTATGCTATTTATTAAATGTTTTATCATTCGCAAACATCAACAACATAAAAATCAGGTACAGGTGAACTTTTAACTTAGCCGTCTTTACTGATGAATATTCTCTGTCTAGAAGGCTTGAGTTGCCTTATTTCAACCTTCAACCAGTACAATAGTAATAATCGATTGACTTTAAAAAAAAAAAAATCGCTGACTGGTCAATTATTAAAACAATCAATGTAGTCGTGTTTTTTGATAGTTGTATTGATAGTTGTATTGATAGTTGTATTGTATTGCTGTATGTTGCACCTACGCCGAAGCAAATGCTGTATGTTGCACCTACGCCGAAGCAAATTCCTATGTTTGTGAATTCACTGACAATGGCAATAAACCGCTTCTGATTCTGATTCTGATTCATTAACTGGACTGTACACACTCTAAAACACATACGGAGACGTTTTTATAACAATGACAGTAGCATTATTGAATTGAAACGTAAAAAAACAATAATACATATCTGATTTTCATAAATATTACACTTTATTCATTAATTCTCTGTTGTGTATGTTTATTTGGTTGATAATGTATTTAAAAAGTGTCAATGTACATTTAAGAGAACTGTTTTGACTAGAAGACTAATCAAAAAATGCTGACTGATCAACTAACAAAATAACTGTCAGTTGCAGCTTTACTTACAACAGCAACCATCTACTTTCAAAATGACTAGTTCTGAGGTAAGTGCGCTCCTGTACAGATTCACAGTACTTCCTCCAGTCTTATCGTTACTTCTTATCCTCAGCCCAGTCCTGTCCAGTTCCTGTGGAGGACTGACCTATCGGAGGAAACAAAGTCCATGCCCAGCACAATGCTCTCCTCTGTGTCCTGGCGACCGTTGGTGGAGACGACCACCATGTAACGTGTGACCTGAGGGAAGGCACTCTCCAGACGAACGGCCTGCACGACACACAAACAGACGGGAATTACAATTAAAACCAAGATATCTAAATAACACCACTGCTTGTAGTCCACATTTGACCCTGCAATTCAGAAAGACAGTTCTATTTGTTGTAAAACATGTGGAAAAAAACAAAAGACACACAAGATTAGTAAGAAGCTAAAATGCCCTCCAGGGAGATGTCATTGCTTTGACTGGAAGGATCCAGTTTGGCATCAAACATATTTGCATGCTGCAACAAGTTAATTGATTAATCATAACTAATCGATTACACAAAACTAATTAGTATCAACTGATTAAGTAACTGAAAAATCGTTAACTTGTCTATCCACAGGTTTCAAAACATGCCATGAGCTGAGAGAAGCAGCTTTGTGACTCAGAGCAAGAAAAAACACAAAAATTACACGGTAGATATGTAAATGTTGAGTTTTCGATGAAAACACCTGTGTCAAATTGAATAAAAATATCTGTCTAGGGTGTATTTAATTACATACTTGTGTTTTCTGGCTAAAAACAAATTTAAAAATATGCATTACAGTGAGTTGGCTCAGCTCTTCACAGATTTGACCTGCAATTAGGGATAGACACATTGCTGTCAAATATTGATATATATTCATACTGACTGAGGTGTAAAAAACTACTCATGCACAAAAAATGTTTTTACTGTATTTTTGTTTTTTGCTCATACACATTTACGTTTGTATTAGTTCAAGCTGGGGTGGAGATAAATGATGATAGCGAAGGTACAATTCTTTATAGTAATTACAGTAATTCTTACTGTTTTGAAACATGACAAACAGAGCTAGTTCATGTACCTATTTATTTGCATGTAAAAAGTAAAATTTGTGTTGCCTCAGTTCAAATATTCTGTAAAAGCATCTATTCGGGTGAGAATGAGACCACAGCACTTTCTCTGAGTGTTTTATTCTACGAGAAGCAGGAAGCGTGCCGTTAGCATGCTAATGTTCGTTAGCTGCACTCTGGGATCAGAAGCTTGTGAAAAGTGCTTATAAACATATGGTGGTGAATATTTATGATGCCGGGACTGCGTTATGAAAGTGAGTGATACATGTGACTGATGTAAAGATTTGTAATGAACTAGTTTTGTTTTTCACGTTTCAAAAAAGTAAATCTCAAATACAGCGTCTTAAATGAATATGCTTGAACAATATGGAAAAATCCAAATGGTAAAACGATCCAATGAAATCCAGTTTGTGTGTTCTTACCAGTCGTATCGTGTCCTCCGGCCGCAGCACAGTGAACATGGTCTGGAGATGTTTTTGGAGGTCACCTGGATTGAAATAGCAGCACATTATCATCCAGTTTCAGCTTATTTTAGACAACAATAACTCCTCGTATAAGATCCTGGATACGATTTCATTTCACCCGAGGCAAGTTTCACCTCCTGTTCGCACCACTGACCTACTATCACCTTTCCCCTACGCCCAAAGACACACACGCGCTTTTGATAGTACTTTCCACTGCTTATTCAGACGGGCAATATAAAACCCGCTGTTGAGTGAGATGCAACTATTGTTTATTTAGAAAAATGCCACGTTAAGGGCGTTAGTTGAAAGTCCACATTGTATATTTGGGTCAGAAATTCCCAAACCAATTACAGTTTCATTTAGAGCTGCAATTAACAACCATTTTAGGAGTCGACTATACGTTTTAAGTACATTTTTAAACAAACTTAAGGTTTAACGGTGACTGAAGCTTCTACATAAAGAATTTTCAAGTCTATTATTGATGAAAAGCAGAATTTGTTTGTTTTGCCTTAATAATAGTCACCGTTTCTGTTATAAAATGTCTTTTTGGGGTTTGTTTAGCTCAGTTTATAAAATACAATTAACTCGATTGTGATTGTTTTAATAGTCCACTAGTCATGATTATTATTAATAATTATTACAGCTTTATTTTTGTCTGTTGTTAATTCAAGAGGCCAACAAGCCATATGTAACTGGTACTTTCCATAAAATATGAATTATAGTTATTATTGCTCTACTACTCATTGTACAGGTGCAATTAGTCGCCTTTTGCTTTCACTTTGAAGAATAAAAGGTACTGTATTTGATTGATCCCTAGTCATTTTTCAGTTTGCAGGCATTTACAACAAAAGGCAAACAAGAGCAGCAAAATACGGTCCCATAGGTCAGTAAACTAACCATATCAAAGAAAATGTGTTTATGGTTACAGAAAATTTCACTTTCAGACAATTTCAACATTGTAAAGTAATTTAAAGTACTTGAAATGTGAAATGTAAAATGTAAAAAGTGTGGTTTAAGTGTGGGGGTGCGCAACACTTTATCAAACGTTTGGGTCGCACAAAATATGTACATCTGTTTAATTAATGATAAAAGAAATGCTGCTATGTTATAAAATAAAATACAATGTGCCTTTCCTCTGCAAAATGTCCCAACCAGGTCTGGATCAGGACTAACTCAGAGTCAAACCAGGACTAAATCAGGACAAAACCAGGTCTTAAGCAGAATTAAATGAGGACTAAGAACCAAAAAAAGTATTAATTGGGACTAAACCAGAATTAAACAGAAGAAAACATATTTTTTAATAAGGAAGATGGATTGTGGGCTGGATCACAGCCTGTTCTAAGGAGGAGCTAAAATTGGTTTATGTTTCAAATTCTGTCTACGTTGCATTATTATTTGTTTAAAAATGCAATATGTTTATCAGAAAATCTGGTTTGAATGAAATGTTTATTCTCAACTGGGCTGACCAAATATTATGGCCGTGAAAAATGTGCCTTGATTGGTTTCATTTCTTGTTATCTGTTGTGTTGTGACAGTTGTGAGCGATGCGTTTGTGTTCGTCAAATCAGGGAGTGCGTGTTTAATCCGGAGGTATCTGAGGAGGCACGTTCCTAGAGTTCAAAGTCAAGAGAGAAACGCCAGCTGTGAGCAACTATTTCATGTAATCGCCGAGAGAAGACAAAAAAATATGACTGTACTCTAGAATAAGATCTAAAAGTACAGCGTCTGGATTTGTAATTACATTTTTAAAGGATTAACATCATACTGCATATTTGAAATACATCCAGGGATATTATTTTGACAGGAATGAGCAGATATGAATGATCATTTATTTATTTATTTTTGAGCTGAAAACGATATTTTATATTTGGCTTGCTGCTGTTAGTCGATATGTACCGATACCAAAGACCCCCAAATATATCTTTAGGTTGAAGTAAAGTTCACAAATGTACTTTTTACTTACAAATAAATTATAGCAAATGACAAAAATGATAAAAGGATGTCTTTATTTTGGGGGTATAAAATAATTTGTTGCATAATTTTGTAAACATACAGCCATATTTTTTGACCTAATTGCTCTTGTATTTCCATTTTTTAACCATTAGTCTGCAAAAATAAAATAATAATAAAGAAAAAAAAAAGAAAATAGGTCGATACTTTTAATTGTCAGTTTTAATTTTCCAAGAGTGACAAGCTTTTCAGATTTCATGGCCGTAGAGGTTTAAACGACCACATTGTTTCTTTCTTTTTTATACATTTAAAGACTTCTAGACAGATAGTTTATTGTTAGCATAAATAAATTGAAAAATTGAAACCTTATACAATTTGAGAGCATTTATTATGGTAAAGTGCAGGTCTAAAGTTTGTTTTACAACCACAACACCCAAAAGAAACAGAATATATTAGACATAACTGAATCTTTATTAACTGTTTAGATTGGAGTGATCTTCCAGCTGATCGTGACCCAAATGTCTACCGTACTGGCAGGTGTTGTGGACGTGTGGTTACCTGTGTGCTTGTTGCGGCGCTGGCTGAGGCGAGGCGTGGAGTTCGGGGTCGGGCTGTTGCCTCGGGGCAGAAAGAGCGCCGCTCCTTTGACGGTGAGGAAACTCTCGCTGATGCTGAAAGACGAGAACAAACCGCACGAACATGAGTAAGAGGCATCGCGTCCAAGCTATCGCACCAGGCGTCTTTTGTAACGCCATAATTAAATTTGTCAACATGATTTTATGCCTCCAGCGTTTCATGTGCAACAGAAGATGACAGATTGATTGAGGCGCACATAAAATGATGCATTAGATGTTCCCCGCGTGCACAAATATTCAAAGTGCGGTTTTCTAAATGGAGAACTTATATCTCAGAAATGTCATAACTTTTTTCTTTGAATTATTTTTGTACTTCAAGCCCAAACAAATCAAATGTCAGTCCTAAATTTGTTTTACAATAAACTGCAACTCAAATATAACTTGGAGCGTCTTCCACTTTCTTCTTCTTTGTCTGGAATGTTGTACAGTATGGCATTAAACTCATCTGTCTCCATGGAAACAAACAGGCGATGCTCCAGGCCAAGTCAGATCTGCGGAGAGATGACCCTGCTCACAGTAAGAATGCATGTTTTTCAAGTTTTTTTTTGTGATAAACTTGAAAAAAATCCAAGTTAGGCAAGTTTAATGCCATACTGTGAAGCATTCCAGGTAAAGCAATAACACGCCCCCCTGAAAAGTTACATAGAACACCTTCAAATCTGAATTTTAATGTGTTTTTGCAATATTTTGACAAGGCTAAAAGAGAACTGTAGATATGCTACTTTTTCCCTTTTAAAACGCCTTGACGAGACATCTGTCTGAATCATTACGCAGATACTCCAAAGACCTGTGAAAACAAAAACTCAACGGTTATGTCTTTACGTTGTCTGCACTGAAATGGAACCATGGTCTAGGTCTAGTTCACGTTTGTTTTTTTTCTGTTAAATGAAACGAAACAATCAATTTAAGCAAAGAAGCAGCTCATAATTCAGTACATTGTGACAGCCTTTGACACTGTGAGGTTTTTGACACTGCAGTATTCTGGTTATTGTTACATTACTCTCCAGCTGTATCATGCGTTTCATGCCTCATCATTTTTTCCGACAATATAATACAATTGCTTTCGCTGCTGCCAAACGTTTCCTCTGACCCGCCCCACACTGAACGCGCTGTGATGGCCTTATGTCACTCACACAATGCTCCTTTCATTTTGTCCACAGCCGCTCGCCCCAAAACAGAGCCGACGTGACAACACGAGCAAAACAACATCTGAACACGATGTCCTCGGCTCCTGCACATCTGGACAAGGCTCAACAGCAGCTGCCAGAGGAGGACGGACAGTTTGAGCGAGGAAACTCCTCCGACATTTCTGAATCGAGATAAGAAGGTGGATCAAGTGAATATTTTTTGTCTTAAAGTAACTGCAGAAATGTGCTCAGTCTGGGTTTGCACAAGTAAAACAGAAAGACAAAGTTACCAATAGATTGTTGGAACTTTTATCCGAAAGCACGATCAAACTCTAATTAAAAGCTTCTGACAGAAGTGATTGTCAGTATCAATATATTGTCATTTGGCATGGCCCAAGGTATCGAAAAGTATTGATACTATATTACGATATAATATATAGTATAGTATTGATAAAAATATATTACTTATTATAAATGTAGAATACTTAAAATGTATAAAAAAAAATTGAATTTATATTATATTTGGTTTATATCTTTGAATTATATTGTTTATAATTCAGGTTTTCTGCACATATATCTACTTTTCTTTTCAGTTCAGTTCAATAACGATATCCGAAGTAAAATTGTTCAGCATCTGGGAGTTTGAACATATTTTAGAACAAAACTCATTGGTATCGGATTGATATTGTGATATTTTCCTAAGTATTACTTTGTATTGAACCCAATCTCCACAAAAGTAATTGGAAAAAGTGCATGAATGAAAACTATTTTCTGAAAAATAAAATACGATAGTATCTTTTGTTATGAACCATATCCAAATAGAAAAGATACTTTTTTGTCCCATTTTGTTAATATAATAAAACATATATTTAATTGTATTATTTAAAGCATACTGATTCAAAGACATAACAAAGTATAAATCAAAGACATAAAAGACAAATTAATAAGACATACTGTTGTTATTAGGGCTGAAACGGCAACTAATCGATTGTTAAAATAGTTGTTAACAAATTTAGTAATGGAATAATCATTTATTGAACTATCCACAACCTTCAAAAACCTGTCATGTGCCAACAGAGAAGGTTTTATCACTCCAATAAAGCAGGAATTACATGTAAAGTTAGTGTTTTTATCGAGTAACCTATTTGGCTGCTCTGTGAGGATGTTCTCAAGCAGCATTTCTTTAACTTCCTCTCGATTAAATATTGGAAAATTGTCATATTCACCGGCCTTTTACAATCCAAGCAACTAAGAATAATCACCAGACTAATCGATCACCAAAATAATTGTCAATTGCAGCCGTAGCTATCGTTACTTGTACTATTTAAGTGTTTATTATAATCGAAACAACTAATCATGCTTTTCAAATGGAATGGAATGAGGTATGAAAATATTAAATACAATCTTGGGAGGATATGGACCATCTATTGCCTGAAACTACAGAAAATAATCCATATATCTTTGCTAAGAGAAGCCAAACGGGTCTTGTCATACACTGTGTGGTCCATCGCCTCAGTGGCAGTAAATCTGATTAGCTGTGACTGAAGCTGCCCCAAGGAGAACTTCCCATAAAACACAAGTCCGTTTCAGACGCAGTGAACGACGGGACGATCCACTGCGAGGTTTGCATGAGAACGGATGACTGGGGTTTTGTTCAGGCGTTACATGGTGACACAGTAACCTACAGTCACAGCAAATGCCATTACAGCAGGTGGAGACGCTTGATTTCAGAGGCAGGCGAACAAATCCAAGGCATGTGACCGAGGAGAAGTCAATAATGATGAGCTGAAGTCTTCAAAAAGTGGATTATGGGCGAATGGAGGAAATTAAGGATGCATTTTCGCTTGCACGCATCAAATTTAGAACCTTAAAGTGACAGGTTAGACTGCACATTACACTTAAACATAGTGAAATTGATTTATTTGCCTATTTGTGCCCAGTTTGACAGCGTTTGTAAGGTTTATAATATTACTTCCAGTTGGACATGAGCAGAAAATTGTTACCTAGGGATCAAAACTGCAATTTGAATGGACGCAATTAGCAAATTATACTGCATAAAAACTGACAACCTTGCAGATTAAATCTGTTAAAACCTGATCAGGAATACGACAATACCACAACTAAATGTGACAAAAATGCAACATAAAGTGACTAAAACGGACTAAGAGTGACTAAACACAACTAGAACCGACAAAAATGCATCTTAAAGTAACAAAACTGGGCAAAGTGACAAAAAAAGTGACAAAAACACAACTTAAAGTGACTAAAATGCTAAGTAAAGTGACTAAAATGGACTAAAAGTGACAAAAACACAACTACAAGTGACAAAAATGTGACTTAAAGTGATTAAAATTGACTAAAACGGACAAAAACGTGACTATAAGCAACAAAAATTCGACTTTAGGTGACTAAAACGGACTAAAAATGACAAAAACACAACTAAAAGGGACAAAAATGCAACTTAAAGTGACTAAAACTGACTAAAAGTGACAAAAACACAACTAAAAGTGAAAAAAAGTGACTAAAAGCAATTTTTAATACATACATTTCAGATCCAATCTCACTACAGGTCAGAAAAATCGGTTCGATATTTTTCTCAAATTGTGGAGCTCTAAACTAGACAGAAAACAAGGGCCAAAATTCTTATAAATTCTTACATAAAGTCTTATTACAAATTCTTATTAATTGACAGTAAATAACACCTGATAACGCCTTCATTTTGTTGAATGAAGCTTAAACTATCAGTTGTTAGTTGTGATGACATTATTGCAAACAAATACAAGTAAAACATTATAAGGAGGAGTCTGGTTTATTTCAACATGTAATCAAGTTGTAGGTCATGGAAAACATTAACCGATATATTCATGTTCCCAGGTTTATGCGATTACACTTGACCTCACCCTGAAGAGGTAACAGAGGATGAGCTAAAACGACAGAACAAAGTAAACAACAAACAGAGATCCCTGGTGTTAAAAATAGAACAAAGCAGAGGAAACACTGGGAGGTGGCTCTGGTTAATAATAATAATAAAGCCTCGTTATAAAAGATGGTTTCACAGCCTCCGGGTCTGAACGTGGTGAAGGAGCTGACGAAAGCAAAAGTGCCACGAAAGAAATATGCAATGTGATCTCCATGGACTATAAAAATATAAAAAGATATTCAAGTTTAACTAGTGTTTTCTCCATGTTTGGTTATTTTAGCAAGTAAAAAGGTTTGATAATTTCCAAAACAGGGCTTACTTACAATAATGAATACCATATTTTTTGTTTTGTTTGGATGGTCTCTATGACGATGAGCAGATGATATTCTAAAACAAAAGGTGCTCGAATGTTATTGAAAATGTTGGCGTTTAAGTATAAAAACAAAAAGGGAATCCATTGAAAAGTCAAGCAAAAAAAAAAAAGAGTGTTTTTATACATTTTAGTCAAGTTTTTGTTGCTTTATGTCAAATATCGCTTTAAGTCGAGTTTTGTCATTTTTTTGTCGCTTTCGGCCCTGTTTTTATCGCTTTTAGTCACATTTTTGACACTTTTGGCCATGTTTTTGCTGCTTACATAGTCGCATTTTTGCTGCTTTATGTCAAGAATGTGTAGCTCAGACTCGTTTTTGGTGCTTCAAGTTGCAGTTTGACACTTTAAGTCAAGTATTTTACTGCTTTCAGTTGCATTTTTATCACTTTTAGTTATGTTTCTATTGCTTTTAGTCATGTTTTTGTTGCTTTTATTTGTGTTTTTGACGGTTGTTTCACATGTTTTTAAAAAAAATCTAAACTACTAAGTTTGCAGTTTTTATGCAAAATAAAACAAGACATTTTGTTGTTTGTGGATGAAATTATTGCGCTTCAAAACTTGCAGCCTTTACGATTTGCTATTCTACATCCATTTCAATTTAGTTTCGATTAATCGTGCAGCCCTAGAAATATCACTTCTTTGTTTGGAAGATTAGTTTCTCTCTTTTTGACGTCTCTTACAAAATTTTTATTAGATATATTTAGGTATGCCTAATGTAACACACAGGTTTATTTTATTTCACTGTTTTTGCAGACTCTTTAAATTGTTTTTATTTGATGACATACTTGATCCAAACTTTTCATAGCTCCAAAACGACTGCATCGCTGTCATTTTAAAAAATATTTCTGCCTTTTCTACTTTAAATGTACACTAAATAAAAAGTCAACCTATTTTGCAATAAACTGGCCTTGAGTAAGAGCCCGTCCTCGCTGAACCCGGACAGGTCAGTGCGTCCACACTTCTACAGTTTCACTCTCGAGGCATTAAACGCCAGCGCTGTCTGACGATTAGCCTCTCTGTCATCTGCTTTTGCTGTAACTCCATCCGTCCGTCCTTCCAGCCGTGAGCCGCCCTTCCTCAAACCCGCTGACAGTGACAATGACCCAGAGGAGCAGAAAGAAGAAGCTCTAAATCACAAAAACAATACCGACACGCTGAGGCCATTTCCCAAGTACTCCTGACCCCACTACATCCTCTTCCTCATGTCTGCTGTCCTACTTCCCAGGATTAACTTTGCAGAGTAGACAAACAAGGGCTGCAACCATTTGTGACAAGTCTACAATAAACAAAATAATATTTAATTGTAATCGTGTAATCGTAATTGTGATTTGATATGACAGACTTTACAAAACACATACAAAAAAAACTTTTTATAACAAAGACAGTGGCATAATTAACCAAATTATACAAATTCTGCTTTTCAACAAGGTCAACTAATTTCGTAATTGAATAATCATTAACAGGTCAATACACAGACGTTTATGAGTCAAAAGTGCAAGAAAATTATGTGTAAATGTAGTGTAATTGATGAAAACACTCTTTTTATGATGTAATTCACCAGGATCAAACAACTACAGCTTCATCTGGGTCAAACCTAGTAAGAATTACTTCAGTCATGTGACTTTTGCGTTCTTAACAAGTCATAGATTAATCAAAAGCCCTATTTTCAACATTTATTCAATTCATAAAGATTATCTATCCAGAAGCCTTCAGTCATCATATTTTTACATTTATTTACTTGATAATTTAAAAAGTCTCAATGTACAATTGAAATAAACGACGAAAAACATAATTATGGACAAGTCGACTACTAAAATAACTGTTAGTTGCAGGCCTAATAGATAATAATTCAATATTCAAATGAGTGACTATTGACTATTTATTCAATAGGATATATTTACACGCCGACTGAACTTATAAACGCACCCATGCCAAACAGAGCACTGGTTTGCCAGTAAACACCTTCAACACCTGAAGGACTTTGGAACCACAGACAGTCACTGTTTTGAGTCTGTTGTTCAAAGGGCACTGTAATCATTGTATTTTTATAGTTTTAAATAAGGACTTTGACTTAGATCTTCTCTCATGCACCTTTATGGAAAACACCGTTCAGCTGGTGGTTGTTATAAAGCAGTGTTTCTCAACCAGGGGTACGGCGACCTCAAGAGGTACGTGAGCAATTACCAGGGGGTACTTTTCAGGATTTAAAAGAGGATGAGCTGAATAAAAAAAGTGTCATTAGTTGTAAATTTAACATTGTTTTGGAGTATCTTGAAAAAAATTAATATAATTAACACAAAAAATACAATATGTGACTACTAAACCCATTTTCTTGGTCTGAAACTCAAGTTAAGTGGTACTCTGAGTATGAAACAAAGCTTTTATAATGCACTTGTGACAAAAAAGGTCTGGATAAGTGCTATACCAATATGGTTTGAGTGATGAAGAGGACAATTCAAAAATTCAAAGGCTAAATAACAATAGCTAATGGATGATAATGCCCAAAGTCAGTAGGAATGTTCAGTAGAAATAATGAATTGACTAGTCGACTGCTGAAATAATCCTTCAGTTGCAGCCTAATTCTCCCGGCTCTGTCCGCTTCCCCTCTTTATTCCCGCGTGGGTCTGTGTGGTTGGCAGTGACCATGTATAGTGCTACTGTACAATGTCATCTGTAACGTAAGCCTCTGCTCTGCCCAGGAATCCAACATGGAGGACGGCCGCGCATGTGCCACCTGCAGACACCAATAAACTCCTGCAACTGAGAAACGCCGATACACCGGCTCAAATAGACCGGCTAAAGATACACTAGGCCTTTAAAAGTGTGGCCTATACTTAGTGAGCCTTTGGAAAGACTCAGCTGACTGACTGTACACGCTGTAGTTTTAAGCAGGTCTTCAGCAACTGCATACATCATTGTTAATTGTTGGCAAGAAAAAGTTTTAAGGCTCCTGGGTAAAAAATAGCCAGAAGATGCATTCATGATTATCAAAATGGTGGTTAAAAATGTAAAAGCTAAGTATTCGCAATATTCATTTTTTCTGATTGTGCAAAATTCTCAGTCGTGACGCTGAAAAAATGAATCACATAAATGCACAAGAATGAGGAACAAGCAATCAAGGGCTGGATGAGTCTTGCAGTTTAACTCTAACTTTTCTAGAGGAGGATCTGCCAAACTGCTCATCTCGCCAGGTCTGGTTAAAGGGTCAGATCTGTGGAGAGGAGATTTGTGTTCACAGTAAAAATGCATGTTTTCAAGTTACATTTTTGCATTAAAACACTTGTAATTCAATAAATTCATACATTTAGTTTAAAGGACGTTTTTCATATTGTTATCAGCCTTTAAATATCCTTTTGAGAACCTTAACTTTGCCATCTTATGATTAAATATATATTTTTATGGACTATCCTGTGAGCTTGTGGTCATGAGAGTGCACATTAGGTCAGATATTTGTCCTGATCATAGAGACTTTTACTTGGTCGACAAACTGCACACATTCCTGCACTAGTTCACTGACACTGGCAATTAAACTTTTTCCAATTCCGGATGCTGCCTGGATGAGTTTTTTGACCCAAGAGCTCAAGGCATAAACATTCAAAGTATTTGCAGATTAGACATTACGTATTACTTATTTTGTGCAACAACAGAATACGTTAAATGAGGAAAACAACAGCAGAAGAATATCTTACACAGTACAATTTCAAACTATTTCAATACAAAGAACAGGCTCAATCCTCTATACTTTTGACGCTACAATGCTTTTTTTTTTGGTATAATAGACAGCAATTTTCAACACAAAATAATGGCTTATAAAGCTCAGTTTTTGTCCTGTTTGATTTCTTTTTTGTATCGATACTCATTTTCATACTGAATTTGCCGATGTCCTGATGGCGAGTATTTACAATCAAAAGTGTGCTTTCATCAAAAACTCAAAGATTAAACATTTTCCGTGTCACTTTTGTGTGATTCTGGTTCTGTCTGAGTCATAAAATCTCTTCTCTCCGCTCATGGCATGTCTTGGAATCTGTGTAAAGACCCATTCACAATTATTCAATTACTTAATTAGTTCACAACCATTTATATAATTAATTAGTTGCAATCAATCAATTAACGTGTTGCAGCCCATACTTTGAACAACCCTCGCACATAAATATCTGTAACCTCAGGAGGATAAAGATAGTTTGACACGGTGTAGCTGAGCGGTTGAGTGGGAGGGTCATCTCTTGGCCTAAAGCCGTCGCGGTGGTTTTGGTGAAGAGGGAAGAGCCGCCGTACATGTTCGGGCAACAGTCACAGACACAATCATCACTATGTAAGGACCACTCCGCGGCACAGGCACAAATAACTGGGTGACCCCTCCCCAGCCGTGCCCTTATTAGGAGCACGGCCGGTTAAATATAGTGCCGCAGTAAGGCCCTGTGCTCCGGAGACTATTACAGCCGGAGGGAGAGATACAAGGTTAGCTCGGGCACTGGGGATGAGCGTGGATGTGTTAGCGCCTGTGGAGAAAAGCCCCTGCTGCCTTAAGTCGAGGAAAACAGGCAAAAGAGAAAGAGGTGCAAAACTGTATGGTGTTTGCAAAAAGGATTTCAATATTCTTGGGTTACTCGATTATTGTGATTATAGAGGGCACAAGAGCCATAAAAATATATTTGTGAGTCATTTCAAAATCAGAAAAGTAAACCCAAAGTGCTTTTTTTATCTGGATGTTTGATTTAATGAGGAATTGTGATCTATTTGAGAATATGAATTAAAGGATTTTCCTATTGTTTGTTCATGGTCATTGCCATGGTCATTAAAACTACTGTGGCAATGGTGTATTCCTACTTAAGACCTGGTTTATCCCTAATTTAGACCTGAAATAGTCCTGTTATAGACCCAGTTTAGATTTGGTGGTACTCAGAAAGCCAAATCTTTTCTTTGGTGGTACGTGGGGTAAAAAGTTTGAGAATCACTGATCTAAGAGAAGAGGTTTTATGGATTAGATAAAACAGGAATGACAAAAGAATGGCATATCTTACATTAATTTCAATAAAAGTGTCATATTCTTAAGTCTTTTGTGATCAACAAACGAAGACTGATTAATCTAACTACTATTCTATTAGCAATAGTCAGTTGCAGCCCAAAATCATAAGGCTGCCTCTCACAATAACACTAAAATGTGACATTCCCTGTCAGTAAAGCAGGCGTTTTACAATGATGAAATTATAACATGACAACAACATGGATTTGGTAGTGGCAATAAATGTTGTGCCCCTTTTTTTGAAGGTTTTGAAAGGAAATGTTTTGTTATAGTTTAAACAACGTAATGTCAAGCAAATCGAAATCTAATTGAAAATGCAGTTAGAATGGGTGAATAATTACCAAATCACACAGGCTGCAATTTCGAAGTGCAATAAGTTCCTCCAAATAACAAAATATCCCTTTTTATTCCGTAAACACACTGCTAACCCTGCAGTTTAGAGTTGTTAAAATATGTTCTGAAACAAGTGACAAAATCGTGATTAAATGCGACAAAAAATGTGGCTTAAAGTGACAAAACACAACTAGAAGTGACAAAACCGCAACTAAAATGGAGAAATATGTGACAGAAAGTGACAAAAAAATGTAAACGTGTTAATTCGTTTGTCAGTTCATATTTCAGTCTTTTTGTCACTTACACTTGTACCATCTCAAAATTAATTCCCCTAAACTGAAAATGTTTAGCCATGAAATTGTGCTTTAACTTGAAAACAAATGCACAGAACTCGATTACCTGCTTATTTAGAGTGTCCCATTTGCACTGTATGGTCCCATCCAACACTAAATAATAGAGACATAAATGGTGACCTATTTGCGCAGGTGTGCATTTATTTAACAAAGCAGGTGGGGATAAAAATACATCAGAACAAGTCAGTGGAGGCTAATTTTGTTTTTCCGTACTCACTGTAGATGTGTTACTACTTTAAGTGTATTGTCGGGAAAAGCTTATATCTGAGAGTGGTTTTAAGTAGAACAGGGTCAGCACTGATAAAACAATGGGAGTTATGCCAGGTCAAACTAAAGATAGCCGCTGCAGAGGCGCGTGGACAGACAAAACGGGTTAGAAAATATTAAGAAAAATCACTTTACAAGGCTATGGTCAAGTGACACTGAACTTCAGAAACATAAATTGATTAGACTAATAGGTTAATGGGTTTTAGTTTACATAACGGAACGTAGAGCTGCACAGGTTTTTTATTATACTTTTTAAAACAATATTTTTTCTTATGTTACAAAAAATATTGGACAATTGCAGCACGATTTGAGAAAACTATCTAATGGCGATTTTTCCGATGAGTATTGCGATTGTGGTTAGATTTGTGATTTATGTTTTTAGTAATGGTATTCTGTTCAAAGTTCACATTTTAAAGACAACCAGGAGACAAATGACTGAAATATGAAAGGACAAACTAATAAACAGTGCTTCAGAATGTTTTTGTTGCTTTCAGTCATGTTTCAGTCACTTTTAGTCAGGTTTTTAATCGCTTTAAGACGCTTATTTGTCCCTTTTTAGCGCTTTTTGTTGTACTTTTGACTCTTTTAGTTGTGGGGGTTTTTGTGTGTGTGTGTGTGATTTTGCCAGTTTCAAAACATATTTTAAGAAATCTAAAGCAGAATAAAACAAGATATTTAGTCATTTGGAAGAAAACTTTTGCGATTGGCAATTTCGTCTGTTCGAATTGCAATTTCGATTCGATTTAATTGCAACACTAATAAATATATTATTGTCTTGATGTATTGTATGCCGATCTGTCAAAATAAAAGCTGAATAAAAATCAACCTTTTTTTAATGTTTCCTCAATTTAAAAAAAATGGCAGATGGAGAAACTTTGTATGTTTTGTGATTTTTATTTTGTTATATTACTTGGTCAATATAGCAATGGATACTTAATTGAAAAATAAAATAAATTGTCCAAGATAAACATATATATGCATAGTATACCAGTAATTTTAGTAATAACCAAAAAGCTACAAATTACCAAAAAATGTGATCAATCGAACATTTATTTAGTCATTTCGATCAATTTGCAGATATATCCCACTATTCAATACAACTACTAAACTATACTATAATATATTCAAATTCCAAGATATAAAACATATATTACTAAAAATGTTGTGACTTTTTTCAATGAAACAACTTTGCACCGAGTCACCCAAAGTGACAAACTTCCTGGTCACAGACAAGGCTTTCCCGTAATCCTGTGATATTTGCGCACACACTTGTAGATCTGCTTCTGTTTGGCTTTGAAGGTGCTAATCTTTAACCAGCGTTTCAAACAGATAATTACAAGCCTGGGGGGCATTGAGTGGACTAAAGTACTACTTGTTCCCAAAACACCGAAGTTACCTTTTCATTTTCCAGATCAACCCTTCTTTTCCGCTGCAGGACACGGCTGAAACGTGACAGACGTGCAGACATAGTAGGTCACTGGTTACTGTACGTGTCGAACATCACACGGCCGGAATGCTGCAACATAGTTTAGGTCTGCTTCATCACAACTCTAAAATTAGTTTGTATGAGCTGTAGTAAATGTAGATGCTTTTGACCTACTTCACTGGTCTGTCGTTTTGAACACAGAAAGTACCATCAAATACAATGAACTAGGTCTAGAGCAGGGCTATTCAACTTAAAGTCTATGTGACAGGTTCTGATAAATTTCTACTTATGGCTTAGTGTTGTGGGAGGGCACCAGTGGTAAATATTTATCATAGTTTTACATCCATGAAGTTGCAGTTTGTGAAGAAATTTTGAAAAATAAAAATTTATATTACAGGAAGTAGTGCTGAATTCTAAAACAGAATCCCTCAGTGATGTCATCAAAAAGCGACGTGTCATTGTAAATTACACACAACTGACAGATTTTTCTGGTGGTTTAAACGGTCATTCGACAAAATAAAGGCGTTATCAGGTATTATTTATTGTCAATTCCTAACTGTTGTGTAATTGATATGGATTTTGGCCCTTGTTTTCAAAATGGTTGCTAGGTAACAGACAGAATTAACACAACTGTCATATTTGCTGCTCATGTCCAACCAGGAAATGTATTTTTAAACTTAAGAAAAAACATCAAACTGTGTACAAATGTACAAAATGTTTAGTGTAATCTTAAAAATGATCACGTTGATTACATTTTAGTGAAATCTGAGTCTAACCTGTCATACAGACTTAATTTTTTTCTGACGGCCAGAATTTTGGAGAGCTAGTTTGAGGTAGTGTAGTCAACTCGATACGATACTGAGCAATATACTCAATTCTTGATACCGATTTTAATACCACATTTATTATTTCAAATGCTCTTTTTTTAGGTGAAGGTTTGCGGAAAAATAAAATACAAAATGCTTTTTCCAACTTTGGTCTGCAAAATTGCCAATCCAGGACTGAAAACAGTTACAGTATTGACCCAGAATTAAAACTGTCAATAATAGATTTTTTTTTTTATATATATACTTTGCGTCATGGGCCAAATCAGATTGTTTGGAGAGCCTGATCTGCCCCACGAGCCTGAGGTAGAATGAGTCTGGTCTAGAGAGAGTACAAAACAGATTAAATTGTCTGTGAAAATTAGTTTGTGGATTGGTCAGTCGTGCAGGGATGTTGAACAATAAGAAAAAGTAAAAAAAAAACAAAAGGACAAAACCACGCACAGAAAACAAATGGCAAAACAGTTTGGTCAAATGCATCAGGGCTAAAGGCAATTTGGCAAAAATTCAATCACAATTTATATAGTTTACTGCTCCAAAGTCTGAACTCTGCTCCAAACCACATGCTTTTACTGCTCTAAGATTGGCTGCAGAGCTCTTGATCAACCTGAAGAAAGCTGATCATTGATGATTTTAAATGATTGGATCCCAATTGATTAACAACACAGTCTCACTGACAGCTCTGAAAGGAATAAATAAACAAATAATGGAATAAACAAAGGTTTGATCAAGAGCTACTATTAAAAAGTACAAGCACAGTGTCAGAATAAGTTAAGATACTACTGCTACAAAACAAAGGCACTAAAAAGTAATACTGGAAAATCTGATAAGCTATGTATCTGGTGAGTCCTGGGAGAGCACTGTTGCTAGACGAGTTCACCACAAATTAATGAAAACTCCAGTTTGTCCTCAAAGAAATGGCCTTCAATGGAAATTATGAAGAAGAAAATCAATCTTTGTCATTGAAGATACTGATTAAAGCATGAAAATGTATGAACATATACAAAAAAAAGGCATCATTTACGAAGTAGGTCTGCTGTCAGGATAACACATTTTGAGCGGGATATATATTGTTCAAGAAAATGGCACGATAAAATTGAAATCCCAGTAAAAAAATATATATATTCCAAATGAACCATATCATAAAATCATAATCTGCAATACAGTTTATAGAGAATGTTTAATGAACATATAGTTTAGTTTAAGAATGATTCAGGATTACTAACTACTTAATTAAGGTTGCGGTTAGGAATCAGCGTTATAGTATTAGTTAAATAGTTACAAAGCCTGATTCATTCCTAATAAAGTATTTGTTCACCATGAATTAAGTCTTAATAACTATTTATTAAGGCAGGAATGAGGGTAGTTATTATAAAATGTTACCGTTTATTCAACTCTCTACTTCTGAAATGTTAAATATGTCACCAAAAAGTAACCAAATGTTCCTGTTAACACAAAGCAAACATGCAACCAATGAATATTTAGTCCCAAAAATACTGTTCCAGCTTTCATTCCCTAAACAATCATCCCAAAACAAAACCAGGTCTACTCTGTAAATTGTCCAAACTACTGTAAGTAAGACGTGTTTGCAGGTGCTTGTCTCCTCAGAATAGCAGTGTGTGGTATGTGTGGTTCACTGGTGTTTGGGCTCCGAGGCAGACTCCACTGAACTGTGTTTAAGGCACACACACACGCAGGACAAAAGGGCAAAGTTCAAACGGTGGGGGATAAGACCACATCCAGGGACGTTTTGAACTGTATAATGCAAAAAAAAAGAGTGAACAGTTGTTGCTGAATTTCCAAGGAATTCAAATAATCCATTTGCAAGTTAATGAAGAGAAGCAGGAAAGAGTAAAAAGCGTCAAAGAAACAGTATATTTTTTGTCTCTGTAATCATTAAATGTTTTTTCACAATAATCACTAAGATTTGATATCGAGACATCCCTAATATCGACAAATGATGAAGTGTGATAAATTGCTACAGAAATATCACAATAAATTATAATAAATTAGGGTAATATAATATAATATAATCCTCTAAAAACAGTGCAATTTAAAAAAAAAAACAAGAGTTGCAATGAACAAATAGCACACTGAAACTCTTTTGTAGTTTGTTGGCATCAATAACGAGTCATAAAAGTTGCTTATTTCACTCTCTACAGCTCACACTGTATCAAAAACCACAGAAAAGGATGCACGAGGTGCAAAGAAAACACATGAATACTGAGACCCAAATACACTGTTCCTTCGATCATGTGTTGAACGATAAGTTGATGTAGTAATTATCGCGACAGGCCTATACTTTTCGTTCAATATGTGATAAAAAGTATTTTTGGGACTCAATATTTATCATGTGTACATTTTGTATGCACTTTGGAGAACTTTTCCTTTGTTTTTGATCAGATTTGAATTCCAAAGAGTGAAATAAGTAACATTTATGACTCATAATCTGCAAAAACTTACTGAAAAATACTGTTTCATTCTGCAAATTATTTATCGTTGCTCATGTTTTTAACTATATTTCACATTTAGAATGACTTTGGGATTTTCCAGCTTTAAGGCTACAGTGTCAGTGGCATTAAGAAGTTTTACGTAACGATATCTTCTCTAACAATACATTGCACTTCAAAATTTGTTACTGTTACAGATCTATAACTCCTTAATGCGCAAATAATAAAAGTAAAGTTAAGCAAAATAGGCACAATGTTTTAAAATATCAAAATACAACATGCCTTTCTATGGAAAACAAATTACTTCACAAGTTCCAGTATCTACAAAAGTAAGATTGTTTTGTGAAAGTGAAGTATTTGATTATGAGGTTGTTTGTGTGTTCCAGCTGTGATACAGAACGTAATAATTATCTCCTAACAAGGATGTCAAAACAGCTTTTACCAGTCACTCGCCTCACTCACTCGACTTACCAGTTTACGGTAACATCTTTTAATAAACTGGTGTTGCGCCAACTTGCAATAAAAAGGGCATTTCCTCAAAGTCTGGGTGTAGTTCATTTAAAGCCACTTCGCAATCATGCGTTTCTGAGCTCAAAGACAACATGACCCAAGCAAGAGGCACTGAGAACAAATTGAGTAAGAGTTAATGAAATTTTGTGGACTTGTCTTGACTTTTTTCGGAACTTATTGCAGCCATTTCCAGTTGACAGTTAAAAAAACATACCGCTTATGGTCAATAGTTGAAGACAGAACGTTTTATTATCGTTATTCCTATGCACTTTGCACCAGACTTGGCAGAAGATCAATGTTTTCACCGGTGTGCGCTTATCGACAACAACAGAAACTTATTTGGATATGTGTACACTAAAACGTTTGTACAGTGGCTTATTTATTTGAATAATGTTGCCATGTACTTTGAGCTGGTATCGACTATCACAAAACAGGAAAATAAACAACCAATATGAAAATCACATACGATCCAACTGTGGTACAAGTACAAGCCTTTTTTTAACATGACTCGACAGTTTTTCCCAACTAAATCCTGTTCTTATGGGATTTTTTTTTTCAAATTACTGACCAATTTACACATCAATCAGAGTCTATATGACAGGTTCTCATGGTTTTCTAATTATGACCTAGTTTGGTGTAAATTATCCCAGTCTTTTACCCGAGAAATTGCAGTTTGTGAAAACATTTTGACAAGTAAAAGCTGAAAATTACAGGAAGCAACTGAATCCCTCTGTGATGTCATCAAAAGGCGACGTGCCATTGAAAATACAGGGATAATTTACAGCAACGGTGTTATCAGGTTTTATTTAGTGTCAAATCATAACTATTGAGCAATTTATATGGATTTTAGCCCCCGTTTTCAAAATGGTTGCTAGGTAACAGTTGTGGAATTATCCCCAACTATGTCATATTTGCTGCTCAAGTTCAACCAGGAAGTACAGTTATAAACATTACATAAATTGTCAAACTGGGGACAAGTAGACAAAATGTTTAGTCGAGTCTTAAATATAATCATGTTCACTCAGTTTTTGTGAAATATAATCTGCAGTCTAACCTGTCATTTGCACTTGAAATTCTTGTTTGGTAGATTAGTCCAGGTATAGTGCTGATTCAGTTCCAGTCCTGCCCCAATGTATGACTAATACTAAAAGGCTATACATTTTTAAATTTTGTGCAAATACTTTGGACATTTGTTGCTACAATAATTAAACAATAAATAATTGGAAGAATGAAACACATTTTAGTAAGTTGGTACCAATAACGAGAAATAAAAGTGACTTATTTCACTCTCTGGAATCCAAATCTTATCAAAAACAAAGAAAAAGTTGCATACAAAAAGGTACACACGATAAATATTGAACCCCAAAAATATTGTTTTGTCCATCACATACTGAACAATAAGTCGATACTATATTTCCGCTTTAAGACATGCACATTTCACAATAATAACTGAAATGTAATAAAAGTCAGACACGGCACATGACAAGCCTTAGAGGAACAACCTGCTGTGAGTAAACAGTTCGTAATAAAATGTTTTACAACCTAAGGAGGTGTCTGAGCCCGTCAAAGCCGGTGAATCACACTTGATACAGGGACATTAAGTCTCAGTAAGGTCAAAACGAGGCGCCAACAACCGCTGCGTCACCAGGAAATACAGATGTTGCAAACTCTGACTCAAGAAGAATCCGTCCCGGCAAGAATTTAGATGACACAATTCAGTCAGTCAAATAAAGTAAACCGCTACTGTGTGTGTGTGTTTAAATGGGAATATGTCACCCAAGATCAACTTTCCTTCTTAAAACAACAGTGGAGTTCATTAGAGAGGCAAAGTTAGTGCAACAAACATTCACGATTTGGTGACAAAAGACTGGCATCTGACTTTCAAGGATCTGTGGCTCATTCAGTAGCTGTAGGTAAACACGTGTCCCTCTTTTGGTTTATCTGCACAGCCATTAGTCAACCATCCCACTTATTTAGAGAATGTCACACCTTTTGACTACTGAATTATGTGAAAAAGTCAGATTTACATAGAAAACAGGGCAACGTAAAGCATTTGTTGCCAAAAATAGAAATCACCACAAGTTTTATGTCTTTCTGGGCTGTAATTTGATGTGATTTTTTTACTATTCCAAAGTCTCTAGCTGTGTTTTAAGGGATAAACATTGAGAATCATACAGTTGTACAGTAGTCTATCTATAAGCCTTGATTTATCATGTCTGTCCCACCAAACTGCACTTGTCCCACTTATTAGAGGTAGAATATTGCCATTGTTTTCTTGGAGATAGGCCAAGAATATCAAGTACGCAATTAAAACTATTACAATGAGAGAAAAAGGAACAGTTTCAAAATAAAATGAACAGAAATGTCTAGCGTAATCTTACTAACAAGAGTGAACAATGTTATATTTTTGCACTTTTGAGGTCAATTTTATGGTCCAATCAAGATTTGTGCAAAACATGAACCTCAACCAAGACATTTGCAGGCACATTCATCATGGATTGTTATTTAATATATGGGGATAATGTAAAAACAATATAGAGAAATGCATTTTTGTCAATGGTTTTTCAAGAACAAACATTGCAAAAACACATAGTTTTATAGCAGTCTTTATCTAGAAGAAGTCATGTCCCACATTGTCCAACTTGTCCCACTTTCATAACTATTGGAGGTGATCGCCCTCAGTTGCTATTGTTTTGGAGATACATCTAGACAAGAGGACTCTACATTAGATCAAAACTTATTTTTATGATATGTTAAGCTTATAAGATCAAAAACTGAAAGCCAATTTTCATCGTTATACTCAAAATACAAGTTATAGTCAACAGAGCGATAGACTAGAGTAGAGTCACTTCTACTTGAGTAGTATTTAGTTTGAAGTAATAGTACTTTTACTTCTGTAGACGTTTTGTTTTCTCCTCCTACTGTGTTTATAGTGACAACATTTATGTGAACAACATTACATTTTAATAGTTTACTTCTCTTATGCCAATTACCTTTAGATATGATTTTTTTTTTGTAATTTTACCATAATCTCTGCATTATCCATCCAATTATTAAGTCATAAATCAGATTTTAAATACATTTTCCGTACAAACTGTTACAAAATCTGTACTCACGCAGTAGTAATACTTTTTACTGTTAGTTGCATAGGTATTTGGGTCAATACTTGAGTACAGGTAAAGTTTGAATGGAAAATAGTATAATTTACACAGTCACTCGTCAAAGCTTCTCCGTTGTTGTTGTTTTTACATTTATAAGTGTTGTTTATAGTTTCCCACTTACATCTGGTTGATTTGGTTCTTGTTGACCACCGCCTCATCGCTGAAGTACGGCACCATCTTCGCCCCGCAGCAGGCGCAGAAGCTGACCGCAGAGGAGCTCTCCGAGGCGGACACGGAGCCCAGCGTCATGCCGCCGACGGAGCGCAGCGTGGCAGGTGAACGACCCGGGGAAACTTTCACTCCTCTCCCACAAAAACAACACCAACAAAGTGCTCCGAGCTCATTTTAAAAGCGTTAAAAAGCAAAGACTGGCGTTCTTAAAAAATGTTTTTTAAAAAAATCAATTACACGAATTAAAAATCGATTGCGTAAAATGCTCCAAAGCGAACAGATGTGCCCAAGTCGAGCCACGATCACATAAAAGCACAGTTAAAATGTGCAATATAAAATAAAACGTGATAAATAGTCAATATAAGTCCATAAAAGAGCAGATTTAAAAGCAGTAATCCAACACGTCCGACACATGCGGTGCATATGACTGGAAGGAAACGCTCCCGGAGAAGTCACTAGAGGGAGGGGTTTTACGCACGTGGTTTTGGAAACAGGATCTGCCAATCAGAGCGCGAGGGAGGTGCACGAGCTCCCCTCAAACTTCAGACTGGACAATCCGAACGTAAACAGACGTGCAGGTGTTTACGCAGCAGGTGGATAGCACGTTCACCAGTGTGGCGTTTTTGTAACAATACTTTCTTATTTCTTTTATATTTTTGACAAATCGTCTTGCCTTGTGTAGGAATAGACGGTTGTATACTTTGCTTGTTAAAAAAAAAATTATGGGTGAGAGGTCCAATGTTCTGCTGGTAGGATAGAATATGCTGTGTGAGGATTTTGTTCTTTTTGTCAATAATAATACTTTTTTTCTGTTGGGTCATGTTGGATTTGTTGTTCTTGTCTATTTGGTGCATTGTTATACGTTATTTTTATGAATAAAACTGAATTTACTACATTTTTTCTGTACATAGTGAATAGGAAGCTAAAAAGAGTTACGTTTTTAATGAAAGACTAGGTAGAAGTTTTGTTCTTTTCCAATTATTCAAGCTTAAATAAGAAAAAAATACATCGTTAAATGTGCTTAAAGTGTTTTGGATACCTACATATTTACTTTTCTCAGCTGTTTTCATTGATTGACTCGACTCAAAAAAAAAAAAAAAGAAAAAAAAAAGAAATAAACTTAAGACTACAGGACACCCCTGGATATTTTTGATAAAACGGGACAAGTAATTGTATTTTATTCCATGAAAAATCAGATTTTAAGACCAGAAGCCAACTATTACAGTAACACTCTTGTCAAAAAAAGAAAGAGCAACTATCCATTTCAACCAAAGGAGGCTACATTTGGGAAAAAAGTCAAACAAAGCCACCAGTCACAGTTTTGTCAGATAAACCCCAACCAAACAAGCAGCCACAAGCTTAATTTATTCATTTTATTATCTTAATTATATAATCTATTAATGCAGTTACGCCGTCTGTACACAAGGGCAGAGAGGCGACGTGTCCTTTGACTTCAATACAATTAGAGCCACATGCCCTTTCACTCCTGCACTGCTCTGCTTTCGACCCACTTTAAGTCTTGTTTTAGCCCGGTTTAGTCTTGGTTTAGTTCTTGCATTCACTGTAGTTATTAGAAAATACCAAGGTCCCCTCCTCCCTTTGAGACGGCTGCGTAGGACCAGCGCATGTAGGCAGCCATTGTCCGTGTGTTGCATAAGCGCTGAGAACAAATGAGAAACAGACTGAACAACAGCTGTATGTAAAGTCCACAGAACTGAATGAACGCACGCTGCAAAAACCAATGAGTTACAGTGACTTTAACACGAATATTATTGTTATTTGACTTGTTTAGATTAATATAGTTAGTTGGTGTCAGCTTTTGGAATGGTTTTTAACTATTTCGGGCTTTTTTTGGTTGTAAATAGAGTAAGAAAAGTCAACTATAGTAAGAAAAGTAAACTAAAAAAATTCAGATATACTCAATTTGTAACAAAAAACAACAAAGTAACACAATGCAATAACAAAATTCTACACATTTAATGAAATAAATCCAAATACGCGAGTTAAAACATAGAATGTCACAATAATATTCTGATTTGAAGCTATTTAACTCAGATGTTCAGTTTTTGCTCATCTTATAATCTAACATCAACATAATGGACTTCCTGGTTTAAAGTTGACCTATAACTGACCAGTATGACGCATTATGATACATTAATGTTGCAATTACTGTGAGAAGAAATGTCACGATTTAATAATTATTCACAATTGTCAACATCATTGCCAGAAAATTGTTAAATCTCTAGTTTTAACTCACATTGCAATATGACCATTCCTCTTTGTAACCAGCTTCAAGAAATCACACTTTCTGAATGAGTAAAGTAGATTAAGTGCGACAAAAACAGACAGATGTGAAAGCACTTTACATTGAGATGGACTTTTTTGGAGTATAGATTGAATAGATGTTATGCAGGTGACATCAAAACCCTTTGAATTTTAACAGTGAGTGTCAAAAACGCACGAGTAATGACATTTTGTCCTTGAAAACACAACTAAAATGTGAAAAAGCTGCTGAAGTCAGATAACAAATATAAAAGTCTACAACTCTACAACAATATTTAGTTTGTAAATGATGTCTAAAAAAAAAAAAGAAAATCAAGTAAACGGTTGTAGAAAACTAGATGAACAACAGGAACACTGCAGTCTGCGCTCACATTTATCCCAGATACAGACTTTGGGATCACACACAGTTGAACTTATTACCTTTCTCTCCTTAAATAAGAGGTTTCTGAGTCCAGATGTTGCGAAAATTAATTGTTGTACATCAGTTGAAGTATCCTTTATCTCCAACTGCCTTTAGCAAACAATCAACTGTAAGTAAGTGAGTAAGTTGATTTGAGCAAAACAAAAGCTACAGACAAAAATTAGGCAAAAGAAAAGCAAAGAAACACATTTTAACAGTTGTGCTGCCTATAATTCTGCCACTCAAGCCTGAATGTTGAGGAATTATTATTATTCAATTTGTTTTATCAACCAAATCCTCCCAACATGACCAGCTGTAAGCTGTAAGTTCACCTATAACGAAGCAGAGTCAGAAAGAAAACAAAGCTGTCAGAAAGTTGGCGGTTGGCAGTTGGCCTGGAGTTGACTTGACACATGGTTTAGCTCATTTCTCTTCTTGTAAAAACGTCTTTATTGTACGGCGCGGCCAACATTTACTCCTATGTAAGCTGACAACAATTTGAAAAACACTGTAAAACTTGGGCTCACCTCATGTACTCAATACCCAGATACACGTGGGGGTTTCGTCATTATATACAACAAAAGAGAACATGTTATGCGATTGTAAATGTCTTTAAATCCATAAATCACATTCTCAGTTAATTCTAGGGCCGTAGTCATTTAGTCGTTTAGTTGATGACGTCCCAAAGTTTTTGTTAGTCGTGTAATTATTAGGGTTGAAGCTGAAGAAATTCTTGGTTGACTAAAATGGACCGAGACCTAGTGCTAAAGCTCTCAAAACTACACAAATTTCCATTATCTGACCTTTTATCTGACCCAAAATGCACAGAAAGCATCATAAGACTGCATAAATACACACAATAAGAGCTTTAAGAATAGAAAAGTAGCAAGAAACTGCGCATTTATGTTAAAAAAAAGATGGATAAATGGATCAGACACTCCCAAAACTCCAACTAACTGACTTTGTGTCCTCTTCTGTCTGCTTTTGTCTAAATAAACCTTTATAATCCCGAATAAATTAGTCGACTGTTAAAAAGTTTGGTCAACTAAGCCCATGATTTTCAACCAATTTGCCAAGGATCACTTCTGTGCCTTGAAAAAATGTCCATGCTGGATTCCTACATTGATTTAATTCAATATTTTACCTTTTTGGAGTGTCCTGAACATATTTCTGTACCAAAATAGAAAGTGTAACCATCACAATTGCCAGATATAGTAGATAGTTGCACATATTTTTTTCTAAAGTCATATTTCGAAATGTTTTAGTAGATGCCGTGGTAATTCTTCAACCAAAAAAGTGTGCCCTGACTCATAAAAGGTTGAAAAACATCAGGGAACCAAACGCTTTGATACTAATTATTTTTTACGATTATTATGCAGAATGTATAATGCCTTGGAGTGAGTTTGCACAGTTTAATCTTCATTTTAATTTAAGAAGATGCCGTTTACCAGTGCTGAGTTGTTTTCATGCAGAATCGTACTCATTTTGAGAGAATTTGCCAATGCCACGCCACCTTTTAGTTGATGAATCGTTGCACAGACAGAAGTGGGTAGTATTCAGTTACATTTTGAGTCCTTTTTTTGAAGACGTTGTACTTTTTAGAGTAGTTTCAGACACTACTCCTACGCAAGTTGACAGCGTAACAGTCTGCTTGCGTCAAAGTTGGTTCCCCTTCCCACAGAGAGTAAATCTACAAGTGACAAAAGCTTGAAGTTGACAAGATTGAACATTTGTGTTTCTCTCCACGATTTCGTTTTGCTCATTTCTGTTGTCTGTCTTTGAAAACACCAGAATCTGTGCATTGTTTTCAGTTTTGTCCTTCCAATAACAATAATTCAGCACATAAATCCAATTTTAAATACGCTTTACATTCAACCTGTCACTCAGTAATCAAGTGGTAGTTTCTCCAAGTACTTTTTAACATTACTTGAATAATTATGTTGAATATTATGTCTTTTACTTGGAAATGCAAGAATCTGATGCAAATAATCTCTGTTTTTATGAGTTTTTTTGTCTCTGTACATCGTCTTTTTAAGTAAAGACCAAACTGAACTACTTGAGCACACATTTTGTCTACTCTACACACCCCTGTGCACAGATAATGCCTTTAGTCGAACAAGAATTTCCATAAGCAGTTAATCCCAATCAAAACTTACTTCATGTCCAGTTTCACAACATTCATAAATCTCATCTTTGGTTTTCCTCTGGGCTTCTCGCTCTTATCTAGGCATTCATCTGCTCATATTTTCACTCTCGCTCCTCTGTCCATCTGTCAATCTGGCCTCTATGACTTCATCTCCAAAACATCCAGCACGAAAACTCACCCTAAACATCTTCAGCTTTGCCAACTGGGTTTCCTCAGTGCCCTCTGAATCTCTTTTATTATTATGGATCTCAACAACCCCTTATTGCTCACGCACTTTTCAGCGTGTTGCTTATTACAGTGAGATTTAGAGCGGCACGATTTGGAAAAAGAATCTAAATAGTCTTTTCTGACCAGTTTTGCGATTATGTTTTCTATTATGTGATTCTGTTCATATTTTAAACACCACCAGGAGAATTGATGAAAAGACTGAAATATGAACTGACAAAACGCATAAACGGTTCACG
This sequence comes from Rhinogobius similis, assembly GCA_019453435.1. Taxonomy (NCBI): domain Eukaryota; kingdom Metazoa; phylum Chordata; class Actinopteri; order Gobiiformes; family Gobiidae; genus Rhinogobius; species Rhinogobius similis. The sequence goes on from CM033625.1 coordinate 24,383,061, forward strand.
TGTTTCAAAAGGCTTTTGTCGCTTTCTGTTCCGTTTTTGTTGCTTTAAGTTGAGTTCATGTCACTTTTACTCGTGTTTTTGTCACTTTTAGTCGTGTTGGACGCTTTTAGTTGTGTTTTTGTCACTTTTAGTCACATTTATGTAATTTTATGTGTGTGGCTTTTAGTCGCGTTGGACACTTTTAGTTGTGTTTTTGTCACTTTTAGTCATGTTTATGTCATTTTTAGTCGCGTGTGTGGCTTTTAGTTGTGTTTTTGTCACTTTTAGTCATGTTTATGTCATTTTTAGTCGCGTGTGTGGCTTTTAGTTGTGTTTTTGTTGCATATTTGTCACTTTTAGTCATATTTTAGTCACTTTTTGTAGTTTTTTTGTCGCTGTTAGTCATTTTTTTGTCACTTATTGTCACGGTTTTGCCACTTTTCGGCATGTTTTTGTTGCTTACAGTCACTTTTTTGTCACTTTTGGTCATGTTTAGGTCACTTTTAGTCAGTTTTATTGCTGCTTATAGTCACGTTTTTGCTACTTTTCGGTGTGTTTTTGTTGCTTACAGTTTTTTTCTGTTGCTTTTGGTCACATTTAGGTCACTTTGAGTGTGTTTTTGTCACGTAGTCATATTTATGTCACTTTTAGTCATGTTTTTGCCGTTTATGTAACGTTTAGCCACGTTTTGTGGCTTTTAGTCATGTTTTTGTCACTTTTCAGAAGGTTTTCACAAATCTAAACTACAGGGTTACCAGTTTTTATGCAGAATAAAACTAGACATTTTGTTGTTTGGAGGAAATTATTGCACTTCAAAACTTGCAGCCTTTGCGATTTGCAAATTGCATCCATTCAAATTGCGATTTCTATTCCACTTCAATTAACTGGGCAGCCTCTAGCGAGATTACATAAAACCGAATGGGTTCATGATGTCACTTTTTGTTCCAGCCTCAACTTTAAACCTGAAATTTAATCAGTAAAAACTCAGGGAAACTGGAACCTTATGTTATGTCATGGATTGTGGGTATATGGGCTGCGTTATATAATCCACAGCCTTTGGCATAGAAGGAATCTAAACGTACACATTTTCACAGAGCCAGGTCGGGCAGTTCATCACAAGTAAAGAAAGTGGCATTTATCAAGTTCAGACAGGCAATTATACAGAAGAGATTTATTGCAGTGTCAAACACAATTGCGTAATACATCTTGATTCTACTTCATCAACAGCATTTTCCTTGTAAAACCGCTCGTAAAAATAGTCCGATCTCTAATCAATCAAATGTTCCAAAACATTTCTGAAGAAGGGATTGTAAACTTGATAATATTACAATGGACGTTTGTTTCTGAGATGCAAAATCAGAATACTGAGTGTGTATAATCTAAAATACTGTGAAATACAATCTGTTATAAAAAAGATTACAAAAGGAGTTGATTAAAAGTAGTGTATAAAGTGATATTTCTGCACTTCAGTGGAACATTTTTACAGTTAATTTACATTTTATGCTATTCTTGAACCTCCATAACAACATTTAAAGGCTTGTTTTTCAATTTTTTGTCATTATCTTCTCTACACCAAAGAAAAATGAGCTATAAGCACACATCACTATTCAGTTTAGTGTGTGTACGAAGTGTTCTTTACTCGTACCTGCAAGAACAAAGAGACAGTAGTCAGTGGGTTTGAGTCTCAGGGTCTTTTGTGTGGAGTTTACATGTTCTCTTTGTGTCTGGGTGTGTTTTTGTAACATGCTCGGATTACAATCATCAACCAGAAACAAACAGGTTGCCCAGAGGTGTTTAGGGCTGGGGGATACAATTTCCACACAGGAGAAACAAATTCAAAGTAAGACTACAATAGTATTTGAAGGTGCGTCACAGGCAGGACAAATGCTTGATTGACATTTTAGTTTATATAAGTTCTGGACCACAGCAATAAAGAGAATTTTAGTTTCAGGAGTGAATTGTAAGTTTCAGCTTCATTTTAACGTCCTCCTTTCTATACTAGAGTTGTCAAAAGTATCGAAAATCAGATACTAATCGATACTAAAACTAGTATGAAAATTAAATACTCATTTGAGCAAGTATTGATAATAATCAGGACAAAATTTGAGCTTTTGTGAACAGATTTAGAAGGATCTTGAGCTTTATCAGAACTAGTATAAGACCAAAATGTTTACTACAGTATTGTTTAGTGTTCAAAATGTCTTTTGTCAAAAACCTTGACCTAAAAAACAGCCTTTGTATCAAAACTGGTATCAAGAAGAGTATATTTCTAAGTATATTTTTGCATCGTGACAACACTATTGTTTTTGAATAAACTTCTATGAGTCGTGGTCTTGTAAGTGCAATATGATTCAAATTATGATTTAAAATACTTCTAATTTTGAGAATTTTTTGCAAACGTGATGCTGCGCCCCCTTTTAGTTGACAAATTGCACAACAAAACTTTTGAATCAGTAAATCTAAACTTACTACAGATACAAGCCTTTTCACTTGTATTCCTACCTCGGAGGCAGTGGCAGCAGTGAGGATGCGACTGCAGGAGGACTCAACCCTACTGGAAAGGACCAAACTCACACCTGAACACATCTGCCAATTATTGGACAGCTGCCTTAACACAACTTACTTCCAATTCAGGGGACATTTTTACAGACAGATCCACGGCTGTGCTATGGGCTCTCCGGTCTCGCCGATCGTAGCCAACCTATATATGGAACATTTCGAGAAGAAGGCTCTGACCTCCTTCCTGGGCACACCTCCCGAGCCTCTGGCTGCGTTAATGGATGATACCTTGTGATAATCAAGAAACAAGAGCTGGAAACGTTCTCTGAGCATATAAATGGGCTGGATGTATACATTAAGTTCACCCGAGAAGATGCTAAGGACAACCGGTTGTCGTTTCTTGATTGCTCCACAATCAGAGAGGAGGAAGGCAGCCTTCAGACAGAAGTATACAGGAAACCCACACACACACAGACCAGTACCTATTATTCGATTCTAACCACCCACTGCAGCACAAGTTGGGAGTGATTAGGACATTGCAACATAGAGCCCACGGAGTACCCACCAGCTCTGAGGGGAGAAAGAAGGAGGAAGAACACGTCCAACGTGCCCTCTCAGCTTGTGGATACCCCAACTGGGCCTTTAACAAAGTCAGAAGAGCCAAGAAACAGGACAGAAAGGAAAAAGACCCTTATCCCTTATATCCCTTATGTCTCGGGCTTGTCTGAGAAGTTTCAAAGGATTTTTAGACAACACGACATCCCTGTTCATTTCAAACCAGGCAACACACTTAAACAGAAACTGGTCCACCCGAAGGACAAGAGGCCGACAGAGAAACAGAGCAATGTAGTTTATTCGATAGAGTGCTGTGAGGATAGTTGTAAAGAACGTTACATAGGAGAAACAAAACAGCCATTGCACAAAAGGCTGTACCAACACAGAAGATTTTCCACACCGGTCCGCAGAGTGCGGTCCATCTGCACCTAAAAGCTACAAATCACTCGTTTGAGGACAGTGAGGTGAAGATTTTGAGCAGAGAGAAGAACTGGTTTGAAAGAGGAGTTAAGGAAGCCATTTTTGTAAAAAGAGAAAATCCTTCTTTAAACAGGAATGGGGGCTTAAGATTTAATTTAGCCAAAATTTATGACAGCATCCTGACACCTTGGTCTAGATCAATAGACCAGTCAAATGCTAATGAGGTAATCAGCAGTGAGGAGGGAGCTACAGCCAACTATCAATAACAATAGACCTTAGTCACAGGTGAAACTAGGTGAGGCCAACCATTAATCAACAAGATAGACCTATTAATCAAGTCCCAGGTGACAAACAAACAATTTTCTTACAAGACAGGTTTCAGTGACTCCTCCCTGGGGGCAGGACTCCCAGTACTTAGAGTAGCATATAAGACCATGTTCCCATACCAGCTCTCTGATTGACAATGACTTTTGGATAAAAGTCGAAACGTCTCGATCTTTAAACAGCGTCCGGATGACAACCCCTGAACCCCTTTCTACGATGGACCACACCTGGACGAATGAGGGTTTACATCGACGAATTACTACAGACAGAAACATAAAAAAAAATATTAAACATTTTGTCAACCAAGGATTTCTTTAGTTGATAACAGCTCCAGTTTAAGGTGAGACACTGCAGACAAAATGCTGTGTTTTTGGTCAGTTTTCTCTCTCAGCATATTGGCTTTCATGTGGAAACATCAAACTTGTCCAGTCAAACTAAATTACTTTACTATTACTTCTTATTACTTATTAATCCACTTCCTCCATAGATTTCTGTGGGACATTGTAACTTCAAACCCCATTTTCTTCAAATATTTTTTTTCTCACAGACATAAAGAATAGCCTTTAAAGTAGCTCCTACACACACAAAACTTTACAAACAGAAATATTAAAGTTTTTAATAAAAGAATGAGGCAAATTTGTAATTATTTGACCAATTTTCCATCAGATCTAGTTTACTCTAAAACTGAAAAATAAATTCAAAATCCCCACAATACATTTTTTTGTAACTAACGTGTACAAAATGAACCAAGAAATTTAAACCTGGTTCTGTCCATTTTTTAGACAGACACAAATATGTGTAATTTTGGCCGTTTTTACACATAAAATACCCAACTTCTACATGAAAACATGACACATCTTACTTACTTACTACTTACTTTCTCTTTATGTACGTAAACTACAGATGAAGTTTCAAATTGATATGTTTATATTTAAGATATTTTCCTATTCACCTGCAGCGTCCTTTAAAGAAATAAACCCTTTGAGAGTATCACAAACGACACTGTACAAGTAAAAGTGTCTTGTTTTTCCCACCTTTGTCACCACACACTGTTTCCCTTGTGTTTCTGGTGTAGCTGGGGGTCATTTCACGCACAAACACCTGCTCCCCGACTCCTCTGGCTGCTCCTGGACCAAACCGAAGCCTTTGAACTGATCAGCACCAGAGGCCAAACCCCACGTCCTCCTCGCCTCAGTCATGCGGGTCTGCTCCGTGTCACCAGACTCACCACTGCTCTGAGCTCTGGGAACATTTGTCTGTGGTTTGTAACACGAGCTGCCAGTACCCACTGTTGTTAAGTTTTGATCTGCAGTAGTTGCACAATCGACTGTTTCCACTGAATGAGAAACCAAGAGAAGAAAGAATAAGAAAGATTTACAAATTATATGACACTGATTCAAGCAGTTGAGTTAAAGGAGCTGTAGCTGAATTTGTTTTGCTCCCGAAGAGATAGGACAGTCACAATAATTGAGTGACTGCCTATGCATAGGCAGTCACTATTTGTTCTTGTATTTTCCGGTTTTTCGGCACGTTTCACAGGCCACAGTTTTTTAATTCTTTTAATTTTTTTTGCATTTTTCAATAGTTCCTAGTCTTCTAATGTCGGCTATTACTTTTGGTACATGTACCTTTTGTAGTTTTTTCATAATTTGCCGAGCAGTTTTTCCCTATCTTTTACAGTGGGAGCCTTTCTATTGGTCCTCAGGAAAGTTTGCTGTTTAAACTGTTTTTGGCAGGTGCACGGTGGCAGAGCGGCTAGAGCTTCTGCCTCCCAATAAGGAGATCGTGGGTTCGAATCCCGGATCATACCAACATCACACAAATTCAATTGCGCAGTCACTCGCAATAGCTTCAGCTATTGCAACAGCATCTAGTTACTATATCGACTTGTTGTTCCATAAAGATTGCAATATTGGGCTCAGCTTGTGTGTACATTTTCTTGCAATCATTGGGAGAGCTTTGCTGTTTTGATATATTAACACGATAAGATTTTAGCTGTAGAGGGTTGAATAAGTAACTTCTACGGCTATTATTAGTTCCTTCTGCTATTTTTTTGATCCAGCTTTTAATGATTCTGTATGTTTAAAAAATGGTTTACTGGGATCATTTCTGTAGCAATATATCGTGCTTCAAAATGCGTTATCGTGACAGAGCTAGTTTTTGATTCCACAGAGTGAAATAAGTAACTTTTATGACGCAGAATTGCCACCAACTTACTGAAAAAGTGGTTCATATTGCAAATGATTTATTGTAGCTCATTTTTGTCGCTATATTTCCCGTTTAGAATTACTTTACTTGGGATTTTCCAGCTTTAGGGTTACTGTGTCAGTGGCATTAAGTAGTTTCAATATCATAATTTATCGTGATATTTCGCACTTCAAAAATTGTTATCGTGAGGCATAAGAACAGTTAACTTTCAAAGCTTTCGAAGTCAAAATGATTCAAATAAGTGTTGTCTGCATCAACTTACAAAGTGTTATCTTGTCCGTGACGGCAAAACGCTGCTCTGTCCTCTGAAAGCTGTGAAAAGCTTGTATAAACTCACTGCGGTGAATAATTAGGGTGCCAGGAATGTGTTAAGAAAGTGGAGAATAAGTTTGAACAGCTGCAAACTTCAAAAAGAGCTAGTTCTGTTTTTCATGTTTCTAAGACAGTAAAAATCAGGTACAGTGCCTTTAAGCATGTGTGTAAAAGAAAGAGATCCATCTTTCTTTAAAAATCAAGCTCACTTTTACCTGATTTAGTCAAATGTCACATTGTTTTGGATGTTGGTTTGGTAATCAAGAAACTGCTGTGAATGAAAGAAAAGATTTTTGGCCATGATGTCAAAAATTGTGAATAATAATTAAATCGTGACACATTCTCTCAATAATTGTAACACTTTTTATCATATTGTGATTGTTAAACTTCATCTTAAAGAAGACCTATTGTGCTTTTGTCTGTTACATAGACATGATCATTATGTTATATTTGGATATTTTGACAGTAAACAATTTGCCCCTTTACGGTCCATCACCACAGACGTCATCACAACAAAGTGCCGCCTGCTGTCGACTGAGAGCTGCAGTTCACAAAAGAGCAGCAGATTTGATTTTAATTTGTGCCAAAATGTGTGGCACCTTTCAAAAAACTAAGATTGTGGAACAAAGTACAGTGAGCATCTTTGGGCGTCTTGTCCACAGGAGAATAAAGAAAACTCAAACATGCAAGAATTACTGTAAATACAACTTCAAGTGGTTTAATGACAAGGGAGAGTAATCATATGGTTAAAAACTCCTAATACGCCTGTCACAATAACAAGTTTTTATGATATATTGCGGAAAACGGAAAAATATCACAATTAACGATAATATTGAAACTGCTTTATGACACTTACAGAACAACTATAACACAGGATTATCCCTTCTTTTACACATAACTTATTATCTATAAACATAAAAAACAACATATAAATAGCAGAATTAAACATTTAAGCTTAATTAGTGACAAAGAGTCACAAACGTTGCTTATTCCAATCTCTACATCTCAAATATTATTGTGCTTCAGAAAAATAACTATGATATCCTCACAATAGCAAAGAAAATGAACACCCAATAAATACTGAGGCCCAAAATATATTGTTCTTTCAATCATATATTGAACGATAAGTCGATATTGTAATCATTGTGACAGGCTTATAACTCCTAAAGTGGATTTTGCATTATGTAAGTCTCTTCATTAGCAACAATGTTATTAAAAATATTTAATGACTTCACTAGCAAAGCTGAAACAGTCTATAATATAATTACCTTTCTAAAAATAGTTGTAGTAATTATTGGTTCTCAGTAGTTACAGTCTTAGTCATAGTCGTATAATTGCAGTGGAAAAGTCTACTGTTCTTAATATGCAAGTGACATTTTGATCTTTACTAGTGAAAGCTAATTTAAATAATAATTAAAAACTACACTCAGATAGTAACATATTTACAAATGAAGCATCGATTGCATGAAAAGTCTTAAAGTTTTCAAAAGTAACATGACCATATAGTAAAAATGTGGTTTAAATTAACAATTATCTATCTATAATAGGGCTAAAGAAGAAGATCAGTCGACTAAAAGGGGATGTGGCAAGAATATATCAAAACTGTAAAGTATTTCCATGTATCTAAACCAAACTGGACTCAAAAGAACACAACTGTAGCCGAGTTCATGCAAAGACAACAATTTATACAGAAAAGTAGAAGGAGACAGTGTATTTATACATTAAGACTCCAAAATCTTCAGCTAACTCACTTCATATCTTCTCACATTTGCCGTATGAATCATTTATAATAATCAAATATAAATAAAATGGTTAGTCGACTAATAAAAATCTTGGTGGACTAAAATACTATCAGACTGATTGATCGACTAAAGGACTACAACCCTATTCTATAATATATCAAAGTTTGAATTTTCTGTTTTGCTTCGTTATGACACGACACCGGTGAAACCCTAAACTGTCAAATCCCGCTGACAGGTTTAAAAACAGTCACAACACAACACTTGCCGTTGACAGAGCAGTCCTGGTGGTTGGACAAACACGAGCGAGTACAAAATGCAAATGTTTAACTTCTGCGTACACAGCTCCATACTGAAGATTCACACGACGCCCTGCAGCGCTTCTCTGGCAAAGATCCTCTTCTGGCACAACGTCTGCAATTAAAAGGTTGAACTCACTTTGCAGTTCACCCAAAAGTCCAATCCAAGTGTCTAATTACAAGTGCACATAGGCTAAAGGTGCACTCTGTAACCTTTCTCAGCGAGGGTCTGCCACCTGCTTGTCTCCATGGAGATATGCTTTGCCTGGAAGAGTTCACAGTATGGCAATAAACTTATCTCACTTTAAATAATTGTTGGCGTTTTTGTTGGTAAAAAATATTTAAAAACATGCATCGCCTCTCTACAGATCTGACATGTAACGGCTTGTTTCCATGGCAATACATGTTAAATGCCATACGGTAGAACATTAAAGGCAAATGGCGAAGCAATACCTTCTTCCGCTGAGTGAGTGCACATTAAATAGTTGTCTTAAATCAAAAATTACATGGAAAAATAAACAAAAGAAACTAACTCATTTGACCAGGGCTATTCAACGTCATTTTCCGAGGGTCAGGTGTTTCGGGGGGCGTGGCCTGTGGGCTGGATAGGTGCATGTCCTGCTACCACTTTTAACAAAATCTGTTTCAATAATGATGAAATAACTACTACTATATTAGATTTTTGTGGAAAAACAAAATACAAAATTGTCAATCCAGAACTGAACCAGAATTAAACTAAGACTAGTTACCAACCAGGTCTGAACCAGGACTGACCCAGAATCAAACCAGGTCTAAAGCAGAATTAAACAAGGTCTGAAAAAAGTATAAACTAGAACAAAACCAATAAACAAGAGAAAATATACTTTTTCATATTTGGGGCCTGGTTCATGGGCCGGATCAGATCGTTTGGAGGGCCTGATCTTGCCCCCAGGCCGCAAGTTTAATAGTCCTGCGTTAGACTAATATTTATATTTATAGTAACACACAGTAATGTTTCATGGTTTTAAGTAATTCATTAATTTTAAATTTACTGTTTGCAAGCCATCAAAAATCAGGCTAAAAATATCTAGACCGAGGTTCAAGCACCATACAAATATAATGGACCATTTTTTTGCTTTTTTTTTTTACTGTTAATTTTTATATTACAAGCTGGGGTGGAATGTAAAAACATGTAAGAAATGTTGGCGTGTAAGAAAATAATAAATGATTTTTTGTGCATTTTAATACAAAAATTTAATACAAAACTCACTGGCCAAAAATCCCTGGCATCGCCCATCAGCACTAATAAACATCACATTACACCCTTAATTGAAGTATATTTCCTTTATTACTTTTTATCAGACCTTTATGCAGCATTTATATAGTTTTCTTACAATATGCAGGATTACAATATCAAGTCTATCTTCAAGACTACTGCCATCTGAGACAATAAAACTATTTCTCAAGGCAAAGTAAAACAGCAGAAGCCCCAACGCCTCATGTTCAAATGTTTGCAAACGGCTCGAATGTGATACAGGAGCGCTTAACCTTGAAGAAACAGAGAGGCGAGATAACACGGACAAAGACCGACTTGTACCGAGGGAAAAATAAGACAACGTATTCACTCAACAAATTGTATTCACACTGTACCAGGGACTGTAATTAAGTTTTACACTGACACAGGCCCGTGTAGTTATATTTGCATGGATATCTGGGCCACGTTTTATTGAGGTAGTTTGACCTATTTTATGAAACCCACATCTGCATTTGGTTTGAAGTTAGACATGTACATTGGCAGAACAGAGTAAGGCTGTGCAGTGAATCTAAATTTAATCAAAATTGAGGTTCAGTTAATTGTTAATATCAGTTTAGGTGTTTTTAATCGAGAAAAAACATGAGCATTCACTCTTCTGTCAATAAAAGCACGCGGTTTGGAGCAGAGTTTGGACTTTACAGACAGAAATCTGGCTAGTTTTTCTGTCATTAAAAGTCTGGGTTGTTTTTGTTCAGGAATTTAATGTTGAAAGTTATTTTTATTTTTTTATATTTATTAGACAAAATACAGACAAAATACAACTGAATCGGAAATCAGGGTGAAAATTGAGATTAATATCTTTGTAATCGTCCAGCCCTAAGTCAGAGTTGTGCGTAAGGTTGCCAGTTCAATGCCTTCTCTGTTTTTTTGGTTTTAGCAGTTTGATCTTCTCTCAAATATAAATAATCCTTGATGTGCATAAACTGTACACAATCTTGACTGTATATTATTTGATTATTTGGATTAGGGTTGTAACTAATGATTATTTAACAAAGTTTACAATTGCAGTATTTCTTATTGTACATTGAGACTTTTTAAATACAATATCATCCAAGACGATTGACATATGGTGACTGAAGAAAGAATATTTGCGAATAAAGTGTATTATTGTTGAAAATCTGAAATCGTTTTTTAATATTTTGATTTAATAATGCAACTGACATGTATAAATAACTTTTTTGTACCTAATATGTGTACAAAATGAACCAAGAAATTTAAACCTGGTTCTGTCTTTTTTTCAGATTTAAATGTACCCAAATGTGTGCAATTTTAGCCATTTTTCCACATAAAATGCCTTATCTGTACATGAAAACATTACAAAATGAAAAACTTGTAATAAATTTTTTTCTTACATTTATGTGCGTAAACTACAGGGAAAGTTTCAAGTCAATATCTTTAAATTTAAGTTTTTTTCATATTCACCTGCAGCGTTACTTGAGTCAAATTGCAATTGTTTTACGTTTACAATCAGCCTCATTCCCGATCTCAACTTTCAGTCCGAGACCTCAAAAGTACACGATGTCTTCTGCAGTCGTGGTTCTGGGGCAGGTGTATTCTGAGACAGATGTTGCACCTCCAGTCGACGCTCGTCTCATAAAAAGGACAAGCCCGCGCTGGAGTTTCGCCCTTAGCCAAAGTTCGTTAAAGCAGCCGCAGCAGCTTCTTCTTCTGGTTCCATTCAAATCAGATTCCTGCCTGTCCGACTCGACATGTGAAGATCCAGCCGGAGTTCAAACACGCTCCACGACTTAGCGACGCGCAGGTGAGACACGCAAGCAAACAACAGACAATAGAAGCGCGCGCGGCAGAAAGCAATATTCACACACGTCAGTCACTTCTAACTGATTAAGTAGGACTTTTTGACGACTTCTGCTTCAGCTGTCAGTGATACGCTGGGGACTTTTCAATTGAGACGTCTACTGCTAATTCTCAGTCACTAAAATATGTGTTTTGGAGCAGGATTCATACTTTGGAGGAACAGTTTTTGTGCTAAATGACATTCTAAAATAATGTTCACGTAATGCTGAATAAGGATGTGCCAGAATATGGTTATGTCCTGATATTAAATGATGATGATATCGTGGGATGCAGGATCAATATGTTTTTATATAATTTACCGAATTATTTTGTGAAGGAAACTTGTTCACACACATTCATAGCTTTGGTTATTAAAATGGCTATATTTAATTTTACGCTTGTGCAGGTCGTGGTTTTACAAAGTAAAAAAGTTGTTTAAATGTATTGGATTCTTAAAATTTGTGATATATGTGAATGTATCATAATATCAAGAGCAATATATCGATTATTGCATGTATCATATGATTGGTTTCTCGTTTTCGATTACATTCATTCTAATTTCTTAAAGTCAGACCTGTATTTTAGAGTCTTATCTGGTTTGTTTCTGAGTGGTTTATTTATGGGAAAAAAGTATAGAATTCCAAACTACACGTGTTACAAAACAAACCAAGAAGCAACTTTAACTTTACACGGCTGTATCATGTCATCTTTCCCATTGAATTACTTTATACTGATCCAAACCAAATATTTATGAACTTAAAATCCATATGTTGAAATAACAAAATACATAAATGGAAAATTTTTGCATAATTCAGTGATTTGCATAAAACTTCGTTGCGTACACTTCGATCTACGGAGCATGTGAGGAAAAAGCAGAACTAAGCTGTGACTGAACGGCTATAAAAAACATATTTACATGACGTATGTAAAAGTGAGACCTGCAGTGACGGGAACAGAGGGCAACAAATACGGTATATTTGCAAAACATTGTATGCAGGCACTAAACCCCGGGTCACGAAGCATTATGGGATACTGAAAACACATTCGTTTATTCACTGAAGAGATCCGTGACCTTTACTGCATTTGCCGACGTCGCACACAATGAAAACAGAACAAACCAATTACATCTGCGGCCGAGTCTGGTCTCCATTCACCAAGCTCTGTCTGTTATGAATAAAATGAGGGCGCGTGTGATAAACTGTCATTCGCTCCATCGATATTTCCGTGTGTTATTGCATTGAAGTTTGAGAAGTGTTTAGTCTAAGGAGGCTGGAACTACAGAAATACAAGAATGCAAGGTGGTAAACTGTAATAGCTTCTTGCGATTATTTAGCTTTGATAATATAATGTTAAGATTTTAAACACAATGTCATGTTTTCATCGGGTCTTTTCGTGTAGAAAACCTGCAAACCCTGTACTTAAAGTGACAATGACAAACTTAACTACTCGTTAAACTAAAACACAGTTAAGATTATACTTAAGAATTTGCTAAAAATACATATATATAGTTTTAGTCCCAGTTAAAATGTTATTTCCTTTGTTACAGTACAAGTGGCTGATGAGGACCTATGTGACCCCTGTCAAATTGCATCAATGGGCCCCTGACATTCCAGACATCTGTAGTAAATGTACAAGTGATAGGGGTACTTTGTTCCACTGTTTGTAGGATTGCTGGAAAGTTAAGAACTACTGGAAATCTGTGATTCGAACCATATCTAATATAGTTGGTGTTGAGGTTCCTCTGCGTGTAACACTTTGTATCTTGGGTATGTACCCAAAGGATTTTGTTGTTAATAAAAAGCAATCCACACTGGTTGACTTTGGTCTCCTGCAGGCCAGGAGAACAATTGCCTTATTTGAATTTGGACAATGGAAATGGCATCATCTGTAGCATTGGAGAGACTTATTTGTTTGTAATTTGTTTTAAGAGGCAAAGCTGAGGATTTTGAAGAGATTTGGAGACCCTTAGTTGAGTTTTTGAAAAAAGACTAACTCCAGTTGTGACTGGTACATACTTGAATGCTACATGTACAATATGTTTACATATTTTTGTAGCTGTTGATAATTGTCTGTGAATGTTTGGTTTTTGTTTCTTCATTGTGTTTGTGTGGGTTTGTAGTTTTGTTGTTGTGTTAAATATGAAAATCTTAATAAATACATTGTTTAAAAAAATGTTATCTCTTGGACTTAAATCCGGAAATTCTGTGACTTTTACCGAGTACACAGCATTGAGTTAAAACAAGGGCCAAAGACATGGGCACTGTTGCCATTGCAGTTGTGGCGGCCATCTTGCGAGCAGAGAAAGAGCAACATTCTGATTGACTCTGTGCATAACGTTCGACAGCTCCAGCTGCAAAGGCATTTCCGTCCAGTCTGTAGTGCAGCTGATGCGCTACGTCTGGCTTCGAAATCTCAACTATGTCGGGCTTTTCAGACGCCTCCAGGACCTGACAAAAATTACAATAAATTATGTCCATACACTTGTGGATTCCCGCTCTCCTGCTCTCTTGAGTAAGCGAGAAAAGCGATTTAAATTGCACATTTCCAGCTACATCCAAAACCACGATGATAAGTATGTATTTTTAAGCTATGCTAATGAGCAGTGGAATGAGCGTTGCTGGCACGGTAACATGCAACACTTTTAAACAACCTATCTATCTAATCTTTATTAATAACCTGTTTTCACTAACACATGCTTTTTCATGCAACTTCTGGAGAGCTAGTGCTAGTAACATAAAGTATCCTGGTGAGAAGAACAACGGAGTGCAAGACCAGAAACGACTGTGCCGGTAGGAGGAGCAGCTGATGAACGTTCTGCACAGTCAATAGAAAATAAAGGTAAAAACAGGGAGATAACAATAAAAACACTGTATTGGTAAATATCTCATGCAGAATGAAACTATGTTTGTGTGTCAATACATCATATGGACACAACCATTGATAATTATTAGGCCCGAGCGCTACAAGCGTGAGAGAGGCCTATTAGTCCCACAATGCCGTGCGCTCGCCCACTGCCAAGCACTCACTAACATACTCTCCAGCTCATGCACGTCACATGCATACAAAGTAGTAGTGGGAAAATTGCACATTATTGTTGTAAAAGGGAGATGCCTGTGTGAAAGTGCGCGCAAAGTGAGCACTAAACAAGCACTTCACGTGAGGATGACGACCGCAAAAAGTCAGATACCCCTGTGTAAAATGAAGTAATTGTATTTTTCACATTTGTAATATGGTAAAAATCAGATACAGCGTATTTAAGTCGACTCTAAATTCAGCAAGTAATTGAATTGCAAACACTGTTACAATGTCGTCATTTAAATACTTATCCAGCTGCCACCAGTGCCACCAGGATTTCTGCCAGTCCCAAACCTGAATAACAAGAGGTTTCATCAGATATAAAGATGTAAAACCAATGCTAACCAACGCATATCACTGCTCCAGCCCCAAAAGCGTGGCACAGAGGCTGAACTCTGGCACACATGAATCATACATAACATCTCGGCTCCGTCCATCGCTGTCAATGGGCCCAGTGTCTGAGCTGTTCTTCTTGGATCCACATGTCGGGTGGAGACCTCACGACTCTTATGTAACTCCATTATTGGTCACTGCAGGCTTTTTTTCCGTGTTTGTGTGCACTGAGCAGAGCTTTAGGTCACCGCGCGGCGATAAAACGGGAGGTAAACAGTGTCGGACGTATGGGGAATATGTTCTGGGCAGCATGACTTCACCCGAGCGGCTGCTGCTGTCGTGCTGAATGACCCGACGCCGCTGATAATTGGGAACATGCGGCGCGTCGATCGGGGCGTGTCGGAGCGGTGCAGAAGTGAAGTCACTGCAGTGCTTCAGACTCCAAATATGTGTGACATCAGTTTAATCCACTGCAGTGTTTTTCAACTTTATGTAATCTGCCCTCACTTTCACACGAACTTAAAAGTGCAAGTGCGTTTTGCTTGGAATGTTTCACGGCCTGGATTTAAACTTATCTCGGATTGGATCTTGGATAACCCTTGCATTTGTTCTACGGCTGGGAGAAATAAATTGTTGATTTTTTTCTTCCAAAATTCGAATTTCGATTAGATTTCAGATTTTATTTCCATGCTGCAAACTACAGATTTTGATGTTGTAGTGCAGTAAATATGTAATAATTTAGTTTAGACTATAAATAGAAAAGATGTAAACAAAGTATAAAAGCTCAAGGTAATCAAAAGGGCAAATAAAATCGATTTTATCCCAGACAAATCGAAATGAACACCATATTGGATAAATCTCTAAAATCGATTTATCTGCCCTAATTTTGCAGATTTTTTATCACCAAAAGATGTACACAATCTTATAAAGGCGAAAATCAGATACAAATCTGAACTAAACTAAACTAAAGCTATTATCAAAACCAGATGCAGACACCAAATACATAAATTTGAGCAAGTATCGAAACAAAAAATGTCGGCAGAAATGTGTAAAATTTGTGTTTTTAATGATTTGTGTGTGTGCGTGCGTGCCTATGAAGACATTCTCAAGCACTATCTCTTGAAAATCTTGGTCAAATTTGGTAAAAATCTCATATCAAGGGCCTTTCATGATAACAGCAAGTCAATTAATGAAAAGAAATAAATGACAGACTAATTGATTGCCAAAATAATCAATAGTTGCAGCCCTCGACTAACCGTGACTATTCGACAATAAAAAATAATTGTAGTTGATAATCGTAATGTTATCTGTACTATTCAGACTCTAGAACACATATGAAAAGAGCTTTTTATAATAAAGACAGCTTTATTATTAAATCAAAATATCAAAAAAGAATAAACCATTCCTGAATTCCATTAATTTTACTCTCAAGGAGCCTTCAGTCATAATATTTCAACATTTATTTGGTTGACAATGTATTGAAAAAGCCTTAATGTACAATAGAAATAACCAATAACTACTAAAATAATCGTTAGTGACAGCTGTAACTTTCTCCCCTCCGTCTTGTGTCATAGGTACATGTAATGCCGTACTGCGGAACATTCCAGGCAAAGCAAAACAAACAAAAAGCAATAATCTTCCTGCAGACAAGCAGGTGTGGGAGTCGAACCACCAGAAAAGTTACCAAGTGCACCTTAAACATTTAGTCGGCTGCAGGTTAAATCAAACGCTTGCCTTCTTCCTGCAGACACCAGATTAACGACGTCTTTGTTTTGTTGTCCTGGTGTTTGGAGCTCTGCTTGGATACAAAGTCAGAAGAACATATTGCCCAATCTCAACACAACTGCAGGCATGAAAAGGAATGTTTATCATGACTCAAGTATTTCACTAATGGAGCTTTAGTGGTTTAACTTTTATAACGCGCTCACTTCAGTAGTAAAAGGGTTGTTTTGATCTGGAAATGTAATGGTGTGTTTTGTTGCCCAGATGTTTGTCATTTATCGATGATGCAAACGACTAAACTGTTGCTTATGATCGCCTTAAACATCAGATGTCACATGATCGAGTTGTATTGATTATATTTATAGACCTAAAAGTGTTTGAAAAAAAAACATCCTGCTACTATTTCAGCAACACAACAATTTAATCGATTAATTGCAACTAATTGATTATAGAAATAACTGTCAACCAACTAAATAATTGAATAATCATTTACCGGTCGACACCAACTCCAAAACATTCAAAGAACAGGTTTTTGCACGTGTAAATTGTGCGTTTTTGATTAGAATACTTAGTAATATTAGAATTCGTCTGTAAATATTTTTCCACCAGGATGTCATCAAAACGCTTCAGTTCAGCTTTATCCCAGGAAAATGTAGTAAAAATCTGTCTTTTGTGTTCTAAACAACTAATCGATTAATCGTAAGAGTAATAGCTAGACTAATTGATTACCAAAATAATCGTTAGTTGCAGCCTTATTTAGCTCTTATGTATTTTCAGTGGGAGAGTTATATAGCGTTAGCCTCCAAATATCACAAACCAGAGCCTCGATAGAAAATAATAGCACGTGTGGAAGTGTTTTGTTCTAATTATCGTAATAAACTTTTCTTCAATGGACAATACAGCACCAAAAACACGGCGGGTGACAACAGTTTGACAGGAAAATGTGTGTTTTGTTTCACCAAGAGCCACAAATCCTACAGGAATGAGTGGACTTTAGAAACTAGACGTAATAGTTAGATATTGACAGTTATTGGTCTTTGAAAATATGATGAACATATAAACAACAACCACGTGTCTGCGCTGTCTACAAACGACAACATTACACTTTTTTTTTAATTTAAGGCTCTGTTAAAATGCATGCGTCACTCCTGGAAGGGTCTACAGAACTAAAATGTATACATATTTTACCTATAAGCCAACAGTATGATATTAAATTTATGTTGGCAGTGAAAACCCGCAGGTCAAGTTACAGGTCAGATCTGTGGAAAGCAGGCCTGTCACGATAACAAATGTTGAAGTGTGATATATTGTTAGAGGAAATATCACAATAAATGATAATATTGAAACTTTATGCACTGACAAAGTGGGTTACTGAATGCAGGAAAATCTCAATTCTAAATGTGAAATATAGTTAGCAGAATGAAACTGCAATTGAAAAAAACAAGATAAGTTTAAAAAAAAAAAGTTACTCTACATTTTCAGGCATAAAATCTAAAAGTATATTTGCCATATCTACACTGAAGTGAACTCTTCTTAAAGGAGCTTTATGATGTTGCAGATGTATTTGTCCAGCTTCTCGACAGCACTCGACAGTGACCTGGAGTCACGTACATGAAACTTTAGAAGCTCTGAGCAGCGGCCAAAAACCCAAGGGTCAAAATAAGAAACGTGTTACACAAGTTCTTACATGAGCACCTTTTACCCAAACACTGTGACTAATATCAAAGAGCTCAGTCAACAAAAGCCTTAAAGAATATCTATCTTCAAAGACAGGAGTTTCCAGGTTTAGAAATGGACTAAAGTCAGTGGTGGAAAGTAAAACACAAAAGTACTGTATTTGAGTAACATTTGTAAGTATCTGGACTTTTAAGTTTTACAGTGGGTACTTTTAACTTTTACTTCACAACATTTGAGACAGATACTTTGGACTACAAAGTACTTTCTTTAAGGTTTGAGGAGTTATTTACAGCATATTCACGGTGACATCCTGCCTGTAGGTTTTGAGTTCAAGCTCCATTTTTGGAGGAAAATTCACAGAAAAAAAAAAAAAAGACACTGATTTGAATAGACTTTTGTTGACTGAGCACAATTCTTTATCACATTCAGCACTTTAACAGTTCTGAGAATCCGTCTGAAATACTTCACTCTTAACGTTATGGAAGCCCATTTCCACAAGTAAATAAAATATAAAAGCCTCACAGGAAGTCAATTATTAGTTTAAAAGTCAAAATGTTTAGTTTAAGAGTCAAGAGTAATTATGAGTTTACTTTAAAGTCATAATCATGAATTTATAAGTCTAATTTTTGATTGAGTTCAATAATTATGAGTTTTAAACTCAAACATTTCACTTTATACCTGGACAATTTGACTTTTAAACACGAGAACAATTACTTCTATATTGCCAAAATTATTCTATCAAGAAAGTAAGTGCCTTAGCTCCAGGTTTAGAGGCGATTACAGCCTTGTAAAAATCAATCACCATCCAAAAAAAAGGAGGGGAAAAAAGTAAATGATTAGCTTTCCTTATTATAAACGTCCCAGTTACAAAATTGAAGCAGTAAATTTCACTTTCCACACTTGAAAACATGGCGTAAGGATGAAACATAAGAAGCGTTCTGCAGCGTGGGAACTGCACTGCATAACTGTGTGTGAAGAAAAGCTCCTGCACACAGCCCATTAAACAGAGTAAAGGTGAGTGGACTTTAATGCTCCACTCCCTTGTTTGCAAGTTTACTCATAAAACGCCCAGTAAACTTAGATGGCTTTAGAAGATACAGTAAAGGCCCACAGACATATAATCCAGCACTATTGTAGGTTAATGGGTTAAAAGGTTGATGTACTGTGAAAGTTTTAGAGAAACTTGTACAAAAGGCTATCAAACAGTAAATAAAAATGCAAAAATGTAATTTGAGTTTCATAGAATTAGGGTAAAGACAAAAACATTTAGCACGTTGTTGTTTTTTTCCTTATACTGATCAATCACAATTTCTATATTTGATTCTTAGTAAACACAAATAAAACTGGTTTTCGATATTCATTTCCTGAACATAAACATTACAGACTTTTAATCATTGCCATTTATGACACAAACAATTGTTAAATATCATTGTATGAACTCTGAACTCACTGACAATTAGAAACGACTGAATCTCTATCTTGATTAAAATTCACCGCTTTAACTGGTGCTCGGTGAAGATGTATGGACTTTAAAAGCTGGAGAATGAGACAAACTTCACTATATCTGTGAGATTACTTAAACGAAACGTGAATAAATCTATAATGTAAACTCGAAAATGTGCACGAAAATGTAATAGATATGTATTTGGAAAGAACATTAGTGCCCAATAAAAGAACATTATTATGCATTACTTGTATTGTTCTGTATTGTGTCTCATGTTTTATAACTACAACAAAAAAGATAAAAAATTCCAATGTCTGTTTTACCCACACGGGGAACAGAAGGGCTCCATCTACTGGCAACAGAAGGAATTACATATCTGAGATAAAGAAATATCTGAGGAAGGAAACAGGTTAATGTTTATGAACTTATAGCAGAACTAAGTAACATGTTTACTCTAATAAACGTCTTGTGTTAACGTCAAATGTATTTTTGGGAGTTTGGGAGCTCCCCTCGTCGCCCCCTGCTGTCTTGGGTGGAAAACCAGCTGCAACATTTGCCGACATCGACCTGAAGACAACTATCCTGAGAAAGCCTAGCCTATTTGGCGTGAAATGCTTTTGTATGTGATTGTACTTTCTTATTTCAATTAAAAATAATTAAAAACAAGGTGGAAAAAATAAAAAAATTTTCACTGGCAGTGTGTTTTCACAAGTGAGCTGCAGGGGGAGCTCTGCCGCTGAAGTTATTTCGTTAGTTCTGCATTTAAAAACTCAGCAGAAGATTCTTGGAGTCACGTCACACATGGAGAAAACATCACACATCGAGGAAATTCAGAATGGAGTGATTTTGACAGTCAGAGGGATTTTCTAACCACGATTACTCAAACTAGCGTGAATGAACAACTCCAGGTATGTTTTTGATGACGGAACAATGTTAGAACTTGATTAAAAGCTCCAAAAAGTCAATTTAGCACAATATTTGTCCTTTAATAAAATGCAAAGATCTTCTAGTTCAAAGGTAAGTCCTCATTGTATTTATCTACCATTACAGATATTGGATTTGATCTTTGTTATCCAAGGATTAACGCTGACTTTACTTCAAAATAGCTACAGATTTACCTGATTTGTTTCCGGCTGGGCTGTGGCCTATACTTGATCTGACTCATCCAAACAAAAGCTCAAAAAGTGATGACGTCCAGCTTCTGTGTAAAAGTATGTGAACGTCAAGGCTCACTAATCCTTCAGGTTCACTCTACTGTTACTACAATGTGCGCCTCTGACAGACACAAATATTGACACACTTTTTAGGGCATGAAAAAGCACTTCTGTTGGTAACAAAAGGTACGTTATGTAAGGACGAATTATTTGCATTCAAAAGAACAATATACAGTGGCGTAGAGTGTCGAGTTCTAGTTTTGAATAATAGGAAGTTAAACAGGATTACTAGACCAAGACAGGTACTTTTACTTGAGTTATTAGGTTACATAAGCAATTGTTACGTGGCTGTGCAATTAATCAAATTAGAATTGAGAACGTTTTAATAGGTCTACAGTAAGAGTGTGCGATATTGACAAAAATGTGTGTCCTGGGGACGATGTTCAAAGGATATTATGTGATATATCATCTTATAATGTTAAATTGAAAGTTTACAACTTACCTTTTATCATTTCTGTTCTTAATCAGCGCTTTTTGTATATATAAACAATATACTCAATATTCAAATGTTGCATACTTTTAAAGCAAAATTCACATTTCTATCTACGTTTCAATATGTGTTCTAGTCTACAGCCAATCCACTGTCAGTGAAATCGTGTGGTTTGGAGCAGAGTTCAAACTTTGGTTGAAAAAATGGCAATTCTATAATTAATTTTGAATGGCATTTCAACAGCCTCATAGTATAATAGCCTAAGTCAGTTTTTGGCCTTTTATTTCTAATTCTACTCAGCTCATTTCTGCCAGTAAATGTAAAATTAAAGTATGCTATGAGGCTAAAAATACAAAAAAAAGATAAATCAAACGACTGTGATCCATGCTTTTGTTACATTGTCAAGCCCTAACTTATAATTATTTTTCTCATTCGCAATTGAGTCGATGTACATTTTCCACACAAGCATATTTATGAATCATTTTTGTGTCTTGAATTGATTGGCCTAGACCTTGTTGTTTCAAATTATGAGACACAAAAGTTGAATGAGCTCCAAAAACACAGCTTGTTTTCTCAGAGATAAACTTTTTACTCCTCGTTTATTATTGTTGGCATAGACCTTCTGCATCACATAACTGAACCCGCTTACGAAACAATTATGTCAAATATGAAAAACTGGATCGCTGAACTCATATTATTACACAATTCAAAAGGCATGTGATCAAACAATTACAGAAGCGATTAATATTAAAAAGAATTAGAAAACCTTTGAATATAATGCAGTCATTTTCAATATGCACAAGCAGAGACTCCCCCTAGTGGCCACAGCATGTACTCACACACTTCTATATGGAATATGTAAACTACAAAATGTCCAACTTGGATTCACACATGGATTTAAATTTAAAAAAATACTATTTGAAGTGACCGGAACATATTTCTATAACAAAAAAGAAAGCAAAAAAACAATCACAACTGCAAAATTTGAAGAACTAGACAAAACACGTTTTGACACATATACCACGTGCCACATATATACACGTATATCAGACCAAAGGTGGTGTGTCGTGGTAACTTTTCAACCAAAAAAAGTGAGCCACGACTCAAAAAAGGTTGAAAATCACTGATGTAAACTACAAAAACCTCAAAAAATCAACTAAGAGTAACAAAAACAGTACTATAAGCAACAAAACAAACAACTAAAAGCAACAAAAACCCCTTTGAACATAATGCACTAATTCAAGCAAAGACTCCCCCTAGTGGCTTCAGCACATACTCACACAATTATGTTCTATACTGACTATGTAAACCACAAAAATGTCCAAAACTCAACTAAGGCTGACAAAAACACTGCTAAAAGTGACAAAAACACTTCAAAAAATGACAAAAAATACTAGTAAAAGTGACAAAAACACTACTTCATCTGACAAAAACATCACTATAAGCAACAAAAACACTACTATAAGTGAGAAAAACACAACTAAAGGATGAGAAATAAAAATAACCTTTGAATGTAACGCAGTCGTTTTCAATATGCAGAAGCAGAGACTCCCCCTAGTGGCCACAGCACGTACTCACACAGTCTATACTGATTGTGTATTGTTTTGTGTGATTGAATATGTTTTGCAGGAAGTAGGCGCTGTGTGAAATAACAGGAAATGGTCTCACCTCCGTTGCTGGGAGCGACGGTCATCCTCGCCACTTCCTGCCTCCTGGAAATACAAACAAAAGATATTAATGTACAATTTCAGACAGGGCTAAAAGATTACAATTTAAATATTATACATATTATCATTGTTCAAAAAGAAATAAAGTTGTTGAAATTACACACAAATAAGAGATAAAACAAAAAGGTTATAAAGGTAAAAGTACAGCTTCTACAATGTAAAGCTGTAAAGTTTTACTCTTATAAATGTGGTGCAGAAGCTTTTACATAAGAAAAGTCCAAAATGAAAACCCACAATTGTGAAGAAGGTCTTTTGACTTTGGAACACGTCACTAAAACTGAAAAACAGCTTAATAAAACAAATATTTACTGCCTCAAGGCCTTTTTGCCCTTTAATAGTCTTTTGAGTGTTGTTATCATCTGGCTTTTTGCACGAGTTGTGTTTTTTAATTTATATTAATGGTTTTACATGTTGATTTATTAATACAGTTGTTGTATTGATTAGGATTTGTACAATTAAAACAGCTATATATTGTTTTTGAATCTTTTACTTGTATTATGCAGCACTTTAGAACGGTTTCTGTTTATGTGCTGGATAAATAAAGTGGATGGGATTGAATAAATAAGAAGAAATTGTTTTACTTTATTGTTAAATGTTGTTGTTGATTAGTAGAGTGATACATGTACGCCAAGTATTGCATTCAATAAAATGATTCAGAAAGTTTGCTAAGGAACATCTGCAAACAATCCTTCATCCCAACTGCAATAACTGTCCAAAACGGCACCAAATAGCACTGTTTTAATGACATTTTTATATTGATTTTATTGCGTGCGTGAGGACGGGGAGTGGATGATGTTTGTATGAATAAGCCCCATTGAGGTTTTATCTGTTTTATCTTGAGCAGACAAAGAAAGTTCTATTCCAAAGAATGCTACAATTCAGTTTAATCGTTAAAGTTAACTAACAAGACATTTCCATCTCTTTTTGAGCAATTTTTTTGTAATTTTAACGACATACAATGACTCGATATTGTAAATTTGCAAATCTCTAAAACAACAATTGCAATAGTATCCATTTTTGTTATATCTATTACTATAAGGCTGTATTATCATGTTTATGTATAGAATTTATTAGCAAATACAACATTTGAAAAAGACTTGTAGCTGTCCACGCTGTAATCCTTTAGTCGTTAGTCGATTCATCAGTTGATGGTAAATAAATGGATTTTCTTTTCACATATTCTCAATTATTACTATTATATTTGTGTTACTAGATACTCCAGAACAACACATGTACAACTGATGATGAGTTAAAAGTACATTTCATCATTTTAAAACCTGAAACCATTCCAAGTACCTCCAGGTTGGAAACACTGGCTTAATTGACCAACATTTCTATTAGTCAGCCGTTATTTTGTTCAGATTGAAAGGATTTATATTGAAAAACAGCAAAAAGGAGTGAGTTAGCTGAAGATTTCAGAGTGAATCATGAGTTTAATCTAATTTATATACAGTATAACTAACATATAAATATTCTGTTCATCTTGCAGGTGTGGTCTTTTTTGGATCATATACATAGAGACACTTGATAGTTTAGATATATTTAGCAAAACCCCCTTTAGGCAACTAATCGATCAATAAGGCACGTCTTTAGTCGACCGAGAATTACAACTACAGCACTAGTAGCCATTCATAAAATAAATTACAGTCGCCTGTGATTACAACTATCAGAGAAATTAAGATTTCATTGGCAAAAAAACCCTGCCCTTTTACTGGAGCTTGAGCCAAAGCAGCGCTTAATCAAACCGTGGAGCTTTAAACAGGAAGCGGGGATAAGGCTCATCCAGACTTAGTGTCCGGTCCACGCGGAGTCCCTCTTTTTCCAAAACGTAATCATCCTCCCCCATCCATGCTCCCTGGTGGGGGACGCATCTCTCACACACATGTACGCAAACACACACAAATAAACACACACAAAGGTTTAATCCGGTCTGCTCCAGTAATCCCTCAAAACTTTCTCTGCTTCAGTCTGTCAAAGTGACGCCGGACAAACGCGAGCAAAGACCAGTGCTGTTACTTTAAAGAAGACATGTTAGGCTTTCTATTTAGGGCTGCACAATTAATCAAAATCAAATCTTAGTTTGACTGGATGTTAGCAAAGCGCAAAGGCAATTTTTGAAATGCAATAATTTCCATCACAAATGACAAAATATCCTGCTCTAAAACAAGCGACAAAAATTTGTGACCGAAAGCAACAAAAACATGACTATGATCAACAAAAATCTGTCTAAAAGAGAAAAATATGTAAAAATCTCAACTAAGAGTTACGAAAACAACTCTAAAAGTGACAAAAATGCTACTTAAAGCAACAATAACAATAACTAAAAGCGACAAAAACGTGACAAAAAGTGACACAAACACTGCTGAAAGTGAAAAAAAAATGCAATGAAAAGCAACTAAAATGCTACTAAAAGCGACAAAAAAGGCAACCAAAAGTAACAAAAACGTGACTTAAAGTGACAGATCTTGACCAAATGCGACACAAACACTTCTAATAGCAACAAAAACTCAACTGAAGGTGACAAAAACGCGACAAAAACCATCAAAAAACGCAATTAGAAGTAACAAATGCCCAACTAAGGGCAAGAAAACCGTGACAAAAAGAGACAAAAATGTGCCGAAACACGTGATTCTTTTATCAGTTAGTCAGTTCATATTTCAGTCTTTTTGTCAATTCTCCTGGTTGTGTTTAAAATATAAACTTTAAACAAAATACAATTATTAAAACACAAATCTAATCCATTCACAATACTGGTCAAACTTTTTTTTTCAGGTATTTAGTATTAACTCATAATTTTACATTTTGTTAATTCTGTACTGTAATATTTATTTAAAATGTCTTAATAGATAGATTAATAGAATAGAATCAGGTCCACTGAATTTATTTTATTTCAGTTACTGTATCTTGTTTGCATCTGTTCTATTTATTTTTTCAATAAAATTTAATACCAATTTTCAATAATAATCCTTTTACACACATTTGTCTGCATGACCCTAAGCCTGAACCCTCCTGCATTAATAACTGACAGGTCTATACATGACACTATACAGGCTGGTCTCCATGGTTACATATAGGGAGAGGAGTCTCGGCCAATCACGGTGCGGGATTTGTGTGCAGCTAGGCAGATTAAAGGCCGCCGCCCGCTGTGCTCGTGTCAGCGATGAGCCCAAATCCCAAAACGCCTTTTAATTATTTGGCAGAAGAAACGCCGATGAAGGTTTGAGGGTTCACAGGGTCGACAGGAGCAGATATGCAAATGAGGACATGAGTTTATGGGCGGGTGATGCTCAAAAGGTCAAATCGGGTCGTCGAACTTTTAACTCTATCAAATAATTTCAACGTACTACTTCTGTTCAAAAACAAATAGAATGAGCAAGGACTCTCGGAGAAAAAACAAATTGCCTTAATTCATTTTCTCTAATTTAGAAGATTTTGCTATTTTTATTCCATGGTTCAGGTACATTGTTATAGTTCTATGGTTGTCAAAAATATTGAAAATGAGATACTAATCAATACTATGACTGGGACTGAATCAAGAGATACTCATCAGAGCAAGCACTGGGCCCTGGACCCCACTTTGGGAATCACTGTTATCGACAATACAATTTTGAACAACAATTGCACAACATTTTTCTCCCTTTTTGGTAGAAAGCATTGACTCTGAACATATTAAAAATGGACAAGGAATTTATTTTATTTATTTATTTAAAGGACAGTGTGCAGTTACATTTAAAAGATGGCTGCACCAGATTTGGCAAAAATGCTAATTTCCATCTGTAGTCCCAACTGAATATGAATATGAAATGAAATATGAATGAATATCAACTCGAAATCGAAATTTCAACCTTACAAGCTTTGCAATTAGCAGATTGCCAAAGTTGCAATTTTTGTGCAATAGTGCAATAATTTCCTCCAAACAATAAAATATATTGTTTTATTCTGCATAAAAATGGCTAATCCTGTAGTTTACATCTGTTCTGAAACAAGTGTCATGTTCTGAGACAAGCATCAAAGACACAACAAAAGCGACTGAACCGTGACTAAAAGTGACAAAAGTGAGACTAAAGCAACAAAAACAAAACTGAAAACTACAAAAACGACACTACAACGACAAAAACATCACTTAAGCGTCAAAAACACAACTAAAATTGACAAAAATGCGACCAAAAGCAACAGAAGCAAAAGCAAAAAAAAAAACAGCGACAAAATGCGTCAAAAACATAACTAAAACGCCCAAAAATACACTAAAAGCGACAAAAACATGACAAAAAGCAACAAAAACGTTCTGAAACACATGACTCTTAGTTTGTCCTTTCATATTTCAGTCTTTTTGTCAATTCTCCTGGTTGTGTTTAAAACGTGGCCTCTAAACAGAACCTCTTTGTTAAAACAGAAATAACAAATCTAATCACAATTGCGATACTGGTCAGAAAACTGCAATTAGATGATACGAGCTGCACGATTTTTCCCAAGTCGTGCAGCTGTGGAACATCAACAGCACTTCGTCTCAGACAGTTTGAGCGGAGTCAGAGTCAGATGGCTCACATGGCCGGGCCTCGTCTCATGACAAGCAGCTGGTCACCTCCGCTCTCCTCAAAGCAACGAAAACAAGCAAACAGAATTATGGAGAGACATTTCACTTTGATCGAATAGTAATGGTGTTTGATTGTCCATAAATCAGACGACAAATGGAGCCACTGTTCTCGGGGCTTTCATGACAGTCTCCCGTGAAAGACAGAGAGGTAGCAGTGCTTCTGATCGAGTTTTACGCTCCGTGTTCTGGTGTTTCATGCTATGGAAATGTGCCGCTTTTCTGAAACATTCACAAAGAAAGCACAGTTAAGCTACAATTGCGTTGTTGTTGCATTTGCTGGGGATTTTCCATAATAATCTGTCTATTTTCCTTTTCACGGCAGAGATATATGACTCCACAGTTGTCAGAAATGCTTTAAATTAGGGCTGCGACTAACGAGATTTTTATAAGCGAGTAGTAGTATCTCAAAAGGGCAGTGAATATGAGATTTTTACAATGTTTAACCGAGAAGAAGCTAAAGAAATGTGGCTTGAGAACATTTTCCCAGACTATACTTGGGTTTCTCTTTTAAAAACACTACCTTCATGTGTTTCTTGTGTCATTTTATGGTACTTTCTGCTTTATCTGAGTCATAAAACCTTCACTATCGGCACACGACACGTTTTGGACGCGGTGTACAGTTCAAAAAACAATATTTCGATTGTCAAATTGCTTGACGATAATTTAAATAATCAATTAGATGCGCTTTTTTGATTGATGTTACAATTAAAGCGGAAATGTTTTACAGAAAGGTTGTGTCGCTATTTCTTATTGATCTGACAAACATTTTGGTGTCATTTATGTTATTTTGACAACACAGTTCAGTATTACATATGAATATTGGTTTTACAGCTGTGCAATTAAACTAAATTGACACAAAATCAATATTTAGTCACGTCTTACTGATCATCTTAGGTCAAGTTTCGTCAAGTTTATGTTCAGGAAATGAATCTTGAAAGCCATTTTTATTTGTCAAAATCCTGATTAATCAATATAAAGAAAACATTTTTAAGTGATAATTTTGTCGTTGTCAGGGATTTTCTGTTTTAACTAACTATATAATTAATTAAACGTCCGCCCAAAAGACTTCATGTGGTGGAAAATTAATAAGGTTGTGGTGCTGGTCGAAGCCTCAAAACGTCGCGCTGGATCAGAGGAGCGTTTGGCTAAGTCTGAATGATGTGACAGCGTGTTACACTGACCTGCTTTACATACTGTAGATTATCCTCAGCCGCTGTCGATGAAAGACTAACTGAACAAGCGCCATTTACTCTTATTTTGGCTTTTTATCTGGCTGCATTGGCTCACAACAAATCATGGACACCTTAGAGAAACTCCACTGGGACGTTTAAAGGTACGAGCGGGAATAAATCTCAGTGTTATATGGGAAAACTGTGCAAGAAAATGTCTTTAAATGTCTTTTTATGGTTTAAATATAGCACAAAACAAGAAATACATGAAAATACTTCCAAAAAAGTGCATAACTCTCTTTGTTTTGAAGATTACACGGTAAGTTTGTTATATTTTTCTTCTTAAACGGCTTATTTTGGAGTCTTTTTATTTTAATACTACACTCGATAGTCCTTTTTTCGCTCCAATATATTCGCTATTCAGTGTAGGGCTGCACAATTAATCAAAACTGAATCAAAATCGCAATTTGAATGGACACAATAGGCAAATCACAAAGGCTGCAATTTTTGAAATGCAATAATTTCCTCCACAAACAACAAAACGTCATGTATTATTCTGTATAAAAACTGCCAGTTTAGATTTGTTAAACCATGCTCTGAAACAAGCAATACAAATGTGGCTAAAAGCAACAAAAGCGCGACTAAACGTGTCAAGAATGCAAAGAAAAGCAACTAAAAGCAACAAAAATACAACTAATAGTGATAAAAATGGGATGAAAAGCACCAAAAGACGACCAAGAGCACCCAAATGCAACAAAAACTCATCTAAAAGTGACAAACGTGACTAAGAGCACCAAAAACATGTCTAAAAGTGTCATAATGTGACTAAAAGTGACCAAATAGCAACAAAATACATGTCCAAAAGTGGCAAAACAAGACTAAAAACAACAAAAGTGCAACTAAAAGAGACAAAAATGTTAAGAAACACATGATTCTTTTATTCGTTTATCAGTTCCTATTTCTGTCTTTATGTCAATTCTCCTTAAAATGTGAACTTTGAACCGAATCCCATTATTAAAACACAAATCGAAAATCTAATCACAATCATAATTCTGGTCAGAAACATCAATTAGATATTTTCCCCAAACTTCACAGCTCTAATTCAATCTCGAAAAAAACAACTGAGATCATTTCTGATAAAGGAAAGGCCCTATAAACAGTAAGTCTATGGGAGATTTACTGATTTTGGAAGAAATATCCAAACATATGACGCAAAAATGTTGAACTCCGTCATATTTGTCACAGACTGGCTCCACAAACTTGTCATATTCATCTTCCTTTCAAATCCAACTTCGGAGTTAAACAATGGCACCACTTTCCGAAGCTTTTCTGAAACAATATTCTCAGTCTTGTTTGTTATTACTGTCAGAGAAGACGCTGAACTTTGTCCCAGTTTTTGTCCCATAGGTATAAGATATTCTACATAAACCAGGTCAACAAATGATTTTTAGTCCAGATGCACTTCCTTGGATGCAGCCTTTCATTTATTTGTGCTTGTCAAAGTTTAACATCCAGCACTGGAAAACAAGCTCCAGTATTATTTTTAAACGAAAAAGCATTTTAGAAAGTAGTGTGAGAAGTTACGACAAGTTTTTTCTATGATTATAACACTGTAACTGCAATTTCATCTCTTGCTGGACTAAATATGGTCCAGAGTGCTGTGACGTGGTGATTTGATCTGCTCTGTAAAAGTGCATATCATCCTGGTCTTCAGTTACAATCAATGCAGAACATCGATTTGGTGAGATGCTCTGGTAGAACATTTCTACTTATAGTTTATATTGTCAGACAGAAGTAAAGAGCTAATACACACAAAAAACTCCCCATAATGACTGTCATGATAATAATTTTTGAAGAATCGTGTAATTGTTTCATAAAATAGCATTGAAAACCACTTTATTCTACTGATAGGACAAAACCAAATGTAACTAATATGAGCTGCAATTTATATTAAAAAATGCAGCCTATATGATATTTATTGATATAAGCACAAGTTTTTCGACCCACTACGACAGGCCTGTCACAATAACAAGTTTTGAAGTGTGATATATGTCAAGATAAACGATAATATTGAACTTTTTGTCACAGATAGCAGGAGAATCCCCTCAAAAAACTGTGCAACATCTTTAAAAAACAGGAGATGCAATGAATACATAGCACAGTTAACACTTTTGTACTTAGTTGGGGTCAATAATGAATCATAAAAGTTACTCTTGTCACTTTTTACAGCGCAAACTTGATCAAAAGACAAAGAAAAAGTTCCCCAAATTGCAAAGAAAACTAAACTAAAAATAGAACAAAAAGTCGCTATGGTAATAATCGTGACAGTACAGTATTAATGCACCAGAAAAAATTAAGATAAATGGAAAAAATATATACAGCCTATACATTGACACCTAGAATTTATTGTTAATTCTTTCATTCATTGAAAGATACGTCGATATAGTAATTCTCATGACAGGCAAAGGGAAAGAAAGAAAGGAAGAATCCTGAAAACAATATTTTTTTAAGTTTCAGACAAATGTGAAATGACAAAATTAGTTCTCAGCTTGTTTGCAAAAATTTGACTATAAAATGCTACTCAATAATCAAATTGTGTTCATCTCTAAACCAAAAGGCACAATATTAAGCCATTTTGATAATCTGCCGACTTCTAAAGCAGAGTCATTATACATTTAAAGTAACACGCTACACTGCAATAAGGCTGCAACGGTTAATTTGCATAAACATGACTAATCAAGTCTTAAAATAGGCTTAATCATCATTGTTGCTTATACAGACTCTAAAACACATGTCAAAAGACCATTTATAACAAAAATAATAGTATTATTGACTGAAAATGTGTGATTTTTATCAATAAAACACTGTCAATTATAAATATTTTCCATCTACAGGCCTTCAGTTGCTATATTTCAACCTTGATTTTGTTGATAATGTATTTAAAAAATGTACAATAGAAATAATTGTTTGACTAGTCGACTATGAAAAAAATAAGGACAACTAACTTTTTTTATTATTAATTTGTCAAAAACTCAACACAATAAAACGAAAAAGAGTCATTGGGAGGGAAACGGCATGTGGGAATGTGGGAATGTTTTTAATTCACTGTAAAGCACTTTGTGTTGCATTTTCTGTATGAAAAGCGCTATATAAATAAAGCTTGATTTGATTTGATTACACATTTAAAGTAATACGCTACACTGTAATAGGGATGTAACGATTCATTTAATAACCGTCATCTGAAATATACATGACACTAAAACACATTTTTATTACAAAGACAATTGCATTATTAACTGAAAATGTGTGATTTTGATCAATAAAACCCTTTCATCGTAAATATTCTCAATCTACAAGCCTTCAGTCAACATAGTTCAGCCTTTATTTTGTTGATAATGGATTTGAATAATGATTGTTAGTTGCAAGGACAAGTAACTGTTTTGTTTTTTTTCCCTTTGCCCATTAATTTGTTAAAAACTCAACAATAACAGAGGTCAATGCATATTAAAGTAATACACTGTAATTAAAAAAAATGTAAATCCAGCCTAGTTTAAAACAATTAATCATTTCTAATCTGGATTTGAGTAGTTTTAACTCAGTGAGATTTAATTGTTGATGTGATGCAGAATAATGGTGGTTTAAAGGTATTTCTGACTGATCATGCTATAATTTAGCTTAAAATCACAAAATCAATTTGCCAGTTGAGTGAGTAAAGTTATCTTAACCCTTTGGCAGATAATTTGTCTTAAAGAAATGGTTTGAAACAAGTAAAATAATCTAGTTCCATCAAATGAATTAATCTTAACTAGTCAAAACGTCAGAAATTAAGATTAAAATCATGAAATCAAGGCATTTTACTCGTCTGGAAATAATTGTTTTACAGTACGAGCACATCTGCATCCTTCGAAACCCCAAAGTTGCTTCAGATTGATTCAATGATCTCAAAATCACCGAGAAACAAATGACGTGCGCCTGTCTGAAGTCTAAATGACCCTCTCTCTGACACACCTACGGGATAAACGGACATCGGTGTGAGGAGGAAGAGCCCCGGTGCAAATGTCACGTCAGTTCACGGTACTCACAGACACGCAGGGGCTGGACGTGGTGCTCGGGGTGGGCGACCGCTGCACCGTCACCAGCGCCATCGTGGAGCCCGCAGATCAGGCCCGGACTGCGGTCACCTCCGCCGCAGAAGTCCCGGGATGCGCATGTTACCGTGCGGCCACCGGGGAGGAGAAACACGACGAGTTCTCGAGGTTGTTTGGTTGCTCGATGCCCAGCTGCTCCCAGAAGTGTGAAGGGAAAGTGAAAGAAAGCGGACATCCGGTTCTACATTTCAAAATAAAACTACATGAATAAAAGAAATATATAGCCGAGTGTTTTTATACTTAAGGAATTTTATGTGTAAAAACAGTATTTAAAAAAAGCACATATTTGGAACATATGAATCTAAAAACAATTACAGAACAAGAGTTAAATCTCTTGCTTGATATTCTTGACATTTTTTTAACGTAGTGTTTAGTTTTTGAGTAAAGTTGATCTTACTGGAAAATGTGGGTAAAATTCAAATTTCGTCTCATTTTGGAGTTAAACTTAAATAAATCAAGTTTGAGATTAACAAATCCTTCTCTGTCAAAAGTGTGTTAAGTACAGGACTGGAAATCCATGGATGCTAGTTAAAGTTAAATAATATAACATCGGTAGGGACAGATTGGACAATGTTGTTTCCATGTGAAAGCCGAGAAAGAAAACTGTCCAATAATAAATTGCCTGTATTGCCTTGCCTTAAACGAACATAAGTAGGCTAAATGCTGAAGTTCTCTGTCTATGAATGTAGGTTTTAAAGATCGTTGAAGTTCTGTTTTTGAGTGTTTCCGGTTAGCTTTACACAGATGGTATGCGCCGCTGGTCTTCTGCGCATGCGTAATAGCAGCCAGCTGTCAAACTTCTGCTTCAGGCCAACAGCATTTACCCAAAGGCAACTATAGATTCTCAAATTAAACTCGAATTTAATTTCTCTTCCTATTCTGTAGTAAAAAAAATAAAAATAAATAAATAATAAAAATACAAGTTCATACAAAAGTGTTAAAATAATGTAATAATAATAACACTCATGATTACGGAAAATAAATGAATTACATAGACAAGTACAACTGTTTTCTTCAACCATCCATTACTGTTTATTTTGGCGTGGGCCTCAGGTTGAGTTGCTAAACTTGGCTGACATAAAAATAAAGTTCTTACAATTTTATTAAAAAGCATGTAGATTTAGAATTTAATGGAATATTAGGATATTGAGCAATAAAAGCACTGCATTATTCATTTTTTTCCTATTAAATTTACTCAATATTGGTGAACAATAATAAAATATTTAATAATGTCAGTCCGCTGAAACCCCCGCTGCTGCAGCTTATTTTGCTCTTGTGTGTATATATAGACCATGCTCTATTTCCAGATTGAATTCTCTCTGGTTGTATCAGGTGTCATGGGTTATCCTTCATGAAAAATGCATTTGTGTGTTCTTGGATCTGACATGACAATTTTATGTTTCACAGACCAGTCCACGTCTCGGGGGAGATGAGGGATGGGGGTGGGATCTCTGGGGATGGGGGAGGAATGAAGGACGCTGCTGGAGGAGTCAGGAGAGGGTCAGCACCACCAGGTAACAGGGACGGGAAATGTGAAGAGCACTGATTATCTCAAGCCTTTGACATTGAGGTGAAAAAGTCGACACATCTGTCATCTTTAATTCAATCAATCAATCAATTTATTTGTTCCTTTCATGAAAATAATTGTCAATGCCATTGTTCACACCATGATTAACATACAGTAACATACAGTAACATATTTCCATGATTGGAAAGGAGCAGATAGAAGAATTAAATTCTTATATTAATCTGCCCCTTTTTCACATCTTAATAATCTTCATGATCTACCACATCCTTTTCTTTCATCATCACCCTTGTTTCACCAGTGTATAAAGTTCAGCGTACCCATCCAGTCAATACTCAAGTTGATATAGTCTTATTTGTTTCAATATATACATCCGTTTAAACTGAGACATAATCAGACAATAATTAACTAAAACTGTGATAAATAGCACATAAAGAAAAGAAAAATCATGTTTCTGCTTCAAATTCTGGATCAAACGAGCAGGAGTAAAGCCACAAATCCAGCTTTTCCAGATCCAGTTCTATTATTAAAGCTTTAATTATTTGTCGATACGTGATATTACCAGTGTGAAGACTGCAGGGGCTGAAAATAGCAATTGTATACCTAAACGACTGAGGGATTACACAGACAGAAAGGGTCTGAAAATTGTGTTTTCCCCAACGTTTGGCCAACATCAGGCAAAAAGTTTTATTACATCTTGACTCAATTGACAATGTCCTACTCGATATCCAATCCAGCAATACCTAATCCAGCCATTTTTTCTAAGAAGAGAAGATAAACTAAGAGAACCCACAACACACAGTTAAAGAACAGCAGGAAATAAAAAAAACTTAAATGAGCATTAATATCGATATCAGTATATTTCTAAATATTGCCCAAGGTCCAAACAAGACCAAAATGAAGCACTCAACATGACTGAACCTGGATAAACAAGACAAAACCAAAACTTGGACCACAATATTCATGGATTGGTTTCAGCTTCTTGTTCTATGCATGAACTATCTTAAGAAATCCATTAAGAAAATCAGAACCAGAAATTAGACAACAGATTTATCGTCATTGTAAAATTCACAGATTAGAATATCTAATATTTAGTTATGAATTGTTAATTGCTGTTGTAATGGTCCTATTTCTCATAATTCTGAAACCCGTGGATATAGTCTACACCAAACATGGACTGGATTTGGATTTATTTATTTTTTCCCTTGGAAGAAAAATGAATCATATTTTACATTATACAGTAGAATGTGATGGATGGTTACGAAAAACCCTCAAGGGGGTGTGCAACCTCCACATGAAATGCATATATTAAGTTCCACAAAACAAAACAGAGATATTTCAATTAAACAAACAATACAAAGACACACTTCAAGCTGAAAACATAAACGAGAAGCCCCGACTCTACAAAATATATTTACTTTTACTTGAATCAAATTTAAACATTTAAAGTGCATATGACAGGTTTTTGTGTTTTTCTTATTATTTTGTTTGGTGGGATAGTCCCTTTGTCAAATATTTGCCACAGTTTTTTTGCCCGAGAGGTTGCAGTTTGTGAAGAAAGTGGGAAAAATAAACATTGAAATTTACAGGAAGTAATGCTGAGTGCTAAACTGAATCATCAAAAGGCGACATACCATTGTAAATACAGAGACAATTTACACACAACGTTCGGACAATTTAAACCATCGCTCGACAAAATAAAAGTGTTATAAAGTTTTATTCATCATTCATCATTTTAGTCACTATTGTGTGATTTATATGGATTTTGGCCCTTGTTTACTGTGTGGTTACTAGGTAACAGTGTGGCATAACCTCTACCCTTTCTGTTGCTGTGGCAGTTATGGAGGCCATCTTGAGAGTGCAGAAAGAGCAACATTGTAAAATCAGGGCGATATAAATCATAGTCTCTGAATTATGGACACAACCATTGATAATTATTCAGTTTATTTCACAACCATTACCATAAAAGAAGTTTATAACCGAAAATGTTAAAAAGTCATCATATTTTCATGTTAGTTTGGTAGAACATGAGCATTAGATAAAGGATAAACACAAAGTATCTATTACAAAATGAAGATCAAAAAGTCCAGCTCCCTATTAGTTTGTATGTGTTCTTTAGTAGAATTTGACAACACAAGATGGCTGCCAGGGCTGGTCAGCGGTGTTTCTAGTCTTTATTAAACCTCTACCTATGTCATACTTGCTGCTTATGATCAACCAGGAAGTAACTTAAACTTAACAAAAAATCTCAAACTGGGGACAAATTGGCAAAAAATGTGTCTGAAAATGTGTCCAACGCACTTCAAGTATGTTACGGTACTATGATTTTACACATGCATGAATTAGTTTTAGAAGTACTACATTTCAAAAAGCTATTTCCGAAACGGCACTATATCCTTAATGGTCCCTGAAGATGTGCTGGATGTAGCGCCTTTGACAGGACAGGGGTCTCATTTTCACATCATTGCATTATCTGGGTCACTGCCTCCTCTTCCTCCCTTTCTCTCCCTCTTTTCTCCCCCTCCTCCATCTTAATATCGATCACTTAAACCATCGACCAAACAGAAGACCTAAATTTAGCTTTCGAGCCGAGCAGTATTTACCAGAAAAGTGATTGTCAACTACTTGGCGTTAAATATAAAGCAATGCACGACGGGTGAACGAACGGGAAAATGCAAATGGTGGAAATTATTAGCGGCCAGCAGTGACAGCTTGATTGATGGTGCATTCGTCCAAGCGAGGTACGGCCCGCAAAACTGCATCTGTCCAGCCGAGCATGAGGGGAAGAAGAAGAAAAGACCACCGCTTCCACACAATCTGGCCTCTATTTTACGCTGTTTGTTTGAATGACAAAAGAGCAGCTGGTGCAGAAAAGGAGAATGGAGAGTTGGACAGGTAAAGGGGCAGGGAAATACACGTAGAGATTGACGAAATGAGATTAGGATTAGAGGAGAGAGGATGAGTCGGCTGCAGGGATTTAGAAACAGCAGCAGCTAAAGACAATCCTCCTGTAATTAAGGATCTGGAGATTTGGACGCAGCAGGTATTATGTGTGTGTTTGGGGTTAAAGGGAGGTAAGTAAGTCCACTCGATGTTGGATTTTGAAGTTGAAATCTTTCCAACGTGGGTCAAAAGGTCAAAAAATAGAAACGAGAATCGGCAACAGTTGAAGCTCTTGCCAGTGGCTGCGGAAACTCCTAAATCATCAACGTGAACTTGGAAGGTATAATATGAAAACTGAAAAGCTGACAGACCTGAATTGGAAAAAGTATACAATTTGAAAAACAACAACCTCTCAGAAGAACCAACTGGAACATTCTACCATTGAAAGAATACGGGGAAAAAATCCAACTTTAACAACAAATACTGCAAATACAAGACAGGCAATAGTATCAGAGGGCCAAGGACCAGGGGCGTAGCACCAGATTCTGGGCCCCAGGTTCAAACCTTCTCGCTGGACCCCTATACACAGTTCTGACCCACTACAGATGTTCTGCATAATTGTATTTAATCTCTCAAGGACTTTACTCAAACACAATGCATTTTATTTCAACAAAAATAGATGAAAATAGATGAACTGAGAAAAAACAACTGCATGCTTTTGAGGGCCCTTCCCTGCCATGGGCCCCAGTTAAACCCCCTGTCTGAGACCCCTGCCAAAGACTAAGTTAGAACCTCAAAAATCCAGAAAAAAGAGACCTGTGAAAGTGCAGAAAACCCAACATTTGAAAAACAACAGCCCTTTTTAGATTTTATTAAACAATTTACCATTTTGGAGTGTCCTGAAAATACTTCCATACCAAAAAAAAAAAGCAATCACCAGTGCCACCTTTAAAGACCCACATAGTGATGTTATTTGTCACTATTTTTTATTAAAGGTATTTCATCTTTTCATCATAAAAGGTTAAAAAACACTGGGTTATAATACAGGCCTGGTGCTGCACTAGTAAACAAGCCAAATTATCGTTATTATTTGCCAAAATATCATTATTATTTGCCAAGCTAATGGTTGTGATCAAATAGTAATATAATAGTATATGTATTTATTTACTTCAGCCTGAGTAATATTCATTGGGTGTTACATTATTCAGACAGGTCTGCAAAAAAGAGTTTCTTTTCAAAAACAAATATCTCCATTTTGAGCATTTGAACTGCTATTCTCTCTTTTCTTTTTGATACCATCGTATCACATTCTTGTTCTTTGAAATGGCACTTCTCTGTTTTTGCAAATGAACTCTTCAAACATACAAAGCATCAAATTAAAGAAACAACCATCATTCCAGGCCTAACACATGAGCTGTGTCCACACCCTGAGCTCAGCTCTGCTCCACGGAGCTCGAGTGCCCCCAGTGGTGAACCTCCGCCATGACAGTGTCATGATGCAGCGTGAGTGAGTGAAGCTCATGTCTGCACCAAACCAACAGAGGGAGACAAGACCATGTTCAAAACCAACACAGCAATGGATCAAAGAGAATCTGTTTTTGTAATTCTGTTGGAACAATCTGATTTTAAAGGAAGAGTTATGCAAAATCAACTTAAATGAGCTGTTAACATTGTTAAAATGGAATATCCTCATTGTTAGTTTACTCAAAGTTGTATTTTGATTGATTCCTGTGTGTTTGAATTAATCCCATATTGTTCTGCAATTTGAGTGCACAGAAAAGTCCTGTTTTCACCCCCTGTCCCCGCCCACATCACTAGATTCAATTATTTGTAAAATGCAGACTCTCAGTCATACATATAGGGTCCAAAAAGTGACATATCGTCATTAAAAAATAAAAATAAAAATACAAAAACAAAACGTGCTGACAATCTGATATCTGATCTAATATTGAGGTTTAACTTATGGGGCAATAATACCTGAAAAAGCTTATTATGTCTTGATTGATATTGTACCTTTTAAATATATACAATACAATATCTTTTACCATCCTTAAATTTGATATTATTATTAAGGATTGTGGGAGACTGAGGATATGTTAGGTCTTTGTGTTTACATGGTCACTGGTCACAAAGTCAGCTCACATACAAACATTCAAACATTCAGCTCAAACATTACAAAATAATGAAAAACAAAACAGCTTACACAAAACCCTAAACAGAGTTTTAGTTTTAGCTCATGCAGAATGCAGTTTACATTTTATACTGATAAACTGTTCCTCAAAAGTAAGTTTTACCATCAAAGCTATCAAAACTTTGGTCAGGTGTGTTTGTCTACCCTTTGACTCTGCGGCTCAGAAGTCTCAGTCCTGATGTATGTATGTATATATATATATATATATATATATATATATATATATATATATATTACTGCCCCAAGTGCTCCGATCACCACGGGCATCACTTTGGCCTTTACCTTCCAGGCCTTTTCCAGCTCTTCTCTGAGCCCTTGGTATTTCTCTAGTATCTCATGTTCCTTTCTCCTGATGTTGCCATCACTTGGTTTTGCCACATCAACCACTGCAGCTTTCCTGCTCTTTATCCACCTCATGATGTCTGGTTGCCCATTATAATTTTGTCAATCTGGAAGTCCCACAGGATCTTCACTCGGTCATTCTCTACCACCTTTGGAGGTGTTTCCCATTTTGACCTTGGGGTTTACAGTCCGTACTCTGCACAGATGTTTCTGTCACTATGAGCCACTTGGTTATGGCGTTATTCCATGTGTGCTTTCCCTGCAGCATCTTACACCATGCAGTTCTGTGCTGGACTGTCTCAGGAGCTACACCGTGGGTCTGTCTGGTGTGGTAGATCTGGGCCTTTGTTGCCCTGATGCTCAGGGCCATGATGAGGGCCCCACGTTGGGCACCCCTGTTCTGTACAATGTGTCTTGCCTGTTCTAAGGACACAATGACAGAACTTGATCCGAGTGGGAATTGAACCAGGTGGTGCTTGAGCGCTCAAAATAAGCTTTTTCACTTTTTTATGAGTGATATTTTCCCTGTATCTGTACTTTTATAGGTGACGAAACCACAACTTCTTCGACCACTGGCCTTGGTCTGATGATTCTTGGTCTTTCGTGAGCAGCAGGACGTCCAGAGCCTCCATCAAATGAACTGCTGAATTGTGAGCGATGTGGAAACGAGAGAGTGCCTTTGACCGAGAGGAGAGCTGCCTCGTCTGTGGAGATAAGATGGTATTCTCCCTCCGTGCGAAATGAGTTCATTAGACAAGGGAGAGACAGCCACAGCCGCAGAGCAAGGTTTTGGTGCGATAAAGACAGAGGCGACAGATCGGGAGGGGAAAAGGCAGTTTCATTTCCGGTTCTTCAGAGACAGGTAGTATCTATAAATCAACAGAGAGAGAGAGAGAAGAGAGACGGAATGAGGAAAGAAGGGAGGGAAAGAGAAAACAGATGGGCAAGTAGTTGATAGAGCAAGTTAAAGAGCTAAATGTCAGGATTTGCTGTCAAAATAGTGACCTTCAGCGAGACTGCTGTCAGAAATATTTATATGAGAACTGGGGGAGGATTGGAAAAGGAGCAAAGATGTCAAATAGTTTGGTGAAAAGTGTGGAGAGTATAAGGGTTATTCAGAGCGCTGTGAAACTCATGAAGACGTTTAAAAGAAAATCAGATGTAAACAATGCAAAAGAGCTTGCTCATCTCGTTCCAAAATATGGCATTAAACTTATCTAGCTTGTATTTATTCAATTACAGATGTTTTTTATAGATGAAGAACACAGATTCTGACTGATCTGACCGATAAGCCGGTCTGATATGAAGAGATGAGTCGTTCAAAGCCTAATGTTTCAACAATT
The DNA here is from genome assembly GCA_019453435.1 of Rhinogobius similis. Lineage (NCBI taxonomy): Eukaryota > Metazoa > Chordata > Actinopteri > Gobiiformes > Gobiidae > Rhinogobius > Rhinogobius similis. The sequence goes on from CM033625.1 coordinate 24,424,304, forward strand.
CATTTGTTAAAAGCAGTTAAAAAACAAATACAACCAACACACAATGTGAACAGAGGAGCGGAGGTCAATGAAGCACTCAATAAAAAGACATTACATCTACATAGAACTTCTACATCTCCATGGAGACAAGCGAGTGACAGAACCACCGCCAGAAAAGTTACACAGGTAAACAATCAAAGGTTTCAATCCGACCTGTTCTGGTTTAGCCCCATCTGAATCAGACCTGTTTTTCCTAAAACGTCTGACTAAAATAAGCCTAACTTCAAACTGAAGCTGTTCTTGAACCCTTCGGAGCACAAACTATTGTCTGGACTCTTTGTGAAGCTGAGACTCTAGTTTTGGCCTCTGATGTCTGATTTACTCTAATTACAAATGGAAACAAGCTCTGCTCAGAGGAAAACCAACAGTTAAAGTGCACCTACATTTTCTTTGTTAAATATATGAAGAAGTAAAGCTGGTGTTTTTTTTTTTTTTTGTTTTGTTTTGTTTTGTCTGAATGACACTACTTTTGGCTTTTGACAATTCCTCTTTCAAAGCTGATAAATGTAATTTGTAAAAATCCAGCGTCCCGCCGGTGGGACGCCAGAATCACAGCTATCTGTTGTTAAGTCCAGACTTTGCTCTGGTTTGGTCCTGGCCTAGTCCACATTTTCATGTTATTCCCAATGAGCCATGTGCATGGAATTTCAGTTGACACTATTTTTTTTATGGTTAGGTCATTGTACTACTCAGTGCTTCCTGTCCAATTCCATCTCTCTGGGGTTTTTGCAGAGTCAAACTAAAATGAATAAAAGGCAGTGAACAGTGAGCTGCAGGTGGATGTCACTGACACATGTTAAAGACTTTACATGAACACTTCCCCAGAGACACTTCTGTGCGGAAAAATTGAGGTTTGTGGGTCAATGCTAATGCTAATGCTAAATTTGAAGCATAATAGTTTTATGTATCAGGGCTCTCAAGTTTTGATCAGAGATTAGAGTGAGATTTTGGCCGGAGGCGGGGTAAAGTGAGTTGAAAATTATCTTGGAGCATAGAACAGACTCTTCGTTTTTTCTGCATGATCTAACTTACCCGAACAATAGGGTAATAAATCAAAAAGAACACTGAAAGACAAAACAAATGTAATGAATTAATTCAAACGTTTATTTGTGTTAAGATAAGGCAGAGCACCAATTAGTGCCTCAAAACACATAAAAATCACATCTTTTAAAACTTAGGTAAAAGCAAACTTTAAGTCTATGACAGGTTCTCGTGTTTTTCTAATTCTGACTTAGTTTGGTGGGAGGGCATCTGTGGTCAATATTTATCATTTTACATCCGTGAAGCTGCATTTTGTGAAGAAGTAAAAAAAACAACCTAAAAGCTCTAAGTGCTTAGTTCTAAAATGGAATCCCTCTGTGATGTCATCAAAAAGCGACGTACCATTGAAAATACAGAGACAATTAACACTCAACTGACACATTTTTCTGACAGTTTAAACTGACCTTTAAAATAAAGGTGTTATCAGGTATTATTTGTCAAATCATAACAAATGTGTGATGTATATGGATGTTGGCCTTGTTTACAGTCTGGTTGCTAGGTAACAGTTGGCCCTTGTTTCCAGTCTGGTTGCTATGGTAACAGTTATGGAATTACCTCTATTTGTCTCATGTTCAACCAGGAAGTAACATTATAAACTTTACACAAACTGTCAAACTGGGGACAAATAGGCAAAATCTTTAGTCAAATCAGACACTACAGGCAAAACCAATCTAGTTTACTCAAAAACTAAATAAGAAATCCAAAATCCCCTCTGTACATTTTTTGTAACTAATATGTGTAAAAAATGATCCAAGGTAAAAATATCTTATTTCTACATGAAAACATTACATGATAAAAAACTTTTTCCTTACACTTCTGTGAGTAAACTACATGAGAATTTTCAAATTGATATCTTTAAATTAAAGTTTTGCCCTATTTACTTGCAATTTTTTTTTTATTAATACAATGTCAAACCAAGATCACACATTCATTACTAAGCACCAGAATAACCTATAAGTAAACAGAAAAAGTTTAACAGTTTTAACAGCAAAGTTTTCCAGCATGAATAACGGTGCACCCAAACGCAGCAATCCGCAGGCCGTGAACGCCTCTTGTGTACGTGTCAGAGCCGGCGTCTGTGGAGGGATGGACGGGCACGCAGAGGGGAGACGGGTGTCAGGCGGAGAGCAGGTGTGTCCCGCTGTGATCCAGATGGGTGCACGGCGCGGGCACAGCACCCTGGGGAGACAGGGACCTGCACCGGGCCAGCGCGCATCCACACTCACAGCTCTGCTCAGCCTAATCCGCTCTCAGAGGTAAAAAGACGCTCACAAACTCGCCATCCAGCTTAGCAAGAATGTTGGATCAAATGTGGGCAATAGAGCTCCTGCATTATGTGATTGAATTTGTTAAACGGCAGTGTGCAGTGACCATTAGGCAACAGGGTACAATTGTCTTGGACCCCCAGCATGAAGGGGCCCAGTAAAGTAGCGCAGTGAACTTTCAAACAAGAAAAAGCAATAAATATAATATATAATATAATAAATAATATAATAAATAGCAAGCAAGAAAAGTTTATTTCTATGGCATCTTTCACAGACAACAAAGTCACAAAGTAAGAAAAACAAAACACACGTATAACAGGCAATGCAGACAACAATATGACAGTAAAATCCGTCCTTTAGTCTGAATTAATAAATAAAATATAACATTATGAAATTACAAATTAATATCACATATTTAAAGTGGACCAACAACTGGGAAATATGCTCTGATTTCTTTAAAATCTTCTGGGGAAGGACCTCCAAACCCCTGTTTAAACCTGTGTAGGTTAGGTTAGTTACAGTTTACAATTAACAATTATGTTAATTACAATTTACAATTCCAATGTTCCAATAGTTCACTCACCCAGGCTGGTCGACCGAAATACGGGACCCGTAGCGGTGGCGGTGTTACTGGGGCGTGGTGCCGGAAGTTGTCTTCTTGTGCACATTGCACAGAATCCCCCTCTCTGATCCATTTCTGCACTCAAGCCTATGGTTCCTCCCTTCATTCGATCAAAACAAAGAAAAAAACAAAGTGATTTCAGAAAAAAATGAACATTTCATCTTTAATACAACATAGAGAATATTACAGTGATGTCAGACCTGTATTTAATATGAGAATATGGACATAACAGCCTCCTCCTCCTCTCCATCTCTCCACTGTCCACCTCCTCCTCCTCTCCATCTCTCCACTGTCTGCCTCCTCCTCCTCTCCATCTCTCCTCTGTCCTCCTCCTCCTCTCCATCTCTCCACTGTCTGCCTCCTCCTCCTCTCCATCTCTCCACTGTCCACCTCCTCCTCCTCTCCATCTCTCCACTGTCTGCCTCCTCCTCCTCTCCATCTCTCCACTGTCTGCCTCCTCCTCCTCTCCATCTCTCCACTGTCTGCCTCCTCCTCCTCTCCATCTCTCCAGTGTCTGCCTCCTCCTCCTCTCCATCTCTGCACTGTCTGCCTCCGCCTCCTCCTCCTCTCCATCTCTCCACTGTCCGCACTCAAAGCCTCCGTCGCACTGGAATAAAAACAGACACATACATTCACTGTACATTCATACAGTATGGTTCCTCCCTTCATTCGATCAAAACAAAGAAAAAAACAAAGTGATTTCAGAAAAAAAATAACATTTCATCTTTAATACGACATAGAGAATATTACAGTGATGTCATTTAAAGGAGGATCATGTAACTTCTCTGGTGGAGGTGACCTTACCTATCTGCTTGTCTTGGAGTTTGTCATAACATTATCTTGACTGTTCCACAGTGTGGCATTAAGTTCAGCAGAGACACCGAGTGGACACCAAGCCAAGTTACAAGTCAGATCTGTGGGAAGGCGAGCACAATAAGAATGCATGTTTTTGTTGAGGGACACATGATACAATCCATATTGTCTCCAGTGATGTCAGACCTGTATTTAATATGAGAATACGAACGTAACAGCCTCCTCCTCCACTCCATCTCTCCACTGTCCACCTCCTCCTCCTCTACATCTCTCCTCTGTCCTCCTCCTCTCCATCTCTCCACTGTCCTCCTCCTCCTCCTCTCCATCTCTCCACTGTCCGCCTCCTCCTCCTCTCCATCTCTCAACTGTCCGCCTCCTCCTCCACTTTCCGCCTCCTCCTCCTCTCCATCTCTCCACTGTCCGCCTCCTCCTCCTCTCCATCTCTCCACTGTCCGCCTCCTTCTCCTCTCCATCTCTCCACTGTCCGCCTCCTTCTCCTCTCCATCTCTGCACTGTCTGCCTCCTCCTCCTCCTCCTCTCCATCTCTCCACTGTCCGCCTCCTCCTCCTCTCCATCTCTCCACTGTCTGCCTCCTCCTCCTCTCCATCTCTCCACTGTCTGCCTCCTCCTCCTCTCCATCTCTCCACTGTCCGCACTCAAAGCCTCCGTCGCACTGGAATAAAAACAGACACATACATTCACTGTACATTCATACAGTATGGTTCCTCCCTTCATTCGATCAAAACAAAGAAAAAAACAAAGTGATTTCAGAAAAAAAAGAACATTTCATCTTTAATACGACATAGAGAATATTACAGTGATGTCATTTAAAGGAGGATCATGTAACTTCTCTGGTGGAGGTGACCTTACCTATCTGCTTGTCTTGGAGTTTGTCATAACATTATCTTGACTGTTCCACAGTGTGGCATTAAGGTCAGCAGAGACACCAAGTTACAAGTCAGATCTGTGGGAAGGCGAGCACATTAAGAATGCATGTTTTTGTTGAGGGACACATGATACAATCCATATTGTCTCCAGTGATGTCACACCTGTATTTAATATGAGAATATGGACGTAACAGCCTCCTCCTCCTCTCCATCTCTCCACTGTCCGCCTCCTCCTCCTCTCCATCTCTCCTCTGTCCTCCTCCTCTCCATCTCTCCACCGTCCTCCTCCTCTCCATCTCTCCACTGTCCGCCTCCTCTCCATCTCTCAACTTTCCGCCTCCTGCTCCTCTCCATCTCTCCACTGTCCTCCTCCTCTCCATCTCTCCTCTGTCCTCCTCCTCTCCATCTCTCCACTGTCCGCCTCCTGCTCCTCTCCATCTCTCCATTGTCCTCCTCCTCTCCATCTCTCCACTGTCCGCCTCCACCTCCTCTCCATCTCTCCACTGTCCGCCTCCTCCTCCTCTCCATCTCTCCACTGTCCACCTCCTCCTCCTCTCCATCTCTCCACTGTCCGCCTCCTCCTCCTCTCCATCTCTCCACTGTCCGCCTCCACCTCCTCTCCATCTCTCCACTGTCCACCTCCTCCTCCTCTCCATCTCTCCACTGTCCGCCTCCACCTCCTCTCCATCTCTCCACTGTCCGCCTCCTCCTCCTCTCCATCTCTCCTCTGTCCTCCTCCTCTCCATCTCTCCACTGTCCTCCTCCTCTCCATCTCTCCACTGTCCGCCTCCTCTCCATCTCTCAACTGTCCGCCTCCTGCTCCTCTCCATCTCTCCATTGTCCTCCTCCTCTCCATCTCTCCACTGTCCGCCTCCACCTCCTCTCCATCTCTCCACTGTCCGTCTCCTCCTCCTCTCCATCTCTGCACTGTCCGCCTCCTGCTCCTCTCCATCTCTCCATTGTCCTCCTCCTCTCCATCTCTCCATTGTCCTCCTCCTCCTCTCCATCTCTCCACTGTCCGCCTCCTCCTCCTCTTCATCTCTCCACTGTCTGCCTCCTCCTCTCCATCTCTCCATTGTCCTCCTCCTCTCCATCTCTCCATTGTCCTCCTCCTCCTCTCCATCTCTCCACTGTCCGCCTCCTCCTCCTCTTCATCTCTCCACTGTCTGCCTCCTCCTCCTCTCCATCTCTCCACTGTCCGCACTCAAAGCCTCCGTCGCACTGGAATAAAAACAGACACATACATTCACTGAACATTCATACAGTATGGTTCCTCCTTTCATTCGATCAAAACAAAGAAAAAAACAAAGTGATTTCAGAAAAAAATGAACATTTCATCTTTAATACAACATAGAGAATATTACAGTGATGTCAGACCTGTATTTAATATGAGAATATGGACATAACAGCCTCCTCCTCCTCTCCATCTCTCCACTGTCCGCCTCCTCCTCCTCTCCATCTTTCCTCTGTCCTCCTCCTCTCCATCTCTCCTCTGTCCTCCTCCTCTCCATCTCTCCACTGTCCTCCTCCTCTCCATCTCTCCACTGTCCGCCTCCTCTCCATCTCTCAACTGTCCGCCTCCTGCTCCTCTCCATCTCTCCACTGTTCTCCTCCTCTCCATCTCTCCTCTGTCCTCCTCCTCTCCATCTCTCCACTGTCCGACTCCTGCTCCTCTCCATCTCTCCATTGTCCTCCTCCTCTCCATCTCTCCACTGTCCGCCTCCACCTCCTCTCCATCTCTCCACTGTCCGCCTCCTCCTCCTCTCCATCTCTGCACTGTCCGCCTCCTGCTCCTCTCCATCTCTCCATTGTCCTCCTCCTCTCCATCTCTCCATTGTCCTCCTCCTCCTCTCCATCTCTCCACTGTCCTCCTCCTCTCCATCTCTCCACTGTCCGCCTCCTCCTCCTCTTCATCTCTCCACTGTCTGCCTCCTCCTCCTCTCCATCTCTCCACTGTCCGCACTCAAAGCCTCCGTCGCACTGGAATAAAAACAGACACATACATTCACTGAACATTCATACAGTATGGTTCCTCCCTTCATTCGATCAAAACAAAGAAAAAAACAAAGTGATTTCAGAAAAAAATGAACATTTTATCTTTAATACAACATAGAGAATATTACAGTGATGTCAGACCTGTATTTAATATGAGAATATGGACGTAACAGCCTCCTCCTCCTCTCCATCTCTCCACTGTCCTCCTCCTCCTCTCCATCTCTCCACTGTCTGCCTCCTCCTCCTCTCCATCTCTCCACTGTCCTCCTCCTCCTCTCCATCTCTCCACTGTCCGCCTCCTTCTCCTCTTCATCTCTCCACTGTCCTCCTCCTCCTCTCCATCTCTCCACTGTCCGCACTCAAAGCCTCCGTCGCACTGGAATAAAAACAGACACATACATTCACTGAACATTAACACACGACCCCGCCAGACGCTAAGGTCACAGACACACGACCCCGCCAGACGCTAAGGTCACAGACACACGACCCCGCCAGACGCTAAGGTCACAGACACACGACCCCGCAAGACGCTAAGGTCACGGACACACGACCCCGCAAGATGCTAAGGTCACAGACACACGACCCCGCCAGACGCTAAGGTCACAGACACACGACCCCGCCAGACGCTAAGGTCACAGACACACGACCCCGCCAGACGCTAAGGTCACAGACACACGACCCCGCCAGACGCTAAGGTCACAGACACATGACCCCGCAAGACGCTAAGGCCACAGAGACACAGCACTCAATCAATAAATCAAACAATAAATCAAGCAAAAAAATCAAGCAATCAATAAAACAATAAATCAATAAATAAAGCAATCAATCAATCAATCCATTTCATAGCTCCTCCGCAGTTAGGGCTTAGCACGAGGAGCACAGAGGATCCGAGCAGGACAAACAGGAGCATAAACGAGGGACTCATGGTACAATCGAGCACAGTGGGGCTTAGCAACAGGAACAAAGGTCGGCTTAGGAGGAGCAGAGGGGGGCTCAGCAGGAGGAGTGGAGGCGAGGTTGGCAGGAGGGGCAGAGGGGGACTTAGCCGGAGGAGCAGAGTGGCGTTTAGCAGGAGGAGAAGAGGGGGACCTTATCAGATGGAGCAGAGGGGAGATTATCAGGAAAAACACAGAGGAGCATAGCAGGAGGAGCAAAGAGGAGAGCTTAGCAAGAGGAGGAGCAGAGAGGGGCTTAGCAGCAGGAGAAGCAGAGAGGGGCTTAGCAGCAGGAGAAGAAGAGAGGGGCTTAGCAGCAGGACGAGCAGAGAGGGGCTTAGCAGCAGGACGAGCAGAGAGGGGCTTAGCAGCAGGAGGAGCAGAGAGGGGCTTTGCAGCAGGACGAGCAGAGAGGGGCTTAGCAGCAGGAGGAGCAGAGCGGGGCTTAGCAGCAGGACGAGCAGAGAGGGGCTTAGCAGCAGGACGAGCAGAGAGGGGCTTAGCAGCAGGACGAGCAGAGAGGGGCTTAGCAGCAGGAGAAGCTGAGAGGGGCATAGTAGGAGGAGCAGAGAGGGGCATAGTAGGAGGAGCAGAGAGGGGTTTAGTAGGAGGAGCAGAGATGATCTTAGCAGTACGTGCAGAGAGGGACTTAGCAAAGAAGGGATGGTAAGGAAGGTTATTGCTCAGATCAGTAGGAGGAGCAGGGGTGGGCTCAGCAGAACGAGCAGCGAGGAACTCAACAAGAGGAGCAAAAACGGAATTAACAGGACGCGTGAAAAGCTCAGCAGGAACAGTAGAGGGAAGAGTATAGCGGCGGTTATTGGGACGAGAGGATAATGGCACAAGAGGAGCAAAGGGGAACTTAGGACGAGGATGACAGAGCCATAAGGGGCGAGGGCCCAACCTAAGCCGGGGCATGATGGAAGCACAAGGAGCAGAGGGAGCCAGAGAGGTGTGTGTGTGTGTGTGTGTGTGTGTGTGTGTGTGTGTGTGCGTGTGTGTGTGTGTGTGTGTGTGTGTGTGTGTGTGAGTGTGAGTGTGAGTGTGCGTGCGTGCGTGCGTGTGGACTTAGGGCAAGATGTGGGGTCCTGCGCAGGAAGTCTGGACGTCTGAAAAAACTCTGAGCCAAGGATCACACGGATCTGTGGAAAGAAACATAATGAGTCAAGCACCAGGGCTCACAACCAGGGGCCTCACTTTGATAGGCCTTGCTTCACACTTTGACTTATCTCTAAAAAAAAAAAACATTCAAAAATAATTGAAGACGGCGGAAAAATACACTGATAAACATTTATCAATTTTGTGCAGAATTCTTACAACTTTTCAACAGGCAAGTCCCTGTAAGGCAGCTGTCTGTGTTTATGCACGTTTTGGCCTGAAATATCAACGAGTAAAGAATGGTTGAGAATATTTATTCACTCCTTCTGCTTTGTCTGTCTGAATATTGATATTGACACTTGATTTTATCAGTGCACAGCTAATAATTAATGCAGCCCCTTTGTCAATCTAAACATCCAACCGAGCCCCCCAATAAATGTTTTTCCTTTTACATTTACATACGCCATTACTTATCATTTGTTTTTACAGATTCACATTTATATTGTACATATATCTAAATATTCAACTTAGATAAAGTTGATTTCAAACTAATATGTGTAGCATATCCCCCCAATGAAGGTTGACGCTTTACTGATGCTTTTCTGATTTAATGGCAATAAATCAAATACACCGTAAGAGCTGGAGAAACACAAAAATACATCGTGTAAATGCTAAACGCCATGCTCTTACACCTTAGCAAAAACGTTAGCTTTAGCTCTAATTACACATCAATTAACGTGTTTTACTTACACAATCAATACAACTTCGCTTTATAAACTCAAACATTACAACTGTGCTTATGTGCAACTTAAAACATACCTTGTGCCTCTTCAGAGGGGCAGCTAATACAAAAAACACGTCCATTTTGCTCCGTCTCAACTTTTCTGCCGTTGCCTGTTTACCGCATAGAACTATAATAAAACCTGGAAGATGAATCCAAGATGGCCGTCCTGTTTATCCCTATGGAGTGTGCTCATTGGCGCATGACCCCAAAAAAGTTTCTTACTTCCGCATTTACTTCCTGATACGAAGGCTGACATCTTTGTTTTACTTCCTGATACGATGGCTGACATCTTTGTTTTACTTCCTGATACGATGGCTGACATCTTTGTTTTACTTCCTGAAACGATGGCTGCCATCTTTGTTTTAGGGCGCCACGTGACGACAATCCCCCACTTCATATAAAAACGGTAATTTCGGTGATTTTAGAAACGGTAGAAAAGAACATTTCCTTCTATTTTATTTAAATACAGATAATAATTCAGTACTGTCTGCAATTATAATGTGCAATTTTAGAAAAAGGCTGGTTCCAAGAGGCTGCAGTACCTCACACGGCCACAAATCAATCTGGGACCACAGACAGAGGGGGCGTACCTTATCCAGTTCTTTTAATTGACCCTTTGCATGTGACGTCATGGAACGCCCACTTTGCCATGACGGACGGCGGAAGCGCTGTTTGTGCGAGGTAAAATGATCGAAATTTGCCCTAAACCTAACTATTAGTAAGCTAACATTGATCAATTTTACACGTAAAATGGTGATATCCTGTTGTGCGGTTGGCTGCACTAACAGGCAAAGCCGTAAGTCCAATGTAGCCTTTTATCGTTTACCTGTTTATGAAGACAGAAGACGGCGATGGGTAGCAGCAATAAATCCAAAGAACTGGAAGCCCTCCAAGTACTCACGGATTTGCAGTGAGCATTTTTTACAAGTTAAGTCAATGCCAATGTTACAAGTGTATGACATTTTACACGAAAACATATCTGAATATGTGAAACCGTCAAAGTTATGCGGGGCACGGCGTTAGTTATCCAGCCAAGAAATTAACTTGTATGTATGTATGTATGTATATAGACTCAAGCCTGCAAAATGGATAATACATATTACATCCACAAAATTATTATTTGTGAATAAAATATATTGATTATGATGATATTGACACAGAGAGACAGAGACATTGACAGACAACCATTCACTCTCACATTCATTCACTAGGGACAATTTAGAGTTCTCAGTTACCCTACACAGTCATGTCTTTGGACGGTGGGAGAACCCGGAGAGAACCCACGGTTGGCCACTGTCCAGGGTGTACCCCACCTAAGGCCAAAAGTCACTGGGATAGGCTCCAGTCACCCGCGACCCCTAACGGGAACAAGCGGTAGAAAATGAATGATATTGACGTTTTGATTAAATCGGTGAGCATGGCAGGAGGAAACAGGTAAGGGTCCGTTTCTAAGCTAGCGATCTTCACTTTCTCAAAATACCGCGCTTTGTGAGCGCGTAAAAGTTGTCCTGCTTCCACTGACAACTGAACTGAACATGAGTTAGAAGTAGCCATCGCTTAAGTGACAAAAATAATTGCAATCACTGTGAGTTTGTTACTTTTGCGCTCCCCGTAATTCTGCGCTCGGATACTCTTGCCGTCCATTATGGTGCACCCACGTGATCGTGTGACGTAGGTGCAAAGGGTCAATACATCCATGGTTTACCGTCTTTTTCTATGTAAAGCTAATGCTCCGTTAAAACAATAAACAGGAAGTTGCTCTTCAAAATAAAAGTGTTCTCTCAAAAACAGGAAGTTAACTGTTACTTCGTGAATATTGTCAAGGTATGAAACAAAATACAACTACAGTTTTTAGCAATGGAAAAATACGAGTGTGGTGTACAGACAACCTCTGAGGATCCCCAATTTGGGAATCACAACTTGATGGAGGGCCCTTAACCCAATACACTGTTAAACAGTGATTTTGTTCAGGTAATATTCAATATCAATGGTGGTCTCTAGTTATTTCAACAGACTTTTATTGACATGTATAACTCAAATTGAGTGCAAATGTCATATACACCATTTATATTGTCAGCCCCTGAATTGTAACAATGCTGAAATCTGTGGCAAGACTTTGAAGGCCTGTCAAACCTGTCTAATCCTAATTAATTTAAATGTCAGAAAAACAAGTGGCACGTTTAAATGTCCAATAGGCCTGACAAAATTAGAAAAAGCCCTGTATAATGTGATAATAAAACCTAAGGTCACAAACCTCGCGTTTTTTGGTCAGAAAAGTGGTGTAGTCCGAGTCAGGGTGAGATCAGTAGACCTCTGACAGAAAATGTCCTGAAGTTATTTCTCCTTTTCGTCAAAGTCGGCGTGTAAAGTTCACTCAAATGTAGGTTTTCACCGCAGCCGAAGTTTGCAATGTTTGCACTGATCAAATCCAAACAAACAGTCACTAAGCAACAGTCGCGCCTGCGCACTGGCGCACATCACTAGGACCCACTGCAGCGTAAAACCCATGGATGTATTAAATGAACTGGATAAGGTACGCCCCCTCTGACTGTGGTCCCAGATTGATTTGTGGCCGTGTGAGGTACTGCAGCCTCTTGGAACCAGCCTTTTTCTAAAATTGCTCATTATAATTGCAGACAGTACTGAATTATTATCGGTATTTAAATAAAATAGAAGGAAATGTTCTTTTCTACCGTTTCTAAAACAAAGATGTCAGCCGCCGTATCAGGAAGTAAATGTGGAAGTAAGAAACTTTTTTGGGGTCATGCGCCAATGAGCACTCTCCATCATAGAACTATAATAAAACCTGGAAGATGAATCCAAGATGGCCGTCCTGTTTATCCCTATGGAGAGTGCTCATTGGCTCATTGGATTTATTGCTGCTACCCATCGCCGTCTTCTGTCTTCATAAACAGGTAAACGATAAAAGGCTACATTGGACTTACGGCTTTGCCTGTTAGTGCAGCCAACCGCACAACAGGATATCACCATTTTACGTGTAAAATTGATCAATGTTAGCTTACTAATAGTTAGGTTTAGGGCAAATTTCGATCATTTTACCTCGCACAAACAGCGCTTCCGCCGTCCGTCATGGCAAAGTGGGCGTTCCATGACGTCACATGCAAAGGGTCAATAGGTTCTCGGGCAATGTTATTGTTCATAATTGTGTAACTACAAGGCTTATTCCAAAATATGATTACATATAACTAAGTGAATTAGTATGGCAAATACATTTATAGACATGTTCACCGTTATTGTTATTAACCTGTTTTTCTTTTGTCAAATACATATAACGGAAGTGACTGCATATAACTGTATTTCTTAAAATATTAGTCTGCATCGTCATGGCGCAGAAGAAGCTCAGTCCAGCCGTAAGCTGTGTACAGTCAGTACAGTGAAGCCATTACTCAACAGTTTTATTTGTGTTCACAGAAATAAACGACAACCTGTTGCACACTAATTATTGCCTCTGTTGTCATGTGTGTAACACATGCGCACAGAATCCCCTTCCCAGGTCAACGGGCCAAGTGAAAACTTGAAGAATGAAGATAAAGGTAACTGATGGTGAGTTTATTCAGGTTGTTGAAGACTGTCTTGTTGTGTCAGAGCTACAGTTACGTCTTATCAATGTCAAGATGAAAAAAATAATAATGAACTAATCTATATACAATATATAAAAACAATCAGGTAGTCTTTACTTTACATTTTATCTTATTATAATTTTGCACATACGTTTTAATAAAAGTTAGCATTAGCTGTGAGAAACGGTTAGCCCATTTGGATTTGGTGTGTAGGCCTATGTGTGCAAGTGTTTTTGTGCAACCAAGATCCAAACATTCACTTTGGATCAACATAAAATAATGAAGTGTGCATTGACATTTTCACGCACCACATCAAAACTGAGACTAAACCTGGACCTAAATCTGGACCAGATCAGGGATGAACTCGGACCAAGACAGGACCAAACCAAGTCTACATTTGGACTCAAACTGGGCTAAAACTAAAGAACTGTAGGAGAACGCATCCTAAATTATAAGATATAATATATAATAAGATAATACAGCTATAATCCTTTCCCCACACATTTCATTTGAGCACAGGGAGGGTAAATATGAGGTCCTCTTGATGAGTCCTGGATTGTGCAGGAGAGGAGATCCAGAGATGCAGGTAAAGCAGCAGGGCCGGTGCAGAACGGTGGGCACCAGGCTGCTGTTTAATATAGATCTGCTGCGATAAGGTCGATATGGAGACCACACAATGTGCCCATCAGCCGGAGCAGCGAGGTGAGAGGAAATTGCCACAATAAAGCGCACACACAAACTCACGCAGGAGTATATGAGGAGAGAAGAGGCCGGGTGCAAAATGAGGGAAGGTTTGGGCTGCGTTCTTGTCGTTATTTGGTCCTTAATTGAACTCATTTTGGGCTGCGTTTGGTCCTGGTTTGAGCCCAGTTTGGATCTAGTTTGGACCTGTTTTAGTCTTTGTTTACACAGCAAAAACTTTATATCCAGCCTAAAATAACTTGATTTTATAATTTTGTATGATTTAAGTAGTTTTGCTTCTTTTGCTTTTGTGCTGCAGAATCATTCACTGGTTTCAAGGTTTTTCTGACTGATCATGTAAATAATTGCTCTTAAAATAAAAACATACATTTGCCAATGATGTAAGCAAAATTATCTTAACGCACTGGCAGATTATTTGGCTTGAAGTAAGAAGTAATGTATTGAAACAAGTCAGAAACTAGTTCTATGAAATAGTCTTAACTACACTTAACTTGTCAAAATGTCTGAAATTGAGATAAATATTGTGAAATTAAGACATTTTAGCTCATCTACAAATTAGCAGCGTAGCCATGGCCTTGCCTATGTTTAGTTCTGCATTTATCCCAAGTTGAGGCCCAATTTTAATGTTGTTTGTGCAACTATGAGTCCTTATGTGGACTTGGGTTGGTCCTGTTGTAGTTTTGGTTTCGGTTTTAGTCCTTGTTTAGACCAAATTTTGATGTTGTGAATTTGTAGGTTTCAACGCATACTTACTGTCCTTCTTTACATTTATTTGAGCCTAAAGGATTCGAATCGAAGATAAAAAAAGGCAATTGTTTAACATGGTAGCTCCACGCCAAATTATCTTCATCTTTCTCACAGATGTTAAAGCTTTTCTGGGGCCTATAGTCTGATAGATCTAACTCTACCACTAACATTTGACTTTCATTATTTTACTTGAAAGTGTCTGGACAGAGTTAGAGTTAAACAATTGTAGTATTTCAGTGCATGTACTTTTACTTTTCCACCTCTGTACATAGTGCCATTTCCATACAAATATAAATTTTAACTTAAAAATAAAGACACATGCATTTCATCCCGTATATCTTTATTTGTCATTACCATATATTTATTCTATACAGATGTGTTTCTCAATACATTTTCAACATACATAGATCTCAGAGGCTTCAGAGGTAAGAGAGAGAGGCAAAGGGGACTCAGACTTCCTTCATCGGATATTTTGGCAGTAAACGAGACGACAGGAGGGTACACGGACAGACGCACAAACTACACACCGGTAACAGCATGCACACCCCTCACACACGGGAGACAGGCCTGCACTAAATATATTACATCATAGGTTTGACTGGTAAATACACATGAAGGTACAGTACTCGCCATAAGAACCTGCTCCGATGGACTCACGCACAGCAGACTCACAGGCACATGGTCACGCACACTCATTTTTGGTCCAAAGTAAATAGCAGTGATTTGAGTCTATGACATTGTTATTAGCTCTAATCCTTATTTGGCTTCTATAACTATGACACAGAATGATCCGGGACTCCACAAGGGTCAGTATTGAGACACATGGAGTTTACATGTTCATAAATCAAATAAATATCTTATATTGCGATCAAAACTCAAAATTGTTTCCTTCGTTTTCCGTGAACGTCTGTACTTTACACATTCATAGAATAACCAAAGTGATTCACAGTGTTGAATGCTTGCTATGTCCCTTTGTCAAAACAGATAAAATAAAGCTGACAATGAACAGACACTACAACAGCATTTAAGTCTTTAATATTATGGAAACAAAGTTATATTTGGCTTTAGCAACAAATGTAAAAGATACCTGAATTTTGCTACTTGTTAAAATGCATAACTTAATAGTACTGTATAAAAATACAACCATAACAGTTATAACAGTGAGTGGAATTATTACTTTATGTACTGACAGAATTATTACTTTTGAAAAAAATTCAAAAAAGAAAAAAAAATGTCTGCCTTCTTTATTTAAAAAGAGAGCAGTATTTGAAACCGTCTTATTCCCTATAAAAATAATCCTCACAAGGTACACAAATACAAATGACAATAACAGTAATCATTAATATGTAACTGGTAACGTTGTGTACAGAGGAGCAAAGAGGAGCACTGAACAGTCTTTAGTCTGGGACAAACTGCTGGAGGTCAAAGGACAAGGCAGATGTGAAAAGGGGCGGGGCAGAGGGGGCGGCGGGGCTGTGATTGACAGCCGTCCGTGCACTGGATGAACGTGGAATAATGGATGTAAAGGTCACAACATAGAAACCTTTAAGTGTCTGCAGTGAACTCTGAACGTCAGAGTCGTGTGAGCAGCACTGTCTTTATCACAAAATACGTAACAAAGTGTTTGAACAAAACTAAAAACAAAAGCTACTAAGCTCTGCTTTTAAAAATAGCACATCTAAAGTTTCATTTAGGGGTTAAAAAAAACACAACCTTAAACTCCAAGACAACTGAGGATAAAACCCTACTTTGTTCAGCTCACGTTTGTTCTTGAGCCAGACACTATTCACTGTGTGATTGTGCATTTATTGACGACTGATGAGGAAGATGGTCAGAAACAATGACTTTTTACCCCATCCTGCCCCAGGGCAGCTGTGGCTCCAGGAGTGGATTATCACCACAGAAGTGAATGTGAAATGTGTCTAAAGGCACTATAGAACTCTAGGCATTTTTGTATAATATTTTGTATAATGTTGAAAAGGGCAGATTATATGGATTTTCTGCACATAATAACTTTACTCTGGCCCTTCAGAACAATCAGGTTTCAAAAGTATCTTATTTGAGGCACACAATTAATGGACATTCAAGTAGAGATTTGGTTTAAGTGGTGTTGCTCCTGTTTGCTTCTCCAAACTGGATTGTTGACTATATTGAGGGAAAAACAAATATTTTCAATTAACTAAACCTGACAAGGATTTTTTAATTGATAAAGATAATGGTCAACAACCAAATGAGCCTAAAGGAAATATGAGGGGGAGTAATAAGAGGCATAGGCGGTGAACGGTAGCCCCCTTGTCCTGTAGTTTTGCAGTGTAACCAGAAGAGGGCGCTCCATGCAGTTTCTAGAGAGGCCCCTCTTTTTGGTCAGGGTTTGGTCAGACTGCGTTGGTCATGATGAAGTCTCTGTGGTGTCCGCTGGACGGCACAGGTGTGATGCTCTTCAAAAGGCGCTGACGGAAAAGAATATAACAGTTACATTTTATTCTCACGCCTTATTCTTGTTATACCCTTTATTTTAATTTTACTATTTGTTTATGTTCATCATGACTAATGATGTGACTAGTTCATGAATTTTGTGACAGTAAAACTTTTCTTATTCTGACAATAAAAACCAGTACAGTATTCAAAGAGGTAAGTATAAAACAATGAGACTTATTATTGCAATCGTATTTTGAAGGTAATGATCATTTGCACTAAACAGACGCAAAAAGCCATACAAAAATACACATTACAAAGGTAGCGACATTATAAATAAAAATGTCAACATAGAATAAATAATTAAGGCCCAAAGTCACTGGGATCCAATCATTCAGTAGAAAATTAATGAGTGAACGGTTTTCAGCAAATATTCACTTTGTACTTAAATATTCTCCATCTAGAAGCCTTCAGTCTCCATATTTCAAATTTTGTTTGGTTGATAAAGATTTTAAAAGTCTCAGTGTACAACAGAAATAATTATTTGACTATTCGACAACTAAAATAGTGTGGCTGTCGCTAACATTTTAGAAGTAGACAAGTATTTTGATTGGTCAACTAGTCAAACAATTTCTATTGCATTATCAGTCAAATAAAGGTTGAAATATGCTGAAGGCTTCAAGATAGAAAATATTGTTGAAAATGGGCAATAATCTATTCTTTGACATTTTGATATGTCACTGTATTTGTTATAAAATGTCTTTACATGTATTTTAAAGTATATATAGTCAAAGTAATGATTATTAACTATTAGTTGATTATATAAATCCTATAAGTGACAGCCCTAATGTTAATGCTTTTTTGTACATGTTAAGACTTTCTGATGCCACAGCTTTGAATTCTTTTGCATTTAAATCATTTTTAGCTTTTTGTGATCACTCTGAACTGATCAATAATTCAATGTGTGCTGTTGTGTTGGATCATTTCATGTTGATTCACGTCGCTGCCACAATGAGCCTTTGAGCCAGAACATGTTAACGCCTTTAGTATGTGGAACAAAGCAGGTTACAGAGGACATAAACAAACCCATGATGTGGGTCCAGGAGGCTGCGCTGACTCTGTACATTTCACGAAGCCCGGACACAAAGCCCGACTTCTGTGTGGAGAGGTGCCATTGTGGCCCCTGACAGGAGAGTCAACACTGGAGCCGAGCCAAAGACTGTCTGCACACGGTCAACTCAGCCTCCTGCTCTGATATCCAAGAATTTAAAGTACGACGAGTTTTGTGTGTTATGCGACTGTTAATCATCATTTCTAACCAAATATGGACATGTATTATAGTGTCTAAAAAGTGGTACATTTAAGATACGAAGTTTAGTCTACAAAACATTTAATTTTTATTCACTGTAATTTAATGAATCCAAGATGTTTGTGCACAAACTGTGCTCTACAGATAAACTGGCCTATTCATTGTACACCATTTTGAGGGGTATTTTTAGTATTTTTAAATGTAATTTCTTTGTGTACGCTGAAGTGCTTTGGGATTTGCATTCAAATGTAAAGCGCAACCAAAATAAAATTGTCCTCAACTCAAAGCTGTATTTAGAGTGATTTGTGCATATTTGAGTAATCTTTAATCAACTGGACTAGACTCCATGCTCAGTCCAGGTCTTCCACACTCCTCGTGTTACACTCACTGATATTTATTTTGTTCAGCAGTTTTATTATATATTGGCATAAATGAAAAAACTACGTAAAGGGGCAGCATAATGACATGACATGACATAACGACATAACATAATGACTCACGACTGCCGTGGATTAGAACTATAGATACAGAAGTACAAAAAGGTTTTAACTATTTGGTAAACTCATAGATCGTCTTTAGACTATTTGATTTTTTTGGCCTGTAGGTTTTATTTGACAGTACAATGTAGCATGAATTGGGGTGAAAAGCAGGAAGGACATTCAGCAAATTTCTTAGCGCAATCGGCTACCTGGCAGTGATTGGCTCAACGACACTCTCGAAAGTTTGGCCCAAATGCAGGAAAAATATGGAAACACTACAATTTAATTTTCAATTTAATCTGTGAAATTCATACCCTTTAGGCAATTTTTCATAGATCAAACAAATACATGTCTTTGTATAGTATGAAGAAGAGGGACAAACAAGCTACCAGTTAAAAAAAAAAAAAAAAAGGTCGATCCAATTTGTGACCAGCCTGTGTTAAAACAAAACTATTCATATTTTTTGACAGTGACATAATCTATTTGCCCATTGACCTGATGACTGATATGTGGCCATATTAAAATAAATGTCTTGTGTTATGAATAAATTAGGAGCTGAACCTGTTTGAAGGTGCCCTGTGCGTTGAGCAGGTAGTAGACCATGTAAACAGGCACCCAGATGAAGGAGGACACGCCAATGCAGTATCCCAGGACTGTGGTCCACGGAGGGTAGTGATAGTCAAACAACTTCACATCAGGAGGGAAGGCCAGGAAACTGATGATGATGAACTACAGAGAAAAACAGATTAAAAAACAAAACAGGTCAACACCACTGAAGAACAAAAAGGTAGTTTGAGGTAAAAAAAAATTTGGAAGATCAATCAAATAGTGTTGTATTGGTTCCAATGGCCTGTACATGTACGTGTGGCTTTAGAAACATCCACCATGTGATCAGTTCTAACCAATCAGCACAATGAGGGCTAGAGGAGAGATGGCGTGGGGTGAGTGAATCATACAAAACTTTCAGGCGCTTGGGGATTTGAAAATGTTCATGTTGTGAATATAAAGAACCTCTTCAAATCCAACCAGCTGTAGGTGCAAGAAAAAGAAAAAAAAAACACATGGCGGCACCCACAGATTTTAGATCACATAGATGGAGAAAAAGCCAGGAAATTGAGGCGAATACTACATTTGTTTTGCAGATTGTTCTTGTCATTTTTTACAGATATATTGTTAAAGCATTTCTACAGGTAAAAATGAGACCATAGTGCTTTCTCTGCATCCATTTATAATGTTTTATTCTTCAAGAAGCAGGAAGGGTGCCATTAGCATGCTAATTTGTTAGCTTTACCTGGGATGACAAAACTAGTTCCTTTCTTATCTCCCGTTTCTTATGTTGCACAACAGTAAAAACCATGTACAGTGCCATTAAGTACAGAGGGGGGGTGTTTATACAGGTCATATTATGGATCAATGGAAGTGAGGCTGCCAATCTGCACCATCAACTCCTCTGATAGCGCCTCCTCATATTTGCCTCATGTACTGTAGTGTGCGCGTGTGTGCACGTACATGGGTACACTTGGCACTTTGCTGTGTGGGTCAGGTGGTTGGGTGGGGTATGTGTGGGAATGATTTCAATGCACTGTAAAGCACTTTTCATACTAAAAATGTAAAACAAAGTTTGATTGATCAATCCCTCTGACCATAAACACTGGCAAGATGGGTGAAGTGTCTTGCCTAAAGACACAAACAGTCAGGCCACTGCTGCTCCACTGTGGCACCTCATTTCCCAGCTGTCTCCCATCCAAGTACAATCCAGGCTCAGCACTGCTTAGCTTCTGTGATCAGGCGCGATCGGGCATTCTCAAGGTGGTCTGTAGTGTTATACAAGACTAAAAGAATGTGAGCCATACCACAAGAAAGCAGGGGCAGATAGCGACCCAACATATTCTCCAGAACCATCCTGGGTAGAAGCCGAGCATGTAGTGCACGTCATTACAGAAGCGAGTGGTACCTGCAACACAAAGAAACTTAGACTTTAGATTGTAATGTAATTCACATAAAAATGTTCTCTTGTTCGTTCAGCTAATGTGGCGCACTGAGGTGTTCTAGTAACGCGATTAGTCGTTACATGCAATAAAAATGACCGACTAATAGTGATGTCGACTATACAAAAAAAATGCTCAGACTTATTATAATGTTATCCGGACTATACAGACTCTAAAACATACGAAAATACTTTTATAACAAAGACTGCATTATTATTAAGTCAAAAAAGAATAAACCTTCTAAATTTCATCAATACACTTTATTCATAAATATTCTCCATCTAGAATCCTTCATTCACCCCATTTCAGCCTTTATTTGGTTGATAATGTATTTAAAAAGTTTCAGCGTATAATGGAAATGATTGTTCCACAAATCCAAAAA
The DNA here is from genome assembly GCA_019453435.1 of Rhinogobius similis. Classification (NCBI taxonomy): domain Eukaryota; kingdom Metazoa; phylum Chordata; class Actinopteri; order Gobiiformes; family Gobiidae; genus Rhinogobius; species Rhinogobius similis. The sequence goes on from CM033625.1 coordinate 24,445,386, forward strand.
ATATATAAATGCTTACAAGACATCTAAGCAAACATGTTCCCCTGGATTTTAAACAGACAAACTTGAAAATGATCTTAAAACAATCTGAAAAGCAAGCTCTTACCATAAAACCAGGACACGGCGACGACCTCCAGCAGAACCACAGTGATGACGGCTGGACCTGTGGCGTACTCTTCAAACAACTTCACCACAAACGCTCCACCCTGAAGACAATTCATCTCAAACGTCACTTTCACTTGTACCATTTGCAATTACAGCGATGTTCAATATTTTCAGGTTGACTTTCACACGATGCCTTACATAAGTGAGAGTGGAGAGGGCACCAAGGTAGCACGTACAGACCAGACCCAAGACGAACAGTTCACGTCTTTTAGCGAGAACATGAGGAAACTCGTCCAGCATCGCAGTGATCACACCCTCCAGTCCTGCAAACTGAACAAGAACAGCAGATTATTGCTGCTGCAAAAATTACTAATTTGTCTTACGATTTACTTGGTACATATTTTTAGCCAAGATTGAATATAGAATTAAGCTTTTTGCACAATCATGGATTTTTTAAGACGGATTTGCCTCTCCATGAGTTCAGCGAGGTGTGGCCCGAGTATGTGGACCTTATGTCTGTGGGTTAATATGACCTCTTTTATAACCATTTGTCGGGTCGCAGCTCAAACCTCAGATTGTGAGGTTCCAACAACTTTACCGCAGCTAATCAGAGCACCTAGCTGTGCAAGGTTGCCTAGTGATGACTCACATGTAAGAAACCAATAGAAGGGCACCAAGTTTAAAGGTGGAGGGTGCAGAGCTCAACAGAAAAACTCTACACCAACTAAAAAGCAATTTTCTGGCTGCCCAGGAAATCTGTGCTGTATACGTGCAAAAACCAAGTCCGCAACAAACATTTTAGACAAATCAAAGTACTTTATATAACGTTTTAGCAAGGGACTTTTCCCTCGTTCTCCATTTGCACCAACACTGTTCGTGTCAAACCAGAATTGCCTTTACTACAGGAGTGTGAATCATAAACAAAGAGACAAAAGCAGGTGGGGGGAATAAGGTGAATACTCCACCAAGAAACAGAAGTAGTGCACCTGCCATGATTACCATTATACTGACTTATTAATAGATAAAAGCCATAACAAAATATTTTAGGGAGCAATATTTTGTGTACCAATTCTTTCTGTAGAGGGTCAAAGTTGAGCATTTCACTGTACAATTAATTTATTGTACCTCTAGATTTTTACAATATTAGGTGTTTAGTGAGATTTGTTTTTTGTGTTAGCTGATTAAAGTAGTTAAGACGTTATTGTCTATTGTCAAGACTTTATCGTACTTCAAAATTTGTAGTGAAGTGCATACAGTGCACTTCTAATATTACTGTAACTATAAGCAGTATGAAAAGTCATCGAATCAAAACAGATCTGACCAATACATTTTCATTGAGTGCAAAGTAATTTAAACATTCATAAGCAATCAAAGATGTGTGAATATTAAACAATCTCTGTGGAAGGCCTTGTATTACACAAGGGACACAAAAATCATCCAAAAACGTTAAGCTGCTGCAGCATTAAAAACATGTACAATGAGAGGTGGCTGTAATATCCTCTGATTCAGGGCTGATTATCACAGAGAGATAAGAGCCACGGCCCTGTCTCCAGCTGGCTGCGTTTGTCCAGATAAACTCAGCTCTGCACAGACACAATATCACCCCAGTGCTCTCATATCACTGCCACATCACATTGTTTTTCTGCTCTGTTATTCAGAAGGACAAATAATATCGACAGTTACTATGAAGGAGCAACAGGTAAATACAAGGCTGTTTCCAGGGTTTAAAAAGCCTTGTGGAACTGGCCAAAATGTGGACATTAAACAGACGGTAGCAAAGGTAAGCTGAGGTTAGATTGGACTCACTGTGCTGTCCAGACCCAGCATGATGATCATTAGGAAGAAGATGATGGCAAAAAACGTGGCGGCCGGCATGTTGGCAATGGCCTCGGCATAAATGATGAACAACAGACTGGGGCCTATAAAAAGAAAGGGAAGATTGACAGTCAGAAGATAATATTTGTGACTTCTCCAGAGCTAAGTCTAAGTTATTGCAAGTTTTTTAAGTTTAGCAAGTTGCTTATGGAAATCGCTACTGTTCTTAACCTTTAAAAAACACCAAATTCATTCAGTTCATTGTACATTTACAGGTGATAAGGAAAATCCACTACTGTACCAAGGACACATCCAACTCTTGCCCATGTCCTCAGCAATATCACTCTCTAGAATAGAAGCCGGACAGCCACAATGTGTTACAGGACAAATATTATGCATTATTTGCATTGTTATTGGCTGTTATGTTACATGCGCTTCAGTATCTTTGACGTCTCGTGTTTTACAACTAACATGTTACAAAGACAATATAACAGCCTTGGGAGACGCCAGAGTAACTTAGCTGTCCATCTCCAGCTCACCATCTGCTGGATGCAGAGGGATTACACATTTTAAAAATACATTCTTATGCTAGCCATGTTACTGAGCAGTCACGCAGTTGTAATGATTGTGATTAGACGGCAGAAATACTTAAAGAGTCTGGCGATGCTTTATGGACTTAAAAACAGCAGAAGATTCCCAAAGGCACGTCACTTCTGAAAAAACGTCCCCTGATTGTTAACGGTTGGGAATATTTCTAACTAGGATTCAGCAAAGTCGTGTGAATGACGCTAAATACAACGTCAGGTATGATTTGATGAAGACCAATGTTAAGAACATAGTTTAAAGCTCAAAAAAGTAGATTGTTTGCGTAATATTTGTCCTTAAAGTTCTCAACCCTTTGGGTCCTGTATTGATGGTAAATACTTCTACGCAAGACATCTAGACACCGGCCTTTCTGAACAGTCTATAGTTCAGTTTATCACTTCAAGGAGGATTAATGCAACTTTTCAGGGTTCACTACCGGCCACCTGTGTGGAGATGTTATTACTTCAGATTACTTAAATTACACAGGCATTGAACTTTTTATCCTCCATTGTGATCTAAATATAATTTGTAAGCACTTTTATTTCTCAAAAATGCCTAAAAACATGCAATTTATTGACAAGATGTTTCAAGCCCAAAGGCTTTATTAGATGGGGCAGCTGCAGCATGAAACAGAGGGGGAAGGTAGACGCATTCGGAAAACAGATGAGGCTGGAAAGCGAACCTACAACGCTGAAGTGGAATCAACCACACGTGCAATGCCACAAACCACAAAACAGGCACTCTGAGCAGAATTGCGTCTCCACAGATGTGACCCGTAACAGCTTGTCTTCATGGAGATTGTTAAGTTACACAAGCAGTTGGAGGCACTCAGCCTTCCTGCTGAATTGGCCAAAAATGATCATACATAAAGTAATACTTTTCACTGAACCCTCAATAACGGCATACTGTGACAGGTTCCAGTCTTATGAAAATGTACGCAGGTCAGTCCTGGACACATCTGCACCCCGTCTGTCCATAAGAGTAGGATCACTCCTTATCTCTACTTTTTCTGTCTGTTTTTGGTAGTTTTTCCTTGCAGAGAAGAATGGTCCAAGGACAGGGGATGTTCAGGGACAGACCCTTTGCTTTTTCCCGTGAATGTTTGTAAATCTGCTTCTCTATTGACCAAAGACCATTTCACTGTTCAATTTTCGGTTGGTAAAATCAACAATTTTGAGAAGCGCCATTATGAATGACAAAAATAATTTGAATTGAGTACAATGTCTCACTGTATGCAAGAACGATCTATGGTCCTCCACCTCAAAAATGTTTCATAATGTGGCCATTCGTGGGAACGGCACCCCCGTCATAGTTTGAGTTCTTGGTATAAGTTTTAACCTCCACATTCTTCCACCATCTTGTCTTTTACTTAATTCATCCTTGGAACATGTTCAAACTGGTCTCAAACCATCTCAAAAACATCTTCCACAAGCTGTTTGTGAGAAGTATTCATTCATTCTGGTGGAGGCTAGATCTCCTGCTTGTCTCCACGATTACTGCTGTGTTATGAACAGTATGGCATTAAACTTATCCATCTCCCTGGAGACGAGCAGGCCAAGTTACAGGAATTAGGTGTGGAGAGGCAAGCAAACACACTAAGTGACATTTTTGGAGTGCAGCAATAAAAGCAACTTTAATCCAATACTGCATCAAATCATTGCCTAGAATGGTTTGATTTATTATAATTATTGACATACCGGCGTCTTTGGCCACAGCGCCCACGTCCTGCTGTCTCATCTCTGCCATGTAACCCAGAACAGTGAAGATCACAAACCCCGAAATGAAACTGGTCACACAGTTCACGGAGCTCGTCACCAGGGCATCTCTAAAGAAAAAAAGTTTTTTATATAATAATCACATGAAAAAGATTATTTTAAATAAATTACAAGCATGTTACTTGTAGCAGTTGTTGTTAAACGGGTTGTAGCTGGCGAAGGCGAGGAGAACTCCAAACCCTGGGCCGAGTGAGAAGAAGATCTGAGCTGCTGCATCAATCCACACCTGATGAGAACAAAAAAAACAATACATAACTAATGTATCATTTTTATACCAAAGGAAAAATATCATGCATAATTTGTATTGTTTTTTAGCCTTTAAACCTGCTCTTCGGTGTCAGTTTGACATGTCATGTTTTAGAACAAAAAATAAAATGCTTTTACAAAGAAAAACATAACTTTATCACTGCATTGGAAGATGCCATATTGACTTATCTACTGGCTGTAGAGGCAATTACACACATGTAAATGTATACACAATACATTTGTAGTATGCAGTGGATCTGACGGAAGCAATGTTCTTAGTGAGTCTGGCGATGACTTGGGATAAGTGACTTCATCATTTGCGTCACACATTGAAGGAGTTCAGAACGCAGTGTTGGAGAGGATCATCTAATTATTAAACATGAATAAAACTAAATACTATACCAGGTATGGTTTGATGACATTGCATAAGTATATAACAAAAAACACGCCGTCAAGAATTAGCGACCCATTTTGTATCTTTTTAGTAACTAACAAGACATAAGCATGTGGGGAACAATCAGTTTTGGTTCATTTATTTAAATGAAGACCATAATGAGAAAGGATGCAAAGGAAAATGAAAAACAGGCAACATAAGTTTTAAGAGTGATGATGTTTAATTAAAATGTTTGTCCAGTTGACTCAACTGAACTTTCTTTTCCTGTACGACTGAGGGTCCACACACAGACAACGAGTAAGGAAAACAAAGCGGTCCTAAATGTAAATCAAACGTTGTTTTAAAGGCACTCACTGTCGTACTGAGCAGTTTGCCCCAGTCTGGTTTGAGATAGAAGACGACGCCCCTCCAGGCTCCGGGCAGAGTGGCCCCGCGGACGAGCAGCACCAGGAGGACCACGTACGGGAAGGTGGCTGTGACCCAAACCACCTGAATAACACAGGAGGAAAGCACTTATCAGAAAAAAGATCACTTGTATTCACAAAACCCAATGCTCATAATTTAGAGTGTAAAGGTTTGAAAAGTAGTCATCTGGGTGCCGTTTTAGAGATCAAGATGTTTAACCACTTTGAGCTCAACATGCTAGCTGTTCAAACCATTTCCTTCAGATTGAAAATTACTTTTAGTTAAAAGTCAAAACATCTTAATTAGTACTGAGTACTTTTGAACCCTTTTCTACCATGAACCACTCCTGAGTAAATGAAGGATTACATTGACTTGATCCAATTTAATTAATAGATGGTTAATTAAGTTAAGGTTAATTAATTAAAGTGTAAAGCGCTATATAAATATGTGACCAATTAAAAGCTAATTTCCAAAGTACTGTTGTTTGCCAATGAAAAATACTAAAAAAGTCAATATTTTACTTGAAAGAGAGTTAAATCTGCCTTTACATAGACGTACACTTTTTCTAAGTCGTCTTCTATATAATTTATCGTTTTTGCATGAACTTCTGTGCAGTTGCAGCGCTATGAGTACAGTTTGGATCAGATCACAAAACATCTTTTTTCATTCTCGTGTGTTGTGGTTTTTATCTGAACTTAATGACTTTCTTCTGAATCCGCCAATCTTCTCCAAGTGTCCATCCGTCCGCTCTGGTGAACACCTCATCAGCCACACCGGCGCCCCAGCGTTTTACCTTCCCAGACGTCTTGACTCCTTTCCAGATGCTGAAGTAGACGATGGTGAAGATGAAGAGGAGACACAGGGCCAGCTGCCAGCTCACCGTGCCCAGCTCATGGAGACCGGAGGAGTTGTGCACCTGCAGCACCTGCCGACTGTCAGGGGCAATGACGGGCAGGGTAAGTTACAGGGTTACCATGAGGTTAAAATGGATAAAGAAGCAATTGGAAGAGATAGTTGGTGAGGAATATGACTAAATAAAAGCAGTAAATATTGGTATATCATCATATCATGCAACGATTAATCAATTAATTGTGACTAGTAGACTAAGAAAAAAAAATTATAAAAACGGATTGGTATCGTTTTTATGCCCAAGACAGTGATATTACACCAAAATGTCAAAAAAACTGATTGCAGAGTTTCATCGATAATGCACTTTATTCATAAATATTCTCTATCTAGCCCAGGGGTCTGCAACCTGCGGCTCCGGAGCATGCGGCTCAACACCCTCATTGTAGCGGCTCCCTTTGACCTTGAAAAAAAAACTTTAACATAAATAAGTATTTCTTAATTTGTTTTTATTCATATTATTAGTTTATTTTGTTGGGCAGTTATCTTGGAGTTTGAGTTGATGCCATCTAATTTTAAAAGAACTGTTTTTAATTTCTAATTTGTCAACGAAAATATACGTCATCAGCCTTCGCCTTTACGTGCTGGCGGCTTTTGTAGTGTCCGTTATTTTTTGCGGCTCCCGACAATTTTTTTTAGTAGAAGAGGGGGCAAAATGGCTCTTTTGATAATAAAGGTTGCAGACCCCTGATCTAGCCTATAGCCACATCCTTTCAACCTTTTTTTGCTGATAATTTAAAAGTTTAAACGTACAATAGAAATAATAGTTTGACAAGTCTGAACAAAATAATAGTTACTGACTGCCTTAACACAAGACATTAGCTGACTTGGGTGCATTCACACTTGTTCTAGACCTGGTTTAGTCCTGGCCTAGTACAGGTTTATTTGACGATATGGCAAAAAATTACTATCACGATTTTTATGGGGCCATGATTTTGATTTTTACAAGATTGCTGTTCACTTTGTATTTTTCTATTGTCAAGCTGCACAATTTAGGACAAATCTTAGTGATTTTTTTGACCTGTGCAATTACTTTTTTTAAAAATAGGATTTTGTTCAAATTCACATTTTAAATTAAACAATTGACGTTTAGTCACGTTTTTGTCACATTGTTTTGTTTGTTATATTTAAACACGCTTTGTCAGTTGTATCTTTGTCGTTTTTAGTCACGTTTGTCGCTTTTACTTGAGTTTTCGCTTTTGAACGCATTTTTACCACTTGGTCACACTCCAAACAGTGTTTTTGCAGTGCAGTTTTTATTAAAATCATTGCAAGACATTTTGTTCATGGAAGAAATTATTGCACTTCAAAAATTGTAGCCTTTGCGATTTGCTAATTGTATCCATTAAAATTGCAACTTTGTGTCGATTTGGTTTAATTGTGCAGCCCTGGTTTATAAGGGGTAAATGAAGTCTGCTCAGAGGCTAAACAGGAGAAAGTGTCTTTGAACAGACAGCTGCATTAAAGAGACAAACAGTGGATCACGATAAGATTTCACAAAAATAGCAGATTGTCACAGGGACGAGCTCACGATTCACTTTTTAATCACCATATCGCCCAGCCCTAGTCACAGTTTAAAGTTTATTTTTGCTAATTTTCTTTTTTTTTTTGAGTTAATGAGCTTTTAATATTCCAACGGTGTTTCTTAATCATTAGTTTAATTTTGATTGATTCCTGCATGTTTGAGTTAATCCTGTATTGTCCTGCAACTGAGACTCGAATGCTCAGAAAATTCCTGTTTTCACCTACCCGCTATCCCCGTCCACTTCTCTGAATTTTTCCATTAGTCACTACTAGGTACAGATGATACATGTTCAATTTTTTTTTTTAGGTAGGTATGTGACAAATGACAATCCGCTGCTGAAATGTGACTAAGAGGCAGGGCTTATCAGTTTTGCAGCTTTTAACAGGAAGTCAATGGACCCGTTTCTATTACTTAGCCGTTTTAGATCAATATTGTGGTTTATAATTAACAAAATGTAAAATGATCTACTTATGTTATAGTTTAACACTAAATATCTGAATGTCTCTTTCAATATGCTGTGTGTAAGTCTGAAACCTAATCCTTTTAGATAAAATGTACACAAAACCATATAACCTAATAATTGACACTGATTTCATACATTAAACCTGGACCACCATATTTTCTGACATTGAAAAGAAAGCAGGAATTTAAATCCCACTAACTTGTTCATAGCTCATAAAAACTCATTGGTACTTTGCAAATATTCAAGCCAGATTTTTTGGTTGTGTTTTCAAATAATAAATGGTTAAGGAGGGATAGAGAAAACAAGTCCAATCTATGCATTTCATCTTTCTAAAATACACAAGTTGAATTTTGGAAGAACAAATCTTAAACACACAAATTAGGTGAAAGATTAATGCATCTTGGTAGTACACGGATTACAAAAACACATAAACTGCGCTAAAGTAGCACGTATGCAGCTCTGACAATAAAACAAGACTTGATTTGTGTTCAAAACAGGAAACTCTGGCGCCGGGCTGAGGTGGGGAATTTGTTACTTTAAAATGTGAAGGAAAAGTCAACTCTGGATAAACCCTGAATATGTCCCATACACAAACACGAAGACTGTCCCGGGACGCTCTGATAAGACTGAGCCAGCAGATATTGGACATTCAAAACATGAGGGAATATTAAAGGCACAAAGACATTCTTAAAGAGGATATTGACTTTGCTTCAAATCACCTGAGATCAGATAAAGCGGCAGACAGACAGGAGCAAGTTTCTGACTAAACATGGAGAGCTGCTAAGTGCCTCAATCCTGTTATTAGACTGAGACAGACTTGTGCAAACATGGGAAAGTAACATGTGCACTTGTACAAAGATAGGAAAAACTAGATATTCATAAAAGCCCTGCTCATATAGAAAAGCAGAGTAAAACGACAAATGTATAAATTAGCACGTCATATTTAAGAACTAATTAAAAAATTCCAACTGATGAAAAATGGTTGCCATGTTGTGCTCAGAAAGCTGAGGCCCAGAAACTTACCACCTTCATAACACTGAAAGTGACTAAATAATGGAGTAGAGTTGTTGTAAGTATGTAGTAATATGTAATGTTCCTGTTCCATTCTCAAGCCCAAATAGACAAATGGGCACAAGACACTCAAAGCGCTTTACACCAAAAAAAAACAATCATTCAGACACATTTTAATACACTAGTGTGCACAGATACTGGGGGAGAGACAAGACACCACAAGTGTCTTGTCCAAAGACTCAACAGTATTCACATGAATGAACTGGGATCAAACCGCCAACCTGTGAGTCAGTGGATCTGACTGATCTAACAACGATGTTTCATGTGCCCTTTGGAGCAGAGACGAGCTCCATCTGCCCCAGAGTCTGCATTCACACTTTACACAAACCACCAAATTGTATTTCATTCTGTAGTTTAACTTCTCCAGCAAGATGACTATTTTGTGAGTTCTACAAACTCATGAGAATCCATCTGGTTCACGTTGTTGCGTTATAAAGTGATTGGACCTGAACCACCACTTGTGCAGGACTGGACCAATCACGGCGCAGCATTGTGGTTTGGGCAGAACCCAAAGGTGAAGCGCCGAAGAGAACCAAAACAAAATTGGCAATGCTGATTAACGTATTCGGCCTATTTTAATTGTTCACATATATGACGTTTGTGGTTGGGAATGATGTCGGTACTTTTCTCTCAAATGGATTTACCAAGTTAGATTTCTCTAATCAGTGATCCAGTAGTAGGTTCTCAACTGGTATTGTAACTGTTCTGCATTTCAAAGAATAAAACAATGAATTCTTAGTATTTTTGTTTCCTCTTTTCCATGTCTGCAATTAATCCATTAACCCATCAATCATGAGCACTCCTTATCCACACCTGGTCCAAATCCTTCCTCATTTCTCCTCTTTCCTCGCCTCCTAAGCCCTTCCTCCCACTTACATGCACTTACGTATAGAACTCCTCTGCGGGGGAGATGGAGGAGTTGGACCAGGTCACGTTGTCGTCGGTCCAGATGTAGCGGTTGCAGTTCACCGTGTTCCAGCTGTTGTTGCAGGTGGTCCAGGGCAGAACGGTCCGGAACGACGACAGCAGGTAATACAGAGCCCACGCCATGATGGTGTTGTAGTAGAAGGCGATGTAGAGCGCGATGATGCAGATGGCAAAACCTATGCCTGGAATCACAAACACGTATTAGGATATTTTATCTTTTGGAGTTTTGTTTTTCATTTATTTTTATTAAAAGGAGTTGTCAATGAATCTAGAAAAGGTCTTGGGTAACCTTAAGGGTTCAAAAGTCTGGACCATATATATATATTTTTTTAATGACAGGACCCCAAGTAAAAGCAATGCACAGGAAAATTTATGTCAAACTAATTATCTTGATTAGAGTACAATTTCAAGTTAGAAAAAGCTCGTCTTTTTCTTATAAGTAAAAGATGCTTTATGCTTGCTCCATTTGCAATCTAAGATTTTCAAAATATTCTAAAAAGATAACTACTTTATTTCAAGCACTTATTAACTTATACTTCACAGGGTAATTTTTTTCCAGTGTGATGGAATATTTCAACATTGAAGTCCAATTGCTAAAACAATGATGACAGAGTTTCAACAACAAACAATTTTTGGCAAAGATAAGTTTGTTCCACAGACTTTACCGGACAGGATAGATCGTAAACTTTATATAGGGCTTTTAAGATAAGTGTGAAATGGGGGGGAACAAAAAGACATTCAGCAATTGACAAAGCTGAGAATCGATCATAACGCCACAATAAGACTCAATAAAAGTAACACCAGACCAAATACAGTATATTGTACGCAGTGATTTTTAGACATACATTATAGTATTAAATCTAGAAATCTCAATATAAAAAACAATACAAATGCTCAAATCAGTTAGGTTTAGCTAAAAATGAATGAAAAAATGAAAAAAAAATTAAACAAATTACAAAATAAAGTATACTATATAATATACTATATTTTTTAAGCAAAGATTTTTGCAGAGTCTACCCCAAGAGGAAAATTAACTGATATCAGGAGTTAATAAGGTTCTAAACTAAAATCAAAAGCTAAAACCCAAACTAAAACCCATTCTGCAAATGAAGAGGTAGGCATTGATCTCAAAACGCTGTCAACAGATCAGTGGCATTTCAGGCCAATTCCAGGTGTTTGGGTAAAAGTGGGTGACATTTCAATAATTTACATACGCTCAAGTTTCAGAGAGTGGCATTTGGAGGTAAAATGTGAGGATTTCCACTACAGAGAGATCACAGAAGTTACGAGAAGACAAGGGGTTTCTGAGGGCACGCACCGGTGAAAGCAGCTGTCTCTCACACTTCAGCTGAAGAAATAACATGTTTTCTTGTTTTTAATCAAGCAAACCAGCTGTTAACAGTTCATTCTACTTATGCAACAATAAAAAAAAAACAAAAGTTGCTGGAACTTATTACTTTTAGAATATAGTTGTTCAGTCAGGCCTTTTTGGTTCATTATTGTTCAAATCCAGTGTAATGTTCTCAACAGTGTTCATATGTCAACGTAACACCACAGGAAAATACAATGTCACATAATGAATATTTTTTATCTAGAAAATGTGTATATTTTTAAAACTTACTATAAAATGAGTACAATATGGCCAAAGTAGAACATAAGAGTTCAGGCAATTTTGCTGAATGTCTCCTGGCTCTCCCCATTTCACAGTTTACAGCCCTGTCAAAGACGACTTAATTCATAATGAACTAGTTTATAGTCAAATGATTCAGGCTTAGCAACTACTTAATTACTGTAACTACCACCTAAAGCAGGAACAATTTATTTGCCATATTGCCCACCCCTACTTTCACAATCCCATTTCTGAATCACTTAGTAAATTATACATTCTGAATTAAATCTTTAATGCTTTATTAAGGCTATTAAAATTCACTTTTTAAAAACCTAACCTTGCCTTTAAGAGGCAACTAAAGATATACCCCCTTTTCTCAGACAGAAAAGTGTTTGAGCTTAAAGAATCACGAACTGACATTTTCACCAAGTTTGCAAATAATTATGGATGGGATCACAATTTGATTTTTATCGTCGTATTGCCCAGTGCTATGACAAAGCATAAACCAAATTCTTGAAAGCAATTATTTACACATGAACTAGACTTTTATCCCACATCTACAATGATAAAAATCGCCTGTTACCTTTGAAGATGGGGCAGATGTGTTTCCAGATGGAGATGCAGCCGCTGCGGTGAAACTGTCCCAGGGCGAGCTCCATGTAAAACAGAGGCACGCCCCCGAACACCGCCATCAACAGGTAGGGAAGTAGAAAGGCACCTGCACAGGGGAGATGGTTACGTTTTTACACCTCTAAGACACCAAAAAAGTCAGCCCTGAGTCTAATGTAGCTGGATAACGATATTTGCCACCAAATCTACCCTGACACATTACCTAGATTTGATGTTGAAATCCGCTATGTTTACATGAAAAACAGAACAAATGGCAGAATACGACATTTAGATTCCATGATCACATCAAAATAAATGAAGAATTGTGCCGTAACTAATAAAGAATGGAAATATCCACACTTGGAAGATGTTGATTTTATAATTATGATAGAATTGTATGTATTTTTAATTGAAAATATAAAATTAATAACAAGCCACTCAAATACTATAAAACCTGACTGTAAATGTTTTGCAACTTGACTCGATGTTCTGGATCGGTTGCTCGGTTATTTTGGGGTTCCCAGACTCCCAGCCTGTTTTAGAACCCCATGTCAAAGTGCACATTATTCACAAGGAAAGGTTAGGTTTTGGAGAAAATCTTGTTGTCAAGTGTCTCATCACCATCACGTGCCCAAATATTCATCAAGATCAATGACACATGTTCAACATTTTGTTTGACTTAAAACAATGTATCTCGGATAACAACTGAAACAGTAGATGGATACCAATGGCTGCAAAAAAAATAAAAGATCGATACGAGGGAAGGACCAAACAGAAATAAATCAAATTTGATAACTTTCAAATTTAGTACAAAAGTACAATGTTCAAACAAGGGAACAAAAAGGGACAAGTACAAAAGGGGATCTGTGTCATACTGCTCTAAGGACTCTAAGATCTAAGGATCTTTTTATATTTCACAAACAGAACAAGACACCAAGTGAAAATGCAAAAACAGAATCACGTCAAACAAAAGCAGAATTCACAGCTGCTCATCATTGAATTATGTTGTGATGTTCTACATAAATTCACTCATAGCTTTGCAGTTCAGTTTAGACATTTCTGGTTCTCTGCAAATCCAATCCAAACTGAAATCCATGATCACGTGACCTTTTGAAAACAACTTCAGCTGCACTATCAAAAAGGGAAATTCACAGCAGTTCATCACCTTTAATTTGTTGATGTACCCTTTTAATTCATCCATAGCTGAGCACATTTCTGACATTTTTGGTTCCTTCTTAAATCCAATCAGAGAAATGAATGTGCACCTTCCTCTGTGTGAACATTCTACAATAACAACTATGTCCTCAATTTGTGGTCACTCAAATTCTGTAGACTCCAGGATAGTTTCTGATCATACTTTATGAGCTGTAAACATTTTTGGACAAAGCTGCAGTGAATCGGCCTCATGTGAAGCTTGTGTGAACTGGAATAAGATTGATGGTTTAAGTAGAGTTTGAAACAGGAAAAAAGTCAAAGTAAGTAAAAAGACTTTGTGGAGGAAGAATAAGTTTAAGGGCCCACAAGAGAGACACTTGTCAAATCAACTTCACTGGGCTCTTAGTCAAACTACAATTCAGAAAACTTTGAAAAATATTCTGTGAAAGTCATCATTATTCTGCTTAAACAAGCCACAGAAAGACCTGTGTTAGTTAGAAAACCTGGTGAGTCCTAAATTCACAAATGAAATGACAAACGGAAAGTGAATTTCATGCTGCTTTCTTATCCTGGACTAAAATGTATGCCATTGAAAATCCAAAGTTGCTTCGCAGGAGCATATAAAAACAAATTACTTATAACATTGAGAAAACTGTAGATGCAAACACAAGTGAACACACTGAAGCTGTTGTGTGTCTTCCAAAGAAATAAGCGGATATAAAGGAGTAGTAGATTTACTGAAATCAAAATCGTAATTTGAATAGTCACAATTCACACATTGCAAAGGCTGCCATTATTTAAGTAAAACATTATCATCCTGCCTTATGTAAAAACAACAAACTGCTAACCCAGAAAAAATCTTGTATTAGTTTGGGAGGTATATTTCAGTCTTAATAGTTAATGCTTCTGAAAGTGTTAAACATAGTGCAATTAGTGTTCTAAGGTGACATTTGTCAGAAAAAAAAAGCAAAAAAAAAAAAAAAAGTTTGGCCTTAATATAAAGGCCTTTTTCGGGGCATTTTCACTCCGAAAGTTGTGTTTTATGGTGTTTTTTTTAAACATACAGGAAGAGGAATGAAATCAGAGAGTGAGAAAGTATTTCAAATGTTTGTCATAGTGTCAATAACCGAGAATAATTGTGTAATTTGTCACTGACATCCCTACACAGGAAATCATGATTTATGTTTTGAAGAGACCGTTTTTGAAATATTAAAATACCATCATATCAAAATATAGGTACAAACATACAAAAATCCCAAAAAACTCATATCGAAACTAGATATTCATTCATTTGGACAAGCAAAAATGACAAATATAGGGCTGTCAACTGATTAATTGCAATTAATCGATTATTGAAATTGTAAACAAAAATTAAGTAAATTGAATAATTTTTGAATGGTCTATAGAAAGGTTCCAAAACATGCCATGAGCTAAGAAAATATGTTTTATGAAAAAAAATTGTAAATTTTGTATTTGATGAAAACTAAGCAAAAATATTTTAATAAGTTGAATTTTGCATTCTAAACTACCAATCAATTAATCGAAAGACTAACTGCTAGAGAAATCAATTAGCAAAATGTTGCAGCCCTAGTCAAAAACAAATTTTCCTTGAATCGTTTTAGAATGATCTGGATCTCTCTAAACAAGTATATGACATTGTAGGTTCATTATTACAATTAGTTTGTGCTGAAAATGACATTATCTGAGTCAAGTCATGTTCTTTATTATAATCATAGCATTGAAACTGGTTCTGCAAGCGTTTTTCTTCAGTCAAGTCTAAATGTTTGCGTGCTGCCTCTATACTCCATATACAACATTTAAAAGCAGACGTGTCATATAAACGGTGGATCGCGGTGCACGTGTGTCTCTTTGTGACAGAAACTCCGATAAGGCTTGATTGAGCGGCTGCCTGGGAAACAGGTTATTAAGTAAGGAAAAAGAAACTCGCTGCGTTCTCATATAAAAAAAACACAATTAATACTGTTGCCTGTATCAAGTGTGTCCCGGCCGCCATCTCTGCCCGCTCGGGGAGACACGAACACTGCACAGGAAATTGCAAAGATTTTATTATTGCAAATCCAATAAAAGGGAGGTCCTGTTTGCTGCTAGGTAGACATTGTGTAGTAACAGTCTTTAGGGAATATTCTGTCAATATAAGCTCCAGCGTTTGTGTCCGAGCCAAATAAAATATATAAAACATTCTACGCGAGAGCTGAACGGTTTAGGAAAAACACAGTTGCGTAAGCTACTGAGATTTACAGTTTTTAAAAATCAGGATTCAGCGTGAACATTTAAGCATGTACAGAGGAATTTACTTTAAAGTGACTAAGATCGCAGTTCAGACCTACAAGTCTTGAGTCTTATATTTTAAATAAATCGATATCTAGATAAATAGGTGGGTGCTGTATTGAAAAAGTATTTTATTGAAACAATTAAGTTTTAAAAGAAACAAATGCCTAGCGTAATCTCTTAAACGGTATAAAGCGATATTTCTGCCCTTTAGTTCATTTTATTGTCTATTCATGTTATGTGCGACACTTAAATCTCAAAAAGTCATTTATCACCACATTTAACACATTCCTAATACATTTCTAACTAAATAGTCATTGAGAAAATACCAAAGATCATCAAGAAATACATTTTAATTAACCAAACCTTACCTAGATACTTACATACTAACTTGTACGAACTAAAGTATATTGAAAAAACTGAAAGTTTAAATAAAGGAAAAATTGTACTATTAACCTTGATTAGATTTGAAATCATCTTAAAACCACATGGTGATATTAAAAGGATGTTTTATCATCTTTGTATCAAAATCAGTATTGAGGCTTTACTTCTGTATCAAAATCAAGTTTGAAATTAATATCGTGACAACATAAGTTACAAAAGGATGTACGCAAGTTTTGTACTTTATAACGACGCCATAATGAAGCATGAACAAAGACCTAATTCATAATGAACTAATAGCTTAAGCATGATTCAGGCTTAGTTACTACTTAAGGTTAGGTTCAGAGTATTAGTTAAGTTACTATGCCAACTACCAACTAAACTGTTTGTTCATTATGAATGAAATCTTTGCTCATGCTTTATTAAGGCAGGAATAAGTGTAGTTATTATTAAGTGTTATCCTAAGTTCTGTGCGTCATATTGAAAAACACTGAAGAGACGCTCTGAAGGATAAACTCACAAGGCTGTCCTTGAGACATCCAGACGATCCTTGAGACATCGAGGTCATACATTGATAAAACATTCGAATTTTGACCGAACAATTTGACCAGTGTTCAGTTTGACCCAATAGCATTCACTATTCTACAACAAATGGTATTTACATGATTTTGTTTGCAGAGAGCGTCGTGCCAATTATTGCAGCCTTTGCCATATTATATTTGGAACAATTCAAATGTAAATTTGGATGCAATTAATCAAATTGACTACAACTTGGACCACAGGACTGAAAGACAACATAACAATTTGAACTAAAGTTAAAAAAAATATAAAATAAAAAATCAGCTCCTGAAGCAACAACTGGCACCAAAACAAGCGATAAAACTAAATGTTCGGCCCTGACTCGAGGAGAGTGCATCAGCTTAGGTTATATAGGTGCATCGCTGATGTTTTAAAATGAAGTATCCCTGTTTAGCTCCATGTCCTCTTTCTCCACATCCATAAATCCCTGGTTGGTCTTCTTCCCCTGGACCTCCTGCTTGGCGGCTCTAACCCCCACATCCCTTTATTGACAAATTCATTATCCATCCTCCATACAGGTCCAAATGTGCTCCATCTGGCCTTTCCAACTCATGGAAACAAAACATCTAACATGAGCTGCACCGATGTTCTCACTCCTAATTTGTCAGTTTTCCTTTGAGACTCTTATATTTGGTATTACAGATATTCAAGGTTTTAGACATCCAGCCTCTAAATCTTTACATTTAACTCAAGAAAATGTCAAATGGGACATTGCTTATTTTGGGTTTGCATGTCTAGCACATGATTAGAGGCGGGCAATAGAGCACAATGTAGATAATAAAGTGAACGTTGTTTTGAAGATGCGAAAAATGTAAATATTGAGTATACCGTTTGTAATAAAATAAATGCTACAAAGAGCAGATTTAAGAATATATGAAGTAATGTAAACTTGAAATAAGGTGATATTTTTTCACTTTTGTAATTATACAGACACGTCACATTTGTCTAAATTTTAACCTAAATGAATAAATTTAAAGACATGTTTAATCACATTGGCGGCTAGCACTCTCACTTCACAGCAAGAAGGTCCTGGGTTTGATTCTCAGGCGGGGTGTGGCCTTTCTGAGTGGAGTTTGCATGTTCTCCCCGTACATCTGGCAAAAAATATGCATAAAGCTTAATTTGAACACTTAAGTGCAGAAAGGGTATTGTCCAAATTGCGAAAACATTGCTCTCTTCCAGTTTGTAGTAAAATAAGGCTGTGAATAAATGTGTAGTAAACTTAAAGGGGACAGGGCTTTCTCTGTGGCAGGTCCCAGACTCTGGAACAGTCTTCCTCTGGACATTAGAACAGCCCAATCTCTGAATATTTTTAAGACTTTGTTGAAAACCCATTTGTTTGCACGGGCTTTTAACACGAGCTGAGCAGAACATTTGTATTGCTTTTTTTTTTAGCTTGTTTCTGTCTGTTTTTGTCTTATTGTATTTTATATTGTGTCTGTACAGCACTTTGGGCCATTGTGGTTGTTTTTAAATGTGCTTTATTAATAAATTTGACTTGACTTGACTAAAGGAAAATAATCTAAAATTGGCACAAAAATATCAGCAGAGCTCATTGGTCACCAGTTCCTCTACAGTGCATACAATTGTCATCAGCCAAAACAAAGCAACATATCGGTCAATCTCTAAACCACAATGAAGCCACATTCACACAAAGGCACAGAAAGAGAAACTCGAGAATAAAACCAACAGCATTTTTTGTAATATAGCGTACTCCATCTTCCATTGCACCTCCACATTGTGTAACTATGTATTATAAGACTTGAGGCACAATTTTTCCTCCTGGTACTCCAGTTTATCCCACCAATTTAATCTGCACAGGTTAATCCTCTCTAAGGCAACAAAATCTTGGTCAGGAGATCTTGGCTGGAGTTCTACCACAAAGGCAACTTGTGAGGCGCTGTGGGGATGTTGTCGGATGGGTCAAGCACAACTTTAAAGTATGCGCTACGATCTTTTTTGCTTTGGGGACCAATCATATGCTTTGCTCTATGGAAAGGTTTTGTCCCGAGTTTTCCACGATATAGCATTAAACTTATCTTGCATTTGTTCAATAATGGGTGCTTTTACAACATTTTAAAAACACGCAATTTTACTAAGCGGGGTTTTGGTCTATTTCATAAAGCTTAACGCGGAGTTCTGCCCAAAAGTGGGAAGGAAATACAAACTTTCCTTAACTTGCTGATCGTTTCATTAACTCTCGTCTCGGACACATTTGTCTCGTTTCTGAAGATTTCAGGTTTTTGACTGGACCACTGTATTTTATTCTGTAATTTATTTTTAACATAATAGGTTAAGTTTATAGAACTTAAACGAAATACAATCGAAGCGTGATGGATTGTGACAGAACCCGAAAGTGCATATCTTTAAAGCCTGTTGTGATTCTAGCATCCCGCGGGCTGGACGTTTGTTAGTTTCCTTTTATCAGATGGTGGATAAAAAAGGAATAAACTATCAAGCTGGACATGTTACATATGAAAAAATAGATGTAACCCTCTTAGTTACAGTCAAGTCCAACATTCTGAAATGAATTAGTCAGTTTTTACTCCCAAAGCACAAATTACAAAGACTCTGAAATTTTACAGGACTTTTATATGGATTCTGCCCGAATTTTTTTTACTTTCACAAGTCCCTAAAACTCACTTTTAGTTAAATTGGCTTCAGCTTTGAAAGACGAATTGTTGAAACCCAACAAAACCCCAAACTAGTGTCAATCAGGTAAAACCTACAAACAGCAGCTTCACTTTTTAACAAACTTAGGTGGACTTTAAATTTTGGTTCTCTTTGCAGAGCTTGTAATTCGTTTTATCCTTTGGTGTCTGATTTATCCTACAGAGTCTCAGCTTTATAAAGAGTCCAGCCAATACTTTGTGTTCCAAAGGATTCAGGAACAGCTTCAGTTTGAAACGAGGCTCATTTTAGTCAGACATTTTAGGAAAAACAGGTCAGAAAGATGACGATGAAC
The DNA here is from genome assembly GCA_019453435.1 of Rhinogobius similis. NCBI lineage: Eukaryota > Metazoa > Chordata > Actinopteri > Gobiiformes > Gobiidae > Rhinogobius > Rhinogobius similis. Next base: position 24,465,187 of record CM033625.1, read on the forward strand.
TATGTTTAAAGCCACACCTCATTATCATTATTTAGTAGGGCTGCAACTAACAGTTTAATAAATCGATTAGTTGTTTGGAGCAAAAAATGCCTGCAAAAGATAATTTTTTTATGAACTTTGACCAATATAAGCTAAGGTGATGCCGCCTAACGACTTCTTGATCAGTAGCACTAAATGTACTTGTTTCCCATGTCTTTTTGAAGTACTGTAACTCTTGCTTTTTTTCAAGTTACATAACCTCTTCTTTCAGCACTTTGCATGTTTGAGTCTTTGTAAAGCCCAGAAAACGATTCTTCAATTACTAAATTAGTTGACAATGGTCTAAATAAGCAATCAGTTGCGATTAATCAAATAACTTGTTTCAGCCCAATCATGTAGACTGTTCAAACGAAGAGAAAAGTTTAATTTCTGGTATGTATAGCGAGTCTTTTCATAGATTATAAATGTAATGTAGAAAGTCACGCACAAAAGATTTCTGTACGTACGCACACTTTATAAATAAGACCATCTTCATAGAATCCGTGAATCAAAATGCAACAAACGATAATCTGTTCATGGAGACAAGCCAAAAGTTAAGTAAACTTTTAAAACTTAGATGAAGAGCGCTACAACTGCATGTGAACTGTTATAAAAGGTCAAATACGATGTCACCAATTAATAATCCTCTACTAACTCCCTAAACTTTGCCTCCTCAGCAGATATATTTCATACGATGAACTTTGAAATAAAACTGGGTGGTCAAGAGGCAGTAAACGTCTCAATTTTTCTCCAACAAACTGAAATATTATCAGAATCCTTTCTAACTTCATTTCACAACAGACTTCACCGTTTCTCTCCCACACACGCACACACTCCATCCATCCTTACCTCCTCCGTTCTGATAGCAGATATAGGGAAAGCGCCACACATTCCCCAGATCCACCGCGTAGCCAATCACAGACAGCAAAAAGTCCATCTTCTTACTCCAGGTCTCCCTCGGCCGCTCCTGACTGGCTTGTTGGACCACAAGAGTCCTGAAGCTGCCCATGGGTGCCGAGGAGCTGTGTCCCAGGCCGGCCGCAGTCCCACCGCAGCCCGCCCCACTCCCCTGCGCCTCCTTGAAGCTCTGGGACGTGCTCGTCGTGAAACCGTTCGACACCTGCGGCTCCGAGTTGGACAACTTGGGTCCTCGCTGCTCCGTGCCGTCGGCCAGCATCGGCTTTTCGTCTCCCCTCGGTTCCTCCTCGTCCCTCGCCTCAAGCCCCTCTTGGTCTCCTTTGTCCTTGGACAGCACGCTGAAAGTGGTCGTCATCATCATCACGTCTTCGGTCTCCATCGGGTCGTGCCGTTGTTGGTGTTGGCAAAGTTGTTAGGGGCGGAGAGAGAAGCCCAGGAATGAAGACGGGAATGTGGTTTTAGTGAGAGATATCGTGCCCATCAGGGGAACAGAGCTATGGGACAGCGAGGGTGCAGTTTGGACGGTTTGTGCGGGAATTAGGCAAAACAAATAGTTCCTTTGTGGTCGAATAAAGAATGTGGCTAAAGATAAGAGTCAAAGGAGTCAAACTGAAGTGAAAATGTGACTTGTTATGAGGTCTTCTCCACTGGTTTATGGACAGATCTGCAAGACACAAAAAATAAGATCAGTTATACAAGAAGAAAAGTTGCTGAGAGAATGTTTTGAAGGTTGGAATTAGGCATTTGTTCATTACACACTTGAAATGTATTGATTCAAAAATAACTTAAAACCCTTTTTGGTACCAATTTACAACTACTACACTTAAAGCATGAAAGACTAAATTCATAATTTACTAATCGATTACTAAGAATGTTTTAGGCTTAATAACTACATAAGGGGTTAGGGTTCGAAATTATAGTTATTGGGTATTAAGTAGTAAGCCTGAATCATTAATTTGTTCAATACTAATTAAGTCTGTTTTATTGAGGTGAAGATATTATAAAGTGGTACCCATTTTTAACGTATTTTTTGGTTTTGCTTTGAAAAGTCTTTCAAGTTGTTGAAACGTGACTTTGAACCTTTCCACTTTTTCCTTGTGAAATAAAAAGCACTTTTACTTGTTTCAAAATAAGATGATTTAAAGAGATGTATGATATAAAACAGAAAAAAGGTTCAACATTTTACAGCATCTTTGACAAACTGATGAGAAATGTCTCAAATACAATCACAATATAAACACATCTTGTACTTTACCTTTTCAGAATCCAACAAGAGATAAAAGCTGAAAGTTTCTCAAATCAAAACTTTGAATCCTCACGAGTGTAAAAGTTAGCGGAGAAACTACACGAGCCCATCAGCGCACTGTGGAGCTCAAAGAGAACTCAAACCTCTCTCCTTTCCCTCCCTCTCATCTCTGTCTCTCCTTTCCCTCCCCCTTTCTCTCTCTCTCTCGCTCTGGTCGTGATGCAGAGAAACATGTGTACGTACAGGATACATAGTCCGCACTGAGCAGCCAGGGAGACACAGGGAAGTTTGGCTCAAAGCACACAATTACCATCTAAACAGCAGTTATGGACGAGTTCACAGTGAGGTCTGCGCTGACTCATTACACTCAGTGTCATTACAGACTCAGCCACATGGGACTATTAGACCAGGACTGCTCAGTCACATAGATCAGTGCATCCCAATCAGGGGTATGGGGACCCCTAGGGGTATGTGAGCAATTACCAAGGGGTACTCTGAATGGTTTCAGGTTTTAAAAGATGAAATATACTATAAGTGATATTCGTTGTAAATTTAGCATCTTTTTGGAGTATCTTGGACCATACATAATTAAACCAAAAATACAACAGTAATTATTGACAAGAGTTGCCTGAGACTCAAGTTAAGAGGTACTCTGAGCGTGAAATAAAGCTTACAGCGGGTAGTCCATTAAAAAAAAAAAAAAAAGTGGTTGGGAACCACTGACACAGATCCTCAGTCAATTCTGTGCCCTGGGGGAGAGTGACTGAGAAGTGGGTGTCATTCTGTGCCTCTCAGACCATCCTCAACAGGTAGTGCTCAGTTACATTTACTTAAGTTTGTTAACTGATGGGATCCCTGAAGAAAAGCTTGACCATATCTCTAAGAATTTTCTCAAAGTGAAAATGTTAATCACTCCATTTGATGATTTAATTTACGTCAATTTACAACGTCAAGTTGTCCACACTGTGGGGTGGAGCCATTGTCTGGTCACAGCCTTTTCACCAACGCTTTATCCTTCTAAATAAGTATTCATTATCAAATTGCAGTTGGGTCTTACCCACAATGAGCACAACTTCAAAGGGTACTTGGGCCTAAAATAAAGATTGAATGTTTGTGTGTATATCCCTCCAAAATAGTTTCATATTGGGACAGTCCCATAATACTGTATGTGCCAATGATTGGCATCTTGATCCCCACATTGTCTCCAGCCTCGTGCTGGTCCTCACTAGTCTCTTGGTTTGGAGTAATATAAAAATGGAATCACATATTTCCATCTAAATTGTCTCCATGTGTAAGAGTTGGTGGATTTCCATCCAGATGTACAGTATCCTCACAATTCATCTGTCATTGTAGTACAGCTTTTTTTTTTTAGTTTTAGTTTTCCCAATAGACGTAGTTTATTTACTTGAGTACACCTTTTTTTTTATCTACCCAGCTCTGTCAATGGATTGAGCCTCTCAAACGACACTCATTCAAAAACATGATAAAACTTAAATTGAACTTAATTGCAAAAGTTTTTCTAACAATTATCCTTCCGTCACCTCGTTTGTCACGTTTTCGCGCCGACAGCCTCACACACACCTGCTCAAGAGGAGTGACTTCTACAACTGAGCTGCAAATTGCACAAAGTACTATTTTAGCTTTGGAGCGGCACCAATGTAGGAATCTACTGCTACTGTGTGTTTACATCTTAGTGATTAAACAAAATGGACCACAGGGCTTGATTCATCATGTTTTACGCAGTGGGCTTCTCAGACAACAAAAACACTCTAGAACTAAGCAAGATAAGAAAATGTAAATGCAAAAGGCTGATAACGATAAATGCAGGCTAAACCATTAATGAGGTTTAACTTTGTGATTTCATTCAATGTTGATTTTATTTCTCTCGTTTGTCATGTTTATCCTTTTACTGTGCCAACTGACGTTTGTGAACCACTTGTAAATAAAGACTGATTGGAGTTTATTTTGAGGATTTTGTGAAGCTCTCAAAGTGCCACAGGTTAAACACTTTTGAGGATTATCAAACTGAAATTTACTAGATTAACAATTTTTAAATCAGTTCCTGTTATGTAAAGGTTGAAACAGTTCTTTGTTAAATTGAAGTTTTAGGTTTACAGAACAGGTGTTAAATTGCATTTTTAATGAATAAAAACAGCAAGTACCTCCATTCCTCTGATAGCAATTAACGCCCACAGTGTTTAAATAGACACTGATAACCGTTGATAAAGTAAACATTCATTTTGTTTTGGCTCAGTTTGCTTGTTTTTGAGTCAGACCCACAGCCCTCATGGTGCAGACCTCAGAAATGAATAATAATATGTGCTTATCAGAGTGTGGGCTTAGGACGATCAAATTTCTCAAACAAACGTCATCTTTGCAGTTTTAAAATGTACTACACTGAGCTGTAGTATCGTAATGTCTTGGATTGTACATCAAAGTTGAGTGGAATTAATACAGGATGTTTTTTCCTTGAGTTAACACAATAAATAAAAGGTAAATTATATATATTTTCACTTTAATTGTTTTATGGCCATTTGTGTTCAACACAGCAATAAACATGTATTCATTTAACTCTATAGTACTTATGTGGGTATTTTCTCATGTTTTTTCGGTATTATAAGATTTGAGCAGTAGAAGACTTCTGTGACACATAGCTCCAAACTAAGCACTCAAGTGTTACATTCATATTAGATATTTCTGTAATGCAGATCATGTTGATTGATTGATTGTGTATTTAGATTTTTAGGGGGATAATCCTGCTTTATATATCAGTGGTATAATATTTGTTTCTATATCATTTGTCTTTTTTCTCTTCAGATGTGTATCGCACTTCAAAATTTTTTATTGTGACAGGCCTATCTGACACCTTTGGATTCTTTTATATTTCGGACATTTTAAATAGCAATATTAATCTCAAACGGCTTAAGTTGTGACTCCAACCATCCCGTGTCAGCACGTAACCGTAAACACAACAGAGCAAAGATCAAGATTGCAAGCTGTGGATTCTTTTGCGTCTAAACGACTACGAGACGCTGCCAAATCTAGGTGTATTATGATCTGAGAAAATTAAAATCGAGGCAAAAAGTAAAGCTTATTTTTAAAGGACACAAAGCTATAGTGACCTTTTTGAGCTTTTAACCATGATCTAACATTGTTCCGTCAACTGTCAAAAACATAGTTGTAGTTGCATTTAGCTTAATTCACACAAGTTTGAGGAATGCTGGTAAGAAAATCCTCTTCCCCGACTGTTAAAAGCACTTCCTGAACTCCCTCGATCTACAACGTTTTTTTTCCTTCGATTTTATTGGTCACTTATCTCAAGGCAGAGATAGTTATATTGTTCTTTGTAAAAACATTTTTTAGTTCTAAAACATGAAATGTTTAAGTAAAGATAGTCAAGAGAATGTTTAAAGGCCAAAAATACAAATTGTGCAAAATATTTTCCTATAAGGGACAGGAAAACGGGATTTTTGTAACAAGCGTTGTGAATGCAGGAGTATAAAGATTATGCATGCATGAATCATACTAAATACAACTAAAAGTGGGTAAATTACAATGGAAAAGAATTATAATATGGCAATAAAATAAAGTAAAAAAAACAGTTTCAACATTTGTGGATTTTCAGGTTTCAGAGTCCTATCTTTTTGTCTCAATGAGTAACATTAACTCACAAATATGTATCCTCACATCACCTCACATCTATGCTCTTGTGCCATCAAGTAATCCAGTGGGACAACATGCAATAATCTGTCAGAATAGGAAAAGACATGGGTCACAAAACTAATCTCCACTTTTCATTTTGGATATTGTCACACACGCCTCGGTGTTACCAAACTGTTTAGTGAAGGACGTTTACAGGGAATCAGACACCGAGGCTGTAATTGGTGGATTATCCTCTGTGCAGTTTCATGTTATTGTCACCAAATGATTCATTCAAAGAGTCGACAGGAGCATTGCAGTCAAACATGACTGTATTTAATGAGAACTATTTTTGCAACTACAAATATATTTATACAAAAAAGGAAGACAATTATTGCACTTAGTGTTGACCAAAATGAACAAAGTCTAAGGTAAAAGAGTGAGCATGCGTAATGTTCATCCTAAATCATTCCTGTGCAGCTCCTTTTAGGATCTGACCAGCCACTTAACACAGGTTTATTTTACAAACAAATTAAAAAGTACACTAACAGAATTTACTACACTACATTGACATAACAGGCGATAGAAACACATTATCCCACCAAAACAGATTTGTAAAATAAAAAAACAAACATTAGAATCTAAGAAAACCTTTACACTATTGGCAAATCACAAAGGCTGCAATTTTTGAATCGCAATAATTTCGTCCACAAACTAAATATCCGGTTATTCTGGATAAAAACTGCTAACCCTGTAGTTTAGATTTGTTAAAACATGTTCTGAAACAAGCGACAGAAATGCAACTATAAGACAAAAAAGGCCACTAAATGTAACAAAAACATGACGTGCACAACCAAAAGTGACAAAATGTGAAATCTTAGACAAAAAGCAACAAAAATTTAAAACTTGTCAATCCTCCTGGTTGTTTAAATGGGAACTTTAAACAAAATCCCATTATTAAAACATAAATCACAAATATAATACTGGTTAGAAAAATCAAAATTAAGATATTTTTCCCAAATAGTGCAGCTCTATATTTAACTTGGCGTTGAATACATGATCTGTTTAACACAATTAAGCGGTAAATAAAATTCAATGACCATGACTAATCACCATTACTAATACTCCAACTGGGTCCATCTCTATATTGCATTTCTGTGTGCGCACATACATATACACATATATACACACACAAATAGAAAAAAAAAACACATTCTTACTATGAGTGCCACACCTCTACACAGATCTGAACATTCCAGTATTAAGCATTAATACCTTCAAAGAAACGAGCAAGTGGCAGAGACTCCACCAGAAATGTTACATCGTGCACCTTCAGCTTATAATCAATAAAGGAACAAACTCGTGGCACAAAACCATGAAGTACAATTCTCATTGAGTTCTTCAAATATTACAGTGAAAAGCTGCGTTCCGGTGTTCGCAGATTTGTTCTGGGCTCATATTCTGTTATACTCGAGGCTTTCCTAGAAATGCTCTGGATTTGTGCCACATTTTTAACTCAGTTTGACCTACATTTACTGTGAGTCAAGCCAGAATTAAGAGACTGATAATTTACATGCAGTTTTAGTACCAATATGTCACAAAATCACTTTCAAACTGTCCCATGACTGTTGATTACAAAAAAAACACACTTGTGCTATTTGTAACACATATTAAAGCTAGATTAGATTTAAGATATTTAGTGTCAAAAGTTCCAAAAGTAAACATTGCAATTAATGTAAAACCATAACAAATGAATTATTACACAATGAACTAAAACATTTAATTTTCTTCTTCGTCCTGTTAATTTTAACCCTAACTTTGAATCTAACTTTTATTCATTAAATTAAAAGTTCTAATTTAAATCTTTTCCTTCGTCAGATAGGTAGGTCAAGATAAAAAGTACATCTCCTTTTTGTCTCATTAACAGAAAGAACATGAACTATATCATGCTACAGCTAAATAATGTTCAAGTTCATCTGCAAAAACAGATACGTTTTATTTTAAATAGTAAAGCATATGCTTTTGCAAATAAACTTTTCATAGCAGCAACATGGCAAGAAAAAGCAAATAACACAATAAGATCCGATTTTGGTGCGCGTTTACAGCACGAGAGAAATTAGTATTAGTAAATTCTTAATTTGATATATTTTGCTACTATTGTATTGATTGTTATATGTAGCACCAACAAAGTTCCTAGTTTGTGATTTTTGTTCACTGACAAACTTTTGATTCAGTTTCTGAAATCTAATTAGTGGATTTTTTGAATACTGCTGTATTTGAAAGACAAAGTACAAATAATTTTTAAATTACATTTTCTTTCATTTTGGTCTTAGTTTGTCCTTTTTTTGCATTTTTTCCCTTCTGAAAACCCGAACAGGTGTGAACCATCTGAAGGAAATCAGAATACTCACATTACTAACTATTTACATGACATTTCATTCATTTAATAACTCCAGAAATCAGATAATACTCTTCAGATTTTTAGTGCGCACATAAACAAAGCCAAACCGGAGTGTCTTCTTACCTCGTTTCACTAGTTCGTGCACTCCTTGTTCATCTCATCTCATGTGTCCAGCTCTCCTCACTCACCTCCACCTAAATCCAATCACACCATCACACACAGAGCCACATTCTGCAGCCGCACGACTGGCTTAGGCTAGTTAAGACACAAACATCCGTAGTAGGCCTCCTCGAGCATGTGCCGCACATGCCTCGAGCTGGAGACGAGGATCCTTGCCCCTAATCCTGCGTTCCTCCTCGCATATTTATAAGAGGCCAAAGAGAAACAAGAGAGGAAAGCACAAACAAAGAAATTAGGTTGACAGAAATAAACATGATGGTGTTTCAAAGATAGATTAATCCTGTCTGCGCCGGGCTGTAACTAACAACTAACCCATTTAATTCCACCTGCAACTTATTGGGACATTGGGAGTTTGCCAGGTAAAGGCACAGCAGCAGAGAGCCAAAGTGCTGCGTCAGAGGAGAACAGTGAAAAGTTCAAGAGTTAAAAGGTTAAACTACCATCTAAACAGTGGGCAATGCATGTAGTGAGGTTTTAATCTGCCCAAAATTACACTCAGTAGAGCCTCGTGAGTGACCAGTGGAGTTTATTGCAGAAGGAGGGTGTTGAACGTCATTCCAATCAGCATCAGCTTGAAGTACTAGGTTAATCCAGCTCATTGCGACACACAAACACACACTAACACACACACACACGCGTACATGTAAATCCACGCACACACGACGCACGGGGTGACGCACGCGGAGGCAAAAGTGTGTTTCAGGAGAGGTCACGTCAAGTGGAAACGGTTTGATAACTTTGCAGAATTAAAAAAGAATGGTCCAAAAAAAAAAAAAAAAAAAAAGCAATGTATTATCATAATTATAGTGCCCATTTGTTTGCAGTTACTTAAGATACTTTGATTTAAACGTAGCCTGCAGGCACGTGGTCACTTGGAGGATATTTTAATTTAAACCGTGTTATGAACGTGTTTATGCCAGAAAACCAGAATAGTGACATTTAAAAAGCATTTAAAGTGAATAACTCTAATAAATCAACTTTACTTTATTAAATATGAAAAAATAGATATAGATAAAACACTCACCTAATATCTAGGCCAACACACAAGTGGCTTTTTGTGCCTCGACGCACGTGCTGGTGACTTTTATGATTAAAGCAATTAAAAACCTATCTGACATCCGGAGGCAAAGGGCGTACCGTGGAGTCAACAGCACTTTACAGAAGCCTCAAAGAAAACTCCTTTATGTAGCCAATTCTTCTCGCACGTGATTTGCGTGTCTCTGATTGGATGACAGGTATCGTTGATTGCACGCGCCAGGGCAGATTTGACGGAGGGTTTACCCAGACTGCACCAGGGCACGATTCAAAACACGACTTTTTTAAACCGAATTTTAGCATATTTAAAGTGATTATTTGTAGTAGTGTAAGACAAAGTGGAGAAAAGTAAAGTTTCACATTGGGGCATTACTCCCTGTCCAGCTCTCGTCACCTAAAAAAATAATACGATATTCATTTAATAAAACACTTTTATCCGAGTTTAATCAACACCTGTTATCATTACAATCGCATAAAAGTGTTTTATATTGTTTAATAATTAACAGCTCTTATTGATTTTGATAAAGCAGGATGGCTGAGTGACAGGGTCAATGGAGCTCAAGTGACTCCCACCATTCATTTTGCTCAAAAGGATTCTGAAAAAATAAAAAAAATAAATGTTTGAAGGCTTGCTCTAATCAGCTCTGGGGAAAGTAATGAGCAAAAGATCTATACATTTATTTAAAATCTGTGTCTGAAACATAAATTGGAAAGTTATTAATACATTTTGCAGAAATCTAAGTTTTGCATGTGTTTTTTGGGCTGAAAACAACCGCATTATGGACATTAGTTACCACAGACTTGGTTAGCCTCTGCCTTGCCTTTAAACTTTAAAATTTTTATTTTTCTAAAAGTCTACGGCAAAAACTTGTGAGAAATGTAGTTCTGGAACCGCAACAAACTTTAAAGTGAGCGACGGAGTTGAGCTCAGTTACAAAGGAACAGATTATAACACAAGCTGCTCTTCAAATTGAATGTGATTACATGTCTTTGTATGTTTGGGTAGTTTCAAAATTCTTTTTTTAAGGCTTTATAAAAATATGAGGGGCCCCTCGATCTCATCATTGGGGCCTTAAGACGGCCCTGGAACGTGTGCCTGTTTCATGTAGTGAATACGTTCCTAAATTCATTGCTGACCTTGGACTCATAAATAACGTGGAGGCATGACATTTTTATCACATAAAGTTGAAATAAGGCAAAGCTAACTATAAGTCTCACTACTGAGTTGAAGCTTGGGGCCTCAACACCTGTCTTTCATTCAAACGTGTGATTCATTGGTTTTGGAGAAACTCCTGTGGCTTCAACATCTTGATAAAGTCCATATTGAGACCAGATCACATAAGCCCGCCTTTATTTTGGCTGAAAGTCAAAATGTCATTTTTTAAATACTACTTTTTCTCATTCATTTGGGTCTGTGCAATGCATGAGTTACACATTGTTATGTTTAATGGTAAAATATCAAGGGGTATTTAATTTGAGGAAGAATTTAAGGTTTACTTTGGCGTTTTGTAGTAAATCAATCAAATACATTTTTGGGAGGATTTGGATGTTTTTCAGATGTCATTAATCACAGCACAAAAACCTCTAGGTCAGCATCAATCCACCACTGTCCAAACTTTCTTCTTGTGAATTTCACAGGCTTTCAAAAACAACTGATAAAGAATTCACAACATTTCTCAGCCAGGAGCGCCTAACTATGACTGAAGATGAAGATATGTTTATTTAAAGGTGTACTTTGTCATTTTTCTGGTTGAAAGTACGAGTTTCAGCTTCCTGAGGTGACATTGTGGACTTTTCATCATTCGAAAGATATATTGTAATCAAGAACGATAACGGTATTCAAGAAATAATTAAAAGCTATTATAATAAATAAGTATGGAATTAGGTTGTTGTTGTCTGTTGTTTGCAATGTGTTTGTCTGTTATTAAATGCAAATGTATAGTGTGTAGTGTTTTTTAAGCGATAGAATAGAATAATGCTCTTCGTTCTGCTCCTTTTCATTATTATTATTATTATTTTTTACTTTGTTTCACACTGATGTCTTTTTATGTGGAAAATTTTTTTTTTTAAATTTTTGGACCGCTGCCATAGCAAACAATTTTAAACAAAAGATTATTCTGTTTAAATGGGAAAAAGTCTTCAAACTGTGTATAACAGAAAGCCAAAACCCATTAATTTTGTGGAGTGGAATAAATTAAATAAATAGTCCGATCTGTAACTGTTCAAATATTGTGGTTAGTGAAGAATTTTTCTACAACCGTCAGACTGTCCACGGTTTAAAATGTACTTATATTATTGATCAAGTGACTGACCAGAGCTTATTCTTTTCAAGTATCAACATTTAACCTGTAAATCCTGCAATGACAATAAAACAAAGACAAGAAAGTCCAGTAAAAAAGAAATCAAAATCTTTATTATTTTGTCTAGAAGAGGTTGATTCTGGAGGGAGGGGGGCAGTGGAGAGGTAAAAGCAGCACAGGAAGAGGCCGGACTTGGGGCTAAATCCTGGGTCCTTCTGTTGTTAAGCCAGAGCTCCCATTGGGTCCCAGGCAGGAAGTACAACAGCGTCCTGTTGCATCACCCCCAGGACGTCTGCTGGGAGGAACTTCTTATCCACCACTACTTCATAAACGTACTCAGAGAACCAGTCATCCGTCATGATCAGGTAACCTACGAGGGGGGAAAAAAGAGAGGAAAATGAATTGATTATGTATATAACTTCCACCATCTGTACAGCCCAATATGTAAAAACACATCTTAAAACTGTACATATTTGTGGTAAGTCATGAGTAGTTTGTCAGCTTCAATGAATTCAACACCAGGAAAACGTCAACCTGAAGAGGATGTGTCATAGAACCGACAGCATGGCCCGGCATAAATGACTTACAAATGAGTCCATTTGGTCTGTTTAAGTGCTCACTCTCAATGTAACTTCATGACTTAAGGCAATTATTTTAGTAGTGGACAAGTCAAAAAGATTATTTCTTATACATTTTTATCCAAATAAAGCTGAAAATACTGAAGACCAAGATCATAAAACATGTGTAGAGTCTATTATTAATGAAAATCACAAAAATATTAATGTTTTTGCCATTTTGATTTAATGTATTTGTTAGAAAACGACCTTTGGTACATGCTTTACAGTCTCTATAAAGGATGAACAGTTATTAAAAGAGTCAATGATTATTTTAATAGCTGATTAGTCATGATTATACCAAACTGTTGCAGCCCTGAGTAACTATATATTGTTTCAAGTAAATGACAAGGGAACATCGCTTTATTTTGTTTTAAGTTGCAAAACGACAAGGTTAAAATAGCTTGATATTGTTTTAAGTAGCTAAATGGTAAGAAAACATAACTTTATTGTGTTTTAAGTAGCTAAATGACAAGGGACCATAACTTTATTGTGTTTTAAGTAGCTAAATGACGAGGGAACATAACTTTATTGTGTTTTAAGTAGCTAAATGACAAGGTTAAAATAGCTATATATTGTTTTGAGTAGCTAAATGATGAGAAAAAGGAACTATATTTTGTTTAAAGTTGCAAAATGACGAGAGATCATAACTTTTTCTGTTGAATGAAAACAAAATGATGAGGGAACATAACTTTATATTGTTTTAAGTAGCTGAATGACAAGGGAACATAACTTAATATTGTTTTAGGAGGCTATAATGATGAGGAAAACATCCCGTCTTCACAGCCCACTGCATGTTAAATACGTCAGTCGTCACCTCTGCACGCTCACTCTGATAAAACCAAAACATTGTCTGTCCATCTCAACAGTGCGTGCAGCAGCAGGAGGTCAATGTGTCCCGATATGGAGCGGTTATGAAATGCTGAATTAAAACTGAAGACAATGTGGTGGAAAACCTAATCTTGTTTTGGCTGAAGATGTAGCGCCATAATGAAATGATTAGAGAACTGATCTGTTTCTGTTTTTTGGGATTGACAGGCAGGTCTATGACATTTTAGATATATTCTGCTTTTTAGGTGTGTTTAGTATCAAACTATAACACATGTAGATTTTGTTCATTGTAAACTGCAATACGGATCAAAAACAGCTTAATAACAAACGATTCCACTGACTTAACTTGTGAATGTTGGTTAATCTGCTTGTCTTATTGACCAATTACTGTTTAATTGTTTGATTTTCTAACTTTGCGTTGGTTAAATCAACAATTTTCTGAAGCCCCGCGAGGCGACTGCCGTTTGATTTTTGTCAAATAAACTGAATTCACTTCTTGTTCAAATCTGCAGAACTGACCTTCATATTGACATTTCACAAGCAGCAGATTTACAGGTTTTTCATCTCAAACATGCATAAATCACTCAAAATACAACTTACAAATACAAATACAAAGTTAATGATGAGGGAACACCACTATAACCTGGATAAAAACTCCACTATACATAATATGTCTGCTTTAACTGATAAATAACTTAATGTCATTGACTGCATGGTAAGGGTTAATATTCAAAAACACCTAGATCTTCTCTGACAAGCATAAAAAAGTGTAAAAATGTGAGTTATGCTGTAATCAGACCCTTAACGGAGTGAGTGACGGCCCAAAGATGAAGAAAACAGAAAGTTACACCTCTCAGGAGAGCTTCCTTCAGGGACCGACAGGAGATCAGAGCACGGAAAGAGATGTGAAGCTCTGGATAAATAAAAGTGAATCAAGGAAGCCTCCAGGTCTATTCAAGCAAAATGTAAGACTTTTGCAATCACTTGAAAGGGAAAAAAATGCAATAGATATGTTTGACTATCGAGACAGTCTTTAATATTTGTTGCAATCTTTTCTAATTTCAAGTGCAACTCAATGATGCAGTGGGGAACTCAAAAAAAAAAAGAGAGAAAATGTACATTGCTCAACAGTGTATTCCACACAATCAGTAATAGCACAAAAGTAATAGACTCATCGTCCAATATATGAAAGCTGCAGCAATAATATTTGGGCTTAATATTTATTGTGAGCACAGATTCTGAGTATGTTTTCCTTATTTTTTTATTACAGCAGCAAAATTTGAGCAGTCAAATAAGTCACTTCAATGACTCAATATAGACTTTATCCTGCTTTAATGTTCTTGTGTCAGTGGTGTAACAGTGTTCAATGTTATCGTTTATTGTGATATTGTGTGTAACAATATAGTGTGCTTCAAAATGTGTTATCGTGGTTTAGGGAGATATATAAAAAAAACATGATAACATCGCAACTGTTTTTTGGAAATGTACAAAATGAGTGCATAAAAATGATTTAAACAGAGCTGGTTAAAGATTTACTTCTTAACTTGTGGAGAGGGGAGGATCATCTAATAAACATTCCTCAAAACAGCGTGAATGAAGCTGAATGCAACTCCAGGTTTGTTTTTGATGACGGAACATTATTAGAACATGGTTAAAAGCTCAAAAAAATATGTCCTTTAAAAATGATCTGCACCTACGATCAAGGAGTGGAACAACATTACAATTGAGATTCAAAAAAGTGAGAAAATTACATTTGGCCTAAATTTGGACTTGAATGGACTGAAAATGCTAGACTACATGTTTAGGACTTTTCATTTTGGTGTTTGTATGCTCTCTCTGTCATTTTTGTTCATTGTTGTTGTTGTTTCCTTTTGTTGCATTAAAAAAAAAGAAGAAAAACTTGCATTCTAACTGTTAGCGGAGCTGATTAAAGATTTACTTTTTAACTTGTGAACCAATCTTTAAAATAAGTAATGTTTCTGCACAAATTTTTACAATTTAGAAATTTTTATGCAGCTCTCGAACTTTAACCCACACATTTAAAAACCTGTATTTGCACATTTTTAATAAATGATCATAGTGTTACATTATACTGTACATTGCCTTTATATAAATTCTTATCAGGACAATCCCCTCAAAAATACAGATATTCATTTGTGTCAATTATGTCCCAAATAAAATGCCTTGTTTCTAGATGAAAACATTACATGATGAAAAACTTGTACAACATTTTTTTCTTCATTTCTTACATTTATTTGAGTAAACTACATGAGAAGTTTCAAATAAATTCTTTTGTCCTGTTCACCTGCACTGTCTCATCTTAAAAGCATGTTTACCATTATTGGGGTTTAATATTATCATAAGTCCACTCCCACAACTGAAATCTATACGCAGTAGGTCTCTTTAGATTTAAAACCCAGTTGATGTGTAAAACCTCCTACAGTGTTTTCCCTACCGCCGCCGCTGCTTGTGTGTCTTTTCCCTCCAGCTTTTCTCAAACAAACAAAGTCCTGGATTCACAAGAGCTCCACGTCTTAAACTTTTGTTCTCTGAAACTTTATTAATTTGGCCGTGGACAGACTGCCCCGATGTTTATGCAACGGAATATGTGCGAAAGAAATCTGACTTGACAGAGAAGTTTTCACATGTTTTCCCCGAAGTCACGAGAGTCTGAGGGTTCAAGTCGGTGCAAATCCAAAAAATGTATGTTCTCGGTTACATATGAGCGTGCAAGGGTATTGAGCAAGTGTAAAAAATACTCAAAATGTTCCGCAAAAGTGGTTAAGGCTTTCAATTCCAAGTTGTAGTTACGTATCCACACAGATACGAACTGTAACTATTTGTTCTAACCTTGTGTCTTTTTCTTAAAATGATGACCTGGTTGTCTCAAAAAAGATGTTATTGTTTTGCCTGGAATGTTCCATAGTATGGCATTAAACCATCTTGCTTTTATTCAGTTACAGCTGCTCAAAAATAACTCTCTACAGATCAGACCTGGAAGTTGGCCTTCAGCTTCCTACAAATGCCATACAGTGAACCTAGGAATGGGCGACCTATTGATTCCAGGAACAGTATTGGCTGATAAAAAAGACGATATTTAGCGCAGATATTTTAATTTAATGTATTTGTTTATTTGGTCAGGACAACACATGTTAATGAATATGCAACACTTATTTTTTAAGGGAGTTAATTTGTGAACTCAATTTCAACTTAAAATAGATTTTAGGGCCTTGCTATGAATTTTAAAATCTAAATAGTGGTATCGGAAAATATCGGCTATTGACCACAGCAGCGAGCCAAGTATAGGGTATCGGCATCGGCGCACACAAATCTACAATCATGCCTACTCTAACCCAAGAGGAACATTCCAGGCAGAGGAAGACCTTTCCCTGTTGACAAGCAGGTGGCAGGCGTCCCCCAGAAAAGTTACACAGTGAACCTTTAAAACACTGCACAACATAATCTGGATCGCACCTAAATTAATCTCTCTGTCCTCAACCATCACTTGTTGCATCCGTAACAGAAATAAAACAAACCTGTGTTTATTAAAGGCATTTGTCGACACAACTAAAGCCTTTGCACAGCGCTGTGAGGGAAGCGTAATGCCTTCCACATGTTTGACCTGAAAGCCTCCTGTACCATTGTCAGAGGAATGTCAAAAGAGATAAAACTGCATGTTATACAAAATGAATAAATAACTCATGTCAGGAATTGCATTTTCAGGGTACAAAGGATTTCACCATCTTTAGGATGACATAACTACTATGGGAAGAAAGTGAATGAATGGAAGGTGGATGATATGATTGAACAGGCTTCCATTTACCACAGATGCACAAACAAATTTTGTTTTTAATTCACCTTCACCTTATGATACATGTTATTATGGTACATTATATCTACTTTGTCATAGTTGGAACACAATAAATGTAGACAACTAATCATCTGTCTCGCTCTGATGGTGCTTCCTCAACTGGTTCATCTGTACTCAGCCTCATGTTGACTATTTTAATGCATGAATGTGCGTGTGAGTGTTAGGGGTGGATGATATCGACTAAAGAGAATATCTTTTTTTTTTTTGAGTATCCTAATCACGATATTCAGGTGATATTATGTCAATCAAACAAAAATGCGTTAAAACAAGTCTTTAACTGAATTAGCTGAGGTTTAATTATCAAACTAATGTGAAATGTGTGTAAAATGAATCACAAACGTGCAGACAGATCACATTCTGCATTTATTTGAAAGTTCATTCATTCATTTTCTACCTCTTGTTCCCGTTAGGGGTCTTGGTTGACTGGAGCCCATCCCAGTGACTTTGGGCCTTAGGCGGGGTACATCCTGGACAGTGGCCAACTCATCGCAGGGCTGACACAGAGACATAGACATGGACAGACAACCATTCACTCTCACATTCAGCCTCTATGGCCAATTTAACACTGCCAATTGACCTGAACACATACATGTTTTTGGACATTGGACAAAGACATTCAAACTCTGGAAACGACTGCAAAGACTGAACCCACAAACTCCTTGTTCAGAGGCAAGAAAACCAACCACTTTAGCACTTTTCAGTAAGCCCAATGTTAAGCCAATGGAGATTTTAAAAAGCAAACTACTTGAGTTAAGCGTCTTTATCAAGAGTCGTTCCTCAGCTCTTTTGTCTACATTTCTGTGGACATTTTGCTGCTTTCCTAATTACGTTTGATTTAATGTACAATCACGACTTCATTAGATATATCAAGAAGAACTTTATGACCTTCAAATAACATTCAGTATTTGTGGATTTCAAGCACTTGTGGAAACCTGATTTAAAGCACATTTCAGTGGCAGCAGAACCAGCTGACTTAGGTTATCACAGCCAATTTGTGGTTAACAAAACTTCCCAGCCACCGAGAGGCATTATGAACAAAGTCACTGTGGTTTCTCCAGTGGTCTGAGATCAACTTATTTTGTAACAGCATTAACTTTAAGCAATTCCCTCCCGAGGCTCTGAGCTAAGAAAACAAAAACACTAAATGTGAGCGTTTCTAGCAGGACACAGCCAATTGTAAGTTCATAATGAAAGCAACACGGGGAAGCCTTTAGTCTAATCCTGTTTATAATTCAAGGAAAATAAACTGAAGAAGGTTTCACAAGAAGTCAGGGTGCAAACAGGGAGAGAAAATACAAAATGACTATATCTCAGCTATTATGGGGCTTAGCTGGGACACTCTAGGCTGAACAAAAGGCATGGGAAATAAAGAAACATAAAGTTGTAGATTCATGCACAATCAAATGTCTTTCTTTCTTTGGTTCATGCTAGCTCTTTATCAAATCTATGGAACCTGACATTTTTCTTGTATGAAAATTAATTGTTCTTCCCTCAAGAGTTTATTTTAAAAACAGATATTTGTGTCAAAATCAGACTTGAATTATATAAACCTGTTATCGAACACTGAAGAATCAAATGCGTCTCTATATTATGCTTTGAGACGTGCTGACTGTGCAAAAGCCATCGCAGCCGCAAAGTTCATGCATGTGAATCCTCGTGCTGTGACAAAGGGTGTGTGAAGGCAAGGAACACGTCTAAGCCAGGGGTAAAAGAATAAATACCTGCATCCTCTTTTTAGAGCCACACGGTATTGGAAATTATAGCAATATCGCTGTTCACTACTCCGCTATAGATATTATTTGAATATAATCACGTCAAATTGAAAGTCAAACACTGTCAAAATAAAAACTTAACACAACAAAGATTAAATCAAGGAAAATAATGAATATAAAATCACCTATAGATAGATATACTTTAGTAATCCTTTCCAGAAATCTATTTTGTTGCAGCAGCTTATTTGTACAAACATAGCTAGGATTATCATTATTTTCATTTTTAAAACAGTACATTTCTGTCTGAAGTTCTTGTTATTTATTAAGTTTGCTGCAATATTGATAATTGCGTGAGCCAATATTTTTAGTTTTGCAATGTATTATCCAGCCCTGCCGCCTTTCACCAGTTGAAATTCTGGTACACAGCTTTAACTCTCTTCCCTCTTTCTTCAATTTGGATGTTTAGTCACAAAGCCTGAGATTTTCCTAAATTCCTCAGATTTCTTTCTATTTCTAAACTACATGAACAAACAAGAGGGATATTTTTAGATGGATTAAATTAAATATTTTTCTGTAACAATGATCTGGGCCAAATGCAAAATTGGACAAATTCTCCTTTTCCTTGACCTTTGAGAGCTACGCCATGACGTCAACAATTAAGATTCAGAAGTTTCCTTATGCAGTAAAGAGAAGGAGCTATTGTGTTTTGAACCCTGTTTTGAGTTAAGAAAAACAGAACAATTGGAATTTATGAACTAAATTGTATAAGAATTCATTTTTTCCAAAGCATTTTCCTCAAATCCACAAAGGGAAAACATGCACACTTTCACTGGAATAGCGTGGGTATTCTGTATAGCTATAAAATATCCAGGGCATAAACAAATACATTTATTATGTTTATATTCAAATGGAAATAGGTCAGATGTTGTGACTTGGAAAACAGCTTTGTGTATTAATATTTGAGATAATTACCTTTGTTTCCACGGTCATCACCCCACGAGTTTTCCACCCTCCACTTCTCGTAGCCCTCTTTCCCCTCCTGAGGGACAGAAAGAGCATGTATAGGACCAGGTGTACAATATGACAAGCAGAGTCCTCCCTGAAAACGTGTCAGGACAGCTGGGCTTGTATACAGAGAGGTATTCGACAGCACCGTGAGAAACTGCAGCCCATTAGAGTGGCGTAAACAGAGCACACGTTTCGATGGAATAAACTTTTGGAACGTGCGTGTTCTTGGGCTCCATGTGTGCGGAGGATCCCGGGTTTGCATGCGGTTTTCGGGGGCAGTGACGCACCTGCTCCGCTGCGAGTGCGTACCTTGTCTGTGACGGCGGTGAGGATCATGGCGTGGGTCATGAGGGAGTCTCCGAAAATCAGTCTCTCCGCCTTCGAGAGGTTCTTCACCGAGACGCCGAACACGAGCTCATGATTAAACCTGAGGAAGACACGGGGCGGTGGAAAGTGAAAATGCAACTTGGTCTAAGAATAGCTTTACAGAAACTTTTTCCAACAAATTATTATTTTAATGAGCAGGATAATCTGGCACGAGAAGAGTATTTACTAAAAACAATCATTAAAGTGCCTGAACCTAATGTAGTTGAGTCAAATTTGTTTTCTCCAGTAATATATTGTAAAAGCAGCTCTTGGGGTCAAAATGAGACGCGCTTTAATTATAGAGCGTTTTACTCTCCGAAAACCAAAAGTGTGCAGTTAGCATGATAGCTGTTGTTAGCTTGCCAGTAAAACTCTGCTCTGGAATCTGAAAGTTGTTAGAAGCGCTCATTAAGTCATCTCGGTGAATAATTAGGATGCTAGGAACTTTGGACCATTGCAAACTGGTTCAAATGAACAGTTTTCACATTTTAAAGAGAGTAAAAATCACATATAGGGCTTTTGATTGGCAGGATTTGGGAATCAACGCTGCGAAAGTCAATGGACCATTTGTGCTGCAACCAAACCCGAAGACCAGAGCTTCCCAACCAGGCGTACAGAAACTCTTTGATATACGCAAGCACTCGGCACGGGGTTCTGAATACTATTTGGATACAGATTTAATAGGACTGTTATTTAAATTCGTTTTTGTAGTAACTTGTTTGAGTTAAAACGTAATTTTGAGCAACATGTAAGGGAAAAAAAAAACAATTGCTAACAGCAAATATAAATATATGCTAAATGTTTAGTTTGTATCTGACATCAAATCAAAAGAAAATCAAGTAAACAGTGGTAGAAAACCAGATAAACAACAAAACACTGCAGTTACGCTCAAATGTATCACTGATACAGTCGAATAAGTCGCTTTTAAGTCTGTGTTGAGGAAATTGTAGTGAGTTGAAATATCATTTATCTCCAACTGCCATTAGCAAGTAAGATAGCTAAGCTCTGCACAGTTGGAGCAACAGCAGAGAAACTACTTTCAGTTTGTAGATTGTTGTATTAATTAATTTAAGCAAAACACAAGCTCCAAAGAGAAAAATCAGGCCAAAAAAAGCAAAGAAACACCTTTATCAGTTTGTGCTGCCACTCAATCAGAATGTTGAGGAGTATTTTTCGAATAAAAGTAGTCAGTGCGCAATTTCTATAATCAGAATTAGTATAAGATAACATGATTATTATTCTATTCTATACATTATTATTTTTTACAATCATCAAACTGGATATTTAGTTTCAAATCTTTTCCATAGTATTGAAATAGAGTTTGAAATGTTTTGTATTGCGGATAAGACGCCCAAGTGATTCCAAAGACTAAAAAGCTCCAGAACCACAGTCTTATGTCAAATGTCAGCGAGGATCTCAGTCCTTATTTCTTTACTTTCTTCTCAAAGAGCTGGAGGTCAGATTGAAGATCCATGGAGTCTGCACAGTCTGTAAATCTATTTTATACAACTGTGATAATGCAATCTGGCAATAAACACATAACTGACTTTCACTAGAACTGCACCGATGATGAACTACCAGACATTCACAGCAAACAGGTTCAGTGGGTAAATTTAGCCTGGCGCCAGAAACAGACACACAACATGAATCGCACAAAAGGACTGAAAGGTTTGATCAATGTTTGAGACGTGTGTTTTAGGGCAGAGAATCACAGGGTCCTAAACCAACAAAACAGATAATATCATAATGACTACTGCCATAATTGGGACATTTCACATGATATGATTCCATATTTCAAATTTTTTAGGAGAATAGATTTTACAACCTTCTTTTTTTAAACCACAACATCAACATTGAAATACACAACAGTTAACCGAAACCACAATTTTAACAGAGGTAACTAGCAAACTTCAAAGAATTTTTGCTTAAAAATGGCTAACCCTGTAGTTTAGATCTGTTAAACATGTTCCGAAACAAGCAACAAAAATGTGATTAAAAGTTAAAAAAAATAAAATAAATAAAAGCTTCTGAAAATGATAATTAGATAATTTCCCCAAATTTAGCTCTAAATGATTATAATATATTAGTAGTGGTAAACCTTGAACAAAATGAAATATCATTTTGTAATTGGCATTGTATAGTTACATTTCTGTTGTTTGTTCTTTTAATTGCTGTGAGTGGCCTGTGTTGGTGTTCAGTTGCGCCTTAGGCATAGGCCTGTCACAGAAAATATCACACACTAAATGATAATACTGAAAATACTTTATGCCACTGACAGGAGGAGAATCCCCCCAAATGTGCAATCTCGATAAAAAACACGAGCTGCGATAAATGAATGAGAAATAAAACACTTTTGTTTCTTTTGTTTCACTCTCAAGCTCAAAATGTAAATAAAAACAACAAAAAACAAAGGAAAGATTCCCAAAATTACAAAAAATGTGCATGATAAACATTGAGCCTCAAATACAGCATATTATTCGTATCATAAATTGAACAATAAGCAAACGTAGTAATTATCCCGAAAGGCCTACTTAGGGATAATAAAGAGAACCTTCAACCTTAAACTTACAACCCTTTGTTTGCTTCGTAATTTACCATAAATTTGAAACAATTTTAATGTTATACATAAAATGTGCAACAACATTGAGCACAACTGCTACAACTGTGTGAATCAACACAGCAGTTAGCTTTGCATCCAACTAAATAGTCTTCTATCTTGTTGTTTGTTTGTTTGTTTGTTTTTGAACAACTATGACGCAGTTTTGTCCCTCAAGGCTCAATACAGTTTAGTCTTTGTCTGGAAAAGTTTACAAATTTCGGTTTCACAATTTATTATTTGTTTTTTTCACCCAAACTTTACACATTATACTCACACATTCATGTCGTTTATGCCCAGCTTCCCATGGAAATGTTTCCCAACGTCACAACCAAACCACACAGCCTGCACGGGGTGGGAAAGTCAAAACATTGGTCAGTTCAGATTTACAACAATCACATTTATGATACTGGTGCATGTTGTTTGCACATGTGTGACCCACCTCTCCGTCTTTGATGGACTCCGCTGCCACCTTTTTGAGCAGCTGGATGGGCTGATTGTTGTAAAGAGTGCTACGACCTCCGACCATGTTCCCCAGAAACTCCACACTGTACAGCTTCCCATAAGGATTCTGAGGCCGCGGGTCGTTCACAAGGCAGATCTGAACAAAAAGAGCTGGATTTAAACTATGCACACAACACATTAGAGACACACATTGGGAAATATAAACAAGACGACTTCATTATTGCCTTAAATTGTGATATTGGAAGTAAGCATTTTTATTAAAAGGTGCTCTACCTAATCTTTACAGTTTCGTAGGGCTGTAATCCTTTGGTTGTTCAATCGATTAATCAGTCGATGGCGTCTTAGTCGACCAAACGTTATATTAGTTGACTAATCATTTTATTGTATTTAGATTAATAGGGTTTTTATGCCAAAAATGCTATGGAATGAGTTTGCTGAAGATTTGGGAGTCCAACATATAAATACACACTTGTAGTTTGTAGTTTACTTGTAGTTGTTTTTGCATGAATTCCTGTGTAGTTGCAGTCTTTTGAGTGCAGTTTGGGTCAGATACATGGAGATACTTCATAATTTTTTCTTTTTTTGCCATAACCCTTTTTAATCGACAAATTGGTCAAGAGGGCAGGCACCCAGAATTAATCGACTACAAAAAAATCACAACAGAAGTCTTTACATCCGTCACATGTATCACTCACTTTCCTGATGCAGTCCCAGCATGAGGAGTTCATAAGCACTTTTCACAAATCGGACAAGAGGACGAAGGCGGATGTCCTCCCGCCGAAACATGTAAGTTTATTCTAATAAGACAGTTGTAAATAGCTATAACATCATTTACGTTACATTAATTATTACAAGTTAAGTTAATTATTACAAGAAGACAAAGTGAACTTTCCAAACATAAGTCTTCTTGAAGATGTGACAGGCCTCCATTCTGACAAAGTTTAAATCCAGGCTAATAACAGTTCTGTTTAGCTGCGCATATGACTGTTAGATTTTTTCTGCACTCTTCTTTTAAAGTAGTTTTTATAATGATTTTGTATGTCTTAATCTATTTTGTGATTTTAATACAATTTTATTCTGTTGCACTTTGAATTGCCTTGTGTATGAATTGTTCTCTACAAATAAACTTGCCTAGCCTACTGTATATGTCCAGAGCTGCACAGAGGCATAACAGATTTTACTTTATTGCATGAAAAAAAAAAACAGGAACATGAATTCGTAAATGTAATGTAACATGTAACTATTAAGTTCCTTTATAATCTTTTATATCGCTACTTTGTGCATCCGTTTTTCCCCAAATACTGCTCTTTTGTTCTTTTTCAGACACTTGAACAAGTAAAAGTTCTCATCTTAAAAACCTGGCTGTGTTTAATAGTTTGCAGTTATTTAGTATTTTAATATGTATTGTGCAGCCTAATAAAACCTTCAGTCTTGGCTTATATTACCACGGGGAAGCTCAGCAACACACACACACAGCCTGTTTTTATGAGTCCCCCGTCCCCTCACCTTGTCCTGAATGTTGTAAAGGGGTTTGACGTGCTCCCTGTAAAACTCCTGGGGCGTGAGGGGTCCCATTCGGTGAAAGTTCTTGTCTTTGTCCCGGTATTCCCAGCAGATGGTCTCCGGAGGGCTGCCTAGACAAACACTGGCCACTCTGAACACCTAAACAAAAACAGACAGAGATTTACATCAACTATTACCCCAAATATACAGTGTACGCTGTGTATTGATATTATTTAGACAATCAAACCTATGATATTAGACACAATAAGCATCGTTTAGGTCAGTCAAGGTCAAATGTGTGGATTATTACAAACAGTGATGGGAAAAATACTTTGAAAATGTATTTAGTTTAGCTTAGAATAGAAGGTCCGATCAGAGAGTACGGTTTTCTGACAACTTACAATACTTTCACATGGGTTTGAATGTATTCTAAAGTAGAAAAGAAGCAGAGGAATAAAACAGCTTCATGTTTGTTGTGCTGCTTGTTGTGCATTTACTGATTAGAGGAGGAAACATGCACAACCACAAGAGGTTGTTTTCCTTTTTTACTTACGAATGCTGTCCTGTTCAAAGCTTACATTTGTGTGATGAAGTATTGCCATGTGTTCGTTTGATTTTAGAAAGTAATTGTATTCTGAGTACAAACAAATAAGAGTAACTGCGCCAGAAGACGGTTACTCAGAATTTGTATTCGGCACTCAAATATTAAAATATATAATAAGAAATATTTTGTTACTTCTGAGCACCGACTACATAAACACCTAGATTAGTGCTGTAGTCGACTAAAGAAATTCTTGGTTGACTAAAGACCTGTTCTATCGACCGATTAGTCAAATAAAAACGGGGTGTTGTTAAAAATATATTTCAGAAAATAATTTTAAAGTATTTTAAAGTCGATGTATCTAACCCAAATAGCACTCAAAAAACCACAACTACATAGGAGGCCATGCACAAACAACCATTTAGACAGAAAAGTACAAGTAAACAGTGTGTTTATATGTTTATTTATAAAAGTTAGCTAAAGATTTTAAAGTGAATCAAGAGTTTAATCTAACTTAATCCATATCTTCTCGTTTATGCAGTTTTTGTCACATACAGTCATGGCCGAAGTGTTGGCCCCTCTGGATTTTTTTTCCAGAAAATGCACTGTTTAGCCCAGAAAAATACTACAATTACACATGTTTTGCTATACACATGTGTATTTTCTTTGTGTGCTTTGGAATAAAAAAACAACAACACAAAATTACTGTCACCTTTCAGTTAATACTTGGTTGCACACCCTTTTGAAAAAATAACTGAAATCAATGGCTTCTAATAATCATCAATACGTTTCTCACACCTCTCAACCGGAATACTGAACCACTCTTCCTTTGCAAACAGCTCCAGGTCTCTCATATTGGAAGGGCGCATTTTCCCAACAGCAATTTTAAGATCTCTCCACAGGTGTCAGGTGGGATTGAGATCTGGACTCATTGCTGCCACTTCAGAACTCTCCAGCGCTTTGTTGCCATTTTTGTGTTTTTGATGTGTTTATGTTTGGGGTCACTGTCCTGCTGGAAGACCCATGGTCTCAGACGCAAACCCAGCTTTCAACTAGAGGCAACAATAACGCAACCTCAGTCTAGATTCCAGTCCGTTTGTCAATTCTTCTGGTCGTGTTTAAAATGTGAATTTTGAACAGAATCCTATTATTAAAACATAAATTGCAAATCAAAGCACGATCGCAGCACTGATCAGAAAAATTGCTGTTTGATATTTTTCCCAAACCATCCATCTCTAGAATGAACCATAAATTAACCAAAAAAGTGCATAAATATCACTTTATTCCATTGTTTGGGAGCGTAAACTAGACTTTTGTCTCTTTTTGAGGTCATTTAAAAAATTAAAATTTCCAGCTCCAATGCAACAATTACAATATTATACATGTTTTGATATGCCTCTCTCTACTGCAGATGAGACAAGGTTGCTGTTGTCAGTCTGCTACTTACAGCCAGTGATGGTCCAGTGTTTTGTCACCAATAAAACTAATAGCTTAGAATACTAGATACAGGAAGACAGCTTCTTGCTTCTATTACTCATCTGTCATTGGTTTATGAACTCTTTGGCTGCTCTCATCACAACACAAACACTTCTTCCCAGTGCGCTTCCTCTCTTTATGATTGGAGTTGTGATATCAGAGCCAGTGCTGTGGGTTAAATCAGGGCTGTTTGGACATTCAAGCCTCTGATGCAGCTTTCCCAGGAACTTAGCCCTTCTGCTGTTCTACCCGGCACATGCTTTTGCTATCAAATATGATTAGAGAGCTGGGAAGTGTAAGCGTACAGCCGGCCAAGGAAGATAAAAGTGTTTCTAGACAGTGATATATTCAAAGCCATAAAATTAGTCCATGTGGGTGGATAATTAGCAAGATAATGTGATGTCGCTGTGAGGGACATGAAGACGTGCAGTCCTCTTTCGTCAACAGACAAAGGAAATGCAAAAAAAAAAAAAGTTAGCACGAAGGTTTTAAACTTTCTGTTGCAAAAGACAACGCAAAAAAAAAACACATTTTATTCCATACAGTGCAAACGTGGCAATATGTGGACAGACAACATTGTGCAATTGTGAACGATGTTGCAAAAGAACCACATGGAAACAACTGCCTGTGACAATCCCAGACAGTTGTAGCTCTGTCTTGGTTCAGCATCAGACTGACAGAAGAGACTAAGTGGGCGGAGCTAACAGTTAATTGTGAAACGCCTCACAAAAATCTCAAGTTTCAAATCTCCCAGTTTTGTGGAGTCAAATGTGCCCGGGAGGTCTTCAGCGCAGTTTTTAAGTCCACAAATCATCGCTAGGCCTGTTTTTCTGCCATCAAAGTTTGTACATTGCTTACATTTGACGAATGAGGTTTAATAGCTCATGTGAGGCAGAATATTTTGCTGGTGTCAAGGCATTTCTGACAATGCAATAATTTATCTTTAAATGAGAAAGCTAATTTGCCACTGGGGTAAGTGATTATTATTAATTATCTTAACCTATTGGCACATAGTTTGTAAGTAAAAAAATAAATGTATTAAAACAAGTGAGAAACAGTAAGAAAGTAAAATAACCATCAAATAAATGGTCTTTACTCTTCTTAACTCATCTATCGATTCTTGTTTATAGCATCGATTAGTATCTGATTTTCGATGCTTTTGACAACCCTCGCCATAAAGGCACATGAATTAAAACACTTAAAACACATTAAGGTTGTAAATTTTCAACATTAACGCTGCATTAAATATATAATTTAATAAAGTGTTTAAAGTGCCCATGACAGGTTGGACGACTCATTTAACCAAAATGTAGTTCAGATAAACATATTTCAAAATTAGCTAAAATTCTTTACAAATTTTACACAGTTTTCGCAATTTTTAGCTTTTTAATTTTACTTCCTGGTTGTAAATGATGACATCACGCTAGGAAATTACCATAGCAACCACACTGTAAACTGGGCTAAAACTCATCTAATGTCACATTTTTTTGATTTCACAAATAAAAATAAATGTGAACACCTTTAATTTTGTTGAATTAATGTTCAAATGGTCAAAAAAGTAGTTTATTTTGTGTAAACGATGCATAATCTTTGTCTCCCTAGTGTGATGTCATCAGTTCGTTTACTTCCTGTATTTTTCAACAGGTTTTTCAACTTTTCTCCACAAACAGCGACCTGATTGGTGTAAAACTATAATTTCTATTTACAACAAGTATTAATACACTAAATAAAGTCAAAATTAGAAAATCATAGAAACCCGTCATACGCACTTTAAGTCCACAAATCATTGCTAGACTTGTTCTGAGCATTTCATTACAACTGTGTGGTTATGTCAGGGGCAAGCTAGCGTTTGTTTTTTGTTTTGGCATGCAAACAATCCTGATGAAAGACCACCTTACTGGTAGAACGTCATGTGTGGTTCTCAATGTATCCATTATTTTAAAGCAGGACTAAGTCACATTTTACCTTACCAAATGTCTTTATAAGTTTGTATTGTGGTTGCATCTAAAGTTTAGGTGTTTGAAGCTCCTGGAGGGCGGAAAACCAGCCTTGCAACATTTGCCAACCTCGACCCAAAGACAACTGTTCTGAGACTCGTTTTAATATTTGGCAATGTGAAATGTTTTTATAATAACAAAAGAAGGGGGGAAAAAAAGTAAAAACATAGCAGTGTATTTTCACAAGGGAGCTGCAGGGGGAGCTCTGTCACTGAAGTTAGTTCTGCTTAAAGTCATTAAAAAGTGAGATAAAAGGTACTCAAAAGCATGTTTAAAGGCCAATAACAATATAAACAATGCATAGTGTCTTTTACAGATGGCCTGAGTAGATTATTTAAAATGGTAAGTATTCATTTTGCTCCTTTGTTCTTGCAGGTTCAGACCAGCGCCTTGGCAGAGGTCTATGCCCATCTCTCTGTGCTCATAGTGTTTAAACGCAGAGCTATGAGCAAAGCAAACACAAAGGAGCCACTTAAATAATAAATCATCTTCAAAGTTGTAGTCCAAGTGTCTGACTGTCACAAGACAAAATACACACTTGGGTAGAGTCAACAAAGGCATCTGTACAAGGGCTTTTGTTTAGGCTACACGAGGGCGAGTGTGTGCCAGTGCGTCCATCTCTCGCCTGGTTATGTTCTTTGCCCTGTGGCCGTGGGACAAGAACCTCCACCGCCTTTTGTCGCGCTCCAACTGCAAGAAAAACTTTGACATTCCTGCTTGCATTAAACACGAGGTGCGCAAAATCAAAACATTAAACCAAGGCAAAGGTTAAAAAGAGGCTGCAGGTAAAAATAAAGTTTCGATTCAATTAAACTTTTTGAATCAGCCTTTATGGACAATTAAACCAAACAGCAATTTATTTTCAAGCATGTATCTCTCATTCCATTTATTTCACTTATTGTTACTACCTTTCTCTCTGTCATAAAAAGTGTTGAAACAATACAAAAGTTTCAGTCTCTGTGTCAATACATGGAATAGGCATTTACTCAATTCTCGATATAGTTTCTCATACAACAATTGCTCTTTTTTTAAGTGAAGGTCAAGGTTTTAGACAATAGTTGTAAGACAACTCACAGATCATTTTTAAACTATTCAGGAAAGGTCAAACTTTGGACTGTTTTTAGTACCAATACTTGTTCACAACAAAAAATCTAAATCTAGCCGGTCTTAAAATGACTTGAATTTATAATTTTCAACTGGATTTGAGAAGTTCTGACTCGATGAGATTTAATGGCTGATGTGATGGATGGCTGAACAATATTTTGCTGGTTTCAAGGTATTTCTGGCTGATCATTTATCTTTAAAAAAAAAAAGAAAAAAGAAAACAAATTTACCACTGAGGTAAGTGTAAGTAAAATTATCTTAATCCATTGGCAGATAGTTTGGCTATTAAAGTAGCAGAAGTTAAAAAAATAAATGTATTGAAACGTACTGAAACAAATCTGAAAAGGTTTGAAATAAATAAAATAATCTTGCTTCATCAAATAAATAGTCTTAACTCATCTTAACTAGTCAAAACATCTGAAAGTAAGCTTAATATCCTGATGTCAAGACATTTTTACTAATTAAGAAATTATTATTATTTTTGTTTATTTGTTTTGATTCTAGTTTAAGCATCGATTAGTATCTGATTTGTGATACTTTCGACTCTCATCATAAAGGCAGGTGATAAAGCTGGCCCGAAGTGGTCAAAGTAGGAGGCGAACTCAAAAACGTACATTTTGAATCATTTATTTCCTGTGGCAAAAATAGTAGCTGAAACTGAAGAAAAACCCCACAGGAACATGGCTACACAGATGGTTCTCTTAAATGGCCCTAGGCCCCTCCCCCAGGACAGTGCACTTGATTGCAGGTAACTGCACCACCTCAATCTTAACAGAGGCAATGGTGATCTTTTTCCCCAAAATGGAACATTGTCCCTAAAAAGCAATTCAAATGTCTAAATGAAGCTATGAACACAATAAATACATTTTAAACACCCTACTAAATTGAAACCGAATTGAATTGAAGCAGCTCTCCCCTGCACATGGTCTGGCCCATAACCCCTCCTGAGGTTATAAAAATGGCTGCCATGGGGCCCGCCTCCTCTTTGACCAGACCATGTGGTGAACAAGGTAAGTGTGATGAATTAAAGCAAGTTGTAACAATAAAGCACATTAAAAGACACTTTGGGTTGTGTGATAAATAAAACTAAGCCAGGTTTAAGTTTGGCTGTTGGGTTGTAAATGACAAATGATAATTAACAAATATATGAAATGAAAAGTGAATAAAGGGACAAAAAAATCCACTTTCTCACAAGGCACATGAACTAAAACACTTTATTAGACGTAAAGGTGTAAGTTTTTATCGTAAATGCAGCACAGTAATTTGAAAAAATATTTGACCCCTTACTGATTTCTTACTTTTTCTGCATCTTTGTCACTCTTAGACATGTCAAGCAAATCAAGCAAACTTAAATATGAGACAAAGACAGCTCAAGTAAACACAAAATTAAGTTTTAAGTGCCGATTTTATTAAGGGGAAAGCCACCTGAACCTACATGGCCCATGTGAAAAAGTAATTGTCTCCTAAACCTAATAATGTTGAACCACCCTTAGCCGCACCAACTGCAGTCAAGTGTTTCAGCCACATTGGAGGGTTTCCAAGCATGAACCACCTTTTTAAAGGTCATGCCTCAGCATCTCTATTGGGTTCACGTCTGGACTTTGACAAGGCCACTCCAAAACCTTCATTTTGTTTTTTTTAAGCCATGAAGAACCTGCTTCAGCTTGAGGTCACGAACTGATGGCTGGGCATTCTCCTTCAGGATTTGTTGGTAGAGAGCAGAGCTCATGGTTCCTTCAATCACAGCAAGGCGTCCAGGTCCTGGAGCAGCAAAGCAGCCCCAAACCATGACACTACCACCACCACGTTTCACCGTTGGGATGATGTTTTTATCAAATGCTGTGTTCATTTTATGCCAGATATAACGAGATGCACCCCTTCCAAAAGTACAACTTTTGTTTCATTAGCCCACATCTCCATTTGTGGATAATGGCTCTCACTATGGTTCACTTGAGTCCCAAAGATTTAGAAATGGCTTTGTAACCTTTTCCAGACTGAGACATGTCAGTTACTTTTCTTATCTGCTCCTGAATTTCTTTGGATCGCAGCATGAGGTCTTGGGTTCAATATGACCGACTTCACCTTGTAGACAGGCACTATTTAAGTGATCTCTTCATTTGAAAGGTCTGGCAGCCATCAGGCCTGGGTATGGCTATGAAATTGAACACAGCTTTCCACAATAATATGATTAATCACAGCTACCTCATCAATTAACAAGGCTGGCAATTTTTCACACAGGATCATGTAGGTTTGGATAGTATTTTTCTGAATGTTTCTAAAATCATCACAGTTTACTTGGATTATCTTTGTTTATATTTAAATTTGTTTGATGATCTTAAACAGTTAAGTGTGACACACAAAGAAATCAGGAAGGGGGCAAATACTTTTTCACAGCACTGTATATAATTTAGTAAAAAAATAATTTCGCTTCTATATTACACAGGTGCCCAGAGCAGTATTTACCCTCATGCCAACCTGTAGCTCTGTGCCCACACTTGTTGGCAGAGCAAATAATGTGGGAGTGTGAAGTTAATGCCACTTTGAAAAGAGGCTTGTGTCGAGGCATAAACAGTGACATCAGAGGAGGGACAATATTGAAACACCTGCCTCTGCGACGAAAGACAGAAAGCACTGACGGCAGCAAGACATGAAACATATCATGAAACACATCAGAAATGTATGTTGTTCCAAGACTACTTTAAGAGTTTTTCTGTTGTCTAGTTCAGCAAAATAAACTGTTTCATTGTGTCCCAGAGAAAGTACTATATTTCCTGTAGTTTAGTAAAAAAAAAAAAAAAATCTATCCTGAAATAAGGTTGGGAATCAAAGTCACAATTTGTTACGATACACAATATATATGCAATAATTGATGTATTACACTTTTATTCTGAGATATCACAGTTTAATAACCAAAGTTTAACAATATTTGTGTAACGCAACTTAACTTCAACCTCAATTTAGGTTCATGTAAGTTGCGTTAGAGCAAAGTTGAGTTAGGTTGAGTTAAGATAAGTTGGAGACTAAAACTGACTCAAGTGACTCAAAATGTGGTACAAGTACATCTACTCTTCATGAATCAAGTGTTGGGTTGAGGACATGAATGAACATACTTATCGCTGTATAACCCTTTTTGTTGATTTTAAAGAATAGCCCTTGATGTCGACTAACAAAAAGGCTCAAGTCCTGATCACAACAAAATTTTGAACACAAAATATAGTTGGAGTTTTAGCTTTTACAAACATGATTTAAGGACAGATACATCTGGTAAACTAATTTATTCAAGTTTTAAGTCTGCAAAAATAGACGAAATTTGAATTTTTAGGCCAATTTTCAGTTAGGTCCAATTTACTCAAAAACTAAATAAAAATTCAAAATTCTATTCAATTTATTTTTGTAGCGTAACATTAAATAAACAATGCAAATAGATAACTGTCCAAGAGCATCCCCTGTCCTTGACCTTTTTTTTTTTTGTACTGTGACTTTTTTTTACACTTTTTTGTAACTAATGTGTGTACAAAATTAACCAACAAATGTAAACCTGGT
Source organism: Rhinogobius similis (assembly GCA_019453435.1). Classification (NCBI taxonomy): domain Eukaryota; kingdom Metazoa; phylum Chordata; class Actinopteri; order Gobiiformes; family Gobiidae; genus Rhinogobius; species Rhinogobius similis. Next base: position 24,498,551 of record CM033625.1, read on the forward strand.
TCTGTCCATTTTTTTAGGTTTAAATGTTCAAAAAATGTGTAACTTTTGTCGTTTTACACATAAAATGCCTTTTGGGACATACAGGCTCCCTCACAATTCGATACAATACACCGGTCACGATACAATATCACGATACTGCGATACATGCAATAACCGATATATTGCTCATGATACTCTACGATTCATCACTGTTTTTAGTGTTTTACTAGTTATAATTTTTTTCTTTGTTAAACCACAACCTGCACAAATTTTAAATAAAATACGTCCAATTTAATACCAGAAAAAAAAGGGAATATGAGAACTGTTTTGTTCTCTAAAACAACCAACAAAAATTGTAGTGCGGTCACAAAATGATTTGGTAAATTATACCAAAAAAGTCACTCAAGGCTATATATTGATACAGCAGCCCATGATATCGATACTGTATCACCAAATTTAGTATCACGATATATGGATAATTCAACATTTTGGCACACTTAGGCTTATATCTATATGAAAACATCACATGATGAAACATTTAAGTGAGTAAACTACGGGAGACGTTTCAAATTGATATCTTTAAATTTAAGTTTTTAAAGTGAAATGTTTTCAGATTCCCCTGCAGTGTCTCGCCTTAACATTGTATATATTCAACAATTCCAGTACAGAATTTGTCCTCCCCCAAAAGTTAGCAATTAGGAACAATTACAAATACTTTGCATGCATTATGAAACCAAACAATGTTCCAATTTTGAAATCTTCAAGTGAAGCTTTAATAATTTCAGCGTAGACCTGGCCCCGTCTCAAACCTGGATAACGCACAGCTCTTGTCTAGAAGCTGGACTTGTGAGTGTAAGCAAATGACACCATGCAAAACAGTTTGGATAGAAATGATCCAGGTTTTGATTAAACTTGCATGTTTTGTAAACAAGCAACACATGTGGCTATTGTACAATGTGAGTGATTTTAGTCTGACAGGTCGACACTGCCAAGGCTGTTGCTGCAGACTCCTAAAATTGAGAAATACACAGAAAACCACCCACAGACAAGTCAAAAACAAGGGGGTTCTCGAGCACACAACTGCTGCGGTTCAGGACAGTGTCACAGGGCTTTAGTACATCACTTAATGCAATTTCAGAGTCTAGACAGAGGAAGAAAGGAGTGTTACGATGTGAATTTGAAAGTTTCGACCAGAAAACAATTTATATCCGAATCGCAGAACCCAGAGCTACAGCTACACAGTTTCTGAATCGATGACGTAACGCGGGCCGATGAGAGCGGTCCAGTGGTGGCGTGAGCGATCCCCATCTGTAAGTGATCCTCGTCGTTTCCATCCGAGTCAAGAGGCCAGAAAGCGCTGGAGAAGGAGAGCCACGCTTTGAAACTAATCCCTGCGCTCCTGATAAAGCTCCATATGGACACTGTGCAAGAAGAAACATGGAGACAGGTTCATACCACAGGTGCCGGTTTGAAACGCCGCGAAGACGGATGAGACGTGCTCGGATCAATGTGTTCGGGGTTAGTTATGGGCTCACGAGGTTCTCACGCAAAAGTGAAGAACATAGCGATGCATTTATTCTTGTTTACACATCTTTGAGCTGATCAGTTATGTTTTTATATGTCTGATTCAGCAACAAGTTCATTGAAGCTAGTCAAGTACTGAAATAATCTAGGGCCACAACTGGTAATCGTTTAGTCTGGCGATTATTCTTTCGGTTATTTGATTAGTTGTTTAGGTCTCGAAAGATGAGATTTTGACAATATCGATTCATGGCAGACACGTGCGCCACCCGCAGCCATCTTGATTCTGTTCGCTAATGTAAACAAATGTAAACTCCAAAGAAAATCTGCATAAACTGCTCAAATATCAAAACAGTCCTGGTGGTTCTGACAATTATACAACAACAAATACCATCACAAAAATATAGCTGCATTTGAAAACGCAAATGTAGCTTTGTTGTAGCGAGTTATGTAGAAAATGCTAATAAATGATTAGCATTGGTGATTAATACTGAAACATGGCTGGAACTATCTGAAACTTTCCCTGTGTGCTGTAAATAGGGCCGCACTAGATACTAATTAAGTATTTGTGTGATTTTGTGCTTTTAGCGTTTACTTCGATGAAGGTCTTTGCCAGTTAAACGTCTGTGTAAAGTCGTGGAAAAGCTGTTGAAAAGCGCCGATATCTGTGTTGACTGCTCTGTGAGACGTTAGTTTGCAAAAACCAATATCAATAGGAAACATTTATGAACCAATTTTGCGTTTATAAAGAGTACAAAAAGTAAACACACCTCGCTTCCCGTAGAAACAATAGGTCTCTGACCAGCCGCAGCTAAATTCTATTATTGATTTGTGACGTACGTTGGCATTAACCGATTAAGCCAGAGGGGGGCAAACTAAGGCCCGGGGGCCACATGCGGCCCTTTTGGCATTTTGATCCGGCCCGCAAAGCATTTAATAAAAAATTGTATGAGTTAGGTGTGGTGCATTTGTCATTTTATAGTTTCCTGAGCAGCTGCTTGTTCATTAAAAATCAGTTTTGAGAACAGCCACCACTAGAATAACACCAAACTTTGATGCATTGGATAAAAGGAGTGACCAACCGCACTGTTCCCACTAAATAAAGGTAATGATTTTTGCTATTCTGTAGTAATTTTTTGTGTATTTTAGGCATTAAGTCTATGTGTAGTAGTATGTGTGTAAAATGGTCCGGCCCCCAGGCAAGTGTAAAAATCCAATGTGGCCCTTGCGTCAAAATAATTGCCCACCCCTGGATTAAGCTGAGAAGAAGCTAAAGAAATGCTGCTTGAGAACATCTTCACAGGGTCTACTTCCAACATACAATGGTTTCATGATAAAAAGTGATAAAAAGAGTGAACTTGTTTCAGCCCTAAAATAATTGTCAGCTGCTTTAGTAATCGAATAATCATCAACTGGTCTATACATTCCAAAACATGAACAGAGAAAATAGGTGTTATGACTCATATTGAGCCGCAATTGCATGGAAATGAGCATTTTATTAAAACACCCTCACAAGCATCCTCAAACAATCTCACCTGGATCAAATTTATTCAAATAACTTTTTATCATGTGATTTATGTGTTAAAAAAAACAAAAAACTGCTAGACTAATCAATCAGGAAAATGATCGCCCTACATCGGATTAGAGCAGCAACTAATTATTTTGCTTATTGATTAATGTAGCAACTATTCTTTCAAGTAATCTATTGCAGTCGTTCAGACTGCACAAGGCCCATGTTTGAGCTTTTTATTAAATTTCACCCAGATAAAGCTAAAGTGATGTGGTTGATTTCATCCCGACGAGTTTTTTCATCAAAAGCACTAAATAAACACATTTCCCACGTCATTTTGATGTAACTCTTTTTCTGAGTCGTAAATCTCTCTCAGCACATGCATGTTTAGGAGTCTGTGTAGATAACAATTATTCAACAAAGTTAGTTGTATGCAGCAAAATCATAGACCGTAGAAAAATCACTGGACATCCGGAGTGTGACGTCACCCATAGAGTTTGGCTCCAGCCAAATGAAACCAATCAAGGCTAGCAGTTATAGCGGCTAAAGTGGAGCCAGACTCCATATTTGGAAATCCAAGTGCCTCTATCATGGCAACCGCAAGGACCAATCAGGGGCCAGGTTGTTAACAGTTTCCGCCTCTCTGTGGGAGGAGACTACGGCAAAGTGCGCCGCCAGCTGTCAATCAAACCTGTTGCTAACGAGAGTGAAAACCAGCCTCTGGAAAAAGAAGCCCCTGATTGGTCAGTTATTATTGCTAATAACTTGATTTATGAACAACCTAACGAGAAAAAAAACACTAAGACCAGGTAGAGTGTGTCAAAACAGACATTTTAGTCCCAGATGATGAGTTTGACAGAGGCAGTTACAGAGTGAAGGGCACCAATGTCCAATAGAAAGTGAAGGGCAGTTCAGCTTGAAGGAGCCGGAACAGTCTCCATGGATACTTCCTATTTGGAACGCAGCGGCTAGCAGGCTTTGGATGTCCAGTGATTTTTATACGGTCTATGAGCAAAAGTCAAACTACAAGGAAAGTACATTTTATCTGGCTCTTTATGTGGCATTTATTGACGGGACGATAAGATAATCGCCATTTTACCACAAGATTGTTCAGAAAAAAGATAAATTCATAGCAATTAATTGATTCATTTGTTTTCAACTCTCATTATTTTAGCTGTGAGCATCAGGTAGATACAGTGAAGGATTGATTTGGTGAAAATCCAAAAAAGGTAATAAATACTTAAGTAACTTCTATTTTTACCTAAGTAGTTTAATGCTATATTGAATATTGTTTGACAGTAGTTTTGGCACCATCTTCTCCTTTGAGCGTACATCCTTAAAAAACGGTGAAAGCAGGATTGGCCTGGTTGTCTGTCAGAGCCGTAAGTTTGGGGTTAGTGTGATGAAAAACAGCATTTCAGTGAAGGAAGCGTGCACAGCATCATCTTCAGACGCCAAACCAGGACTGACACGAGCCTCTGATCCACACAAACACTGTGAATGTGGAGAGGAAACATGTGGCAACGAGGGGGAAATGCCACTTTACTGTTGTTTAAAGGCAAACCACAGGAGTTTACACAAACACAAGTGTAACACGCAAAGTGTAAAAAATATTGCCCTTCTTTTGGTGTGTTGTTTCCATGTAAAGTGCTCACTGGCAGAGCAAACCCACTAGTTTGCCGTGTAGTGTTATTGGACCAGACTTTGGTGTTTGGAGAGGAAGTTTGTGCAGATCTGCAGTCATGTATTGCTGAACAATTTGGGAAAAATATCTAATTGTTATTTTTTGATTTTTGTGATTAGATTTGCGATTGATGTTGTGATAATTGGATTCTGTTCGAAATATTAACTAATAAATCATATTTCAGATACAGGTTCTGCCAACTGCTTGTCTCCATGGAGAGTCTAATTGAAATTGCAGTTTGAATGGACACAATTAGCAAATCACAAAGGCTGCATTTTTTTAAGTGCAATAATGTCCTCCACAGACAACAAAATCTCCAGTTTTATTCTGATTAAAACCTGCTAACCCTGAAGTTTACATATGTTAAAACATATTCTGAAACAGGCAACAAAAACGCAACTAAACGTGACAATAATTAGATTAGATTAGCAATTTGTTGTGATAATCAGTTTCTGTCCCAAGATAATGACGTTTTATATTTGGCCAGGAGACTGACAAAAAGACAGAAATATGAACAAACTATGCATTTCATGTTTTATGTTTGTACAGATGCAGAATGCAGAATATAACGCGATACTCTGCTGTTTGTGGAGGAAATAACTGCAGTTCAAAAATTGCAGCCTTTACGATTTGTTAATTGTGCTCATTCATATTGCGTTTTTAATTCAATTACGATTTCTCTTGCAGCCTTCCGTCTGATGTACACTGACTCTGGTCCGGGTCCCGTGCGTGTCCCGCAAGATTTAGAAAGTGCTTAAAATCAATGTGCCCTGTTACCAACCTCTCAGCACTGCGGCTGTGCGGGTCTGCGGAAAGAATCCGCAAGAAGTCCATTTTTGCCGGACGCCGCAGCTTGGTGCGGCTTTCATGTCATTTGACAAGTGCTCTCACGCGAATCTATGTGACTCAAAAACGGACAGCAGTAAACCGGAGCTGATGTGACAGGCAATCTGCAAGTGACCCGCGCGGGAGTCAGTGTACACTAGGGGTTATAGTCACGTGTCTAAAAGCGCTAGGAATAGCAAATACTGTAGAACTTTAAGAAGCTTGCCAAGCTTTTAAAACACAATATAAATCCAAGCCCTTACATCGATACAATGTGTTTAGCCTGTATCGTTTTCATAAAAAACAACAGTCTTGTACGGGAGTCAACTTCAACATATTCCAAAGTTTGCAAACACCTTAATACTATTAGATGCCTAATTACGCCATAACAGTCATCCTGTGGACATTTTCTTTTATTAAACTATATTCTATGTGTACTAATATGTATTTATCATTTGTAGGCCTGTGACAATAATTACTACATAGTTCAATATGACAGAAAGAACAATATTTATCGTGTGTACATTGTGTTTACACTTTGGTGAACTTTTTCTTTGTTTTTGATCAGATTTGAATTATACGGAGTAAAAATATGTTACTTTTATGACTCATTAGCGGCACAACAAACTAAAAAAAGTGTTTAATTCTGCCATTTATTTAATGTAGTTCATGTTTAACAGAATTTCACATTTAGAATAACTTTGTTTGGGATCAACCGGCTTATTATGTCAGTGGCATTAAGTAGCTGAATATTATCGTTTATGGTGATATATCAAAAATGTTATTGTGACAGGTCTACTTCTTTGCTCCCTTTACCTTCTCACATTCTAGAGACAGGAGCTTGAGGGCAAAACCTTCACAGCGATTTTTGTAAAGCCTCATAATTTAACTTTGACTCCGGTCGTTCTTGTGCCGTGAGCGAATCGCACATTAGCAGTGGCCGTGACAGTGCGGCGTTTCGTAAAACAAACCACTTCCAGGTGCACAAACAAACACGGGACGGCCCTCCCCTCTGTGCCGTGAGGGCTCTGTTACACAACACGGGTCTGGAGCTGGAGCTGGACGAGGTGCTGATGGCCACAAGCGTCTACGGACCGAGGCGTGTGGAGACGAGAGACGCTGTTCAAACACGAGAACAGCACAAGCACAACAACAACAGGTGATAACAACAAAGTGAACACAGGGAGGACAGAAGTGACGGGACATCGAAAAGTCCTGTATTATGAAGAATAACAGGTTTAAAACAGATTTTTGGCAACTTAATACCTTTTTCATAATTTGGACCTTTTATAGCCTGCTACACCACATGACATCAGCAGGTGGAGCAAACGTTTGAGCTCTGAGGACGAAAATGTACACGAGGTTAAAGTGCACGTGACAGGTTTTTATGATTGTCTTGAATTTATTTGGTGTATTAATACTTGTTCTAAATATAAATTATAGTTTTAAACTTATCGGGTATTGTGGAGAAAAATGGAAAAAAATCAGTTGAAAATTACAAATAAACCGATGACAAAGTTTATAGCATAATTTACTAAAAAAAAAAAAAACTTTTTTCACTCTTTCAACATCGATTCAACAAAATAAAGACGTTCACATATGTTTTATTTACAGTGTGGTTGCTTCTTAATTTCCCAGTGTGATGTCATCATTTACAACCAAGCAGTAAAATTAAAAACCTAAAAAAATTGCTAAACGGGGATACAAGAACTTTAGCACATTTTGGAATATATTCATCTTAACTGCACTTTAGTTAAATGGAGTAGTCTAACCTGTCAAAAGCACTTTAAAAACAAATAAAAAACACAGGGTGGCTTTAAATTGGCAGTCAAATGGTAAAATCCTAAAAAAAACAAAAAAAAAACAAATCCCACCTTTTCTTTCTTTCCTTTTAGATTCTTCCCAGTTCTTTTCAATTGTATGTATATCAAAGTGTATTTTCAAATATTTGAATTTATTTTTATGTATTTATTCATTTTAATATCTTAACTTATTTCAAATGTATTTCACGTCATTTTACATAATTTTATTTTAATCTAATTTTTTTCTTAATTAAATGTATTTGAATCAGGACAGTGAATAGTAATCAATGTGTCAGCAGCAGCAAGTTTAACGTAAATATGCAAAAAGACATCCTCCAATTTAACTATTATAAACTAGAAATAACGCCCATAAACACCTGCAGTAAATAAACAGACCTGAGCAAAGTTCCAGTGAATGTGAACATACTGTTGATGAAGCCATGACGTGACAGGGGCACAAAGGGGGAACATCTTTTGCCAATAAGAGCCGAGTCGTCCCACACACAGTAAATGTACAGGGAAGTGTGCATCATAACGCCTCAGCTCAGCTACACAAACACAACCACACATGCATTTGTGATCGTGTGTTCACTGTTACAACCTTTGTCCCACAATTAAACAAAATCAAACTGAAATTGCAATTGGAATGCAATTAGCAAATCACAAACGCTGCAGTTTTTGAAGTGCAATAATTTCCTCCACAAACAACAAAATATCCTGTTTTATTTTGCATAAAACTGCAAACCTTGTAGTTTAGTTTTGTCAAAACATGTTTTGAAACAAGTGACAATAACGCATCTCAAAGTGTCAAAAACGTGACTGAAAGTGACAAAAGCGCATCTATAACGTGACAAAAACAGACTAAACGTGACAAAACACGGCTAAAGCGTCAAAAACGTGACTACAAGTGACACAAATGCTACTAAAAGTGACAAACACGTGACTAAAGGTTATTATCCCTGACAGTGTCAAATACAATTATTACTAAGGTTGTGATGGGGTTAATAAAGACAAAGCTTCATGATTATTCCTGCAATGTTTAACATCACTCAACAGCTTCTTCAACAGCACTAAACCCTATTCCTTCCATTACAAATATGAATCATTGTTACAGCTTGACACTGCAGTATTGTTTTACAGCTTATTTGACAGCTCCCTCTTCTGGCACAACAAAGTAACACCAAACCCTGAGTATTGAGTCAGTCCATTTAAGAAATCTGTAAATTAAGCTTGAATACAAAGATATTCATCAGAAAGGCATTCTCACAAGAAAAAGCCTAAGAAAAAGAAAAGTATTTTGCAGAGATTTTTGATGAACGGTTGAAATGGTAAAATATGGACATTGTGATTAATTCGATTTTTTAGTTAATCAGTTTCTCATGTTTTTGTTTGCTCAGAGTCACCTTCAGGCAGAATGTCACCATGAATATGCTAAACAATGCGGAAAATCATGCGGAAAGCACATTATACTTCAGTGCAGTTAAAAAATGTAGTTGAGCAGAAAGTACAGATACTTGTTCTGAAATGTAGTAAAGTAAAAGCAAAAAGTATCCACTGTAAAATGTACTTAAGTCAACGTACTATTTTTTACTTTTGTTATTTTCCACCACTGCCTCCTGGACGTAACTCTCAAACAGTTAAGAGGAAGAAGATGCAGGATTTCCCGCTAATAAAGGAGAGTATGGTTCCCCCCATAGTCTAATGGTGTCTCCCATTGTCTAAAACTACACTGGCATCACTAAATCACACTTTGTTGCTCTTTGTATTGCCCTAAGCATGAAAAGTAACGCGCTTTGAGTGCCTGTTAGGTGGGAAAGCGCTCTATAAATAAAAATCATCATCATCAACGCTATAATAAAAATGAAAAGACTACTTGATATAGGTGTTAAGTGACTGACTAAGTGTATGAGCACAAAATGTTAACATAAGAATTTTTTGTGTCAGCGTAGTCTGAACAAAATCTGCGTAAAACACTGAGTGGTTTTATTGTTGCGTAATGTCTCACCTCCTCGATCATAGTGTCCAGCGCTTCAGACAGCTCTGCTTTGGAGGCGTCACTGGCGACCATGTTTCGGAGCCGTAAACAGTACTCTCTAAGCTGTAAATGTAAAAGGAAAAGCACTGTTTCAACACATTCACGTCTGTAAAGTCTAGTAATAATAACTGGTTGTCTTACGCACCTTATGATTCAAGATGTCGTTCATTCTGCGCGAGGCCTCGGAGCTGTGCGACTCGGGGAAACATTTCTTTGGAATGACGCCATACTTTTCTACGAAAAAAACGTTCAGACAAATTATAGACAACAAGATCAATTTTCAGCTATTTTAAATGTGTTTATCATTAATTCAGATTCCGCGGTCAGTAAAAGCTTGTGGTTTAGAGCAGAGTTCAGACTTGAAGACAATTTTTTCTATTAAATTGTTGAAGTCTGCATTGTTTTTGTTCAGGAATTGATGATGTTAGCTTTTAATATGACAAAAAACATGGAATTTGTACAGATTTGCAGTAGTTCCATTTCTGGCCAATTAAAATGGATCACAAACGTGCAGAAATGTCTTATTACAACTTTACATTTAGTTCTTTTTTAAATTACAACATACCTCAAAAAAAAACAAAAAAAAACATTCACGATATTTTCCAAATTTCAATATACTGCCCACCTATAGTTACAACTAAGAGATAATATGTGGTATTAGTTCATCTATCACTACTCATTTCAGATGGACCTATATTTTAAGTGAATATATTCCCAAAATCTTTCCTTTTTTTTTCCTTTCACGATTTGCGGACAGTAGATAAATCACATCCTCTAGACTTTTTCGATGTTGAGAAAAAAGCTTGATACTCAAAACCAATTGAGATATCACAATGACAAAAATGTAGACATACAATGTATGTAATTTTTTATGTAATTTTCAACACAACATAGCAGTAGTTCTTTTTAATATTACCATGTGGTCTTATACTTGTTCCAATATAGATGAAAACCATTCTAAAAATATTCAGGAATGGTCTAACATTGTCATATGTGATTTATTTCAGAATGAATACTACTACTAGAGTTTCTAGTTTCGATACTAGTTTTAGACTCAAATGGAATCTGGTTTTCTGACAACCATATCTAGAAATATGACCTTTAAGCCCTGAAGTTCTACACAACCAAAGTAACTAGACACTGAAATGAACTGCTGGAGTTGTACTTCTGTGACACAGAGGAGGAACTGACCGATGAGGTTGACCAGCATGTCCCATTGTCCTCCGTCATTGGTGGGGTTCGAAAGAAGGAACTGAACCAGGCGTCCGTCCACCGGCTCCTTTCTCTGCGCCGTCTCCACACACGCGTGAAGGAAGTAGTAACAGCGCTCGATCTGAGGAAGAGAAACCAGCCGCGTGGTGAGGAGACGGGACACAGGAGGTGAGTCATGTCAAGAGGGGAAAGGTAATGAATGGTTGGGACGGGAACTTTGGTGCAAAATTAATATGAAAAAAAAAGAAAAATGCACAAATCAATAAGACGTGAGAGGTGTTCAGGTCTGATTTAGTTCTAGGTAAGCCCTAGTTTAGCCCTAGTTTTTTTCTTGTTGAGCCCTGGTTTAGCCACTGTTTAGCATCATATCACCCCCATCTTTTAGCCCTGGCTTGGCACCGGTTTAGTGCCAGTTTTTCTCCCTAGTTTAGCCCTGGTTTAACGCTGGTTCAGCCATAGCTCCTGCTGGAAGCCCCATGATCTCGGACGCAAACCCAGCTTTCTGACACCGGGCCCTACTTTGTGATCCATAATCCTTTGATAATCCTCAGATTTCATGACGCCTTGCTCACAGTCAAGACACCCAGAGGCAGCAAAACAAACCCATCTTTGAACCTCCACCATATTTGACTGTAAGTACTGTGTTTTTTGTGTTTTTGTACGCCTCATTCAGTTTTCAGTAAACGGCTCTATCTTGGGATCATCTGTCCACAAGACGTTTTCCCAGAATGATTTTGGCTTACTCACATACATTTTGGTAAACTGCAGTCTTGCTTTTTTATGTCTCGGTGTCAATAAGGGGCTCGGCTTGGATCTCTTGTCATAGTCTTGTCACAGCTTGAATTTCTTTGGAACTTATTTGGGGCTCACCCACCGTCCGGACTATCCTGTCTTGCAACATTTCATGAGTTTTGCTCTTCCTTCCACATCCAGGGAGATTAGCTACAGTGTCATGGGATTCAAACTTCTTGATTATGCTGTGCACTGTGGACAAAGAAACAGCAAGATCTCTGGAGATGGACTTGTAACCTTGAGACTGTTGGTATTTTTCCACAATTTTGGTTCTCGAGTCCTAAGACTGTTCTCTTTCTGTTCTCCATGCTTAGTGTGGCACACACGGACACACAATGCAAAGACTGAGTCGACTTCTCTCCTTTTTATCTGCTTTCAGGTGTGATTTTTATATTTCTCACAGCTGTTACTTGCCTTAGGTGGGTTTAAACGAGAATCACATGCTTCAAAGAAGTTACTTATCCACATATTTATCCTCAATTTCAAAAAGAGTGCAAATCATTTTGTCTGTGGCCCGTTATGGATTTATGTGTGAAATTATGTCAAATTACCCTTTTTCTTCTGGTGGTAAATGGACACCTCTTTGAAATGTTTACTTCATTTAGGTTTACTGGTTTTGTTCCCTAGTTTAGGGCCCTCGTTTAACTCAGTTTTAGACTTGGTTCAGCCCTGGTTTAACTCCAGTTCAGCTCAGGTTTAGCTCTGGTTTCTCCCTATTTTATCGCTGGTTTGTTCCAGTTTTTCTCACTATTTTTTCCCTGGTTCAACAGTTCAAAGTGAATAATTGAAGATTTGATATGCGTAGTATGTTGTACATAATAAATAATAATATAAAAAGCTAAATGAAATTAACTTCTCCACATGACTCACATTCATTAAACATCAAAACAGTGTGTTTGTGTCAATGACGTAAACTCGAAGAGCAGTGACCTCGACACACAAAAGAGGGCTTCAACTGGACAAAGGCTGCTACATAATGGCACATGACATGGGCTTCACTGCTTAACAACATGCCAAACCACCAAAGAAAAATGTAACACATATTCTAAACACACAAACGCATTGAATTAAAGTATGTCTTACCTTATCCCAGAAAAAGAGGTAGGACTGACTAAACTCAAACTCCTCTATGTTAAACTTCTTCATGAAGGGAAGTCGCATTACGTTGAGGCACGAAAAAATCCAACACCTCCCTAAAACAAAAACGTGAAAGAAAATGTTTAAGCAAAACAAAAGACAGATTATACATTTACAACAGAAGGCTTGATAGCGCAATGATAAAAAATAAAAACTCTTTTTAAAGACAAAACAAAGACCAAAAAACTACTTGGGATCAGTTTTCTTTCTGTATTGATACTTATTCAAATGAGTATCTAGTTTTGACTGAGTATTAGTATTGAGTATATAGTATTGATTAGTATCTTTTTTTTTTTGACAATCCTACAACTAAATGAATCAGTCGACACCTCGGACCCTTCAAAACTAAACTTACACAGACATGTACCAACAGCTGAGCCAGTGCACCGCTGATATTCAGTTACACTGGAGATCATCTTGTCAGTCACTGAAGAGTAACAGTATGTCCCGTTTGGGCAAATCTCTGGGCTTTTTGTGATAAATAAATGAATATTCCAATATCAGCTATTTGACTTGCTGCTGATGCCAATACCTGGATTTTAAAATTAACAGCAGGGCCCACAAATCTATTTTTTAAGCTGAAGTAAAGTTAAAAAAATTAACTTTTAATTTCTAAATAAATAACAACGAATAACGATGATACTAATAGAATGTATGTATGTGGGCTATAAAATAATGTGTTGCATGAGAACGTAAACATATAGCCTTATTTTTAGCCTAATTGCTCTTCTATTTCTATAGAACAACAACAACAACAACAACCGGTAAAATATTAGCACCAAATATCAGCTCTCATTTTCTACAATCGGCCGATACCGATACTGGGACCAATATAATCGCCGATCCCTAGTTGCCATAAAGATGGTTGGCTTTGCCCAAAATGTCAGACTGTATGGCATTAAACTTAAACTCTCTCTTGCAGTAATTCAATTAAAGGTGTTTACTGATGGCGTCACTTGCTCTTCTCCAGGGTAATTGACAAGTTTAATGCTATACTGTGGAACAATGAAGGTAAAGAAAGCAATAAAATCTCTACGGAAAAAAGCAGAGTTAAAAAAAAAAAAGAAAAGAAAAAAAGACATTTCATAGTAATAGACAAAACAAGCTGAAGACACGTGATGGAACAGTGTGAGAGGACGTGCCTGAGTTCTTCTGGTTGGTGACTGGTTTTCCCTCTGTGGGGATGGAGTGCTGGAAGATGTGCACCGTGTCCTGGACGGTCTGTCGGTGCAGACACACCTCCAGCGGGTCGATACACGTTGACACATTTTGGGCCAAAAGGTATCGTGGCTCGCCTCTCAGCCGCTTCTGAAACAGGGACACCTTCTCCTGACTCAGACCTGTACCTGCAACAACACACACACACAAGCTTTAAGGGTCAAAACAACTGACTGACAACACACTCTGTAAACGTCTGAAGCAACAACAATGAGTGCGATGTTGGAAAGAAAAAAAAAAAAGTAGATCTTCAATAGACCGTTTAAGATTAATGTTCAAAATGCCACACTGGAGGTGACTGCAAGCAAAAGTTAAGTAAATCATAGAACATTTTCAATTACTGCTTTAATTTAATTTAATTAATTAATGCTAATGATTTTAAGTCTTTAAAACAGAAAATAAGCAACATTTTTGAATTTCAAGGTAGAATTTAAGGATGCAACAAATCAATTAGTCTGCTGATTATTCTTTCGATTAACTGATCAGTTGTTTAGCTTGCAAAGGCTCGTGAATATGAGCGTTTTACTAAATTTGACACAGATGAAGCTGAAGTGATGTTGCTTGATGACATCCTGTATATGGAACATATTTACAATTCTTTGTTGTGTGTCATTTTGGTGTAATTCCTGCTTTTTAGTTAAAGAACCTAATCTTCTATTTGGAGTCTGTAATTAGTGGTGAAAAATGTAATATGAAAAACTATGTCAACGTCTGTGAGTATGTGTCCAGTGTCCAAAATCTTGATTTTACGTTCAAAAATGTTGAGTGTCTTTTAAAATATCCTATTCAATAAACAAATAATGTAAAATACAAACATAAATGTTTTAAAAACAGGCTCGGATGTCACTCACATTTGTTTGAGTGGTTTTCATTTGCAAATACCACATTGATTTTTCACATTTTGTGATATTCTCATTTTCAATGTGGAATCTAAATGTTCCACACCGTTTGGTTAAATTCACTTCTGCACAAATATTTCAGTTCTGAATTGTTTCCACTGAGTTATTTGTCTGGTCCGTTTTGTTCTTGTTTCGGAGGATTATTCCTGTTTGGTAGTCATCGCTCTGTGAATGTGACACTATTCGATGATGGACTGGATCACAACTCCAGAAGTCAAAGAGGAATTTCCGCCGGGCTGGGAATGTCCTAATTCCCATGTGTCCCGTGCACTTTGGGCTCAGACAGCTCCCACTTTAGGCCTGATGTATGGCCACTCACACAGTTATAGGACATCATGATAATGGCTGGAAAAACGCAGATCAATATTCATAAAAAAGTACTTTACATCTTTTATTGAACACACAACGACATAATGCTTGTTCCACTCACAACACGGATGATAAAGTGGAAAGCTCTGTGCCGTCAGATTGTGATTGATAAAGTACAAACGTAAAAGACAACTTGCAACAGCAGAAAAGTAAATTTGCTTCTTGGTTTTTGTCCTTTAAGAATCTCCAGGGATTTTAGTACTTGTTTCTGTTACTCAAACCGTGTCAAAATAAATATCCAATCAGGACATGACTTAAAAACTGTCAACTGTTTTATTTATAACAGTAACTAGTTTTGATTTTTTTTCTTAGGAACTATGAGACAATTCCCTCAAGACACAAGATTAGGTTGGTAAGAACAAGACAAGACACGATTTTGACATAATTTCACTAGTTAACAATTTTGGCCTCAACATTTTTCATTCATTAGTCCAAGAATCGTCCCGGCGAGGAAGAATATGCCCGTGAGTGGTATCGAAAATTAGAACTCAGTGAGCTCTAATTTTGAGTGAAGACCCCGCGAAAAAATATTGAACGATGGCTGAGTAGCTGTATATGGTATGGTATGGTATATAATACATATAGCTATGTTCTACAATTGCTCTATTTCACCCCTTGAACATTTGAGTTGGACCAAAAATTTTTGTTTGCTGGAAAATTACGAAATTTGGAAAGCACATCCTTCTTACGATTCTAAACAAAAAAGCCAATGAGACCAAACCTTTATCTGCAACCGTGGTACCGTGACAATGAAATATATGTGTCATTGAAATACATTGACATTTTGAATGGGGTGGAAAAAAATTAGTTTGTCATAGAAAATAGATATTTGGCACAGACATTCTGTACATCATACTAAACAAAAAAGTTAAAGAAGACATCTCTCTATCTCCAACCGTACGGTTGTGATAATGTCTGACCTTGTATCATTGCAATGAATGGAGTAGTAGTATTTAGAGGCTGTTTGTGAGGGAGGGGCGAGAAAGGCAGGAGGGTGAGAAGCAGGTTCTTCACGGTGACGTTTCCTCCGCGGTCGCAAGGAGAGCGAGGGCCTTTATCGCCACGTGCGGCTTTAATTTTTATTAGAATTTAAACATGCTCTTGAGTACGTTAAGTTTGGCATCTTATGTTTTGAAACAAAAACAAAGTTTATGTAAATGCACTAAATGAACATCTTTCTCTGCTGTCTGCCCTGGCACTTACTAAGTCTATGTGGCCAGTAGATGGCGCCTAGTGCTATTCACAATTTAGTTATGTTATCACTAAAAGAGAATGCCAGTAAGAGGGGAGAGGATTTTGCAACCAACATTCCTCAAAATGGTGTGAATGAAGCTAAATGCTACTGTATGTTTTTGATGACAGAACATTGTTAGAACATGGTTAAAAGCTCAATAACGTCACTGTAGTAGAATTTGTGTCCTTTAACTGTCTTTGAGCTGTAGCCTCACACTAGACAGTGCAAATGTTACAGATTAACATTTCTGCTATAACTCCATTTCAATCTGGAAAGACTCAAAACAGACAAGAATACATTAGAAAGATATTTATTATGCTGGTTTATTCAAATAGAAATTTGGCACTTCAACTCCAGCCAAAGTATGTTGTACAACGCACGCTGGCGGGACGTCGAATAGAGATTATGAAGCGGATTCCCCCAAAAATGAAGGGGCCATGTTCCTAGATGGGAATAATAAAACGGGACAGGAAAAACGCCAGAAATGGAAATAAATGATTACCTGATCTGATGTTGGATCCGGATGTGATGCTGGATTTTTTTTTTTTTTTATCTGACTCATCTAGTATTCTCGATTAAATTCTAAGTGAATCAGCAAAATGTTAAAAATAAGAATTTGGAATTGTGTTTGTAAAGCTCTTCACGGCATGTGGCCCTTTCTCCTTCACTCTCCTGTTGCTACAACTGTTTAGTCATTTGACTCCATCAGAATTCCAGATGAAATCCTCATTGAGTCAAAGACAAATGGTTGTGTAAAGGTGGTAACAACAAACAATCACAAAGCAACAGTGTGCACAGCTCTTCCCTAGATCCTCCTTAGGGCTCCCAGGATCTAGAGAGCCACGCCAGCCAACAGCGCCAAGGATGTAGTTTTCCACGGACCGCAGACTGTTCCTGACACGGCTGTACAAGCTTGAGCTCTGCTCTTGGCTGTTGATCAATCCATTCTCGTTCTCAGAGCTCACTTCTTGGTTGTTGTCCTCCACAACCACATGTTCCAGGTCATTTTCCATTTTCAATACGTCCTCTTTCAGACCATGGTCATCTGTGGTGTTCTCTCCCTCTATGACAATGACCACAAGCCCCGAGTTTGTGGTTGATGTCTGCTGTGTCAACTGCACCGCGTCATTGCTCTTGGAGATATTTCCTTTTTTCTGGTTATTCATCTCAGAATCGCCAGTGTCGCATGCATTCTGCACTTCTTGGTGTTGAATGTGGACCACTTTTGTCATATCCACCTCTCTGTTTTGAGACTCCTTCAGTGAATTGTCTTCATGATGTTGCCTGGATGACTGGACCAGGTCACATTGAGTTTGGGCAGTCTTATTTTTGTCATCTTCAGCAGCTGGTTCCTGGGGGCCAGGAACCAGTAGCTGTCATCATATCACGTGCCATGTTAACATATTCGCACCTGGAGTTAACCTCTTCAGAGGCTCAAGAAGGTCAGTCTCTGAATTCTGGGTCTTGATTGGTGTTTGGAGAGGATAACACAGCTTCATCCATATCCAAGCCTCGCAGTGGACGTGGGATGTTGTGCGGCTGCTCACCTGTCTCTGGAGTCTTCAGTCTCCACCGGCCTTCATTCCAGGTGTAGAACTTGTCTGTAAATACACCCCAGCTCAGGATTTCATTTGAAGGCAACCCGAGCACATCAATGATGCTCCTCTGGTTCTCATAAGGCCCGTCAGAGAAGGGGTGGACACCCAGGTAGAGATGCACCAGAACACAGCCCAGAGACCACATGTCAATGGCCTCTGACAAAGGTAAACCAAGGCTGACCTCTGGAGCTCTGAAGGCCTTTGGTTGTACTTCCATTCCCTGAATCATATCTGATTTTGGCATGGCGAGACCAAAGTCAGTTTCACTCTCGAAGGCTGCAGTTTTTGATTAACAAGCATCACCTTGTCAAGTGTTAGGTTGGTGTGCACCACGCCCAACTCTTTCAGTCCATTAAAGGCCACCAGAAGCTGCTGAGGTATTGGTCTGATCTCAGACAGCTTTAAGGTGCCCCGTTTAGCCATCACGTCGTTAAGGCTGACATCCAATATTTCGAAAGCCAGATACCTGTGATTGTTCTGAACATAAGTGTCAGTAAATTTGACAATGTTATGCTTGTCAGGATCCAGCTGTCTCACACGTTGGAGCATGGCCACTTTTCTGCTGAAAGTCTCATCGTCCCACAACGTCCCTTTCAGTGCTACAATCTCAGTCGTGTGAGCCTTGACACACTGGAACACTCCATTACCGAGAACCTGCAGGGTATGTAACTCATGATGATTTTGGGAGACATTGGTGGTCTCAATCAAAGTCATCATAACCCTTGCCTTTTTTGCATATTCACTTTGCTCGTCCCTCAGTGACCGCAGAGTGATAAAAGGATGATTCATGGCTTCTCTTGGAATCATCCTGGTCCTAAAATCAGGATGCAGAAGACTTTTACACAGGTTCAAAAACTCCATTCGGTCAGCACTCTCCGGGTTCTGCCTGATGTGGGGGGTAGAATGGATGGCTGTTTCTAAACTGTCACCACGCAGTGGGCTTGGGCCATTGAGTGCTTCAATCCCTGTGTCTCTGTTGAACTCATGTGGAGTCTTGAACCTCCACTCCACTTTCCTGCAGGGTGTAGTAAATGTGCGTGTACATACCCTGGTCCAAAAGGTCGTTCGGAATACATCCCAGCACCTCAATGATGCTCCTCTGATTTTCAAAGGGTGTCTGACAGAAGGGGTGGACGCCCAGGTAGAGATCAACAAGAACACAGCCTAAAGACCACATATCTAGAGCTTCAGACAGAGGCAAACCCAGGCTGACATCTGGAGCTCTATAGGCCTTTGGCTGGACCTTTATTCCCTGTCACATCCGATACCGTTGACAGGCTAGACCAAAGTCAATCAATTTAAGCTTCCAAGGATGCAATTTTTGATTGACAAGCATTACATTGTCAAGCTTAAGGCCTGTATGAACTACCCCTAACTGTTTTAGGCCATCAAAGGCCACTAGAAGCTGCTTTGCAATCAGCCTTATATCACACAGGTCCAAAGTACGCCGTTTCACCACCAAGTCCAAAAGGCTCATGTCTAACATTTCAAATACTAGACATTTATCAGATTCCCAGATAAATGAGTCCATGAATTTGACAATGTTGAAGGTGTCGGTGTTAAGCGCTCTGACATGGTGGAGCATACGCAGCTCTGCCCTATAGTTATCCTCGCTGTTGTCCTTCATCATTTTTACTGCAACGGCTTCAGGCAAATCAGGCTTAAAGCAGTGCAGAACTTTACCAAAAACGCCCTCACCAAGGACGGACAGGGTTCTGTAGTCCTGGACTCTGAATGGCAAGTGTGTTGACATGTTCGCATCCATTTTACAAGCTTGTGTTGTGTGTACTGAAGTGCAAATCTGAGTGCTCCAGGAAGGCTTTTGTCCTTACTGTAATTAGTTTAATGCACAGTGCAGTGTTCTTGCACTTGCAGTAATTTCCTGAAAAGGGTTATCTATCTATGTGGCCAATCATATTTAATACACATGGTGAAAATGAATATCTGTAAAATGCAGACGTTTGTTATAATTATTAATGAGTTCACCGACAGAAATCATCAGGTTCAACATTTGTGAATTTACTTATATGATATATATATGTCATGGCAAAGTCCAATACAGTTAAAGAGAAAGAGGCTCTTTTGTTCTTCTGAGGTTATGACATCCTCACATGCTAGAACCTACTGGTTGTTGTGTCATAACCTCTGCATTTTAACAACATTCATTCCAGTTACCCACCATCTGGATTAAATATTATTGGCTGTTGGAATGTTGTGATGTCACAGGAACACAACCTGACGGGTTCGTGAGTGATGTTCAGTCAGAGGTTCTGGTTCTACATTCACATTGTAGGTCTTGGTGATCAATTTAGATTTTGATCCCGAATCAGACTTTTATTTCATTTTATTTTTTGTGGCAGTTCACAAAATAAGATTCAGAGTCAAGTTTTCAGGTGTGAATGCAAAACTCTGATGTGAAGAACTGGACAAAACCAGGAGTCGAGCTGTTGTCACATTAAGAAAGACAATTTTTTATTCTTAATTTTATACATGCCTTCTTTTATATATTTTGCTACTATTTTATTCATTGTTATATATTGTACATTACCACCAAAGCAATTTAATAGTTTGTGAATTTTGTACATTGACAATGGCAATAAACCTTTTTCTGATTTCTGATTCTGACTCTAAGGAGGAAGCACCATTTGTTAAAGTCTATAAAGTCAATTTTTTTCTAATTATGACTTAGGTAAGTGGGACGGAGGGCACCTGTGGCTTGTGCTCTCCTCGTTTGACCAATGCACAAAATTTCAAAATACCTGGTGTGGTACTACTACTACAAATTCTTTGTTGTAATTTGTTGGCCGACGTCCTCATTTTGGGTTGATTCTCCTGTTATTATTGGTATCATTAGGCCCGAGCCGAGGGATGAGAATTGTCCCGGCAATTATTAATATTGTTGCTGTCAATGAAGCAGTGTTTTTGAAACTACAGTAGGGCTACAAAACGGTAATCAATTCTTTGCAACTAATCGATTATAGAAATAACTGTCAGCGAATTAAGTGATTGAATAATAAATGGACAATACACAAACTCCAAAGCATGCCATGAACAGAGAGAAGAGGTTTTATTTCTCAGACTGATGACACGGGAAATGTGTGCATTTGGTGTTTTTGATTAAAACACCCTTTTGTCTATAAATATTCTCCACTTCAGCTTTATATGGGTCAAACTGAGTTAAAATCGTTTGGGTCTTTTGCATTCTAAAGAACTAATCAATTAATCGAAAGAGTAATTTCTCAACTTATTGATTAGTGAAAGAATCGTTAGTTGCAGCCCTATGGCATCAGCAACTGATGTAAGGCAAAGCAACAACATTTAAGTTTCCCACAATAAAGAAGTTCCAGTTGTTCCAGTGGCTCGATTCCGGTAATGCATTAAGACATAGAGGCTTTGATATTTTCCAATTAGTCCACAAATTTACAGTGAGACTTTTGATATTATTATGAATAAGAGCTGTGCAATTATTCAGATTTTTAATCCAGAACAAGAGTCTGTCATTTAGAAAAGTCAATGATCAGCTTTACATTTTTTAAACTTAAGGTCTCTAGCCAACAGCAATTCTAGCAATTTTAAGATCTGTCCACAGGTGTCCAGTGGGATTGAGATCTAGACTCATTGCTGCCACTTCAGAACTCTCCAGCGCTTTGTTGCCATCCATTTCTGGGTGCTTTTAGATGTATGTTTTGGGCCATTGTTCTGCTGGAAGCCCCATGATCTCGGACGCAAACCCAGCTTTCTGACACCGGGCCCTACAAATTACATGACGCCTTGCTCACAGTCAAGACACCCTGTGCCAGTCAAGACACCAAGAGGCAGCAAAACAACCCCTTCTTTGAACCTCCACCATATTTTACTGTAGGTAAGTTTTTGGTAAACAGTAGAACTTTACCAAAAAGCTCCATCTTGGGCTCATCTGTCCACAAGACATTTTTCCCAGAATGATTTTGGCTCACTCACATACATTTTGGCAAACTGCAGTCTTGCTTTTTTATGTCTCGTGTCAATAAGGGGCTCGGCTTGGATCTCTTGTCATAGTGTTTCGTGTTCTTAAATTTTGACGGATGGTTAGCCCTGACACTTATGAACCCTGAGCCTGCAGGACAGCTTGAATTTCTTTGGAACTTATTTGGGGCTCATCCACCGTCCGGACTATCCTGTTTTGCAACATTTCATGAGTTTTGCTCTTCCTTCCACATCCAGGGAGATTAGCTACAGTGTCATGGGATTCAAACTTCTTGATTATGCTGTGCACTGTGGACAAAGAAACAGCAAGATCTCTGGAGATGGACTTGTAACCTTGAGACTGTTGGTATTTTTCCACAATTTTGGTTCTAGAGTCCTAAGACTGTTCTTTTCTCTTTCTGTTCTCCATGCTTAGTGTGGCACACACGGACACACAATGCAAAGACTGAGTCGACTTCTCTCCTTTTTATCTGCTTTCAGGTGTGATTTCAGCTGTTTTGCCTTAGGTGGGTTTAAGAAGGTGGGTTAAGAATCACATGCTTAAACTAAGTTACTTATTCACATATTTATCCTCAATTTCAAAAAGAGTGCAAATCATTTTTGTCTGGCCCATTTTTGGAGTTATGTGTGAAATTATGTCAAATTAGCTTTTTTCTTCTGGTGGTACATGGACACCTCTTTGAAATGTTTATTTCATTTACAGTAGATTTTATTCACAGTTTTTGCTCTTCCTGTCATTAAAACTACTGTGTAAATGGTGTATTTGTACTTAAGACCTGGTTTATTCCCAATTTAGATCTGAAATAGACCCGATTTAGAGGTACACAGAAAAGCAATCTTTTCTTTGGTGGCACTTGGGATAAAATGTTTGAGAACCCCTGATTTAGAGTAAAAATAAAACACTACAAAAAGAGTTGATCATAAACAAAAATGTACATGTTGTAAACCTTCGTATAAAGGTAATATTTCTGCACCTGTGTGATACATTTTACATTTGTCTGATAAATAAAGCTCAACTAACACGTTTAAAGACATATTTGTCATGTCAATATTGCCTACCTCCACTTGAAAGCCATTTTTAATGGGTTAAAATTGAATCATAATTAATTATCAATTGTTATTGATGAATATGATGAAAGAAATTGTGATTATTTCTATTATGTAACCGCTTTGTTGCCCGACCCTTTTGCACAACACAGTTATTGTCAGCTGTTACTGTCTTTAGTCCGGTTGAGTTCTAAGCCTTCGTTACAGCCTGGTATGACACTGGTTATGCAGAGCTTATGTCTAATTATTTCACTGACAGAACATCGCAATTACAGCTCAACTGACGGAAAACACTGGAAAGTCCTGTGGAGTCCAGCTGGTCGGAGCAAAACAGGGGATCGCACTGTGACAAAATCAAACTGGCACCAGCGAGGGGTGTGCAACTCCGTCAAATAATACGGCAGTGCAATTAAACATTGAGAGAGACATTGCCTAGTCATGCATGCTGCCTGGAGTTGACCTCTCTCTCTCTCTCAGCTTCTGTTATTTTCCACGGACACAAAGCAGACCTCCACAGAGAGGGTCAGTGTTCAAACTAATCAAGTGTCAAGCCCAATATCTAAGCTGTTCAACTCATAAAGCTGGAGCGTAACAATAAAGACATAGTTTAGATTAGATTTATTGAGGATTGACCTGGCAGAAGGGAAGTTATTGTGAGAAGAAACATCACCTTCATGAATTCAAACTTTCTGAGTGAAAAGGTAATGACATATTGGATGTTAATAATTCTAATTTAAATACTGTAAATAAGTTCCATGTTTAAACAGCTATAAGAGAAATTTACTTTGTTATAAGCGAAAACAACAACGATCTAGTAGAGAAAAATCATAGATAAGTAGCATTTTCCAAAAAATCTGGCGGTAAAATGGCAATTATCTTTGCTGGCAATTACCATGATTATACAAAATGTACCAAGAACTATTACTGTCTGCCCTTTTAATTGCGATGTTCAATATTATTGTCCAAATAAACATATTTATATATATATATATAACTACAAATTACTCATTGTTACTGCATACAATTCGCACATTTATTATTTAGTTCTTACGATCATATTGGCCTGAATAAGCACGATTATCGATTAACCGAATAATCTTGAGATCTCTACTTAGCAGAAGATAACACTGAATGCCATCAAGAAATAAACCAATCATAATATCCGAAACAAGATAAAACATTCATAAGAAGTTAGCAATAAATGCAACATCTAATAATAAGGTTCAAGGAAAACAATCAAAGCGCAAAAGGATCAGACAACTAAATATAGGTTAAATAAAAAAAAAAAAAAAAAAAAAAAAAAAACAGTGAAAGGTGATAATAAAACAACAATTTCCTGTTAGTTGAAACATGTTTCAACTTACCATGGTAAGTGGGTGTGGAAATTTGAATAAAAATAGCTATAGTTAAATCCAGGCATAACATGATAATTACTATGTCAACTTATTGATCAATAAATAATAGGAACAATATCGTTTGAGGCTCAATATTTACCATGTGTTTTCTAGTGAGGGATTTTGTTATTTTAGGATAACATTTGAGCTGTAGAGCATTGATTTTGAACTTGTGTTTCTTGACACACTGGTTAAAAATCAATGCTCTGCAGTTCAAATTTAGTTTGAGAAAAAATTAATGGATTTACACTTGGATAAAATGTAATAATTTATCCTTTTGGAGTGCATTTTGAAACAAAATTCTGACAAAAAAAAGTAGGTTTTATACATTTTTCTATAGGATGCGTATATAGGAGTATGTAAATGCTGCTGTAATATTTTCTTTGGCTCAAATTCAAAATAAATGAATGAATCAAACAGACGTGTGCTTCGTGTAGTGAGTGACTCAAAAAAGGTGGGTCGAATAAGAACTTCTATGAATCATTATAGAAGTATAATATGAATAATATTTTACTGTAGCAATATATCAAAATTTATGACAGGTCTAGTTAAATCAGAGACACGCGTTAGACTTGCACAGACATTGATTAGGAGGACAGACATGGGTTTCAATGGAAAGGGGCCAAGTTCAGGCAGCTGTGACTTGCATTTTTCCACATTACTGGTTATACAACGTGTTATTGTGCAGCCAACATCAAAAAGACACACTGTTCTACCACTTAGACATGAATTTAAATGATGAAAGAATAACATATATGTCGGTTTAATTCATTAACAGATTTCATTTCAGATTAAGAACAAAAAATAGCATCGTTCTTTGTAGTTATTTTATACACAAGCTTTAAAAACTTGATGTCAGAATACCAAATGAGGATTGTAGATTATTAACGTTATCTCAATCATTCACTACTAGCTTAATGTTCTAGTTTTGCATGCACTCGTGTGTTTATTATCCCGGGGGCTTTTGTTTGTGTCAAAATGCACCGCCGCCACTTTAAAGAGTTTGACAGATGCAGGTTTTTCTAACTCCAGTCCACACCAGCTAACACAAAGCTAAATATTCTTCTTCTTTTAATCCAAATCATTGCTCAATGTTCCGCACCGACAAACCGAGATGTTTGGCCATTCAGTGCGTGTCATGTGTGCTAGAATATATCTGTATGATCAGACAAACAGCTGTGGCAAAAAAGACAGAAAAAAACGTGCTAGTCTCACATGCTAACTCATTCAGCGTTAGCTTAGCCTGCTAGCCTCCACAGCTGTCATCCGGAACTGTCAAATATAAAGCACGCTCAGATTTCAGGTTGGATCCGTGACAGTGACAGAAACGACAGAAAGTCAGACATTTCTTACCTGTTTCCATGACTCTGGGGTTTGTGGAGGGGTTTGTGTTTTCCTGAAAAGTCCCGGCTCTTTGTTTATCTCTCACAGACACAGAGTGAGAGGTGCGCTTGTTTATGCACTCAGGGCGCGTCTTTGACGTGGCGCTGGGGCGGGGTTAACAGACATGTCCCCGCCCCGTTAGGGACCACAGTGCACACCGAAAATCTGATCGTTATCCGAGTTCTGGAGTTATCAGATTACGGAGCGCAACTGTTCCGTCCACTTCAAAGCCCACTTAGGTTCGAGAAGTAAATTTCCCATTAAGTTCTCCCATAGAAAAATTTAAATATAGAGCTTAAAGCATGGATCTAAAGGCAGGCAGAGGCTTAGGAGGTATGTGGAAATTTAAATCCAAAATCCTTAAAATCGATTTTTTTTAAGGTTTTACTGTTTTTTAAATATCTTAACGGTCTTGGGCCTTTTTATCTCTCAGAACTGCATATACCATATGCGGCCCCGGCGCTCCTCCGGCAGCCGGCTCCTAGTCATTCCCAAAGTCAGGACACACACTTATGGCGAGGCGTCCTTCCAGTACTATGGCCCTCGTCTGTGGAACGACCTGCCGGAGAACCTCAGGGCCGCAGAGAACGTTCAGGTTTTTAAGAGCAGGCTCAAGATACACCTTTTTAGCTCAGCTTTTGATTAATATTTAATGTATGTATTTATTATATTTATTCATCCTATTTATTGTGTTTACTTATTTTAGGCTTACTATTTTATATGTATTTAGGGTTAGAGGTTATTTCTATTTATTCATTACCCCATATTTGGATTCTTTTATTCATTTTAGGCTCTCCAGTGTTTCCTTTAAGGGGCCCTCTGTACCCGGAGTGGTGGTTGGCTGTGGACTCTGGGCCCTGGCTCATGGGCCCCTGGTGGAGGTTTGGTGTGTGCCTTGTCTCTCCTCTGGGCCCTGTGTCCTGTGGCTTCAGATGACTCTGCTCCTGGTGCAGACGGCTCCTCTAATGGTACTTCGTCTACTGGTGTATCTGTACTCAGTGTCCTGAATCTTAGAGCAGGGGTTCCCAAACTTTTCTGGCTGGGACCCCCAAAAGAGCCATGCAACCCACTCGGGACCCCCAAAGCGAAATGAAAATTACAGTAGCAATAATTTTAAGTGTGAAATCAAGTTTAATACTGGTTATTTGAATAGTTTATTGTCTTAGTGGACCCTATTTCTCTAAAAGATACTGTTTTTGATTAATAAAAAAGAGCAAATACAATGTCATATTAATTAAAGTGTGATCTTAAAATCATCTCGCGACCCCCAGCTCACCACTCGCGACCCCCCGGGGGGTCCCGACCCCCACTTTGGGAACCACTATCTTAGAGCATGTGTGTGTATATAAGTGTGTATGTGTGTGTGTACAGATGTGTATATGTCTGTAGACGTGTGTGTATGTGTACAGGTGTGTATATGTGACTGTGGGTGGGTTGCTTTGCTGGGGGGGTGGTTGGGTGGGAAATGGTGTGGTGTGGGAATGTTTTTAATGCACTGTAAAGCACTTCGTGTTACATTCTACGTATGAAAAGCTCTTTATAAATAAAGTTTGATTTGATTTAAATCCATTACACGGTTGTTTTAAAGTCCAAAATCAGCTTTTAAAACTATTAACCGCTAAGTTATCAAAAAGATATTGCACAATTTACAAAGTTTCAGAAACAGATTTTAATCAAAGCTTTAAATTTATTTTGTTAATTTAATTATTTATTTTCTTTCATTAAGTCAATGAAAACATGAAGGGGAAATTGACTTAACAAATTGGTTGGTCACTGTTGAGCTCGATTAAAATGTTAACAGATAAGTGAGTAATCTTATTTTCTACACATTTTTACAAGGAAAATTATGCAATAAAAAATGAAAAAGAGCAAGCTAATGAGGCAAAGACAAAAAAGAAAGATGAAATGCTAAGGGTTGAAAGAGTTATTTTTAAATCCATTGAATTTTGTCTTCCAAAAATAACAGCTACTCTTAATGTCCAGTTGATTAAGTAACACATGTCAACAGGTGTTTTTGTTAATCCGATTTTTTGTCTGCAAGTAAACACAACACCAAAAATCACATCTCATTATTAGGTCAACAAGAGTATAACATTATCATTATTAGAACTTTCACATTAAGAAATCAGAAGGACATGATACCCTGATGTTGCACCCTCAAAAACAACATTTGTGACTAATTTATAAATCCATGTTGTAACACCGTTCTGGGTTCCTGACTTCAGTGAAACAATTACTATTTTACTCTGTGAACCGAGGAACACCTGTAACCTGATAACACTCTTGTATACCTTGGCTTGAGAAACACTTTTGGTTTCAATAGTGAAAAGTAAAGTAATACTAACCACACCCTCCAAAATTCCAAGGAAATTCATGTAGAACGCCTGATTAAAGTAAGTGTTAATCACACATAGCTCTATAGTTTACATTCTTTTTTAATGTAATTGTTCTAGACTCTAATACAGCCAAATTCCCAGTGAATCAGTGTCAGTTTAGATGCACATAATCAACTGTTTGAAGCATTGTAGTGTATAATAAACAGACATTTACTCAGAATAATCTTTATTTAATTGCTTACTTTATTAAACATCACTTCAAAAATGACTTCTTCTTACCAAAAGTGTATTCAAAACAGAATAGAAAACCTCATTCCTTAGTTCTCTTACGTTTCCCCTTTGCTTCTGCCCTTTTGGGTGGTATGTTTATATTGCTGTTCATGAACTTGTTTCTTTCCTGTCATTTTAGGAGTGCGTGGGGATCGGCCTGTCTGCGCACGTTTCCCTTCCTTCCTCAACGCCGCTGACAACATGATAGCACACATGAAACCACAACGGACAAAAAAGCACTCGTAATCGACTGAGGATCGCGTCTTGTGTGTAATAAACCAGAAGGAACGGGCGATGTCTTACAATCTGCACTTCGTCATCTGTCTCTGCATGCTTTCTTTGGGTAAGTGAGAACGTTTGTTTCTTAAATTGTGTCTTTGATTGTCCTGGTTTGAGCTCAGTTTAATCCAAATGATGATGTGGCTCGTCTGTCCTGTTCTAGTCCTGGTTTAGTCCTGGTCTAGTCCCGGATTCGTCCATGTTTTGAAGTGCTGTGCGTGTAAGTTCACAGACATTCATATAAATTCACAGACAAAGCAAGAAGAAACTCGCATTCCGATACTTCAGATAAAATACCTGGGGGAGTGTAAAATGGACCAAGATCACTTTCACTTCAACACAACATTCAACACACTTTTGCTCAAGTAGAGAACAAGTAAAGTACATGGAGTATATGAATAAATATAAGAAAATATCATATCATTATGATCAAATATCACATGCCAAATACCAGGGGTCAAAAGCAACTTATTTGATCTCAGGGCTGTGTAATTAATCACATCATGATTTCAATTATTACTCTGCTGAGTTACAAAAATGTTGTAATCATAAATAGGGTTAAATTAGTTGCAGAATTCGAAGTGCACTTTCGATTTTTCCTCAAAACCTAACCTAAACCTAATAAAATATATTCAGTCTATACTTTCTCCACAGAATAATTTTGACGATATTGCTGGGTTTCAGATGACAACATTCTATCGCCCAATAATATTTAATAAAAATGGGGAGGAGCTAAAATTATTATTGTTAAAATGTTTCTTTTTGTTGTAATACGGAAAGTTCTTGGGTCTTGTCACTAATAGAAATCATCAGGTTGAAATTTTGTGAATTTACATTTTGAAAATTTTGTGCCAAAGTTCAATGTAATTAATAAAAATCTGGTCCTTGTCCTCAGTCTGGGAGTATCACATCACCACATTCTAGAATCTGAAAGGAAGCGAAGTAATGTTTCGAAATATTTCAGTTATGAGTCAAATGATTATAATTTTTGCCATAATCAAGCGGCTACTTTCATCCTATCTTTTAAAACAGTGTTTTGAGAGAAAACCTCATTAATGACAACAGGGACAAGCTGCCTTGACATGGGAAAGACAACAAAACAAACAATCTGTTTTGTTGTCTTTCACAGTTAATAACCTTTTATCACAGTAAAATGTATAAAGCTTTAAATAAAAAAACCTCCTTAAAACTGTCTGTTTAAGAAACAGTAGGTTACTGTAAAACCAGTTGTCTAAACCAAAATGTGTCATCTTGTATTTCCGCTGTATGGTGTTCAGAAAGGGGCAGATATTTATGAGAATTGTTTTCTTCTTTCTGCTTCTTTGATTCTGATGGTGTATTTTTGATGACTTAAATTACATGCATAAGTGTGCACAACTGAAATGAACATGATTTAATGATTTGTTGCCTGATCTTCAAACTTTCAATTATTATATAAATTACTTTGGGAGATGTTTTTTTCCCCTTCACATTTTTCAAATTTACAACATACAAAACACAGAACAGGATGAGAGAGCAGACGACAAATCAAAAATGAAAACAGCACTAAAGGACCAAATCCCAGCACAACCACATGAACAAACGAGTCCCATTTAGTCCAAAGTCTGTCAAATTGGTCCATTTGATGATAAAAGTGTGACAACCAACTCTGTTCTGAACTGAAATTAGAACGTCACCACGGATTTCCCTGTTGATTCTGGGAAAATTGTGGATGGAAATAGGTTGTCCGTGTCTGTAATTTGCCCAACTGACCTAAAAGCAGAAGATTACTGATTAAAAACATGTATCTTTAGGTGCTGTTGCTCCTGAAGATTGCGATAAGGCAGTTCTGAACAAAAGAGCCACCATTGAAGCAGCGGCTGGACAAAGTGTGTCTCTGTCCTGTGTGGTCCAACACTGCGGCCACTCGTTTAGCGAGACATGGATCTGGAAAAACTCAACAGACACTATGAGCTCTGTCCAAACAAGCGAACATCACCGCATGACCAAAGAGGATTTATCGATAAATCAAACGCGCCTCACACTGGATCTGTTGAGAGTGAGTGAATCGGATGAAGGCTCCTACGGGTGCAGTGTCCAGTGGAGCTCGAGGGAAATGGCACAGGGACACTTCATGTTCGTCAACGTCACTGAAGGTACAGCATCCTGTATGACAAAATATTAAAATAACACATCTATTACTAGTTTGTACACGTACTCAGCTGTTATTTTGTGAATATTTATGAATCTAAATCCGTTTATTACCTAATCTGCTATATTTTTACTCATAATATTTTATCAGCAGTTAGCTTACTCCTCAATCACTAATAGCTACACTTGCACATTTCCTGTTTTGTTTTTTATCATTTTACAGATAAATTTGTGTATTTTTTTAGTCATTATAAATAGTTTTATTTATCTCTAGTTGTGTATTTAT
This sequence comes from Rhinogobius similis, assembly GCA_019453435.1. Taxonomy (NCBI): domain Eukaryota; kingdom Metazoa; phylum Chordata; class Actinopteri; order Gobiiformes; family Gobiidae; genus Rhinogobius; species Rhinogobius similis. The sequence goes on from CM033625.1 coordinate 24,529,457, forward strand.
CATTTTATGGTCAAATTTATCACTTATTTATTTAATTTTATTCATTGAATTTCTGTAAAAATATATATTGTAGCAGTAATGTGTATTTTTCAGTCATTGTATTATCTACAGCCTTGATTTTCAACCAGTGCCAGGAACACTAGTGCGCCTTGAGGTTTTGCCAGGTGTGCCGTGAGAAAATGTCCAGTTTGAGTTAACAGATTCACAAATGTGGATTTAATGAACTAATAGACCTTTTAATAGACATTCTCACAAAAAAAAAAGAACGCAAAACCATCACTTTTACCACATTTAAAGAACTAGACAGTGCCACAGACATTATTTGCCTCATTATATATAATATTTTTAACTAAATGGTATGATTTGGTCATGTTTTAGTGGTAGGTGGCGCGCCGTGGTAGTTTTTAAACCCAAAACGTGTGCCACAACTCAAAAAAGGTTGAAAAACACTGATCTACTGTTTTGTGAAAATTGGACAGTGTTTGTAGAGTTTTGTTAAGTATTAGGTTTAACTTAACCTCAAAATTATAATGCAATTTCTATTACTAATATATTCTAGTCTTTGTTATTACACTTTGTAGCAATCACGTATACAACAGGCCATAACGTAATAATTTGATAATGAATCGATTGTTACATATCCTTGTAATAGTTTAATCGGCGGTATCCAACTTTTTCTTTATCTTCCCCATAGAATAAACTGTAAAACCAGCAATTGTGACCAAATCAGCTGTGTAGCCTCCAATAATACAGTATTTTATCTTCCACAAACCCGAATATGCCGTTTGCCCCAGTTTCACTTCTTTTGCGGTTTGAAACTCTATCTCAGTCTGAGAAAAGTTTCATAGTGAGCAGTGGCAGCTCCTGCCTCATTTCACTGGAGGTGCTATGGTTAGTGCAATGTTCAATTCAAAGGGATCAAAGCTCACAATTCAACGCAATACCACTTTAACCCACTAGATGGCATAGACACAAATGAATAAGAATCACACAAATAATTATGAATAATTTCATGATATTTATGTCATTTATCGGCTCTCCTCGCCTGTAGCACGTAAATGCGTATGTTTTATAGCCACTAATCTTATAAGAAGCACATCAGAAATCTCAACTTAAAGGGCCCATGTCAGGTTGGGCTGCTCATTCAACCAAAATGTAGTTCAGATAAACATATTTCAAAATTAGCTAAAATTCTTTACAAATTTTACACATTTTTTTGCTATTTTTAGCTTTTTAATTTTACTTCCTGGTTGTAAATGATGACATCACGCTAGGAAATTACCATAGCAACAACACTGTAAACTGGTCCAAAACTCATCTAATGTCACATTTTTTTGATTTGACGAATAAAAATAAATGTGAACACCTTTCATTTTGTTGAATCAATGTTTAAATGGTCAAAAAAGTAGTTCATTTTGTGTAAATTATACATAACCTTTGTCTCCCCAGTGTGATGTCATCAGTTTGTTTACTTCCTGTATTTTTCAACAGGTTTTTCAACTTTTCTCCACGAACAGTGACCTGATCGGTGTAAAACTATAATTTATATTTACAACAGATATTAATACACTAAATAAAGTCAAAATTAGAAAATCATAGAAACCTGTCATACGCACTTTAAAGTTAATTAGCCTTTAGCTCAGATGCTAGTTTTACACACATCATCTATATTAAAACACCAAACGGTTTACACTCTTAACAATAATTCTTAACGAGGTTTTGACTTGTGTGTCATGTGGTCATGAGTTGGTACCAGCTGACACTCTTTGGATTTTTCATAACGTGTGTATTTAGCGGCTAATGCTAACAGTACATCAGACTGCCACCCGAGTCCCTCAAATTATACCGGACTAGCCAAGTAGCTAACGTGAAGTGATCGATAACATGAGCTGGAACTTCAGTCTGATTATTTCAGTCCATGAGTGCCACCGCTGCCAGCGTGAAACAAGAGACAGGGCAGAAAAGAAGGCGTGGGTTACTCACGTTAGCTTGGATTAGCACTCTGACAGCTCCGAAAATCCACGGTTTTATAACTTACCACATTTTGACGAAACTTGCTTGATGTTAATCATTCGAGCGTCGATAAAAAGAACTTCCTTTCAAAGAGAAGAACATGTTATCCATTACGTTAGATTGAATGAGAGGCTGGCGCTAGTTTAGACCAGGCGGAGATTGCACCTAAAGGGGCGGGACTATGTCACTGACTAGGCCACTGAACACCGGCTCTGCTGATTGGACAAGGATATTTCGGAGCTTGTGTATGTGAAATTCAATAACACCAGGGTAGTTCTTTCTCTTTTTTTTCCCTTTTTCGCTGGAGGTGCGTCGCACCTATCGCCTTAATGACGAGCCGCCCCTGATAGTGAGTTGGTTAAGTAGTAGACTAAAGGCCAATTCATACTTCATAAAGGCCAATTCATACTTCATAAGAAGTACGAACTTTGTTCGTGCGCCTCAGGCTGTAAGAACAAGAACAAACTTCGTTTCGGCTCTGGCATTCATACTTCAGCTCAAGCGCCGCAGCCGAACTCCTTCAGACCCCGCCCCCCGTGATCCCAACAACTGTTTCCACGCTGTTTCTATGGAGATTACCATCGCTGACAGCTCAGTTGATATCGTTTTAGCAATGGCAGATGTAGTTTTTGAGTGGATGAGAGAGGAGGATGACGACTTTTTTTTTTTACATGCGCTGGCCGAGGAGACAGAACGAAATGAGTGAAGATGGCATGTCCGGCCGCTAAATACGACGCGGGTAGTACAGGGCGAATACAGTCTGCTCGTTCAACAAATGAGGGAGATAGACGAGGAGAGGCACTTTTCGTACTTCCGGATGTCAGCCCGTCGGTTTGACCACCTTGTCTTTAGGATAACAAACACTATTTCTCCAACATGCGCCCAAGGAAATTTACCCCGCCCCTTTTGAAAAACTGGCCAATCAGAGCCTAGTTGACGCACAGCTCTGCCGAACAAAGTTCTGCTCAGCTGATGTGCCAAGAACAGGCTGCGAGAACAGCCGAACAGAGGCTGTAAGAACAAAATGACGTAATTTTGTTCTTACAGCCCGAGGCGCACGAACAAAGTTCGTACTTCTTATGAAGTATGAATTGGCCTTAACTCCTAGTTTAAGATTTGTTAAAGCATGTTCTGAAACAACTGTCATGAAGTGACAACAAAGTGACTAAAACAAAAAAAGTGATTAAAAGCGACAAAAAGTGACTTAAAAAAGCAACAAAAATGCGACTATTAAAAGAGCGTCAAAAAAGCAACAAAAATGTGACTTAGAGTTACAAAAAGCAACAAAAACGCCATTAAGTGACATAAAGTGACTATTAAAAAAAGCGTCAAAGAAAGATTTGACTAAAAGCAACAAAAACGAGACTCTAAAAAGACCAAATTTAAAGCAACAAAAATGCATCTAAAAGTGACAAAAACATGACTGAAAGCAACAAAACAGTGACAAAAAGTTATTTCTTTGTCAGTTCATATATCAGTCTTTTTATCAGTTCACCTAGTTGAGTTTAAAATGTCAACTTTAAATCCCATTATTAAAAAAATATAAAAAATATAAATAAATCACGACTACAAACAAAATACATATCAGACATAAACATCGCACAAATGATTTATTTCCTTTAAACTATTCATGCATTTCCTCTTTTCCCACAGCCGTGCCCTCTGACCGGACTCTGCTGCACAGGATCTTGGTCTGTGTCGGAGTTGTCCTCTGTGTTTCCATCGTCCTGGGGCTGGTGTTCTGTCTGAGGTCAAAGGTCACGCCTCAGGTTCTACACAGGAAGTTAACCCCAGTGACATCACCGCGCCCCAAGCCCCGCCTATCAGCTCAGTACCAGGCTCCACTGCAGCAGAGCACCCCACAAGCTCTGCCCAGACAACACACTCCCCACAAACACAAGATGGCCTCCAAAAACGGTAAAACGCTTTGTACTGCACTGTCCGAACTAAACAAATAATACTTCAGTACAGCTACAATAAGAAGTTTACATAAAAATAAACATAAATAATAAACATAAACATATATACATATATATATATATATATATATATATAAATTCCTTCTAGCCCTCATGGCAGTGGTCACATCCATCTCTAAGCTCGGGTCCTCTACCAGAGGCCAGGGAGCTTGAGGGTTCTGCAGTATCTTAGCTGTTCCTAGCACTGCGCTCTTCTGGACTGAGATGTCTGATGTTCCTCCAGGGATCTGCTGTAGCCACTCCTCCAGTTTGGGGGTCACTGCCCCAAGTGCTCCGATCACCACGAGCACCACTTTGGCCTTCACCTTCCAGGCCTTCTCCAGCTCTTCTCTGAGCCCTTGGTATTTCTCCAGTTTCTCATGTTCCTTTCTCCTGATGTTGCCATCACTTGGTATCGCCACATCAACCACAACGGCCTTCCTCTGCTCTTTATCCACCACCACGATGTCTGGTTGGTTTGCCATTACCATTCTGTCAGTCTGTATCTGGAAGTCCCACAGGATCTTCGCTCAGTCATTCTCTACCACCTTTGGAGGTGTTTCCCATTTTGACCATTTTCCAGTTCATACTCCGCACAGATGTTTCTGTACACTATACCAGCCACTTGGTTATGGCGCTCTATGTATGCTTTCCCTGCAGCATCTTACACCCTGCAGTTATGTGTTGGACTGTCTCAGGAGCGTCTTTGCACAGCCTACACCGTGGGTCTTGTCTGGTGTGGTAGATCTGGGCCTCAGCTCTGGTGCTCAGGCCTGTTCCTGTGCAGCCATGATGAAGTGCCTCTGTGCTGTCCTGTAGTCCATCGCTCCAGCCACTGGTAGGGTTTCTTGATATCAGCCACTTAAGTTATATATATATATATATATATATATATATATATATATATATATATATATATATATATATATATACAAACAATATATCTTAATAGACCCTAAACTTAAACTTTGTATAAAACATTCTAAATTCCTTGAATGGAGCAAAAGTGAAGTGGAACATAGAAAGTGGGAATAACCTCAGAATATCACAAAATATGAAAAATCAATGTTTTTATTTATTCTTTTGCAAATTAAAACTTCTCAGACACATGTGAGTGATATCAGAGACTGGTTTAAACACATTTACTATTGTTATTTGCGTTAACTATTTATTTAATAGATTAGGAAAGACTCGCAATTTTTGATGACGTTTTCCTGGGCAAATACAGAAATGTTGACCGTACAATAGTTTTTTTCATTTTACCGACAGATATATTAAATACTTCACCACAAGTCATACTTTTTTGTAGCTTAAATCAGATTTTTAGTCTAAAAAATAGTATTTTTTCATCCTTCAGAGTGGAGCTGAAACAAGTTAATCGATTGCAATTGCAACTATTCTATTATTGAAATAATCATCAGCCAATTTAGTAATCAGCAGGACGTAGGTAACATGTAAAAGTTCTGTTTTTGGTGTCCCGTACTGGCTTTAAATAAACCATCAGGGAAGCCTCAAACATAATCTCTTTTGCTTCATCCAATTCAAATTTTGTGAAAATCTCATATTTTGGGGCATTTTGTGATCCAAACTCTTGATTTTCACTCACTTTGTCGGGGATATTAGAGCACTGTATTTCCAGGAGAGCCTTGAAAAAAAAGTGGAAAAACACTGCTCTAAACAACTAAAACTAACAAATTGATCAAGAGAATAGTCGGCAGATTATTCAATTAGTAAAATAATTGTTAGTTGCAGGACTACTTCATAGTATAGAAGCAAACTATCTTACATTCCTCCTCAAAATTGTTGCTTATTTTGTGTTATAAAAACTTAAAACAAATGGCATATTGTTCTGACATCAGTTAAATATTGAAACTGTGTTAAGGTCTGCTTCAATTTCCTCCATTTTGGTAACATTCTGGTAACATAGATTGAAAGGGTCGAGATTGATTCGTAAGAATTACCAAAAATAATACATTTTAATTGACTTTATTCCTTTATTCCTTCTCTGAGGTTTGAATTTCACATAGATCTTTGCTTAATTTGTGTCCTTTATCCTTTTTAGCTTGTATTTTGTGTTTTATTATTTTTTAACGTGTATATATATATTTACCACTCTAAGAAAAAATTCACTTCCAGGTTAGATTTAGTTCAATTTCTCGATGATTTCTTGATTCTTTTGGCCAATTTTGGACACTTGTTTTTGTATAAACAGCTTTCGCGCACTGCATGTTTATATTTTTTTACGTTAAACTGCATTACAGATGTGCACAGACATTATATTTTGTTAATAACTGTCTTTCTTTTTCTCAGCTCCAAACCAGCCCCAGCAGAAGACAGAGGTCAGTGCACAGACTTTTCCTGGATGCCCTTTTTCTTACCCTCAAAACGATCAATCTCCACTGATAACGTTTCAAAGCATATGCCCTATTGTTCTTTATCTGAGTAACTTTTCAATGCCATCGTTTTCAGGTGGTGTATGCAGACATATCCCAGGATGCACTACTACGGCAACAGGAGAGGGTCAAACAGTCCCAGGAGTCCACGGTTTACTCCTCAGTCAGGTTTACGTGACTGAAAAAACAAAGACGCAAATGATTATCCAGTACGCTCATGAATGTTTAGTTAAGGCGAGACACTGAAGGTGAAAAGGAAAAAATCTGACATTTAAAACTATCCATTTGAAACTTCTCATGTAGTTTACTCACATAAATGTAAGAAAAAAATGTATTACTATTTCATTATGTAAAGATTTACATTAATTTGCATTGCATTGAGATAGAAATAAGGCATTTTATGGGAAACACTGTCAAAATTGCACATATTTGGGACATTTAAATCTGAAAAATTTACAGGACCAGGTTTAGATTTTTTGGTTCGTACTCATTTCGTACACATATAAGTTATGAAGAAAATTATACAAGTGGATTTGGGATTTCTTATTTAATTTTTGAGTAAAGTAGATCTGACTGAAAATTGGCCTGAAAATTCAAATTTCATCAAATCTTAAAACTTTAATAAATCATACTTGAAATTAAATATCAACAAATCCTTCTGTACGTTGAGTTAAAATCTTGTTCAGTCCAAGACTGTACAGTTTGGTGTAGGAGCTGATTTAAGACTGATCTTAATGTCTCTGTGGGAGAATATGTATTTTAAGAAAAACAGTCTTTGAAGTTACAATGTCCCAGAGAAATCTATGGATAAAGTGGATTAAATGAAGCAATAAAACATATTTAGGAGCAGAATGGTCAAGTTTGTTGTTTCCACACGAAAGCCCAAATGTTGAGAGAGCAAACTGACCAAAAACGTTTGCCTGCAGTGTCTCGCCTTAAATGGCTCCCTTCTGAATGTATGTAATTTATCCAATTAGCTAAAAGCATTTGCAAAAAGTGCAGTATGGTAGCTGTTAAGCATAGCATTTTGGTGCTAGGAACTTGTATTGTAAAAACTAACCAGGCGTCTTGTAGATTTGCATGACTAAAACAAGAGTGTTTTGTTGTGTTGAGTGTTGTGTTGAATTTTATGCATAAACTCAAATATGGTAGATTTTGCTGTTACCAAGGTCTGATGGGAAGTTCATTAATAAAAACCCTTTAGTTTAAGAGTATGTGTAAAACTAAACTATACAAGAGAATATTAGACACTGACCAAATTATAACGGACATTATAATTAAAGAATAGAGGTGGATGATATTGACAACTCAACAACTCAACTCAATAACAATTTCCAACGATATTTTAACAATGCATCAAGAATGTGCCAGAATGTTCCTGAAAATGTCTTTGTTGAGGTTCAAGTATTGCGCAAAATGTGAATTGACCATAAAATACACCACAAAAAACCAGAAATATCACTTTATTGCCTTGTTTTGGAGATTACATTTCTGTCTCTTTTTGGTGTATTTTAAATCTTTTTTAAACAAATGTATACCTCCAAAGCAACAATTGCAATATTATGTATTTTTTATATATTTCACCTTTATAATAGAAAACATTATTATTTCAAAATGTTCAGGCAGGCATTGGTCATGTTGATTTTCAGTATTCTGTATATAAGTATAGTTTGTCATATTTTGTATTCTACTTAGTAAATAAACATGCATGTGTGTTGTGTTGTGGCTAAACCCATTTTCTTCTCTATTTTCAGATGTGTTTAAATGTATGTGAATTGTTTAAATGAACACTGAGACAACGTGACACAAAATACAACATTTTATTTTAGAATAAACTCTCCATGGCACGTTACATAACCAAATATACATATACATGTGGAGACGGCTCTTAAATTATATATATCCTTTCTTCTTTAAACTCTATTAATAAGCGAACTCTGCATTTACAGGTGAAAAGGACAATTGTGTAATAAAAGTTCAATAAATTAAGCATATTTTCAACAGAAATAAGCTGCAGGACATTTTTTGGCAAAACCTGCTACAAAACAATGAACAGTGACAACTAAAACATTATGAAGCGTTTCATTCCCTGATTCCTTTGTTACAGATCCTTCAAATATCCAAGTATTCATTAAGTCTCAAGTATCTCTTGTACAGGCAAAACCACAGATTAATTCATAAATTTGGTAAAGAGACATGTACCATTTCCAGATTTCTTAGTATCGGCCTTGAGCTGTCGATTTGATGTCATCATTTGGGACAGAAGTCATTATAAGCCTATTCGACAAACAATTATCTATTTTGTGGAAGAAGTTCAGACAGATTGCTGAACAAGAATGGTCAATTTAATTAAGAATTTGGGCCAAAAAACTTACAATTGTAATAATATATGGCTTTAAGTTCTTTCAGCTGCTACAAATTAGATTAAAAATGATAAGTCTTGACTATTTAGTAATAAAAACACTCTTCATTTGTGCTAGCAGAAAAAAAAATTGTGTCAGTTTTTGTTCCATGTGGGTATTTGCTCAGTAATAACAGACCAATTTTAAGTCAAATTTGACTTAAATGCTGCCCTCGACTTCCATTATAAACTATAGGCTCTTGAACTAAACCTATTGACAGAAATCAATAAGTCGACTATTCAAAAAGTCACATTCATCAATGGGCTCTGTACCGTCTTACAGCTAATGCTAACTTATATTAAAATGTAAAATATAAAGAAACAATCAATTGAAATGTAACATAAAGACTACCTGCTTGTTTCTATTTATACTTAAAAAAAAAAGAAGAGTTTTTCTTTTTATATTATTAGCGTTAGCATTAGCATTGACCCACAAACACCTCCATTTATCAGCCAGTGTCTGCCAGGAAGACTAATGTTAAGATTAAAATAAAATAAATCTAAATAAAATCAGAAGTAAACTATATATAAAAATAATCAGGTAGTATTTACATTACATTTGTTGTTTCTTTATATAGTATTTTATGTTTATATGAAGTAGTGACACTAACACTAAGCTAACACTGAACTAACACTGAGCTAGCCGGGCGCTGTTGAGTCCATTCCATTCTTGTATATTATTTTGAGCCTTGATACAAACGACTAACTGACCTTTTTGGGGGAAAAAACAAGCAGAAATGTTTAGCAAAGATTAATTTACAATACTCACAAAAAAAAGAAAATAATTCAGCAGCATTTAATCTACTTCATTACAATTATCTAGTTCACCGATTCATGGCTAGTTGTATTGATTTGTGCATGTTAGCAGTTACTTTATCTATAAGTTATTCAGGTAAATACATCTATCAGAAGAAAAAATAACAACAATTCAAGTCTTCGTCATTGTGGTTCACCCTTTGACTAACCATAAACGCACTCTTATGCCCACTGAAACTTCCAAGTCAAGTTTTTCTGCTCTAAACCTCTACTAAATATACCACAGAAACATCTAAAGGCGAAATGTTCCGAGCAAGTGCAAAGGCTATTTTCAGCGAATGTAAAGAGCGCTCTTTCTCAAAACTGTGGCGCGTCGTAACCAGATCTCAAACCATCTCTCTCACAGCGAAACAACCAGGAGATGGACAGAGTTTTATCAATGAAATGGTAAGAGAGATCATTTAAGGCAATGCTTTGGCTAATTCTTAAGTGTTGGTTGGCAGTGTCCCTTTATGTCCCGTGTGATATTCAAAGTGTGGAGCGCGTCGGGCTGGTATGGCACGCTTTAGAAGGGTTTTTATTGGTTTGAGACGGGAATGAGAGTGAATGAGTATGAATAATGAGTGAAAATAAAACAATTAAAGGTACTAAAGGCTGTGTTTCTCAAATTGTGATGTACAAGAGGTGCTTAGTTAATTATTTGCTGAATTTAGAGTCGATTTAATACACATTTTGTTACTGTTTTGTTTAGTCCTGGTTTAGAACAAGTAAAGCAATAGTATAGTCCTATTTTAACCATAGTTCAGACCTAGAATAGTCCTGTTTAAGACCTGGTTTAGATCTGGTGGCACTTGAAAGCTCAAATGTTTACTTAAGTGTGAAAAGTTTGAGAATCACTCTACTAAGGCATTGTTGTTTGATGTTGATCTTGATTGGATTTGGAAAATTCTAGAGTGGACATTCAGAACAATTCAAAACTAACTGTGCTATTTTTTATGATTATGATTAAAATTCCTCAAAATGGCACCTAACAGGTAAGTGAAGTCCACAAATCCAAGTCTTCTGACCATTGATAAACTAAATACACTCCTCATATCCAGTCAAAAGAGGTAAATATAAGGAAAAATATTAGCTAAGAGCAAAATTCCTTTACCATTATGAGGTAAAAGAACTTGTGAATTATGAATTGAGCATTAAACCCCTCAACTTGAGCACGTCTGGTTCAAGTCCAGGTTAAAGGGGACATATTATGCAATTTTATGCAAAATCCACTTTAATTAGCTCTTATCCTTGTTACATCGGTGTTTCTTCATCATTTATAGTTTACAAGTTGTACTTTAATTGATTCCTGGATGTTTGAGTTAATCCTGTATTGTCCTACAAAAGAGGCTCTAGTGCGAAGAAAATTCCCCTTATCCCCGCCCACATCCTTGTACTTAGTTGTGATTATTTGAAAAATGAAGACTGACATATGTCGGTTCTGAAATGTCACGTAGCCACTTCCCAAAAACACCAGTCAATGACAAACTGCTGCTTGTTACGCTGAAATGTCACTATGAAGAAGACAGTTCTGCAGTTTTGAACAGGAAGCCAATGAACCGGTTTCTATTATTGAGTCGTTTTAGATCAATATTGCAGTTTACAATGAACAAAATGTAAAATGATGATCTACTTATGTTATAGTTCAATATGTTATAGTTCAATTCTAGGTGCACGGAGAAAAGCATAATATGTCTCCTTTAACACTTCAAGCACAATGGAATTTCAATCGTATCAAACCGTGCCGTACCAACCTAGCCCAACGGAAACAAGGCAATATTAACTTGATGGACTCTAAATCTCGGATAATCAATTTATAACAGTTTCATAATGTAGCAGCTATGAGTTACAAATACATGGTCAGACAAAAAGCTTTAAAAAAAGAACAATATGCGATGTAGTGAATTGACTCCAGTGCTGTGCTACTAAGACAATGCATTTCTATGGATCTAGTCTAGAGGCATTTCTGTGTTGTTTTGTTTTTCAATTTTTTGTCAGAAGAGGAACTAGGAGCAGCAGACACACCACTCAAGGCAAAACGGAAATGTCTAAGTGTCTGACAACCTATTCGAGAAAGCAATATTTATTTTCTTTCTGTGCTTCTATTAAAAAAAACTGGCGTGAAACAAAGCCAGCCTACACTCACAGTTGTACAGCTACGCCAAGACTTCCATATGACGCAAAGAATAACAAATATGCAGCAACTGGTAGTAAAATATTCACGAACAAAGCCAGCGAAGAGCCAATGATTCAAGTGCGTCTTCTCACAGTATTTGTCAATATATCCAGACTTCTTCATGTTTTTTATACAATCCTTGGCTTAAGGAAGTGGTCCACGGTGAAGCCATATTGTTGGACGGTGATGTATTTTTCCCCCACGAGCCTTTGCGGTCAGTCTCTTTGTTGTGCAAGTCTGTTTTGTCGGGGCCACAAAGCTACTCGGACTGAAAGAGACAGAGAGAGGCCAGTGAGAGGAGAGTGCATTTTCAGTGGAAGCTGTTGCATAACACCTGCTAATTACACGTTACACTGGGAAAAATGACCAACAAGATAAAAGTAAATAAGTGCTTGAAGTAAGTAGTATCTTGTTTTGAGCATTTATTTGACTGTTTTAAAATATGACTGCCAATGCCAATACTTAAAATACGTAAAAGACAATAATTTTCTTTTTCTCAAATTCTCAAAAAAGCTACTGCAATGGAAATAAGAGCAAAACTTGTTCCATTGGCAAATCTTATTTAAGTCAAAATATACTCAAATCAAGATAAAAACTACTTCAGTCACTTTTGAACTTATTGTCTTTACTCTCAAAAAAACGTGTCAAACTGAAATCAAATCTGATTGGTAAAGAATTAATAATTGAAATCACATGAAAACAAAATACCTTAAATTAATTTTGGTTGTTACTGTAGTTTCTTAAAGGGGCTGTCCCTGATTTTTACTGTTTTGAAACGTGAAAAACAAAGCTAATTCATGTGCTCAATTAATTTTTTTCATGTAATTCACCTTATTACGGAAGTTGTCGTGGGGGCCGCCATCTTTTTCCGTTGTAGTTTACATGGGGCAGACGAGCTCAACTCGTTCAGTTGAACACTCAGCTCGTTCGCCATTTGCGTGTTTTATTTTCCGAGAAGCAGGAAGTGCATTGTTAGCATGCTAATGTTTGTTAGCTTTTTCTGCAACAGCTAAACTTACTTGTACAAAGTGCTTGTAAACTCATGGCAGTGAATATTTAGGATGCTGGAACTGCATTAGGAAAATGAGTAATACATGTGACTGATATAAGACTTTAACATGAATTAGTTCTGTTTTTCCATGTTTCAAAACAGTAAAAATCCCGGTACAGCCCCTTTAAGCTTTACTTTAGGGCCCTTATCATTCATTCTAGTTCATTGGATTAAAAAAAAAAAAGTCGTTTATGGAAGAATGTAATACTGATTTTACCACAGCAAAGCAAAAAAAGGTTTAAAACCATATTTTGTCTGTTTTAAAAGAATGTACAATACAAGTTAATCAATTAATCACAACTAATTTTGTTACTCAATAAACTTTAACTGGCTCCAATAGATGCTGCAGAAGAGATTTTATGACTCAGACAATGCAGTAATTATATGATCTAAAATGAATATAAAGAGAAACATCTTTCTTATACGTAAACTCGATCAAGACGCCCTCAAGCGTCATAACTTTGATTTATTTCAATCAATTGGGCAAAAATTTAATTCACAGACCTTTTGTGATTAATCAAAAAAAAAAAACTTGCTAGATTAAAAGATAATCAAATTGTTAGTTGCAACCTTTACTATTCCATGGCCATGATAAATACCTCCATGAAGGGCATAACAGAATGCAGTGAAATGAAAAATGTCTCCTTGAGCTCAGGACACTTACGGCGGTCGACGAGTGGCTCATTTTGTCAAAGCGAAACTTCAAGTTTGACCTCGGCGACGTCTTACTTTTGCCGTCTGCGGAGAACAAAAGGGGAAATGGAAACAGCGGGGTCATCTGATTAATATGGGTCGTTAAAAGAGCAGCTTCAGATTCCACCTTTGTACAGTCACACAGCTGTTACACAAAGATTAAGAGTGGCCCATGCTGCTTTGGCCATTATCGGTCAGTCTGTCACAGTTTTTAATATGGATGCAATTAACAGTGCTGGTACATATGACGGCACAGTGGAACAGCAGCGAGAAGGTCACAGGTTTGTTACTACACCAGATGGGGAGCTTGCATGGCCAGATCAAACACAGGAATAACTGTGTTTGATCTGGCCAGGGGAACACTAGTGTGCCTTGAAAAACATGTCCAATTTGAGTAACAGATTCACTTATAGCCCAAAAAATGTGCTACAATCCATATTAGGTTGAAAAACAAAAGACAGGTTCACCACCAAAAAAAGAACACAAAACCATCACTAATGCCAAATTTAAAGAACCCAACAGTATTACATGACTCATTAGCATACCATATATTTTTTTACTAAATGGTCTAATTTGGTAATGTTTAAGTAGCAGGTGGTGTGCTGTGGTATCTTTTCAACCCAAAAAGTGTGCCTCAACTCAAAAACGGTTCAAAAACATTGGTCTACATTATCTAAAGTTTCTAAAAACTGGATCAAACAAACCAGTCATGCACCTATAGATGATCTTGTGCTATTTTCTTGGGCTCTTTTAACTCCTGACTGTTATTTTTACCACAAACAGTCTTTGATTTCTTTCTAATACATGTTTTGTGTCTGTTTTCTGTCAGGTTTAATGTTGTGTTATGTTTCGATCAGTTGCGATTAATCGATAACTTGTTTCAGCCCTAATCTCAACATTAAGTCTGTGATCAATGAAAAGACAATCTGACGTAGAAATGAGTGGTGCGGCACACAAATTATGAACTTTAAGCATCTGAACGAGAACTGGGCACAGGAAGACTTTGAGCAAGTTTAAGGAAAGTTGTGTTTCGTCTGTCACTTTTAGTATAGATTCCACATAAGGTTAAGCCCCCAGAATAAGTGTAAACCCAAAGTCTTTCTATAAGTTACAGAGTTTCGATAATTTCCCTTGAGTTGTGCGTGTTTCACCTGTGGGGCTGCGGCACATGATGACCGGAGTTCCCGAGCCCTGGCTGTCGACGCTGGGGGCGGGGCTAAAGGCGGACGACGAGGACACGGACGGGGGCTGGGCCTGGAGACACACACAGAGGACGGTCAAAGAGAGAACAGCAGTGCATCATGGGTAATGGGGCTAGACAGTGATGGTCATAAAAGGATGTGCCGCCGTCATGAGATTTAGTGAGTCTGTGGAGGTTAAACTATTACGGCTGTCATAACGGCTAAAGTAAATGTTTTTTCGTTTCATCAGTGGTCAGCGTCTCAGAGGCAAGGTTATTGGAGATGGTTTGGATATATTTTTCAACAGGATTTTTTATGCAAATGTTATTAAAAGTGAACTATGTAACCTACCTAGTCGTCTGAAGACATCCATCTGATCGACCGATTAGTTAGACTAAAAAGAGGCATGGCCAAAGCTCTCAAAAGTATGAAGTCTCTCCAACTGCACTCAAAAGACTACAACGGACCACTATTTCACACAGGAAAGTACTAGTAAACCTATAATCATATATAGAAACGTATCAGTTGGATTAAACTAAACTAAATCTTCAGCTATAACTCGCTCCAAATCTCTTTTTTTTTTGCTATTGTCAATTAAAAAATCCTTTGAAGGTAAATAAAATAATTAGTCGACTAATAAAAATGTTGGTCGACTAAGGCACCAACTGCAGACTAAATGACTAAAGGATTACAGTCCTACTTCATGGAGATGTTACTGATGTTTAGACTTTGTAATAAGTGATAATATAATCTTAACTGTGATATTATTATATCTTGCAACAATAAAATACTCATAATATTATCACGGGCAATTTATTAAATTATGGGCCGTTAAGGTTCAAGGTTTAATGTTACTTTATTTGTGCCTGTGGGTAAATTTGACCACACAAACGTCACACAATCAGACAAAATACAACATCAGACAATATATTTTTTAAAAAGCAAGGGAAAGTTGTTGTCTAAATTGTGAAAAGTTTCTAAAAATTGGTTGAAGACAAACCCAAGCACAGACCCATGAGCTTGTGCTTTTTCCTTGGGCTTTTTTAACTCCTGTCCATTATTTTAACTGAAAATAGTCTTTTTTCTTTGTAATGTCTGTTCTGTGTCTGATGTCAATTAGTGTTTAACGTCTTGTTAATGTTAATTTAGTAGTTTTTACTTTTTATTGTTCAATTCAATTTTGCATACTGTATAATTTAAGTAAACAAAAATGCGCCATCACGATTAAAAAGGAGAGGATAGAACAACAAATCTTATAACTATCTGCCCCTTTCTTAAATACCATACAACAGAAATACAAGATGGTCTCAGAACACATTTTGTTTTATACAACTGGTTTTACACAAATGTACAACTCTTTTTTTGGTCTTTACGTCTTTTGTTGTTTAATTGAATGTTTAATATTTTGTAATGTCTAGTTCTGTGTCTGTTGTCATCAATTGAATGCATAACATTCCACTGGGTATTAATAAAATTATTAATAAACATACTCAGAGTAGTAAAAAAAACGCCACTAAACGCAACTAAAAGTAACAAAAACGCTCAATCTTCTTACAGTTTGTCAGTTCATATTTCAGTCTTTTTGACAATTCTCCTTGTTGTGTTTAAAATTAAACACAACCAAACACAATTAAACAGAAAAATCACACTTAAATATTTTTTCCACATCATACAGCTCTAATTGTTTTAACGACTAGGTGTGTTTTTATGACGTGGTTCTTCTTCGTCACCTTGAGAGTCCTGTGCCTCGTTCTTAAAATGACATCTCTAACAATCTATAAAACTACTCTGTCCAGATCCGCTGTTTATTTCTGTCTGAAGTGGAGTCACTCACAGACTCGAGGTCCTCCAGCGCCTCCGTCTCTCCCGTGGTGCTGCTGAAGCTGCTGGTGCTCGACGAGGACCGGGAGATGTTTGGTCGTCCGCTGCTGCAGTCCTTCAGCTTGAACAACGGCCTGTGATGAAACATTCAGAAAAACATCTTACATACAGGGTTACAGGGGCGGACCTAGATATATCCGGGAGCCTAAGGCAAAATTAAGCCTGGGCCCCTCCTCATCAAGTGTGTTTTTCTTTAACTTTTCTGTTGTCTCTCTTGAATTGTTCTTAACGAAAGCTTTACGTTTTGTTTTTTTAAACGTGTGGTGGCCGGACAGGTTCATAAATTTGGGGTGTAAGTGAACTACAAGAAAATTCTAATTCATATGTGCTTTAAACAGGGGGGTTTGGGGGTCTTTCCCCAGAAGAATATTTCAGAAATCAGACCATATTTCCC
The DNA here is from genome assembly GCA_019453435.1 of Rhinogobius similis. Lineage (NCBI taxonomy): Eukaryota > Metazoa > Chordata > Actinopteri > Gobiiformes > Gobiidae > Rhinogobius > Rhinogobius similis. Next base: position 24,546,393 of record CM033625.1, read on the forward strand.
GTTTGTTGGTGAATTTTAACATATGCTCAAGCTGATTTAAATACATGGTTTTAATTTCATTTGTAATTTTTTAATGTTATATTTTATTTATTTACTCTTTATCTTTATTGACAATCCCAGACTGTTGGTCTTTTTCTTGTCTTAAAGTACACTGCACTACTTTATTGTGATGTTGAGAGAACTGTTTCAGAATCTGGTGTATCTGGTGATCAAGAAGGGCCCCTTATCGCAGGCCCCTTCAGGTTGGGGGCCCATGGCAATTGTGGCCTGTTGCCTAATGGTGAGTCCGCCACTGCAGGGTTATGAAAATCCAACTCACTGTGCACTTTGTTGTGTTCTCTTTCTGGTAAATGACTTGAGTCCCGCTCACCGTTCTTTGTTGGGACAAATCTCCGGCGAGCTGGGGTTGGACGGAGTGTCTGACCTCACTTCCTGGGACAATGGGCAGATCTCCAAAGGTTTGTGCTCACTGTGGACATAACACCTCACATTATTCACTTAAATGGTTGCGTGCACAGTAAAGCTGACATAACCAGTCTGAAATGAATCATGATTTGATTGTTGAGTTCATGAAACACATAAAATTATCAATTTCATTTCAGTTCAGACAAAGCCCTTATGAAATCAAAATAGCAAAAGATGATGTCAATGAAAAGTGATCTTTCTCTTTGTAAATATTCTGTATCAATAGTAGGGCTGATAATGATAATTTCAGTAGTAGATAAGTTAAACAATAATTTAAATTGCACATTAAGACTTTTAAAATACAATAAAGGTTGAAATATGGTGACTGAAGGCTACCAAATAGAGAATATTCATGGATAATTATTAGGGCTTTCACTATTTAGTAGTCGACTAGTCAACGATTATTTTTTCGATTAGTCGACTAGTCAAATGATTATTTTATAGTATATTTAGACTTTTTAAACACATTATCAAGCAAATAAATGTTGAAATATGGTGACTGAAGGCTTCTAGAGAGAGAATATTTATGAATGAAGTGTATAATTAATGAAAATCTGCAATAATTAATTACTTTTTGACATTTTGATTTAATAATGTTGCTGTCTTTGCTATGAAAGGTCTTTTGACATGTGTTTTAGAGTCTGTTCGATTAACGGTTACGACTATCAATTGTTATAGTAAATTATGTTTTAGTATTATTAGTCGATTAGTCAATTAATCCTTGCAGCCTTATTATCAACCAAATAAAGGTTGAAGTATGTTGACTGAAGATTATACTAAATAGAGAATATATTTGAATAAATGTGTTATTGGTAAAAGATAAGAGATTGTTTTAGTCTTTTTTGACATTTTGATTTCATAACGCCACTTTTTTTGTCACAAAATGGTCCTTTCATATGTTTTTTACAGTCTGTAGTCCAGATAACAATTACGTTTATCAAACATAAACACCAACAACATAATGTAATATTACAATTGTTTTCTATAATCGACTATATCATTGAATCAACAGGTCTTCAGTCCAGACACTTGTGTAATAAACCAGGTTTGTCCACATACCTGCGCGTGTTTTTGTCTGAGGAGGGTATTTCTGTGCTGGAGTGCAAACGTGGGAAGAGGCCAGAGCGCCGCTTCACCGGGCTTTTGAGGGGAGATTTGGCAGATAGTCCAGGAGGCTGAAAATGTACAAATGTCCCATCAATATACACGGCACAAAAGCCCAGGCTGCACTGAAGTCGACACAATACATTTGGTTAAAACAGCTGGTGAGAAAATGATTGGAAATGACTGTGACTTGGGTTTTCTCTCCTGCAAACTACTCTGTGTGCATGACAAGAAGGGCTAGAGCTGCAACAAGTTCAACTCTGTGCAGCACTTTGGGAACAGTCTTACTTATAAAATGTGCTGTGTGTATATGTATGTGTATAAAATAGTATTGAACGCACCCTAAAACAATCTTTTTCACAATGCCCACTGGTACTATTTATGTCATATTTAATAAGAAAGTGAAATTGGTGAAAAATCAAGCTTCATTTAATCAATTATAGACATTTAGACGACTATTATTGCCAAAAATACTTGATTGGTGGAGTCATCTGTTTCCATGGAGATTTTGTGGAACATAACAGGCAAAACAACAACATGAAAGAATGTTTTGGACACTTCACATCAGGACAGTTTTTATGCATTTTATTGCCTTTTTTAAACTTTTAACATTTAACCAACATTTTTCCCTCAACAAAAACATGTCTGGTGCTTCATTTATGCTTGTTTGAAGAATCCTGTTTAGTAAGCCCTCTCCCCTTTGAGCCTTACAGAAACACTAAAAAACCATAAACATTTTCCAGATTTGTGACATCACAGGTTGAGCTCCGAGGTCGTCTGTGCTGATTTTAAACAGAACTAAGTCACTTCAGCCACAGAGCTCCCCCTGCCGCTCGCTTGTGAAAACACACTGTCTGTAAAAAGACGAAAAGACTATTCCACTGCCATGCAACATTTCCTCACGCCGACCCAAAGGCAACTCTCCTGAGAAACCGTAGCATTCTTTTTTATATTTGGCGACATGAACTGTTGTTGTATGTGATATTTGTTTAGAAGGAAGGAAAAAAAACTGAATTAAAAAAAGAGAAGCTTATGCATTTGTTTCCATAAAGTTCGTCTAACTTTGTTTACAATTAGCTTCTAGAGCTTTTGAAACTGCACCATGACAGAGAATCACAGTCTGGGATAGTGTCAAACAGTTATTTACCCATGATTCATAGTGTACAATGTGCCTGATTAGATGACAAGAGGTGACCCTGGCAAACGTCTCTGCACTAGTTCTTTCCTAACAAAGTGCGTTTATGTCTTTCCATGAAGTTGCTTCTATCAAACTGTGTAATGTTGAGAATTTATCTCAACTAGAGTAAATTAAAAAAAAAGTTACTTCTTTACTTCTGCTTTAAGTGCATAATCATCTCTAGACTTGTCCATTACAACTTGTTGTAGACCATTTTTTAAAGTTCTAAATCATGAGATGCCAAAGTAAAGGTTCTCAAGAGCAAGTTTAAACGACAAGAAAAAAACAAACAAAATATTACATAGTGCCCTTTTAAGACAATATAATAGCAATAACTCAGTTCCTTGGCCTCTTAACAGATTAATTTGCCAACCGTTTAAAGATTCACCACTGCTCGAGTGAGGGGGTGTTTTAGGAGGAGTATGAGACAAAACTTAGGAGGTGGAGACAAAAAAATGTTTTGTGGATCTTACTCACAGTAAAAGTGCTCTTTGTGCATTCACTGGTGCTCTGGGGCAGCCCTCCTCCGCTCAGACTGGCCGGGACCCCTCCTCCTACACCGGGGCTCCTGTGACGATGAGAACCCACCATCGTCTCCATGGAGTGGCTTCTGACCCGCATCGCCCTCTGGTGGACAACACAGGGAAGGAACAACGCTCATTTAATTTAGTTTATCAAAGAATTATCTGATTAACTGTGAATGCAGTAGTGAATTATTCGATGTTGTTGCATCATATGAACACCAGAGGGCGGAGTGATCTAAGAAAAAGGGACGTGAATTAGAGTGAGAAAGGTGGGCTCTTAATCTTAGTTTGCATTTAGTTGTCAGCCAATATTGAAATATAAGACTGTTAGAAAAAAAAAAAACACATTTTAGGCAAGACACTGCAGGTGAACAGGAAACAATCTAAAAAAAACAAACAAAAAACGTTTAGAGTTAGAGTTATTATTAGGTATTTGAATGTTTGCATCAGTTACTACTATGAGGCCTTATAAAAACTGCCAAAATTGCTGACACATAAATCTAAAAAATGGATAAAGCCAGGTCTAAATGTCTTACTTCTGATGATATAATACATTTACAGAGGGGATTTTGAATATTGTATTTAGTATTTGAGTAAAGGATCTTACTGAAGATTGAACAATTTAACATTTAAGTTAGTACTTGAAAACGTTAATGCTTGGAAAAAACCTTAGAATTAATATCAACAAATCCTGTTTTTTTGTTTCCAAGTGAAAGCTTATATGTTCAGAAAGCAAACAAACTAAAAAACAAACAAAATAGAAAAATTAGTTTTGCTTGTAGTGTCTCGCCTTACAGGGCTATTTTCATTATAGTTTGAAATGTGATCACTTTGCAGGCGGCAGAGGCATAGCACTAAATTAGAATAACCAAGTAAACTGATTTAAATTCAACTGATCAATTAAAAAAGTAAAATATAGCCTATTATACAAATTACTTCAAGCCATTTGTGCCAATTATTATGATGTTCTGTGTCTAAAATCGTTTGTCATGAGCCTGGATCTCGTCTGAACGCATAAACACCGACAACATAATGTCAAATATGCTTGTTTATTTGCAACATATGAACTGTATTTACAAAAATGCAGAGACATAATACACAGCTAGTGCCAGGACAGCGATCAGAACAGCGCCCCCTGTGTATGACTGCAGGAAGTGCAAAGACGCCTGTGAAGAGCGAGAGCCAGTGGTCACATGACACACACATAACATGCAAATGCAAAAACACTTACAAATACTGTACATACAACACACAAATACAAAAATCAATAAAATATGAAATTGAGCACAAACACAACACAATTCAACAAAATATACACACACAACTGTAAAAGCTCCTACATCTTCATGCTCATTTTTGGAGTTATCAGATTATTGAAATCTCATTTAAACAGTTACATCTGATGTGAGTGATCTGATTATTTCAGTTTTTAAACACTTAAGATAAGAAAGTTGTCCAAAAAATAAAGAGAAAATGTTTAATATTGGAAGTTATTTTACAATTTGTTGTACTTTGTCCAAATACAACATTTAGTCTTATACTAACTTAATAATAAAATCTTATTATTAAGTTATCTGATTATTGTATTTATTTGATTACTTCTAGCCTTGTAAATTATTGATTATTGAACCTGATTTGTGATGTTTTTTTAATTTTCTATTTTCTATTTGTTGCATTTTTGTATAATTCTGATTAAGGGGTTTAGGCATTAGAGTACCCATGGGTTCCAGAATGATGAGTAATTAGGAACGTTGCCATAGCGATTCACAATTTAAAATTAAATATTTCATCTTTTGAACGGAAAAAAGTCCTCAAAATGTTGCATAAAACTGGAAGTTGAAACCCATGGATTAATTAAGTTGTTACTGAGCTCAAATCTTTCTTAGTAAACTATTTGTTCATTTTGAAATAAATTCATGCTTTTATAAGGCTCATTAAAGTGTAGTTATTATTATAAATGGACAATATGTCGAAAAATAGACGATATGGTGGATTTTGATTTGAAGATTGAATATCTAGTATATAGTCAATATAAAAATGCTCATAAAGTAGCTGATTAAATATACAAATGAAAAAAGTTATGCTGTAAACTTAAGGACAATAAGGATATAAGGGGATATTTTTGAGATAAAGATTTTAACACATTTCAAGTGTTGCTCAAAATGTATTTCCATTTGCTCCCTCTATTGGCAAGTCTCTGTACTGCATGGATTTAACCAATCACAATGAAGTGTGAATTCTCAGTAAGGAAATATAAAAGCAGGAAACACGAATCGTAGTAAAATCTAACTCCTGATCTTGTGATTTGAATGTTTTACCGTACCATCCACCCCTTGGCATAATATACAACTCTTGGTTAACGTGAAGTGCATCCTGTTCAGAGAGAATAAAAGCAGTACATTCCCATGACAAACACACTGATTCACCTTAAAGGACTCGAGCAGCCCTCCATGGCCCCCGTTCTCCAGTTTGTCGTCGTCTCCTCCCTGTCCCAGGCCCAGGATGGTCTGGCTCTGACGGTGCAGCTCGTCGTGGAGATTATCGAGCAGAGCAGCCCGCGTCCGCCCCTGACACAAACAAACGCAACCACAACAGCGTTTTGGACATTTTGCCTATTTGTCCCCAGTTTGACAGTTTTTTGCAATGTTTATAATCATTCTTCCTGGTTGGACATGGGCAGCATAGTTAGAGGTAATTCTACAACTGTTACCTAGCAACCATACAGTAAAAACAAGAAAATCCACTTAATTACAGAAAAGTTATGATTTGGCAAATAATAAAACCTGATAACACCTATATTTTGTTGAATGGTGGTTTAAACTGTCAGAAAAATGTGTTGGTTGTGTGTAACTTGTTTCTGTATTTACAATGACACGTCACTTTTTGATGACATCACAGAGGGATTCAGTTTAGAACTCAGCACTATTTCTTGTCATTTTAAACTTTTATTTTTACATTTTTCTTCCCAAAGTGCAACTTATAAAACTATGATAAATATTTACCACGGGTACCATTTCCCCAAACTGAGTTTTAATTTAAAAAACATGAGAATGTGTCATATGTGCTTTAAGAACAGCGTTAAACAGGAAGCTAACTAAATAAAACTGTTGATAAGAGTGATATAAAAATGCTACTAAATTTACATTAACTAAGACTTTGAGATTTTCTTGAATATTTTTTTTTACTTTTACTCAAAATATGGCAGCAGTACTAGTACCTGTAATTTAGTCATTTTTTTATCCATATAACTGCAGCGTTGGTACACATTTTTCGTACTCTTTCCACCACTAACATGTAATAAATATTTTCTTTTTTCTTGTTTGTGTATGGTCTGGTATGGGACTTTACACTCTAGCTCTAAATCTGAAACTAAACCAGGACTAAACTGAGATTAGAACAGGACAAAACCATGTCTATCAGGACGAAACTGCACCAAACCAGTGTTAATAAAAATATCTGTAGATTTAGTCATAGTTTAATAATAAATTATTCACTTTCTTGCATGGTTCAGTGTAACTTTGACAACTAAAGCCACATTATTATGTCTTGTACAACTTCAAATGAGCGCCGACAGATTTCCTATAATGTGTGCGTGCTCTGTATCACCTCCAATTTCGCAAATTTGTCAGATTTGTAGCAGGCGTTTTCGGCATTGATCAACTTCGTCAGCAAGAAGTCTCTGAACTCTGGGCCCTGGACGAGAGAAAGGGAAGAAGAGAGAGAGAGAGAGGGAGGGAGGGGGAGAAAGAGAGTTAGTGGCGTTTGATAAAGAGCAAACAGTGAGGGGTGACCTTCATCAGTGTTGTACAGATTAGAGGCATAAGCACCACACTCTAAAGACAAATCGACCTCCTGTTTGTTTGTGTCAGGGCACTTTAGAGGGGACGCAGCTCAAGAACTGTCTCAAGTCTACAGCGCTTTATTATAATAGGCCACGCTTCTTTAATGTAGTTTTACATAAAGCTGTAAAACCATCATCTGAGAGCTTTCTTTGATTGATGTGTTAAGGCGAGACAATACAGGCAGTTTTTCTTCCTCTTTTTTTGCTCTCTCAACATACAGTATGAGCTTTCATGTGGGAACAACAAACTTGTCCAGTGCTGATCCTAAAGATGTTTTATTGCTTCATTTAATCCACTTCATCCATAGAAATCTCTGGGACATTGTAACTTCAGTTTATCTCCCACAGAGACGTTAAGATCAGCCTTAAAGTAACTCCTACACACACCAAACTTTACAATCTTGAACTCAACAAGATTTTAACGTAACGCACTAAAGGATTTGTTTATATCTAACTCTAAGCCGATTTATTAAACTTTAAAGTGAAGATAAAGTTTAGCCATTTCAATTCAATTAATCAGTTTTACAATTATATTTTTTTTCTGTTGTCACGTGCTCTTGGTCAGATGGTGCAATGATTTTTTTTATTTTTTTTATTGAGTTTTTAAACAATATTAACACTACAGAACACGAAAAACAGAGAACAGAACACAACCAGAGAGAGAGAAGAAATAAAAAAACAAATAAATATAATTAATACATTACAAGTTTGTCCTTTTGTACAAACGTGTTTTTACTCATTTGAGCCAGATGACTTAGTGAATTACATTTATGGACAAAAGAGTGTTTCTATCAAATACACTGAATTTAAACATTTTCCACGTCATTTTCCTGCAGTCGTGTCTCAATTCGAGTCATAAACCTTTTTCCAGCTCATGACATGGTTTGGAACCTTTGTATGGACCAATTAATGATTATTCACTCAATTAGTTGACGATTATTTCAACAATGGATTCGTTGCGATTAATCGATTAACTAAGACAACTATGAGGTGCAGCTTTGTTCTGGAGTGGATCAATTTAGTCATTTCTCTCAAAGCAATGCTGTTTATTGTTCTAGGTTTGATGATTTAAATGGCACTTGGGCTAATTCCAGTTTGCATATTCATTAGAACGTGATGCGGCCCCCGGGGAACAAACACTGCGGTGATAATATCTGTGTCTGAGTCTTGGAGGGGCTTGAGGAAGTGTCTGGGGAGGTGGAAGTCAGGGCGTGCTGGCTTATACAAGTGACTGGAGATTAATTGATGAAATGACATTAGTCTATGCATTGCTGAGTTTTAGTTTAATTATTATGAGACAAAATTACAGTTTCTTTCTATCCTTGTTTTGTTCCTTCAAAACGACACAGTAGTCATGGGGGTTTTGAGGTTTAATATTTAGTTTTATTTTCTTAAAAGTCCCTTAAATGTGTCAATGTTTTTAAATGTGTGTGCTTTATGTTTATATTTTCATTTTGCTCCAGGTCACCCTTCAGAAAAGGTCTTGATCTCAATGGGTTCTCACCTGGTATAAGAAATGAATAGATAAATATATAAACAATAATTATAATACTATACATCATGATAAGGGAAAGTGGGTTTTAACACTCTGTACATGACCATATAATCTGTAAATATGTTGTGAAGATTGTGAAAAGTTCATACCAGGGTAGCTTTACATATATTTATTAACCTAAATTAAATACATTAAATACAATTAAACATTCAGCTATGGCATGATGATATTTGGTATGACTGATATTTAACTTCTTATTTATAATTATTTTTTATTTATTTTCATTTATTCAATTTTTATTTTGATTACTTTTGTTTTCTTCTTCTGGTCTGTTGCACATCTGTAACAAAAACAATTTTCCTTTGTGGATATATAAAAGTAATTTTGACTCTGAACCTTTGAACATTTCTTATGTTTATGAAAAAACACCACATCATCAGTATAATATTACTCTCCTCTTTCTCCTTTTTATTGACTATTCACGGGTTTCAGCGTCATGTTTTATGCAACATTTTGAGGACTTTTCTCTATTCAAGAGCTGCAATATTTTGTTTTAAATTGTCAATCGCTATGGCAACGGTCCTGATTCCTCATCATTCTCATTCTTTTTTGTTGGCCTAATGTTAAACCAAAGGAGATTTGATCTTAGATGATGAATACTAAAACTGAAAGTGTTCTGTCCAAAGTATTCTGTATTGACCAGTAGTGACCCAGCAGTTTATCAGGTTGTTCCAATGCACTTTTGTTTGCTTTTTTAGTCGTTTTGGCCAAACTTTATGGTCTTTTTCCATTAGTGATTAAAAAAACATGTCAGATGTTGTCAATGATGTTGTAGTTTGGCGTTCGATTCTCTATTCGAGCTCTATATAAACAAAAAAAAAGTACATTTCACAAGCCAGCATTACCTTCTTGAAAACAGCAGGATTTGGAAGTGGAGGTCCAAATGGAGGCACGTCTTCTCTTGCTGTGACAGACACCTATTAACATGAAATAAATTATAAAACACAGCAGGTGCCTTCATGTTTTATAGCTATTTAACTGTATTCATGTCACTAATATTGGAAAAAAGGAATGTCTATGAAATGAAAGAATATTAGTCTTGATTTGAGTAGATTTAGGCAATTTTCATACCTGACATTTTTACTTTATATTGAGACGTGTCAAATAATCCAGATCAGTTCAAGCAAATATGTCAAACTTTCAATCATTCCAGTCGTTTTAAAGCACGAACCTGGTGATTTTCTTTCTTCCTTTCTCATTTCTGGTGCAAATGTCACGGGTAATGGCTGTGTACCTTGTAGGTGGTGTCCTCGGTGCAGGGGTTGTCCGCCTGCACCAGCACGTAGGAGTGGAGGAAGTTGGAGGCGATCATGTCCGGGACGAAAGGCGTGGGCTCCTCCTGGAAGACTGCGGCCACGATGTCGTTCCCTATGTGTCTCTTTCTCTGCAGCTGATGAAGAAAAGGACAAAAGTTCGGCGTCAAGTTATACATGATCTGGAAAAACGTCTTTTTTACTGAATATGAAGCGTTCACAATAGTAATTTTATGACAATCAAAAGTAGAAACAACTGGATTAAGTAATTTAACTTGGTATTTTTGATAAATATGGGAGGGAAAACCCAAGAAGTAATTTCAGAAAGTTATACACAGGAAATTTGTGATGGCTTTCAAATGTATTATATTTGTGAACTTGGAAGCTTTTCTGATCCAGCACATGCGTTATGTAGCCAGATAACACTTTATATTTTGAAACTGATTAAAGGCAAGTGCTTTGTTGGATTGTTGTTACTTTCCATAGATATAATGAAAAAAAATAATGTTTTTCCAATTCCTTTTTAAGAACATTACGTTGCTTTTTTGCAGAACTTTACATTGTTTCTCTGAGAACATTACATTGCTTTTTTCTTAGAACATTAACTTGCTTCTTTTAGACCATTTCATTGCTTTTTTGTAAGAACATTACATTGCTTTTCTACCCCATCACACGACCCTGACCTGTAGACCTGGATGTTTCCATTTGCCTGGAGGAACTCTCTCTGCACTGGATGAACTTACTTTATCCCACAGGGTTTTTTGTAGTTTTTCCTTGCTGTGAAGGAGGGTCAATTGCTAAATTCTCGTGAACATTGTTTATTTAAACTGCTCTCTACCTGTGGCCCATTGAGGCAGCTGTTGTTGTGATATTTGGCCCAACAAAAATAAATTTATTTGGTTTTCTGAGAACATTACGTTGCTTTTATGCGTTGCTAACATAACCACAGTCTCTACTTGCATAATCTTAAATTAAACATTTACCTTAACCTATTTTAACCCACATCTTAACTTAAAACTATGTCGCTGATCGAATATTAAAGGGTTTACATCATGTGGACCTGATTTTGTCCCCATATATGAAATTAATGTTTATACAGACGATTTTAGCCCCCACAACGTGATAAACACCCAGCCATATCTCAACAAATAAACCTGGACTAGATCAGGCCTAAAGCAGGACTACAGTAGGACAGGACCAAACTAAGTCTAAAGTCTAAACTTCAAGACTAACCAGCTCAAACTGGAAGTACCTTATTTAAAAGTATTCCAACTAAAAACACTAAAATGAGTATTAACAAGGAACAAATACCCTTCATCGTTGCATATTCACCGCTCATTTTTCAGTCTAACTAATGACATAAAATCTGTGTGAACTGCATACCTGTTGCACATCTCCCTCGGTGAAGGGCAGTTTGGTGGACACGTGAAACATGATCTCTCTCTGTCTGAAGACCGTGTACACCGACTCTGATCCGGTCTGACCATGAGACACGTCCAGACCCCCACGGAACCTGCAACGTAAGACCCTCTGTCAGCGGCTCATCTGTGGGAACAGAACTCAATGCATGGAGCTTGTGGCATGAATATAGTCCTTCAGATGTGCGATAACGATTTAGAATAAGGTTCCTCCGTAAACTATTAATAAGGCTTTACAAGCACTACTTATTTGTTTACAAGCACTGAGACTAGTACTAGCATTTGTAGATGGCTTATATACATGCCAATAACATATGTTTTAATGAACCATCTACAAACTGTTTGAAATGTTTTAATGTTGATTAATAAACTGTTTTCAAGAATGAAGTGAAAAATGTTAGTAAATGCTTATTGTTTTACCTGTTTAACCACAGTGTTAATAACCCTGCTTAAAATCTTCACCTCACTGTCTTCACAGCACTCTGCAGTCCTGAATGTGTGTGTTTTCTGTGTTGAAACAGCCTTTTGTGCAGTGGCTGTTTACTTTAACTAATGCTATGAAACGCTCTTCGCAGCTTTCCTCACTGCACTGGACTGGATACACTACACTGCTCTCTTTTTGTGTGGGCATCCTGTCCTTGAACCAGTTTCTGTCTTAAAGTGTCGCCCGATTTAAAGTGAACAGGAATGTTGTGCTCATTTTAAAGCATTTACCAGATTTACTTTCTGTGGTAGTAACAGTGACAGAGTTGATTAGCATGTTATGCCTCAGTTTGTTGTCCACTACATGGAAATATTTTACAATTTCTTGTAAAATTACTTGTGGCTCTCATGTAAGTTCTTGTAAATGATCCACATCTTTTGTTGTTAAATTATGCAACTTTTTAAAGCTTTTATTACACTTTATTAGACTTTTTATTAGATTTGTTAGATATCGTCTCCTCATCAAAAACATACATGGAGATGTATTTTAATTCATTGATGCATGTTCAGTGTAGTCCTATTTAGTCTGTCTCTATCTCCAGAGCTCAAAATGTCCAGTTTTACGTTCATGTCCACTTGGTGATCATTTCAATGCCAAAGATAAATATACTTTTTGAAGCAGCTATTGTTTGTTTGCTATAACTGTGTACGCAATGAAATCTGGACTTAATTACCTAACATTTATTACTTGTTGTACGTAACATTGAACATTATTAGAAGCTGTCAAATGTGAAATAGCAATCATAAAGTGTCCAAAAAGTAGTTTCAAATGTTGATCAGATGAGTGACAGATGAAATGACTCACTTCAAATGTGTTAAATGAAAGAGATGATGGGCAAGGCTGGGATAAAACATGCCTGTGATGAGTTATGGGCTTTGTGGTTTAACAGCGGGATATTTCTTTACCCTTTGAAATCCTGCAGCTCAATCGTGTCTCCGAGGACACTAAGAAACTCCTTGAAAGCCGGCGTTTCTTCATTGTTTCCGAACAGCTCTTCCTCTGAGGTCTAAAAATAAAGGCAACAAAACAAACAAGATAAGATCAGACCAGTCCTGTTTGTTAAAGACAAGAAACGGACAGTTATTCGCACCTGCCCAAACTTCTGGTACACGACGCCGAATTTGAACGTGTTGTTGACTTCGTGCTCGTCGTAGGCCACTATCAACTGAGAGCCCTGGGCAAAACACAAAGACATTTATATGAATGACATTGTAGAGCAGTGGTTCCCAACCTTTTTGTCTCAAGTATTCCTAGCTTTGTCTCACACTCAGAGACCTAAACTTGCATTTTAAGCAAATAAATGGGTTTTGTAGTCGAATATTGTCAATTAATTACCGGTACATATATTTTTTTTATTTATAGTCCAGTATACTCCAAAAAGAAGCAAAATTTACAACTTCACAACTTTTTAATAAAAAAATAAGTACCTTTCGTCTTCTTTTGAAACCTGAAACCATTTCAAGTACCCCCTGATAATTGCTCACGTACCCCTGGTTGGGAATAACTGTTGTAGAGTATCATAATTATGTTTGAATAGTTGAATTGATTGTAATAGTCATTTTAAAGGAAAAATATTCTGCATTTTTCATATTGTTTTTAGCCTTTAAACATGCTCATGTTTCTTTATTCATTAAATTACTTTTTAATAAGTTTTTAATCAGCCTTGTATGAAATTTTTAATTAGCCTTGTATGAAATGACACTTACTGCACTGAACTGAGTGCATCCAGCCCGTAGATGTTGCCAGTGCTATATACAATCTAGTGAAGTTATCCATCAAAAAAAGTAATAAGGACGATTAGCAGTAACAGTTATGGTGTTTAGAGGCAGAAATGCTCAGAGCGAGTCTGGCGATGATTTAAGGACTGAAAACAGCAGAAGATTCTCTGATAAGTGACGTAGATGATCCGAAAATACGTCCCGGATCGACGGTGTTCGGCATGATGTGTGTTTGACGCTTGGAGGCGAGGATTTTCATTGTTAGAACATGATTAAAAGCTCTCAGAAGTCACTGTAGCAGAATATGTGTCCTTAAAATTACCTGAATTATGTAGCGTAGAATATTTTAAAGACATTTTTTAACTGGTTATGATAATTTAGCTTGAAATAAGAAAAGAAATGTGCAGGTAAGAAAAAATCTTTTCGCCATTGGCAAATAATTTGGCTTGAAATAAGAACAAATATACTGTCAGAAAATAAATATACTGAGTGGTTCGAATTCCGCTCCTGACATAAACATCCTTGGTTGAGCGGTCAGATCCACTGACCCTTGGTTGGCGGTGAAATACTGCCGTTGTGTCCTTGGGCAAGACACTTAACCCGCCTCACCCCCGGTGTCTGTGTGCACTGGTGTGTGAATGTGTGAGTGAATGGGTGAATGGTTCCTTGATGGTTCGTTTTGAGTGCCTTGAAGGTGGAAAAGCGATCTATAAGAATGTGACCATTTACCATTTAAATAATATTATGCACTAAACGAAGAAGTTTTCTGCTGTCTGCCCTGGCACTTCCTGAATGTATGCAGCTAGAAGATGTGCCTAGCGCTATACACAATTTAGTTATGTTATCATTTTTAAGAGACTGTAAAACACACTACTATCAGGTTAGCAGTAGCAGTGCTTTAACTTTACAGCCAAGAGAAATTATGTTTTTGTGTCACAATGTTGTGCCTCAATAGATTTTCAAGTATCGGCGCAAACTTACAATTCATTCATAATATTTTGTGTCAATGAAACATTCTCTGCCAACATAGCATCTAGGGACGGGATAATAAGGTCACCCTAAAAAAAGAGGTTTAGATCTCAGTGGGTTCTTACCAGGTTAAATACAAAAAACACGGTATTGAGTATACTGCAGTATTGTAATGCCACAATATCAATACTGTGAGAATGTGCTTCTGGTGATATCTCTCCAAAATGCCTGTTATTCTTGTCTTGGTCTGATAAGCAGTTAGAAACGTTTACAAGTTTATTCATGACTGCGATATTTGTCCAATACAATGAGCAATTTTCCCCAAAACGTTCAGCCTTATAGAAGAAGTGACTGTTTTCACATGTTTCCCATCTTTTCCATTCTAACTTGGGGGCAGATTTTTGGGCCTATAAGTTACGCGAGGCCAACATGCTGCACTGTCACTGCCTCTGGTGACAGCACAGATCCAGTCTCTCTTGTAGACTGTGGCGCAGATGGCTCCCCGCTCACCCTCCTCGGGCTAAAAAGCTGAAATCATGCCTCATCAATCCCCACCACTGAGACAGGAACCCGACAATTCACTTTTAGACAATCGTCGCCATTTTGTGTCATTAACTGTGATGCTGATAAATGCTCTTAGTGGCGTTGACAGATGCTGAAATAGACGGGAGACTTTGGGTAAGAAGTTGGAGACAGCCCACTGGTTTTCGAGAACGATTGTGTGAATGCAGCAGGGGAGATATAGCTGCAAAAGTAAAAGTCAAAACATGTCAGATCTGTTTTATTCTACAAAGTGAAAATGTGGCGCTTCCTCGCTCTGAAACGTACACTTGAAAACTTGTCAAGGCAAACCGTCTTATTCTTTTCTTATGCTTTTTCTCTTTTGGAGAGACTAAAGCAAATCGTCTGCCTCCTACGATGTAAAGTTTGACTGGATGTCTTTACGTCTCCATATATCTGCGATTAAGGCGAGACACAACAGGCAAAC
This sequence comes from Rhinogobius similis, assembly GCA_019453435.1. Lineage (NCBI taxonomy): Eukaryota > Metazoa > Chordata > Actinopteri > Gobiiformes > Gobiidae > Rhinogobius > Rhinogobius similis. The sequence continues at coordinate 24,561,889 of CM033625.1, forward strand.
CCCTTTTTTTGTTTTTTTGGTCAGTTTGCTTTCTCAACATACAAGCTGTCATGTCGAAACAACACGCTTGACCATTCTGCTCCTAAATATGTTTTATTACTTCATTTAATCCACTTCATCCATAGATTTCTCTGGGACATTGTAACTTCAAAGGTCATTTTCTTAAAATGCATGTTTCTCCCAGAAAAAGTAGCTCCTACACACACCAAACTTTACAACCTTTTACTTAACAAGATTTTGACGAAATGTACAGAAGGATTTGTTAATATCCAATTATGAGCCTGATTTATTAAAGTTTTAAGTGAAAGAAATGAAGAGAAAATAAGATTGAGAATTCTTAGGCCAATTCTCAGTTAGATCTAATTTACTCAAAAACTCAATAAGATATCCAAAATCCCCTCTGTGAATGTGTAACTAAACTTTAACTAACATTTGTATAAGATGAACAAAAAAATTAAGCCCAGTTCTGTCCATTTTTCAGATGCAATGAGGAATTTTGGATGTTTTTACACAAAAAAGGCTTTTACATAATGAAAAAGTTGTTGAAAAAAATGTTTTCCTATTCACCTGCAATGTCTCACCTTAAAACTGGGTTAAAGAGAATTTAAAGTGCATTTGATTATTTCATTTTTCTGTGGCAATAACCTAATCAGTCTAGAAGATTCTTGTTCAAACCTTTGATTGGCAGACAAACAAGAATCAAAGAAATGAAAAATGAACAAAAAGGTGAAGAAGCTCTCCACGCTGTCAATCAGAGGAGAAAGTAGATGTAAAGTTCAGTCAGAATGACACGGGAGAGATGTCTTCTGTATTTGAAAGTCACCGCAGATAAAAGGCATTGGTTGGCACGACATTAAACTCTCCGGAGCATTGATTTGCTGTGAAGAGGACCCCAAACTCTCCAGCTTTTGAAGAGAGTCAGCCTTGGCTTTAAAACAGATATTATTTGAATTAGGAATTATTTTGTTGTTTTTTTGTCTTGTCTTTGTTCTAGCCTATAACCAATATTTGACCATATCAGCGGCATTTCTTTGTAGGCGGGGCTAAAGTGGTGCTCTTTTAGAAATAATACTAATCATTAAAATCAGGCCCCTCCTTGAACCGCCACCTTAACGTGGTGGAGGGGTTTGAGTACCCGAATGATCCTGGGAGCTATGTTGTCGGGGGCTTCATGCCCCTGGTTGGGTCACCCATGGCAAACAGTTCCTGGGTGTGAGGTCAGGCAGCGGTTCAAGCCCTTATGAATAGCAAACAATCAAGGCCAGTTCGTCGCCCGGATTGGCGTCACGGGGCCCCACCCTGGAGCCAGGCCTGGGGTGGGTGCTCGGCAGCCAGCGCCTGGTGGCGAACCTTTCCCCACGAGGGCCCGGCGGGCCAGCCCGAGCAGTGGCGTGGGGCCGTCCTCTGTGGATCCACCACCCGCGGGAGGATCCATAAGGGGCGGTGCGGAGATCTGGGAGGCAGTCGGCGGGGACCTCGGCGACCAGATCTCGGACACAGAAAACTAGCTCTGGGGACATGGAATGTCACCTCGCTGAGGAAGGAGCCTGAGCTTGTGCGGGAGGTCGGCGTTTCCGACTAGATATAGTCGGCCTCACCTCCACGCACAGCCTGGGCTCTGGAACCCGTCTCCTCGAGAGGGCTGGAGCGCTCCATTTCTCTGGCGTTGCCAGCGAGAGCGGCGGGCTGGTGTGGGCTTGCTCATAGCCCCACAGCTCAGCCATGCGTGTTGGAGTTTACCCCAGTGAGCGAGGGTCGCGTCCCTCCGCCTTGGGTGGGGACAGGTCTCACCGTTGTGCGGCCTACGGGCCGAACAGCGGTGCAGAGTACCAGACCTTCTTGGAGTCCCTGGGAGGGGTACTGGGCCGGTGCACGCCTGGGGACTCCGTTGTTCTACTGGGGGACTTCAGCGCCCACGTCAGCGACAGTGACACCTGGAGAGGGTGTCGGGAGGAACGGCCCCCGATCTGAACCCGGCGGTGTTCAGTTATTGGACTTCTGTGCTAGTCACAGCTTGTCCATAACGAACACCATGTTCAAGCACAAGGGTGTCCATCAGTGCGTGGCACCAGGACACCCTAGGCGGGTCGATGATCGACTTTGTTGTCGTGTCATCTGACCTTCGGCGGCGTGTCTTGGACACTTTCGGGTGAAGAGAGGCGAGCATCAACCGATCACCACCTGGTGGTGAGTTGGATCCGCTGGCGGGAGGAAGCGGACAGACTTCGGCAGGCCCAAGCGTATCGTGAGGTCTGCTGGGAGCGGCTGGCAGAGCCTCTGTCGGCAGGGTCTTCAACTCACACCTCCGGAGAACTCTCCCAGATCCCGGGGAGGTTGGAGACATTGAGTCGAGTGGACCATGTTCTCCACTTCCATTGTCGATCACGGCTCGTGGCTGTGGTCGCCATAAGGTCTCTGGTGCCTGTCGCGGCAATCCCGAACCGGTGGTGGACACCGGAAGTAAAGGGATGCCGTCAGGCTGAAGAAAGGAGTCCTATCGGGCCTTGCTGGCTCGTGGGACTCCTGAAGCGCTGACAGGTACCCGGCAGGCCAAGCGTGCTGCAGCCGGGCTGTCGCAGAGGCAAAAATTCGGGATTGGGAGGAGTTCGGGAGGCCATGGAGGAGGACTATCGGTCGCCTCAAAGAAATTCTGGCAAACCATCCGGCGCCTCAGGAGGGAAGCAGTGCTTCACCAACACCGTTTACGGTGCGGGTGGAAGCTGTTGACCTCGACTGGGGATGTTATTCGGAAGGTGGAAGGAATACTTTGAGGATCTCCTCAATCCCACTGTCACGTCTTCGAGGAGGAGAAGCAGAGGCTGAGATCTTGGAAGCGGACTCGTCCATCACCCTGGCTGAAGTCACTGAGGTGGTTGGCAAGCTCCTTGGTGGCAAGGCTCTGGGGGTGGATGAGATCCGCCCTGAGTATCTTAAGTCTCTGGATGTTGTGGGACTGTCTTGGTTAACATGTCTCTGCAACATCGCGTGGCGGTCGAGGGCGGTGCCTCTGGACTGGCAGACCGGGGTGGTGGTCCCTCTGTATAAGAAGGGGACCGGAGGGTGTGTTCCAACCACAGGGGATCACACTCCTCAGCCTCCCGGTAAGGTCTATTCAGGGTACTGGAGAGGAGGATCCGACCGATAGTCGAACCTCAGATTCAGGAGGAGCAGTGTGGTTTTAGTCACAGTCGTGGAACACTGGACCAGCTCTATACTCTCCATCGGGTGCTCGAGGGTTCATGGGAGTTTGCCCCAGTCCACATGTGCTTTGTGGATCTGGAGAAGGCGATCGACCGTGTGCCCCGGCGCCTTGTGAAGTGCTCGGGAGTATGGGGTCGGGGCCCTTTGCTAAAGGCTGTCCGGTCCTTGTACGACCGAGCAGAGCTGCGTTACGCATTGCCGGCAGTAAGTCAGACCTGTTCCCAGTGCATGTTGGACTCCGCCAGGGCTGCCCTTTGTCACGGTTCTGTTCATAATTTTTATGGACAGAATTTCTAGCGCAGTCAGGGCGTGGAGGGTGTCTGGTTTGGGGACCACAGGATCTCATCTCTGCTGTTTGCAGATGATGTCGTCCTGATGGCTTCCTCAAATCAGGACCTGCAACATGCACTGGGACGGTTTGCAGCCGAGTGTGAAGCGGCTGGGATGAGGATCAGCACCTCCAAATCCGAGGCCATGGTTCTCGACCGGAAAAAGGTGGCTTGCCCTCTCCGGGTGGGTGGGGAGTCCTTGCCTCAAGTGGAGGAGTTTAAGTATCTCGGGGTCTTGTTCACGAGTGAGGGAAGGATGGAGCGTGAGATTGACAGGCGGATCGGTGCAGCGTCTGCAGTGATGCGGGCGTTGTATCGAACCGTTGTGGTGAAGAAAGAGCTGAGTCGAAAGACGAAGCTCTCGACTTACCGGTCAATCTACGTTCCTACCCTCACCTATGGTCATGAGCTTTGGGTAATGACCGAAAGGACAAGATCGCGGATACAAGCGGTCGAAATGAGCTTCCTCCGCCGGGTGGCTGGGCGCTCCCTTAGAGATAGGGTGAGGAGCTCAGTCACACGGGAGGAGCTCGGAGTAGAGCCGCTGCTTCTCCACGTCGAGAGGAGCCAGCTGAGGTGGCTCGGGCATCTGTTCCGGATGCCTCCTGGACGCCTCCCTCGGGAGGTGTTCTGGGCATGTCCCACCGAGGCGGCCCCCGGGGTAGACCCAGGACACGCTGGAGGGACTATGTCTCTCGGCTGGCCTGGGAACGCCTCGATCCCCGGAGGAGCTGGAGGAAGTGTCTGGGGTGAAGGAAGTCTGGGAGTCCCTGCTTAGACTGCTGCCCCCGCGACCCGGCCCCGGATAAGCGGAAGAAGATGGATGGATGGATGGATTAAAATCAGACAAAAATAGTCCAAAAAAAGTCCATGATGCTTAATGTCCGTCTTGTCTAAGATGTAAACGTCAAATCAAATACAGATTTCTATACTAATACCCTAACTAAGACACAACTTCACAAATGAAATTGAATCTTTTTGCAAATAGGTTTTTCTTTTACTTAACAATCGATTTTGTTCACGATTTCACTTGAAGTTAAGTAAAGCGCTAAGTAAAAAGTTACGTCAAAACTTGGCATATGAAAACTCTTTGGGGCGTTGTGCATTGGCCATCCAAAGTAAAGCTGGAGTAAAGTACACAAATTACCGTTTTGTATGAATAAATAACTGTGTAACTTTTCTAGTAGAGCGTCACCTCGTCTCCATGGAGATGTTTTGGAATTTGCAGGTGCTGTCATTGTTCAGAAATACCTTGAAAAACATACATTCGTACCCTCTCTCCACAGATCTGACTTGTAACGACCTGGTGGCATCGTTTCCATAGAGATAACTAATGTTTAATGCCAGACTGTGAAACATTCCAGGCAAACTAACACATTTCCAGTGACAAGCAGGCGACAAACGCTCTGACAGAGAACCTTTTGCACCTTTGTTATTCTGATAAGACCTTTGCCTTTTCTCCTCAGGGATTGCTTTTGCAGTTTTGGCAAAGGTCTTTAAGCCAAATGTCCCTGTAACCTTCACTATTTATTCATGTTTAATTACATTTCTGGGAAAGAATGAAAAAAGTCAGGCCAACGCATTAATACAAAGACTGAAGATATACCAAATGCTTAAGTTACAGAAGGATCCGGATATTCAACCATTGCTCTTTTCAAAACAAGTTACATAAATGTCGCTTGACGCATTTGAATAAAATATATGCAGCTGTCTTGTGGAGGAAGCATCTTAAGTTGTTCACTCACCTTTGGATACAAGACCGGGTTGAACTTGAGCCCTGTCGCGTCGTCACAAAATAGCTACAAAAAGAAAAAAACATTCAGTGATTGTTCAAGTGTTTCAGACAGCGTTGTATTCTCCCACCCACTCGCTGCTCACAGACAGCCACAGACGCATATATTTAGTTTTTCTGGTCACCTTCGCGACTTGCGGGACGCTGGGCAGCTGGTTGATTCCTGCTAATGAGATCCTGTCGTGAATCGTTTTGGTCCTCGATCTGCAACGAGACAGAAAGAGACATTCCGGTTCAAGCCAGACACTGTATTTTTGCAAGTTGTGTAACATTTCAATGAAAAGGAACAGGACAACGTGACAATTTGACTTTGCTGTTCAATTTACAAAAAAGTTCAGTGACATGTTCTTAATAAGACTGTTTTTTCAACCTCTTTCCTTTTGACGTTGTTTATGTTCATGTTTAGTGTCTCAAATGTGCTAAATTATGGTCACTGTTTTACTGCAGAAAATCTTCCTGTATCTTCCTCTTCCTGACACAACCTACTTGCAACTGGCAATTTAATAATCTAAACTATTAGCCAACTGCAAATAAGTACACCTTTAATGTCTCCTGCTTATAAGTATGGTGGAGTTTATGTGTGTCAGCTTCTTTGCTGCTGATGGGATTCACTGTTAACCACATAATACAAAGGATCAACATGTACAGAAGATCAGCCTTTATTGACTCCATATGGAAATTTATCCCTGCGTTTGACCCATCTCCAGATCTTTCGCTCGGCTTGGTCAGGACTGTAGCTGGGTGATTGTATGGTGCATGTTTTGGGTCGATGAGTTCTCGGATGAAACCCACCCAGACACAATAAAAAATGTTCAACTCAATTTCGATACGGAATAGGCTCAATATCTATCTATACCACAACGATCATGTAAAAAGTTATCATTTTTAAACTCACCACTGTATAGGTCAACATAAACGCGCTTCCAATCCAAGTGTAGTGCACTTGGATCAGTGTGAACAGGTGAGTGCTCTGGAGTGAGGCGAGTATGATGTAGGACTACATATTTTTCATTTTTTTGGCTCAAAGAGCGCTTAAATCACACTTGCAACATGTGTCACTCCAAGACAATAGACTGTGCGTTTTTAATGGTCTTATTCTGATAAAACAAGCTCATTATCATTCTAAACCGTTCAGGAAAGGTCAAATTCTGTCTTGTTTAAGTCATTTATATTAGCATTGCAACTTGCTCAAATTATCTAGTTTTGAAACTAGTTTTATAATTGATTAGGATCTGATTTTTTTAAACCAACACATTGCATATTTTATAAAGATGTCTACTACAACATGTCTAATGCTATTTTCTAATTCTTCGTATGACTGACTGTTTTCTGGGCGAGTATTTTCCAATGAAACTGTTACCCGCTGTGATAATAGCAAGCCAGTCTGCACCGCTCACATCAGTCCAAACAAATCCATATTAATCACTGTGAGCAGAGAAGGTAAGTGTTTAAAAGACAGGCACAGATGAAGAAAATCCAATTGTTTTAACGGTAGGAAAAAAGCAAAAACATTATTTACTCTGCTTGCGATGTGTTTTTTACTTGTAAGAACGCTAAAAAGTTGTTTATTCAAATTACCACTTGTCTACCCCCAACAGTGAACTGCAATTATCACTTACTTTGAGCCAGCGAATCCCTCAACGCCTCAGACCCAGCAACAAACACGACGGTCAGCACTTTGTCAAATTAAGCTTCTGAATATGCTCTGAATAAATTATAACTTGTATCTAATTCTAACAAATAATTAAGAGTTTACTGGAGTGACACTGCTTTTGACTGTGGTGTTATAGAGAGAAAGCTATCGGCACAGATTGGGAGCCACTAGACATTAATTAAACAGTAAAGGAATTGATTACGGTCTATTTAGTGAAGTTTTTCCTTTTGTTTCGTTTTAGCAAATTGATTTGTTTTCCTCTGTATCATTTCTCTTGAATGAAAAGTGTGTTGTAAGTAAAACAAAACCACATGAAATATTTGATACCTTAGATGTAGAGTAACAGGACTTTTCGAGGTAAAAGGAGTTATTACAACCAGGAAATTAAACACAGCAGCATTCACTCTTTGATTTAAATCTTTACAAAAGCATATCTATCAGAACTTTCCAGGGGAATCATCTCAAAACTACACAAATGTATTATTGATCTTAACTACAAGAGATCCTAGATACATTCAAAATAAATGGAAAAAAGAAGGAAATTCTGTTATTACTACTGTTTTCCAGATTCTCAATATCACATGGACAATTACAAATGCTGTTTTTAGGTCAGACCTCAACACTAAATAATAGTACTTTCTTTATTAAGCCCTGTGGTCTTATACTAGTTCTGTTAAAGCTCATGATCATACAAAACTAGCTGTTTACTAGAATCGATACTTGCTAAAATGAGTATCTAGTCTCAATAATAGTTTCAGTATCGATGAGTCTCTGAAACTATTGGAGAAGCACAAAATCATTGGAGCAGCACAAAATCTCAAGTTAGAAACATGTATTGTGGTATTTTATTACACCATGTCAAAGTGCACATATTCACATGGAAAATGTGGTTGTCAAATAGTAAAATAATCACTATAGTGTACTTGAGACTGAGATCTGCAGACCGATATAACACAGATATTTCATTTGACTTTAATACAATGTAAGAAGTAAAACTCCAACAACGGGAACGATTGATGTACACCTGAGCAATGTACTTTTGGCCACAAAAATAAATAAATAAATAAAATAAAACAATCAAAAAAGAAAATGGATGACAGGAACAGAGCCGAGAGTGACTGGACTGAAAAAAACATTGGAAATTTATAAAAGGGAAAAATGTACTTTTATACTAATGTGGAAAATTGACAAATTTACTGGACATTTGCACAAATTAAAGGTGCTGTACCTGATTTCGGGTAAAAATGAGACCACAGCACTTTCTTTTATAGAGCATTTTATTCTACGAGAAGCAGGAAGTGCACCGTTAGCATGCTAATGCTTGTTAGCTTTACCCGGGATGGCAAAAAATAGCTCTGGGCTCAGAAACTCATGAAAAGTGCTTATAAACACATGACGGTGAATATTAATGATGCTGGAACTGCATTGGGAAAGTGAGTGATAGATGTGACTGATGTAAAGAGTTTTAAATAAACTGGTTCTGTTTTTCATGTTTCAAAACAGTAAAAATCAGGTGCAGCACCTTTGAGGGAACATATGCTGGACTTGTTTTAAATGACTCTTTTTGTCCTTTCGTTCTCTGTATCTGTGTCAAGTTTTGTGTGGAATAAAGAGAACATTTAAATTAATAAATCAAAATAAATTTATCAAAAATCAAAATTATTATTAAAAACATAGGTGGTTTGCCGTGGGAATCTTTCAGAATGAAGCCGGGTTAAAAAAAACTGATACTAAACAGACTTTTCGCGCAACTGCACGCAATTTCTGAAAAAAGAAAAGATGAAATGAAGAAATGCAAACACAAAGTAACACGCTTCAACTGAATGTAATTTCCTTGTTTTTGATGCCTGTGGCCCTCTTTGATGAGTGAGCCGTGTTATTACTAGACCCCATAGTAATAATAATAGTAGTAGGAGTAGGTGTGTTGGGAGTGAATTTTCGTGCTGTGCTTTCAAACCTGAGAATGATTCGTAGAAACTCCAGCCCCTCGGCCTCCTCGTGTTTCAGAGACATGATGAGGTTTCCGATGCTGCTGCCCGTACAGTAGTAGTTCATGTGTTCCTGTAAAACGCACCGGCAGAAAAAGGTCAATGCATTTTTAATACGCACATTAGCATAAGCCGACCAAAGACACACAAGAATACGATGCTTTTCCTCCTCAAGTGTGTGTTTTGTATTCAACTGAGCGACTGTGACTAAGCAATTTCCCATCATCGTGAATCAATAGAGTTTAAGCCTGTAAGTGCCTGCAGAGAAAGCATAAGCACCACATAAGTTTAACCGTAAATGAGTTAAAAGTATAGTATTGTACTATGATGGACATGTACAATCCATTTTTTTTTTTACAATTATGGACAATAAAGGTGACCTATGTAATTTTTTTTGTATTGGAGGATACACCACACGATAGTCTAAAGCAATGTTTTTCTACTTTTTTTTTTAGATGTGGTCGCTGTTTTCTTTTGGTTAAAATGATACCATGATACACAACTTACTAAAACATTACCAAATCAGACCTTTTAGTAAAAAAAGTGGCAAATAATGTCTGGTTCTTTAAAGTTGGCACTGGGCATTGCTTTCTTTTTTGGTATAGAAATATGTTCAGGACTCTCTAAAATGGAAAATTGTTAAATTAAATCAATTTATAAATCGAAATTGGACATTTTGTCAAGGCACACTTGATAATACCTCAAGGCACACTAATGTTCCCCAGCACAAAGGGTCTAAAGGAGATGTTATTTCTTTGCTTGGAAAGTTTTACTATGATTTGGCATTAAACTATACTATTAGGATCAGAAAATAAATGTTCCAAAATGCTCATGAGATCCTGTCTAAGTTAATCAAGGTTGGAGGCACTTGTTGATAACAGGGACAACACATTTACAAGACAAAAAGCAGAAGCCAATGTCCTTCTTATGTAATAAAAGTTTAAACCGCCTTTATTGTGTCCAGGTTAAAACTTTTTGAAAGCATGAGCTGATTTCTTTCCATGTGTAGCTTCTACAGGGTTTGTACATGTAGGATGCTTTTATTCCTCAAAAATACCTTGAAAAACACTCACTCTTTACCGGCTGCCTCTCCACAGAACTGATATGTTACTTGCAGACTTGTCATCATGAAATAGTGTCAGTTTGGTCTAAATGTTCTCCCTAAACCTTGACTCCATTCACTAAATAGTACTGCACTCAGCTCCTATGTCTGGGTAAAAAAGTCAGCAAAACTCTGATAAAAACTGAAATAAAAATTAACAAATTCTGACTGACACACACATATTAAATGTCAATCAAACGAGTTTCAGTCAAAATGGATGAATATCAAAACAGGCTTTCATCTTTTTGCCTGAGATTATAGTATTTTTTAACGCTAGCGACTTATTTAAGAGAGATTTATTCATAACCTCGTGTTGACAGTGTTTCAGGTCGCATAATGATAATGTTCGGTTAAAGACCTGTCGCTCTCTGCTGTGTTTTTTCTGACTCTCGCAATAGGTTGTGGTCTTATACTGCCCTCTAGTGAGCATTGCACACTACTTTTCAAGGTGTATTGTTGGAAATTTGGAGTGCACAACTTTTTAACCAGCTGGACATTCGGACAGCACTAAAATGTAAGAATTTAAAGACATGTCTTTGAATAGTGTGGAAAAAGATCTATGGCTAAATTAGCAAAAAAAAAAGGTCTTTATTATTAGTTTAAATTTTGTTTGGACCTTTTTTCCATTTTTTCAAATGCAAATAATTATCTGTTGGTGTGTAGCCAGAACATGTAACTGTTGTAACTAAAACGTTTGTGTTAAAAATTGACATGAACAGATGATATTTGTTACCTTTCCCAGGAAGTGTTTGCGATATGCGCGGGCCGTGCTGTTACACTCCAGTCTGTAGGTGCTGCCCCCTCCTGGACTCATGCCGTCTCTGCTCTCGTCGTCGTCACAGAAACTGGACTCTGAGGACGAGGGGGTCCCGGCGGGCGCCTCCACATCCTCGATCCAGTAACCTCCAAACTGTGGGAGGATGACCTGGGGGTACGGGCCGCCCTTCTCCAGCACCTGGACAGTTAAGAGGGATAATTAAAGAATATGTTTATGTGCCTCTGTCTATGCCTATATATAAAGTTACATAAGGATTAAAACCTCCTCCATGAAGGTCAGTCTACACCAGGGCAATATTAGCTTACCACTAAGTGAATGAATAATGCACTGTAAAGCGCTCTGGGTGTCATGAAAGGTGCTATTTATATCCCAGGCATTATTACATGAGGACCACAAATTGCACCAGGGACAAGCTATAGCATCAGTTCAAGTTTCCAAACAAATAAACCAGGACCAATGTCAGACCAAAGTTGGACTAAACCAGACTTAGCCACAGCTAATTTGTCTAAAATACTAAAAGTTTATGTAAAACGGGTCTAAACCAAGACTAAACTTGAACTAAAGCAGGACTAAAATATACATATATACTATATATATATGAACCAAGAAAGGAACTCAGATCGCGAAACCTGGATTTATTAAACAAGCCAAGAGTTCAAACTAAATTTGGTGACGCAGCATTTATTTACTACGCTAGACATTAGTGGAATTAATTTCCTTTTGAACTACAGTCATCCTCAAACATTAATATTTTTAATCAAGATTAATCAAACCCTTTGACTGATATGTACAATTTGTAAATATTATACATTTTAGAATAATTTTAATGCCATTATTTATATGCTCTCTTCTCTCATCAAAGTAATAACTTAATCGTCAATTAAGTAGTAAAAATCCCAAACAAATTATTGGAAATTGAGTCTGGAAACATAAACATCACAATTGCCATTTAGTTGTTTGAAATAAATACTTCTTACTGACCATTTTTATCATGAAATGCATTTGTCGGGGTCACAGTTTTAGACTAGGGGGCCCGACAAGTCTCCGGTCCACACAGGGACCACTGGCCTACCAAGCTAAACCAGGTGTACATATGACCTATGACAAAAGTACAAGGACTATTCAAAAAATGTACTCTAAAATCTCATTAAAGAAGAGCCGTGGTATTGTAACAGCAGAAAGAGCCTGCAGATCATCAGTGTACGAAGAGAAGATGCTGAATAATACAATGAAAGTATATGTACAAGTTTGCTCAAACTAAAAAAGAGTTTTCCGAGAGTCATGACTCACATCTTCTATCCTTGGGTACGGGATGTAGTCGTCCTGTAAGAGAGGAAAGGCACATTGTTAGAAAAGGCCAGTTTTACCATAAGCAGAGAGCCGTGACATTCAGCAGAAACAGAAACAACGCCACAGACACAAACACAAAAGGGCGAACAAACTTATTATTCCAAATGAGCTCAATGAAACTGATGCAACAGCCTGAAATGCCCAGTCATCACGAAAGAGAAGGGGCCGCAGGGTGGGGGGGCGTGGCCTGCTGCTCTCACGATGATGTCACCGCCTCAAAGCCTGTTTTGATTGGCCGTCCCGAGGGGTTTAAAAAAGAGTGCAGCCGGCTCTGTTGTACTGTGACCTCTAATACTGCTGCGGGAGGATCAGCACTAAACAAGACAGCCACATTAGCATTTTGCAGAAATAAGAGACCAGCCACACGCGATCAATAGATACATGGGCTCGACTCAAGTTTTTGTCAGTTCAACGCTGAATTTATCGACTTTTCTTCTTATTTATTGATGTCACTTTGAAGAGATATGGCTGCTCACTGCAAAAAGGAATCTCCAGATGAGTTATAATGTCTTGATTTCAGGATAGTGTTCTTAATTTCAGACATTTAGTTAAGATTAGTTAAGACTATTTATTGGATGGAGCCGTTTCAATACATTATTTTTTACTTCAACCCATATTATCTTCCAATGGGTTAAGATAATTTTACTTCACCAACACATTTATTTTCCCATTTAAAGATAAATTATTGCATGATTAATCAGAAATAACCAGTGAAGTCAAGATTAAATGATGAAGGTTTTGAGATTATGAATTGACTAATTAAGTAGACTAATTATTTAATCTTGGTTCAAGGTTTAGATGCACTCTTCTCTTTTAAAGTCAATTGAGAATAATAAATGATGTCTTAATTTGTTTATTTTGGGATTTAAATGCAAATTTTCTTGTTCTGTCAAGCACTTTGAATTATTTTGTGTGCGAATTATGCTCCACAATGAAACTTGCAATGCATATTTACTGTAAACTTGATCCTAAAATAAAAATGAATACAACTGATAATAACATCATAAGCAAAAAATGTGTGACTGACAAGAGATGCAGCAAATATGTATTAAATTGGGAGCTATAAAGTTAAGATTCATGAATATACATCTTTTTTATCTTGAAAGATGTCGATGTCAACATGAAAAAAAAAAAATAGTTGAAAGGTTTTGATGATGAGGGTGGAAAGAGGCACAAATCACAGTTCACAAAAAGCGATGACACATTTACAATTAAAATCATGCAAAAAATAAATGGTCTCTCTAGTCACACCTTCCACCTTTTGGGCTCCTCCGCCTTTGGGACCTGAGCAAAGTCCGAGAGCAGCGTGAAAACATAGGAGCAAAAGGATGGAAAGTTTACTGAAAACACTGAGATATGGTTAAGTTATAAACGCTCAGAAGATCCAGCAAGTGTTGAAGGTCATTGGAAATCTGTGTTTTTTTTAGTTAAGAATCAAATGTAAGATACAAATACAGGTACATCAAGGCATCCACTCACACACTGTTTTTTTTTTTTGTGTGTATAATCTCGATAAAGGTATTGAGACGATATTTTCACAAAGCACATGAAAAGACCGTACATTTAGCCACAAAAATGTCCTTAGATGTCCTTATGTCCTATATCTTTATCACTGTAAACAGCTTTGTGTCACTAATTCAACAAACACGTCTTTGGAGCGTCTAAGGGCTACATCATGTCCACAGAGTCCTCCTTGATGCTGCCCGGGTGACGCTATAATGTGTTTCGAGCCAATACAAATCGCTATTTGTTGCTTTTTACCTTCAGTTATGCTGTTAAACACCAAACTGACCCATTCTTAAAGCAGCACTGTGGAAGATTCCTGGTAGGTGCATGATTCCACGGAAATAAAGTTAAGGTTCCGTTTAAGGTTATTGTTTGGAGTTTCAATGTAAAGTACATCTCCACGCAGACAAGCAGGTGGCAGAACCTCCACCAGACAAGTTACTAGTCAAGTTTGTGGAAAGACATTTTTTTTTGATAATTGAATGCACGGCAAATGAATTGTCCTTGAGGACAAATAAAGTTTTCTAAACCTGAATCTAACCACTCTGCCATAATCAACCCTGCCCTTTTGTAGCTTTTATTTTATATTTACATTAATATGCTGATATTTGTTGATGAAGATGATTAAAAGAGTTAGAGTTGGAGAATGATTCAATGGTTGGTAACACTTTATGATAACTACACTTTATTTATAATAACTACACTTGGAATAGCCTTAATAAAGCGTGGACAAATACCTAATTCATATACAAATAGTTTAATAAGACTGAGTCAGGCTTAGACCTATTTAATGAATATCTTAACCCTAACCTTTGAATTAAGCTGTTAATTAAGACTGAATCATTCTGAGTAAACTCCACTTGTTAATCATTAATTAAGTTTGTGTTCATGCTTTATTAAGGCTTTATTATGGTCTTATCAAACTCAAAAGTGCCTCTGTCATCTGCTTGTCCCCATGGAGATGATATTGTTCTGCCTGGAATGTTCCACAGTGGCATTAAACTATCCTGCATTTGTTCAACTACAGTACTATTATTTAGAGCTACTATTCAGAGCTAAAAAAAACAAAAAACAACAACCTTAAAATGGGTGTGACATTGTCTCCATGGAGATATACTAGTTTAATACTGTACTGTACTTTTTTTGGAAAGTTCATTCTGTCTTCTTGTAAATATTAACTTGAGAGTTAAGTTTTATCAGTGGGAACATAACAATGTCCTTGTGCAATTGGCAATTCTATATTTTAAATACGTTTTAGATTTCATGTACCAGAGCTAATGTTTGAATCATGCCTTTAATTTTCTGTCCCTTCTGTGATATTTTATCTATTAAGGCGCTTGAGTAGAGGGACACGCTTCTGCCGGTTGTGTGCGTGTACGTATGTAGATATGGAAAGATGACGAGACGCGGTAAATTGGCCAATTACAGCGAGAGTCTGAGGAACACAGTGTGGACATGAGCCGGCTGAGAAGTGAGGAAATGTATTCATATTGTCGGAGGCTTTGAAATTGAATCCTTTTGCACATTTACTATCAGCTCTGAGACAGCAATCATGATAATAACAGACCAGTGTGACTCGTACTCGTCTGGTCACACAATTTAGTTCCACTATAGGATTCACCAGTGAGAAAAGATCTGAACAGTGACAAGACTCAGAAAGTATAAATGGTATTGCATGGTACCATTTCAAGACAACATCATTATTTTGATAAAATCAATGGAAAATATGGACCTGCATTTGTTAAAAAAATCAGACAAAGCCAGATCTTAACTAGATCTTTATCACACAGCAGTCAGGTCGATGTAAAGGCGCTTTCATTCCGAGAATGGTGCGATGGAGACTGGAGCACAGTAAACAGTTTAAAACAAGTGATCTCGGAGAAGCTTTTCTTTCATTCTGGTGCAGGGCGAGTGTGGTGTGAGAGCGGACGGCCTTGGAATTACCTAAAACTTCACCGTGCTGTCTATAGTGAGAGCAAAAGAGCTTGGAAATTGATCAAAAAGCATCTTAATAGTTTTCTGATACAAATATCAAGATATTCATTCTTTCATTCATTGACTCCAAGATTTTTTTGGTTTTAGAGTGCATAAAATCTCGTTTCTGACGCTCAGACTTTCTAATCACAATCCTTACAAATATATCAACAAGACCGAATTAGGGATAGCATAACAAGCAATGTCTATTTAAAATGTGTGTAATTGCCTCTGCAGCCAATAGATGGAGCCAAAACTAAGTTACACTGCATCTCCCAAGGGAGTGAAAAAGTTATGTTTTTTGTAAAAACATTGTATTTTAGTTTAGTTAAACCATGTCATGCCAACTTAAAAATACTCAAGAGCATGTTTAAAGGCCAATAATGCATAATATTTGTCCTTTAATGTTAGACACTTAACTTTTTCTTTTAAGTGTATTGTACAAGCAGAACTTTATGACAATTAATCAGACAGCTACATGCTGTCTTCATCTAATTAGAAAACATTTTATAGATTACAAACTTGTCAGAAAGAGCCATGTGCGTTGCTTTATGCCACTTTGGGATGATTGGCGTCATGTTTACACCTGAAAAAGCTGTTCTAAAGCTGTACGGCACCAAAAAAAAAAAAAAAAAAATATATATATATATATATATATATATATACATATACTAGTGATGTGTAATAGGGTTTGTGAGTTACTTCCTGTTTTCACCGTTCAAAATCAGGTATCCAGGCTTTAACCATTGTACAAAGCCCTCGCACAACCTTATATTCCGCATCCTCAGTCTCTTCACTCTCTCCGTTCTAAATTTCAGCGCTTTACATTCTCTGAACAGCTCGATCTGATGTGACGTCTGTTGTACGAGAGGCTGCGAGTGCATATTGAAGAGCAGCTGCTACGGTCACAGCAAGAGTGACAACAATACGGGTCCAATCGCTCTTCATCCCTCCACATAAAACGGAGAAGCGGCGACGAGAGAAAACGCACACGAGAGACGTCTAAAAAGAGACGAGATCAGATCAAAACAGAATCTCAGACCGTGGCGTGTGGGAAAGATGGAACGAAAGGGCAGTAATTCGATGCTCAGTGTGTGCGGGGCTGCGTGATGCTCTGATTATCCTCTGAATCGACTGTACGTCTCCATCCACTCAAGGCTTCAGATAAATCAATACATGATAAAGTCGTGTGTTTTGCCTGTTTTGTCGTAGCACTCAGTCAACTCAAACTGCAACCAAATATGATGCGTTTAAAGTGTGACCAACAAACTCAAACTAAACAGAATTAACAAAACCAATCTCAAGTTCTAGTAACTTTTCTTTCTTGGAAACATTTAGACACTGGTATGGATTAGCCTATTGTACATGGTTTAGTTCAGGCCTATTCAACTTAAAGCACCTCTGACAGGTTGGATTACTCATTGAACTAAAATGCAGTTTAGATAAATATATTTCAAATTTTGCAAAAATTGTCTACAAATTTTATCTCAGTTTAGCATTTTTATGTTTTTACTTTTACTTCCTGGTTGTAACACTAGAAAATTAAGATGCAACCACACTGTACACCGGGCCAAAACTAATCTAATGTCACAGATTTTTTTATTGACAAATGAAAATATATGTACATGTCTTTATTCTGCTCAATTAAAGTTAAAAAAAAGTAAAGTAATGCATCAAAAAAGTGGTGTCTTTTTTGTAAAATATGCTACAACCTTTGTCTTCCTAGTGTGATGTCATCAATCTGTTTACTCGAAATTTTTGAGATTTTTAAAATTTGTCTTCACAAACAGATTTACAAACAGGTTTAAAACTATAATTCATTCATATTTACAACAGGTATTAATGCACGAAATATCATAAAAACCTGTTTTACACACTTTAAGGCTCGGGGGCCAAATCAGGCCCTCCAAACAATCTGATCTCAAAACCGATCTTCCAAATATAAAACAATATATATTTTCTCCGGTTTAATCCTTCTTTGGTCCGTAGTCCTCATTTAATTCTGCTTTAGACCTGGTTTAATCCTGGGTTGAACTTGATTTGAGTTAGTCCTGCTTCTGACTTGATTGGTATCTAGTCCTAGAATTCTGGTTGTGTAATAGATTGGAGTTTGTCGAGCAATTTGGTGAAGCATTTTGTATTTTATTTTTCCATAAAAGTCTAATATAGCTGTATTTCATTTATCATTATTGAAACCTGTGTGTGTTCAACAATGTAGATATTTTGTGTGACCCCAAGTTTGATAAAGGGTTGGCGTGTTGTGCATCTTTGACCCAGAGACCAAATTGGTCGGGGCTGAAGCTCACCACAACCACATACAGAGTGAATGAGGAATGATTACTGGTTGATGCTTTGAGAGGCTTGTCATCTTTGTAGCACAATGAGACAACTAATGCTCCCAACCTTAGAACCGCAAAAGAGACTAACGCTCCAGCTCCTCTGCTTTTCTGGGGCAACCTGTCAGGTCTAGCACCCTTGAGAGTCTACAAGCTCTCTCAAAGAAAAGGCCTTTGCTCTTAAAAACAAAGAAATACAATCACATCTGAACCTGTGCTGCCAGTGCATTAACTTGCAAATAGAGGACACATCCAAGTTGTTTCTCCCTCTCAGTTTTTGGCTGCACTAGCGCTGATTCATGATTGGTGCAAGAGCTGGACATTAGGTAGTGACCGCTCAGATCAGAGAGAGGACTCAGATTTAAACACATAGATGTCAGATTTGAAACTGGCAACGCGAATGAGAATTGTCTTGCAAACCAAAACACCGAGAGAAAACATAAACCATGTGACCAGTCCAGTGTTTCTGTAATTGAGAATAAATCAGCATCACAATTGCTATCAGTAAAAGCTATGTTTGATTTTAACTAGTTAGCCGCATACCTTTAAAGGTGCTGTAGGCTATTAGAAACCTCTCAAAGGACAAATATTATGTATTATTTGTTATTGGCCTTTAAACATGCTCTTGGGTATCTTTACTTTTAGATCTCACGCTTTAGAAGTAAAAATAAAACGTTTTCACACAGAACAACACAACTTTATCACTGCCTTGGGAGGTGCCATATTAACTTCTATCATCTAGTGGCTGCAGAGGCAATTACACATGTGATTATACACAATAGTTTGTTATGATGTTGGTATGTTAAGCTCTCACGCAGTAACAGTCATCTAAGACGGCATAAATGCTCAAACTGAGTCTGGCGATGATATAAGGACTTAGAACAGGAGAGGATTCTCTGATAACATATAAAGTCGGAAAAAACCATCATCGAGCGAGGGAGTTCAGCATTCCTCAAACGTGTGTGAATGCAGCTAAATGCAACTCCAGGTATGTTTCTGATGATGCAACATTGTTACAACATGGTTAAAAGCTCAAAAAAGTCACTATTGCATACTATGTGTCCTTTAAAAACTTGCAAAACAGAACTAGTCCATTTTTGCAGCGATCCAAACTTATTCCTGAGCTTCCATGGCATTCCTAGCATCTTTCAGGGGCCAGAGCAGAGCAAGAGCGTTACTTTCTGGTTCGCCGCTGATAAAACCACTTCATGATTAGATGCAGACAGCACATAACTGGTTTTACAACATATCTGTGCTGGGGCAAAACAAATTACACTTTAGTACATGAAAAATGGGCAGAGCTTCTTCAATAATAATTAAACCTTCTAAAGATCCTGGAAACACACTGTCATGCTCACAAACACACCCACACACACACATACGCACAGCTTATTAATGCAGTCCTTGGAACCACAACAAAGACGATAATTTTACACCAATCATTAGGCCTGTGGATGAATACAGGGTGGATGTTTCATAAAGTAATCATTTGGTGAAGTGATTTCCAGCTGCGTGTTTACATCTGGTGCAGTAGTGAGTGTTTGCAGCTGCTCTGCGTCTGTGAAGGACTGGGTTTCTTTATGCTTCAGACTCAAGAGAATAAATAGCGCGTTAATGGAGTAAAGCTATTGTGGAAATTCAAATAAAGGTGTCTCTGTTTCCATTCAAGACTGAATTTTGCCTGTGCTTTTCCTCAGCTATTATAGCCTATTCAGTCATTCTTTAAATTTATTTCATGCACACTTTTCTTAACAGAGCATTTATCCAGTTTTCAGTGGTAATGACTTATTTGTACAGGGGCGTCTTGACTGGGGGGGTTAAAGGTACTGGTTTCCCCGGGGCCCAGGGCAGATAAGGGCCCTCAAAAGCATGTGATGGTCTTTTCTCCTTTGCCTTTAATCTATTTTGGTTGCAATAAAATGCATTGTGATTGAATGAAGTCCCTGAAAGACTAAATATAGTTATGCCTGACATCTGAGGGCCACATCACCCCTTTAAAAAAGAAGAATTCACATTTTAGCGAAGTTGTTGATTATAATTTGCTGTTAGTGTATTTTCTTGTTCTAATAATACTTTTCGAGAGGTTTGTGAAATTATCTGTACTCTTATCTGAGTACGCTTTCATAATTTAAGCCGGGAGCTATACAAAATGATCATAAATTAGCGATTTGTTGTTAGTATGTGGAAACTAGGGTACAAGTGAATGAAAAAAAATATAACCAAATTTACTTTTTGGCTTAAAACAAGAGGATACATCTTAATATTCTGGATTCAACTCCAGTTTTAACTTGAATATAATCCTGCGTAAACCTTGCAACATATCTTGCCACACCTCAAAATACTGATTTGTCAAGTTATTATTTGGAGGACGTAGCTATTACTTCTGATTTTCCTGTTCATTGTGTCTTGTAGTAACCTCCATGCAACATTTTTCCCAAACGTCGCCTCAAAAATCTCATCTTGACTTGATATTTTCCTGGGTTTTCTCCGCTCCACTTTGCAGCCCACCTCCTCCTGTTACTCAAATTCCCATCTGCGCGACTCAAGGTCCAAAGCTCCAGGGGCCGACGGAGGGCACAAAGTGGCTGCATGCGGCGAGATGGACTTTATACAGGGCAAAGAAAATCAATGCGTTCTTTTCAGCGATGAAGAAAATAGTTAGAGCAATCCAGTTTGCCGTGGCGGTCTCCTATACATGCCCACAGCAAAACCATGATTGAATATGACCACAAATTGGGCGCTGGGGCCTTCACTTATCAAATTATCAATGTCTGATTCAGTCATGTGAAGTCTGGTGGACAGTGACATAACCACAAAAGGTTAATATTCAATTAAGACTTTCGGAAGTAACAGCAAATTGCACTCATTTCAGGAAGTCATTCATTTTGTGGGGCCTGAAGCAAACATTGAAGTTATGATTACATTTGTGACTTAAATGGAATAATGACCCGGTAAAAGCCTTAAAACATGGTTCAATTTAAACTCTGAAAGTATTATTTTTGATTGAAACATGTTGGAGCATTAATTGGTGGTTTGCACTTTAACTTTTTAATGTACAGCAATATTTTTATAAACAGTTTCAGGTAAAATATTGAACGTGCTTATCTGGTTAAAGAATTCCTGTTTGGTCTATCACAGGGGTGCCCAAACTTTTTTCCTAGGTGGGCCAAAATTAGTACATTTTTTCCTCCGTGAGCCAAAATCTATCAGTTTTAGCGTGCCAAGAGCCAACCCAAATTTTGTGTTGCATTTAATATGTTTATTTGCAATGATATGATGATTTAATTGTCGTTTATTAACATGTTTTAGCGAAGTAGACTTCATTTGGTCTCTTTTGCAACTGCAGACAGTCTTTTTGCACACAATTTTATCAAACAGATACTAATTAACAAATCTCAGCACCCAAATTAGAGCTCCTGGAGGGCCAAGTTTGACCCGCGAACCCACCACTGGTCTATCATCTGTGGCAACAAATGCACTTCCACTTCTATTTTCACTAACTATTGGCAAGATAATACTATAGAGCACATAAGGCCATTCTTTCTCGTGTTTGCTCAAATAGATGGATGGCAATACATAGAGACTAGGTATATATTTTTTATTTTAAGTGCGCAAGTTTTAGATTAATATTCCCCACAGGGAAATTTGTGCTTTGCATTTGACCCTATCTGGATCCGGAGCTCGTCTTGGTCAGGAATACCGTGGCTGGGGGGATGGGGGATGTTGCTTATTGTAACGTTATGCTGTGTAATTGTTGTCAAATGAAATTGCATTATTTGCATTATGTTTTGCGGCATTTTCTGAATTGTAGTTTGGCAAATTTAAAACACAGGTGACTACACATTTCTCTACAACGAAGTGAACATGATTTTACTAAAAATGCTTCCTATTTTCCCCACAGTTTGACTTTTTTTTACTTGGTTGGAAACGAGCAGAAGGTGGGAGGTTGATGACATCACAGAGGGATTCTGTTTTAGAACTCAGCTCAAGTTTCTGTATTTTTCAACTTGTATAATTTATTTTTTCTTCACAAACTACCTTGACGTGATGTAAAACTATGATAAATAATCACCACTGGTTCTATCCAATCAAACTAAATGATAATTAAATATTCTGTGTAGATTGTGTCAATTCACTAATTCTCCAACATAGATTTATACAGTAGATGGGTCAAAATATTGAACCCACCACCTCCTTGTAAAGTGGCAGTTTAATGTTTAGGTAGAATATACGCGTTCCTCTTACGATAAATAAGAAGACATTGTATGGTTGCAGTTACATTCGGAGATTTCAATCAAGGCCTGGACGATCGTTTTTCAATTTTTATGTAACCTTGGTTTGTCATTTGAATAGAAATACATGCACATACTCAAATATTGACTCAGTGTGCCACGATAAATGAAATATCAATTTTAAAGGTCAGTGTGTAAAGACGGATTAGACAAGATTTACAGAGAAAGTGGAAATGATGTCTCTTACCTGCATCCTCTCCAGCATGTCGAAGAACTCTGCCGACTGCAACACAAAAAAACACAAAGAGCGTCTTAGATTTGTACATTCCAGTCTCAAAGTTATAGCATAAAACCTTTAGCATAAAGTATTGTTCTCAAGATGATTTTAGTGAAAGATCAAGAAGACAAAATGCTCTTTCTCTGACCCCTGAGAGCTTTTCGTTGTTAAGACTTAAAGTGACCAGTGAAATTGCCCAAAATAGCCCCCTAACCAGTGCACTTTGCTGCAGGAAGGTTAACTTCCTTTGAACACGCCTGCATAACTGAGGACTTACACCACAATAATACCATCAGTGAAAATACAAAGCACCACCAACCCACTATTAAAACTATGTGTCATGATTTTGATCTACATGTTACAATTGGGTGGCAAAACACATCCTATATTTTCATTTTAGGTATTTCCAACAAGTAAAAGTAATTCAAAACAATGACTTAATATTTAGATTTAAAGAATTGATGATAACATATTCAAAATTCAAATGATTTTTGAGGGATCAACATCAACAGGACAGCATCTCGTGCTACAAGATTTGGTGAAATAAAATTACCAAAAGATTGTGCACACACAAAATTATCTTTTAAGATTTTTCTTTTCCATGCAATTACATTTGACTTGGACATAAAAAGGGTGTAGCGCTTCTTAAAACCTCTAGGAAAGTTGTAGTTCCAAAGCAGAGCTAAAATTATAGTAGAAAAAAATTGGGCAATAAAATAAATCAAAAATGGCAATACATTGGGTCAAAATCTCGTTTTGTTTTGTTCTTGCGAACCAAATCTCATCTACACAAGTTTTGGTCCACAAGAACAAAACTTGTGTTGTTTCCTTCTTGAGGACCAAATCTCCTCTTGTCTTATTCTTTCTGGGCAAATCTCCTTTTGTCTTGTTCTTTTCGGTCAAATCTTGTTTTGCCTTGTTCTTGAGGACCAAATCTCATCTAGTGTTGTTCTTGTGGATCCAATTTCGTCCTGTCTTGTGGGAATTGTGTCTCATCTCAGATCTAACATTAAATAATTAAATGGAATCAGGTAACGTACTATTTAATATCCAATGTTTAATGTAAATACAGTTTATCACAATATTACACTTAAAATCAAGACAATACAATAGGTAATACCGCCAATATGTTGTAGGCCTACCTCCTCTGTCCAAATCAAATCCTGCAAATACAAGTTGCTCAGTTTATGGTTCTTTGACCTACAAGGCCTTCGAGTGTAAAGTCAAAAGTGCAGCAGGAAGAGTGTTTTTCTCACACCCTCCTCACGCCCTCGCTCTCTCTCCCGCTCTCTGATAAGGGCTCACTTCCTTAAAAACATAAAGTCAACGCACTCTGCCAAACGCGTGTCAGTCTACTCCAGTGGACTCACATGTCCGGAGTTTCCACGGTGACGCGTACACCAATGCAGAGGTGATAATGGTTCAAACCCGACGAGAACAAAGTGCAGCAGCGTGGACGGGACGGCGGTGAACGGGTGCCACTTCAAATGTCCTATGTGAGCTTTGGTGTTAAATACTAGTTCAAAGGCGAAAGAGTCTAGTGGTTTCAAAATAATATCAAAGAAGGAATGTTCAGTAGGAGTGGCGATTGCTGTGAACAAAAAATGAGAATCTTTACTTTGGCATCGCATGTTTTTTGTGCACTGTGTAACTTTCCAGGCGGAGTGTCTGCCATCAACAAGGAGTTCTCAGGCTACTTCTTTGCCTGGAATATTCCCTGGTATGACAATAACGATATCATTATTTATTTTGTCTAAATGTGTGTTTTATTTCTCAAAAATACCTTGAAAATGTGCACTCTTATTGTTAGCGGGCCCAATTTTTCACAGATCAGACCTGTAACTTGGCTGGTGGCACCATCTGCTTGTTTCCATGGAGATAGAAAAGTGTAATGCTATATTGTGTGGAACATTCCAGGCATCTCAAGTTAACATCTCCAAGGGGATGTGCACACCATCAAAACGCTGCACAACGTACCTTTAAAAGAACGTATCTAATGAAAGCAAACATTCATTTAAAGGAAGAATATTATACATTGATTGTATTCTTATTGGCCTTTAAACCTGCTCTGGAGTATCTTTACTTTTACATTTCATGTTTTTGATCTAAAAATAAAATGCTTTTACAAAGAAAAATATAACTTAATCACTGTGTTGGGAGATGCCATTTTGACTTAGCTGTGGCTCCATCTACTGGCTGTAGAGGCAATTACACACATAAATATATCCCCACTTCCCAGTGGAAGTTGAAGTTATCGTGATTAGACAGAAGAAATGTTCAGAGCGAGTCTGGCCATGATTTAAGGACTTAAAACAGCAAAAGATATCAGTATCATCTGCGTCACACATCGAAGGAGTTCAGAACACAGTGTTGGAGAGAGAGGATTATCTAAGGAGCATTCATTAAAAAATGTGAATCAAGCTAAATACTACTCCAGGTATCTTTTTGATGACGGAACAATGTTAGAACATGGATAAAAGCTCTACAAATTCAAATTTGCATAATATTTGTCCTTTAAATCTGTGTGGCATTCCTTCAAGATTTGTGCTGGCACTCCACCTACTGGTAGTAGAGGGAATTACAAAAGGGATAAGCTAATGTTAGCAACGGTTGTAATGAACGTGATTTGACGGCATAAATGCTCAGAAAGAGTCTGGCAATGATTTATGGACCTTAAAACAGCGCAGGATACCTCTTAGCTCTATAACATCACAAATCTAGGAAATTTGAAATTGAGTGTTTTGTGAAGCTCAGAGGGAGATGGCGTTGTAAACAGGATTCATCAAACATGCGAGAATGAAGATAAATACAAGTTTAGGTATGTTTTTGGATGAGAGAAGAACGATGTAACGTGATTAAAAGCTCCAAAAAGTACATTTTTAGATGGAATGTTAGCTCCACCCACTTAGACTCTAGTTTCACTATTAAAATTTCTATGATACTTTGTAAACGAGTGTTAATTTACCGTATTTACTGTTTTATAATGCATCTCTTTTGTTACAGAGGTGCTAACATTGCAACATGCCATCCACTTTGAAAAGGGCAACCGAACAAACACAATTGATCTTCGTCTTTTGTCTCCCTCCTCTTTGTTCATTTGTTTCTAAAACTCACCAGCATTCTCATCCAACATTTTACACCCCCTGTTCCTGCCTGTATTGAAGGAGCTTTGAAGGATGGGTCGAGTGCACAGGGCGAATGTCCCTAAGAAGGCAATAAAGTCAATTACCCTTATCTAAATTTCATCTCATATCATTTGCAAGCTTTTTATTGATAGTGTCAGTATCATAAATTAATTATTCCTATTCAAAATTGTAATATGTTGCTTTTACTTTTTTGTTTAACTTTGTACAAGCCCTGCAACAATCAACTTATTGTGACTAATCAAACATAATCATAGCTGTATCTTGATAATCGTAATGGTTATCTGGACATATATACTCTAAAACACATATACAAACACCTTTTAATAACAAAGACAGCTGCATTATTAAATCAGAATGTCAAAAGAGAAGAAACTATTTCTGATTTTCATTAATAATACCCTTTATTTGATAATATTCTTTATCTAGAAGCTTCAGTCACCATATTTCAGCTTTCATTTGATTGATAATGTTTGTAAAAAGTAAAGAAATAATTTTGGACAATAATCTTTTCGGCGCAGCCCTACTTTGGTCATCGCTACTCGGCCTAAGCAACATTTCTACAGTGGTGCCACAAATACACGTTGCGAGAGAAATGTCTTCACTCTGATGGTCGGTGTCCTGGTTTAACGGTGGAGCACAGAGGGTCCAGAACAGCTGGTCTGGGAGGGGCCGCTAGGACTGTAGCCGGACCGCGAGGGGCCGATGGGACGGAGCGGCACTTTACACTGTGGATGTGTTAAAGTGAGCGAGAGGCGTGTGGGGAATGGACAGAGCAGGAGCAGCTGAAGGAAATGTGTCACAACACAACCAAGCCACCAAGGTTAACCAAAAGTGTCGAGAACAGGACTGAACGTACAGAGGATTTCAGGGTTGTAGTCGACTGTAGAAATTCTTGAAACAACTACTTCAACTTCACGTTATTTGTGTCCCCAATGGGGCAATTCATTTTGCAGCAAAGAGAAAAACAAAGAACGCAATACAAAGAATACACACAGCACATATTCACCCTCAGCAGGTAACATCAATTTAAGAGGAAAGTGGATTCCAACCCTGATCTGCATTTAAAATAGAAATGGATACGGAATAAAAGAGTTCTTCAATCTGTTGCTGCTCACTGTGGGAAACCTAAGTCTAGAGCCAGAAGGAAGGTAGAAGAACTCACTGTGAAGAGTTTGGGCATCAATGGACAAGATACTCAAAGCTTTCCCTTTCACATATCTAGAAAAAAAGCTCAGAGAGACATTTGCTGATAGCTCATAGCATACAAAACCCAAACAGCTACAGACTACAACTGACCACAGAAATTCATACAGAAACAACTATTTATTCAGAAACATACTAATAAAAAGTTTGTTTATATGTTAGATGTATAAATGTTAGATTAAACTCATGATTCACTCGGAAATCTCCAGGTAGCTCCCTCCAATTTTATCATTTGCTGTGGTCTCAAATGAGTTCTTTTAGTCTAAATAAAATAAGTAGCTGACTAATAAAAAATTTCCCAAGCAGGGGTGCAGGAGGAATTACCAGGGGGGTACTTGGAATGCATTCAGGATGAAATGTACTTTCATTTGATTTAAAAAAGGTCATTGGTTGTAAGCAATTTTTTGGGAGTATCTTGGACCATAATAATTGTATATATATATAATAAGTATAATAATTCTATTTATAAATATATATATAATAGTAATAATTTACTATATTCGACTAGTGCACCCATTTACGTAACAGATTGCTTGGCAATGACGATGAAGATGGACACTGTGATACTTTTGAACAACATTCATTATAAATTGCTGCGTTATAAACACATTAACCTTCTAACACCTGCTTTAAGACTGAAACTGCTGGGCTGAAAAAGTGACAGTTATTCATAGGACTTGAACAATGCATTTTAAAATTCGACACAACACCAACAAAATCACACCATTTTAATAAACGTTAACAACAGTTTCAATAGTAACCTTAAAGCCTAATATTTTAGATAAATCTAATTTTGGTGACTGACTGAACTGATGAAGAACCATTTTGTTTCATTTCAAAATTTCTTAGCGACAGATGGGACACCAATCCATCTTTTTCATTTCCAAAATTCATTCTGTGCTGGATTTTGACTACTTGCCCATATTGGAAACCAGTTATCCAACTTTCCTGAAATTAAAGTTTTCATATCAAACTGATGCAAGAAGGACAAGATCAATTTTTTTCAGACACTTTCTAATGATTTAAGGGTTTTTATTATCGTAATAAATCTGGTATCGGCCACTTTTTTGCCTCTATTGGACTATGGTGATACACTGTACATTAATGCAAAGGCAAAATCCTTGGACACTGTATATCACTGTGCTTTGAGAGTTAGTACAGGATGTGGCAGGCTCACCCACCACTGTGAGCTCTATGCTAGGTGGCCTTCTCTGGGTGCCAGAAGGTTCACACATTGGATGTTGTTAGTGTATAAAACCTTGTGCTACTTGTGTGCCCTTGTGCAGAGAGAGGCGTCACGTTTATGTTGTCTGTCCCTCGTGTAACAACTGACTGGGGAAAGAGGGCTTTTTTTTATGCTACTCCCACAGCCTGGAATTCCCTCCAATCGGAGTGGAGGTTACTTGAATTGGTTTCAGTTAAGCGTTTTCGTTGAAATGTTGAAAATGAATGTTGAAAATGAATGTTGAAAAATTGTCAGCGCCTTTAAATGTACATTTTGTTCTTAATTTCTTAATTTAAAAAAAAAAAAAAGGAAAGTTTTATAATTTGTGTTGCTGTTATGTTTTTCACTTTGCCCCAGTTAACCTTTGAAAAATAGAACTCTATCTCAATCCATCCATCTCAATGGATTTTTACCCGGTTAAGTAAAGGTTAACAATTAAAATAATAATTATGGCCTGGTTTTGGTTCAAATTATGTTTTTGAGATTCTGGTTCAGGCTAGGCCCTGAATTATAAATTAGATGCAACAAAACATGCTGTAGAAGTCTTTTTTTAAAAATCTCTAAGAATCGTGGGAACATGTCGAGCTGTGGGAACATGATTATGCTTTAGAAATGATCATCAATTCATCCAGCAGTCTGCACGTGGTTGAATGGCATTAAAATGAAATCTGCAGATCCCACTGGTCACTCGCTCATGTCTAATCTTCTGTATCACTCCCCGGTGTCATTACTGAAGCTGCCGTCGCCGTAGGAACCGAACGACAGAACGGAGGTGATTTCATGTAGAGTCATGAACGTATTCACAAAGAGGAGCACGAGCATTGACAGGACTCATGCACGATCATCGCCTCATTAGAAGTAGTCAAATTACACCCCTTTTCACAATTCAGATACAAACTTGGATAAATCCTATTGTGGAGAAACGCTGGGTTTTATAGTACATTATTCCATTTTCTTACAAGGTTTAACGAAAAATGTGCCATGGTAAGCTATTGTTCATTTTTTGGCACAGTGAAAATGTGGAACTTATTATAAATTTGAATGATCAGAATCACAATTTATGGACTTTATTTATTTATTTTTATGGTATCACTTTAATACAGCTTAATTTGCCTTAACAAAGCAGGATTAAAGACTTGAGTCACACTGAACATATTGTTTATTCAACATGATTCAGGATTAATAACTACTTAAGTAAGGTTAGGGTTGGGGAAAGGAATAAAGTCAAGAGAATTAGTTGAGTAGTTACTGAGCCTGAATCATTCTTAATAAACTATTCGTTCACTATGACTTAAGTCTCATTTCATGCTTTATTACTTTTTAATTGTTCAAAAAATGAGTGGCTTCATCACAACCAACAAAATTATAACATGCAGAAAATCTAATTAAGCTATAAACATGCTCTATGGCCTTTCATTTTATGTGTAACTAAACAATTATGTCTAAATCATCTTTAATTTTAACTTTTTTTTTTATCATATCTTGACACTGCCCTCTGTCGCTGGTGTTACTGTGACGTGTCTGGTGAGCTGATTTAAACACTTGGATACTTGGAGCGGTGTACAGTCCGACCTCTTCAGAAAGGTGTGAGGAAGCTGGTATGCCCCCTCGTCTCGAGTCACAGTCTGGTGGGCGCCTGACTGTTTTATCTCTTATGTGAAAACTCATCAGTAAAAGTATATTGTACTATTTAGGTATCATCTGGTATAGCAGGGTGGAAAGGCCATGCTTAAGTACATGTTGTTGTTGTTGAATTCGTAGAAAGCGCTATATACAAAGGCCAGTATATAAGGTATATATAAAGCCCAGTAGCTATGATACAGTATGATATGAGTCTTGAAGTAGAATAGTAGTATTAAAACTAGAAGTACGAAATATATATGTAAAAAACATAATAGTGCAAGTGCTCAATTAGAATATCATTTATAATGAAAAAAGACCTAAAAAGTGACAGAAATATGTTGTGTAATCACCCAGACAACACCCTTTTTCTTCCACGACCCCTGTTTTATTTGTGAATATGTTGGTGACCCAAACATTCTTCTTCTACCTGAGAAACTAATGACTTTTCAGAAATATATATTGGTGTTTTTTGGTTAATAAAAAAGTTCGAGAACAGTAATAGTTGTAAAATCAGTTATAAAGCAATTGACATAGCCATCCCTTGCATAAAATTCAAACAATCTAGTTTGAAGCTCTTGTCTATGAACCTCTAGGAACCCTCTGGGAATATCTGTGGCCCTAAATTTGGGACGTAAGTGTTATTTATGTAATTTTGTGGTAAATTTTATGGCCCATTCACATTTTGTACTAAACTTAGACATTTACAGGTACAGTTTAGCCCATTCTTTATGCTTTGTTAAAATATCTTCTGAATATCGTAATCGAGATAATGCAACAACGACAAAAAATAATCGAGATATTCATTTTTGTCAGCCCTTCATGAAAATTAAAACTAAAGGATACGTGAGGTTTCCGTAGTTGTAGTAGTTGTAGGATTAGCTCAGGAATGGCAGAAAATGTAACAGTACAAGTACAAGTTGAATCACTATTATTAACTACTATTATTAAGTTGTTCTAGCACCACTACAGTATAATTTCTTCGCAGACATGCTTTATCTTTAGGGTAGAATGAGGCGAGCGCACACTTTGACACAACTTCTTAGTATTCATAGCCCAGAGGATAAACCGAGTGACCTTTCTGCTGATACTACGGGAACAATATTACTACTGCAGGCGGCTTTACAGAGGAAATTTGACACAGGTTTTTTAGTTTCAGACGCAGACCAAAAGCTTCTGCAAAATATGATATGTATGTGCCATTTGATCTTAAACTACAGCGCTGCAGGCAGAGGATCTGTTTTCAGTGTTTCCTTGAGAAAGCTGGATTATATTACAGCCATAGTACGCGGAAATTATACTGAAGCTGGCAACTGAAGCGTTTTGTTTCTCAAATCTTTGACAATGACATTTTGTTTGATTTTTTCAGGTTTAGGATATGTTTTATATTCTTACGTTCTTCCAGATTTGCCAAAGGAACTGGATTTTACCACTTTGTTTTAGCTAACACATCCTGTTATTTATTTACAGTTTTTTGTATTTTACTTCTGTTTATTTATTTATCTGTGTATGCATTTCGCACCTTTGAGCCTAATTCAAATTCTCCATTAATCATACAATCTTTTACTTTTTAACACAATAAGATCAGATCACTATTTTTTAAATCAAAATTTTGCCAAATTTTTTCACTTTTATCAAGGTTCAGGATCACATTTTTCCAGTTTTTCTAAAGAAGCTTACATTTCATTTTACAGGTAACAATTTAGCATTTTACTACAGGTTTACTGTATTTATTTTCACAGTAGCACCTTTGATTCGATTTTAAGTGAAAATCCTCCAACCTACTATATTTCTGGTGTTGTCACGATACTAAAAAGAGTACATTTCGATACTGGAATAAATTCTCAAAACCTTTTCAGCACAAAATAATTGTACTTTCTTTACTAAATTCTATTTGCTTTGATACAGCTCAAGATTATTCTAAAACTGGTCATGAAAGGTTACATTTTCTCCTTTTTATGTGCTTTTTTAGTGTCAATATTCGCTCAAACTATCATCTACTTTCGATACTGGTTTTGGTATCAATTAGCATCAGATTTTTTTTTATACTTTTACACCTCCAACCATAAGAGCGTCTATACAACTTCACAATCACAAATCCTTCCATACAGTGTTCCCATATAGACCAGTGTTAAGAGCCTTTTAAACATTAGCCAATTACACCACGGGGCATTACTGAATCGGCGTGTGAATAATATTTCCTTTCACACAGATGTTAGAAAAGCTACAGCTAAGAGTCACTCCTTTTAATGAGACGCTAATGAATGTAGATTTGTCCAAAGCCGGTAGCACGACTCTACACCGTGCATTTGAATAGCAATCTGTTGTTCTGTTGTATGAAGAAACGACAGGGCTTACCTCTGCAGCTGTCAATCATCCACAAGCTCTGCAGCACTGGAGACGTACTGTGACAAAATGTGCACTTTTTTTGTTGATTCTCACTTTTCCTTTGCACGCTTAAACTGGAAATACAAGTCGAGCAGCCGAGGAGCAAGTCGCTCACGTGCAAATGTGTTTGAACTCGCTCTGTGCAAACAACGAAAACAGTGTGTCAGCGATATTTGTAGCTAATGTTACTGCAGGGAGAGATGACAGGAAAGCAAAAAGTCATCTGGGCTTTAGTCAAACTGCAGTCCAGTTAGTGCTGCACAATTAATCGAAATCAAATCGAAATTTGAATGGACGAAATTAGCCAATCACAAAAGTATTATGTTAAATGGATTTATTCTGTGGAAAAAAATGCTAACACTGTAGATTAGATTTGTTAAAATAAGTTGAAGCACATCAAAAATAAATCATCGCACTCTTGTGTTAATCAGCTCTTTTCCTCTCGTATCTGACCTCCTCATCTGTTTGGACACAGCTCCAAACTCCCTCTGATGAAAACCACATACGATATATGTCCAGCTTCTTCACTTGTGCCACTTCAATGTGCATTTGAGATAGTCCTGACAGTTTTCTGTACTATAAAATACTGCTGCAAGAATACTGTGCAAGTCATCTAATCAGTGGCAACAGAAGAATCTAAAGGGCTCTAACTCTTTCTCATCAATCAATCAAGTAAAACATGTGGTAGAAAACCAGATGAACAGGAACACTGCAGCTACACTCACATTGATCACTGATACAGACTTTGGGATCACACACAGTTGAAGTGATCACCTTCCTCTCCTTAAAGCTGGGTGTCCACTGCACAGATTTATGGACGTTATACAAGACGTGATGAATTAAAAGTCGTGCAACAGAACACAGTCACACTGTGCGACGGTTCAAACGATCAGTCGTAGCTACGACAGAAGTTTGTGTGAATATCTGACTCTTGCTCCATGTGAGAGTCTACATAGTTGTACCTGTTGGCGGAGGCTAGTGCAACATGCTAGCTGTGTTTTTGCGTAAAAGTTGCTAAATGAAACAGAAATGTGATTCCGATATATCAAACATGTTTGATGTAAATTGTAGCTCGTCTTTGGTCGTACTACAGTTCTAGGTTTAGTTTTTGTCCTTGTTTCACTCTGAAACTTACGAGCCACGATTTTGAGCCACGACTCAAGATTCTTCCCACAATCACAAAAGTTATATCACAGATGGCCAAAACCGTGCTGTGGATACTTGAAAAGTGAAGAAATACATTTTATCAGTTTGTGCTGTCCATAATTCTGCCACTCAATCGCAATGTTCATGAGCATTTTTGTAATAAAAGAATGTCAGTGCATACCCTGGATTGTTAATTGCCATGGCAACAGTGCAAATGTATCATCACACTGAAACCCATGGATATTTTACCAACGCAGGAGGAACTTGGTCGATAATTTGAAATCTATAGTTCTTGAAGAAGTCATCTCATACCTAGGCTTTATTCCCACATCGTTTTTCGTCTTCTCTCTGACCACTCGATCACCTGCAATTACAGACACTTATATATGTTCCTGACAGTGGGCCATTGATTAGACGTCCCTCAGAAAATGATCATAATGAACCCCAAATCAACCACATATCAAGACGATAATTGATTTTTCTTGGAGTTAAATTATACTTTAAAGTTTCTCTGGTATTTTCTGCACAGTCAGTCAGCCAGCCCCACTGTGAGTATCCTTATCCTTTCTCTCCACGCCACGTCTTGAGCAGATTCAATAATGTTGTTGGCTTAGTTCAAGGTGACACACACTGCGTAAAGTAAAGCTCACGTTTGCAGAAGCCACGTGCCACTTCTTCAACGGCCTATAAGTCCTGAAAGCAATTATCAGACACTTATAACAGTCTCTATGTTACTAGATAATAATTACTGCCAATAACAATTATAAAAAGGTGGGTAACACTTTATTTTAGAGTAAACATATTGACATCTAGCTGCTAATTTGCAAAACACATGGTCTTAATCTAAATTTGTTTATTTGGCACTTATTAATGTCTTATTATTTATTCCTATTTTTTACCCTTCTTTAATCGGTCTTAGTCCTGAGTAAGACATGGTTTGGTTCTGACTTGACCTTTTCTGTGTTGTCAGCGACGACGCATTTCAACTATATCTTGAACTTTCTATGCAGTTTTCCATGTTTAGTCTCACTTTAGTCTCGCCAGCTAAACATCATCCCAAAAGGAGGCAACTGAAATACGGAAACATGCCAAGAAGACTATAAACCAGGACGAGGGGGCTTTTTTACTCTCACACACCTAGGATACTGCCCTAAAGAAGTGGGACTGCAGATGGCGCTGTCGACCTTCCACTACCGTGCCAAACTATGTGTGAAATCAGCTGACTGAAGATACGTCGAAGCAACAGCGAGTGACGTGAGTGAGCGCTCGAAACTGTCTGGTAAACTAAACAAACCCTGGTCTGAAATAAGAACTGTGGGATGAAATTATCAGAGGACCAAATGGACCTCGCTGGACTGGCACTTGAAAAGTTTACTTATTTCAGGTTTTTGGGAGTCAATTACTGGCCATAATATAAACCAGACTCACAGAACAGAATCATGTAACAAAAGCTGCACACACTGAGGTAAAAGAATAGGCTTTATGCACTGAAAATAGCTGTTCAGAATATTTTGAGTAACTTTACCCTTTCACTTGGTGGTTTTCAGACTACATATACATCGCAGTATTTGATCATGACATTTTGAATTTTGAATTAGTGAGACATTTTTTTAAAAATGCAGCTTTTATCTTGAGTGCATGTGCAATTTTTCCTTCTCTAATTTTGATAAAAGTTCTCTTATCTTTTAAATAAATGTAGAACAAATGATGTAACAAAAACAAACAGCTGTTTTAATCCTATATCATGCTTCCACATTATAATATAATGCAAGTTAATGTGAGTCTTCTAGTATTCGGAACGCATACTGTGATTAGACCACCTACAAAATACATTGTAATACAGGTATTTAGTATTCTATACATTAAAACTAACCTAAAATGCTCCTGAAAAGCATTGTCAAATTAACAACAATTTCCATACTTTTTTCAAAACAGCACATCTTGCACATTTGCTTCTTATCTTCATAAAACATGTGAAAATGATCCTGTATTCTTCCTTTCTGTGGGGTTTTCACACATTTCCTGTGAGTTTCCTTGACAACACAACTCAATTAAATGGGACAATGCCATAGCATTAGTCACCAATGTGTATTTCTACCCTTTGACCCCGTGCTGTCGCTGCAGAGGCGTCTCATACAAACTATTACCACTGTGTCCCCCACGTTCAAGGCTTTAGGAGCAAATAAGAGAAAAAACCAGACAGGGAAGAATTTTATGAGAAGGACGGTGAAGAGTTAGAGAACCAGGGAATCTATGAATCATTATGTAGACTACTGCATATACATATACATATATATATATATATACATATATATATATATATATATATATATATATATATATACACACACATATATATATATATATATATATATATATATATATATATATATATATATATATATATATATATATATATATATATATATACACATATATATATATATATATATATATATATATATACACATATATATATATATACACATATATATATATATATATATATATATATATATATATACACATATATATATATATATACACACACATATATATATATACACACACATATATATATATATATATATATATGCAGTAGACTACATAATGATTATGGTTAGGGTTAACTATATGTTAGTATTGTCACAACACTCAGGTATACAATTTGTGTCCTTCACAGTATAATCTATGGGGAAAAAGACAATGTTCACAAGAATGAAGTCAGGTATCCAAACTTTAACAATGATTTGGCCCTTTTTAATTCAATCTCTAAAGGAGGTAGAGCAATGATCATGCCAAGAAAAACAACTGCAAAACCTGCTGACATAAGCCTTATTCTGACGGGGTTAGTTGTAATAATTACAGACATCATTTATGTTTCTCGTCCCGTGCAAATTGCCCGTGTCTGTGCAAATTCTCCCGGATTTTACCTCCTGTATTTCAGCAAACTCTGAGGTCCTCGGGTGATTTTAGTCCCGTGTGAATGCTCATGTCAATGATTTGGATTGTTTTTAGTCACGCGCTGAAGCTTGGTCTGCAGCAAGTTTATCGATTAATCGAAAAGAATCGATTATTGAAATAAATGTCAACTAATAATTGTTAAAGTTTTTTTTTATGTGTAAAACAAGTCGTTCCAGGTCCTCAAATGGCTTCACGTCAATATCGTCTGGGTCAAATTTTGTAAAAATATTTTCTTTACGCGACTTTTGCTTTCATACCAATAATCGAACAATCGCTTGACTAATGGAGTACCAAAGTAATAATGAATTGCAGAGTATATTGATTCAAAATGTTTCTACGTCCATTTTATGTTCAAATATGAACTAGATTCATTTTATATATTCACCATGAAACCTTCGCCAATCCAATTATTGTTCTTTTCTGCAATTTAAAAAGTAATGAACAGCGCTTAAGCCATAACTCCTGGAAGTACTACACTGTTGTCGTGACAACAGAGGACTGAGCAGCAGCAGGGTCTTTTGGGAAAGTTTGGTGCAAAGTTTGAATTGAGGGTCGTCTCACGCCAAAAACAAAACTAAAATAGTAGAAAACAGAAATGCTTACAACTTATATAACAGATAGATGGATAAAAAACAATTACTACCGACTTATCATTGACTAATTAAAGATCCAAAATAAGTACAAAAGTGTTTAATTCTGCTATTTATTTATTACAGCTGTTATAGCTGTACACCATGTTTTTTTTGTGTGTGTCAGTGGCATGTAGTAGTTTCTTTAGCAATATTCACTTTGAAACCTGTTATTGTGACAGGTTTAGGTTCTTGTTGTTTTTAAATGTGTTTGCCAGTCCGCCATTTGTAGAATAAAGTCCGTAAAACAAGTCAAATACTGACATTGCTGATTCCCTGCAATTGCTCTCACAAAACACAAACGTCATGGGGTAATTGTAATTTCACAAACGACCGGAGGTAAAGTGAATCCCGTCTGAACAGAGCTTTATAGAGGCAGGAGCTGTGCCACATACACCACAATATCATAATCCATATTCTAGCCCACGTAGCTCTATATTATCATCTTGGTCTCATCGATATTGCTGTCTCCGTCTCTCACTGTCACTGTCTCTGAACTTGCGTATGGATTTTAAATGGTAGACAAGCATCGATCAATAGTTTTCACTGAAGGCCGTTGGGTCTTAAGGGCAAGGCGTGGGTCAATGTAAAAATCGGTTAATCAATACCTCCCTTCAGAGCGGTGTGTGTCCGTGCTTCTGACAATATCTACAGTGACATCTTTGACAAGAACAGGCAGAGGAAACTGTGAAGATGGGTTTGAACTGTTTTAAAGTTTCAAGGAACAATATGCTTACCAATATTTATGATGAACAGATTTTCAACAGTATAAGGCTGGAGGTAGGAGGCACAGCAGTCTCAGGCTGCAGTCTCATGCTGTGGTTACTTCCTCTCTCTAGCGTTATCACTTTACAGCAGGGCTATTCAACTTAGGGTCCGGGGGCAAATCAGGCCCTCCAAACGATCTGATCCGGCCCTTGACCAAGCTTAAATATAAAACATATACATTTTCTTTTGTTTTACTGGTTTAATTCTGTGGTAGTACTAGTTTAGACCTAGTTTTGGTCCTGATTTTGTCCTGAAGTGTTTAGGAGGTAATAGAAATAGTTAATGTTAGCTGTTACTGAGCCATCTTTAATCCAAAAACGTGATTTTCATCCACTTATATAATTTTGGCGTTGACTGTTGTGATTGGTTAAAGTGCAGCTGCAGCATGAGACTGATGTTTTCTCCGGGTCTGCAGTTTTACCTTACTCCACAAAACAATTTGTTGATTTTCTATGGTTGTTCCCTCTTTTCAAAAACATTCCTGGAGTCTTTTGTTTTAGTCAAGCATGTTCAAGGAATCCCGCCTATTTTGCAGAATTGGAAACACTCCATTCCACCTTGTGACGTCATTAGATGTTAATCCAGAAAGTGCAACTCGTTTTTCAAGTTCATACACCTTCAAGACAACAGAATGGATCATAACTTTGAAGCTGCTCTTGTTTTTAAAATCTCAAATGCCTCAGTGCACCAGCAGAAGGTATTTTGTGTGCTCATAAATGTTGGAAAAAAGTTTATTTCTTTTAGGGCTGAAAAAGTTAATTGATTAATCGCAACTAAACAACTCTTGAAAAAAAGTCAACTAACTTTGTAATCGAATGATAATTTTCTAGACTAAACAGTCTTCAAAATATATGTGCTGAGAGAAGACATTTTACGAATCAGACAGACAGAGAATTACTCCTTATTGATGAAAAATTGTTCTAAAACTGTTTTGTAATGTTAATAATGTTGAAAAATTAAATTGTAAAAAAATAAATAAAAAGAATCTTATATTCAACAGCCTTTTGCAATCTAAACAACCAAATGGCTAACTCTAAATAATAATCTCACTAACTCTAATAAGAAGCACTAGATTGAGCGACTAGCAAAACACCCCTATGTTTTTACATTGTTTTAAAGGTGCAATAAGTAAAAATATTCTGATGTAGCTTTTGAAATGAAACTAAAACAATGCAAAGATATCCAAAAAGGCAATTGTGAAAGTTTGTAGTTGTTAAGATTTTTCAGTCTGGAAATGACAAATGTAACTATCTCATCCTGATGCAGGACAGAGCGTCCCAGACCTGGAGAGGTGCATGTTGTGTGTCTGAGGTCACACAGTGAGAGCTGTGTGTAATCGCTGGGTCTCACCTTCATGCTGGGGGGAGCAGTGCGGGGCGGAGAGGGCGGACATTCTCCCAGTGGGACCGTGGAGATGTTCAGCAGCTCCTGTTTCCTGCACAGAGGGACACAGAGGCAGAGCTTGACTAAAAGTAACATCAGTTAATTAGTTGTGTTGTTAGCTTTGGATTAAATCCACAGGTCAGCTCTTTGTGATTATAATAACCACGACACATGATGTTCAGTTTATGCACAAACAGCTCAATCTGTCTCACCAGTGATTAATAATGAGTAATCAGCTCAATGGGACACAATAGGGATTTTTTTCCAAAAGACAAGCAGACAAGACAAACATTAAGATTTTCTATTTTATTGAATAAGGATAAATGCCATTAAGTGTCCCCTCATCCTGGGACACCGCTCTGGAAAACAGGGTGGACAATTCACTCGGTTTTATCTTCAAAGGATTAACAGCAGATGGTCAATCTAACATTCTCTATCCCAAGGACAGAACCAGCTCTTGCCTGATGGACCCTGAAAGAGCAGCCTCTGGTCTATTACTTCTACTTGTATTAAACCACACAATACCAGTCTGGTTTTATTGCTTTTTTGAATTATAAAGTTAGTTACTGCACTAAGAAGGTCACCTTCAGGAAACGAGACAGAGTAGGTGAGTAGGTTTGTGTTAATGTTGTGTCAGACTCAAGATTTCTAGCCGGTGCCTCAAAATTAAAACAAACATTAACATAAATTACCTACACATTAATCAATAATAATCGAAACTGAAACATTGAGGACTGAACTCAACTGAATCCACTGTGTGCACTTCTATCGCAGCTCAAAGAAAAACTATTTACTGAAGTAGATGATTTGAGTTGTAAATTCTTTGACCCAGATGTGTCGTTCCTCATAAATGTTACAATCCATTTATGGTTTATGGAGTTTGGAAATTTCAATATGTATATGATGGACACAGGTATGTATTTTGTCCTGAGGGCTATTATTCTCCTCAAACTGACACACAATGCGCTCATTCTACCTGACGAATATATCCATATTTTTTATTGTCCTGAGGACAATATTCAGATTATATTATGGCAATCATTCATAAATGAGCTGAATGTGACCGACATGATTGAGGTTCAAGAACTGTAAAATGAATAATGATGTGCACAAATGTCACGATTACGACTACGATATTACCAATTTGTAGATCATATGCACATCTCACATACAGCCTGGACTGATCAACAAATGAACCATGGCTCAGAGGATGGGGCAGATAATGTTGTTTGTGCAGAGTTTGTGGAGAGCAGGACTCCTCACAGCAGCTGATCTGTGAAAGCCTGTCGAGCTGTGACCCTGAGGTTGGACTGGACTCTGTGACTGTGAAGCACGGCTTCAGCAAATAAAAGACACTATCAATTGTCTGAAACACCTGCACTGGATTCAAGGCACTGAAAAATCCCTGTTCAAAGAGAGAATGGGAAGAATCTGTAAGTCAGTTGTTACTTTATTTTACGTATTGATTGAAAAAACCCTGCACTCCACTCTCACTCTCACTCCAAACTGCAGATATTAAAGAAAGTGGAGAAGATAAAGAAGGTCATAAATAACTCTGGATATGTGCATCTTCTCTGAACTGAGCTCCACGACAGCGGACTCTAAATTTGTTAAAGGAGACATATTATGCTTTCAGTTACTTACAGTAATATTTAACTATCCCATAATCAGGTCATCGTTTTACATTTTGTTAATTGTAAAACACACTAAAATGGTCCAAAAATATTTCAATAATGACAACTAAGTACAGGTGTATGGGCGGGGATAGGGAGTGAACTAATGTTGAGGAAACGCCTTTGAAAGTAAGTTAATTAAAGTTGATTTTGTATAATATTCCCTTTAAATCCAGGGGAGAGAAAAGCACAGACATCTTTCCCATTCATAAAGGGCCTGTATTTGCACGTTTAAACATAAAATAGTCGGTATTTATGAAGAAGTACGTCTGTCAGCGTCTGCCCAAATTGGTGATTGGTCCCGTCCTGCACCACTGAGGGTTCCAGTCCTGCCACAATAAAATACAACAGCAGGAACCTAACAAGATTTATTCACAAGAGTTTGAGGCAGGTCATAAATGCCAAAAACAATAAATCTCTTATTTATTAAGTGTGTTAAGTCCATATCCACAATAACACGTTTTACTGCAAATAAACCATAAAGTAACCTGAAATAAACCCGAGTTCACTGTCTCTGATTTGTTATACCAGGAAAAGCAGAAAAGTATCCTTGACAACCACTTATTTTTGAAAAGGGGAAGATGAGATGTTGCCAGAGACAAGATTTAATCTAAAACACTGTACTGCGGCATTAAAGAAACAAAGAAAGGTCAAGAAGATTCTCTTGTATCGAATGCCATCACCTTTTGTTCTTGTTGTGGAAACACACTTCATTTCATTTTATGTATGTCATTTTCCTTTGTCTTTTTTCCCAGGGTTGCCACAGTAAATTCTCATTTGATTTGGAGCATTTATAGACCTCTGTACTTTATGATTCTGTATGAAATTCAAGGATATGAACCTGGAATGTTCCACAATATATCATTGAACATATCTGTCTACAAGTCAGATCTGTGGAGAGGTGAACCCACTCACAGTAAGAAGAAGATGACCTTTATTTGTCCTACAATATGTTGCAACAGAACAGAACTTAAAACAAAACACAGTCAAAAAATTATTTTTCTTAAAATTCTTCTTTATTTTTGATAATGTCAAATCTAACCTAATCTCAGTGGTGGATGAAGTACCGAATTTTGTTACTTAATTTTTGTTTGGTAAGTAAAATTACAGATACAGCAGCAAACAAATACTCAAGTAAAAGTAAAAGTATCACCTTTTAAAATCTACTCAAGTAAAAGTATTCAAGTAGTTAAAATGTACTTTAAGAGTAAAAAGTAAAAGTAAATGTTTGGAGAATTATTAAAGCATCAAATTGTAATCTTTATTTATTTATTTATTGAGTTTTGGTCATTATAGGCAACTTTCCAGGTTATTTTTCTCTACAGAGGCTTTTTTTTTGCTCAATGGAAACTAGGAAAAAAACAAAACAAGGTGTTGCTGTAAATGTGCTAAAAAATACACCCTCAGCCTTTTCAGCAGGGCTAAAACCTTAAGAAAAGAAACTTTTACAGTTTAGTCCAGATCAAAGATGTAGTTGAGTAGAAAGTACAGACAGATGCTCAATTAAAAATACCAAATTAAGCAATG
The DNA here is from genome assembly GCA_019453435.1 of Rhinogobius similis. NCBI lineage: Eukaryota > Metazoa > Chordata > Actinopteri > Gobiiformes > Gobiidae > Rhinogobius > Rhinogobius similis. Next base: position 24,604,080 of record CM033625.1, read on the forward strand.
CATAATGTGCCAACTCTAAAATATTATATTCAATGCCATTTATTGTTCAGGCTGCTTATGTTTTATTCAGTCTTTTAAAAAATAATTTACTTTTTTGAACCAAGTAACCTCAAAATCCTTCCAGAAAATTGACAATCATTTGGTTTGAAAAGAGAAGACCCCAAACACTTTGCTTTTTGTTACGTCTCACAGTCAAAAGTATTTCATGGAATAAAATCTCAAGGTCTGTCTTTATTGAAAGCCAGTCTGGCACAGGTCGAAAGAGGCACTCATTTTTTGCCTTTCAATTAAATTCATTTATTCCGAGGTTACGACGGAACATAAAGGTGAGCGAGCGGCGGCAGAGGGCTGTGTCTGGGCAAAGGGCCAGAGCTCTGAAGTCAACAGGAAACAGACAAACAGCACCAACACACAAACAGGACTTTTGGAGCTCTGTCAACACAAATCTTTTAAGTTCAGCCTCACTCATTATTTTGTTTTGTTGGCGCCAAATGGACAAGATTGATGCAGTTAATTGGATGCAGTTGAGTCATGTGTTTGTAAACTATTAATGCAGGTCCTTCATTACTGAGATGTAAGTACCATTTTGCTGATATTTGTGATTAAAAAAAAGCTAAACAATTTTGGCTAAATATCTAATTGGGCGGCAGATTTAAACATTCCCTTGAAAAAAGGGAAACTTGGGAAAAGTTTCTGTTTTAAATTTCTGTGAAGCTTTTGTAAGAAGAAGATATAAACTGAAAGTAGTTTCTTGTTGTTGCTGCGACTATGCAGATCTTAGCTAGCTTGTTTGCTAACTGCAGTTGGAGAAAAAGGACACTCCAACTGCCAAACAACGATTGTTTTGCACTCCAAAAGAGGGATGCACGTCTTTCTTTCTTTAACCGATCGTTGGAGCCCTTTGCGGTCAATAATCGGTTAACCAGTAACGTTAATACAGAACTTTTTTGTTGTTTTTTTATACTGTATGAGCCAAAACAGACATGAGTGCATTACGTCATCTGTTTTCTCCACCAACATGAAATCCAAGTTAAATAAACCATGTCAGATTAATATTCATTCATAAATACTGCAGTGTCTCGGGTTTGCTTCATCTTTATGAGATAAATGGTATCACTGAGGAAGAACACGTCCAACGTGCCCTCTCAGCTTGTGGTTATCCCAACTGGGCCTTTAACAAAGTCAGAAGAGCCAAGAAACAGGACAGAAAGGATAAAGACCCCAGCAGGAGGGGGGTCTCTATCCCTTATGTCTCGGGCCTGTCTGAGAAGTTTCAATGGATTTTTAGACAACACGACATCCCTGTTTATTTCAAACCTGGCAACACACTTAAACAGAAACTGGTCCACCCGAAAGACAAGATGGACTCTCACTACTTAGAGTAGCATATAAGCTTGAGTTCCCATACCAGCTCTCTGATTGACAATGACTTTTGGATAAAAGTCGAAACGTCTCGATCTTCAAACAGCGTCCGGATGACAACCCCTTAAACCCTTTCTACGAAGGTATCAGTGAACGTATTTTCTTTCAGAGACGTCACTTTTACATGAGGTCGTCTGGTGGCGCAAAAGTGTATTATACACGTACATACACGTAAACGTAAATAAGCCAAAAAGTAAAACTTGCCACTTAATCAGACAAGACGTCTCCTTATTTAAGGAGAGAACGATAGAGTTCAGCTGTGTGTGATCTCAAAGTCTGTATCAGTGATAAATGTGAGCGCAGACTGCAGTGTTCCTGTTGTTTATCTGGTTTTCTACAACTGTTGTTGATGTCAGATACAAACTAAATATATTGAAGAGTTGTAGATTTTTATATTAGTTATTACACTTTTGCAGCTTTTCCACATTTGTCATTACTCACCATTGACTCACTGCTCAAATTCAGAATGTTGTGATGTTACCTGCATAACCTGCAACTTCAGCTTTAAACTGCTCATTTGCTCAAAATTTGCACAAAAGGCCGACTCTTTCCACCACTAATGATAAGTAATTACGGCATAGCGATACTATTACTACGACTTTTTTTCTCCGAATGAATGCAAAGGAAAATTAGGTGTCTGCTGGTCAAAAATAGGACACGTTTTGCTCCACATAACGAGTCCAAATCTAGCACAAGATGTTCTGCAGCGTGCGTGTAATCTGCTGCTTTTGACTGAGGCTAATTATGGACGATTCAACAATAATTACCTCCACACAGCCTTCATGTTTGGCTAATGATGAGGCCGTGTAAATGTGTTTGTGTGTGTGGGGGAAACAGATTACAGGAAAACAGGGTAAGGCTGTCATTCACACAGATTAGGCCGGTGCGATTGGGCCAAGGAAATAAGGCTCTGCAGTGATGTAATGTTAAAGACTGGGCGATGTCGGCGTTTGAGAGAGATTTGAACTGTCATGAGGAGAAATAAGCCTGTCACAATAACAAATAACCGAATGTCACTGATACATTAACCATAAAACTGGATATTCTCAGTAAATCTGTCTATAAATGTGCAATATAAGTAAAAAAACAAAAACAAAACATGAGCAACAACAAAAATAAATAGACTAGAGCTGCATGATTTGGGAAAATATCTAATGGCGATTTTTCTGACCAGTGTTGCGATGGTGATTAGATTTGCGATTAATGTTTTAACTGGATTCTGGTCAAAGTTCACAAAACACAAGAATTGACTAAAAGACGGATAAACTAAGAAGCACATGTTTCAGAAAGTTTTTGTCTCTTTTAGTGTCATTTGTGTCACATTTAGTCATGTTTTTGTTCTTAGTCAGTTTTTTTTTCACTTTAAGTCATGTTTTTGATGCTTTTAGTTGTGTTTTTTTCACTGTAAGTCATGTTTTTGTTGCTTTTAATTGCGTGCGTCTTTCACTTTTAGTCATGTTTTTGTTGCTTTTAGTCACGTTTTTGTTGCTTTTAGTTGGGTTTTTTTCACTGTAAGTCACGTTTTTGTGCCTTTTAGTTGCGTCTGTCACTTTTAGTCACATTTTTGTTGCATTTAGTTTTCACTGTACCACCTTTAGTGGCTTTTTTTGCTTTTGGTCATGTTTTTGTTGCTTTCAGTCACATTTTTGTTGTTTTAGTCGAGTTTGTTGCTTTTAGATACTCAGTCACTTGTAGTCACATTTCTGTTGCGTTTAGTTGCGTTTTTGTCCCTTGTTTCAGTATTTATTATGCAGTTTAATCCATAACTCTAAAGACAACCTTTTGGTCTCTGCTGTGGTGCTTCAGAGTCAGACAGAGGCGCGCAGACTCGAGGTGGAGGATGTGCTCATGTCCGCTGTTAAGGTGAGACATCCATCACTAACGACGCACATTAAAGCTGACGGTGGAATATGAAGCGCCAGCTCCGCAACAGACGTACAAATTGGCCCCTGACTGATCCGAGTCCAGAGGAAAAGGATGTTCCAGGGTCAGGGACAGAGGCGAAGGATGTCCCGGCTTTTTATAACCCCCTCTGAGCTAATCGAGTTTGTGACAGCGAACAGGAATTATGGCAATTAAAAGCAGTAATGGCTCCTAATGGTTTGGACGTCTCAAATGAGCAACTGATAACCATCCACTTTAGATTGGAAACGAGGTTAGACACAGAGCAAACAGATGTCGGCTTTTATAAAACATACACACACTAGAAAGTAAAAGTACATAGCAGCAAAAGTAAGGTATCACTTTATAATACGGCATACATACAAAGCATTTATAAATATGTATTAATCATTAATAATTTACACATAATAATAATCCTGCACTAGGGTTAGGGTTAAGATTAGGCAAATTAATGTTAATGATTAATCAATGTAATTTTTGTCATGATAATCTAATGATTATTAACCAAAGGCTTTGTTGATATGCCTTGTAGTAAATAATTGTTTCGTTTTTGTCAATGATTAGTTTAATTGATTGATTATTAAACATTTATGTCATTTTTCAAAATTCAAATATAATTAGATGTCTACATCATTCTCCATATTACATTTTGTAACAGGCTTTACGGGGAAAAAAGGTGAACATTTTTGGGCTGCAACGATTAATCAACTAATCATAGTTGTATTTTGACAACTGTAATTGTTATTGGACTACACAGAGTGCCAAAAGACCTTTTTATAACACAGTCAGTCTCATTATTCAATCAAAATGTCAAAAAAAGGATTAAACCATTTTTTATTTTTCATTGATAATACATTTTATTTGTAAATATTCTCCAAGTACAAGCCTTCAGTCCCATCGTTTCAACCTTTATTTTGTTGAAAATGTATTTAAAAATTCTCAATGTACGATGAAAATAATGATGGGACTAAGGTGCATGTTGTCACTTTATGGTGGAGGGTCCAACACCTGCTTTTCTCCATGGAGACAAGGTTGAACATTTCTTTCAAAAACAGTAAAGCACTCATAGGCTTACTGTACCTAGGCTCTTGCCCGCCATCTGAGATTATGACATCATTATAGACAACCCAAAAAACCTTGATTTCTTTGCAGTAAAAAAAACAAAAATGATCATGTTTTCAATGTAAATCTCACTTTTGTATAATTTATGCGATGTCAATGAAAACGTAGGACATTCTCAAAATACATGGGACGAGGGCCAGAGGCTTTGGAGGAGAAATAGAAGAGGGACAGGTGGTCACTCTACATGCTTCATATGTACAGTATCATACGGGGTAAACGGGAATCAAATCAGGCAACCTTTCAGTCTTGCTGTTTACATGTAACTGACTCTAGAGCTTGTATTTAATTCATATGCTAATTTCTTCCCAAATAGAACTGCATTACTGTCTATTTACGACTTGTCCTTTCGATGCACTTAGTTTTTAAGCTAAATAAAATATACGAGTAAAGCAGCCGTCCCATCGAGCACAGAGGCAGCTCAGACATGTGCGGCTGAAAGAGACAAGACCAAAGAGCAATAATTAGAAGTCAACTACATTTGGAGTTACGGCTGAGTCTTGTGGGAACATCAGGCCGTGCCCTCTGCATGATAGGAACATCACAACCAACATGACCAAAAAAACCAAACGTCTGAACAACAATCTTTTACAATGAAGTGGCTGGATTGTGTCGTCACATCTTTTTGCCTTTAACCATTTGAGATTGTAAGATGCTAAAATACTAAACGTAGCATCCATTCAAAACTACAATCAACAGTTTATCCAAATTGAATCAATATCACAATTTGGCAAAGGCTGACATTTTAAAGTTAAGTCATTTCCTCCAAACAACAAAATGTTCAGTTTTACCCCTTGTGTACACGGCTGCAGTATGGGACCCACACGGACACTTGTAGGTTGCCTGTTACACCAACTCTGGTTTACTGCGGCACATATTTGACGAACACGTACATGTTCCGAAACAAGCAAAAACACACCTAAAAGCAACAGAAACACAATTAAAATCGACAAAAAAAAGAGACAAAAAGAGTCGAAATCTATGATCCTCGTCATAAAAATGGTAAATAGATATTTTCTCACCTCGTGCAACACACACTACACAACACACTACTACTACCACCTGATTGTAAAAACTCCCACATCGATCCAGATGTTGAGGTGCAGAGGAGAGTTCATATTACCGTTCATGAATTAATAAATACGTTTGAATGGAATAATTAGTTCGTCAACAGCTGCCAGGAAAACAGACAGGAAACACTAACCTGATTTAATACAACATGAAAAGTCAGAGGGAAATGAATTCTATAGGAGCGAGATGCAGGTGACATTTAAAACCAGACGCTGTACAAGCCTCACAACAAAGGCGAAGTAACAAGGGCTTTAAAACGGACGATTAGGCAGATGATGTTCTTTCTTATAATGCAGGTATTTGAGTATTTCAAATTTGTATGAATGAACTGGTATTACAGTCTTTCCACAAGTTGTACAGAAGGTACCACTAACACCCAAAGCCTTTTCGACATATTTTATAAATGAATGTCAAAAAGTTTCTGACATTACCACAAGCACAAAGTATAATTTGTACGCCCTTTTTTGTTCAGCTTGTTTTTAGCCTTTAGGAGCAAATGTATGGGGCTGACACTGATGTCCTTCCCCTTCAACACAAAGGTCTGCTGCCTGATAAGACCTGAGACAAAGCTATAGAAAGCGTACATATTATATTTTGCTCATACAAATGGCGTTAGTCTATTGTAGAAATAGTTTAAAAGGTTGTCATGAACAATGTTTTACAAATCAAGACATTCAAATGTCCAGAAATTTCCTCTGACATGAAACTGTCGTTATTTACCTGTTGAACCTGTTTTTGAGCGTCAACAGTAGAGTCCAGGGTCGGGCTCGGGTCTGATTCTGGTCCTGTCAGGCCTGGACTCGATCATAGCTCTTATCTGAATGCCTCTTCTTTACTGTTAAGTACCTGAATGGTATTGAGTTGATGTTAACAGGATTACACCCACTCATTGTTTGATTATTATCATTTAAGAGTGGTCAAAGGAGCCACTCGCACAGATTGCCTGCTTCATTTCCAGTCTGACCCAAGACAGCTGTAGCTACGGAATAGCGTCTTTCATTTACAATTATTGATGATTAATTGCTTACAAATACATAAAGACAGGTTTAGTGCAGATCTGCTGTGGAACATTCAGACAAGCCAATTACCATCTCCATGGAGACGTGCAGGTAGGGCCGAGCAATTAATCACATTTTAATTGACGTTGCAGTTCAGTCAGTTAATCGTCAATGATCAGCTTGAGTCTTTTTAATCCAGAGCTCCACAGCAGACCCTCCGTCAGACTCTGGAGGAAGAGGTTGCGCTGTTTTTTGCGCGTTAATCAGAATCAGAATTACCTTTATTCATCTCAACAGGGACATTTTTTCATTACAGACATGCAGCCGACCAGCAAAAGCAATAAAGTATTCCAAATAAAGACTCTCAAATTAAATATCAGCGTCACAGTTTAATTTTACATGTGTACTTAATACTGCAATGATTCATGTTTATGTTCGGAGGATTAATATTGACGGACATTTTTATTTGATTTAAAAAAGACAAAAGAAAATCCCATCTATTTTTGCGATATCACCGTGCTCTACTTTCAAATGGCGAGCGATCCACCAGAAAAGACACAGTGTACCTTTAAATTTAATGATTAATATTTCACGAGTAGCTAACCAGTAAAACAAACTACAAACCATTGAAACCCAATTGTTGGAAACGCCACAATGTCCTACTGCTTTACTTTTCCCTCAGGGGCTGTTGATAGTTGTTTTTTTCCACCTCTGGCCGACCTAATAAAATCAATTTCCTTTAAAAAAAAACCTTTCGCTCCATTGCTCTGTCTCTTCTAAATCCTTGAGCACAACCATTCCTCTTTCACAAACCCCAATCTCTCCTGTTGCCAGTAGGTACATTTTACACAGCAGTAAAACATTTTAAGAGCTGCGTCCGTCTTAAATGTCAGTGTTGTTTGGTGTGGCGGCGCATAAATGGAGCCGGGAGCCCTCTGACATCGCTGTGTGTCCCCCTGATGAAAGACCCAGGGCCCGCCGCGTGTTTGTGTCACTGTCTGGAGATGTGCTGCTAATGGTGAGGGGGCCAGCAGTCCATTTAGCTCATGTTTAACGACGGTAAAATGTCCTCTTGGTAGAGCTAATTGTTTCTCTACCATTCTGCGGTTCGAGTTGCTTTTCTGTTCTGGCATTTCGGTGGGTTCTGCGTGTCCTCTTTGGGTTGTTGTGGGTTCTTGCTCCATGTTTTTGCGCCCTTTCGACAGACACGTCACTGACCTTAATAAAGGTAATAAAGTCTTATGATTGCAGTGTGTGTTACAGGCTTGATAAGCTTGAAGTGAGGCTGTTAATCGGTGCTAAAGACAAACAAGCACAAACCACTCATTAATACACAACATTCATACTAGGCAAGGTGTGTGGAGTGTCTTGCCCAAGGATACAATGCAATGGTTGGTCCAAACTGCAGATCGAATGCTTTAAAGTCTACAGGTCCTCGTGATGTTCTAATTTTGACTTTGTTGGGACGGCACAAGTGTTAAATATTTAGTATAGAATAATATAGATTTACACCCGTGAAGTTGCAGTTTGTGAAGAAATTTTAAAGACTAACGTTTAAAATTACAGGAAGGAACAAAATCCCTCTACCTATGTCATCAAAAAGCGACATGCAGACAAAATGTACAGACAACTGGCACAGTTTTCTGACAGCTATTCAAAAAATGAAGGTGTTATCAGGTAGTATTTGTCAAATCATAAATATTGTATATTTAATTTATATGGATTTTGGCCCTTGTTTTCAAAATGGTTGCTAAGTAACAGTTGTGAAATGACCTCTACATGTCATATTTGCTGCTCATGTCCAACCAGGAAGTAACATTATTGAACTTATTCCAGAAGTTACCGTGGGCACCTCCATCTTTTTCCGTACTAGTTTACATGGGGCAGATGAGCTCAACAGAAAATAAGTTCTACACGGATTAAAAAGACAATTTCATACCGCCCAGGAAATTGATGCATTGCTGACTTCTTGTTGCACGTGTACATTAAACATTTTACACAAATCACTCTACTTTATATAATGTTTTAACTGTCAAACTGGGGACAAATACTGAATGTGAAATGTTTAGCACAATCTTAAATATAATCATGTTCACGTTACATAGGAGAAACAAAACAGCCATTGCACAAAAGGCTGTACCAACACAGAAGATGTTCCTCCACCGGACCGCAGAGTGCAGTCCATCTGCATCTAAAAGCTACAAATCACTCGTTTGAGGACAGTGAGGTGAAGATTTTGAGCAGAGAGAAGAACTGGTTTGAAAGAGGAGTAAAGGAGGCCATTTTTGTAAAAAGAGAAAATCCTTCCCTGAACAGGAATGGGGGCTTAAGATTTAATTTAGCCAAAATTTATGACAGCATCCTGACACCTTGGTCCAGATCAATAGACCAGTCAAATGCTAATGAGGCAATCAGTAGTGAGGAGGGAGCAACAGCCAGCTATCAAGATAACAATAGACCTTTAGACACAGGTGAAACTAGGTGAGGCCAACCATTAATCAACAAGATAGACCAATTAATTAAATCCCAGGTGACAAACAAACAATCTTATAACAAAGACAGGAGTGCAGTGACTCCTCCCTGGGGGCTGGACTCCCACTACTTAGAGTAGCATATAAGGCCCAGGTTCCCATACCAGCTCTCTGATTGACAATGACTTTTGGATAAAAGTCGAAACGTCTCGATCTTTAAACGGCGTCCGGATGACAACCTCTGAACCCCTTTCTACGATGGACCACACCTGGACGAATGAGGGTTTACATCGTCGATGTTCACTTAAGGTTTAGTGAAATGCAGTCAATCCTGTCATATAGACTTTAACTTGAGTCACTGTCACCCCTCGTCTGAACTGAAATGTTGTTGTTATAGTCAAGTCTTGAGTGGCTGATTACACGGTATCGAGTTTTCACAAATCCGCAATGTTTTGATATTGTATCGGCCTCTCTTTCTTTTACATTACCTCGAGACACAGTACGAGCTCACTGTATACGCTCTTTTCTGAAAACGGCGGGAGAGGTAGTTTCTTCAGAGACGGGAGGGTTTTTCGAGCTCATAAACAGTGGACAAACTGGTTCTCACAGTGAAGCTTTGATCTGACGACCCACGATCACAAAATCCTTAGGACACGTACGTTACACAGAAAACACTGCATGGTTAATCATTTGACTTAGTTTGCCAGCATTACCCCATAAAAGCACAAGTTCTCAGGTTGTAAAAAGGAGGTAAAATGACTTGTGCTGGGCATCAGGGAGCCCGACACTGTTTGTTAGAAAAAAACATGGACTGCAGCTTTTCACGCCTTATCATTTGCATCTAAATATAGAACAAATTCAGCAGGAATGTAACATGTTCTTGAGCTGCGTTGTTGTGCAAACATGGCCTTACTCATTGCGAGGGCTGCTGTGGCTAGTTTACCCAGAAAGAGAGTGAATAATGGGAATATATAGCAGAAAGACTAACAGCAGTAGTGATACAAACAGTGGTAAAATAGAATTAGTAGTAGCACATATTGTTGTATAGTGGATGGTGAATTACAAGTGAAATACCTTGATCGTTTTCTGCCAACTACATCAGCTGGGCCTGTTATGATAACACATTTTGAAGTGTGATATATTGTCAATATAGCACGATAAATTATAATATTGAAACTACTTTATGCCACTAACAAAATAACTCTAAAGTCGCAGAATCACTTTAAAAACGTTTCTAAATATACAATATCTTTGAAAATAATGAGCCGTGAGAAGTATAAAGCGGAATAAAACACTTTAGTCAGTAGTTATTATGTATAATTTGTGGTAGAACTTACGTATTATTACTTATTACGCTACATCAAAAACAAAAAATATCTACTATTGCAAGTAAAATCAACTAAGCCCCCAAAAATATAGTTCCAGCTATTATTCCAGCGCCACCTGATCTATGCAACAGCTTTTCCATGACTTACAACGGGCAAAAACGGTTGTCAATCCAAGCTTGTGAACTCAAAATCACCCCAAAACATAACTAGTGCAGCACTAAGTACATCTGCATTTAGTTCAAGCCATGTCCCAGTTGTTATAAGATGTGACTGGCAAAAAACCCCAAAAAAAAACGATTCTCTTGTCACGTCACCAGCTCTGCCACAAACCCTGTCTAATGCCTTTCATTTTCCGGGAGCTTTATCCAGTTTATCTGTGGTCAATCTGATGGCCAAAGAAAAATAGAGCTGAGTACTTCAGCTCCACTCACAGATAAACACAACACGACAGCAGCAGAAATGAGAGCGGGAACGGAGACTAAACTAAGCTCCATCTTCTCTGACTTTATGATTCCAAATGTATAATGTATAGAGTGATCACTTAACATATATAGTTTTTCTCATCACACAGGGGTCATCACACTTTTTTTATGCTGATGCCCTTCGTTAAGACATTCTCTTTATTTATTCAGGCTTGGAAACAGCACAAAGTATGAATTACAATGTTATTCCAACTTCACATACATTTTTATTAAATATAGCATCCACTGTGCAACATTTATTTATTAAAAAGGCACCACACAGTGCAGTAAACTATATAACATTGATGTCTTTTTGGTTATTGATGAAAACTACTTTAAAATATGAACGGTAAAACTCCATCTGGATGAATGAGTGGAGTCAAGACCAAGGTTTTAGAGTTTATGTAGTTGGCCAGGGGCGTAGCTCCAAATTCTGGGCCCCGGGTACAAACCTTCTCAGTGTCCCCCTAATCAATAATTTTGTATATGATTTATTTATCCTAGCAAATTCACTTATTGTTATTTTTTCATTCATATCGCTAGAATATACACCTTTTGGTTTCTACAAACAGCAGACAATAACTTGCTAACTTATAGACATCCTGTGCAGCTACTGGCGTATGTTTTTGTAATAACTACCATACCAATTTCACAACATCTCAAAATGTATTATTGCCATAATAAAATACACAAACTGCAACTTATAATCAATTTTTTTTTGTTAACAACTTGGCTAATGTGTGAGCAATGACTTTCCTCTTTCATTAAAGGGATGATGGGGCCCTCAGATGTCATGAATAATTGTATTTAGTCCCGCAAGGATTTTACTCAACCACGATGCATTTTATGACGACAAAAATAGATTAAAGTGTAGAAAAAACATCACGCTTTTGAGGGCCCTTCGCTGCCCTGGGCCCCGGGGTAATCAGTACCCTTTACCCTCGGTCCAGCGCCCCTGATTGTGGCCCTGTAGGGACGTACCAAACAAGCCAACACAACATCAGTAAAATAAATAAATTAATTAAAAACATCCCACTTATGGTTTCAGTTTGGCACAAGGACAATGTTGTAAGTGCAAACAGAAAATAGCTTCTTGCTGTGAAACAATTATCTTTGAGGTTAGGGGTTCAAGTCCACCGCGGGGAGCAAAAACAACATCATCCACGTCAGGAAGGGCTCAGTAAGTAATCAGTGCAACCTCTGCAATAAAGAGAGCAACTTATATGAAACTGAATAAGGTCAAGTTCAATCTAATGCAAATGTGAATGGAGTAAATATCATAAATCTTGACGTTAGTGAAGACAGGCGGCTGCACACGAGGTACAGAGTGAGTGAGAGGAGTGGGAAAGATGAATCTGTGGAGACTATAAATAGCAGCTCAAATCCCACCGGGGCCTTGAGTAAATAGGCCTGTCTTGGGCGGGTCTCTGGACACTTGTTAGAGACAATACCAGCTCATCCATTACACCGCGCAGCCAAACGAACCAGCATCAGTGCATTCAGCAAAATACGACCAAGACCAAATAAACAAGGCTCTCCTCCGAGTGTCAATGTGTAAGATTATAAAACCAAACAACTCAGAAGGTTAATTAAAGGGTAAAGGGTTCAGAAAGAAAATGTCTCTGCAAAGGCTCATTCCAGTGCCCAAACATGACGAACAAAAAAGTTTGCTCCGTGTCGGTGTGTTAGGCTACAGTTTGTCTGGCAACAGGTGGCTCGCACAGACTGGTTGCTCTAATTGGTTGCTGTAAAGTTCATCGAAAGCGAAAATCGACAATATCCATCCAGTCGGAGGAGAACAGAAACTGACTACAAAAACATGAGAAGTGCCACAACAAATAATCACTTACAACAGTGGTTTTCAAAGTTTTTACATCAAGTACCACCCCAGAGATAAGATTTGTGTTTGTTAGTACCACCAGATCCAACCAGATTCATAACTATTCTAGTCTAAATTAGGGGTAAACAGGTTCTAAGTTGAAATAGACCATTGTTGCAACTCAAAACATTACTCAAGAAGGAGGAAAAAAGTGTACTAACTGAAGAGGATATGCCAAAAAATGTATATCACAATTTTGTTGGAGCCAGATGACGATTTTGATTTTATTACAATTCACAATTACTTGCTTTAAGGGTAAATAAACATTGTCAATTCTTAAATTAACCTGTCCTTCACTCATGACAGAGGCTGACGAATAGAAGAATAGAGTGTGTGTGGATATAGTTAATCAAGCATGAAAAAAAAAGTAGATTGAATCGTGATCTGATATTTGTGTCACCATCTTTCAGCTCTAATTTCATGTTGTATTGGCCCAAATGACCAAAAAGTAGTACTTTTTACTGCAAATTTGGAAAAATCCTAGTATCATAACTTAAATAACTAACACTTTCACTTATTAAATCACTGAGAGACAAATTGGACCTTTTATTGTACAAAAAAATCCTCAAGAGTTTCCATTCTGCACCAAGAGCTTCTCCAACAACCATCACTCACATTTCACCTTCTCAGATAGGGTGAGTGTTTTCCCCAGTTACACACACCGTTAGTTGATTGTACTTTTGTATCAGTACACAGAATAACCAAACAATGAAGATCCACAACCACAAATCATTATGTTCTCATATTTGACCTCATCTTTCAAAATCTCCACCTATAAAGGCTGACTCTGATAGCAGCATTTTCCTCCCAAGATTCAAAACAAAAGTGAGAAGGATGCAAAAACAAAATTCAGAAACGCTAAGATAAAAGAAATCAGTGCGTTTAGAATAACAAATAAATGTAATTCAACTGAAAAGGAGAAATGTGGTCAAGGAAAGGGCAGTCTGTTTAAATATTGATTGCATTTTAATAGCTCAAGCTGTTACTGTTCTCTCCGTTTCTTTTCCTGGTGTGAATATTAAAACAAGACGTGCCAAGTTTCAGTAGCAAAGGGAATTGAAGTGGAAAAGAAGTGGGAAGTAAACTTCATTTCAAACACTACTTTTACAATCCAATGACGCGAGTAAATGTGTATTTCAAATGTGCCGTTTCAGTGATGATAATTTCGCAGTGGCTCTCGACTCCATCTAGTGGTTTATAGTTGTAAACGCTGGATTAATATCGCAGTGTTAATTAGGGAAACTCAACAGGCTGCAGCTTTGTTTTAGCCAATCACAGCAAAGATCGCACACACATAATAAAAAAAAACCAACACTGTAAGATCAAATTTTCTGTTTTTATTTTATTATTTTAACCGTTGCCATGTTTCTTCATAAACTGTCCTTAAAGAGCCAGCCTCAGGTTATGTGTTTTATGTTTACGTGACATTTGAGATTATCTAATGTCGTCAAACTGGATCGCTCACAAATGCTCCTCGGTGCAGGTCCAAGACAAAAGAGCAAACAGGAGAACGGTAAAGGTTAGCAGATGAGAGCGAGACCCACACGAGGCCTGCTGTAATTACAGGATTATGGCAGAAATTGGTGTCATAGTGAAATACCAGCAGAGCATAGGACGTGCTTTATCCGTAAAACAGAACATAACTTTGCTTAGAGATTGTTTAGCCTACTACTAACACCGTCAATTACATTTTTCTTATCCAATTCACCATCTTCCCTCAATAAATGTGTTTTTTCATTGGAATAAGACAACTACAGATTGTGAATGAAGCTTGTTAACCTGAAAATTGAACCCACAACCTCCAGGCTAAGACGCACAGATGCTGCAATAAGTACACAACTGAATTAGCAAAGTAATGATGTTGGGCAGTGACGTGGGGCAAGGCAGTGTCGTGCAAACAAAACACTAAACCAGCATCAATAAACACGCCAGCACTTTGCTGTTGGCTCTGTCACCCAATACTGTTCACTGAGGGGGAGAGGTGCTAACCACTCTGCCATGACGTACTCTGTTATACAACGCTAAGTACGTTTGTGGAGGAATTCGCTTTGCTCACTTCTCTCACTGATGTTGCACCATGATAGAAAAACAACTGTCTGGGTCCAGCCTCCTGCCGGTGTCAGTCAGGGCTAAACATGGACCGGACTCCTGCTGGTGCCAGAGTCAGGACTAAATATGGACCGGCCTCCTGCTGGTGCCAGAGTCAGGGCTAAACATGGACCGGCCTCCTGCTGGTGGCAGAGTCAGGACTAAACATGGACCGGCCTCCTGCTGGTGCCAGAGTCAGGACTAAATATGGACCGGCCTCCTGCTGGTGGCAGAGTCAGGACTAAACATGGACCGGCCTCCTGCTGGTGGCAGAGTCAGGACTAAACATGGACCGGCCTCCTGCTGGTGCCAGAGTCAGGGCTAAACATGGACCGGACTCCTGCTGGTGCCAGAGTCAGGACTAAATATGGACCGGCCTCCTGCTGGTGCCAGAGTCAGGGCTAAACATGGACCGGCCTCCTGCTGGTGGCAGAGTCAGGACTAAACATGGACCGGCCTCCTGCTGGTGCCAGAGTCAGGACTAAACATGGACCGGCCTCCTGCTGGTGCCAGAGTCTGGACTAAACATGGACCGGCCTCCTGCTGGTGCCAGAGTCAGGACTAAACATGGACCGGCCTCCTGCTGGTGCCAGAGTCAGGACTAAACATGGACCTCCTGCTGGTGCCAGAGTCTGGACTAAACATGGACCAGCCTCCTGCTGGTGCCAGAGTCTGGACTAAACATGGACCAGCCTCCTGCTGGTGCCAGAGTCTGGACTAAACATGGACCGGCCTCCTGCTGGTGCCAGAGTCTGGACTAAACATGGACCTCCTGCTGGTGTCAGAGTCAGGGCTAAACATGGACCGACCTCCTGCTGGTGCCAGAGTCAGGGTTAAACATGGTCCGGCCTCCTGCTGGTGCCAGAGTCAGGGCTAAACATGGACCGGCCTCCTGCTGGTGCCAGAGTCAGGACTAAACATGGACCGGCCTCCTGCTGGTGCCAGAGTCTGGACTGAACATGGACCGGCCTCCTGCTGGTGCTGGAGTCAGGACTAAACATGGAGCGGCCTCCTGCTGGTGCCAGAGTCTGGACTAAACATGGACCGGCCTCCTGCTGGTGCCAGAGTCAGGACTAAACATGGACCGGCCTCCTGCTGGTGCCAGAGTCTGGACTAAACATGGACCGGCCTCCTGCTGGTGCCCAGAGTCTGGACTGAACATGGACCGGCCTCCTGCTGGTGCCCAGAGTCTGGACTGAACATGGACCGGCCTCCTGCTGGTGCCAGAGTCAGGACTAAACATGAGGAATCAGCGTCTGGAACAGTCTTCCTGAAGATTGGAGTCAGGGTTCTACTCTGACAATATTCAAATCCAGGATAAAACAGTCATGTACACCACTGAAATGATTTTATCTGCACTCTTCTCTTCGTTTTGTAAAGATTATTTATGTTTTAATTAGTTTTTATTGTGATTCTGACGTATTTTTGTTGTTCTCTAAAACACTTTACTTCCTGCACGAATAAATAATTAAACCTGCCATGCCTTGCGGTTCTCATCCCATATTTATTAAACTATTAAATTGCACCGGCGACATCAAGCTGTCCATTTTATATATTTATTTGTTATAAATTGTTTGGCTGCTTTTACAACACACTGCAAACTTGCAAATAAAAGTCAGGCACTCGACCTTTAATACGCTTTCCATCAGCATTAACTTTAATCATGAACACGTGAAACAACGCCGTAATTGTATTTTGTGCTGCCATTGTTCTGTGTATTCCCTCTGACACCCATCAGCCCCGTGTGTTGTTTGTGTCTCATTCTCTCTGGCCCGCTGCCCGGCGCTGCAGAGGCTCGGCTCAGGAGGGGCAGGCAGGTCCTGATGGTGCGAGGTGTGACCAGCTGCTACTGTCATTTATGTCTCCTGTCGCCCGGCCCCGAACATTTGAACAAGAGCAGCGCCAAGTGAGGACTGGACGACTCAACAGAGCTCCGCGTGTCCTAAGTCCATGTGTTTCAGATGGAATGTTTTGGGGGAAATCTGCCATGTTCATTGTCAGTCGGCAAAATGTCCACAGAGACGCACTAACCTGAACAAAACAATAAAGAATGGCTGAAAGAGTTGTACCCAAATGGTATTATTCAAAATCAAAGTTATTCAAGTAATCTATAACTTATTGAAAAAAGGTATTCTGTTATTTTACATAATAGCAAAGATAGCTGTTGTTATAAAAAAACGAAACATTATTTGCCCACTATCAATTCCCTCTGGTGGTTCAATGTAGAACTGCAACTTATAATTATTTTAGTTCAAGTCAGCGATTATTTATCCACTTAGTCGACAAGTCAAATGATTATATCTATTGTACGGTATATTGAGGTTTTTTAAAATACATTTTTAATCAAATAAAGATTGAAATACGGGATTGAAGACTTCTAGACTTCGAATATTTACAAATAAAGTGTTATGTTCAGCACCTTATCTTAAATGACAAATATTATGCATTTTTTGTATTGTTATTAGCCTTTAAACATGATTTTGAGTACTTTTGTTTGGCAACTGATATTTTAGAACAAAGTGGGGGTCCCGCGTAGGTTACGTGGCTATTTTGGGGGTTCCTGCCAGAAAAGTTTAGGAACCCCTGTTTTAGAATTAAGAAAAACTAAAACAAAATTAACATCTGTATCTTTGCTGTTTCCCATGGCGCTAACTGAGTATTGGCGACATCTACAGGCTGCAGAGGGAATAACACAAATTAATAATAAACCAATGGAAAGTACTCCGGGAGATGCTAGTTAGCCGAGCAGTTGTAATGATCGTGTTTAGATGGCAGAAACGCTCAGCATGAGTCTGGTGATGATTTATGGACTTAAAAACACGCTTTTCAGGATTCATCAATTAGTGTTGAATGAAGCTAAATGCAACTCCAGGTGGGTTTTTGACGACGGAACAACATTAGAACATGGTTAAAAGCCGTCTCTAATGTGTCTAATGTGTATTCTGTCAACGTTCCAGCCTGATTTACCTTTTGTTTTTCTCTTTAGTTTTTATATTTCACTAGTTTTTGGATTGAGTTGATTTTGAACACATTTTATCGAACTGTTCCAGCAAGTTCACTTCCTTGAGCCTCTCATTACATAAAGTTCATTGATTTAATGTTGCTGTCTCTGTTATAAAAGGCCTTGTGACATGTTTTTTAGAGTCAGTACAGTCCAGACAACAATTACGGTGAGCAAAACAGACTTCAAAATATTTGTCTAGTCACTGCCTTTTGATCCATGGGCAAGAAGACACTAATCTTCCCCCCATAAACGTCAAAAAGTAATTGAGTAGTGAGTCAGCAAAAGCACTAAATTATACTAATGCATCGTCATAAACAGAAGGATAATTTAAGAATGTCTGAGTGTTTTCAGTCAAGTCTTTATTTATATGCGTCTCATTATGGTTTCTATGAGTTATTAAGCGCTGATTCATCTTTCAACTTGTACACAATGGAGGCTTTGAATCAGAAGAATTTACTGATTTTGTTTGGGAGACATTTTGTTTTGGGCTCCGTGTTGAGAGGTCAAGATTATGTCTGTGTGGAGGGCCCTCAGACTAATATTCACTCCAGAGTGAGGAGTGTTTGATGAGTTTTTCTCTTAAGGGACCAAGAGCTGCAGAGCTGTCTCAAATCAAATCAATCTTTTTGCTCCGATGAGAAAATTGCGACAAGAGTTCTTGAAAACAAAGCTAATCAGATGACAAGATTACGAAAAACTTTGATGAAAATCCCATGTCACCGATGAGTAATAAGCCGAAATTTAATTTGTAAAAGTAACAAGCGGCAGCAGACTGTCTGTGCCAGTCACTGCGAAAAACCTTTGCCAAATGAAACATGCAAATCAACTCGACACATGAATCACAAGCTCACAGGAAAGAGACATGTACTGTTTATATATACAGTGATCCCTCTTTTATCGCGGGAGTTGCGTTCCAAAAATAACACGCGAAAAGTGAAATCCGTGAAGTAGTCACAGCTTTATTTTTTATTATTTTACAATGCAATACTGAACTATGGAATGAAACCAAAAATCAAAACCTGTTTTAAAGCCCAAAATTTGTTTAAAACAATAATTTTAATATAGTAATACCAGGTTGGAAACATTGTCAGTCGCGTATTTCACAGTCTGTGCCTCTTCGTCCTGACTCCGCTCCGCTGTAGCGTCTGTTTCTACTGAAGGCGCAGTCTCGGAGTCTTTCTCCGAGAGAAGAACATTGTTATGGGTAGTTGTTGGCGCTCTTTCTTTTTCTGAGCAAGAAGATTTTTATAAACGGATATGCCACCTTCGATTATATTTGAGAACTGCAACGAACGACTCGTCCAAGGGTCCCGTTCTTGTGCGTGCGCTGAAGTTCAGTGGATGGACTGTAAAAATATCCGCACTGTAAAAATATTCGCACTGTAAAAAAAATCCGTGAAGCAGCGAAGCCGTGAAAGATGAAACGCGATAGAGCGAGGGATCACTGTAGTCCACAACACTGCAATGTGAAAGCAGCACTTTTCTTCAATTTTTTTGCTGTTATATTGCTAAGGGTTATTATTGATAATCAACATTATAATATTTCGTGACCATCGCTTCATAGTTTTGTTTTTGGTTTGTATTTATTTATTTATTTATTTATTTTTTTTTTTTTACAATTAATTCCACAATTCTATACATAGTTTTTCTTGGAGGGTCAAGTTCTATGTTCAAACTGTTATTTCTCTCAGTGTTTTATTACATAAACATTTTAAATGATAATAAAAAGTAACATAAAACAAACCAAACAAAAACATTTCTGATAAGGAATATGCCACCTGTTTGTCTCCATGAAGGTTCCACAGTGCAGCATTAAGCCTTGGCCTGGTGTCACCTCCTTGTCTTGTGGAGCTGGATTAGTTTAATGGGATTGTTCAGTGATGACGTCACACACAGTATAGTTCCTCACTTCTGGGTCCTATGCATCTGTCGGCTGATTATTTTCATGGAATAAAGTCAAATCCGTGTTGTACCAGTACAGATATGTGTAAAACCAGCTCTGTGAGACCGCTGTGTGTCGTCTGTGTGTAATTATAGAGCGTTTTATTGTCTGGGAAAAAAAAAACGGCAGTGCGCTGTTAGCATGCCAGTTGTTGTTAGCTTTACTGTAAAGATAAACTCTGCTCTGAAAGTTGTGGAAAGCGCTTATAAACTCATTGGAGTGAATAATTTAGATGGTTAGACTGAAGCAATAACAGTTTATGGAAAAGTAGCTTTGGTTTTCATGTTTTTAGCAATGAATCAGCAGCTAATTATGTCGTAATGCACCTTTAAAGGACCCCGTCTGCCTCATTTTCTTAACTTAACTTAACTTAACTTAACAGTACCATATCTACAACACTTCTCTATCCAGACTTTTGTTACAAGAATAAAACAAGTTAATTAACGTTACTGCAAACATGCGACATATGCTGTTTAACATAAACTCACCTTATCAATTCAAGCCACTTCTGTTTTAGTCTTATTTGATAGAAATCCTGTCCTGTTTGTATTGATTGCTGATATATTTGACATTGTCAAAACAAAACAAAATCATACGTTAAATTGTGGCTTAGACCCCGGAAGTGAGGAATAAGCTAATAATCCTATTGAGCCCGGGATTGTGACGTCACACACAATAGAATTTTCAGTTAGCCCAATGTTAAATAATGGAGATTTTAAGATGCTGAATACTAAACTTAGCATGAATTCAAAAGTATTCTAACACTATATATTGATAAATGTATTTACCAGAAGTCATCCAACAGTTTATCAGGTTCTCCCATGGATATTTTGTTCACTTTTTTACATTTTGGCTAATGTTTTTCTATGTAAGTTTAGCACACCAACAACAAACATGGCAGATTTCCATGGTAACAGCTGTTTTTTGACATTCTATCCCGAGCTCTGTGTTAAGGAGCATTAAACACAAGAAGAAAGGTTACATTGTGGACCTTGAATTTATGACATTTATATTACACTCCAGGGCACTTTAACATTTAACGTTATTTGGCCTTAAATTGACCCATTTCAGTCTTGATGTAGACTTTGTTCAGTCTTGTTCCAGTCCTGGTTTAGTTCTGATCTAGTCCAGGTTTAGTTTTGGATTTAGTCCTGGTTTAGTCCCAGTTTTAATGCAGTGGAACCTATTCAGCACTTCATTATGGAAACCATTTGGAACGTTATGGAACACATTCACACTCACAAACACGAGAGTGCGAAGGCAAAGCAGCTGAAGTGTCTTGCCCGAGGACACTGCAGCACTGGAGGAAGCAAGGATAGAACTGCCACCCTCCGCATGCTCTACTCACGGTCATATAATTAAAGAGGAAAGTCTATCTGAATATTACAGTCTCTAACAATACGACAACCTGCATGTCGCGCTCTTAAAGGTGGAATGGAGGATTTCGGGCAACAAATCAGAATCTCATTTCCTCGTGGGTAGCACAAATAACTGGTCCGCTCAGGTGTCAATCATTCTCTGCGTGCTAGTGCACGCCGGCAGGCTCGTCCAGGGGAAACGCTCGCTACCTGGCGCGCATGCGTGGTTGATATGCTAGTGTGTTTATGTAGCAGGAGGTTAGCGGCGAGTTCCGTCATTGTAAGTCTAAACTTTCATCCGCGAAGTACCGAAATGGCTGAGGGACGAAAGAGAAAGACTGTGTTCGAGCTTTCACAGAAGAGACGAAAGTCTGCAGAGGAAAGAAACAAAAGGCGTGTTATTCTGGGGGAATCGTTTACGCTCTGGCGAGCATTGAAAGCGCAAAACAGGCTGATGCCTCCGCTGCAAACTTTCTGCTGGACAGGTAACTGTTTATCTGACTCTTTTTTTAGCTTATTGTATGTGGAGTGTATTATTAAATCTTCTTGGCGGAGGTTGTCGTGAGAAAGCGACACCAATCGTCTTGTAAACAAATGCGCATGGGCAGTGCTGCTGGGCGTGCTCGTTCACGAGGTTTGCTAGGTGTTCACTCAGGAGAAACGGGGCGGGAGGGAGGGGGAACCTGCGCATGCGCTTTTTCAAAAAAAGGACTAACAGTCGCAGATTTTCAAATCGGCGAGAAATCCTCCATTCCACCTTTAAGGTGTTCAGGTGTGTTCACACGGTCTATATTTGGTTCAGTTACAACTACACTTTTATCTCCTTGGGTTGTCTGTGCAGTGAACACAACGCAAGCACTAAGAACACAGTTTGATACCATTTACTAACGTCTAAATCAGACTGTCTAAGCTTTTAACAGCAAAGCATCAAAGGGGCATAACATGTTTTCCAGTAGAGGGTCCATCACCTGCTTATCCATGGAAACATACTTGGTTTACAATTTTAAAAGTCCCTTGTTCTTTAGTAAAGAACTTTAAATTTGATTAGTGGCTTAAATGTAGGATATTATATGCATTTCCAGTGTTTGTAAATGAAAAACTGTGTGTTGTCTCCAAACATTGCAAATAATGAAAATCCAGGGCTGTTCTTGGCGACTGAAACCACTCGACAGATATATTAGAAAAAATATATAGCATACATAGCAGTATTTTGTGTAGATTGTTACAGTTAGCAATTAGCGCCAAAATTAGCCTACATGCTAACAACCTCGTATTTTGGACAATAATGCACCAAAAACATTACGGCTCATGGAACATCTTGACAGGATTTTTTTTATTTTGTTTGAAATTGGTGAATTTCCCTACGGGGACAATAAAGTGTAGGATGTGTGTGCATCCTGGTACATATGTTATATATTACATGATATATAACATTTCTGTATTTTTATTTGTAAATCTATTTGTCTTTGAAGAGCATCTGATTTTTTATTTTCTCTTTTTGTATTTTATGTTTTGTGCATTTCCAGACACAGAAGTGCTCCCAGTTATTGTTCTTAATGTTTTTGATTTGCCTGAAATGTTACACAGATTGGCAATAAACTTTTCTATCTCTATGGATACGAGCAGGTGACACCACTGGGTCAAGTTACGGATCAGATCTGTAGAAAAGCGACTCCATTCACAGTAAGAATGTATGATTTTCAAGGAATTTCTGCGCAATAAAATGCCAGTACTGAAATAAACACTAGCAATGTCTTTAGTAGTGCACCATGAAATTGAGACATTTTCAGGAAGAGCTGCACGATTTGAGATAATTATCTAATTACAATGTTTCAGTTATTGCGTATTGTTTTAATAATGGGATTCTGTTCAAAGTTCACATTTTAAACACAACCATAAGAAATGAATAAAGATTGTCACATGAACTGACAAGCTAATAAAAGAATCATGAGTTTCAGAATGTTTTTGTCGCTTTTTGTCACGTTTGTGTTGCTTTTAGTAGTGTTTTTGTCACTTTAAGACACATTTCATCACTTTATTCACACTTTTATCAATATAAGTCACGCTTTTGACTTTAAGTTGCACTTTTGTCGCTTTTAGTCATGCTTTAGTCACATTTATGTAGCGTTTTTGTCACTTTAAGTTGCACTTTTGTTGCTTTTAGTCACTTGTTTGTTGCTTCAGAACATGTTTTAACAAATCTAAACTACAGTGTTGGCACGTTTTATGCAGAATAAAACAGGACATTTTGTTTGTGGAGGAAATTATTGCACTTAAAAAAACGCCGACTTTGCGATTTGATAATTGTGTCCATTCAAATTGAGATTTCGATTGGATTAATTGCGCAGCTCTATTTTCAGGTTTACTTTCCAGCACCTTATGCTCATGTTGAATAGTGACATTGACACTGGTGACTTCTTAAGAAATGGGGGCAAAGTTAACACAGCCGGCACTTAAATTAGAGCGAGCCAATTAAAAATAGGCCTGAAGGCATTTGAACCTAACGGAGCAGGACACATTATGCATCCTGGTAATGTGCAATTTATATGTTTATTGTGAACTCAACAGACTTTACTGACTTCTTTTCAACTGCAAATAATAGAAAAAACTGCAAACAATTGACAGCACTCTTAATCAATAACGGATCAATATTTGAGAGAGAATCAAATATATTGATTGTGAAGGACAATCCAATTCCTCCCAAGTGTCTCACAAACCACTTTTTCCCACAACACAAGCTCTACCAGCAGCTGTGAAGAGCATTTTCTTAATTTAAAAGTAAATTCTGTGGGAAAAGATAATTTTGTGAACATATTATAAAAAGGAAAAAAAAAATGAATTTAAAAAAGCCCTTTTAACGTTTAGCAGATATCTAAGACACTTCTGCTTCTGAGAGTCAAAATTTTCAATTCAACATTAATTAATTTACAAATGCATATCATTAATACCATGTAAGAAAAACAATGTCGTGCTATGTTACTAATTACTAATTCTGTCATGTCAGGTAAATGAGCTCATAGCTTTATTCATTTGTTATTAGAAGAAGAAAAACACAAGTTAACAATGTTGTGCAAAGCATGTAACCTTTAACTTTGTAGCACCAGAAGAGGTGGCAGAAATAATGTAGATATATATTTAGATCCTTTCCACCCACAACTCTGAGAAGTAGTTATCTGGACACAGTTTTAAAAAATAAGATGTTTCGACTTGCACCAGAAAGTAATTTTCAATCTGCAGAACTGGTCAGAGAAACTTGACTTGATATCGCTCTGAGCTGACTAAGCCCTGCCTTCTGGGAACAGTCTCACCTGAAAATAACATGCCTTTGTTTATCAGTTTGTTTACACTGTTTCACGTGCCCCGTCAAACCTATTATGGACCATTGAAGTCCTATTGTAATCTGACTGAAATAAGACAATAGGACTTTAATGGCCCATGACAGGTGTATAGGTAAACAAACACAGGGTAGTTTTGACCGAAAGTATTGTGTGTAGATATACAGGTAAACAAAGGCAGGTTATTTTCTGGTGCAACTCCTCCTAGAGGGCTCTGACCAGTTGCGCAGATTGAAAATGACTTTTGAATGGAAGTGGAAATGTGATTTTTTTAAACAGTGACCAGATGACTTCTGAAACTACGACAGACCACTCCTGGACAAATGAGGGATCACACCGACCCACAACTTTAACAAGTTAAGTTAAAGCTTTTTATTAAGTACTTTTACAGGGATAGATATGACTGAAGTACTTTCTCCACCCGGTGCTGTAGTAAAACTGAAGAACCATCTTTGACAAAAGCTCTAAGGCCAGTTCCACTCTGTACTGAACAAACAGACTAATGGCTTAGGCTCATGCAGGAGCTGCCGTGCGTTAATGTGAGGAGTGGAACATAAACATGAGGATTCTACTCCAGTTAATGGAGGGCGAACAGACCACTAAAGGACACAAGAACAGTTTGATATTACATGGGACTAATGTGTAAAAAGGGGTGAAGGGAGACAGTATTTTTGGTTGTGGGTCAGATTGAATCCCATTTGGTTAACTAATTAATAAGTGCTGGAAATGTGGAGTATTTATCTTGTTTAGAATATTTTTTTACCATCTTTACATAAGAATGCCAACGAAAATATATATCTTGTTGTACTTCAATTTTGGAAAAAATGCTATTGCACTTGAAATAAAAACAAAACTTACTTGGTCTATTGGCAATCCGATAATCAAAATACACTAAAATCAAGAAAAATATACTTAATTCAATCTTTTTATTTATTTATTATTTTTTTTAAACCGATGATCTTATTTAAGTTTGTATTTTTTCCAGTGTAGCTTTGTTTTGGGTTAATTTTATGGACGGGTGACAAAACATTACTCCTTTTTTCCTCTCATATTAACTGACCACATTTTTCTTTTGTAGATTCGGTCTTATTTTATCTTAATAAAAATTAAAACAATCATCTTGTAATACTAATTTCCTGAAATAATAATAATCAAAGCTATGTAACACAAAAATAAAGTTCAATTTAAACTGAAAAGTATTTCATGGACGATTAGAAATGACTGAATATTTGATATAGGATGAGTTCTAGTCAGTACAGTTGATGATAATGACAAATAAATGACACCATTTTCAATGTGTGGACACTAAAATCAACACACTACGTTAAAAAAGATGTGTCTAAACAATTGCATTTTGCTTTAAAATGGTTTATTCTCACACAGCAGACAATAAGGCTTGCATTGGACAACAGCTGCATAAACAAAAAATGAAAAATAGACGCAATTTTGACATTTCATGTTTAGATTCACACAATGCAACTTGGTCTCACGTGCAAAATGTCAAGCGCATAAAGAAAGGGATGACTGAATGCTGCATGGATCCAATTTGGAAACAACTCAAAACTAAAGTTACCTCGTGCAACAGATCGATCATACGCGCGGCAGAAAAACAAACTTAGCATTGGCAACATATAGCACAGTCCATTGGTTCCGCACTCTATTTTGGTCCAGGTCATTAGTTCAGAATGGAGCCATGTGTTGAATACTGGCCATCTGCTGCTCTCTACACAATGCATCACACACAGGCACAAAACCATTACACCATTATATATCATATCCTCAGAGTGCGACGACGGCCACTGCGGAATCGTACTGGAATAAATGCTGTGTGAAAGTAAAAGGATAGTTTATCGTGGAGAGCAAGAAAATAATACTTGAATGAACGGAGCGACTGAAAGTAAATGTAAACACAGGCTATTCATTAACTCTCACCAAGTCCAGCTTTTGGGCTTTGGGCCAGACCGCTGCTCTTTTTAGCTTTGTGGGACATATTCAAATAATGCAAGCCTGTATAAACTCCACTGGAGCAAACAGTCTAAGCCAGATGACATGGCCCAACCAGTGCATTTTTATGACTGGAGCAGATAATGTGCATGTGGGGAAAACAATTAATAAACAGAACAAAATGGGACCTTTCCTGAACAGATCTACTTTATCAAAGCTAGAAACAAGGGAATATTGATCACAGTTTGTAAAATCAAAATGTTATACTTCTATTTTACTGTGGCAGTAGCACTTTTATTATAGCTTTTGTATGATTGCAAATATGTTTCATTTGTTGCAGCTGCAGCAACTGAATAACTTCCTTTGAGGGTCGTAGATTATTCTGATTGTTATATTAAATAATGTTTAAAGTGCGTATGACAGGTTTTCATGATTTTCTAATTTTGACTTGATTTGGTGTGTTAATATCTGTTGTAAATATCAACTAATCTGTAGTTACAGGAAGTAAACAATTTGATGACATCACACAAGGGAGACAAAGGTTATGCATCATTTACACAAAATAAACTTTGACCCTTTCAACGTGAATTTAAAAAAAATTAAGTTTTTCACATGTATTTTTATTTGTAAAATTAAATGAATCTGTGACATTAGATGAGTTTTGACCCAGTGTACAAGATGGTTTCTTGGCAATTTCCCAGTGTGATGTCATAATTTACAACCAGGAAGTTAAAAAAAAAAGCTAAACTGTGATAAAATGTTTGAAGTGTTTTAGCAAAATTTGAAACTCATTTGTCTTAACTGCATTTAGTCAAATGAGTAGTCCAACCTGTCATAGGTACTTTAATTAAAAAGCTGCTTGTGTTTAAAAGTGTTTTTATTATTACTGTAGTATTGAAATATTTATTTATTTTTTGTGGGGGGGTTTTGAATTTAGAATTCCAAGTCAAACATGTGGATTCAAAAATGTTTCAACAGTAAAAACAGAAAATGAAAAAGTGCTGCTTGCTGTGCTGCAAATGCCACTGCGAGGAGGGATCTAGAAAGCACACTTCAATTCAATTATCGAGTCTGATCACCACACCCTTTGCCACATCAAACTCAAAGACTATTGTGCAATCAGATCTGTTCACTTCCGTCACACATGTGAAACGAACAAGCTCATTGGTCATCCATTATTTATAACAAAATCAAACTGGTCTCATCTCAAATTAACAACATTTTGTGCTTTGCTCTTTGATTCCACAGAAATCCGCAGTGTTTTTCCATCCTTGTGATGTAGTCTTTTGTCCTCAGCCATGTTTGTTTTGATACAGACAAACCATGTGTATCCATAGAACTATAATAAAACCTGGAAGATGAATCCAAGATGGCCGTCCTGTTTATCCCTATGGAGAGTGCTCATTGGCGCATGACCCCAAAAAAGTTTCTTACTTCCGCATTTACTTCCTGATACGAAGGCTGACATCTTTGTTTTACTTCCTGATACGATGGCTGCCATCTTTGTTTTACTTCCTGAAACGATGGCTGCCATCTTTGTTTTAGGCGCCACGTGGCGACAATCCCCACTTCATATAAAAACGGTAATTTCGGTGATTTTAGAAACGGTAGAAAAGAACATTTCCTTCTATTTTATTTAAATACCGATAATAATTCAGTCCTGTCTGCAATTATAATGTGACATTTTAGAAAAAGGCTGGTTCTAAGAGGCTGCAGTACCTCGCACGGCCACAAATCAATCTGGGACCACAGTCAGAGGGGGCGTACCTTATCCAGTTCATTTAATACATCCATGTGTGTATCCCTGAATGGCTAATCCACCTGTCAATCACGTCCATCTGAACACGATGAACAAAATGTAAAAACTACGGAATGTTGATGAGGAGTTGCACAGAGAAGACGTTATACCATTTGATGTTCGTGAGTCTCATATCTCTTCCTGTTTTGAAGGACTTTTGCAGACTTTTGCCCATTCAAAAGTGTAATATTTATGATTTGAATTGTTAGAGACAAAAGTCATCACTTTATCGTCTTCATCCATAATTGTTTGCATGATTCGCCAAAACCAAGCCCCACAAACCTGCCTCGGCGTTTGTTCCCAGGTGGATTATTCCCACGCGTCTTATTGACAGGTCTCTTCGAAAGCCGCACTAGCAGTAAGAGGATCTGACCCAAACAACTTTTAAGGAAAATCCCCTCAGAGCTGCTGCCAAAATCAAAGTGGACCAAACATGTGAAGGATGGGAGATAATGGATATTGATCAGCTTAGACAAACAAAGCAAAAGCAGAAACGGGCACTTTTTGTTTTGCTACACAGCTTTGTAACGTTAAAAACTTTAAAAAATATGTGACAAACACCACGTCAAAAATGGAACTAAACCCGGGACAAAACCTGGACTAGATCAGGACAAAGGCTGCGTTCATTCTTTGTCGTTACTTGATCCTAAATTGAGCCCATTCTAATTGTGTGGTTGACTTGGTTTGGTCTTGTTCTTGTTTAGTCCTGATCTTAACCAGGTTTAGCTTCGGGTTCAGCTCTGGTTTAGTCCCAATTCTGGTGTGAATAAGACCAAAACCAAGTCTACATTAGGATTAAATGTGTTCAAATCTGACGTAAACGACTCAAAATAGCACTGTATATCTTGATTACCTCAACGTTTTAACATTTTTCTCTTCAGTTCAGTAAATGATCAGATTGTATTAGGAGTTAAATGTCAGGAAGAAAAGAATTCTAACTCATTCATTAAAAAAATATCCTAAACTCCCAATTTATATCCTCCATCTCCTTCTGCTTTCCTTGTTGCTGTCTTTCCACTGTCTGGCTGTCTGTCAAGTACAACACATAAATGCCAAAGATATCTTTAAAAGCAGGTGGTTTTCTTCATTTTCCATTTCTTTGTGTGCACTGCTGGTCAGTTATACCCACAAATCTTAAGTCATTTTATTTTTTGTCTTGGTAAAGAGTCAGAAAAAGGTTTAATGCCAACTAGGAATTTTTTGCATGTATACAAATATTCTGATTTTGATATGAATAGAAATTAAACAACACATGATCTGGATATTTATTTTACATTTACATTCATTTTACAGTTGACATTTTTAAATCTTGGATGAGCGGTAGAGAATGAGAAGCATATGCTTAATTAATTAGTTAATAATGATAGGACAGGAAAATACTAGTTAATGTTTTAAAATTAACATGTTTTGATTCAAGCTAGGTGAATAGGAAAACATCTTAAATTTAAATGTATCAATTTGAAACTTCTTACTCAAATAAATGTAAGACAACTACAAACAAAACTAGATTTGACTGAAAATTGGCCTAAAATTCAAATTTCACCACATTTTTTTGACTTCAAACTTTAATAAATTAGGCTTAGAATTAGCTATGAACACATCCTTTCATACGTTCTATTAAAATCGTGTTAAGTACAAGGTTGTAAAGTCTAAATTAAATAATGAAACATCTTTAGGAGCTTGCTGAAAGCCTATGATGAGAGAGCAAAAAACTGAAAACTGCAGTGACTCACCTTATAAGTTGCTCTGAATACACAAAAAGTAAAGAAAAATGTACATCTAGGCATAATTTTAGACTAGAATAAAGTCAAAAACATAAATTATCTTACACAGTGCACATTCAAACATATATTTTGCTCTTACAAAAGTGATAAAAGTGATAATTTATTCCTCCAACGACACTGATTTTGTCTTCTTTTGATACATATCCACACAAAATTACATCTGCTAACTTTTGTGGTGATAATTGTTCATCCAAAGTCCATGTAATGGGCAAAGGACACTGCACAAACCACCTCTTTCAACTCCCACCCCGTACGATAATGTGTTTGCACTGCGGCTAGGCTGAATTAGCCCATGTCAACAGGTGCTCTCGGAGGCTTGTGCTCTGTTAAAACCATGCAGAGCTATAATAAGAAGTGTTCAGTGTGCGAGCGGCCGTAACCTTTGCCCCGTGCTTTTGTATTTCCAATTCGCACCATCTCTCCCTCTCGCTCCGCTCTTCTCTCCCCCTCTCCTGGTCCATTCACGGCCGTCCCTGCACAAAAGAGCCAGCGTTTCTTCCTACATTCTCAGATTTCGTCTTGAAAAGCAGCTGGAAGTGCACGCCTCTCTCGCTGCACCGGTCTTCTTCTTCCTCGTGTGTCGTTTGGACTGACGCGAACGCACACAAACACATGTTGCCAACGCACTATGCAATAAAAGAACTCAGCTAAGCCAGGGGATTGTGAAGAGAGTAAAGACTGTACAAGGTTCCTGATCGCAAGTTCAACATATTTTAAGGCGAGACAGTGCAGGCAATTTTTTGGTCAGTTTGCTCTCTCAACGTTTAAGCTTTAGCCTGTAAGCAGAGATGTTTTATTGTTTCATTTAATCCACTTCATCCATAGATGTATCTGAATGCATTTGTCTCCCACAGAGCATAAAGATCAGCACATAAAGTATCACACTAAACTTTACAATCTAGGACTTTACAAGATTTTTATTGATCGTACAGAAGGATATGTTGATATCTAATTAAAAGCCTGATTTATTAAAGTTTTATCTCCACAAAATAAGGCAGAATTTGAATTTTGAGCCAATTCTTAGTAAGATGTACACAAATACTAAATAAGATATACAAAACCCTCTCTTTTTTTGTATCAAATGTGTCAACGAAATTAAGCAAGATCTTTAAACGGATTTAAACTAAGACTTCGATGTCCTAAATATTGGACATTATGGGCCTTTTTCCACATAAAATTCCCTATTATTGCACACATACATTTTTCCTATTATTTAGTTAAGTAAACTACACAAAAAGCTTTAAATTTATATCTTTAAATTGAAGATCACCTGCAGTGTCTCAACTTAAACAAACAAAATCCACAAAGCAATCCAGGTGAAATTTGTGAAATACTTTTGCTCATGCATTGTATCAACCATGGCATGTTTTTTGTGCATACCAGGGACAAACAGGTGCTAAACCAGGACTAAACTGGGATAAATAAGGTGCGTTCACACTTGACCTTTTTGTTAGTTTAGTTTCAGATTTAGTTCCAATTCTGATGTGGTGATTGTGCAAATGTGAACGCAACCAAGTGACGCCAGTGGAAAGCCTGAACTAAACCAGGACTTATCAGAAAATGTTCTTTGTGGATGAGGAAAGAAGAAGGAAGCTGAGAAAATATACTTAAGGTGACATGGTTAATGTTAACATCCATAATTAAGTCGTAGTTGGGTCAAATTTTAAATAGCGCTTGTACCAGATTCATTACGAGCAGTTAAAATGCATAGAAGTCAATATGTGCGGCGCTTTTCCTCTCAGTCAAATATTAATGAAGATTTATAGCACGTTTTTAGGTTTATGGCTATTCAAATTAAAGTGCGCATGACAGGTTCAACAACTATTGTCACTAAAGGTTCATTACTATAATTATATCTAAGATTTTACAAAACATTTTTACCTATTTTGCGAGTTGTGTGGTTCTCTGTGTTTTTAATTTATATCATTTTGCATTTATTTGTGTATGTATTTATTGCTCTTTTATGGTTTTGCCCTTTTGACTTTATTGGTTTCATCATTTGTAAGATTGCAACCCTTTGGAAACTGTTTGTTTGTTTGTTTCCAAAATTGGATTTTGTAGTTTGTAATTTTACTTCCTGTTTGAAAAGCATGACATCACTCTGGGTAACTCCAACTGTTACTTAGCAACGGTATTATACACTATACCCAAAAGTTGTCTAATTTACACAATAGTTATTATTTGTCAAATAATAATATATGACAATACCTTCATTTTTAAAACTTAGTGTTTAAAGTTCCTTGTGCATAAATGCTCCTGAATTATACGGATCGAACACTTTGTCTCCCTAGTGTGACTTTTTATTTAAATTTTCTTCCCAAAATATCCCTTGACTGGTGGTATATTCACTACAATAACTATCACACCAAACAAAGTCACAATAAAAACCTGATACATGCACTTTAACTTACATCAACGAACAAATCGTCAATATAATAATCAGTAACAGTGTTGGGCAGAATGGGTGAAACGTCTTGCCAAACGACACAATGATAGCTCTGTAAGTAAGTATAAGCGGAGATCCAACTGCCAACTTTCTTGTTCTTTCTCTCCCTTGCAGCAGTTCATTAAAAAGCTCTTACTATAAATAAATCACTGTAAAGAAAGCCACGTTTCAAGAAGATCAATGACGAGCAAATCTTTGAACATTTTGTCCTAATGGGAAGACCGAAGAATGCTTTACTTTGTAACATTTGACACATTTTTCTATAAATTCATCATTGCCAACCAGACAACACATAACTGTAACAATGTGTCCAACTTCCAAATGTTCCAAATGTTTGCTGAGGGTAAAAAAGATCAGGAGATAGCACTAACGGCAAGGGTTTATTGAAAGCCTGAAACTGTTACACTTCAAGTTCGACTCAGCTTTACCACCTAAAATGCATTCTTCATTGACGAACAACTCAGAACTAACTACAGTTACTAGCTACCAATCTGTAATCAAGCAAGAACAATGACACACCAATAAAGTCCAACTCTGCGCAGACCAGAGCGCCACAAAGGCACCAGACTTTACCCACCCTTCACTGTCCTCCCGCTCCCTCTCCTTCTCCTTGGCTTTCCTGGACTTGTGCAGCAGTCCTATCAAGATGACGGCGGCTCGAATCCCGGCCTTTTTGTTGTGGAACCTCCTCCCGGCTTGAGACATGGCCCTCTGCTCTTTGGGCTCCGGGACGGCGGTCGGCGTCTCCGCGGTCGGGGACAGTTTGGGACCGATGCTGCCACCGCCGCCTCCTGTGCTGCTGCTGCCGCTGCTGCTGCTGGGACTGACCCTGGGCTGCAGCACCTGTCTGCCACCCGGGGACGCTTTGCTCGGTTCCAGGATGAGTTTTGGATTCACCACAGCCCAATTTCTGTGGTCAGGTAGAGAAAGACTTTAAACCGTCCGATCCTTTCCCATGCAAGCAATCCAGAAAGTCCACTTTGTTAGTATCGCTTCTTTGCTTTGTTGTAATCCAAAAGTCCAGGGTTGGCGATATATTGGCTGTTTCTCAAGGTGAACTATCTGCATTGCCGGCTTGTGAGAGCTGTGTGACTGTCAAAGCTCCAAAGCACGTACTGGCATATTGTGGAGAACGCAAAAGGCACTGAGCTGTCCACATCGGCGCACACACTGTACCAATGCATCCCTAGTCTAGTAGTGAATACATCCTCATCTCTTCCCCCTCTCAACATGCTCCGCTCCTGCTATGTCTGTGCCTGCGACCGCTCCACTCCCTCCTTCCTTATCGCTAAACCACGCCCACCTCGCTCCCAACTGGCCCGATCCTCCCAAAAAGACCCGCCCCCATCTCCAGAGCCTGCTTTGACTCGGCCACTACGGCAGCCCTCCCTTTCCCTCGCTCTCCTCTGCCCTTGTTTCTACCTTGTTAATGATTTTGTATTAATCTCGATGACCTTGTTCTATCCAGATTGTATGATTTGACTGCTAGGACGCTCGCGGTCTTCTCTCTCCGTCTCCCTCTCTCGCACGTACAGTGTCAAGTGTGAAATTTTGATTCTAGCATGTTTTTATCGGACGATTGCCTGCCTGTGCTGTTGCCAGGGACAAAGAAATTGAAATGTAGCAACGTGAAAATGAAAAGGGATTAAGCAAAACAAAATAACAATTACGGCAAATTGCACCCTTGTTGAGGATAGAAACACATTCTGCGACATTATGTTCCTGGCGGGGTGTAATCATCTGTTTCCCATATTAATTTTCTAATCAGACTGCTGCACTAATAAACCCGTCTTGTTTTTCAAATAAAACACACAAGCAAAATGGATAGGGGCAAATTAAGTATTGAAGAATATCAACAAAATGAAATAAAACAACGAGAAAGAAAATTGATCTAACTAAAAGTGCTGAACCGAAAAATCCCAAACTAAAGAAAGAATAAACTAGGATTACGTTGCTACAAACCAGCAGTTACAAACCAGGATTGACCTGTATCTTATAAATTGACTAAGGGTTAAGTTTTGATAGTTTCAGGACTGAATTAGGAACTAAACTGGGCTGGACCAGGACTAAGCCAGGAATAAGGACCACTGTGTGTTTCAGATTAAATCTGGCCAATACAGAATTTTGGCAGGTTCTACAACTAAACCAGGACTAAAAGCGGACTGAACAAGGATTAATCTTGAGTCTGCTTGAACTTGAATAAACCAAGACATAATCCAGAACAAAGCAAGATCGAATCAAGACTAAATCAGGTAAAAAAAAATCTGACTAAACTGAGATTAGTATTAGAATCAGAATTAAAGGTGCATTCACTTGCAATTTCAACACATCCAGAGTGGGATCAGGACTAAACCCAAAACTAAACCTGGACTAGACCAAGACAAGAACAGGATCCAACCAAACCTACATCAGAACTAAACTGGGCTAAAAACAGGACCAAAGCAGTCCAGGAGAAGTGTGAACGCACCCTAAAGGAAACAATATGCTCTGGACTCCACCAGGGATGCAAAGGATTAATACTTTTCAAAAATAAAATCCAGATTGCCAAACCAAATATAACTAAAGATTAAAACAAGAACGAGAATTTACCAAGAACAAACCACTAAGACCAGTGCAAAACAAGACAATATGACTAAGTCCCAAATTTAGTTTTGTCTTTTTTTGAAGGAACAATGTACAGACACATTAGGCTCACTAAAAAACAGAGCTGCTCCACAACATGTTGCAGTTAAATAACTAGTTTCCATTTGCAGTCCCAGATTGCATGTCATAATTATTCGGGAAATGCAATATTTTAGGTCACAATATAGAGGTCATGCAGGTGACAGCACAACACTCTGAATTTGTGAATAATGACATTTTCTCCAGTAAAAGCTAAAATATGAAAAAGCTGTTAAAGTCTGATAAGAAATATAAAAGTTTACAACTCTGCGAAGTATTTAGTTTGCGCTTAAAAAAGAAAAGTAAACAGTAAACCAGATTAAACAACAGGAATTTATCACTGAAACAGACTTGGTGATCACACACAGTTGAACTCATTATCTTTCTCTCCTTAAATCCGAGGTCCAAGTGTTGAGTAATACAATTGTGGTGCAGCAGTTGAAGTGTCATTTATCTCCAACTGCCATTTGCAAACAAACTAGCTAAGTTCTGCACAGTCACACCAACAACGAGAAACTACTTTCAGTGGACATTTTACTGTATGAAATTGAAACAAAAGCTCCACGTACAAAACGTAGGCCAAAGAAAAGTTAAGAAACATTTTATCAGTCATACTGCTTAAAATTTCACTCAATGGCAAAGTCTGAATGTTGAGGAGCATTTTTCAAATAAAATAATATCTCTGTATAACCTCTACAATCATAAGGAAGCTCATTTAAATTATTTCAATTCAATCTATGCTCCAAAAAAGTAAATTTTAATGGAAAATGCTTTTTATTTGGCTGTTTTGGTCACAATAGCTTTTCAGGGAGTTCAATTTCACAAAGCTGATCACAGATGAAAGGCAAAACATAAGACAAAGTGAATGAAAGTGAATCATTTTGTCGGGTTATTGTGTAAAAAATACCACATGTGAAACCTGCCCCACCGTTTGAAAACCACTTCTTTACACAATTGCGGTCTTACATCACTCTAAGCCAGTTTTCTTTGCCTCCCTCATTCAGCGCTCGGTAAACAAGGCTAAAGCAGTGTCTTTCTCAGAACATATTGATCCGAAGGCGAGTGTTTCCATCTTGGGCCACCTGTTCCCCGGCTCCACTCTGTTTGCTTGAGTGACCCACTGAGTAAATGCAGGAATAATTCAATTAAGTCGATGAATGAATGAAACAGCGGCTGCTTCGCAAATCACTGCTGTACCCGCCTCTGTTTTCTCTCTTTAACTGCAGAATACAGTCTTGCATAATACTTATTTTTTCACACCAAGACATTTTTATATTGGTTTTCATTACGCAACGCCATGCTTGACTTCTCAATGTGCCGCATGCTAGCAGTATCTATCCTTCAATGTTTAGAAGAGGAAATTTGCAGAGAGCGGTTGTCAAGACAGCAAGTTGTAGATAGAGGGGGGAAAAAACAACCAAAAAATGATGAAAGCGCAATGTTTGGTTAGTTTTATGCACAATTTCAACAACAGGTGTATTGTCTATATTAAATTTTACAGTCCATTCATATTTTGTGCAATATTTGAACCTCAAACGCGACATTTACAGGAACATTTTAGCACATTTCAGATGGATTGCAAAAATATTATCTGAATATCACACAGCCCTTGGTGCAGCCGCCCAGAGTGGATGTGACCAAATCTGTCTTTTGCCTTATCTCTTAAAAAATTGCTTCACCGTAAAGATATTCATGGGTTTCAGCTTCCTGTTATTTTGAGGATTTTATGAATTTTTATGGCAACAATCTGGATTTTTCACTGCTACAGCAACAAAGGCTCAAATTTTGTATAAGTCCATACTACTTTTCATTAACTCCTTCGTCATTCTGCAGTAAAATTGAGCTGAATATGTTGCCACAGCTGCCCATGTGGGTTTCAGAAAAAAAATACGACGGTTGCTATAGAAACAATTCTCTCAATCAGTGAAATGCATTTGCAAAATAAAAAGATACAATGGATTGAAGTCACAATTCAATGTAAATGGGTTTCAGAATGATGAGAATCTAGGACCGTTGCCATAGCGATTAACAATTCAAAATCAAATATTATGTTTTTTGAATGAGAAAAAGTTCTCCAAATGTTGCATGCAACAGTGAGCTGAAACCCATGAATAAATAAAGCAAAGTATAATCATTAAAGTGCTGTGATATGCTCTCATGTTTTTCCAATTATTACTTAATTTTGCTTGGAAATTACAGGAAGTAAAGCTGAGGTCTAAAACCCTCTGTGATGTCATCAATAACCGATAACCCATTGTAAACACAGAATTTACTAACAATTGGCAAATTTTTCTGACAATTTATACAATAATTTAAGTAGTGCAAATTGGCAGTGCGAATAGATGGCTCTTTTATTATATGACTGTTAAAGTGGCAGGTGTTATAAAGTGTTGTTCATAAGTCCAACAGCAGAGATAAAGAAATTGTTCTTGTGGCGGGATGTTCTGGATGGACCGTAGCCGCCTGAGGGGAGTGGCTCAAATAGTCCATGTCCAGGTGAGAAGGGTCAGCTGTGATCCGACCTGCTCGTCCCCGAGTCCTGGAGTCGTACAGGTCCTGGACAGATGGAAGGCTGCAGCCGATCACCTTCTCAGCAGAGGCACAATGCGCTGTAGTCTGTGTTTGTCCCTGACTGTGGCTCCTGTACCACACGGTGATGGAGGAGGTGAGGATGGACTCGATGATGGCCGTGTAGAACTGCACCATCATCTGCGCCGGCAGCTTGGCTTTCCTCAGCTGCTGCAGGAAGTACATCCTCTGGGCCTGACTGATGACGGAGCTGATGGTCGGCTCCCACTTGAGGTCCTGAGTGATGGTGGTGCCAAGGAAGCGGAAAGAGTCCACAGTGTTGATGGGAGAGTCTGTCAGGGCAAGGAGGGGCAGGGGGCTGAGATCATCTCCACTGTCTTCTGGGCGTTTAGTTCAGGTTGTTGTTGCTGCACCAGGACACCAGCCGCTCCACCTCCCTCCTGTAGACCGACTCATCGCCGTCTGAGATGAGTCCGATGAGGGTAGTGTCGTTCGCAAACTTGACCAGTTTTACAGCGTCGTGGCTGGAGGTGCAGGAGTTGGTGTACAGGGAGAAGGGCAGAGGAGAAAGTACACAGCCCTGTGGAGACCCGTGCTGATAGTCCAAGGCAGTATTATTATTTGACAAATCAAATAACGATTGTGTAATTTAATGGATTTTGGCCCCATTTACAGTATGGTTGCTAGGTAACAGTGGAATTACCTCTACCTATGTCACATCTACTGCTCATATCCAACCTGGAAGAAACATTACTAATGTCACCAAAATTGTCAAACTGGGAAAGAAATGGGCACTTCTTTTGCAAAATCTTGAATATAATCAGGTTGTGTGTGTAGCATAACCATATATACTTTCAATGAATTTTAAAAATACAAAATTACATAAAATGATATAAAAAATATAACCGTTTTGTGCTTGGACTTAAACCTTGCTTGAATAGATACCGGTCTCACAATAAGAGGAAGACTGGAAAACTGAAACATTGAAAGAAAGGGGGAAAGACTCGTTTTTTGTGTTATTGTCAAATAATTATGATTTACTTTCAAATTAAGAAGAAGAAAAAAAAAGACTGTGTATATTGTAAAATTGAACAGTGGCATGGAAACAGGAAGTAATGAAAGTCCACTATATTCTCCAGAGCTTTTGATTGGTTGCAACCCATAATGACCTATTTCACTGGTTCCCAAACTATTTATAGTCATGTCCCTCTGGGACTTTTTATCCGTCATGTTCCCTTGCTCCAACGCACGTGAACAAAACTCTACTATTTTGAACATTCTACATTTAAATTAAGCATATTTAAAAACAATTAGAGAATGAAATAACAATTCTTACCAAATAAAGTGATGAAATGACAAGTCTCTTTTTTCCATAACTCTTCTTGTTTAATTTTGACTATACAATTTGATTTATTCATCTTTAAATTGTGAAAGACAATACCTGCTGATAAACTAAAACACGTCAGACAGAGCATGACTAGACCAAGACGGACCTGTCGGATTATTTCCTTGGAATCCAAACATGTGTGACCCGGGACAAACACAGAGCCGGTTTGCCCGAGAGCAGGTGCAGTTTCTGGGAGCATCTGGTTACAACAAGGAAAAAAGTCTGCATTTCTGAAGCTTATTCTTAACCCTGCAACAGATGCCATGCATGGACAAACAAGAGTAATACTGGGCAATTTATGAGAGCCCACTTTAACTAAAGAAGAATGATAGGAATCAAATGTGGCTCAGGACCAAGCTTTAAGTCTATAGTCTCATATTTTTCTAATTATGACTTAGTTTGGTTGATGGCCACTGTGATAAATATTTATCACAGGTTTACATCCGTTAAGTTGCAGTTTGAAGTTTAAAATGACAGGAAACAACAGAATCCCTCTGTGATGTCATCACTGGGTGACATACTATTGAAAATACAGAAACAATTTACAGCAAAAAACAGTTTTCTTGACAATCATTCAACAAAATCCAGGTGTAATCAGGTATTATTTATTGTCAATTCCTAATATTGTGTAATTTATATGGACTCTGGCCCTTGTTTACTGTATGGTTGCTAGGTAACAGTTGCCTCTATCTATGTCATATTTGCTGCTCATGTTTAACCAGGAAGTAACATTTTAAACTTCACAAAAACTCTCAAACTGGGCATTAATAGGCAAAAGGTTTAGTAAAATCTTAAATATAACCATGTTCACTACATTTTAGTGAAATGTGTGTCTAACCTGTTACGTGCACTTTTATTTAGCCGGCTGTTTTGTTCCATACATCTATACAATTTCTTGTTCTTCTGGGCCTTTTGTCTGGAAGGTCTAAGTTCAGCAACCTTTTGTGTCAAAAAGTGGATGTTTTTGGCTCAGTTCTTGCGCTACTGTTAAAGGTCCCATAACATGCAAAATCGACTTTTCAGAGGTTTTAACCTTCCTACAGTGCTATTTGGGCCTCGTATGTGTGCCCAAAGTGGTTTTTTGATTGATTCCCGCATGCTTTCGCTAGAGAACTGTCTTTTCCGTCCCCCTTGGCTGAGCAGCAGACGGGGGCTCCTCACAAGGATGACGCGCTTCCCAAGGATGACACGGTGTTTAAGCCACGCCTCCAGGAAGCGCACAGCCGCAGAATAAATACAGCTAATGCTAATGCTACACAGTAATTACACGATGGATACGACAGACAGAAGAGTTAGCTTGTTATTTACCAAACGGCAACGTCCGTCGTTGAGGTACTGCGTACGTCAAACTCCAGGTCAGATCCAGGACGTAGGACTCGGCACGACGCACCGTCAGGACGGATAAAATGTTTATTCCCGTGTTTGTGTATCGCTGTTTACCGGAGCACACGGCGCATGCGCACCATCTCCGCTCTAGGCTTCGTCACGGGTTGGGCGGGGGAGGCGCGCGGGTTGGGCGGGGGAGGCTCGCGGGTTGGGAGGGGAAGGCAGTCTGCTCTCTGTTAGGGGGGGGGTCGGATCTCAGAGTGAGCCGTTTGCTTTTGCAAGGAGGGGGGCCAGTCCAAGAAATGGGTGTTTTTTGGAAACTGTTATGTTATGGCTATTGCACAACGCAAAAATGTATCAACAAAGCCCTTAGAATAGACTGTGTAATGGGGAAAATAGCAGAATATGGGACCTTTAAGCAAAACATTTAACCAACTTGCCTATATGTGATTGGTAAGTTATTGGCAGCAGCGTGACTGTGAAAAAAGACAACTCAAATTTATCCAAAAGTCAAAAAACAATGTTTGAAACTCAATTCAAATGAAGATTTTCTAATTTCTGTCAGTTTTAACAAAAAATAATTGTACTTTTTTTGTCGTCTTTTGTTAGTTCTGATAAAGCTCAAGGTCATTCTAAAACTGTTCAGGAAATGGCCAAATTTAGATTTTTTTTAGTATTGATACTTACTCAAATAAGTATCTAGTTTTGACATTGATAAGTATCGGATTTTTGACAACCCTATGATGAGACATTGTCATCTTAAAAAAACTGGCTTGTAATTACGTTTGGTTTGATTTTGTTTTAAGCCAACGGGTTATGTTTTACTGTTAAACTGTCAAATTGCAGATTTGTTTACTTCATTGCTGATTCTGTCCACATTAAACATAAACTGGCACAAAGTTCAACATCTTCTGTCAGAGAAAAGTTCAATCTTTTTTTTTTTTCACAGCAGCTTCATAAAGTGGTTATTATTCAACACCAGACATGATTGTTGTCAGCTGAAAGGACTTTCAGCCATTAGATTAATATAACACAATAAACCCTTTCAAATAATGAAAAGGTTCAACATTTGTGGATCATAAGTTTGGATATTTCTTCCAAAAACAGTCCCCTGCTCTTCATCTGAAACAATAACATAATCAAAATCTAGAAAGTCAAAGCAATGTGTCAGAAGCATTTCTATACATTTCTACTTGAATAGATGTCTTGTCTGATGAATCTCCTTTCTTAACTGTTACTTGACTTGATGCAAAAGAAAAACTGCAACATTTTTTCACACAACAGCGAAATAAAGGTGTCTATGGACAAGGTCAAATCCATCATCCAGCCTACACAATCCCTGATGCAGCAAAAACACACACTGAATCACATCTCAGACATCTCCCGGCTTTATAATGGGCTACAGAGAAGAAGCAAGAAGTAAATGAACTGTGACGGCATGAAAGCACAGGCTAATTACATGTGTTCAAGTGAGTAAAACACATGTGTAAACAACATATATAAAGAAACATGTCCCTCCTCACATATGCATTCAGTTAGATCTGAGTGCTGCTTTTGACACTGTCCATCATGGGATCCTCTAGAGACTAGAGGACTGGGTGGGCATCACTGGTACTGCACTTAATTGGTTGAAGTCCTATTAGGAAGACAGGAAGTACTTTGTTGAGGTTGGAAACGGTGTCTCAGACCACATGGGCTTGACCTGTGGGGTGCCCCAAGGGTCAATCCTGGGACCCCTTCTGTTCACTCAAAATTTCCCACAATAATCTTGAAAAGTAGTGTTCACTAGACCAGTTAATATTGACCAATGCATTGCGAGAGTCGGAGAAACTACAGTGGACAGCAACTGGACACAACACGACTGAATGAAAGCAGATAGAGGAGCTGTTTAACTATACTGCTGAGCCGCGATTATGAACAAAACACTTTAAACAAACAGTTTGTTTAATTGTGGGAAATTTTGAGAGCTTTTTTACCTGCTGGACATTCGGACAGCACTAAAAATTATGGGACCGCTATTTAGTGCCCGATAGGGAACAGTGTGGACATTCAGACGCAGCCTTGCAAGAAAATAACTATTATGAGCTCTGGGGAGTTTGCATATGAATATCATGAGGTGTCACTCACTGAAATCAAAACATAAATCAAGTTGGCAAGATTTTTAAGACAGATATGTTGTCAAAAAAGGTTATAATAGTTTCAATAGAGTTCCAGTGGAGAGACTTTATACTTTGGTTTGACCGATCTGGGTTTTTAGTGGCCAGTGTCGATAACGATGGTTCAGAATCAAGAGACACACATGACTGATAAGAACTGCTGATATTCTTCGATTTTTATAATTTTCCAGAAACTATATGTTTTACTACAAACTGAGAGCTAGTCCCCTTTTATGCAGCTCCCTCTTTGTACTTAAAGTCTATATGACAGGTTAGACTACACATTTCACTAAAACGTTGTTAACATGATTATATTTAACATTTTACTAAACATTTTTGTTGTTTGTTCTCAGTTTGACAGTTTTGGTAATATTTTTAAAATATTACTTCCATTACCTAGCGACCATTACCTTGCAAACATTTGGAAAACAAGGGCTAAAATCCCCTTAATTACAGTTATGATTTGACAAATTATAATACCTGACAATAGCTTTATTTTGTTAACTGTTTAAACTGTCAAAACATGTCAGTTGTGTGTAAATTGTCTCTGTATTTTCGCTTTTTGATGACATCATAGAGGGGATTTTGTTTTAGAACTCAGCACTACTCATATCATTTTACACCAACAGTCTATCTCAGTTCTAAATCTGAATGGTCAAACTTCTACTAAATGCCAATATTTTAATTATTGACATCAAATATTGAATAGTATTGAAATAAATAAATAGTGAATGAGGGGTTAGGGACTAGGGAGGACATTCAGATGCTGCGACTTACAATTTTTTTCTGACAGTTTAAACGGTCACAAAATGAAGGTGTTGTCAGGTATTATTATTTATCAAATCATATCTATTGTGTAATTTATATGGATTTTGGCCCTTGTTAGGTAACTAGGTAACAGTTGTGGAATTACCTCTATGTCATACAGACTTCAAAGGGCGTGATATCCATTTGGAGTTTACAGATTAACCGACCAGAACCAGAACCTGTTCCAGAATCAAGGCGACGCAAACTATTATCAAGATATTCGATTCTGTCGATATCGCCCACCACAAGCTTTTACACACTTATTACTTTGAGAGTCTTGGGTAATAGCCGACATTTCTTTTTCGTCTTTTTAAAGTGATTGGCAAGAACTATGCAGCACGGCCAAAGCCACTTGGGCATTTTCCTCAACTCCTCCAAACAAACAAGCTCTCCAACCAAAATGGCCGACCGTCTGTGGCCCCCGGGAAGCACACGGCAATAAAAAAACAACATCCAAGCGTCTGTGTGGAAGTGGCCCGTCTCACTGGGGTCCTCTCGTGCGTCATCAAGAGGCTGAAGAGACACCTGTATCCA
Organism: Rhinogobius similis; assembly: GCA_019453435.1. NCBI lineage: Eukaryota > Metazoa > Chordata > Actinopteri > Gobiiformes > Gobiidae > Rhinogobius > Rhinogobius similis. Next base: position 24,647,830 of record CM033625.1, read on the forward strand.
TTTTCCCCTAACACTCTCTCTTTGCTCTTCCCAGCAGCCTCTCGAGCGCCCACATGTGTGACTTGGTGCTCCCAAGGTGTACCAATATGCTTCAATAAATATCTGATGGCTTCAAAACAATAGCAGGAAGGAGGATAAAGAGGTGTGTGTGTGAACTAAACAGGCGCGCAGGGAAGGGGTAACAAGCAGAGACAATATTCATTCATTCAAATTGTAAATTATTGGGAGAAATTGGACTTTATTACAGATGGAACAAGCCGTTAAAATGTGCTCCTAAACTTGAAATTAATGTCATTCAAGTCAATCAACGCTCATTTTAAGGCAAGGCAAGGCAAAGTGCTTCACCGAACAGGAAAAGATGCATCAAATTCACAATACAAGATAAAAATCTGTACAAACATGTTATGAAATACAGTGGATACTTCTAATTTGTCAGTTATTTCTGTCATTTTATCAATTCTCTCGGTCATGTTTTACTGTTTTCCACTTTTTCAATTTTCAAACAAATAGCCAATAAAGTAACTAACTAAGTTGTTGTCAGTAAACTGATTAGATATTTTTGGCCATATTGCAAGATTTGTGATGTTTGTGTTTTAATAATTGGGATTCAGTTCAAAGTTCATATTTTAAAAACAGGGAGAAGTGACATAAGATTGAAATATGAACTGACAAACTAATGTAAGAATCATGTGTTTCAGAAAGTTTTTGTCACTTTTAGTCACGTTTCCCGCAGTTTTGTTGCTTTTGGTCGCACTTTTTCCACAATTAGTTGCGCTCATGTCGCTTTTAATCTCGTTATTGACGCGTCAGAACATGTTTTAACAAATCTAAACTACAGGATAGAAGCAGAATAAAACAGGATCGTTTGTTGAGTAAAATACAGCAGCCTAACTGTGCAAACTCGTGAAACTTGTAATTTCTATTTCTTGTGCAACCCTGCTTTCCGCTTTATCTTATATAAGAGCACCTTTCTGAGCTGCTTTGTTGGCGCAAAAATAACATTATAAACAAAGACTATATAAGGTCACTGAGCTGTAACTTCATTGTAGCAGCAGTGGGTCTGGTCAGTGTTTCAAGAATGAGAAAACATTTTAAACCAAACAGTTTAAATGACTTGAATGTATTAACCAGCAACTTATCACCATTAAATATTGTATCAAACCATGAAAATCGCTTGATATAACACTTACTGCTTCTTTGTGTGAGTCAATATTTTTACCGCACATACAGGGTGTATGTGCGGTAAAAATATTGACTCAGTGTAAACAGGGCTGTTATTGTTGTTGTTTCTTTCATGATGACTCATGCTGAATGTGAACTAACAGGAGAAAGTTTCAAGTGTTTATATGATGCTTAATTAGAATTCAGTGAAGACACAAGTAGCTGTTGATGATCCCAATTAAAAACTTTAAATCAGTCCCTCTCGCTCTCGTCCAGGGCACATGTGTGAGTGGAGCCAGCGCTGTCTCCCTTCGCTACGTCTCAAGTGTCTCAAACAAACAGATGCCAGTCGGACCACGCCACCTTCCACTCCAGCGCTGCAAGGTTTGCTACAGACATGGCACACCAACACTCTCACACACTCACCTAGACTAATTCCTTACTTTATTTCTGACTGCCAGGGTTAAGACCTGCTTTGCACCTATATTCAGTTAAAAGCTTGCCCAGATCTATACTTTAGACTGCTATGAACATTATTTCAAGCTTTGTGGTTGGTTCATCACGATCAGAATCCACATTGAGCTGAAGAGAAGAAAGCTGAATACACAATATTCATGGACAAGTGGCACTAAATACCAACTTATATAGTAGTGTTCAGTGTTGGGAAGTAATTAAAAACATGCACTGAAAATACATGCTCAGAATACTAATTGTGAGTGACTATATTACAGTTACTCTTTCATTTGGTGATTCAGAATCAGTTACTTTCCTAAAGTCAAAAGAATGCATTGAAGTATTTGATCTCACAAGTTATACCTGGCTCATGATTGATATGTGCAGCACTCTGAATTGAGTTCTACACATTTATCAATCTGGAGAGAGTCTCGCCAAAAGCCGCCGGAAAAAGGCAGGACGTCATGACGAACATTTGAAGTTGATTGGTGGTTGTTAAATGCAGATGAGAGAAAAGCACAGGCTTCTTCCTTGTCCTTAAATGCACAAAGCGCTTCTGTGTGTACATTTTTCAAAACAAAATAGTTTGTAAATCTGCTAAATAGTTTAAAGTATGTCGATCGGCATTGCCATGTGTATTTAGATTCGTCTCTTTGACTTGCTCTGATTTGTCCACCACACAACTGCTAGCTTTGGCCCAACAGCCGGACAGTGTTCAGATGGTCTGTTCTTAAACTAATTTATTCAGCGGAGATTGTGCTATGGTAAACCTCTTTCCATTGCAGTACCTTGTCCCTAATGCACATGAAAAATAAATTAGCTTGAACTTGTAAAGTAGTTCTATTTCACCATCAATACAAAGTCATAGAACAGAGACAAGTTTCCACCTGAAGTCTCTGGTCCCTCTCCAACTCAAAATTACTTCCAATGTTACTATGATATTCAAATGAATGGAAGTCAAAACACATTTCTATTTTGCATAATTCTACCAAACCACTTTTATCTATTGCATGATTAAAGTGATATCATGCAGGGTCATATCAGGGTCCGGTGTGTGAACTCTGCAGCACCCTGAGACCCTTCATGTCATAAAAACATAATCCAACGACAACAACCAGCTGAGCCCCACATCTGATCCAGTTAAAGACGAAATATCTACCATAAATAACTAAATAAGAGTTTAAATGTCACACTGCTACGTATAAATCCACACAGAGGCTGAAGGTAATACAGGGAAATGCCATGAGGCTTTATCTCTCATCAAGCATTAACCTGGCCCTGGGAACAGCAGCCACAAACACATGTGTCGGATGTAGGTCAGAAAAACACGCTCTTCAGACAATATCTTGATGATATTCAGATGTCAGAAGTTGTTTATCCAATACCATGGAAATGCTTGTTTTGTTCCATGAAAGCCATATCTCCTCAGTCCTCATGCTTGATATTCTGTGAGTTAGGCTGGTGTCTTGCCCAGGGACACAAAGACAGGATGCACTGATCGGAGCTTGCTCTTGAGAACCTTTGTTTGGCATCTCATGTTTTAAAACTTAAAAAAAAAATTGGTACTAGGGCTGCACAATTAATCAAAATTTCAGTTTGAATGGATGCAATTAGCAAAGAGCACAATTTTTTAAGTGCAATCATTTCCTCCACAAACAACAAAATATCCTGTTTTATTCTGCATAAAAAATATTTGTTAAAACATTTGTTAAAACATTTGTTAAAACGGAAACAAGCAACATAAATGTGACAAAAAGCAGCATACATGCATCTAAATGCAGCAAAAACGTGACTAAAAGCAACAATGACTTATCTAAAAATGAAACTAAAAGCGTCAAATGCAACTAAAAGCAATAAAAACGTGACAAAAAGCATGAAACACATTCTGAAACGAGATTCTTTCACCAGTTTGTCAGTCTTTCTGTCAAGCCTTTCTCCCAACTCCTCTGGATGCATTCAAAATGTAAAAATAAATTGTAAATCTAATCGCAAAACTCGTCCGAAAAATTGTGAGTTAGACATTTTCCACATCAGAAGTTGAGTTAGAGGAGGGGGGAAAACACAAACACAATTACCTCTGATGTGCTAATGAAGACACAGTTATAATTAATTTTTATATTCTATATTATAATTTGGGGCAGAAATGTACAGAATGAGTCTGACGATGATGTATGGACTTAAAAACAGCACAGAAGATTTCAAAGCTTGACCAAAGATGAAATGTTTGAGGCTCAGGAGGGAGAGACTAAACAGGATTCATCATACAAGTGTGAATGAAGCTAAATGCAACTCTGGGTGTTTTGGTGAGGGAATAATGTTATAAAACGGTTAAAAGTTTATATCAAGCCAAACTAATAGCAGTTTGCACCAAAGTAGAGCTTATTTTGTCTGTCTTTCAATGTATCTATTCGTTTAGACCACGAAAGGCCAGTGAATATTATATTTTGTTCAATATTTAACCAAGAGGAAACTAAAAACGTTTGATTGGCATGCGATACGTTTTGGAAGTTTGCGCAGTTAAAAACAGAAGGGTACAAGCGTTTTCAATTCTGGAGTGAGACAAAATACGCAAGATTCTTTAAAAACTCTTTGTGAACGAAACAAAGACTCAACACTAAACATCCACAGCCCAGTTTTGCGCAGTATAGACAATATTTGTATGCTTCTCTGGTCTGAATAGCTACAAATCTGTCCGTGCACTCCTCCTATAGCCTGTATATACAATATGTTCCCTTCCTCACGTCAAAGTGATGGAGGATTTTCCCATACTTTCTTGACAGCTGTTTTTAAATGGCCGTTGTAAAAGCTTCATGTATCATTGTTGGTTCATATCAGTGACAGAGAGGACAGGGGGGTGTGGGTTATTGGGTTACGATGGGTTTACAGCAGCGCCGCGTCTGCTCCTCTCACGCAAACAAACCAAAGTGAATTATTACTGTTGTTGACGATCTCAGAGAAATTGTACTATTTGTGATCTCAATTTGGGGCACAGAAAGAGAATATTAGTGAAGAAGACTATACAGCATAAACTTTCTAAAACAGACAACAAACACATGGGTAAATTGTAATTGGTCTGTCACGAAAACTACCAAATTGACATAGAGTTCAATAAATGATGATGGAACACTGTTTTCTGGGAATTAATATTTATCGTGTGTCTCTTTTCTTTGTATTAGTGGAGACATTTTTGTTATTTTTGTGATAAAGGATAAGATTTGAATTGTTAAGAGTCAAATAAGTAACTCCCACTACTTATTATAGATACAAACTAACTATTTTTAGTATTTAGTTCCGCTACGTAATTGTTGCAGCTTGTGTCTTTTATACATTTTAAAAAAGGGTTGTAGGAATTAGAGCTGCACAGTTAAAGGTCCCATAACATGCAAAATCGACTTTTCAGAGGTTTTAACCTTCCTACAGTGCTATTTGGGCCTCGTATGTGTGCCCAAAGTGGTTTTTTGATTGACTCCCGCATGTTTTCGCTAGAGAACTGTCTTTTCCGTCCCCCTCGGCTGAGCAGGCAGACGGGGGCTCCTCACAAGGATGACGCGGTGTTTAAGCCACGCCTCCGGGAAGCGCGCAGCCGCAGAATAAAAACAGCTAATGCTAATGCTACATAGTAATTACACAATGGATACGACAGATCGAAGAGTTAGCTTGTTATTTATTTTATTACCAAACGGCAACGTTCGTCGTCGAGGTACTGGAGCACGTCAAACTCCAGGTCAGATCCAGGACGTAGGACTCAGCACGACGCACCGTCAGGACGGATAAAAGGTTTATTCCCGTGTTTGTGTATCGCTGTTTACCGGAGCACACGGCGCATGCGCACTATCTCCGCTCTAGGCTTCGGCACGGGTTGGGAGGGGGAGCCGCGCGGGTTGGGCGGGGGAGGCGCGCGGGTTGGGCGGGGGAGGCAGCCTGCTCTCTGTTCGGGGGGGTCAGATCTCAGAGTGAGCCGATTGCTTTTGCAAGGAGGGGGGCCAGTCCAAGAAATGGGTGTTTTTTATAAACTGTTATGTTATGGATATTGCACAACGCAAACATTTATCAACAAAGCCCTTAGAAAAGACTGTGTAAAGGGCAAAATAGCAGAATATGGGACCTTTAATTGAAACCGATCGAAATCACAATTTGAACGAACGCAAATAGTACATTTCAAAGGCTGCTAATAATTTCCTCCACAAACAACAAAATATCCGGTTTTATTCTGCATAAAAACCGCAAACACTGTAGTTTAGACTTGTTTAAAAAAAAGAGAAAACGCAACAAAAAAGTGACTGAAGGTGACAAAAACAATTCTAAAAATGACAAAAATGCTACTAAAAGCGACAAAAGAGCAATAAAAGCAAACATAAAGCGATAAAAAACGTGTTCGTTTGTCAGTTTATATTTCAGTCTCTTTGTCAACATTGTCCCATTATTAAAAATATAAAATGCAAATCCAAGCGCAATCGCAAAACTGGTCAGAAAAATCGAGATATTTTTCTGTAATCGTGCAGCTCTAGTGTTAGTCTCATGAAGTGGTTTCACAATGATCGTTTAGATTTTATGTATCACTATAGCCCACTTTAAAATGTGTCATTGACAGGTAAATTAGACTTTATATACTGACATTATTTGGTGTAGATTCTTTTTGTTGGACATACACCAGAATTTTTTTTTTTTTTTTTGACTATTCTTTCTTGATTCTGTTTTTCATTTTATAATTGGTCTAACAAGGACAATGAAATATAATCTAAAACCACTAAACATAACTTCAAATAACTTTCACAGGGCACCATTCAAAGAAGTGGCCTCCAACAAGCAGCATTTATTTTAAAAAGATATATACAAATAAATAACAAAATAATTAAGAACCTATATAGCGGATGTTTAAACCATGCCTTCAACCTGAACAAAAATAAGTGAAAAATGACGTCTGTTAAACCTGTAAATGCATGAAATGAGATAAGGTATTGCTACTATAAACAGATTTTGGGGTGGAAACAAAGTTAGAAATTACTTGAGACAAAAAAAAAAAGATCTATAACATTAAATCACACTGGTTTCTCGTCCACCAGGTCTGCTCTGTCTGCTTCAAATATCGCCAAAATCTGGAGTAAACAATGAGTCAGTGCAATGTTGAACCACAAAACAATAAAAGTGAATCTAATGTATTTGTCTCCACAGTCGCACTGGTGCACTCAGGGACAGTCGGCTGTAAACCTTTCAGTAAACACGCAGAATACAATAAAATACCGGCATTGACGATTTACTGATCATTTATTTATAGCTCACTGTACATCGTGTCTTTGGCCGGTGGGAGGGGCCACGCTGTAACTGCAAACCAATAATACCGTAGTAAACAAACACAAAGTAAAACATTAATGCATATCACAGGCTCATGTGGTAAAATTCTTATATTATATTCATTAATTTAGTTGAATTGATCTCACAGTGGTGAAATTCACTTCTCAAGGCACATTATACTGTTTATCATTTTCATTAAGGTTTATGATAGGTTGTGGTGGAACTGTGAACTGTTGTAACCCTCACTGTGAACTGTATACCATAAATCTACACGTCTATATGTGGTTGCACCATCCTGCTGTATCTGTGCGTCCTTGTGCGGAGCTGAAGGTCACTATACCCTGCGCTCACGTCACATTTATTACTGTCTGTCCCTCGAGTACGGACTGATTGGGGGAAGCAAGCCTTATGTTATGCTGCTCCCACAGCTTGGACCCCTCTCCAGTCTGATCTGAGGTTGTGTGAGATGATTTCACTGCAGGTTTTCACTCTATTTTAAAGCATGAAAATTGTCTGCTATCAAATGTACTATCATGCCTCTTGTTTGGTAAGTGTAACTGTTTTAATGATTGTGTGTTGCAAATTTTGCTCTTTGGCCCGGGTCACCTTTGAAAAAGAGGGTCAAATGGGTTCTTATCAGGATAAATAAAGATAAATAAATAAACAAATAGTGTTAAAGTATACTTAATTAAGCCCTCATTATATTTTCTTTAGTTATATCCACATTTAGCTCCTTCTTAAAAACAATAAATTAGGAGATGGATATAAGATTTGATAAATACATGTGCTAATCTATTTCTTCTTTAAGAAGAACCTAAATGTAGATATTTATTAAGCCTTTCATTCTCTGCATTTGACCCATCCTTCACTGCCTTTGTAGCACACCGAGGGACTAATCTGGATTGCCCATTGTTCATGTTCTGTGCATGTTTGTTGTTGGTAGCTATAACGTGCTTTCATGGAAAGTCCAAAAATGGTCACATTTATATATAGCGCTTTTCTACCTTTTTTAAGGCACTCAAAGCGCTTTACATCAAGGAACCAGTCACCCATCCACTCACACATTCATACACCAGTGTACGCAGACACTGGGGGCAAGGTGGGTTAAGTGTCCTGCCCAAGGACACAACGGCATTATTCATCTGAAGGAGCTGAAATCGCACCACCAACCTGCGGGTCAGAGGATCTGACCACTCAACTACTCCATGTCTGGAGTGGGATTCGAACCGCCGACCTTCGGATCAGAAGGCGCCCACTCTACCTACTGTCCTACTGTGCTACTGCCGTCCAGAATGATATCTCTCAGTATTTTTCATACAGACCGATATCAGGATTAGCCAATCAGGGACAGGCATGGTCTGTCTGTATCAAAACAAACATAGCGGCTTACTTGGAATTATTTTGTTATAAATTATAGACGACCAACTTGAAATCAAGAAAACTGATTGCACAGTTCTGTTTGAGTTTTGCTTTTACGTCTGTAGGTCCTAAATTATAGAACGCACATGAGCTCAGAAATGAAAATTCTTTCAAAATAAACTTCACCAATGTCACCTGTTTAGACTGGAGTTTGTTCACCTGCTCTAACAACACTGAATGATATTTGTTCTTGTACATGTTGAGGGCTTTTTACTCGATTTCATTCTATTTTTACATGTTTGTACTTCTTTAACTTGTGAAGCACCTTGTGAGTTGATCTCTGTGAAAGACGCTCCTATAAATAAACCTCACTTATACTTGCGCTCACTCGTAAAGAATTGAAAAAGAGCAAGAAAAGAATGTGCCTGCAATCCAAAATGATTTTAAGAGTAAAGTTACTAACAAGGATTTGCAATTTCAAGAAAGTAGTAAAAAATATAAAATTTGCAGAAAACAAAAAACAAAAATTGATATGAACAAAGCCAAAACACCCTGCAGAAGCACCTGTACATATTTAAACATTTATACATGCATCAAATTATGTATTACAATTGAATATATGTCTGAAATGAATGCACACCTTTATTATGCTTGCGCACAAGAACACATAACATTTCTGTTTGCTCATGTTGTATGTTTGGTTTGGTCCTCCTCCGCGTTCCCAGAGGGCTCTCAGTCCCTGCTCATGGCTCGAGTGTCCTCTGCAATTAAGTAGTGACACTTACGACAGCCATAACAGCACTTAACCAGACGTCCCACCCCTGCACTTTATGTGTCCTTTAACTTTACATAACATGAGAACGCAAGGACATAATTATAGACAAACCGTCGCTGGGACATGACGACTTGTACATGTTTGCTTTAATGTCAGTGTAGATCAAATGACTTTACATATATTCTTTAAAGTAGTTTACAGGTATATTTTGTGCAGATGATTCAGATTTGTGCACCTCTCGCTCCTCTGTGTGTCAAACTCAGACAGAATGGTGCAATCAGGTTAGTTTATTTAGTGACACTTGTAAAACAAACACGTTAATTATAATCTCCAGTAGCATTTAGGTTTGCACTGATTTGTTTCTCAGTCCATAGTCATTTATTTTCATGTTTTTTGTTTTGTTTTTTACACATAAGCTGCCATGTTGTTTTGATATTTTTGACCATGCCCTTCAAAGTTGGAGAGATAAAACTGTGTCCCAGGCTACAAATGTTATGTATTGAATTGGAAAGTTAAGAGTAGGGTTGCTGCCCAAAATGACTAGTGTCAGATTTCAATTAAGGAAAACAATTGCATATTGCATACATTGATCTATGGAATATTTTTGGCCCAAAAGTATCAAAGCATTGTCCTCCTGTACACAGCAATTTTCTTATAATTTTTCATTCTCCTCAGGAAAAAAGAACACAAACTTCTACGTCCATAAATAGCATTAAAAATATCTATGTCCGTTTAAAAAAAGTCCACAAAACAAAACACTTTTATGTCCACAAAAAACCTTCTATGTCCGTGAATTCAACTCATTCCAATAAACAAAGTGGGTTAAGTGTCTTGCTCAAGAAAACATGAAAGATGAAACCACCATTAAGACAACCACATAGCTGACATTGTCACCAAGATTGTTTTAATTGTTGTCTAAGTGAAAAAATCCATAGTTCAACAGGAGATGCTATTATCAGTGTTTACGTGGATATAAAAATCTGATTATCATCTCATTTCTGGAGTTCTAAGATTACTGAAATGTCATGTAAACAGTAACATCTAATGTGAGTAATCAGATTATGTTCGTATTGTTCACACCTTTGTCAAGATTATTCAGTTAATTGATAATCGTGATTATTTAGGTCACAATATATCGTAAGAGAGTAAAAAATTATAATCTGGAAAATCACAGGCAGCAACAATAAGTCGATTTAGTTCAATCTATAATTCAAAAAAGTCAAACTACATGTTCAGTACAAAGTTTGATCAGAAGTAACTTAAATCATTCATTGTTGCTCGTGTGATAATCATAAAATCATCCATATTCACAACTTGTTAATGTTGAGAAGGAAAACTGTGCAAAAAATAACTGGGCAAAATAATGGGGAAAAGACAATGTTAAAGATTTCGCTCGGGAATGTAAATACACACCAAAATTCTGCTCTGATTCCTGGGTTTTCTGATTATAGGAGTTCTCAGACGTTCACTGGCCGTGTAGCATGTGTTGTGATGAATGTAACTGGACACAGCCTGACACAGACATGAAAAGCACATTGAGATGTCTCACTCCCACTCACAAACACAAACTGACAAGTGACCGCCGACATGAGAGGGAGACTGGACAGCTGGGGTGTAACGTAAACACAAGAGTCTACACATTGTTTCATTACAGTCTGCACGGTGTAGTCATCTTAAACAACCATTACGGAAAGAGAAACTTACACAAGCTAAACATGCTTTTGTGAACAAATGCGAGTTACTTAGTTAAAGTGATTGTGTTTAGACAGCAGAAATGCTCAGAACGAGTCTAGCGATGATTTAAGGACTGTCGGATAATCTTCCGAAATGGTGTGTTCATACTGTGGCGTCAAAATCGCACTGGATGCCCTTAACTGGACGCCTGTGCATTCGAGGGCAGATGTTTCAGACGTCCAGGCGTCCTGGACGCGCGTCTTAAAAATAAGCTCTGGTGCAATGGCAGACCAGGTTGAGAGAGTGGCTTTGCTGTATTTGCTTTACAAACACACCAAAGCCAGTAACACTGGACTGTACTTCTCCGAGTGCAGACACACGGCCACAATCAGTTTCTCATCCACTGCATAGTGTGGTGTTTGTTTTGGTCCTTTTTCTGTGTGACATACCTAGGTACGTCACTGCGTAATCTCTGATTGGTTGCCTCACCGCATCGTCCGCCAAAAGTTCAGCTCTGTTCGACGTTGGACACCCTGGATACCCCGCCTCAGACGCTCTGGACGTGCTGTGAAAACCCTGGACGCGGATCCACATAGATATATGCTTTATTGATCCCCAGGGGTAAATAAAAATTAGACTTTACATGTAAATTGGACGCTGCTGTGTGAACACACTATAATCTGAAAACGTAATTGACTGAGGGAGTTCAGCAGGGAGTGTTTTCAACAGTTGGAGGGGAGAGGATTTTCTCACCAGCATTATGCAAAATAGCGTAAATGAAGCTAAATGCAACTCCAGGTATATTGTTGCTGATGGAACATCGTTAGAACATGGTTAAAAGCTTAAAAAGTCACTGTAGCACAGTATGTTCCCTTTAAATTTGATTGTGATTACTTTTGCAATCCTATGGCTTTCTATTTTCTTGATCCCACTGTGGTCGAATTTTCCCATCAAGACCAAATATTGACATAAGTATAAAAATAGCACATTAACCTCTATATTGAACTGGTAACCCTCCTGCTATAAACCGAACATTCAACCACCTGAGCCACTGTCACCGTTTCCACCTCTGCCTTGTTTGTTACTCATGACTGACACTTGTTATTAGCTGGTGTCAGATTTCAAACTCACAAATTATCAGTGCGTTGTGTGTCTGTCTGACGGCTAATACACACACACCTCTCTCACTCTATCGCTCCATAATTATTCATCTATTTAAGCTTGTTTACTGACTCCTCCCCCTTTGGATGTCTGACAGTCTTATCTTCTCCTCTATTGTCTCCCAATATGATAATGAATGTGCACAGACAGTTATGATATCACTTCTCTGTCATTTTAGCTTCTTAATAACTTACTATTTTGAGAGCAACACTTTCTGATAACCGCACCTTAATTTGCCTTAATAAAGCATGAAGAAAGACTAAACTTGAACATGAACAAATGATTTATTAAGAATTATTCAGGATGGACTTGACAGATCTCAATCCTAAACGTGGATTACTGTCGAATCAGACAAAAGCTGCAAAAGGAAGCTGTAATAATTAGTTTGGACGCTTTTGATTTAGCGTTAGCCTTATTTATTTACAGACTTTATCACATTTCAAATTGATTTCTTAATAATAAAGAATATTGGGGCTCTTTACGATAGTCCAACATCAAGAATTAAAGTTGACACACCTACTGACTCTGGAAAGAGGAGTGAGGCAGGGCTGTGCTTGGGCTCCCCTTTTGTTCACTTTGTACACAGGACCATTGGCTCAATATTAGACAGTCAAAAAAGATCAATGGTTTGATTGAACACAAAAAAAAAAGGATTCAGGCTTAGTAACTTCTTAATTAAAGCGTTAGGGTTACATACATAGGGTTGTCATCTTAAAACTTGATAAAAAAAAACAATATTTGTCTTGTTTTAGAGATATTTAGTACATAACTTCTAAATGTGTGTGATTATGGAGGCAAAGAATCAAGCATTGCAATTAGATTATCAACATTTATGAGTAGCATTCTGCTCAACGTGCACATTTTAAACAACTCCAAAAGCATTAAACATTTGGAAAAAAGACTGGATTATGAATATTAGTAACCGATGAATTTCAGAATTTAGTCTTAACTACAGGTACAACAAGGTTTTTGAACAAAATGACAAAAGAAATGTATTCTAATATCCAAATAATTCCACCCTTTGCGATTTAATAATTGCGCCAAATCAAAGTTCAACTGCGATACTTTCTGCAGCCCTAATATTCAATGCTGTCTGTAATAGCTGACATTTGCAATCTTCTGTGCTCATAAATCATCTTTCCCACTTCATCATGCATTAACAGGCCCACAGATGCATAAAAAATGTCAACCTTCTTTAATGTCTCTGCCTTTAACCCCGCCACAGTGAACAATACATGTCCAGTGTGTGCATATCGAGTTTCCACGTCCCCTCCGGAGCAGTTGGACCACGCTGACTCAGCCAAAGCAGCCGGCATGTGTCAGGGAGCGGTAACAGATGGAGGAGGAGGAGACATCACTGCGAGGCCTGTGCTGGTCAAAACACTTTCAGGCCAATGATTAATATGAGATACAACTGAATATGAGCTGGTTAAATGTCAGCTGTTGCCTGTTTCACACTGTAATGACACTAAATAGGGATCTGAGGCACACATGGGCAGAGTGAGTCAGTCTCGCAGACAGCCAAAGGTTTATTCAGACTAGAATTGAGTTGAAATAATATCAAATTGTTGTGATGTTTTGTAACAGAAACGCCAGGGTTCAGATTTCTCGAGATAGTAGTGTTTATCCTCGTCGTCGCTGGTCTTAAAGTCAGGGGCAGACTTATCGTTAGGCAACAGGTCACATTTGCCTTGGTTCCCTATAACCAGGGGCCCCAGATAAGATGCCCTACCTGATAATCACAGACGCAAGACTGAAACAGTGACTTCTTTCTCCATATCACAGTACAGTGCAGTGACCTTTTTAACAAGAAAAAGACCAACATAATAGTCTGGGATTGTCAAATGTATAAATGCTGCCCAAATTCCTAGGTCCACCACTGCTTAAAGGTCCCATAACATGCAAAATCGACTTTTCAGAGGTTTTAACCTTCCTACAGTGCTATTTGGGCCTCGTATGTGTGCCCAAAGTGGTTTTTTGATTGACTCCCGCATGTTTTCGCTAGAGAACTGTCTTTTCTGTCCCCCTCGGCTGAGCAGGCAGACGGGGGCTCCTCACAAGGATGACGCGGTGTTTAAGCCACGCCTCCGGGAAGCGCGCAGCCGCAGAATAAAAACAGCTAATGCTAATGCTACACAGTAATCACTACACGATGGATACGACAGATCGAAGAGTTAGCTTGTTATTTACCAAACAGCAACGTCCGTCGTCGAGGTACTGGAGCACGTCAAACTCCAGGTCAGATCCAGGACGTAGGACTCAGCACGACGCACCGTCAGGACGGATAAAATGTTTTATTCCCGTGTTTGTGTATCGCCGTTTACCGGAGCACACGGCGCATGCGCACTATCTCCGCTCTAGGCTTCGGCACGAGTTGGGCGGGGGAGGCGCGCGAGTTGGGCGGGGGAGGCAGCCTGCTCTCTGTTCGGGGGGGGTCAGATCTCAGAGTGAGCCGTTTGCTTTTGCAAGGAGGGGGGCCAGTCCAAGAAATGGGTGTTTTTTAGAAACGGTTATGTTATGGATATTGCACAACGCAAAATTTTATCAACAAAGCCCTTAGAATAGACTGTGTGAAGGGCAAAATAGCAGAATATGGGACCTTTAAAGTTCTTCTGTTATCCGTCAATCAGACTTTTGCACAGATTCAATTAGTCAAGCTTACAAATTAGCAAAAGAGGTTTCGTTTTTGCTTAAAGTTGCTAAAGATGATCAGCAAAGAGTTGAAGAAGATGAAGAGAAGTATTGTTGAAGTGAGTTATTTCCAGATTTTGCACCATTGAAAAACTAATCAAACTCGTGAGCGTTGGGTGATCATCACAGTTGATTGCTCAATGGCGTCTGGTTAGTTCAAGTCACCAGAGCAGTAATCCGCTCCGGTTATATTACTACAACAGTTTTTGCCAAGTTGAGCCAATAAATATTAAAAGATCACTGTTACGGGTGTCAGTGACAATAGCTAGAAACTTCACAAATACGCAAACGCTAACTGTAGTTAGTTACACATCCTTACACAAAGCAAGTAATTTTGTCTCATTGCTAATGCAAACTATGTAAATAAATGTGGTCTTGAGTTTAAAAAAATGTTTGCAGATTGCAATTCCGAGTTCTGCAACAGTGTGCTTTACTGGGTTTCAATCACTTTATTTTTATGAATCCTTCATGTAAACAGGTTAGCCTCTTGAGACTTAAGCCAGACTTAAGTTTCCACTCGCCCAGGTCCCAAGAGTGGTTCACTTTGGAGCGTCTCGGAGATAGAAGAAACAAGACACAACTTTCCGTTTATCGTCAGCTGTTTCTGCATTTGTTTCATTTTTTTCTTTAACCGATCGTTGGAGCCCTTCGTGGTCAATAATCGGTTAACCAGTTGCGCTTTTTTGTTGTTTACCTGCTTACCTTTAGCTTGTCACCCCATAAATACTGCAGTCACTCGGGTTTGTGCCGTCTTTATGAGATAAATCCACTATTTTACAGTCTTCCCACACTTGTTTTCACTCAGAGACGTAACATTTGATTGGGTTGCTCGCTAAGGCACCCTCTGGTGGCGTAATTGTGTATTACACCATGGTAAACAGGTGCAGGAAACCCCACAGGACCACAGCGTACCGCTCCTATTCAAACCTCCCTTTAATATCTCATTTTCAAGAGAGACCTGCTGATAACCCTATGACATGTAAAAGTTGCTAATGTTTAATATGATTTGTTTAAGATTTTTTTTTTTATTTAGAGCTTCATTTAACGACAAAGATAAACCCCAAACGCAAAAAGGCTTGTTGCCGTTCACTGCTGTTTCTTCTGCTGTAATTGCGCCCTCAACAGAATTTGTCACATGGGTGCTGGACCTCTGTTAGCTCAGGAATCAAACCTCAGACCCTCTTGCTGTCAGAGGAAAATACTCACTTTGAACATGGCTTTCTCTCTTCTCCCAAACCACACATTTAAAACGTGCCGTGTCAAACAAATTA
Organism: Rhinogobius similis; assembly: GCA_019453435.1. Taxonomy (NCBI): domain Eukaryota; kingdom Metazoa; phylum Chordata; class Actinopteri; order Gobiiformes; family Gobiidae; genus Rhinogobius; species Rhinogobius similis. Next base: position 24,663,667 of record CM033625.1, read on the forward strand.
ACGAAAGGTTGCCCTAACATTTAGCTGCTCTTATGATCCAAATGCCATTACTATTTGTTCAAACCGGGCCCAGTCTGAAGTTTTTCCGCTCCAAACTCCCTTTATGAGTCCTGGTCCTGGTGGATTTGCTTCGTAGAGTCTGTCGGGAGCAGAGTGAGAGATCATCTTTCACTGTAAAGACGGCTTATGAGTCACTTGACATTAGTCTTTGGTGTCTGGCTTGTTCCTTTGTGCCGCCCAGTCGGTTTAACACTCGACCGAAGCGGGAAAAAAGAATTTAATATCTTTTTTTAGCAGAGGACAGCTCATTCCCCAGCAACAGTGTTTTCACAGTTTAGATTTCTCAAATTAAATTCCCCTCTGTGATGTTACCTAATCATCTGCTAAAAATTGCTCATGTTTTCAATTTGATGCTAATGACAAATTGCAAAAAGCCTCGCTGCGCACAGCAGACAGCATCCCAACAGCTGCCGTTTGGATTATTAGTTGAACTTGGCTTTTTGTAATATTACTTTTTGTTAACAATAGCCTGCATTATGATATACAGTGGATTACTTCTCATTTACTTCCACAAAAAACTTTCATAGGCATTTAATATTGATTTTGTATTCATAACCACTTACTTGTTGTTCTTTGATAAATGTACAATTAGGGTTCAGAAAACAATGCACCCCCTGCACTGCCTCTGAAAGGTTGACCACACAACAAGCGTAAAGAAAATGTGTCTTAAAAAACTAAAAACGAAACCAGCAGCTGTTAGTATTTGTATATTGTTTGTAAATTTAAAAGGAAAAACATTGCATATTATTTAGAATCTAGAGCAAATTTTTCTTGGGGAGCCTTGAGGGATCGTCTGGTTGATAAGGGGGCCGCGAATCTGCAGAGTTTGGGAATGGCTGGTCTAAGTAATTATGAACAATCGTCAGTGGTGGAAAAAGCAGGGGAGTAGACGGGGGTGGATCTTCTCAAATAAAGCTTTGTATTTAGTTGTATTTATCTATCTATCTTGACATGACATGAACTCAAACTATGAATGTGCAAAAAAAAAAGCTTACAGCCATCTCAAATAGTAAAGAAAAAGAAAAGGACTTTTACTTTTTAGTCCAAATGTAGAGAAGTAAAAAAGAAAGTTATCTACTAAAGTAAAGATACCTAAAAATCGTACACAGTATTTATACTTTTATGAAATTCAACATGCAACATCCCTAATTGTGAATGAAAACTTGACAAAACCAGGACTGAACCAGGACTAAACCAGGACTAGAACAGGACCAAACCAGGACTAAAACAGGACCAAATCAGGACTAGAACAGGACAGAAGCGGGACTAGAACAGGACCAAACTGGGACTAAAACAGGACCAAACCAGGACTAGAACAGGACCAAACCTGGACTAGAATAAGACCAAACCGGGACTAGAACAGGACCAAACCAGGACTAGAACAGGACCAAACCAGGACTAGAACAGGACCAAACCGGGACTAGAATAAGACCAAACCGGGACAAGAACAGGACCAAACCAGGACTAGAACAGGACCAAACCAGGACTAGAACAGGACCAAACCAGGACTAAAACAGGACTAAACCAGGACTAAAACAGGACCAAACCGGAACTAAACCAGGACCAAACCGGGACTAGAACAGGACCAAACCAGGACTAGAACAGGACCAAACCGGGACTAGAACAGGACCAAACCAGGACTAGTACAGGAACAAACCAGGACTAAACCAGGACTAAACCAGGATTAAACCAGGGCTAGAAGAGGCTCAAACCGGGACTAAACCAGGACCCTTAAGCATTTCCACAGACAACAAACGCGTACACAAAGAAACACACTCTCTGATGCCCTCGATACGACCAACACGGCGTTATAAAAGATGCTGCGGAACATACAGTGGAGTGGACCATTACACCCTGCCCTCTTGAACCCTCAGAGTCCGCGGCGGTGGTTCTGATGGATGAGGCGTCAGATGGACCTGGTCTCCTGACAGCACAGACAGTCTGGACCAAGGAGCAGGACCTCAGCACCAGACTGCAGCTCCACGACACACGGAGAGCGCTAATGGTGGGTAAAAGTGAGATTTATGAGTTAAGGTCAGAAATATCATGTGTGGAGGAGGCTGGAAGGATGTGGACCGTCGCAGCAATTAACAAATCCGAATATTATTGCCTCCAAATGGTTTCTACATACACTTAACAATAACATAAAACATGAATTTTTGTAGACATCCAGTGTAACTAGTGGCTTATGATGCAGTTTTGTTTGTTTTTGCAATAACTACCAGACATGTCTTGAAAGTTTCTGTTGTGAAAGAGAGACTGATGGCTTTGAAACCGTTAAAGGTGAACTATGTAACTTTTCAGGTGAAGGATACCGTATGTTTCCAGCCATAGATTGTTATTGTTTACTTTGTTTCATCGTGCCTTTGAGTGTTCAAAAGTGCACAATATTATATATCTCCATAGAGACAGGCAGATGACTCCACCAAGCCACGTCACTGGTCAGGGGTCTCATTTATGAAGAGTGTATACGGACAAAAATGTACATGCGTGACTTTGCACATTAAAGTCTATATGAAGGTTCTCATGATATTCCATTTATGACTTACTTTTGTGGGAGGGCACCTGTGGAAAATAGTTAGCATAGTTTGTGGAAAAAATAAAATAAAAATAAGTTTAAAATGCTAAGTTCTAAAACGGAATCCCTCTGTGATGTCATCAAAAAGCGACATGCCATTGAAAATACAGAGAAAATACAGGTTTACAGACAACTGACACGTCCTTTTGGCAGTTTAAACGGTCATTCAACAAAATAAAAGTTTTATCAGGTATTATTATTTGTCCATTCCTAAATATTTAGTTATTTATATGGATTTTGCCTCTTGTTTTCAAAACAGTTGCTAGGTAACAGTTGTGGAATGACCTCTATGTCATATTTGCTGCCTCTGTTCAACCAGGAAGTAACGTTATAAACTTTACGAAAACTATCAAAGTGCGGACAAATAGTCAAAATGTTTGGTAAAATCTTAAATATAATCATGCTCACTGTGTTTTAGTAAAATGTGTCGTCTAACTTGTCATATAGACTTTACGTGTGCAATCTAAAACCACAACTTAACTTGAAAATGTATACTCCAGTCACAAAACCTGTGCTTCAGATCAACAGGTTTGTGGAAGTTTGGGTCTTGTCCTTACGCGCCCTTTGAGTCAGAATTCCACGTAAAGTTTTATAACTGATACCCCAGATCTGTGGAGAGGTTCACAGTCAGTTTGTTGATAGCATTTTTAGTTCAAAGTTCATACTGTACAACATTTATTCATTCATTCAGGCAAAGCAAGAACATTTCCATGGACACAAACAGGTGGAGAAATCGTAAGAAATGTAACAAACTGCACCTTTACTTTGTGTTAAATGTCATAACTCACTTCAGAAAAACATCCATCCACCTATAGCTGAAATAGATCATAGATTTAATGACACGTTGCCATGACACCTTGCATTTCCTCCCATTATCTCACCCTCTGATCGAGTGAATCTTCTCAATAAAGCCAGCAAATGCCAAGGACGACGAGCATAGTATATGGGCAGAAAATGGCAAATGATATGCAGCGGTCGGATGAGAGATTCAGAGATGATGAATACGATGCGTCCGATGCCTTTGTGAAGCGCTGATTGCATTGTCAAATCACAGACAGGCTTTTGTTGGGAGCCAGCCGCACTGCCCCGGCTCGGCCTGCACCGCTCCTGTCATCTCACCCAACACAAATGTCACAGCGCAATTACTTTTTCGCGCTCGCGGCTATTTACCGTGCGGCGGGGTTACTTTTGCGGCTTGTGCTTTTTGCTTTTGGGCAATATTTATGTGTCGTTCGCGAAAAGCGGCAAAGTGATTTCTGACGGCTGTACTTAAGGACTGAAGCTGCGGTGTCATCTTGGTCGGGTTTGAATAACTGTGTTCACTCGTTTGCCTCGTATGAACTCAGTGAATTATGATTTTTGCGGTTCTCCATTCAAGGTTAAGGAGGTAAGTTCTTATTGAAGGTGAGAGACAAATACACAGACAAAAACATTACAATGAACTCTAGGTGTTTAAGATGAACTACTTAATCAATTTTCCACTTCACGTTACAATTTCTGACCTCAGAGCGTTGCAGCTGAAGTAACTTTCATGTAAACAATTTGGCTAATTATAAAACATGCTGCTAAAGAAGCATATGTAAATGACGTATCTAACATGTTATAGCAACAATATGTGAGAGAAAATGTCACAATAAATGATCATATTGAAATTACTTAATGCCGCGGACACCCTAAAAGTTGGATAATCCCAAACAAAGTTATTCTAAATGTGAAATATTGTTAAAAATATTGTAAATAAATAGCAGAATCAGGGTTTATGCAGGTTTCATCAATGCTGCATTTCAAGATTGTTAATGCCATAACCAACGTCAAAGCAAAACATTTATGTTTTTATCATGTCAAAACTACTGGCTTCTAACCATTACATCGGGCAGCAGAATGACCAGAATTTAATAAACTACTTCATAATATTCAAAAAGTTAATTTACATGAAATAAACCAAATGTGTTTTAATTTTAAAACCTATTACTTTTTAGATGATTTGAGCAAAGCTATTAACATCTAGTTGAAAAAAATCCAGTAAATCTGGGATTTAAACTATATTTCAATGTTAAATTTCAAAGTAAAAACTATTGTCCTGAACACACTCTTCTGATCGGCTCATGCAGAGGCTCTGGAGACATGCACTGCCATAATTATAATATGCTCTTATTTTTATTCCGTTTCTGTTCGGTATGATATTAAACTCTGGGACAGAGTACAATAAACACTGACGTAAAGGAAAGATTGCACCAGGTTGTAGAAGATGTTCCACCTGTCATTTATTGCTCTGATGGATAAATCTTTTTTCAAAATGGGTTTTAGATTTAATGCCTGTGAGGATTAAATGTGATGCTTTTTAAAGCATAATAAGGCCTTGTTTTTGCCCAAATTAATTTAATGACTTTCAATGCTTTTTAATGCCCTGCGGAAACCCTGAGAATGAAACACCTTTTTAGTAAGTTGGTGCTGATAATGAGTTATAAAAGTTAGTTATTTCACCCTCTCTGATTCAAATTATATAAAAAAACAAAGACAAAGTTCTCCAAAGTGTATAAACATTCACACAATAAATATTGAGCCTCAAATAAGTAGTTTTTTCCTATCATATATTGTATAATAAATGATTGTGACAGGCCTATGGAGATGTAGATGCCATGTGGAATATTACAGCCAAAAGAACAACATTTCCATGCAATACAGGTGAGTCAATGGTGAATAACATCTAGAAAAAGAAAATCAAGTAAACAGTTGTAGAAAACCAGATAAACAACAGGAACACTGCAGTCTGCGCTCACATTTATCATTGATAGACTTGTGGATCACACACAGCTGAACTAATTACCTTTCTCTCCTTAAATAAGAGGTTTCTGATTCCGAGTGTTGACAAAATGAATCGTTGTGCTGCAGTTGAAGTGTCCTAAATCTCCAACTGCCATGAGTAAAAACGCTAGCTAAGCTCTGCACAGTTGCAGCAAACTTGAGAAACTACTTTCAAGTTAATTTGAGCGAAACAAAAGCTCAACGGACATACTGTATAGAAGGCACACACAAAAAAAAAAAGCAAGGACACACATTTTTTCAGTTGTACGGCCTGTAATTTTGCCACTCTGAATGTTGAGGAGCATTTTTCGAATAAAAGAATGTCTCTACATAACCTCTATTAAAGTTCGACTGACGTTCAAGAGCATTTTTTGAGCCCAAGGTGAAAAAAAAAAATCTGTGTTTAGCAATCCAAAATTACAGTGGTTAGCATTCCAACCTCAAGTCTGGGTCTCACTCAACGCGGAATACAAATATTAAGTACAGCTAAATGTTTATTTTCACTCCAGATGCTATTAGAGTTTCAGGTTTGTGTCTGAAACCAGAGGAAACTGCGTCTAAAAAGGTGAAAAACACAACAAGAACCACAATAAATGATACCTATAGGAACCAATATATGATTTCATTTCAGCCCCCTCTATAACCGTGTATAAAAAGACATCCAGCGGTACTTTATTGACTGTATATGCCTCCTGTGAACCTCACCTCTTGTACAAGTCTGCGTTCTTCTCTTTCATCTGTGTGTTCTTCCCATTTCCTCTGGGGCCGTGATGCCATGCGTTACATCAAAAAGCTAAATCAATTTCTTCCCTTCTCAGTTTGCTTGGCTGACTGAGATGTTGACACCTGGTTGAACCTTCACACAAGCAAATAAAACCTACGCCTCACTGAGCAGCTTGAGAAAATCTGACTTAATACAACTATTAAGCAATGATTTGTGTAACTGATAAGATAAAAAGATGATGACATATCCATACGGCAAACAGAGGCTGGGAATCGGCACAAGATGTATTTGCACAGTTCATTCAAAAACTAAAACCCAACCATAAATCATCATTTACAACACATTAAAATCACAATACAACACAAATCACAAACGCTGGGAGTTAAGAACAGACTTAAACTTAACATTTACTGTAATTCAAAGGGTCTAAACCAACTTTTCAGTCTCATTATAAGCTTCTTCACCAAAAACATAGTTGTTTCACTCAAGTAATCCTCCTTTAGGCTGGCCCCTTCTGCAGAGATCAAAATGTGCCGTTTCACCCTTCATGAAGTGGAATAAAGTGCTTATCTATATATAGAATTATGTCTTCGTGTCAAAGCTAGAATCATATTCGATAAGATTCATCTTAACTTTGAGCCATTATTAGTTCAGGGTCTTATTCTTGCATAAGACAGGGCAGACTTTGCTAAAAATCTTACCCGTTTTCTCCAGTTTGACAATTCTGGTGACTTTTATAATTGTTCTTCCTGGTTGGACATGAGCACATTTTGTTACTTAAATAAAAGTACAGATACAGGGACAAAATATTTACTCACAACAGTGAGTGTCCCATAAAATCTACTTAGGTAAAAGTAGTGAGTACATGTTTTAAAATGCACTTTTAGAGTAAAAAGTATTTAGAAAACAGATTTTTGCTAACTATTAAAGACAGAAATGTAGTGATGTTGATAAAGAATTGTCCAGATTTTTAGTCAAACAATTTCTCAATGTTTCCACACTTTTAATGTGTACTTTTTTTTTTAACTCAAGGCCGAAACTGAACTCAAAACCTTTAGTCAGGATGTCCTCATGAAAGTGATCGAGATAACCCCTCAAACCATGTTACTTTTCAGTACTTTTCAAAAATGTAGTGGAGTAGAAAGTGCAGAAACAGCTTTTCAAACGCAGTGAAGTAAAAGAGAATTACCAAAGTAAAATACAGATACCTAAACATTTGATTATATTACAGTACTTTTACTTTAGTACTTTCCTCTTCTGATGTCCTTATAATAAAATTGCAATTGTAATGTTTTCATTGTAATAAACATTGACTGATATAAAACTACAATAAATGCTATCTTATAAATCTTATCCCACCAAACACAGTCATAATAATATAGTACAATAAAAAAGCATAATAAAAACATGAAAACCTATCAGTGCACTTCAAATATCAAGGCTATGCTGCGTTTGAAAAGCATGAAAAGCTAGTCGCACAATAATATGTCCTTTCCCTCTCTATTTGTCGAGTCCGAAGCCTGGATAAAAAGGGAAGGTTGTGTCGAATTAATTTATGAAAGCAGCTTATTTTCTGAGCCAGGAGTATTTCATTGTAATGCGGTGGAACAAGAACTACAGTGTGTTTTTATTTGTTCTGTATATTTATTTTGCCCAAAAAGCGCTTTTATCCAGCCTTGTCTCTGCACTATGGCATGTAATTTGATTTTTTGAAGTCAGTGGCAGCAAATTGGCCTGATCTATCACCACCCGCCGCTCCATCTCGCCTTTTTACGGACGACGGTGAGTTTGGGCGGGCAAGGACAAGCGGAGGTCCCGGGCACAGACGAGTTATTTGTGTGGAGGGAAATTGGGTTTGTGCTCGGCTCTGACGGAGCGAGAAAAGTGAGACCTGTTACTCTGCCTCTGCTTTAGGGAGAAGGGCGGGAGGAGACTTTGCAAATAAGAATGTCTCACCTCTATTTTGCCTTTAAAGGTCCCATATTCTGCTATTTTCCCCTTTACACAGTCTATTCTAAGGGCTTTGTTGATAAAAATTTTGCGTTGTGTAATATCCATAACAGTTTCCAAAAAACACCCATTTCTTGGACTGGCCCCCCTCCTTGCAAAAGCAAACGGCTCACTCTGAGATCCGACCCCCCCCCGAACAGAGAGCAGGCGGCCTCCCCCGCCCAACCCGCGTGCCTCCCCCTCCCAACTCACGCGCCTCCCCCGCCCAACTCGTGCCGAAGCCTAGAGTGGAGATGGTGCGCATGCGCCGTGTGCTCCGGTAAACAGCGATACACAAACACTGAATAAACATTTTATCCGTCCTGACGGTGCGTCGTGCTGAGTCCTACGTCCTGGATCTGACCTGGAGTTTGACGTGCTCCAGTACCTCGACGACGGACGTTGCCGTTTGGTAAATAACAAGCTAACTCTTCGATCTGTCGTATCCATCGTGTAATTACTGTGTAGCATTAGCATTAGCTGTTTTTATTCTGCGGCTGCGCGCTTCCCGGAGGCATGGCTTAAACACCGCGTCATCCATGGGAAGCCGCGTCATCCATGGGATGAGCCCCCGTCTGCCTGCTCAGCCGAGGGGGACGGAAAAGACAGTTCTCTAGCGAAAGCATGTGGGAATCAATCAAAAAACCACTTTGGGCACACATACGAGGCCCAAATAGCACTGTAGGAAGGTTAAAACCTCTGAAAAGTCGATTTTGCATGTTATGGGACCTTTAACGTCCACTGCACTTAATTATGGTACGTCTGTATAGATTAAAGCTGCATGATTTGAGAAAAATATCTAATTACGATTGGCTTTGCGATTTATGTAAATAGTGTGATTCTGTTCAAAGTTCACATTTTAAACACAGCCAGGAGAACTGACAAAAAAACTGAAATACTGTATGAACTGACAAAGAATCAAGCATGTCAGAAAGTTTTTGTCGCTTTAAATCACATTTTTGACACTTTTAGTTGAGTTTTTGTCGCTTTAAATCACATTTTTGACACATTAAGTCCATTTTTACATATTGCATCACACTTTTGTCACTTTTAGTCACGCTTTATTTTATTTCATTTTATTTTATGTTTTGTTTTTTACAGAAAAATACTTAAGGATGAAGACCTCACAATAGTTTTTCATTTTATCTATATAATACAAACTTTACCACAAATTATACTTTTGTGAAGATCAAATACAGCTTTATGGCTTGCAAATAGTATGTTTTGATTCACTTGTATTAAAGTAGAGCAAATGATCTGACATTTCTATTCTCTCTGTAAATTCAAATTGTTGGAACAAAGACATAAACACAACAGCAGTGGAGAACTGCATTTATTATTATTTATTATTAGGAATAAACAGTTTTGAGGCCTGCTTCAAGATTGTGTGGAGATTTTCTGTGCAGAGTTTGCATGTTCTCCCTGTGCCTGAGTGGGTCACATATGTTTGGACCCATGAAGCCTAAAACATCCGGTTCTGGAGGTGGACCAAGGCTGCATTCACACTTGTTGTTATTTGGTCCTAAATTGAGCTCAGTTTTAGCTCTGATGTGGATTTGTTCTTGTTATTCCTGATTGTCCATGTTTAGTTGTAGGTTTAGTCCTGTTTTAGTCCCAAATTTCATGTGGTAAAAGTGCTAATGTAGTAAGGATTGGGTTAAATGTAGAAAATAAATCTCTCTCCTTTTAACAATAACCAAAATATTGTGCCATTATACCCCCCATTTATATATTTGATGGAGAGACTTCACTGCTGCCCTACAAATGTGTAAGGAGAAGTAAGATTCACCAAAAGTCTCAATATATTGAATTATAGCTTTTTTTGTTTGCAGTAACAGCTAAAAAACAGAACTACAGACCATAATCCTTTGCTCCATTTCAGTGCAGACATGACAGTAATGATTTGCACCGAAGGCTTGTCGAGGCATTTTAAAATTTTAACGATTCTTTTAGTCACAATATCGCACCGAGAAATGATCAGCGTGACGATATCGGAGATTTGCATCTCATCGAAACAATCGTATCCACAACATCGCACTTTTCACGGCAGATAACACAGAAGTAAATAACTGACAGCCAAATGATGCAACAGAAGCCATTGACAGAGGCTTTCAATGGACATGTTGTGATTGCAGTGCCATCTGTCTCAAGCTTCATAACGATCACACCATGACGCAGACAAGAACTACGGTTTACGCTCAAGAGGTCAGATTTTACGAGAGAAAGAGCACGCGTTTTCATTCACAGCCTTCATCACCTCTTCAGGCCCTCGAGTCGTCTTTAAGAGCCACGACCAATCTCTGCCTCTACTGTCCTCAGTCTCCTCGTTTTTATGACACGTCCAGTTCAAGTTGTCAGTGTTTCTGCCCGACTGGTTTTCTAAAAGTATCTGCATCCAATCTTTCTGACAAGTGTTGCTATATGGTTTGATTTAAAGGTGCACTGCGTGATTTCTCAGGTGGAAAGTCTGACAGCTGTTTGTTTTCAGAACTTTGTTACACCAGCACGGCCGGCAAGATGGATTCTCGTGATTTGTGAGTTCATAAGCTCTTTAGAATTCATCTGGTTAGGTTCCCGCTGTTGCATGTGATTCTGAATTGGCTTGAACCATCAGGAGTGCAGACCAATCACAGAGCGGCGTTGTGGTTTGGGAAGAAGCCAAAGAGGAAACGCCCAAATTTACCAAAACAAATATGGCGCTGACAGACTTACTTCAGCATATGGAGGTCACCAGTCTGTCCCGCCCACATGTGAGCCGCGGTTCTGGAAATAAATTTCTCATTCATTTTTGCCGCAGGGATTTAGAAAAATTCAAACATTACGAGTTTAAAGGCATGGCGGAGGCTAACCAGCTATGTGGTAACTAATGTCTATAACGCGGTTGTTTTCAGCCCAAAAAAAAACACGTAAAGCTTAAATTTCGGCATAACGTTTTAATAACTTACCGGTTTAAAGTTTCAGAAACATATTTTTTAAGACTGCAACTCCATCATAATAATTGTGACGAATACTATTCAAATAATTGTTGATTATTTGAATTGTTTATTATCTGAACTATACAGCCTCGAAACACATGCCAAAAGATGTTTTCTAGCTGAAGTAAAATGTTTTATTGATCACAGTTCCCATTTACAGGCAAAAACGGGTTTATGTCCACAGCTCCTTGCTTTATGTTTGTAATAATCTCTGAACAGTATCTGCTTCTGCTTTTGTTGCAGTTATCTGTGACAGCTTCAAAATAAAAACATATATAAATCACTGAAATCACGTTGGAAAAAAAAATGTATTGCTACTTTAATGTTAAAAGCTCTGGTGAAGGGTACACCACCTGAAGCTGCTTGTTTTGTCTTCATGGAGATGTTATTGCTTTTGCCAAATGCATAATGTTCTAATATGCTGTATTTAACTATGCAGCATTTTTGAGCTTTTATGCTCAAAAATACCTTGAAAAATTATGAATGGGGGTCACCTCAACAGATCTGACCTGCTTGTCTCCATGGAGATACATATGTTTCTTAAATATCACATCGGAATATTCTTGAAATAGTAGAAAAGACATTTTTAGGAGTGATAATGAATGATAAACTCAATTGGAAGTCTGAAAACACAAGCATGTACAAAGCAAACTATCTAGAAGCATTTAATATTACAAAAAGCCATGATATAATTTAATTAAGAAGCACTTATTTTATATAAGTTGTTTTTTCCTTATTTAATATACTGTGTTGAAATATGGGGCAACAACTTTTCTCTATCCAATAAGCATACTGAAGAAAAAACAGTATGATTAGCCAGTACAGCAGGCTATAGAGAACTCTTTTTACTCAAAAGTTGATTTTTGTTAAGTATTATTTTTTACCAAATATGGTCAACATGCTCAAAAAACTTAAAGACAAGCAGGTGGCAAACCCTCACTTGTGGATGCCATGGCAACAGCAGATTCACACAGTGTCTGAGGGTTGAGTGTGCCCCTCTCTGTGTCCCGAGCCCACGAGGGCCCGTTTTATTGGCCCTAACAGGAGCACTCAGGCAGATGGAGCGTTATCTGCCGCCGGTCTGAGCGCAACATCTGACCAGGTAAATATTTGACCAGCGCAAAGAGGCAGCTGCTCCACTCTGAGACCAAAGCCAAGGAGCCACATCAGCGACAAGATCAGACTGAACATGCTTTACAAGTTTGACAAAATCACAGATAAAAAATGTCTCGGGCAAAAAGTGCATATGTCTTTAAGTCATTTGTTTCGTGTATTGATTATGTCTGTAAGTTACTCTAGGTTGGTTAAAACTTTGACATAATTTAGGTATAAATCATGTAATCATTTAATTTCTTTTGCAGTATAACTGATTTAATGTATTGTTATTCCACTGTAAACGTCTTTAGGTTGCCAGCACATGATGAGTGAGGTTGAACGATAAAATATTTATTCCTTGCTGCTCCTGACAGCTGCAGAAAACGTCTGACACATTTATGCAGGGGCGTAGGACTGGGGGGTAAAGGGTACTGGTTTCCCCGGGGCCCACGACAGGGAAGGGCCCTTAAAAGAATGTTGTTTTTTTTTCCTCAGTTGTATTTTTCTACTCTTCAATCTATTTTTGTTGTAATAAAATGCATTGTGTTGGAGACTAAAATCAGTTATGCATGACATGAGGGCCTCAACAATTATTAACAAATAAAACTAGGGATTTTTATTTGCAGTTAGTGTATTTTTTAATTGCAATAATATGTTTCAAGATGTTAGTGGGATTAGTTATTGTTCAGTGTATGTAGAAACCATAAGGAGTATATTGTAGCAAAAGTAAATAAATAAATTAATAACTGAATTTGCAGGGATAAAGAAACTATAAACAAAAATTAAGGGCCCACTGAGAAGGTTTGTACCTGGAGCCCAGAGGTTGGTGCTACGCCCCTGCATTCATGACACTTTTATGTATGTATAAGTAAACAAAATTGTTGTAGATTTTAATGTTTGATTTTATTTACTTTTTTTTTTTAAGAAATAAATAAAAAATATTGACAATTAAAATGTATCAAATTGAATAGTTTGTTATTGTTTATCTGCACATATTGAATTTTTGGATTCATTCAAGGCTCAGGCTTTGGTAGTGTAAAAAACAAAAACTATAGCCTATAAAATTATTTATAATATTAATGCATTTAAACACAAAACTCACTGGTATCGGTATTGGATTGATATTGATACACCTTTCATAGTATTGCTTGGTATCAGAAACAAAGTTCACTGCATCCTCCATTGCTAGTTCAGGGGGATGATTTTTTCAAATTTTTCGCCCCAAAAACTTTATTTGACAGGACAGTTGCAGCGTGAATGGAAGCTAAAGAGCTTTGGAAAATGTCAAGGTGGAATCAAACCCACAACCACACATGTGCAACTCCCAGTGTGTTCACACTGCAGCGTCCAAAGCGTCCAGTTTACACATGGCTTTGTGGACCTGCATCCAGGGCGTCCAGCGTTTTTGGCGGTACTTCTAGAAGTCGGCGTGAATCCCGCATTTTGGGAGTTCAAAGTGGCGAGTCCATCTAATTTTTGTGTCCGACGCCCTGGATGCACAATCAAAAAGTATTTGTAAAACAAATACAGCAAAGCCACTCTCTAAACCTGGTCTGCCATCGCACCAAAAGAACAACCACTTGAGAAACACAACAGCTCCTCCACGCTGTACACTGGATGCCTGTACTTTTCAGACACGTATCCAGGGCGTCCTGGATGCACGTCCAAAACGTCTGCCTTTAAATGCACTGGCGTCCAACTAGGGGCGGCCCGCGAAATTTTTACGCCACGGTCTGAACACACCATTATCCACTGAGCCATTAGCAAAGCTCTGTTCAGGAGAATGTTAAAAACTCATTCTTTTTTATGGAGAGCAGTTGCTTTTAAATGTAAAAGCAACAGTCTGGTCTTGTCATTCAGATTGCACTCAAAGTTAACGATAATGTTAGTTTTGTTTACAGTCTTTTAGTCAGAGATGGGTTTCTTAAAATAACAACTTGTCGAAAGACTTTAAACAAGCCAATCATTCAGTCTGTCTGAAGTCAACAAGACATACAACAGAGAGATGCTATCTATTTCACTGTGTAGTCAGAGAATAATCAATATTCAAAATTAGCACAACTTTTTAAAAGATTTACATGGTACATGCTGAACTTTGAATTCATAAGCACTATTACTTTGTTCAACCCTTTTCCATCATGAAAGTATTAGGCTTAAATTATTATCTAGGGCTTAAAACTATTTATAAAATGTATTATCAGCCCATGCATGTTGTAGAACCAATGTAGACCAGTTAACCATTAATCAATTACTAAATTAGTTGTTTTATCACTTTCCATCACGTTTTTGTCACTTTCAGGCATGTATTTGTTGCTTTTAGTCACATTTTTGTCACTTTTAGTCACGTGTTTGTTGCCTCTGGTCACATTTTTGTCACTTTCAGTCGTGCGTTTTTTGGTTTTAGTCAAGTTTTTTGTCGCTTTTAGTCATGTTTTAGCTGCTTTTAGCTGAATTTTTTGTAGCGTTTAATCACACACGTTTTGTCTCTTTTTTGAAAACATGTTTAACAAATCTAAACTACATGGTTAGTAGTTTTTACACAGAATAAAACAGAATTATTAGTTGTTTATGGAGGAAATTATTAAACTTTTAAAAATGTAGCCCTTGCGATTTGCTAATTGTGTCCTTTCAAATTACAATTTCTATAAAATGTCCATTAATTGTGTAGCCCTAGTTTATGGCATCATGGAGATATGTCATTTACAAATACTTATCTGTACGGATTATCAGAAATGCGCCTTTATAAATAGCATCGGCCTCTCTGGATTCTTTTTTATGTTGTTTTCCTCATCTCAGGGACTCTTCTGTCAAAACACCATCTTGTCGAAAGCTGGCGTGATTACTATGACCGATTCCACACACGTGCAGCATATGGTGAGGAAAACGACCGCGTAAAAACAGCAAGCGCCATAGTAATAATTTAGCAGAGCAGCTAGGATGTCTTGCCAGTTTATTTCCCAGGTGTATACATAACTTGACTAATAACCTGCAATTAAATCTGATTTGGCATGCTTCTGAGCGGAGACACTTGTAGCACTTGGACACTCGGCGCAAACAACATCCAATCAACAGTTTCTAATGGAGCTGTCGGCTGATTGCGTCTCCAAACCAAGAGGTGAATTTTGTTTTTCTTTCTGGTGACAGACAGACAAGGCAGTGACCTCGGAGTGACAGAGGAGAGGGTCAGGACAAGCCCCGGGCCAAAGTGTACATTTAATCCACACAAACGTAATGTGATCGCTATCGGCAACCACCGACAATGTCAAAACAACTCCCCTGTCGCTGCATTGTCAAGATAAAAATGGACTGATTTGAGCAAGATGAAGATAATGGATTTATGTTTTTGTAGCATCGAAATATGTGTGGATTTTCTCCAACTATGAAGAGTCTCAACTGTTTAAATGGAGCGTATTTATTTTTGCAGAATTGTTACGAGTGAGTGCTATTGATAAAAATCTCAATTATCCCAAGTCAATCCAACAGAAATTTGTTCA
Organism: Rhinogobius similis; assembly: GCA_019453435.1. Lineage (NCBI taxonomy): Eukaryota > Metazoa > Chordata > Actinopteri > Gobiiformes > Gobiidae > Rhinogobius > Rhinogobius similis. The sequence goes on from CM033625.1 coordinate 24,679,387, forward strand.
AATATGTCTTAACTTATTATTTTTGAGGTTTGATTCTCACAAAAATGTTAAACGTCGATCAAATGAGTCACAAAAGTTCAGTTAACAGCATAACATTTTTGTGTAGAATTTCTTCCAAAAAACGATAAACTCAATATTCAAACTTCACAATATTATCTAAAATTTGACACATTGCCCACCTCTTCTTGGGAATCTGTTGTATCCTGTCTATTTTTCTTCTGTTTGGGATGTGAGGATCTGTCAGTGCATGAGCCCAAAACATGCACTCTGCAAACTATATTTTTGTACTATATTTTGTATAAACATTGCCAAAGTATTCAAAGTTTTCCAGACTTATTATTAATTATGACTTTCAACAGTGCCACTACTGCCTAATAAACAGGCCTGTAGTCAAACAGATTGAGTTGAAATAGTGCAAATTGCAAGTTTATCTATTAAAGCCATAAAATCATTGGAGGATGGCAAACGTGATGAAGAAATTAAGAGAAGGACATCCACGGCTAAAACAGCATTCTCCAAAACGTCGAAGCACTTGCAAAGCACTTAAAGACCAGAGTAAGAATTCACAGTTTTATCTGGTCAACATACTTGTACAGATCAGACATTATTTCAAAACAAATGATCTTTTGAAAGCGTTTGAGATGTGGACCTATTCACCTTTTTCTAGAAGTTGCCGAGGGCGCCACCATCTTTTTTTCTGTTGTATTAGTTTAAACGGGGCAGAGCTCAACAGCAACTAAGTTCTACACGGACTACAACGACAAAGACGCCCAGGAAATCGATGCATTGCTGACTTCTTACACGTATACATCTAACATTTTACACAAATCAACCTACTTTATATAATTTTTTAGCTGCAAGACTTTTCCCCACTCTTATAGCACTAGTGTGAATCGAGTTCACGCCAAACCAGAAGTGCCATTACACATGAAGTGTGGATCTGTGGCAAAAAGGCAGCTAGCGGGGCGGAATAAGGTGAATAAAAAAGATGCTTATTACAACAGGGTTTTACTGCTATTAACTGTGATCCTAATCAGGGCCTGCACGTGGCATAAATAACCTAACATTTTAACAGTTAAAGTTAAAATGTAAAATTAATACCTATGTACACATATGCTCCAATCGAAAACTGTAGCTGTACAGCAGAAAAATAAAAATATTTAGTGTGGTCTATTCTAAAGGCTAATTAGATTAAACAAAATGTTACATCTAAAATGCACCTGAACACAGGAACTCACATGTAATTCATTCCATAAGAGAACCCTTAAATCCCCCTTTAGATGCCCATCTCTAACTGTAAAATAAATGTAAATACTGACAAATGTTGCCTGTTCAGAGATCCCGAATCACTTTTTTCTCCCGTTTTCACTCCCAATGTCTTGTCTTTATTTTAAATTCCAATGTTATATCCAATTTAATTAAACAGTATGTGTTTGGTGGGCCACAAACAAAGTCTTGTTTAGGGCCTCCAAATGTCTAGAACCGGCCCTGGGAAACCGGTCCGTGGGTAAAAGTGACCTCTCAAATGGGGCAGTAATATGGTCCACTTTGACATGATTAAAGTGTTGATGTATTTTTCTTTCTGCACTGTCCGTTAATATATTACAAAAATAAAACAGGTAAAGTAAGTATATGATGGGCAAAACTAAATGTTGAATATCCAACATCTGTGTTTGCCAGTTTCAAAACAAACTATAAGAAAACCTCACTATACGTTTTATTCTTAAAAAATCTTAATCACCACAATTAAAAACACACACAAAACCCATCAATCCCCAACCGCTTTCTTATCGTTTACATTTTACAGCTTGTCCATGTGTGTTTTGACGTCTCGCCTGTTGCTGGAGGGCTAAACCTGGTCCTATCTATTGCCATGGCAATGAGGCAGCATCGTGGACCGTCCCTGAGGCGAGGGAGAGACGTGCTGCCATAGAAACTGCCACGCTGCTCCCTATAGGCGACCACGTACAGAAAGAGCCGGAGAGGGAGAGAACAAACACAACATACGGTCCTCCGGCGCGTGCACGCTGTTGTGGCCTGCAGCTCTGCACCCACTGGGCTTTGAAGTCAATTAAAAGTGTGATGCAAGCTTAATGTAAATACACACGGCACAAAGCACAAAGGACAGGCCATTAGCAACTGACTGGCAAGGTAAAACATGCCTATTACACGAGGCAACCTAAGAAGCCAAAATATCACAAATGTACTTGGCGTTATGTAAGAATGTGTTTTTCACATCAACAGGTTTTATGGAGCAGTAACAGGTGGACCATAGAAAGTAATGCAAATGACAGTATCTGTAAAGAAACAGCTCCCCCTAGTGGAGGATTGGAAGATCAAATGACTGGGCCGTAGCTAAAGTTTGACTAAAACGTAGTGATTATGTGTAAGATTTTACTAAACATTTTGCCCATTTGTCTCCAGTTTAGCAATTTTTCAGAATGTTTGTAATATGATTGAATGAATGAATATCGGCAGCAGATATGACGTTCCACAATTGTTACCTAGCAACCGTTTTGAAAAAAAAGGGCAAAAATCCACACAATTTGACAAAGAAAGATTCCTGGTAAGACCTTTATTTTGACGAGTAACTGTTGAAACTGTCAAAGAAAAAGTTTCAGCTGAGTGTTAACTGTCTATTTTCACCGGCACGTCACTTTTTGATAACATCACAGAGGGATTTAATTTTAGAACTTTAAAAAAAACTTTTTTTTCTCTTCACAAACAGGAACTTCACGGATGTAAAACTATGATAAATATTTACCACGAATGCCCTTGCACTAAACTAATTCAGAAATAATAGAGCATGAGAACCTATGCTTTTTGACATTTTGAATTAAACTGTGTTTTAGAGTCTGCACAGTCCAATTAACATGATCAAAATCATCAAAAACAATTACAGTTCTTTTAACTGTGGACAATTATTCCGATTAATTATTGCAGCCCTGACAACAACATTCATTAAGCGGATGGCTTAGTGACATGTAAATGATCCTCTGGTAAATTAAATGTGTGATGTTTTCTACAATAACTGACACGGAAAATTCATGTAGTGGTGAGAAAGAAAAAGAAAACAACACTCAAATATAGCATAGAGGCAATACATTTGATTTGAGGATACATAAATCTATAGTTATGTTGGTTTCAATTCTGCAACAGGTGGACTATTGAGAGACAAGCCGATTCATTTTTGAACAAACAGCACCCTCTAGTGAAGAACTGCAGAGCAACACATGGGCACCTTGTCATTTGTCTTCCCTCGCCTCCTCGATTCCTCAATTCCTCCGCAGGAAATGGCCGGGGAAGTCCCAGCCATCGAGGAGGAGATAAAGGTATTTGAACATATATGTAATAGTTTTATTGTTATTTCATCTTATGTCTGCCTCCAAAAGCCCCGCTCGTGGTCTCCTTCCCTTGTCTCCTCTGAGCTTTGGGATACTACTTAATATGGCGCAGATGATTGACAGAAGAAGAATCGAAGAATTGAGGAGACGAGAGGAAAGGAAGCGAGGACAGAGAATTGAGATGAAGCCATGAGGAACCAAGCAAGCTGCAGTAATGGATTTTAACAAAAGGAATATGCACCCAGCACCCTCTTGAGGCTGAAAGAGAGAAAAGGTTTCATCTGTAGTAACTGAATAAATGAAGGAAGACAATGCTTCCAAACCTGGGACACGGGCATCCTAGAGGTACACAAGGACTTAGGGAGTACGTTTAATTAGATATAAAAGTGGAAAAGTTAAATAGTATTTGAATATAAAATGTTCTGACATTTAACATTGTACAAAAGGTTAGTCGTTTGAACACTATTTTGAGACGTTTCAACTCCCAAGCAGTTATTTTCAATCTGAAGGTACCGGTCTGAGAATCTAGCATTCACACTGCCCTGAGCAAGTCAGTCCTGCACCCAAGGAGGAGTTTTAACCTGAAACTACCCTACCTATCTCTTTGTTTAACTGTGCACACAGTTTCACACACAGTTTTGAGTCATTTCACATCCTTAATCATGTTTCTGTAGGATCATTTTGGGATAAATACTGTTAAAACAACACAATATTGTAGCTACATTTGTCAAATGTTTAATTAGTACTAAAGAAACACTGGTATAAACTTACAGACAAAAAAAGGTTTGGTACCACTGAAGTGAAATAAGGTTCAACACATTTTTAAAAACATCAAAACTAAGCTGTTGTTTAATAGTACAAGCCTAAGTAGTAGTAGTAGTAGTAGTAGTAGTAGTTTGTCATTAGCAGTAGCAGTATTAGTTTCAGAGCACATTTGCGGTTTGACAAGGGGAAGTGGTTCATCCTCAAAGCGGCGGTGCATGGGTGGGTCCGACCACAAAAGGCTCCTGCGGTTTCTACGACAACAGTCACTTTGGCTTTTCTCACGGTCTGAATGTAGACACATAACATTCACCTGGCGCTCTGTATTGTACCATAAATTCCTCAGAACAGGCAGTGTAATCCAAATCCAAAGCATGTTGAAAATGTTGGGACGTTTCTAAGTTTAACACCAGGGGGCAGCATTCCATAGGCTACACCTGCATTGAGCTGGTCAGTGAGGGAGAGGGGCAAACTTTCAAATACTGTGCAAGCTTTGTACTGTAAAAGGTACATATTTGACTGTATGTATTTTTATTATTGTTAGAATTTCCTTGCAGTTTATAAACCACAAAACTCAAAGTTCAAATTGACTTCATCAATACAAAACGCCATGCTTCAAACGTGTCACATCGGAGATATAATTCAAGGAAATCTTATACATTTCATTAAATTTGTACCCTTGTTTTGATTTAATGAAACGTGTACAGTGTGTATACATGTCATTTTTAGGCACATACGGTACGTGGAGGTTTTAATATAACCCATTTATTTACTTTTTTTGCCTCTCCCTGCAACCGCTTTTGTCTCTGCTGTATACCTTTTATATACAATACTATCTACGTAAAAAATAAAAAAATAAATAAAACCCCTATTAGAGAACTCAAAAAAGTGAATATCATCATCAAGGCCTGGTTGCTTTGCATAGCTTGAATAAAAACGCAGACACAACTTCCTCAAACTGTACAGCAATAAAACACATTGTATGATAAAATACAACAACAATGATGTGTCAACAGTGTGCGGTCTTGGCCTGACAACACAGACAATATACTCAACACGGACAATTACCACACCATTTTTTATTAAGATGATTAAGATTTATTATGCGAAGTTTATGTGATCTGAAGAAGAAAACATTAAAAAATCTGACACTCAAAGGTTGTACCACCAAAAATAAAATGATATCTGATGGATTCATTTAATGTAGTCAACATAAAGCTTTAGTCACTTGTTGCTAGTGAAGAATACTCTGAAAATGTATTTGGTCACAGAATACTGAACACATGCATTAAAAATGTTTTGTATTCTGTTTCTGGGTCTAATCAGAGAACTGTACACTGAATACTTTCACACTGAGTTGCATTATATTATTGAGTGAAAACATGACATAGGAATAAAACAGCTTTTTGTGTTTGTTTCATGGTTTGTTATGCATTTATTTAAGAGAACCTTTATCGCACATTAGAGAAGGAAGAATTTGTCATTTGTTTTGTTAATTGGGTGAAGTTCGGAACCTAAATTTCATGATTAAATTCCACCATGCATTCCTCTGATCTTAGAAAAGTAACTGTATTCTGAACACCACCAAATGAAAGAGTAACTGCACCCGAATATAGTTAGATTTAGTTCGTTAGTAGTAGTAGTAGTACCCACCAGCTCTGAGGGGGAGAAAGAAGGAGGAAGAACACGTCCAACGCGCCCTCTCAGCTTGTGGATATCCCAACTGGGCCTTTAACAAAGTCAGAAGAGCCAAGAAACAGGACAGAAAGGATAAAGACCCCAGCAGGAGGGGTGTCTCTATCTCGTATGTCTCGGGCCTGTCTGAGAAGTTTCAAAGGATTTTTAGACAACACGACATCCCTGTTTATTACAAACCTGGCAATACACTTAAACAGAAACTGGTCCACCCAAAAGACAAGAGGCCGACAGAGAAACAGAGCAATGTAGTTTATTCGATAGAGTGCAGTGAGGACAGTTGTAAAGAACGTTACATAGGAGAGACCAAACAGCCACTGCACAAAAGGCTGTACCAACACAGAAGAGCGGCCTCCACAGGACCGCAGAGTGCAGTCCATCTGCACCTAAAAGCTACAAATCACTCGTTTGAGGACAGTGAGGTGAAGATTTTGAGCAGAGAGAAGAACTGGTTTGAAAGAGGAGTAAAGGAGGCCATTTTTGTAAAAAGAGAAAATCCTTCTCTAAACAGGAATGGGGGCTTAAGATTTAATTTAGCCAAAATTTATGACAGCATTCTAACACCTTGGTCCAGATCAATAGACCAGTCAAATGCTAATGAGGTAATCAGCAGTGAGGAGGGAGCTACAGCCAGCTATCAAGATAACAATAGACCTTTAGCCACAGGTGAAACTAGGTGAGGCCAACCATTAATCAACAAGATAGACCAATTAATCAAATCCCAGGTGACAAACAAACAATTTTATAACAAAGACAGGAGTTCAGTGACTCCTCCCTGGGGGCTGGACTCCCAGTACTTAGAGTAGCATATAAGGCCCAGGTTCCCATACCAGCTCTCTGATTGACAATGACTTTTGGATAAAAGTCGAAACGTCTCAATCTTTAAACGGCGTCCGGATGACAGCCTCTGAACCCCTTTCTACAATTGAATACATATTAAATATCCTTCAAGGCTCTCCGCTCTATAATTGCATACAGACAGCACACAGTGGTGTCATTTTGACCCGGATAAATGTTTTTACAACATATTTGTGCTGTGGCAGAACTGATTACACTTTCTTATATGAAAAAAACAAGGCAAGTAGTTAGTCTAGAGCAGTGATTCTTAACCATAGGGCCGGGGCCCAAAGTAGGGCCGCGAGCACCTCCTTGATGGCCGCATAATCACTAAAATATAATACATTTAATGTGAGATTGGGCCTCAAGTTACTTTATACAGGAAAAATCGGGCCTCAAGGTAAAAAAGGTTAAGAACCCCTGGTCTAGAGTCATTTATAGTGTCAATTGTACTGTTATCGCAAATGTTCTCTTATATCTTGATAAAAACGTTTGGCCATATCATCTTGCCCTAGCTGCTCGATTATGGTAAAAATTATAATCACAATTATTTGGCTCATAATAGAAGCTTATTTCGGACGATTACTTCTATATCTTAAAAATTCTTCAGAAAGTATGGACCGAATATATTTTATTAGTAATGTTTTAGAGGCCAAAGGAGAACTGCAAACGACTACATCTTTTTAACCTTCTGCTTCGTGTTGTTTCATGTTGTTTTTGTCCGTCCTGAACTGTGAAATGTCATGAAAAGCGATACACATGTACAGTATTGTGTGTGTTGTTACGGAGTTGTTACGGAGTTAAACTTTGGAGACACAAAATAACTCAGAAAAGTCAATTTTCAGTAAAACGTAATTGTATCAGCTCCGTCTCTTCTCCGCAGCCTCTCAGCCTGCCTAAACTAATCACGCTCCTTTTTACTTTGCTCCACCTGTCGTTTTAATAAGCCCCATCGACACTAAACACACAAAACCTTAACCCTTTGTTTGCTCTGGCGCTCACAGCTCAGCACACCACACTCGTCACGCCGGGAGATAGGCCAAATGCCACACTCCCAAAATAACCGGATCCAGTTTGCTCTTTTCCATGATGCCCCTCGACAGATAACATTTACACCTGTCGCCAAAACTAGACGGCGATAAGAGAGTCGACGAGAGGGCAGCGGCGGCAGGAGCACTCCTTATCTCAACATCACAGTACAATAGACTCATCTTTTCAATATACTTCGAGTTTCGAGCGTTTTTAGGCGTTCATTCAGGGGCGGACTTACCATTAGGCCACACTTGCCTTGGGCCCTCAAATTGAAGGGGGCCCCAATCAGATGCCCTTCCCGATCATCTTAGACTCAAGGATCTAAAACAGTTGCTCTTCTCGGGCACGATAAAGTACTGCTGTGTACTTTTGAACAAGAAAAAGACCAACAATACACTCTGGTATTGTCAACTGTATTTATTCTGTATTAAGCTAAAATATGACATTATAAAACTATAAATTAGCTGGAACATGTGTTAAAAATGTTTATCTGCAATATTTTTACAATGATTTTGTATATCTTAATCTGTTTTGATTTGAGATAATTGCGATAATGTAATTTTATTCTGTTATGTAAAGCACTTTGAATTGCCTTGTGTATGAATTGTGCTCTACAAACTTTTTTTTTTGTCATTTATCTTTATTTTGTATTGATTTTTTAAATTATTTACATTATTTCTGCTAATTTAGTTGCTTATTTAATTGTTTCTTTGGTCACGGGGCTCTCATCTACATAAATAGGTCAAGGTGGGAGCAGCAATCATTGTGGGCACATGATTTTTTGCAGCAGGAAAAATTATATCTGCTGTTGCTTGTTGTTGTGTAAAAAAACATCTCAAATGCATCCTCTTGTTTGGACATTTAATTTGCTGCGAAAAGCCAACCCCTGGACAATGCCTCAGTGGCCTTTTGATTTGTTTTGTTTAAGTTAATACAAGTTTGGTTTATGGACAAACTGCCATTACATTTCTTAATATTATTCTAGGGAAGGACCCCCCAACCCCCCTGTTTAAAACTGTTTAGAGCATGTCAACTATCGCAACTATGTGAATTAGAATTTTCCAGTAGTTCATTTACCATTCATTCACATAAACAAACAAAAAAAGAACAATTCATGAGACACGACAGAAAAGCTATAGAAAAATCCCACTTGATGAGAAGGGGCCTGTATTATCCTCCTAATAAATACATTGAAATTGAAATTTAACTCTGCCTTGGGCCCCCAAATCCATAGCTCCGCCACTGCATTCGCTCAAGTCCTGTCACTGCTTTTCATTTGAGAAAGGTGTGCATTAGAGCTAATGACACTGAGGAGGTGAAAGTGAGGGCATGTGGACAATACAGTCGAAGGCAATAAGGAAGTATGAGAGCTAATTAGCTGCTGCGTTGCTGGAGTTCAATAAAGCAACCGGGGCAACACGCACAGACCGTGGCCCAGACTGTGCGACGAGGAGAGGTGAGAAGACAGGTGAGCGTGTGAAAAGAAAGAAAAAAAACATAAAAGGTGTTGGAATGGCTGCTTTGTGTGCGAGAAGGACGTTTGCAATAATTGAAATAATCAAAGTCTGCGCATGTTTTGTTGTAATCCCAGAGGAGAGGAGCCAAAAGGAACAGAGTCAAAACATCACAGCTTTCTGAGGTTTAGCGGTGAGTGGAAAAAAACGCATGAGAGTCAATGGTGAGTGATGACATTTTCTGCTGTAAAAGCTCAAAACACAAAAATCTGCTAAAGTCTGATAACAAATATAAATGTCTACAATAAATGTATACTGTATCTGACATCTAAAAAATGAAGTAAACAGTTGTACAAGACCAGATAAACAACAGGAAACTGCAGCTACGCTCACATTTATCACTGAAACAGACTTTGGGATCACACAGTTGAACTCATTACCTTTCTCTCTTTAAATAAGATGTTTCTGAGTCCAAGTGTTGAGAAAATTAATTATTGTGCAGCAGTTAACAAATAAGCTAAACTCTGCACAGTCGCAGCAACAACGAGAAACTACTTTCAGTTTACATTTTCTCGTGTAAAGTTGAGCAAAACAAAAGCTCCACGGACAATAAGTGAGCCAACGAAAAGAGAAGAAACACATTTTGTATGTTAGTTTTTGTTGTTAGTGCAGCTCAGACACATCCTCAGTGTCAACAACAGTCAATAACAATCTGTTTTACGGCTTTGTCTTTGTGCCCGGAGCGATCTGCAGTTTACAAGATTAAAGCCTGACGCGTACGAAGGAACCCAGACACAGATAAAGCAGACACAACAAAGAGGAAGTTTGATATTAAGAATGTAACACAAACATATTAACATACATGAGGTAATGAGGAAAATGATATTGTATTGGATTTAATAATTGGGGAAAATGTAAGATAAACTGTCACTGCTTCACTGCTGCCACAAGTCACAGTTAATAGCGTCTCAAAGGCTGCTGGACGGAGCATGTTTACACTTGACTGTGTGTTGACGGTGAACAGACCCAATTAAAAGCCCAATTTAACAAAGCAAACCAGTCAAGACTATAAACTCTACCTCCCCCGTCTCTCTCTCTCTTACTCTCCCTCTTTTTTTTACTCTGTCTTTCTCTCTTGGTCTTTCTCTCTCTCTCTCTCTTTCTTGCTCTCCCGCTTTCTCTTTTTTCTCTTTCTCTCACTTCTGTCTTTCTCTCTTTTTGGCTCTCCCGCTTTCTCTCCCTCTCTTCTCTGTCTTTCTCTATTACTTTTTGTCCTCCATGTGATAAAAAAAAGCTGCTTAACATGTTAAATGTAAAAAAGAAAGCTGTAACCCTCTTATTTTCAGTCAAATCAACCATTCTGAGATGAATCAGGATCACCTTCTACTCAAAAACAACAAAATAATACCCTAAAGTAAAAAAGATAAATAAATATAACAGTAATAGGACTTTTATATGGATTCCCCCTGGACTTTTTAACCTTATAATAAGTTTCTAAAACTCATTTTTAGTTAAATTAGCTTATGTTTTGAAAAAATGAAATGTCAAAAACCCAACAAATGCTCAATCTAGTGTCAATCAGTCCATCCAGACACCAGCTTTACTCCTCCTTATAATTACCAAAGAAAACCCAGGCGGAATTGAAAATGATATTCCTCTGAGCAGAGTTTGTTCACCCTTATAATTAGAGTAAATCAGACATAAGAGAAATAAAACGTCCAAGTCTAAGCTTCACAAAGAGTCCAAAGGGTTCAGAAACAGCTTCAGTTTGAACTGAGGCTCATTTTAGTCCAAAGTTTTGGGGAAAATAGGCCAGCACGCGTTAAAATATTAGTGCAAATCAAAGAGTCAAGATCAAATCCAAAAGAAGCAGCCTGCTGTTCAATTTCCTATGATTTATATAATATGACTAAATGCAGCAGTAAAATACTTAAAAACACAAAGAGTGGGTTGTTTTCTTACCACGGTTTGCGAGGCATGTTCTGATCAGCTCCTGTCTCTTTCTCTTCCTCGTCTGAGCTGCTCCTGACATATTCATTTAGCCCCGGCAACCACTCCAAGACAAAACACTAAAACGGATGCATGTGTTTGCTGTCCACACGCACGCTTTTATTATGCAGTTTATTAATGAGCTACGGCGTCTGGCAGAGAGAAGATAGGCCTCTTTGTGATGGAGAGGGCGAGCCAGAAGTGTAGGATAAATGAGAAAGAGAGAGAGAGAAAAGGACAGGCTCAAACTGTTGTATCCTTTACACTTTGAAACTTTGAAATGGACAATATTAAGCACTCAAAGTAATGTGTCTGCAGAAGAATAAACATAAAACATATTAATTAAGGTGAGACACTGTAGGTGAATAGGAAAAAAGAAAGTTATCAATTTGAAGCTTCTCCTGTAGTTTACGCACATAAATGTAGGAAAAATGCATTACAAGTTTTTCGTCAGGTTAAGTTTTCAAGTAGAAATAAGGCATTTTATGTGTTAAAATGACAAATTGCACATATTTGCGACATTTAAATCTGACAGAACAAAAAATATTACAGAGATTATGGATATCTTATTTCATTTTTGATTGAAATTTGACCCTAAAAATTCAAATTTCACCTCATTTTTTAGACTTGAATGTTTAATAAATCAGGCTTGGAATCAGGCTTCTGTACGTTCTGTTAAAAAGCTAGTAAGTAATTGTACATTTTGGTGTGTGTAGTTGCTACTTTACTACTTTTTTTTATCATTTTAGGATGCAAGTGGAATAACATGAAATAATTAAACATCTTTAGGAACAGATTGGACAAGTTTCCACATGAAAAATAATGATAATAATAACATAAAAGTATAAAAGTTTTGTTTGAAATGTGTCACCTTGAAGATGCAACAACTTCCTGTGCTAATTCTACTACTTTTACTTAATATTACTGCTATAAAAACACATATAATCATTGTTAAAGAATGGCGCGGTCCCTGGAAAATGATCCTTTATCCACAAAACTTATACTATTGCAGCCACTACTTCAACTCCTACATCTACCATTGTTGGGAAGAATAGTTTGAAATTGTAATGTGTTCCGATGCACTTTAAATTGCAATATACAATAGTAGGATGTATATTATTGTGTGGAAAAATAGACTGAAAACAGCGTTTCATCACGTTATGTCTTTATCACTAATTAGAGAAGTAAAAGTCAGACATACTGCACCACACGAGCTGCTTTTTTCTTCTTTTTTTCTCACCTCTAGCCGAAATTGCGTGATCAAATGTACTTGGGGAATTTGGCTCAGGACTCAATAAAATTGGAGTCTATGATTTCTCTTTCTGCTTTTAATTGTAAATGTACTTGAATGATGTGTTTTTTAGCTAAAACAAACTGTTCATGTGTTTACCCCCTCTCTCTCTCCCTTGGGTGTTGTCTAGCACCCTGATTCTCAGCCATGTGTGCCAGGAAATACTAGTGTGCCTAGAGGTTTGGCAGAGTGTGCCTGGAAAAAATGTCATATTCATTGTTTGAATGAATAATTTACCATTTTAAAGTGTTCTGAGCAACTTCTTCACAAAAAATGAAAGATAAAAAGCCTTTACTGCCAAATTTAAAGAACCAGACACCATATTTGCAACACTTTTTTCCCTGATTGGTGTGATAGCTTTAGTAGGTGGAATATTTTCAACCAAAAAAATGTGCTGTGACTCAAAAAAGGTTGAAAAACACTGCTCTAGCTCACCCCAGCCAACATTATAAATAAGAATTAGTATTTTATGTTTCACCTGCCAAATAAAGACTAAATAAGCAGAAAATACAAATAAATTAGGGCTGAAACTAACAATTATTTTGGTAATTGATTAGTCTACCGATTATTCTTTTGATTAAACGATGAATTCAGAAATCAGAAATCAGAAATCAGAAATTGTTTATTGCCATTGTCAGTGAAATTCACAAACGTAGGAACTTGCTTCGGCGTAGGTGCAACATAAAGCAAAGGATAAAATATAAAAAATATATAAAAGGGCATGCATAAAATTAAGAATAAAATAGACTAAGATAGACTATATACAGAATGTACAGTTGGCAGATAGTGCAATGTGCAAATGAGTAGTGCAAATAGATTGTTCTTAAATAGTATTATTGTTGAAGTGACAGGTGTTACAAAGTGTTCATGAGTCCAACGGCAGAGGGAAAGAAACTGTTCTTGTGGCGGGAGGTTCTGGTCCGGATGGACCGTAGCCTCCTGCCCGAGGGGAGTGGCTCAAATAATCCGTGTCCAGGGTGAGAAGGGTCAGCTGTGATCCGACCTGCTCGTCCCGAGTCCTGGAGGCGTACAGGTCCTGGACAGATGGAAGGCTGCAGCCGATCACCTTCTCAGCAGAGCGCACAATGCGCTGTAGTCTCTGTTTGTCCCTGGCTGTGGCTCCAGCGTACCACGGTGATGGAGGAGGTGAGGATGGACTCGATGATGGCCGTGTAGAACTGCACCATCATCTGCGCCGGCAGCTTGGCTTTCCTCAGCTGCCGCAGGAAGTACATCCTCTGCTGGGCCTTCTTGATGATGGAGCTGATGGTCGGCTCCCACTTGAGGTCCTGAGTGATGGTGGTGCCAAGGAAGCGGAAAGAGTCCACGGTGGTGATGGGAGAGTCTGTCAGGGCGAGGGGGGGCAGGGGGGCTGAGACTTTCCTGAAGTCCACGATCATCTCCACTGTCTTCTGGGCGTTGAGCTCCAGGTTGTTGGTGCTGCACCAGGACACCAGCCGGTCCACCTCCCTCCTGTAGACAGACTCATCGCCGTCCGAGATGAGTCCGATGAGGGTGGTGTCGTCTGCAAACTTGATCAGTTTTACAGAGTCGTGGCTGGAGTTGCAGCAGTTGGTGTACAGGGAGAAGAGCAGAGGAGAAAGTACACAGCCCTGTGGAGTTCCTGTGTTGATAGTCCGAGTCTCTGAGACATTCTTCCCCAGCCGCACGCACTGCCTCCGGTCCGTCAGGAAGTCAGTGATCCACCTGCAGATGGAGTCAGGCACGTGGAGCTGAGAGAGCTTGTCCTGGAGCAGAGCAGGGATGATGGTGTTGAATGCAGAGCTGAAGTCCACAAACAGGACCCTGGCATAGGTTCCCGGGGAGTCCAGATGCTTCAGGATGAAGTGGAGGGCCAGGTTGATGGCGTCGTCTACAGATCTGTTGGCTCTGTAGGCGAACTGCAGTGGGTCCAGGGCGGAGGAGGTGAAGGACTTGAGATGGGGCAGGACCAGGCGCTCAAAGGACTTCATGGCGACAGGCGTCAGCGCCACAGGCCTGAAGTCATTAAGTCCAGTGATCCGGGGCTTCTTGGGAACAGGGACGATGATGGACGACTTGAAGCAGGCTGGGACATGGCATGACTCCAGGGAGGTGTTAAAAATGTCTGTGAAGACAGGAGTCAGCTCGTCCGCACAGTGTCTCAGGGTGGCGGGGGAGACACCGTCTGGTCCAGCAGCTTTCCGGGGGTTGGACTTCCGAAACTGTTTCCTTACATTGTCCCTGTGTAGTGAAAGGCCAGTGGGGGAGGTGGGGGGACCCGGGGTGTGGTTGGCAGAAATGTCTATTGTAGTGAGATAGGTGGGGGAGGGGGTTGAGATTTCGAATCGTGAATAGAAGGAGGCGAGCTGTTCGGCGAGTTTCTGGTCGTCAGCAGCATGGGGGGCTTTGGGCTTGTAGTTGGTGATCTGCCTAAGTCCCCTCCAAACCGCCGAGGCGTTGTTAGCAGAGAAAGACTGCTTTAGGCGCGTGTTGTACAGAATTGGTTAGAAGGTGAAAAGAAGAGATTTTTACAAAAATTTAACCTATATTTTACACATATATTTTCAGACAAAATCCACACATTTTAACTACTACAGCTATAAAAGTTTAATTTTAGTTTTGTTTGTCTTTTTAGTTTAAAACCACATTGGAAAAACATGCAATGAGCTCAGAGTTTACAATAAAACACTACACACACGCACGAAAACGAACCTTGAACAGCGTTACAAAACACTTTTTGCTGCACTAATATTCTGAATGTTCTTGGACGTTGGAGGACTGGCCTGTTGTGGAAGTGTGTTTTGGTCAGTGTTGAAGGAGCAAACGGACGCAGAAAGAACAAGCAAATTTCACACAACACCTGGGACTACAACCCTGGACCTTCCTTCTCCGTTTTTGTATGTATACATTTGCAGCTGCCTTTCTCTTTTCTTCATCTCTGTGCGCTTCTTATTGCGGTTTATGTTTAGCAGCAGCACCACCAACTTATTAAGTCGTGTTTCAGGCATCCTTTCCGTTCCTGACGCGCGGGACATTATAAAGACATCAGCGTTCATGCAGAAAATCCACATCTGGTTCATAATATGTTCAGAAACGATGGATCGAGTGCGCTTCGAGAAAATCAAGATTAAAATGCAAAACAATACAATGAAAACTAAATCTAGTAAGCTACAAGATAATATAGCAAGACTGTGCTGCGGTTAAACTCATTTCAGTAAGAGTGTGCAGCGAAATGCAAGATTAAGTAATTACGATTTTAATGTAATTTATGACTGATTATACTTTGAGACAGTTGTTATGAAAGGTCTGGCCTAGTTCTTTTATTAAATTAGCAAAGACTTGAACCGTCTTTTAGCAAAAACATGTATTTCCTCTTGTATCATTTCATCTGCGGCCTTAAATATCGATGGTGATGGTTTTGGCCTGCAACTGGTTCAGTCTTACCCTGAAATAAAATCAGGCCAATGGAGAAAAAACTAAAATGACACTTATAGTAATGCTCCGATATGAATTTTTTTTGAGTTGATACCGATATCCGAAGTAAAGATCACTGATTAGCTTTTCACTTAAGTAAAAATATGAACATAAAAGGGGTGTGTTACATAGACAAACATAAATATTTCAATATTTTTTGACAGTATCCTGCCAACAATAGCGAGATAACGAATTAGTTTAATTATCTGACAAATGTGAAATGTTTATTAAATTCGTCCCTTTTTCAACTTATACTTAAAGGTGCTGTGCCTGATTTTACTGTGTTTGAAACATGAAAAACAGAACTAGTGTAAAGCTAGCAAATATTAGCATGCTAACGGTGCACTTCCTGCTTCTCGTAGAATAAAACTCTGTAGAAATAGATGCAGAGAAAGCGCTATGGTTCACCCGAATACATACTTTTACAATATGCATCTGTACTGGGGCTAAACACATTTATTACAGATTTTATTACATGCAAAAACTCAGGTACATAAATTAGTTCTGTTTTTCAAGTTTCAAAACAGTAGAAAACAGCCACTTTAACACTGATAAAACATTACACTATACATTTGCATTTAAATAACATACATGAGTCCATTTAATTAGTTTTTCTTACAGTCTAATTTTGCATTCACAGCACACAAGCCCTGTATAATGATATTAAGGTATTAACATAACCGCAATCTTAATCTTTCATTTGGAACCATCTCTTCTAGTGCCATCTCCACTGCCCATTTTAACTCCATCCTTTTCCATCTACACCTGGATCAAAGACCTCCTCGTGCACACTCTCCAACGTGCCCACTCTCATGTGCACACGCCGACACGAGCACACGCCCAGAGCTCCAGTCACGACGCCTCATTCATATTCAGGCCCTCGCCACAAAAGACGACTAATGACACCTGCAGCTTTGTGTCCGAACGCTGTTTTACATGATCCAGGACGTCTGCGATTGATCTGGAGGCTTATGTTTGAACCAAAGCTGAATACAAAAACATAGAAAGAGGCGACGAGGGGTTGTGTAAGAGGAGACGACAAGGTTACCCACAGAAATGTTTAAGTCAAAAGTACTCAAGGTGTGGGATGTATTGATGGTGGAAACGGCAGGAGGCGCAGGTGACGATGTTGAAGTTGGGAGTGTGTGGGTGAGATTAGGAATGAGCAAAGCAAAGGGACACATCATGTTTTTCCTGACGTCAAATAGTCCAGATGGAGTCGGTTTGAACAAGCACAGGGGAGGGAGAGTGAATATAGGAGGTTGATTTAGAGCTGTCGGGGAAACAGGAGGCCTACAGGGAGATCAAACAGGAGATTTATGGATCTCATGAAAGTGAAGCTGAGCTACTGTAAATGAAGATCAAAGTAATTTTAATAATCAATTGGAGAAATGTTATGGCACACAAATTTGTCCTCTGCATTTGACCCAGTCTTCAGGAGCAGTGGTCACTGCAGTGCAGCGCAGGGGGACCATCTCCAGATCTTTGTGCTGGTCCTAGTTAGGACTACCGTGGAGGACTTCACCTATGTGCATGTTTTGGGTTGAAGGGAGAAACCAGAGGAAACCCACCAAGGGGAGAAACATGCAAACTCCACATTGAAGATCCCAGTCTAGCCCAGAAGTTGAACCTGAGACCTTCTTGCTGTGAGACGAGAGTGCTAGCCACTCTGCCTATGTGCCAAGTAAATATAATGAGTAAAACATAAAAAAAACTAGGGCAATCCAAGTTTCGCATTAACTCATCAAATTATAGAAAATTGACAAATTGATCATGAATGAATGAGTAAAATGGGCCAATATTCCACTAAACTACAACACAACACTGATAAGACTGACCTGAACAGCTTGGCTGAAACATTTTATTTATTCTGAAATTAACTTAAATTAAAGTTAATAGGGCTTATACACTTATTATTTAGATTTGTGAAACAATCAAATTACTTTTTTTCTAACTTGAGGAGTGAAACTCAGTTTTATTGATTGCTGCAGAATCAATGAGCAAAGAACCAAAATCTGTACATCTGATACAAGAAGTTATAGATTTTGTTTTATTGCTGGACAAGCTATTTGTATCAGTGCTCAAGTAACCTATACTATCAGGACAAAACTAAGACTAGAGTAGAACCAAATCATGTCTACGTGAAGATTAAACTGGCCTCAAACCAAACCAGGATCAATTAGATCTACATCCTTAAACATAAAATGATTGAAAGAGTTTGATTCAAAACAAAGACTGAACAGCGACTGCTTAGATGTGATATTTGATGCCATATTTCTTTGACTGAATCGTGACGACCTGTGATTCAACACTATATTTAAACACTGACAGACTGTGTGCTGCATTTGACATTCAGGGCCTTGACACTGAATGCGTAAAAGAGAAAAAAGGGAGACATTATTCTGTAGCTTCTCCCAAGGTTTTGGTTTATATGCACCAGACATATCGGTTTCAAGTCACAATAAAGTCAAATAGAAGGCACATGTAATGAATATTTATCTGCAAGCAGGTGGTAAGGACAAGGGAGATTTACTAACGGTTTTGGAAGAGCTAGAGGAAAGTGTCTGGGGAGGGGGAAGTCTGTGTATCTGTGCACAACCTCAGGCTCAGAAAATCCTACACAGATGGCTGCAGTGATGTCAGGCAATACAAGACATGTTCCTGCTGAGAAGATTGTTGATTTCACCCAAGTAAATATTAATAGTGCCTTTATTTTACAAGACATTGTACAGAAGCAATCCATTCATTTCAATACAGAAGAGCTGCTCTATTTCTCACTGTTCAACAACTACAAGAGCAATGCGAACTTTGGGATGAATATTTAACCAAAATGTAGACACAAAGAAAGACTAAAGTGGTCCAACAGCTCAAATTTGTATAAGAATGCTAACGTTAGCTGTGGACTAAATGCTAGCGCCGCCTGCTGTATTTTAACTCCTACAGAACAATTTGTTTACTTTTCCGAGGTCACACCCGATCAACAACCTCCACGAAGACTCAATTGTGACTCGACTTGAATTAGTTGTGCTTAAAAAAACACATAACTTGCTAGAAAACGTCTAAAAAAGTGGAAAAGTTGGATTTCCTGGAGATTTCACTGACCACGCCCTCCCATAACCAATCAAATCCATAGCACTGCACATAGTGAAACTAGTTAACACAGTAATTAAACCATAAATTAGAATAAAAATAGTAAAACTGAGAAAAGTAAAAATTTATGAAAGAAATCAAATAGACAGAAATCGCCTAAGTCAATTTTAAATAAGGTCAATTAAAATATAATTAAAGACAACAGAGGACCGCACAACTCATGCACTGCTAAAAGCTAGAGAATAAAATGACACATTGCTGACTGTACCTATAACTTTTACAAACTCGGTCACAGATGCCCTGGGGCTGACTGACGAAAAATGTACTGCCGATCTGCTTCGTCGCCCACAACCAATTACTCACTGGCACAGTACCACAACAACAGCGCTGGGATTGAACCGCCGAGCTTCTGGTTAAATGACGACCCTCTCACCTGAGCCAAAGGGGAAACTAGTTCAGCTTTTGAAAGTAAAATGAGCAGTTTCTAGAAAGTACATGAGTCTGTTTTCATAATACACTCCAAGCAGTGAACCGAGCAGCAACAAAACAAGACGCTACACGAGGAGGACCAGAACCTGTCAGGAAAAGTTCTGAAAATAACTAGAACAAAATGAATCAGTAAAGTAAATACATTCAAACGAGTAAAGCCAAAACTGTAAAGATTCACATATTTTGCTTATGCCACTTGTAAACTGACAACACAACGACACTATATTTATTTCTAGAGCTAAAAACTAGCGAAAACTTGGGACATACTAGCAAATTCAGACGTGATGATGTCATGTACTTGGATGAAATGTAGACTTTGGGAGTTTTATTGTACCAAATCCAGACACAAAGAAAGAATAAAGTGGTCCCTGCTGTATTTTAACACTTACAGAACAATCTCTGGTAACACCAGGTCAGACACCTCCATGAAGACGCAACTTTAATTAGTTTTACTTAAAATACACATCGTTTGCCAGGAAACGTCTTAAAAAGAGAAAAAGTAGTATTTCTTAGAGTTTTCACCTACACC
The DNA here is from genome assembly GCA_019453435.1 of Rhinogobius similis. Taxonomy (NCBI): domain Eukaryota; kingdom Metazoa; phylum Chordata; class Actinopteri; order Gobiiformes; family Gobiidae; genus Rhinogobius; species Rhinogobius similis. The sequence goes on from CM033625.1 coordinate 24,699,355, forward strand.
TCGCCCCCCTCTAGATTAGATTACATGGTATTCTCACAAGAAATATTAAAAAAATGTTAATTACCAAACGCTGAACCAGGTCATTTCTTTTCTGGACTAAACCCTGTGGTTTCTACAACAAAAGTCTGCATTAAATTGTCTGTCTTGAGTATTCCTTTTTGTCCACCATCTGCTAAAAGGGAACTATGAAGCTGCTGCGCATGTTAAATATAAAAATAAAGCTTATCTTATTTCACCCTCTTATTTCATGATAAATCAACCATTTTTAGAATAAATGAAACCCATAAATAAAATACTTACCCGTTTATATTGATTCAAGTCCATAAAAGTAATTTTTTGTGAAATTAGCTTCAGCTTTTAAAGAGGAATTGTAAAAATTCAACAAATTCCCAAACTATTGTTAATCAGACCATCGTCCAGACACCGAAGTCGAATTAAAAAATGACTAAACCTACACACAACCATGTATAAACAAGGACTAAAATCTGACTAAAATAGGTCCAAACAAAGACTAAACAAGGACTAAACTCCAAACTAAATCAGGTCTAAACACGGACTAAACCCAGACTAAAAATCTCACTCTAAATGAGGACTAAACCCAGACTGAACTAGGATTAAACAAGGACTAGACAAAGCCCAAACCAGGTCTAAACGGGGCTAAAAACAAACTAAACCAGGTCTAAATGACAAATAAACCAAGACTAAACCAGGTTTAAATAAGGAGTAAACCCAGACTTAACCAGGCCTGAACGAGGACTAAACCAGGACTAAATGAAGACTAAACCCAGACTAAACTAGAATTATACAAGAACCAAACCCAGACCAAACCAGGTCTAAACGAAGTCTAAAACCAGGCTAAACCAGGTTGAGGACTAAACCCAGACTAAACCAGGTCTAAATGAAGTCGAAAACAGGTCTAAACTAGAACTAAACCCAGACTAAATCAGGTCTAAACAAGGACTAAACCAGGTCTAAATGTGAAGAACGCCAGAAATAATATGTTGAAACAATGATACAAGATTCTAAAGATAACACAAAATAAAATACAATTACTCCCTGCATCCCTCAAACCTGTTACATAATATTCTTATGCAAGCGCTGGTGTGTAATAGGCTCCTCTTTGGTCGTCCCGGCGGGTGAACTTGTCCTGTTTTATTTGGGAGCAGGAGGCAGCTGTATTTTCATATGAGAGCATAAAGGCCAGAGCCAGAGGAGGTTCAGATCCACAGCTCCACAATGAGACAAACCACAGGCTCCGCGAGCACCTCCAAATGTCACCCGCTCGATACGGACGCCGGTTTTACAGAAAGTTCACGGCTCGGTTGGAAGCTGCTCGGATGAATCAGGTAGAATTTTTTGAAATACTGAAGAGCAGAATTTTCATCGCATTTTTAGTCCTGTTTAGGTCTTGGTTTAGTCCTGGTTTGGTGTAGGTTAGGTCTTGTTTTTTTTTAGATTTGGTTTAGTGTCAGTATAGGCTTGGTTGAAGTCTTGGTTTAGTCCTAGTTTGGTGTGGGTTTAGTCCTTGGGTAGACCCTAGTCTAGTCTTGGTTCTTGGTTAAATCTTGGTTTAGTCTTCATTGAGACCTGGTTTAGTTTTGGTTTAGTCCTAGTTTGGTGTCGGTTTAGTCCTCGTTTACACATGGTTTGCTATGGGTTGAGTCCTTGTTTAGACCCGGTTTAGTGTCAGTATAGCCTTGGTTTTAGTCTTGGTTTAGTTTGGTGTGTGTTACGTCCTTGTCTAGACCTGGTTTAGTGTTGGTTTAGTCCTTGTTTGGTGTCGGTTAAGGCCTTTTCTCATCTTTGTTTAATCCTCATTTAGACCTGGTTTAGTCCTTGATTAATCCTACACTGGTTCAGTTGGGGTTTAGTCCGCATTTAGACCTAGTTTAGTCTTTTTTATTTGTAGTTTAGTCTTGGTTTAGTTCTAGTTAAACCTGGTTTACACTGGGTTTAGTCTTGGTTTAGACCTTGTGTGGACCTTGTTTAGTCCTAGTCCTGATAGAGCTCAGGTTTAGTATTGTTTTTGTCACAGTTTTGCCCTGGTTTAGTTCTTATTCATCTTAGGACCAGGTTTAGTCCTTCCTTAGTACTCTTTTGGTCCTGATTCTGATTTGTCTTGGTTAAGTCTGGCTTTAGACCTGGTTTAGTTTTAGTCCTCCTCACATACATAATTTAGGACCAGGTTCAGTCCTTCTTAAGTCCTTAAGACAGAAAAGGACTTCTTAAGTCCTTTTCTGTCTCTTCTGTCTTCTGTTTAATTCTGCTTTGGTTTTATAAAAGTTAGCTCTTACAGTAAACATACTCAAGAAAACATTTTGAGACATAAGATGGTTCAAGTGCAAAAGACGCAGAGAACATGGATGATTTAGTTCTATAAATATAAAGTGAACAAGGGTGTCGTCTATTCAAGAAAAGAACAACACAAGTCTGAATCTCAACAGAATCACAACCTTAATCCACACCATGTCAGTGAGGCGCACAGACTTTCATAAACCCTACGTACATATCAATAACGCCGTGTGAAGCAAAGAGCGGATTTAATAAAAGACGGTCTTACCTGGCTTTGATGGCCGTTACAGAGGACTTTTCAATCCTTAAAGAAAAAGAGAGAGACATTATTAAATTCAGATTCAGACAACTTTATTAATCCTACCAGCGGGTAAAAAAAGCACACAGCGAACAAAAGAACATATAATACATAATGGAGCCATTCTGAACAAAGAAGAACCTCGAGGTCAGTACACATCAAAAGCGAAAAAGTAGATTACTTTTTCACTCACAGTTTAAATTTAAAAGCCATCCAGAAGTAGAGACAATAGACTTACAATATCTATTTGGCCAAGTCTCTCTGCTGCACTCTGCTGATTTTTGAACTGATTTTAAAACTAAAACTCTGAAACTCTTTATCTTAATTGTATTCCATAATCTTTCCATTGAACATGAATCTTGAAATTCTTATTTGTAATGAATCTATAAAGAACAAAGTGATATTGAGGTGATGCGGCTGTGAAATAAATGTACAGTCTCCAGTTCATGCACAGAAACACAGTGTAGTTTATATTATGTGACGCCGCTGATTATTTTTCTGACCTGAAGTTGATAATGATCAACAAAAAGCTGCCCAAACCAGTTTCGACACAGTTCGTCCAAAACTTTGTGCCCGTTTTGCTTCATTCACTCTGTCTATAATCACAACACGCTGCTGTCGGCGTGAAGCTGATGAGACTTTTAAACATCCAAACAATGAAAGAGATCATAGTGAAGAACAAGTTGTTTCCTCATCCAAAAGAATCTTGATTGTTGTTTTGTTGTAACACGGTGTAATTATAGGCGTAATTGTCCCTCTTGTGAGTTTGGACAATAAATCAGGACAAACATTGATACCTGTAATATCAGATGTTTATTTGTTGTATCTGAAAATTGTCCTGAAAAATCGGTCGTGCCAATATTTTCCTTAAGATGATTTATTTTTCTAATGGAAATAGAAGAGAATGAAGTGGTTCTGTGTCCACACAATTATCATAAAAAACACTTTATAATAACTACACTTATCCATGCCTGAAAAAACATGAACAAAGACTTAATTCATAGTGAACAAATTGTTTATTCAGAATGATTCACTAACCCAAACTAATATTCTAACCCTGATTCCTAACCCCAACCATAACAATAACCCTAATCTTAATTAACTAGTTAGTAATCCTACATCAAGTTCAATAAACTGTCGATTATGAATTAAGTCTCTGTGAATGCTCTGTTAAGGCCAAATAATGTGCAGTTATTACAAATTGGTACCAAAAATCAAATTGGAAAATATATGCGTTATACATGTTAATTTATGAACTTTACTTCCACTTTACTTCAATTTGTCGCTTTTAATTGCAAATTATTTTTAAATATTGACATCTACATATTCAAATATCTGTTAGCAGTTGATTGAAGCATCAGACCATCCACTTGAGAGCTCAAAATGCTAGCCCCCACTGCATGATGTCATCCAGTGGTAATCCAAAATGTCTCCTTTGCGTTGTACTCTCTTCATTTCCCATCACACTTCTGCCATTTGGATACACACAAAAGGAGGAGAAATGTCTATAAATATAGCTTTTAATGTGTAAAGATCAAGACAAAAAAAAGCCTACATGAATAACATATCAGGGCCTTCAACCTTGCACTGAAATCCTAAGCTATAATTCTGTTTTCCCTGGCTGGTCGCACTGGTCACACTGTTTTGTTTAGTTTTCTACACACGCCAATGCTTATGTTACAGCTTAGCAATGCACCGCTTGTTATGGCTATTTTAAATTCAAATGACTGTATTTTGCATGCAGACGTGAACATTTGGCACGGCGAATGGCAAAAGACACTGCCAGTTTCTTGTTTGTTTTTATGATTTGAATGTTGCTGTGTCTTATCAGCCAGCATGCGTCAGGATGGCATTTTGTTGCTATTTTTAACAAAGACACGACTTTTGTTTGCATTTGCTAGACCTCTTATCAATTTGTCAAGGTAAAATAAACGAAATGATGGTAACCTATTTTCTTTTTAGGCTTTCCTTATGTGAGTAACCTTTCAGCATCTCCTACTATAATTGCTTGGGTACTATACTGCTATTCTGCCTTTATGGAGACAGTTTTCAGACCATATAAAGGTTATGCAGACGATATCATGACATTCTGAATTTTAGCAGTGAGTGACAAAAACATGAGTCAATGGTAAGTGTTGACATTTTCTCCTCTAAAAGCTAAAAACACACCTAAAATGTTAAAGAGCTGCCACAGTCTGATGACAAATATAAACGTCTTCAACTCTGCTAAATATTTAGTTTGTACCAGACATCTAAAAAAAAGAAAAACAAGTTGTAGAAAACCAGATGAACAACAGGAACACTGCACCTACGCTCACATTTATCACTGATACAGACTTTTGGATCACAAACAGCTGAACTCATTATGTTTCTCTCCTTAAATAAGATGTTTCCTGGTTCAAGTGTTGAGGAAATTAATTGTTTTGAGGCAAATAAAGTGTCCTTTATCTCCAATTGCTTGACATTTTACCATATAAAGTTGATTTGAGCAAAACAAAAGCTTCAATGGACAAACATTAGGCCAAAGAAAAGCAAAGAAACACATTTTGTGGTGTGTTGCCTATAATTATAAAAGAATGTCTCTGAATAAACTCTATACTTTTACATCAATTAAAGTAATATTATATCCGTATTCTTTTGGTAATGGTCATTTCTTGTGTTCAGTTACGATGTATCTTATTTCTTTAATTCAGACAGCTTTGTAGTGGGAAGATTGACATGTTTCGGCTTCTGTCTGCTAGATATATTTGAGGAATGTGTTTTGAAAATGCCGATTTTGTTCATTATTTGATCTGTTAAGTTAAATCAGATATTACTCTTACTTGTCGTAGCAGTTTATTTTCTGAATTGAGCATATTCTTGCACCACTTGCTACTTCTCCTTGAATACTTGTCCAGATTTAATCAGCAGAGGAGGAACCAAAATGCTGGATTGCACAAAACTACTTTGCTTGATAAAAATATAAATGATAAAGTCAATCAGAAATTAAACTCGAACAGACAATAAACCAGCGACGGACAGGGGAAAGCACAAGGCATTTATACACTGGAGGAAGAGGACACAGGTGAAACAGATAAGGGCGGGACAGGCAATCCACAGAACAGGAAGTAAAACTCAAACACACAACTAAATACACACTTGACAAAATAAAGCGCCATGACAGTACTATTATTTTTGTCATTGCAGTGCTTCTTGAGTAAATGTTTTAGTTACTCTACTGCTCTTTTCTTACTACAACTCTTACAATAACATTACACATGCGTATCAGCCAATCCAAGCCCTTTTGTTTGAATTAGTGCCATGATGTATTTTGTTTCCTTCAGCAGAGTGTCTGAGCCCAGTGGGACGTGGCTAAGTGCTGGAGCATCGCTGTTAGACTCAGGAGTGCGTCAGCGTATATATCCTGGGATAGATAAATGCACTCACTGGCACCTTCTGCACTGATGCATCATGGGAAATCGCCACGTCCAGGAGAGGAAATGACCAGCACAACAACATGAACAACTAATCTGATCTCACAGCTATTGAATTTGAACGAGGCCTAGACATAGCTATGTATTTGTCAACACAACACGACAAGGTCCATTTTATGTTATCTATCTCTAGTAAAACGTATTTTATATTATATATGTGCATTTAAGGTCAGTCTAACTTTAATACTTTTGGACAGTTGTACACTTATGCATTTATACTAAACATAAGGTCATTTTTATTGATGAAAAATAGACATTAGTAGTAGTAGTAGTAGTAGTAGTATAGTAGTAGTTGAAGTAATAGTTCTTGTAGTAGTAGTAGTAATGGTAGAAGTTAGTAGTAGTACTGTAGTAGCAGTAATTGTTGAAGTTGTTGTTTTTTGTTGAATTAGTTGTTGTTGTAGTAGTAATTGTAGTAGATGTAGTAGTAGTAGTAGTAGTTATTGTTATACAATTATTAGTTGTCATGGTTGTAATAGTAATAGTTGTAGTAGTTAGTATTTGCTGTTGTAGTAGTAGTAGCTCACTAACATAATAATAATGCATGTTTTTCAAGGTATTGTTTGCAAATAAAAATACTTGTAATTGAATAAATGCAAGATATATACATTTTAACCATTCCAGGCATAACAATCACATTTGAATTGAGAAAAATGACTTAATGCACCTTTGACCTATGGATCTGATTAACCCTCATGTAACACCATGTGACAGCATTTACTGTGTACACAAAACATATCAAAGCAACACGTTGAGAAGAGCTGTCAAACTCAAGACAAAGTGTCAGAGGAGTGGCCCGGCCTGTGGCCTCCACCCATCCTTCCTTTTTCAGAATAACTTCACTTTTCTGCACCGCTCCAGCACTGCAAGGTGATATAATGGAAAATAGAAACCTCTACTTTGTGACATGTGGGGGAAAAAGTTATATAAGTGCTAATGTGTTTCAGGAAAAGTAGGCCTATCGCGATGATTGCCGGTAATATATCAACTTATCATTCAATAGATAATAGCTAAGTATATTTTTGGTGCTCAATATTTAACATGTGTACCTTTTATTTGCATTAGTGGGGAATTTTGGGTTATTTTTTTGCAGTATTTGAAACAAGTAACTTTCATGACCAATTATAGATTGTAAAGTGTTCATTCTACATTTTATTTGTTGCAGCTCATGTTTTTAAACAATACAATTAGCAAAGGGTTTATGGGATTATTCTGCTTTAGGATTATTGCGCCAGTAGCCTATGAATATTATCCTTTATTGCACATTTTTCTGTAGGAATGTATCACACTTCAAACGTTGTGTGTGCATTTTAGTGGGAATCCAAATCCCTGTTCTATTTCTGTACGCTTTTTATTCAAGAATTTAAGACAGTAAAGTAACAAATTATCAGTTTTGAATTGGGATAAACAAGTTGATCGTAACTGAAACATGAATCATGGAGTTTTTGTTTTGTTTTTTACTGTTGCAGGTCAGGTTTAGTGCCTTGATGGAGGTCTACTCCACACACATTGATAAACCTTGCTTTGTGCATACTAAAATTTCAAACTCGATTCTAATAATAAGGAATATGCCCGATACTTGATATTGATTTTGACAGCACAATGATAATTTAAAGATATTATTTATATAAGACAACAAACCCATTTTCAACGCAAAATATTAGTGCTTTCTTTATGTTACCAAGTCGTCTTATATAGTTCTGATCAAAGTTCAAGATCAATATAGAATTAGTATCTGATTTTTTTAAGCCTTTGATAACCCTAATGCAGCACTTTTGATGAGCAATACTGAAAACAAAAGCAGTTAAAGGTGCACTATGTAACTTTTCTGTTAGAGGCTTTGTCACCGGTTTGTCTCCATGGAGCAGTCATTAATTGCCTGGAATGTACCGCAGTTGAATTGAAAGACATTTTCTCGAAGCGAAGTAAAATGTCCTGGATATAGATATGTTTATTATTGCAATACTGTGGAACATTATCACTTTATGAGCAAAGCACAGAAAATATCACAATAAACAATAATATTGAATCAACTTTCCTGCACTGACACTAACTTTAAAGCAGGATAATCCCAGTGAACCCTTTTCTAAGAAGCATATTATTAACATAAAACATGAGATACAAAAAAAACCTAAAAATAAAAAGCACAATAGAAGCCACATATGTTTAATTAGAGTCTATATTGAGTCCTTAAAGTTACTTTTTTGACTCTCTACAGCTCAAATCTTGTTGCACTACCAAAATAAGGACAAATCTGCACTCACAATAAACATTTAACCCCAAAATTATTGTTCCAGCTTTCAAATATTTAAGTTGATGTAGTAAATATCATGAGAAAAGTTGCACTGTGCACCTTTTAAAACAGCTGCAAATGCAAGATGTACAATGCCACAACATTCCAGCCGAAGCAATATCATCTCAGTGCGGACAAACAGGCGGCAAACTAACAGAAAAGTTACATAGTGCACATTTAAAATCAAAAGGGACATACCCAAATCCACCAAAAGACAGACTTCTCCTCCTCCTCAGCATGTTACTGTTTGTCCAGTGGGAAATGTCTCCAGCTGTCAGCCTGAGTGTTTGACTGGCCCTGCCGATCGCCCCGCTGTGCACTCTGGTTTTGTGACCGTGTTTGTTTTATTTATCCACTTCTCCGGCTCTCCTCCCTCTTGCTGTCCAGGTTTGACTGTGTGCGCTGGTCGCAGGTGTAAGTGGAGATATAGGGTGTTGGAAAGGAAGGGAGGAGCAAAGGGAGGGGTCACCGAGATGTGCGAGTTTTGTCACAAGAGGTTGAGTAAGACCAAATCTGTCACCAAGTTAACTTTAAGATAACAACAACATTAAACATTACAGAGAAGTAAAGTGGAAAAAAAGGTTGAGGTACAAGTAAAAAGTAAACGGGAACACAATGGAAAGGTTTGATTTTATATTATAACTACAAGTGTCATTATGGAAGCCTTAAACTTTGAAACTGAGGATAAAACAAAGTTTATTATTAGTTATTTCCGTGGTAATAACTTAAAGGGTTCAGTAATAAAGAATAGGGGGTTAAAAGAACAGGCAAACTCCACACAGAAAGACCTCAATATAATGGGCTCTGTGCACAACTACAGATGGCTAAGCTAACCGTTTCTCACAGCTATGCTAACTTTTATTAAAATGTCATATGTAGAATAAACAACCAATGCAGTTTAGTACAATAAAGTAAAGACTCTTTGATTGTTTTTATGTGAAGTTTTTTTCAGTTTGTTGTTTTAATTTGACAGATTTTTTTTGATTGAAATTTTAAAAAGCAGTAGAATTATCATTAGCATTGAAAACACAAACACGTCCCTTCATAGACACAGTCAAGTGTCCTTTGATGAAGTATTTGCCTGTTTTGTAAAGACTTTAACAACTCACTGTTCACTGCCTGATCTTATTTAGTAATTGTAGACTGACTCAGCCAAAACCTAATTCACTTTATTTCAGAAGTTCCTGTGGGCGCTGCCATCTTTTTCCGTTGTATTAGTTTACATCGGGCAGCCCCAGGAAAATTGCTGACTTGTTGTTGCATGTGTACATTAAACATTTTACAGAAATCTACTTGATATAATGTTTTTCCCTAGTTCACCATTTGGTCAAGCCAAACCGAAAGTGTGTTTGTGTGTGTTGTGGAGTGTGGATGTGTGGCAAAAAGAGGCAAAAGTGAGCAGGGCGGAATAAGGTGAATAGAGATAGAATTAGACAGGAGATACTGACGCTAACACTGAGCTAACTAAGCTAATAAAGGTGCTGTTGTGCACAAAGCCCATTGCTGACCTACAGCTTGGCAACTAAACCAACATTTTACAACTTTTTTCCCCATAACCTTTCTGTCTTCCTAAATTGAGAGCTCACAAATAATGTCAAAAATATTTCAAAGTCCACTTTCATTTTTACCAAACTCCAACTGTCTCACTTGTGTGTGTGTTGTGGTTCACCAACATCGGCTGGTCCTATGAGCCAATGAAACAGACTGAAACCCCAGAGTGCGACCAAAGGGAGTGTCCTTCCTCCTCCACCACAGCTCACAAACTGTGGCTGCACAGTGTTACAGAGAACTGACATATAAATACTGTTTGTTTTAATACTTTTGCATACTTTTTTATAAAAAATGTTGACGCCATAAGTTGAGCTAAAATGCAAATCACTTTATTTACCAGACAAACTTTGTCAAACTTAGATCAAAACCAGAAACAGGGAAGTGTCATTCGACCCTTTGTTACTGTTTGAAGATGCAAAAACAAACAGTACAAAACTGATATGTATTATGTATTGAACTGAACATATTTCAGCCGTTTAGTTCAAAGTAAATCCAATCATACTGTATTTTTCATTCTAGAAACTGTGGCAAAATCCTAATGTTTACCATATAATGCTCAGTAGAATGCAATTACTGACCTATTATCTTAAATAGAGCTCTTTATGTTGCAGAATGGAGACTATATAAGATCCAATCACAGAGAAGTGGTCTGTTGTTCAGACGATCTCAATCATGCACTTCTCAACATGGATTTTCAATGTGGAGGCACAGTGTAATCATTCTCAACATGTAATCTATAATTGGGCACTGTTAGATGTTCATTAATATGCACTGCCCCTAAATAAATGTATAAATAAAAAATAAAAAAAAATGGGACATAATCAAAAAACTGTTGATTCAAGAAGAAAAACAAGTGCTCGGTTTTGTCCACCAGAGGTCCTTGTGTGCACAGTGGTGATATTACAGGCAAAAGTTCAGGAGCAGTGTCTTGCCCAAGGACAAAACGTCAGTAAGGAATTCCATTTGGGAGCTCAAACCTCTAACATTCGAGTACATTGAAAAACTGCACTAAACTTAAAGAAACAAAGTGACAACCTAACACACCCTCTCTAATTAAAATATCAGTTATAGCTGAATTTATCCATGTAAATAGGTCATGATCATTTTGTTAAGTACAATATATATATATATATATATATATATATATATATATATATATATATATTGTCAATATACAAATTTAGGTGTATTGAACTATCAGTGGCAAGTACTGGCCATTCATAGTGAACCGCTTTGTTGTCTAAAATAGAAGACAGTTTATTCAACTTGAAGAAAAAATACAGAATACAAAGGGGTGTGTCTTGCTCAAAACCTTCTTTTACAGCATCTAGTTGAAACACTTAACAGTTAATCATATTATTAACTACTTTTACACAAAATGCAGACTTCCACTGAAACATCTCAACTACTTAAAGGGGTTATAAAAAAACTACTTAAAGGTGAAAATGAGACCACGGTGCTTTCTCTGCATCTATTTATAGAGTGTTTTATTCTTCGAGAGGCAGGAAGTGCGCCGTTAGCATGCTAAAACTTGCTTGTGAAAAGTGCTAATCTCATGGCGGTGAATATTTAGGATGCTGGGACTGCATTAAGAAAGTGAGAGATACATGTGGCTGATGTAAAGATTTGAAAATAAACTAGTTTTGTTTTTCATATTTCAAAACAGTAAAAATCAGGTACATCGCCTTTAAGTCAAATGCAGGGATCTATTTGATTTCTTCAGAACTAGCGTTTTCCAATTAAATTGCTCTATTACGCTTCACAGTGAGGATGTCAAAACAGCACGTGTAGGTGAACTGAAAAGCCCAAATTAGATTTGTAATGAAGGTGCATTATGTAACTTTTCAGGTGTTCGGTTTGCAGTTATTGTTTACAAGGATTTAGTTGCAAAAATACCTGGAAAAGCATTTATCTTTACTGCTTTCCTCTCCACTGAACTGATCGGGTGCTTATCACCATGGAGATAAATCTGATGACTTACTGTGAAACATTTCAAACAAAGATGACATCTCAATGGAGACAAGCAGGTGACGGACGCTCCACCAATAAATATCAAAACATGTTGCAGCTTTCATGTTTCACAAGGTTGTATAACGCATCTTTCTCGAATGGCTTTCACAATATTCAAAGTGCAGAAATAATTCAAAGCATTTTCCTGGCATCCCACGCACAAGGAAACTTTTATATGAGCCAAATGGTGCCAATTTGTACTAGCTTAAACACTTTGTTGCCATAGAGATAGAGACTGCAAAAGAAACGGCATTTTTCTGTGGATTCTTCAAAGTCTGTTTCGTTCGCAGCCTGATGGACATTATCAACAAACACCCATATGTTTATTTTTCATATTTACCCTGAAATATGTTCAGGTTTAACATTAAGCGCACTATGTATTCAGTCTTTTCATCCAGTAGACCTTCCCGCATTTAGAAGTAAAAAAAGCAACTTGACATCTGCTTATTGTGCATCTACTGCTACTTGATAATGAAAAAACCATCATCATCATCAGTATTTTATCAATAATTATGATCATTATTTACTCAGAGCGAGGGTGGGGTATCAGTGAACCTAAAATGAAGAGAACGAACAAATTCAATTTAAGTTTAGTTGACATGGTATCTCACAAATGTAAATATGTGAGCAACTTTTCCAGTCAAGGAAACACATACATGCACAATGAACGCACTTAAGAATCAATGTTAAAATGTCTATTACACACATTTTCTAACAAAGCAACAATATGAAATAATTTTGATTGGCATGTTTTTTTTCATTCACATTTTCTGACGCATTTCTACTCCTTAAGTTTGTGACCAGCTTTACAAAATCAAACTTTCTGAATAACAAAACAAAGTTAAAGTCTATATGAAGGTTCTCATGTTTTTTCTAATTCTGACTTAGTTTGGTGGGAGGGCACCTGTGGTAAATGTTTATCATAGTTTTACATCCGTGAAGTAGCAGTTTGTGAAGAAATTTTGAAAAATGAAAGTTTAAAATGACAGGAAGTAGTGCTGAGTTCTAAAATGGAATCCCTCGGTGATGTCATCAAAAAGGGACATACTGATGAAAATACAAAGACAGTTAATACTTGACGTACACATTTTTTGACAGTTAACCGATCATTCAACAAAATAAAGGCGTTATCATGTATTATTAGTTGTCAAATCATAACTATTATGTCATTTATATGGATTTTGGCCCTTGTTTTTAAAATGGTTGCTAGGTAACAGTTGTGGAATTACCTCTATGTCATATTTGGTGCCCAGGTTCAACCAGGAAGTGAGATTATAACCATTACAAAGGCTGACAAACTGGGGACAAACAGGCACAGTGTTTAGTAAAATCTTAACTATAAACCTGTTCACTACGTTTAAATGAAATGTGTAATCTAACCTGTCACTTAGACTTTAACGTGACAAGACAGTAAGATAACTGCTCTGGAGTTGGTCCCTGAGCGCTGCAATGTGGTCTCCAACTGCTCCTGACAGGGTTAACCTCAGGCACTGGCGGAAAGTGGGTCAAATGCAGAGGGCATATTTCCCTACAGGGACAGCAGAGTCTACAAACAGTGGTATTTCATGGTGATAACAAACAGCAGTTGTAGCAGATTAGTGTGATAGCAGGAGCAGTGACAGCAGCAGTGCATGATAAAGTACTAACTCTTGATTGGGGGGGTGATAGTTGTTTTTTTTCCTGAGTTGCATTTTCTACTATTTAATCTATGTTTGTTGTAATAAAATGCATTGTGTTTGAGAAAAGTTATGGAGAGACTAAATATAATTATGCATGACATCTGAGGGTCCCATCACCCCTTTAAAAAACGAGATGTTCACATGTTAGCCAAATTGTTATTGCTGTATTTTTCCTCAAATGTACACTTTATTCGTGTAGCCTTCACCGTCATAAATCAACCTTTAATTGGTTAAAATGTATTCAAAAACACTGTACAACAGGAATACTAAGTTTAATATTGAGATTTTTTATCATTTTTGTATACTTTTTGGCTGAACGATGCTTTAAATTCGAGAAAAGATTAGCAATGTTTAAAAAAACTAAACAAAAACAAAACACCACCAAACTAAGACTGAATTATATATATTTTTTTCACATTTATAAATTATCATTAAAGAGAGAATAAAGCAGCATTGCAATACATTTTAGTTTCTTGCTATGGCTAATACTGATATATATTGTTCAGGCCTAGAAATAAGATAAGATTTTAAACTTTCACCACCGCATTTATAGAGTTCTGTTGATTAACATCATTTTCTTGTCAGTTTGCTGTAGCAGTTGTCAGCTCTGCGCCTCTGACGTCGGCTTCACACCCTCATTTCGGGTGCTGCTCTGCGAGGCGCGAAGTGGGCTGATGACATCACCACATGGCACCCAACGTCGCGCCGTTATTGGTCGGTTATTTCTGACTGTGCCATTTACGAAATACGGACGTGTTTTCACAGAGGGGCATTAGACAGAGCGGCAGGGGCCAAAAACATTTCTGCTCCTGTAAAAATGTCTGATAGAGGATGTTAATGAAATAAAAGGAGTCAGAATATAGACTTAGCTTCTATGAGTTTTGTATCGCTTCTATGCTTCTCTTTTTTTTTCTTATATATTTCACACCAATTCTTATTTCTGCAAGATAAAATATTAAAACAAGTACAACCATCTTAGCCCACAGACTAAACCAATTAGTTAAAGAAAAAAAAAAAAAGAAAAAATCAACTTTTTAGTGCTTTAATGTGGCTATGACAGGTTAGTCTAATAAAATGCAATGAAGACAAATGTAATCCTAAATAAATTATTATAAATTCCATCCCATTTTAGCAATTTGTTTAGGTTTTTGATTTTTCTTCCTGGTTGTAAATGATGACATCACTCTGGTAAATTGTTCTAGCAACCATCCTGTACACTGGGCTTTTACAAATCAAATATATGTGAACACCTTTATTTTGTTGAAATCATGTTTAAAGAGTCAAAAAAGCAGTTTCTTCTGTGTAAATTATGCTCTAACCTTTGTCTCTTTAGTGTGAAGTAATCAAATTGTTTACTTCTTGTAATTTTAAATGGATTTTTAATAATTTTTCTCCACAGATAGCTGCATGATTGGTTAAAACTGTAATTTATATTTACATCAGGTATAAATACAGTAAATAAAGTCAAAATTTGAAAATCATAAAAACCTGTCATACGTACTTAAATACTGCCATATTTCTAAGAATTGAGATTTTAACGGTTTTAAAGACAAAAACGTTAACAGTGCTGAACCATGCACGCAGCAAACAGTGAATTTTGACATAAAGCATTACATTTTGATATAATAATTAATAACTGTTTCACTTATTCATAGCTCTCAAAAAATATATTCCCCTCGTTGAAACGTGATATTCATTTGAACAAATATAGATACTGAAAAAACATCAGTTCAGCAAAATTGTGCCTAACAGTTTATGAATGGTTTTGACTTAAATCAGAACAAGTATAAGACCACATGATAATATTACTATATCTATTGCTAAAAAAGATGCGTGTCAAACTTGATGGTGAATCAAAGGAAAAGAGACATCTTTTACTTTGATTCGCCATCAATTTTTTTATACTGGCAAAGCTAGTAACACTACAGTCTGGGACGGATTAAAAAATATGTTTAGACAAAACTACTTAAATCTAGATTAATATTGTGAATTGAAGTCATTTTAAGCAGATATACTTTTAGACACTGATCCTGCTTAGCGTTGTGTTGGCTGCATGAGTCACCGCTCACTGACAGTGGGTACGGCGTAAAAATAGAAGCAATTATTAAGAGGCTAAACAATAAATGTCAATGATTCGCAGATTATGTGGTCGATATTGCCAGATCTCAGGGCACAAATCTGTGGGACCCAATGACTCGTTTGTGGTACATTTTGTTTAATCGTTATAATGGTCACCAGATTGTTCTTATCCATGATGTTCTCTACTAGATCTGTGTTGTTTTCGTTTATAAAAGTACAATCCTATAATAGCTGGTTGGATCAATTTGTGCAATCGTCCAACAATCCAGGACTGGACTGACAGTAATAGACAAAATGACATTCGGACTTCATTTGAAGATGGGCCTTCTTGACGGACTTTTCTAAACAGGACAAAATTGATGATGATTTTATTGGATGTTATGTGTTACTTGTGGGTTTTCGCTTTTTACTTATTTTTATTGTTGTTGCTGTGTCTCACTGTGTCATGTTCTATGCGTTTAAAATTAAAAACTGAATTTTAAAAAATTAAAGGAAAAAAAAAAAAGAGCATAAAACAAATTCGCTTTAAAATGATGTGAGCAGCAAGTGGATGTCACAGACTGTCAGACTTTACAAATGAGATGAATACTTCCCCAGCCAGGGGTGTAGCACCAAATTCTGGACCCCACGTAAATCCTCTTGGTGGCGCTCTAATACATCATTTTGTATGTGATTTATTTATCCTAGAAAATTTTGGTTGTTATTCTTATTTTTTCATTCACTTTTTTTTTGGTTTATAACAATAGCTTGCTAATTTATAGACAACTTGTGTCGCTAACGGCCCATTAGATGATACAGTACTATACCAGACCAATTTCACAAACATCTTGAATTTGTTCATTACAATAAGAAAATACACTAAATGCAAATTAAAATCACTAGTTTGTTTAATATGCAAGAGGGTAATGAGGCCCTGAGATGTCATACATAATTATATTTAGTCTCTCAAGGACTCAAGGACTTTACTCAACCACAATGCATTTTATTACAACAAAAATAGATTAAAGCGTAATGAAACGGAGAAACTTGAGGGCCCTTCCCTGCCCTGGAGCCCAGGGAAACAGGTACCCTCTACCCCCCCCAGTCCGACACCCCTGTCTCCAGCTTCTTGGTTGATAAATGGAAGTGTTTGTGGGGCATCCTTTTTTTCTCCAACCCAGTTCTGCCGAGACCCAGTTTGCTTACCTGCCCCAAAGCCTCAAACTTAACCAAATGATCTGTTCCTAAACCTAACCTTACTGTTCAAAAAATATATATAAAAAATAAACATTTGCTAGCATAGCCACCAATACAAAGTGACGGTCTGTGGCATAGATTTTTTTTCAAGCATTTGCTAATTTTGAAGCATAATAAAGATGATTTTTTTTTTTTTTAAACTGAAGTAGTTTATATAAACAATCAAGTAGTCTTTCATTGTAATTGGTAATTGGTTGTAATTGTAATATATTTTATGTATAATGCATTATGCCACACAACTACATTTTGCATAGGTGGCTATGCTATCTTTTTACAATACAATATTTTCACAATTAGGGAAAGGTTAGATTTATGTTCAGAAACAGATTATTGGGTTAAGTTTAGAGCTTAGGGGCTCACCAGGTCTCTGCAGAATTGCGTTGTGGATAAACATAATGTGTGAGAAACCGCCAACTGCTGCTGTGTGAGCCCATTAATGTAAAATATCGTCACTGCTGTTGGCCCTGCTTTGGTCTCTCTAAACAGCTCTACCAAACAACAAAAACCCATTTACTAAAGCATAATTAACTTGTCATCGGTGAAATATTTTTGCGTTATTCTGCACTACAAATTATCCCCACCAACATTTGCTGAGATTTCATTTATTTCCCTGATTATAATACCCGTATCATTACATCTGAAACGAAGTCAGAGGAGATTGCCTGTATATATTTGTTTTCGTAGCTGTTCCTTTAATAAGTTTCTTCTTGCTATAATTCAATTTGCCGTGAGCCAGTGTTTTATCTTTATTGCCTTTGTTCTGGGCCACGGCGTGTCTCTCCCGTCTTATATCTCCGTTCTCAGCACCTAATAAGGTATTTTGTCATTATAGGCTTTGTCCTGGGGGTGATATATGCGCACAGGCGTAGGAGAGCTTTCATTTATCTTTTATTGGCTTCAGTCTTTACCTCTAATGGGTTACTCAGTCGCTGGGGTGGTTTAGTGGAGAGTTGTTGGTTTACTAATGCGGCCCATATCGACGACATCCATCATCCGTCACAGACAAACTCAACTTTCTCCTACTTTGACGCTCCGAAAATGAAAATATGGGGGCTTTTTGTATTCGAGATCATTTTAAATAGATTATTAATGTGTAATTTATTAGTAATGTTTTATGATTCCTGTTTTAAAAGCCTCTGTAGATTAAACAAGTGACTTAACGCTCCTTTTCATTTAGAACAGAATTGAATTATTCATTCATTCATTTTCTACCGCTTATTCCCGTTAGGGGTCGCGGGTGACTGGAGCCTATCCCAGTGACTTTGGGCCTTAGGCGGGGTACACCCTGGACAGTGGCCAACTCGTCGCAGGGCTGACACAGAGAGACAGACAAGGACAGACAACCATTCACTCTCACATTCATTCACTAGGGACAGTTAAGAGTTGTCAATTAACCTACACAGTCATGTCTTTGGACGGTGGGAGGAAGCCGGAGAACCCGGAGAGAACCCACGGTAACACGGGGAGGACATGCAGACTCCACCCAGAGAGATCGTGTGATGTTAGGGTGGTTCAGAATTCGAAACCACGATGTTGGGGTGGTCTGGGATTCGAACCCACGATCTCCTTGTTGAGAGGCAGAAGCTCTAGCCGCTCTGCCACCGTGCACCCCAGAGAATTGAATTAGTCGTTGGGTTTTTATGACATGTTTATTTAATTGATAGGGGCAATAACTTTAATAACTCTAACTCTAATTACACTCACAACTTGATGAATAGAAATAATTTTGAAACTGTTAAGTCAATGTTTGGCAGTAACAGAAACGCTGAAATTCGGTTTGTTTAGTTTTTAATGCTTTCTTCAATCTTTAAAGCAGTTAATCTGGTTGTTCTTTTTACCTAATTTAAAGTACTAACAAGAGGGGGAGAAAAACACGTTCATTTGTCATAGAAATTATTTTTTTGGCTTGAGTTTTAGACAGTAGGGGGAAGAAAAGTGTATTCTTTATTTAATGGTTATTGTTTTATTAATCATGCCCATATCAAGCTCCTCCATCATAGACAAACAACTACTCTGACTCTGCAAGTGAAATAAGAATATGACTATTTGATTATGTAAAAAAGCAAAAAACAAACAAAGAAAAACATAATGGAGATTATTTGGTTATTATTGTAATTAAATCAGCAAGCGACATTAAAGGCCCTCATCCATTTCGATTGAAACTGTTGGAGGAGATGTCAAATCAAATCAAATCAATTTATTTTTATAATGCCCAAAATCACAACAACAGTTGCCTCCATGGGCCACAGTTGCCTCGATGGGTCACAGTTGCCTCGATGGGCCACACGTCCCAAAAGGTGTGCCCTTTTTTGATCCAATATGACTTCCAGCAGGATTAAGGCGGGATCACAATATCATTTTTTTCTCCTGATGTGCTTTTTTACGGCAAGTTTCATAGCATCTATCCATCTATGTTTTACAGTATAACATTTGAGTAAAAGATAGTTACTTTTCCCCTTATCAGTAAGTATACAAGCTTTATGTTGTGTGTGTATCAAATTGAACATTTGTGTTTCCAACAGATGATTTGTCCTTTTTTCCTCATCTTTGTGGTCTGTCCTTATGCCTAGGGATGCACCGATACCACTTTTTTCCGAACGAGTACGAGTACTTCTATTTGAGTACTCATCGATACAGAGTACCAATACCAATACTGTTCTTAAAAAATTCAAACTCCACTCAGTTACATTTGAAAATGCTTTTTTCTTTAATATTGACTAAATTACTTACGTTCGAGAGTCAACAGCTTCTTTTGCTTTTATTTCACTTTTCTGCACCTCTACGCCACGTTTTAACATCTCTATATGAAATATGTAAGGTTTGAATAGAGTTGGCTGCTGTTTGCACTGAAAAAATATTTATTTGGGTCTAAATGTGAGCGCCGTGCGTCGTAAACAGGAAACAGCTGATGCTAACGTGTGCTTGCTTTGTTTTGCTAACTCTGTCGGCTCAGCAAACAAAGTTATCATCTTTGGAAATACGCCTTTTTTTACAAGATCAAGTCAGCGTTTGGTGAAGAATGATTATTTGCCTTTATATTTTCTTCCTGCAGTTTCGTTCTCACCTGCGTCTACGTTCTCTTCTCTTCTCTCTCGTCCAATCATAAACCAGTCCGCGCTAAAGCGAGCTGCACCCTCTGAGAGCCAGTACCTCTTGCGGCCCCTTCGGACCCTCAAACGAGGCGGTACGGTTCACTTTTGTTCAGTCCCGCTCCGCGCTGTACCACTCTAATGGAAACATGACTTTAGTCAGTCTCATTCACTTTGACAAACTGCCACACGGCTGACACCTCAGCTGCTCCGAGCTCCTCACACGGCCGTCCTCTGACTGCAGCTGCACCGACATCACAACAGTATGAGACGCGCTGTGAGTGAACGTCTACGGACGTGAGCGCCGTAAAATTACCATAAGAGGTATCGAGCACCGGTATCGGGTCTTCAGTGAGTACGAGTACTAGCACCTGGTATCAGTATCGGTGCATCCCTACTTATACCATTAATGTTTTGTCCTTCTAAACAGTATGAATCCTGTATGAATACATATTGTTGGTGTTTTTAGTTTGTAGTTCTGTTTTAACCTTTTTTTAAATGTCTCTTTTTTTAGTTGTAATGTGTAAATGTGTAAATGTTTTTTTTATGATTGTGTGATGCAAATTTTTCACCAGCTCGCAATGGGTTCCATCTGGTTAAATAAAGGTTGCTAATAATGAAATAATAATGACATTAGCTTCAAAATGATCAGATGTTACGTCCAGACAGTTATTCTTACTTGTGTAGTTTTCCTAAATACATTTTTACTCTTGAGTTGTTGTTGTTTTTTTTTTAACACGTAACACATTTATTAAAATACAATAAATATGAACGACTTTATAATAAAAAAAAACAAAAAAACATTTGACATTTCAAGGGTTTGGGAAATTTGGTAGAAAATGTTGTTTGTCAAAATATTACAAAAAGGTTATTCATAATTTATTTTCTTTTTTCCTTTATGTTTTTTAAACCACAACTTTGTACTTGTTGAATGATATAACTTTGAAGAAACCTGTGATTGTAATTAGTCAGAAGAGAATATGTGCAGTCTACATATAATGTCTATTCTTTTTTGAACTTCTTATAATTACTACGTTTGTGTCTGACAAGCTCATTTCCATTTGTCCAGTGCATCTGCTGTTATTATTCAGGTTCACTTGTTGATAGATTGAAGCTTGAGTGTAGTCTATAATTACTGGTGAGTCAAGGTCCAGTGATTTGTGAATATGTCTCATCAGCGCCAACACTGGTACAATTCACTGAAAATTCTGACCCTTCACCTCAAATGAAGTGGAAATGCACGATTATTGTAAAGTGCAGTACTGTCTTCATCGCCAAAGTCTACAGCTCGACAAGAGAAGTCTGCACTATTTGGTATTTTTGTATATTTGGGAGTTTGCCAAATTAAACAGATGTTTCACAAGTTACCTGGTTTTCATTAACACTTTTGAAGGTGTTGATATGCATGTCTTCACTTCAAAATATTCAAACTAAAGGCTACAAAAAGTGAATTGAAAAGCAAACATTTAAAAGCAGAGTTTAGCCCTGACTCTGGCACCAGCAGGAGGCCGGTCCATGTTTAGCCTTGACTCTGGCACCAGCAGGAGGTCCATGTTTAGCCCTGACTCTGGCACCAGCAGGAGGCCGGTCCATGTTTAGTCCTGACTCTGGCACCAGCAGGAGGCCGGTCCATGTTTAGCCCTGACTCTGGCACCAGCAGGAGGCCGGTCCATGTTTAGCCTTGACTCTGGCACCAGCAGGAGGTCCATGTTTAGCCCTGACTCTGGCACCAGCAGGAGGCCGGTCCATGTTTAGTCCTGACTCTGGCACCAGCAGGAGGCCGGTCCATGTTTAGTCCTGACTCCAGCACCAGCAGGAGGCCGGTCCATGTTTAGTCCTGACTCTGGCACCAGCAGGAGGCCGGTCCATGTTTAGTCCTGACTCCAGCACCAGCAGGAGGCCGGTCCATGTTTAGTCCTGACTCTAGGCACCAGCAGGAGGCCGGTCCATGTTTAGTCCTGACTCTGGCACCAGCAGGAGGCCGGTCCATGTTTAGTCCTGACTCTGGCACCAGCAGGAGGCCGGTCCCTGAGGTTGTCAGAGTCCGAGTTGGTTCATACGACAGTAATATGTCAGAGATAGGGTACTGTGACATGGCCAAAATGTTTCTAACAATGTACAAGAGAAAATTAACTATAAAAATATAATATAGCTTGTTTTGGAATACATAAGAAACATTGTGTAAGATTCCTGGTTACGGGCACACCACCTGCATTACTGTATTGAGATGGAAACTTAAAATGAAACTTTAGATAATCCTGGAAATAGGTCTGTTTTTGCCTTTTTTTTCTGTGGAGTCGTTGAGGCAAAGTAAGAACATCTCCAAAGAATCAAGCAGGAGGCAGATCCTCCACCAGAAACAAATCCTTTCACAGGAAGAGTGCATGTATATAAACACATAAACGCCTGTAATTATGGAACACGGTGGGGCGCTTCCACCTCTCGCTCCAAACTGATCTCTTTCATTAATCATGTTTTTTGCCTCTGCAGAACCTCCACAGTCTGTCATTCTGCTTTAGCGGCAGTGCAATCTTTGTCTGCGTTATTTGTCTGCGTGAACACACCGCAGCGTTTCACAACATTTAAAATTCCATATCATCCCCTTATGGAAATACATCACCAGCGACATGATACGGCCCAGCCTTAGCCAGACACTGAGAGCTGCTTTAAAGTCTATTTTCTGAGCCACAGGAACAAGCAATAAAAATATCAATCTTGTAAAATACAGTATGAGCTCATTCTATTCAAATTAGAGTAACATTTGGCTTATACATGAACTCATCTAATACTGTCTAATTTCCTTAATTGCTTTCCTGCGTCTTCCTTCCTAATCTCCTTAAAGCGTCCTCTTAAACCAAGGCGCTCTTTGATCAGTTTGCTATTTTTATTCCTGCCTTTTCGCCTTTAGTTTCCCCCTTTGACAGTCTAATGAAAGTGACAGCTAGCCCACCCGTACGCCCACTCTGCCCTGCCATCCTGCGACAGCTAAACCCGACTCAAGACACGTCCACAGTTCTGATCACTGCAGGAGGGACACGCTTTCACACCCCATGGACACAGAGCGCCTTCATTCATGCATTCAAATTAACGCGCATTGACACGTGTAAACTCCGCATCTCCTTCAGCGCTAACGATCCACTCCTGCCCCGCCGATGCTCGTGCGCTCTTCAGATGACGCTGAACAAACAAATTGTTGCTTTTGTTCCTGCGCTGGTATTAGCCATGACTTTAAAGTTAGGGTGCCTGATTTTCACACTAGAAAAAAGTAGGTATTTTAATCCGTCTCTCTAATTTTTAAGTTTCACAAAGCATTTGGCACATCGGAAATATTCATTTCCATTCATTCTGAGGCGCATGCAAGGTTTTAGATCGACAACAAAGTGAAACTGCCCAAGCACAGCCAATCAGAGCTCTGCATGTGGCTGTGGTTTTGTGCTTTATTATAAGCCGCAGACAACACATAGTGGTCTAATTTTGTCACACAGTACTGTTTTTAGAAGTTACTCCATAGTGAAAAACACAAAATGTACTAATCTACAAAAAAAAAGTCAGGTATTCTAGCTTTAATGGAATTTTTGAGAGTTGTACAGCATCCAGCAATGACAAAAAAGAAACCTCAAGAAAAGTGGCGTTCACCCGTGCACTCAATCCAGCAAAACTGGATCTACACTGAGAAGATAAAACTGGACTAAACTAAATCACACGCTGCTCATAAGCCGTCGTCTTTTCCCCCGTGCTACAGTGTATCGCAGCATTTCAAACTCTTTAGATAAAGGTTATTTAGTAAATACATTAATAAGCACTTGTTATGTGTTTATAAGCACTCAGAAGGCATTCACAAGCATAATAAGTATAAGTATTTCATTTATTTAATAAGCAGCCTATTGATGTTGGTTTATTAACACATACCTGTTTTGGTTATTGGCTTGTTAATATGTATAAGGTATTATAAGTGCATAAACAAATAACTAGAGCTTATTAATGCCTTACTAAAGAACCTTAATCTAAAGCGTTACAATACTACAATGTTATATGGCTGCAAGACAAATCACAATTTAATAAAAAATGCTATTTAAATGACTGCATTGTAAGACTAAAACGCTTTTTCCCCAGAAAGTGTGTTTTGCTTCATTTAAAGCTTGTCAAAAACATCTGACATTTAGAGGTGAATGTTTGTTATATATTGCTAGTATGTGCAGCGATGTAGTAAACATATTAGCTGTAAAATGTGTCGTACAAATAAAGTTTGATTGGACTTTAGGGGTTCCATAGTTTGCCAGTGCCTCATTACTGCCATAATATACTGTATGTACCTGTCCATATCTGCACCAGTTGTAGAAATGTCAAGTTTTAGCGCTATGATCATCATGGTTTAGTATTCAATATTATGAGACTGTAACCTAACAGAGAAATCTTTAATTTTCTTCCATCTTTTTTCTGACACGATACTATTCCTCAAGATTGTTGTTTCGGAAAGACAAAATACAGTAAATGTGAAATAAGATAAAGAAGTGCTTTACATGCATTGAATTAAAAACATTTATATCCATTCTTAAATAGTCAAGATTATAATTTCTTTCGATTACATTGTCACCTGAACAATCACGATAATCGATTGACCTAATAATCTGGACACATTGTACCCTCACAGCATCTTTGAAACGACTGCTCTCCCCTGTCGTTCTCTGTAATCTAAAGCACGCGCTAACACTATATAAAACACATGGGTTTAGTTCACTTCCTCTCCATTGCAGCTGGTGTTAGCTCGGAGAAGGATCCTGAATTGACAAAACACCCAGAGGGGTTCAGCGCCATACACTCAGCCCACGCACAAATGCATTTAATCAGGGGTGCTGCGAACTGCTCACAGCCTTTCATTTCCCACTTAATTTCCACGCACAAATATAAAAAAAATACTATAAACAGCAGCTGCAGTGACTCATGCAACTCTGTATTAAGCTTGATCTCACCGCGGAGGGGAATAAACAAAAGGCAGGAGGCATCAGTATCAAGATGTTTTGGTTTGGTGCCAGAAAAAAAGAGAAAGTACAGTAGCAGCGAAGCAAAAGAACTGTTTTTATTAGAGCGCAGTGAACTTGTGCTGACCTAAAAGAGCAGTTTGTTTCTCAGTTTGGAAATAATATGGCCGACTGTGCGTTTTGGCAACGGGTTTTGAGCAGACTGCAAGTGAGAAAATGGACATATGGGAATTAGAAAAACTTGAAATTCTGCTCGCAAGAACAAAGCTAACAAGAAATGACTAGTATGCTCACTGGACACTGTGGATAAGCTTTCTTCAGGCATGACATTACAGGCAAAACACTGTCAGTTTGTCAGTTTGCTCTCTCAATATATCGGCTTTCATGTGGAAATAGAAAACATGTCCAATCTGCTCCAGTTTTATTACTTCGTTTAATCCACTTCATCCATAGATTTCTCTGGGACATTGTAACTTTAAAGGCTGTATTTTTAAAATGCATTTTTCTCCCACAGAGACGTAAAGATCAGCCTTAAAGTAACTCCTACACTCACCAAACTGCACTTGTACTGAAGCAGATTTTTATGGAATGTAACAAATGATTTGTTGATATTTTTTTTTAAGTTTTAAAAGGACACATATTCTGCTACAGTGACTTTTTTGAGCTTTTTATTATATACTAACAATGTTCCATCATCAAAAAACATCCCTGGAGATTGCATTCAGTTGCATTCACGCTGTTTTGAGGAATATTTATTGGAAAATCCGCTCCCTCCAAGCGTCAAACACACTTCCTGCTAAACTTCCTGGATTTTCTGACATATTTTCAGATCATCTACATTACTTATCCAAGAATAAGATACTGTTTTAAATCCTTAAATATCACTAAACTTCTTCTGATCATTTCTACAGTCTAAACACGATAATTGCTGCAGCAAATCCGCATCATAACACCATTTCAGCACTAACTTCACTAGATTGTACACAGGGCTGGCGCGGCTAATAACAATATGAAAAATGCAGAATATTTTTAATAGTCTAAACAATGAGGTGAAATTAGAATTTTTTTGCCAATTTTCAGTCAGATCTAGTTTACTCAAAAATCAAATAAGAAATCCAAAATCTCTTGAGTACATTTTTTATAACTTTATAATGTTTTCACACATAAAATTCCTTATTTCTACATGAAAACATTACATGATGGAAAACTCTGTGTTTGGTGGGATTTCTGTTTTGTTTTAGCTTGTAATACTTTTAACCAGTTGGATTTTTGGTAACACATTATAATAACTACACTGCCTTAATAAAACACAAACAAAGACTTCATTTTGCAGCTGTGTTTACTTGTTCAAATTAGCATCTAGTTTTAATATTATAATTTTAGAATCGATTCGTATCTGGATATTCATTTTTTTCCAACCTTACTTCATGCTTGAATAATGTTAAATTCACCGTAATATCCCGTTAAACCTTCATATTGGATGGATCGTTTATTTTCAGCACCAAGGTCACGGTGGATTACGCATTATGAACGAATGTCACAAACTATTATTAGATTTTTGAGGACGAATGATTGAACGTAACATCGTATAAAGCTCAATACTATGCATCAGTACATTTTATAACTAAACTACTAAATAACTGAAGCTATTTTAAGCACTGAAACCCTTCTTGCTGACTTGGAATCACCCGGAGATTCAGTGAAAAGGAATTGGAAGCACAGCACTCTCAGGTTAAGGCTCTTTACAAATCCGGCGGAGTCAGGAGTGCACTGTCGGCTGTTTAACACAATAAGAGTCTAATCTGAGCAGGAACACAGCCTTCTACATCTGACACAAAAGTACTCTTGAAGCTGTTTACTTTCCACCCAGTATTGCTCTCAGGATTGTTTTTAAAAGGTGCACTGTGTAACTTGGAGGGTGCTTGTCTCCGTGGAGATCGTTTGCATGTGATCATTACAGTAATACATATTTTATACTAGGGCAGGGCAATTTGGATAAAAATGTATAAACGTTTACATTTTACATTTGTTCAATTTCAAATAAATTAAAAATCCGGTACCACTTTATTGTGACCAACTTATTTTGTCTTAAAAAGGAATTAACAAGTAAACACAGAAAATGATAGAAAAATCCCATAAATAGGACATATTTGGACCATTCCTGAAGAATTTTGACTGATATAAGATGGAAATATTAAAGAAACTGCATTGAAAATGGCTTACATTTCAAACTGAAGCTGTTTCTGAACACTTTGGAGTTGAAACGAAAGGTTGGGCTCTCTGTGGAGCTGAGACTCTGTAGTTTTCGCCTCTGATGTCTGATTTACTCTAATTAAAGTGGTGACAAGCTCTGCACAGAGGAAAATCTTGCCTAGATTTTCTTAACAAAATATAAAGAGGACTGAAGCAAATATTTCATGTTCTGTGTTACATATTTTGTTGTTAAAAACTGTTAAAACTGAAAAAAAAAATTGAATCGGAATTGATTTATTTTGAGGCTTTCATCCCAGAATGATTTAATGGATTTGTTTCTGGGTTAGAGCTTTCTTAGCTTGATCCCTTTTATCAGATTGTGGACAAAACGAAATAGATTAAGAAAAGTCCAAACATTGGAATTAGAAGTTTGTCTTTAGTCTCTTGACAACACAGAAAATTTACCTAAATAGACAGAAACACAAGTTAACAGAGCTGCACAATTTGGGAACAATATCAAACTGCGTTTTTTTCTGACAGTATTGTGATTGCAATAAGATTTGCGAATGTTTTAAGCATGGGATTCTGTTCAAAGTTCACATTTTAAACACAACCAGGAAAATTGACAAAAATACTGAAATATGAACTGATAAACTAAAAAAGAAACACATGTTTCGGATCGTTTTTTGTTACTTTAAGTAGCAATTTTGTCATTTTTAGTTGCAGGTTTTTTTCACTTTAATTGTGTTTTTAAGTTATGTATTTGTGACTTTTAGAGTAAGTTTTCATTACTTTTAGTTGCATTTTGTCGCTTTTTTGTCGTTTTTAGCCACGCCGTTTTGTCACTTTAAGTTGTGTTTTTGTCGCTTTAAGTTGTGTTTTTGTCACTTTAAGTTGTGTTTTTGTTGCTTTTAGTCACGTATTGTCACTTTAAGTTGTGTTTTGTCATTTTAAGTGGCATTTTTTTCACTTTTAGTTGCATTTTGACATTTTTTTGTTGTGTATTTGTCACTTCTAGTTGTGTGTTTTTGCTTTTATTTGGGCTTTTGTCACTTTAAGTTGTATTTTCTCACTTTTAGTCACATTTTTGTCGCTTGTGTCAGAAGCTATTTTAGCAGATCTAAACTACAGTGTTCGCCTTTTTTATGCAGAATAAAACTGGATATTATTACTGCACTTCAAAAATTGCAGCCTTTGCGATTCGCTCATTGCGTCTATTCAAATTGCAATGTCTGTTAGATTTCAACTAATTGTGCAGCTCTACAACTTAAAATCTGACGCTCTCTCTGCCGGCTAATACGGTAATCTTTAAGACATTACACTTTTCCCTTTTTTCGCCAAGCATATTTTGAAACAACCTTTTCAGTTTCATCTTTTCCATCTCACTTTGCAGCAACTGTCATATTGAGTTTTCTCCATACTGAAAACGTCCTTCTTGTTTTAGTCTTTTGCCATTATCGCAGATGCCTTCTCTGAGACTATATTTCTTCTCTCTCCTCCCCCTCCTCCGCCCACGCCTTCCCCCGCTCCCTCTGTGGCCCAAACCGTATTTCTTTAGGGGACTTGACTGGCACAAACACATACAGTAGGAGCATGTGACAGCCACTGGCCTCACACTATGAAACCATGCATGAAAGACACCTCCCCTTTGGCTCACAGATCATTCACACATGCATAATATCATCTGCTCTTCTTTGCACCAGTTTGGAACATCAGACCCTCCAGCCAATATACTTTGTTCTCTGTGCTGTATGATCTTAAAACTACGCTTTATCTGCTTTATCTTCAGTGATTTTGGACCCAGTGTCTGTCATGATAATCACAATGTCGACTTAAAGGGTCACTATGTAGCTTTTCCGATAGATTGTGATCGCCTTCTTGTCTCCATGGAAAATAATATTGATTTGTAAGGGTGAAAAGTAACAAAAATTTAAGGCGCTGCACCTAATTTTCATTGTTTTGAAACGTGAAAAACAGAACTAGTTTGTTTTCAAGTCTTTACGTCGGTTACATGTATCACTCACTTTCCTAATACAGTCCCAGCATCCTAAATATTCACCGCCATGAGTTTAGAAGCACTTTTCATGAGTTTTGCCATCTCAGGTAAAACTAACTTGTATGCTAATGGCACACTTCCTGCTTCTCGAAGAATAAACTCTCTATTAACCTTATTCTGTCTCGCCCACTTTTTCCTCTTTTTGCCACAGATACGGACTTCTGTTGTAAACACACTTCCGTTTGACAAAAAGTCTGTTAAAGCTATGGCAAACCAGGGAAAAGTCTCGCCGCTAAAATGTTATCTAAAGTAGAATGATTTGTTTAAAATGTTTAATGAACACGAGCAACAACAAGTCAGCAACACACTGATTTACTGGCAGCCTGAAAACGGCTTTTTAGTCCGTGTAGAACTTATTTTCGGTTGAGCTTGCCTGCCCCATGTAAACTAATACAACGGGAACAAGACGGCGGTGCGTACGGCAACTTCCAGAATAAGGTGAATAAACAGATGCCGCTGCATCTATTCCCTTTCACCTGAACAGATGCTTTCACAATATATCTGTACTAGGGCAACACAGATTTGAGTTTATTACATGCAAGAAATCGGGTTCATGAACTAGATCTTTTTTTCATGTAAAAATCAGATACAACCCCTTTGATTTTTGGGGGGTAATTGTACATTTAATTGTGATCTCAACCTTGTGACAATCTGCCATTTTGGTCAAATCGGCATATAATTTTCTATTGAATGTGGAAAACGTGTCATGGTTGAGGTTTCAAATTCTGCATCATTCTGCATCAACATCAAAATGCAGAAATATTACTTATTTTAAATATTATTATTTTTACTAGGGCAGCAAGTAAGAATTATTTTGGTAATCGATTACTCTGGTGATTATTCTTTCAATTAATGGATTGTTGTTGTTGTTGTTTGGAACGCGAAAGGTCCGGTAAGTATTTTACAAATTTTTGCCCAGATAAAGCTGAAGTTTGACGTTTAAGGACGTCCTCGTGGAGAAGAATATTAACAAATGAAATGGTGTTTTAATCAAAAACAAAAAATGTATATATTTTCCATGTCATTTTTGTGAGACTCTTGTGTCTGAGTCACAAAACCTCTTCTCTCACCTAATGGCATGATTACTAAATTATCAGCTAATTATATAATCAATTAGTTTACTAATAAATTAACTTGTTTTATCCTTGTTAGGGAGTTTATACTAGACGTTTCTATCCCTTTTTGAAGTAATTTTGATAGTTTTAATTCTGGACAATACACTCGTTATTCTATTTAGAAAAACAACAACAATAATCAATTTCTTGATATGAAGTATCTCTCCCACCTATACATATATCGTAATAAAATTGAATTTGTGATCTGGCCCCAAGACAATTGTGATATATATTGTTTGGCATACTGCCCACCACTATACACTTATCACTGCAGTATCTGCTCCGTGCAGAGACAAACACTAAACCTCACTGCAATCGCCTGCTCTGATAAACTAGATCAGAGAATACACGGATTGTGGTTTAAAACTTAATTCAGTGTTTTAAACAGTTGAATTAATCACGTTGAGTAGAAGAGATGGAAATTGCTGTTAAAATGTTTTTTTGTTTTTTTTTAACTAACTTTTGTTGATGTACTGTACTTGTAAATTTGCATATTTTTAGCTAAGAAAGTGTATTTTTACTTGAAATGGTCATTTCTCTTTCCTCACTGTTGATTTGCAAGGAATGTTCCCTAGTATTGCATTGAATGTATTTATCTCCATGGAGATAGGTAAATGACGCCACCAGGACAGGTTACAGGTCTGATTTGTGGAGTAATGACCCTATTCACAGCAAGAATGAATGTATCTTTAAGCAATAAAAACACTTGTAATTGAATAACAGGAAGGCAAAGGAAGGAAAAGTCACATATATGCACAAGTAGTAGTAGTAGTGCGCCTTTACATTCAATAATACAGATTTCAGGGACTCAATATGTGCCTTTTATTTGCACCAGTGTTTTTTTTTTTTTTTTTTTTATTTGTTTGGGGGGGGGGGACAGACAGCTTCATATTAAACCTCCTTTGGCTCAGGGCAGTATAAATATGAGATTCTCAGACCATCAGATTGAAAATTACTTCCGGAGGCAAACAACTCAATTTCAAAAACATTGTCCAGACGACTACCTTTTGAAACATCGGCATGTCCGAGGCAGAGCTGCAGCACAGACTGTTTCTCTGCTTTAAATCCGTCTTGAATTCAAGCAAATGATTAACAAACAATTGAGTTAGAATGTATAATTGACTAATCTATATTGTTAATGCTCTGTAAGCATGGTCTTTATCAAAATTATAGACTTAAAACCAGTGGCTCCTGCCTAATTTCACTGGGGGTGCAATGATTAGTGCAATGTCCAGTTCAAAAGGATCAACGCTCACAAGCAATTCAACCCACTAGATGGCATAGACACAAATGAATAAGAATCACACGAATAATTATGAATAATTTCATGATATTTATGTCATTTATCTGCTCTCCTCGCCTGTTGCACGTAAAAGAAGAGTATGTTTTATGGCCACTAATCTTAAAAGAAGAACACAAGATCAGAAAATCAACTTAAAGTTAATTAGCCTTTAGCTCAGATGCTAGTTTTACACACTAATCATCATCTATATTAAAACACCAAACGGTTTACACTCTCAACAATAATTCTTAACGAGGTTTTGACTTCTTTAATGTGGTCATGAGTTGGTACCAGCTGACACTCTTTGGATTTTTCATAACGTGTGTATTTAGCGGCTAATGCTAACAGTACATCAGACTGCCACCGGAGTCCCTCAAATTATACCGGACTAGCCGAGTAACTAACGTGAAGTGATCGATAACATGAGCTGGAACTTCAGTCTGATTATTTCAGTCCATGAGTGCCACCGCTGCCAGCGTGAAACAAACAAAAAAAAAAGACAGGGCAGAAAAGAAGGCGTGGGTTACTCACGTTAGCTTGGATTAGCACTCCGACCAGCTCCGAAAAGTTTTATAACTTACCACATTTTGACGAAACTTGCTTGATGTTAATCATTGAAGCGTCGATTAAAAAGAACTTCCTTTCAAAGAGAAGAAGTTTTCGGAACGTGTTATCCATTCATGTCACATGTTACGTTAGATTGAATGAGAGGCTGGCGCTAGTTTAGAGCAGGCGGAGATCACACCTAAAGGGGCGGGACTACGTCCACCGGCTCTGCTGATTGGACAAGGGTATTTCTGAGGCTTTAATGTACGTGAAATTCAATAACGCCACTCGTGAAGGACATTTCTTTATCTTTTTTCCCTTTTTTCCTGGCGGTGCGTCGCACCCGTTGCCTAAACATATGACAGGTTCTCATTATATTCAAATTATTGGCCTAGTTGTGGGAGGGCACTTGTGGAAAATATTTAGCATAGTTTTACATTTTTGAAGTAGCAGTTCCAGAATACATTTTGAGAAATAAAACTTTAAAATGACAGGAAATAGTAATGAGTTCTAAAATGGAATCCCTCCACCTGTGATGTCATCAAAATATGACGTACAATTGAAAATAAACAGACAGTTAACACTCAACTAACACATTTTCTGTCATTCAACAAAATAAAGGCGTTATCGAGTTTTAATCATTTGTCAAATCATAACTATTGTGCAGTTTGTATGGATTTTGGCCCTTGTTTTCAAAATGGTTGCTAGGTAACAGTTGTAGAATCATATTTCTGCCCTGTTCAACCAGGAAGTACAATTATAAAAGTTATGAGAATTGTCAAACTGGGGACAAATAGGCAAAAAGTTTAGTGTCTTAAATACAATCATATTCATTACGTGTAGTCTAACCTGTCATATAGACTTTAATGACTAGCCGCCCCAGCTTAAAACACTGCATCTGCTCTTATATCAAACACACTTTAACACAAAACACACAACAAAAATACATTTCAGTCTTCTATTGATTTGTTTTAATTGAGCAAAGAAATCTAAAATTAAACATTTATGATCCTAAAGGTGTTAAAGTTAATGTTTAGTACACAACAGAAGGTGTGTGGGCTTTGAAAAACAATGTTTGTAGCTTAAAAATTTTTTCGAAAAGCATCTCACCATCTGACCATAGCTTCTATTTTTACCATAAATATAAATAAATAACATCACAATTTCAGCCAAAAACAACTTAAATTCACAACGCCAAACAATTACAACAGAAGGTAAACTTGCATCCAGTCACACAAATCAACAACAAAATTCAGTTCTACACTAAATAAAATCAAAATGGATCTATGGTTTGTACTTTCACACAATTCACTGTTGGAAGCTGCATTTCTGAGCATCAAAACAAGCGTGATAAATGAGGTAAACTGGTGACTGAAGCAGGAACTGACATAATTTAATTTAGGCGCTGATAGAAAACTGATAAGCAAAGTTAGAGTGCAACAACTGAGAAGATTATTTCTGATCAAGCTGTAAATTAGGGATATAATTGACACCAAATTTGATCGTCAGTAATCATTCATTATCTTCACAGACGCTCTCAAATGTGCCGTGTGTTGAGAGAAGAAATGTTAAAGCAAACACAGAGCAGGAATAGACCTAAAATATATAAACATGCTCAATCAAGAAGACTTTAGACCAAACGTTTATCTTTATGTGCTCAAATTTTGTTCACAATCACATGCCTTTTGTGAACTGATGATTTATTGAACAACCAAAGAAATTATCAATGGATTTATCAATTTAAAACAGTATATGTGACAGCCCTAAAGCAGAATGCACAATGTAGTCAATTAAAGGACAAATATTATGCAAAATTGACTTTTTGATGTTTTAACCATGTGCCATCATCAAAAACATACCTGGAGTATGCATTTAGCTTCATTCACAGAAGTTTGATGTATCCTGGTTAGAACATCATCTTCCTGTCCCACCATCGAAAGCACTCCAATCTGAATTTCTGGTTATGTGACGTCTTTTCAATGTTTGAGGTGGCTCAGAGAATCTTCTGCTCTATTTTAGGTCCATAAATCATCACCAGTCTCATTCTGATCTTTTCTGATGTCACTGCTCAAAACCACGGTTAGCATAACAAGCAAAGTATTTTTAAAATTGGAGTAATTGCCTCTGCAGCCAGTAGATGGAGCCAAAGCTAAGTTACTCTGGTATCTCCCAAGGTTGTGACAAATTTTAATTGTTCTTTGACAAAACATTTTAGTTTTAGCTCTACAACATGTGATGTCAAAGTAAAGACACTCATCAGAATTAAAAGCCAGTAACAATACAAATAATGCATAATATTTGTGTTTTAATACTGAACTGATTACGCTCAACAAAAATGAGTATCTAATTTTGATAATATAATTAACTGCCTTATATTGGTTCATGCCTGATGTGTATGTAGTTATGTAGGTTAAGTGAACTGAAATAGCAATTTTCAAAAGGTCACAACTAGCAAAAGCTATACGATAGTGATGTGTTTACAGCCTGGTATTTATTTGACCACTCCATTGCATTCATTTGATACAGCAAAGCAGCAAAAACAGCAAATTCAAAAAATTAATTTTGTCATCTTTAGACAGCGCAGACAAATGATCGTCGTTTATATGTCCTCCCAGCTTCGCTTTCTGAAGTTCACTTTAACATTTGTGGCGCTTGGTGAAACAAAACAAACATTTTCTGGCGCATTATTGTCCAGAATAAGATTGAAGAAATGTTCACAAGGTTGTTGTGAATGTTCACAAGGAACTCAACACAAAACACTTCTGACGTGGTATTATTTTCTAGCTCTGCTCTGTGTTACTCACATGTGCTCGAGTGGTTGTCTGTCATCCAAACAGCGCTGGTTTTTCAAAGTGTGTGATGTTTGGAGGCTAACACCAACCCTCCCTTTGAAAATGCACTGGAGCTAACTCATGGAATGGTACTAGGTTAATGGAATTCATGTGTTTTGTTTACAAACACCGGAAGGGTCTATTATCAATTGGTAAAAAACAGAACAAAATCGAACAGAATCTTCTATGGGATCTACTGTCCTACATGTTCTAAAATACATTTGATTTTTGTAATAGCTTTCCTCACATTTAGTCCATTTTTCAGTCTTCTTTCAAATTCTGACATTCTGGAATTGCTCTAAACGCACACCGTGAATTGTATCCTCATTTTAAACATGAATCTCAAACCGTATCGCTATACTGGACAGAAAAAATTGCGCTTAGATATTCCAAGCTTCTTCTCAACTTCCAGAACAAACCAAAACAGTCGCACAGCTCTGAATTGCGGCACCACACTTCACCTACAAGTTGCCAAAAACCTCTTCTACTCCATCTGGACAGTTCCCACAGACCAGCACATTCTGACAACCTGCTATCTGCCACATACTTGCCTCCCAGTCTGCAAATTTGTACAGCGAATCTCCATGGCATGTTCCAAATTTACCAGCATTTAAAAAAACAATCCTTTACCTCGAATCTTGCGCTGAGGGTTTACACGCCGGGCTGAACATCTCGCAGTCAGAGGGTAGTGCAGCATTAGCGAGCCACAGCAGAGCAAAGGAGACGAGGAGACGAGGAGTATAGGGGGAGGGTACGGCGATAAAGCGCTGGGGTAGGGCAGAGTTATGAGAAAGCCAGGAGAGAGAGTGTGAAATAATGGAGCTGGTGTTACCATGGAGAAAACAAAGGCAACAGCGTCAAGGCAAAGTTGGAAGATTCAGGAGGAGGATGCTGTGTTTTGCCAATAAATAAGTTGCGTACTGGGATTTTCTTGGCGCTGGGTGTTATCTTGGTTGGAAAAAATGGCAAAAAATATTGAGAATTGCAAAGTTGGTTGGGTCCAGAGCAGAGCACAAAATCTGTAGTGTGTAATTTTCAGATAGAGGACGAGTTATATGTTCAGAATAAGATGGTCTGTGCTACGCTCAAGGGCAGTATTCCAAATAAGGCTGCAAAAACAGTTTTCTCTCCTTAAGGTGAGACACTACAGGTGAATAGGAAAAAATCTTAAATTTAAAGATATCAGTTTGAAACTTCCCATGTAGTTTGCTCACACAAATGTAAGAAAAAAATGTATTGCAAGTTTTTTATCATGTCATGTTTTCATGTAGAAATAAGATTGTGTGTGTGTAAAAATTGCCAAAACATACACATTTTGGACATTTAATCTTAAAATTGACAGAACCAGGTTTCAGTTTCATGGTTCACATAAGTTACAAAACAATTACAGAGGGGATTTTGGATTTCTTATATAGTTTTTACGTAAACTAGATTTGACTGAAAATTGTCCTAAACATTTTTAAAATTCGCTTAATTGTTATAAACTTCATCAATTTTTGAATTAGATATTTAAAAAATACGAGATTTCGTCAAAATCTTGTTGAGTCTTGACGATTGTAAAGTTTGGCGTGTGTAGGATCTAATTTAAGTGGTGAGAAAAATGCACTTTAAGTAAACGCCTTTTCAAGAGAAATCTATGGATGAAGTGGATTAAATGGAAGAATAAAACATTTCTAAGAGCAAATTTGTTCCTTCCACATGAAAGCCGATATGTTGAGAGAGCAAACTGACCAAAAAAAAAAAATATATATATATATATATATATGTTTTGCCTGTAGTGTCTTGCCTTAAAGGTCCCATAACATGCAAAATGGACTTTTCAGAGGTTTTAACCTTCCTACAGTGCTATTTGGGCCTCGTATGTGTGCCCAAAGTGGTTTTTTGATTGATTCCCGCATGTTTTCACTAGAGAACTGTCTTTTCCGTCCCCGGCTGAGCAGCAGACGGGGGCTCCTCACAAGGATGACGCGGCTTCCCATGGATGACGCGGTGTTTAAGCCACGCCTCCAGGAAGCGCGCAGCCGCAGAATAAAAACAGCTAATGCTAATGCTACACAGTAATTACACGATGGATACGACAGATCGAAGAGTTAGCTTGTTATTTACCAAACGGAAAACGTCCATCGTCGAGGTACTGGAGCACGTCAAACTCCAGGTCAGATCCAGGACGTAGGA
Organism: Rhinogobius similis; assembly: GCA_019453435.1. Taxonomy (NCBI): domain Eukaryota; kingdom Metazoa; phylum Chordata; class Actinopteri; order Gobiiformes; family Gobiidae; genus Rhinogobius; species Rhinogobius similis. The sequence goes on from CM033625.1 coordinate 24,736,532, forward strand.
CTCAGCACGACGCACCGTCAGGACGGATAAAAGGTTTATTCAGTGTTTGTGTATCGCTGTTTACCGGAGCACACGGCGCATGCGCACTATCTCCGCTCTAGGCTTCGCACGAGTTGGGCGGGGAGGCGCGCGAGTTGGGCGGGGGGAGGCAGCCTGCTCTCTGTTCGGAGGGTCAGATGTCAGAGTGAGCCGTTTGCTTTTACAAGGAGGGGGGCCAGTCCAAGAAATGGGTGTTTTTTGGAAACTGTTATGTTATGGATATTGCACAACGCAAAATATTATCAACAAAGCCCTTAGAATAGACTGTGTAAAGGGGAAAATAGCAGAATATGGGACCTTTAAATAACAACGATTTCTCTCCTTAAATAACATGTTTCTGAGTCCAAGTGTTGAGGAAATTATAAGATCAGTGAAGATAAGATAAGAAAACCTTTATTTGTCCCACAATAGAGAAAATCAGTGTTGCACGGTTCAAGAACAGGAGGAAAATAGAAACATGCCATAAGATGAATTACTTTAAAAATAACTTTCAATCTAACTTCTAACACAGTGTACAGTAGGGCAAAAATAAAAACCTATTATACACATTAACTGGTCAATTGTTGTGCGGCAGCTGAAATGTCCTTTATCTCCAACTGCCTTGAGCAAACATATGCTAGGCTTTGCACAGTCACAGAATGAACAGAGAGACTGCTCTGAGTCTATTTTACCGTATAAAGTTGATTTGAGCAAAACAAAAGCTCCACGGATAAAAAATAGGCCAAAGAAAAGCAAAGAAACACCTTTTATCAGTTGGTACAGCCTATAATTCTTCTCAAGTCGGAATGTTGAGGAGTATTTGCCAATTAAAAGAATGTCTCTGCATAAACTCTGTAAATTGTCATCAGAATCCCCCGAAAATATAGACATTCACAATACTGCACCCACCATATAATACAGAAAAATACATATACAATAAGATATGTAGATCTCCCTCTCCCCAGACACTTCCTTCATGTTTATGCCGTCTTATTCCATACATTATTCAAGTGTTTTTAAAGTACATTTGAAGCAAAACACTGGTGTTTTATGAGCATTTTATTCTATGTATGGAATGAAAACTGGAACCCTAAATTCTGAGACAAAGACGCCATTGTTGTCAGAAGATGGTGCATGGACTAAAGTTTGATTAAAACTTTTTTAAAAAACGATGTGAAATGACCAGACAAGGTTCATTTATAATTTATTTGGAGTTCAAAATTGCAACGGAGTTTCAGATGGGCACCACCTCATGACATCAGCAGGTGTTTTGAGCTCTTAAGAAGAGGACAGCTAGAAAATGCAGGATAAACAGAACACAACTCCAGAAATAATGTTATGTTTATGTTTAAAGGCTCGAAAAGTCAGTTTGACGTGAATATTTGTTGTTCTTTTTTGGCCTGTACTAGGTTTTATTTGGCTGGACAGTGCAGCGTCAAATGGGGATCAGAGCAACTGTGAAATGTACTGTCATTTTTCTGGTGGAGGGTCTGCCACCTGCTTGTCTTTTTGAGCTGCGCAATTGATGGAAATTGAATCGTAATTTTAGTTTAAATGGACGCAATTAGCAAATCGCTATGGCTACAATTTTTGAAGCGCAATCATTTCCTCCACTAACAACAAAATATCCAACTTAATTGTACGAAAACCTCCCAGCACTGTTTAGACATATTCTTAAAAAACGGACAAAAACGTGACAAAATCATGCCGAAACACGTAATTCTTTTTTTTGTTGGTCAGTTCATGTTTCAGTCTTTTTGTCAGTTCTCCTGGTCGTGTTTAAAAGACGTGAACGTTGAACAGAATCTTATTATTAAAACATAAATTGCAATCAGAACTGGTCAGAACAATTGCAATTATTTTTCCAAATTCGTGCTGCTCTATCTTGTCTGTTATTGCGTTGCTGAAAGCTCCGCAGTATGGCATTAAACTTGTCTGTGCAAGTGCAAGTGACGAATGTGAACAATTTTAATAATGATTTTATTGTTTCGAAAATGCTACAAAAACAAAAAATGAAAAAAAAAAAGTTGTACACTTTCATGTAAGAAGATAAGGTGATATTTTTGTACTTTTGTGGTTCATTTCACAGACGTTTCACATTTGTCTGATAATTAAACCTCATCTAACGTGTTTAAAGACAATTCTGTTGGACTGACACAATATCGAGCTATTCATTTTGGTCAATGTTGCCCACATCTATCCGTAAACATTGTTGAAACTATGCATCAAGAAATCTTTATTGTTATTATTTCATTATTATTTCTTATCTCTCATTATTTATTTTTCGGTTAAATGTATTTTTATGTATTTTATTCACAGTTTTCTCTGCTGCCAGTTTCCTACATTTGACCTTTCCGGCTGCACTCATCTGTTGCCTGACTTTTTGGATGTTTACGAGGATTGAATTCGCTGAACATTTGGGTTGTTCTTAAATTCATTTGTCATTTGCTCAGTAACACAGGATTACCTTCATTTGCCGACTACACAAAATGGACCGTGTCTTATCGATTTCCATTGACACTGAGCTCAAACAAACGGAGTAGATATGCGATGAAAATGCCATCAGTACAGAAAGAAAAATAAATAAATAAACGAATGATAATAATAAGGAAATACTTAACATCAGTGGGAATGTTTTTTACAGTTATGACATGCGTGGATGGATTATTGTTGAAATGTATAAGCTATTAAAATGTATGTAACAAGAATTAATAGAATAGTAAAATATTCTAGCAGAGTTTTGGGGACTTTAAGAATATTGACCTTTATTTTTTCAATTCACAACTTTTTCTTTTACCAAAATACTTCAAAATCTCAGCTCCCATCAGTTCAATCACTGATGTTCCATTGAAGTGGAAAAAGCAGATCAAAGGCGTCTCACCTCCCTCTCCCTCTCTCTCTCAATCTTTCATCTCCCCCCTCTTTCTCTTTCTTTCTCACTCTCATCTCTCTGTTTCTCCCTTTCTCTAATCTCTCTGTCTCCCTCCCTTCCTCTCTCTCACTTTCTCCCTCTCTCTCATCTCTCCCCCTCGATCATCTCTGTCCTCCTCTCTCTCTTTCTGCCTCCCCCTTTTCTCTCTCCCATCTTTTTCCCTCCCTCTCTCTCATCTCTCAGTCTCTCTCCCCTCCCTCCCTCTCTTTTTGCTCTCATCCGCTCTCTTTCTCCCTCTTCTCATCTCTTCCTCTCTTTCTCGTCTCGTTCTCTATCATCTTTCTCCCTCTCTCTCTTTCTCTCCCTCCTTCTCTTTCTCTCTCTCATCTCTCCCCCTGACTTATTTCTCCCTTTCTTTCCCTCTTTCTGCCCCCCCCTTTCTCTCTCTCATCTGTCTCCCTCCCTCTCTTTTTCGCTCTCTCTCATCTCTCTTTCTCCATCTCTCTCTCTCTGTCGGCTGATGTTGCGGCTCAGAGCTACTTTAAATATAAAAAAAACTCTCTAAATTTCCTATTGATCTCTCTAGCCCCAAGCTCCAACGCGACAAAAAACAAGGAACTGGCAAATGAAACTCGAGCAATTACGAGTTTTTTCTTTTCTTTCTTTTTTTTTAAACAAGTATAAAATTAGAATTACAAGACATTATATTTTTATGAGGCTGAATCAACAGAAGTGTTTCTTTGCCTGCTTCACATGTTTCTGTCTGACAAAAGGAAAAGTTTACAAGAATGAACTAAACACTGCCCTGTCCTGCAATCTGGATTATCGTCAGGGTCAAATTACATTTTTGAAGCGAATCTGTAGATGATATCACCATAACATAATAATATTTAGTAGACTTAGTGCCTGAAGTTATTATTATATTGTTTAAAACTGCAATAAGACACATCTGCAAGACTAGTGTGTTAGTTATTTTTTATTTTCATCCTCCATTGAAACACGCTATTCCCACAGGCTTGAATGTGTCAGTGTGAGTCTCACTAACGAGCAGACGTCCCAGGGCGCCGGCAGAGAACGAGCTACGAACCACGTTTCTATGGACTGTTTTGACACACTTTCAACCCAAGCCCCTGCACCTAAAACTGAAAAGAATACAGAAAATCAAAGCCTCTTAAAAGACAGACCACATAATCACTACAACGGCAACGGAAAAGTACAAAACAGCAGTAGAATAGAAAAAGAAAGATATTTGACGATATAAAATTGAAACTTCTCCTATAGTTTCCTCACATAAAAATGTACTATGTATTAAGTTATTTATCATGTAAAATTTTCATATATAAATAAGGCATTTTATGTGAAAAACGGCCAAAATTTCACGTTTGGGACATTTAAATCTGAAAAAATGGACAGAGCCAAGTTTAAATTGTTTTGTTCATTTTGTAACAAAAAAAAACTTTACGGAGATATTTTGGATTTCTTATTTTGTTTTTAAGTAATCTAGATCTGACTGAACACTGTTATAAAACTTCAAAATTTTGATAATTTTTTTGACTTTGACTTTAATAAATCCGTTTTAGAATTAGGTATCAAAAATCCTTCAGTATGTTCTGTCAAAATCTTCTTAAGTACAAGACTGTTCAGTTTGGTGTGTGTTGAGGCTACTTTAAGGCGGATTTTTATGTCTCTGTCGGAGAAAAATGCATTTTAAGAAAATAGCCTTTGAAGTTATAATGTCCCAGAGAAATCTATGGATGAAGTGGAATAAATGGAGCAATAAAACACATGGACAAGCCGATTTGTTGAGAGAGCAGAGAGTTTTGTCTGTAGTGTCTCACCTTAACAAGAAATAAAATATACTTTGGATAGAATTAGAATACAAAACAGAGTAATAAGCACACACACACACACGCACACGCACGCACACACACACACACACACACACACACGCACGCACGCACGCACGCACACACGCACGCACGCACGCACGCACGCACGCACGCACACACACACACACACACACACACACACACACACACACACACACACACACACACACACACACACACACACACACACACACACACACACACACACACACACACACACACACACAATACAACAAAAACTATGTTTTTGTTACAATGACTCTGGTTATTTTGTTTGTAATGGAGTAAACAGCTTGATTTTGATCTGTTTAATTGATCAATGATAATTTCAGTTTTCAGTTTTACTAGGGATGTTACAATCAAAAGATGTGATAGCCCCATCGTGTGGTGATAAAGGGTAAAGCATATTTTATGTAAAAGGAGCTGGCGTTGAATGAATATAAAGTGAACTTTGTTTTTCAAACTATGACTAATTTGGCACTGCAGGTCTTGACGCTCAACTCAGATTTTTCTCAAATAAAATTTTTGGAGAGGTCATACACATTTCAAATAAAATGTGCGTTTGCCTTTTTTAGATTTGGGTAAAAAAAAAAAAAAATCAGATTCGACCTGTAGTGTGAACATAGCCTATCGTATCCATAAGTGCACATATGTCACAGGATGAGCAGGTAAATTTCACCATGAGAATCAAATTTCACTTTTGTCCTGCTGATTTTTCACAAACATGTTTAAAATAAAGTGTTTTGCCTGAGCCTTATAAAGTAAAGTAGGTATTTCTTAAGTAATACGGAAAATCGAGTAAATCGAGTTTTTACAGCTAAAATATATAAATATAATAAATAATAAATAATATTTATAATAAATATATATATATATATATATATATATATATATATATATATAAATATAAAAAAATATATATATAATAAATTATAATAAATACTTAAAAATTAAAAAGTTTCTCTTAATAGGTCACGCTTGAAAAAAGTTTCTTACCTGGCTAAATAAAGGTTAATAAATAAATAAATAATAAATTTATGTCATATATTTACAAGTATATATGCGGTACTTATGTTGCTGAATTTACAAAAGAAATGTATCAACCCACATTTCACTGAAATTTCTTATGCTGTTGCAAACACTTTACAGTTCTGCCATGAGAAATGTATCACCACCAGACCAATCAAAACAGCTGAAACAGATCATGTGACGTTCCTTTTATTCATACAGTCCCTTCAGACTTGAGTAGTCAATTTTATATGACTATACACGAATTCTGATTATGATTTTAACTGAAGTTTTGAAGGAAATATAAGACTATTTTTCAACATGACAACATTTTAGAGACAATCATTGCAGTTGTTCTTCCTTTATTGGAGAGGAAACGTAATTAACAAAGATGTGCAAAGAAAAATAACCAGCCACAACAGGAATGGCTTACAATGTAGGCAAACTAACATTTTAAATCAACGACACATTGCACTTTATATATTTAAGGCAAATTTGTAAAGCACTTCATTTTTGAATACTCCTTTAAAGTAAGCAGTTTTGTAAACATTGAAATATTTAATGCTGCAAAACGTGAACAGAAATAGACCTAGAATCCCAGGGCATCTTTCTGAACACTGCATCCGAGCAAAGCATTGGCAGCTTCCACACTCTCCTTCAGGCCTGCAGCTGGAAACAGGAAAAGTCAATGACAGACTCACTTATCTTATAATATACTAACTCATTAAATAAGCTCTCATTTATATACATAAAGGCTGCTCAATTGTGTTGTCAATTGACAACATTTTTTTACATAAATAATGGGCCGTCTAGCACAGTCACCACTATACTCCCTGTCCAATTCTATATGAACTAAAGTCTATATTAGCCTAAAATGAATACATTCTGACAGGTGTTTGTGGGTCAATGCAAACGCTAATGAACGCTAACGCTAATTTTGAGGCATATAAAATAAAACAAATTAAACTAACACACACAATCAAGTAGTCTTTACTTTAAATTATTATTGTACTTTAAATTATAATAGTTTTTTCTTTATATTTGACCATTTAATAAAAGTTAGCATTAGCTGTGAGAAACAGTTGGCTCAACTGTACATTTCTATATATAGTTCAAGTCTATTCTATTTTATTTTATTCTTAATTTTATGTATGCCCTTTTTTAATATATTTTGCTAATATTTTATTCATTGTTTTACGTTGCACCTTACGCCAAAGCAAGTTCCTATGTTTGTGAATTCTGATCACTGACAATGGCAGTAAACTGATTCTGAAAAGCCAACTGCTGCTGTGCACAGAGCAGCTCCAATTCACATTTTTGATTTGATCGCGATGAATTGTGGAGCTCTAATGTACCGAGACTGTGCATAACACTCTGATCTATTATGCATCACTGTCTATGTGCACCTGTAAACAACACAATCGTATCAAGACTGGGTTCTCTGAAGTATCAAAAATCAGACACTAATTGATACTAAAACTAATATCAATAATTTGATCAAGTGTTGATACTAAACAAAATCACATATACAGGACAATTAAAGGATAGTGTATTTTGTTTAGATTTTATTTTAAATATCTCTGAAACCCATGGGTATTAATTGTTGACCTTTATTTAACCAGGAAAGGCCCACTGAGATTTAAGATCTCTTTTTCAGGGGAGTCCTGGCCCAAGGGGAGCTCACCAAATCCTAGAATTTGTCCCACACATTTAATTTACAGAGAAGTTACCATTCTGTGAGCGCAGCCATGTCACAGCCTTCATGACCAGCAGCTCCCACTCGTCCTTAGCATCAGCTTTCAGACCATGAAGCCAGACCAGAGCCAGAACTGTGGCCCACACTTCTGTCTTTGCCTAAACAACACAAAGAAAAACAGAGGTATGTTTTTAGTGGATATAGATTGACCTTTGACCTGGTGTAATGCCATGACAGAACCAGACTCCTGACATCTTAACTCTTCATTGTTTCAACCGTTTAAGGTCCAGCCCCCTCCTACGTAATTATTTTGCAACCTTTTTCTTACTATTATTTTTCACGAGTGTAAACCTCAGCCGTCATGAGTTCAAGTCTTTTGTTTCAACTTCTTGGCCTGTTCAGTCGCAGGATGAAAACACTCCAGGTCCACTGCCCTAAACACCTGTCTGCACACAGTTGTAACTCACCATTGAGGGCTGTGTGTTCTCCAGATCTTGGCTGGTCTTGCTCAGAGCTTTGGCCAGAGCTGGTTCTAACTCCCAGCAGCCCGAGGCCTTCTGTAGAGACACCAGCTCCAGCAGAGGATCTCGCTGTGCTTTGGACTCAGGTGCCTCGGCTACATACTTAGCAGCCTCTACAAATACAAAAGAGCACATTTCACTTTCACATATCCAGCAACATTTATTTTTAAAATAAAAAAATATATATATTATAATATACAAATATATTATTTATTTAATAACATAAATATTGTTTTGTAAATTGACGGAAACCATAATTGTAATCATTGTAAATTATGATTCAAATTGCACAGTCCTTTTACCCAACAAACTTCTTGTCTCCAGGAATTACACAAATTATTTTGCATTTACTTACTTGGCCTTCGACCACATTTCATATGACGCTCACCTTAAGAAAAGAAAAACACACACTGTTAACAATCAACAACAAATAAAAGTTCAGAACTGGTTTATCCATTGCTGTATATTCATAATCACAACAATAACACTGTCGTACCTTTAAATGTACGACAATGGGACATTTCAATGTAACAATGGCAAGAACAGAACAATATTTAAAAGATATCCAAGATAAATATGATACAAAAAATACACTTAAGTTTTTTGAGTATCTTGATATAGATATTATGTCAATCCAACAGGCATGTTTCAACACTAATAAAAGTATTAGCAGTAGTAATAGTAGTAAGTAGTTGAGGTGTAAATCATCACACAGATGTGACAGAAATATCACCTAATGCCCTTATTTGAAAATGTACAACATGACAAATTTTATTTTTAATTTTTTTTTTTTTCTAAAAACAATCTGCTCAATAATCAAATTTTGCATAACCTCAAAACAACATTAACAATATTATTTAAAGTCTGATGCCCACCTCCAACTGGATCAAAGTCCATACAAGCCCTAATCGAACCAGCCTCCATCGAAGGAGCCCCCATCATAGGAGCCCCCATCATAGGAGCCCCCATCGAACGAGCCCCCCCTAGAGTAAAGAAAGACACGCCGTTATAATAATGACTAATTAAAAAATCAATGTGCAATTTTATTTCATAAGACTTGTTCAGTGCTGGTGAACGCAATGCAGTATATTCATGACCAGTGGTACAACAAATGAGAGCTTTAAATTTTCACCTACCCCCTATCCCCGCCCACATCCCTGCACTCATTTGTGATTATTTGAAGACATGAGATTTTGGGTGATACATGTAGGGCTTAAAATGTCATGTAGCCAGTTAAAAAAAACAAAAACAAACATGTAAATGGCAATCAGCTTGTTATTACAGTGAAATGTCTTTATGAAGAGGTGAACAGAATAAATATAGTGGTTTGAAAATGAACAAGATGTGAAATTATGACCATTTATATAGTACCAAAAAAAGCCTAATATGTCTCTTTTAATATTACCAAAGAAAAGTAAAGTAAAGTAAGTAAAACATGAAAGTTAAATACTGATTCAAACAATAAACTTTAAATCTAATTATGAAAAGTTGAATAATAATAAAGATGTTTTTAAAATGATGATATGTTGTGTACACCATAGACATTATTATTATTTATGTCTGGTGTACACAACATATTGAACAACTGTAACTAACAAGTCAAGAGTCTATCATAACCCTAGCTACAAGTCAATTATGTCTGTATTTACTGTATGTATGTCTGTATGTATGTATATATGTATGTATGTACTGTATGTACGATGATTAATGTATGAATCAGATTACAGATACATGTAAATAATGGCAAAGGCAGAAAAAATTTAGAAAAAGTTAAGAAAAAACAAAAAATCACTTACCACCAAAAAATGCTGGCGCCGCAGCTGCTTTAGAGAAAATATAAAGAATATAACCTCCGTCAAAATATTTTAATTCAGAATCAGATTAAGGTTCAAAATCGATTCATTTGTACATTTTCACAAAATAGGATAATGCAACCAAGGTTTTGTTTTTTTTATTCTAAGATTTTGTAACAGTGAAAAAAATTGAAAATGTCATAAAATGTGTCAGGATCACTATTAAAAAACATCATTAGACATCATATATTAGTGTGAAATACAATGTGATCACTTTATCCTTTATGGTATGATGTAAAGCATGAAGCCTGTATCTTGTCATGTCTTGGTTTTTGTGCTTTGCATTGTTGTACTCTGCATGTTCTGTACTCTATATGTGTTCCTACGTTTGGAACTACAAACGGAAACTAACTTTGAGCTAAATTCAGTGTATTTACAGCACTAGAGGTTCAATAATAAATACTGTCTTAATTAACTAATTAAAGACATAAATAAAACATTTAAAATGTGTATTCTGCTGTGGGCAAGAAACTATAATAACTGAAAAACACTGTTCTTACAGACAAGACCAAGATCAAGAAAAACATTAATTACACCACTCTATTTGACCACTGAACATCCCAAATCACCTCTATTGCTTCTGGGTAAATTTAGGATTGTACTTACAAGGCATCATCATCATTTGATTACACTGCCGGCGATACCTGGCCATACCTGTGGGAGACAAATACAAGGATCTTTACTTTAAAAGTGAGGCCCAGTGTACTTTCTAAACTAAAACTTTAAGACTGTAACCATTTCTGCATTTCACTAATTATATCAATTACTTGAATAATCCTCAGTTAAGTTTATATATCTTTTCAATTACAGCATTCTATGGTGTCTTTGGTTTGAAGTGTCACATTTGAACAGCCCCGCCTCCAGTGAAGTTGCGGGGTCCTTTGGAAGTATAGTCCCATACCATCAGATCACCACAGAACCACAGGCCACACAGAGCTCGAGAGGAGGTTGATACACAAACCAGGGGCTTCATAAGCCCGCAAAGCCCCTGAAGTAAAGCTGAACTGCTCGTAACCGCTCTGCATTCATAACCACTCTGCACTCATCTGGCAAGAGACCTGCACTTGTCCATGTGTAATTGGCAGAATAATATCAGTATTGCTTTATCCTTCTTTCAAGCCTCGCTGCTTATTCTAAAAGAGTGTTTGGTCAAAACAGACCACCATGTGATTAATCTGCGTCAGCTCTAGAAAAATGCATCAATTATCTACCGTTAATGATTAATAGTCAGTTAATGCGTTACATTTAACAGCCCTACTTTAATTAATATACTGATTTTGCAGTGTGGAAAATGCCACTTAGTTTTAAGACTAACTTGGTACAGGGACATCTCTTCTCAGCAGAGGGCCTTGAATGGCCTCTCCGCTGCTTTTGTTCACAGCGATGAAGGCGGTGAAGGAGCTGCTGACTCCTGATTGGACGCTCAGATCGATGATTTTCTTCTTCGCGGCGTCATCGTTCTGACCTCTGGCGCCCTCCTGCTCCTGCTCCAGAGATCGAATGAGAGAGCGCGCTGCCAACCTGTGCACAGTGAGTCTGCAGACGAACAGTGTGTTTGAGTCAGAGATTTACAACTACAGCTGAGAGGTGTTGTTGATTATTTACATCCAACACAATTCACCGGTGGAAGCTGGCCTGGCACTCTCTGTCTGTGTTTATTCACAAGTTTGTTTACAGCAAAGGTATAAAAAAAAGTTTTTTAAAGGTATTTTAAAGACTAAACTACTGTATGGTGTACAGAACAGTAAAAAAAAGCCCAAATAATGCATAACAAATGGCCTTTGAAACCACCTGTGACTCAGCCAACACATGGCAGGAGACCAACAGTGGGTCGGTGTTTGAACCTTGCAAAGGAAATTAATCATCGTGTTGAAATGTCTCATGTCCACCAAACTCCAGTTTATTATGAATTACGGTTGGATTTATACGGTTGGATGATTCAGACTTACCCAGTGTCCTCGGCTGGTTTGAGGCTGAAGTTGAGCTTGTTCTCAGTGGGACGTCCTGCCAGGCTGTACTTGACAGTCACACAGCCCTCTGCTCCCTCTTTGCTCTGAAACACACAGCGTTTGGTCACGGCTCTAAACATAACTGCACTGCTTCTTACACCACAGTGAGCACCTGTCCAGTGAGTTGGGCGTACAGCAGTGACCGCTGTCCCTGGAAAATGGACGTGAGAGGTGGAGACAGCACCGAGGCAGAGACCCCTTTGGGCAGGTCCCATTTCACAGAGATGTCGACCACGGCCGGCTGCATGGCGAAGCGCAGAGACTGGATCACCTGGAGAAGACAGAGGGAGGACAACAGCTATTATCAGTTTGCTTTGGGCATCAAAAGAAGAAGAATACGCCCCAAACGCTCAGTTACTTTAACACTGTGCATTATTCATTCTGTCGTTGTGTTCAGTGCTGATAAGTCTCTGATGCCACAGCTGCCCTGGGTTGTTTACATCAAAAATATACAAGATAAAAACAACTAATATTAATCGTGGGCTTTATTCTTTCTTTCCACACTCGGTGGTGGTAAGTTACTATTGTAGCCAAAGCTGCTCTGAGAGAAACTGATAGAAAAGAGGCTGCCAATCTGTGCCCTCAATAAAATGAAAATAAATAAAGCAGTGTTAAACACTACACATGTCCTGATTACATTTTTTATTCATCACAGTTAAAGTAAATGTCACAGAAGGATAATAATCTTAGAAACAGCAGATCAATGTAATAATATTCATAATTGTTATGACCCAATAAAAGAAATGTCATTAATACATGTTTAGTTTATACATATGGTCATTATTGGTTTCTACAGAATACTTTTTTATTTATTTATTCAAGGTGTCTTAAATGACAACAATAAAAAAATAATAATAATCCTGCAAAATGACTTGAGTACAAAACCTTACTTTGGGTTGCATCCTGTCATTTCCTGTGATGAACTGAGCGTGTCCTCCTCCTTCTTTGGCCAAACCTTTTATAAGAGCAGAACTGGCTCCTTCACCGATCCCAAAGGAAAAACACCTGAGATAAAAAGCAGGTTTGCTTTGTAGCTCAAGTACGACACAAGTTGAATAGATGTAGTTTTGTACCTGTGAGAGCCTGCATTTGACTTGACCAGGTTTATGACTTCTTTGGTGTTTCCTACTTCTCCATCAGTGAAGACAAACAGCTGCAGAGCACAGTTCAGGTCATAGTTTTACATCATGCAGCAGTGAAGACGTTAAAGGCCTGCCTGTCGATTTTAAACCATGAGTGAAGAACATGTTTCAGAATGAACTGTCCACTTAGTCCCTTCTGTCAATCTGTGCTGAACCATAACAGAGAAACAACATCTCAGATGGATAAACATGTCTGCTCCTATAATCAAAATATACTTCTAAATAAACCAAGTGCGTTTTATAATGTATAGACAATAACCTTCAATGTAATTCTATATTTACAAATGTTTACACATTGTACTACTATGTAAAGTAAAAGGTGTTTTTTGGTGTTTGGTGTCCTCACCAAAAACAAATAGGTCAGGTGCAGACCCTGTAAACCTGGTGTTTGAAACCTTCAACAGGTGGGATTTTCCATGGGTCCTGCTGGGCCTGACCCAAATTTTTCTGAATCAGGCAGGATTGGCGTGGCCTGTGGCGGTCAGACCTAAACACTTTTACTGTACTGGACTAGAGCAGGACCAGAGCAGGACTGGACCATTACAAAAGCAGGACTAGGGCAGGACTAGGGCAGGACAAGGGCAGTGGGAGCCTCACAGTTTAGGCTGTTCAGAATGTTTTGACCAGAGCTAATCTGCATGTACCTGTCTGGGCTGGTTGGGGATGCATCCCTGGCTGTAAATGCGTTTCAGAGGTGACAGAATTTCTGTTCCTCCCAGGTTAGCACCCATCATTTCCACCTTTTTCAGAGCCTCCTCCATCGTCTTCTGATTGTACTCCACACTCTCCCTGCAAAAGAACACATAGTCAAAGCATGCTTTACGGCTCTTTCAAACCTATCTGATATCCCTAACCCTGTCACTGAGTCAACGTGACAACTTGTCTCACCACATCTCCTTGCGCTGCCCCTGTGTAAATGCTCTTTCCCTCTGTAGCGACAAATACATACCAACAAGGCAATACCTTTCTACAACAGCAGGCATTGCACATGGTTTTAACTGTGTGGATCGGACTGTGTAAACAAACCTGTTTAACAACATAGTTATCAATAATGCATTGGTGCATGAAACACATGGAGTATCGGACTGGATTTTTATAGCTTTTGGCCAAAGAAGGAGGCACTTATGTTTGGATTTCCACAAAGCTAAAATAAAGGTAAGCTAACTGCAGCGCACTATTGTCACAGACAAAAGATATTTTCTGAGAGTTGTTTTATTTAAAGTTGAGTAAAACGAGAGCTCGTTTTGTGGCGACTGGAGATGCAAATTCTATAAATATATCTTCCGAAAACCTGCCCCGACGCCCTCTTCTTCTGGGTTCCAACAGCATCATTCACATTTGACTGGGGATTATCTCTTTAGTGTGAAAGAACCCTTGAGTGTGTGTCTCTGGGGTTCATGCAGTGTTCTTGTCATCTCAAATGATTTACTTAAATATTTGTTCAAATGAGGATCCAAAGCTGTAGATGTTAAAGTAGCAGCCCATGGGTAAGCTCTTGAGCAGCAGCAGCAGAGTGTCCTAAGAAAATAAAATAATATAATAATGAAATAAATGTTTCAAGTGTTACCACAGTTCAAATGGACTTCATACCCGCGCACTGGCAATCCGAGTCTCTGATTGTGCATCGTGGCCCATAGAGCAGCCCATACTTCCAGATCGATCCAATAGAAACACAAACTCTCCAGAGGAAGACACAGACGACATAACGTCTTTGGGAAACTCTGGGTACAGACTCAGCATCAGGGCTGGGTCTCCCATCAGAGAGCCTGAAATCAAGAGGCAGATGTCTTTACCATAAGTCATCAAAAACATACAAACTTTCTACACTGTATTATTATAATAGATTGACTAATGGATAGATGCTCTATTATAACTTGTGCCACTCAAATATAACAAATCTTCCCACGCTCTTCATGAATTTATTGAATATTATTGACCACTCAAATATAAGACACATTTATCTCTCGCTTGTTAAAGCTGCAAATTGCTTCACCATAAAATTCCAAGAACTCTTGCTCAATTTTTCCCCACCCTTCGTACATCCATTGTTCAATACAAACTGTCTGGAACTGCCTCGACTCTCAAACCCAGACCCAGCATTTTTTAAGGGTCATATTCCAGAAAAGGGAAAAGTCCAGAATAGTCCTGATTTTTGGACAACATCCTCCTCTCCAACACAACAGTCAGAGAGTCCAGCTCCTCCCCCACAACATGTCCGGCCTTCTTGATGATCTTGTTGAGTCTATTAGTGTCCCTCACGCGCAGACTGCTGCCCCAGCAGGCCACAGCATACGTGATGGCACTTGCCACCATAGACTCGTAGAACATCCTGAGCATTGTCCTGAAGATGTCAAAGGACCTCAGCCGCCTCAGAAAGTAGAGACGGCTCTGGCCCTTCTTGTAGACAGTGTCTAGGAGAGGAGGATGTTGTCCAAAATCAGGACTATTCTGGACTTTCCCTCCCACCCGTTCCACAAAGTGCTGGTCAAGAGCTCATTTAGCAACAGACTGTTACTGCCACGATGCTCCACCGAGAGACACAGGAAATCATTAATGCCTGTCGCCATCAAACTACTGAACTCTGTGCTGTAAATCTGCTTGTGAAGTCATTGTGCAATATTAAGTCCACTGTGCAATATTAAGTTATATACTTATAAACTGTACATGATCATGTGAATATGTAAATAGACAAGGATAGTAGAGTTAAGCTTATTGTAAAACTGTTCATATCGGGGGTTTAGTTGAGTATTGTTCATATCGGGGGTTTAGTTGATTAATAAAGATACTTTATAAGTTAAGTTAAATGGGGTAGACATTATATAGAGCTATTGTATTTTATTTTTATTTTATATATATCTTATATTGTTTTAATACTTACTGTCTCTACTGGTCGGTTGCACATGTAACGAAAAGAATTTCCCCTTGGGGATAAATAAAAGTAATTCTGATTCTGATTCTGATTTTAAATTGAAACTATGGTACCAGATAAACAAATTACGATTTGGGTGACCATTTGAAAACCGACCAAATGTGGGACAGCACCTCTGTTTAGTGGGACAAAGTGTGAGTATGATTATAACTTGCTTTTTTTTTTTTTTTTACTATTCATTTTATGTCAACTACATTTTGTACTGTACACTTAAGAAAGTTAATTTTGTCCTACATTAGTAAAAAAACAAAACAAAAAAAACATAAATTAGACAGTTAATTAGATATAAGTCAATATCCGCAAAGCAGTGGCCTGTCATTGCTTCTCAGGCTCCCTTTTGTCATTTAATAATGGCACCAAAAGGGTATGGTCTGGTCGTCCTTGTCAGATTCACAACAGAAAATTGCTGTATTCTGCTGCCTTTTAGGCAATATTTGAAGTAGGCTGATCATAATTATGGGCCTATTTATTTTAAGTTTATAAGAAATCATCTGAGTCCTACCAGCTCAAATCCAGGATCCAACCCACTTCTAAATGCTATTCTTAAATATAAACGTTATGCAGGACAGGTGCATTGTCATTGTGTAACCTTTTCACAATAAGGCTCTTTCAGCAGTGGGTAAATGCAGAAAGTTTTATTTTGTAAGGGCCATGGGAAGTCTTAAGCTGTTTTTGCGAAACCTTAACCTGCATAAACATGGGAGATACTTTTCCAAGCTTCAGAATCTAATATGAATAAAGACAGGAGTTGATGGCGCGACACGGCCCACTTTAAAACAAAACAGAAAGAAAGCGAGAAGGGCCAGCCGCTGCAGCTCCACAAACAGCCAGAGCAGAGCTTTGCAGTAGCTGCACTGCTCCGGTGGCCACGCGCTCTTCTCACATCTCTCCCGTTTAGCATCACACATGCCCCAACACTGCACCGAACACTTTTAATGAGCAGGAGTGGCAAGCAGGCAGTGGCTGCTGTTGAGTGCAATGTCTATATCTGATCATAAAAATTAAGTTTTTGCAGGTGACTGTGAAATGTGGGACACAGCCCCAATTTGCGTGATGCGAGATTTGAGTTGAAAATGCTGTGCAGTCCCACACAAACCGGACATAATTTTCATGAGTCATATGACTTCTGAAACTTTTATCTGTTGAATTTGTGTTATGTTGTTGCCAATGCCTACACATTTCATGATATTTAAAAACAAAGATTTGATTAAAATAGGTAAATAATATAATTCATTGATGGATTAATACCTACAGCAACCTATTCCTCAGGACCTGTATTAAATGTTAGTTTACTGTTATCAGGTCTGACACAACAAACATTTATACTAACTTAACTTACTAACTTAAAAATCTGACAATTAATTTGTGGAAAGTTGGATCAGTGAACTTTACCTTGTAAACATTAAAGGGTACAATCAAAGTGTAGAATAAATAGAATTAAAAAAAAAATAAATAATAAAAATAAACTTACACAGCTTGCTTTCACCACTAGATGGCAGTAGACCCTTCACAATGAAAACTGTGTCCTCACCAGGTTTGGCTGAGGCCTGGCCTGCCTCCACCACGGCTGAGGGCTGGTGACTGTCTTTGTAATAAATGAGCAGCTCCACATCTCGGTCAAATTTGTGTCCTGCTGCCAGCTTCACCTACGGCCAAAGAAATGTCATTAATGTGGTAGTACACAAAAAGTTCCTATCCAGACATAAGACGCTATATTTGGTATCTCTTATTCCCCTCCTCTCAGTTTATAAGACAGCTGTGCTTTCTCTGTTTTGGTGCCTAAACTATGGAATAGCCTCCAATTCTATATAATAATCCACTTCCATCGACCAGAATCCATACTTGTTAAAAACATATCTTTTTAATGTGGTTTTCATCCAACTTAATTGTTTACCGAAGCCTTGGTCTGATCGTCGTTTAGGTACTGGACGGGGTCCATGGTGCAGCTGGACTCCACTTTGGAGACCGGGCGTGGTGACTCGACTTGGGCTGAGAAGGTCAGGTCATACGGCACCAGAGAAGATGGGACTGATGTCACTTTCACACTGCTGCTTTCTGTTCCTGTAAAAAACACTTAATCGTTAGTCAATAATCATAATCAGTGCACCAGGGCTGAACAGTCATCTACCTAAGAGCTTACGTTCACATGTTTGTAGAAGGTTCAGCTACAGGTTTTGCAGGTTTTATATAAAATGAGATATTTATCAGTGTATTACATTTTTACTATTACTATCTTATTACTATTTTTAGAGCGTTTATAATTTCCTTATTGCCACCATTCAAATCACAATTCAGATTTGCTTGATATCAATCAACCTGATAGTGATGCTGGGGTCAGCTTTTTCTGAACCGCCCCAAGTTAAAATCCAACCTGACCCACCTAGCACGAAAAAATGTCTTTTCTTTTAGGGACCCAACACGACCCTAACATGCGCACATGAAAAATAATGTTTTGCTCTTATATACATGAACTTCGTTCACGCTGCTGGAGCATCATTTTTTAAGCTAAAATCTGTTTTAAACTGTATTGAAAATTGTATTGATGAAGTCTATGTTTTTTTTTTCCATAGGTAGCCTGGAGCGGAACTGAGTGCTAATCTTATCTTACAGGGATGCAGTTGCCTGCAGAACATTTGCACATGTAATTACAAAAGTTATGTGCCAAGTTTGTTTAACAGTTGCAGAATATATTAGGTGACACACAACAGGTCAAAGTGAAGGCAGATTTAAACCCGATCCCCTGCAACTGCTGTATGTCTTTTCATTGAGCTATCCGACCCGCCCAAACCAAGACTGACATCACTACAACCCGACTTTGCACCACAGACCAACAGGTCTGAATCAGATTTTTTTAAATGTTTCCTAAAACATGACTCATGGTCCCTGTGATCCGTCCGATGCTTGGCAATAAGATTATCCCATAATCTGACAAAGATGAACTGCTGCATAATTGTTTTTTCAGTGTTGTCATCTTTCCCATCAGTTTCATTCTACAGAGACTCTGCTGCTGGTGCGCAGCCTCAGAGAGTGAAGTCTGACCTGCAGGTTGGTAGCGAGGGTTGAGGACAGCAGGAAGACAAAACCTCAGCGCTTCATCGGCCTGCACATCCAGCTCAGTGACGTACTCCAGCCTGATGGAGGCGCTCTCTCCTGGAGGCAGACTGCCAACACTCATTGAGAATATATCTGGACTCTGGTCACTCTCCTCCAAAAGAAAGGCCTGTTGACCGGAGCTCAGCGCATCATCGTACTCCTCACGAGCCTGGAACAATGGTTAAAAACAATGTTTCTATTGGCTCCTCCTGTGGTTTTACAATTAGGTTTATTAACATAGTTCAAGTTTAAAATAATAACAATAGCCAATGGAAATGCAACACTGAGACTTTGACGGATGAGCAAGCAGACCCGGGTTGGTCGTCAATATTTAGTCAAAAACACTACCCACACGGTAGACCTTTGCTTGTTGTATTGAGTCGCACATGTTGACACCTTCCTCTCTGGACTCACCTGTTTCTTCTCCTTCACCTCAGCCACGATAAGAGTCTCTCCCACTTTAGCGCTGAAATGGCAGACGGCAGCTTCACTGGGCATGGGAAAAACGAACACCGCCTCGATGGGTTTCTCCTCCTTGTTTTGGTAGAGCAGCGTTGAGACCACTGTAGCTACATGGTCCTTCACCTCCACCTGAACATCCACGCTCTGCAGAGGCACTGACACCAAACAACAGCCTGACATTAGGAACAAGACCAGAAGGACCAAAGCTCTAATGTCCCGGGTTTCAACAAAATGACCATGATATCCTGTTGTCGAAGCTTAACGGCAGAACGTTTTTTTTATGTTTGCACAGGATCTTGGTGGCCCCTCTAAGACCCGTTTGAATGAGATGCACACCAGCTTATTTAAGTGGTACAGGATAAATTATTTACATTTCTAAATAAAACTAATAATTTTTTTTAAGGATAAAGCAATGTACAGTGGGTATTTTCAACAACATATCACTATGCAGATAAGCTGTAGTGATTCAGTTGTTCGTTTTTTTAAATTGCTTCCTTGTTCCTTCAATAAATCCTTTTTCAAAGTCAAACTCTATAAAGATAACAGTATCCTCAACAGTATGGAATCAGCTGTATAGGAGTAAAAGGCAAATAAGTATGTTATTAAAAGACTTTGTATAAATGAAACATGTATGAATGAACTGTATTAAATACTAAGTTAAAATAAGTTTATATGAAAAAAGGCTAATTTGATGTGATTTGATCTTATGCCAAATGGACCCAGGAAGATAATGGTGGAATAAATAAATAAATCTATTTCTAACATACTCCCAGTAAAAAAGGTACCTTCATTTGAACTAACTTACAATTATTCAACTTACCAACAATTCAATTGTATGTTTTGTTGTTACTATTAAAAACTATGGTAAATTAATACCTAATAAAGACTTGAAGGATTAGATTCTATGTTTGGCCACAATGGCTTCAAACAGAATTTCTCCCCCCCCCCATGTGCCTAGGTTTCCGAAATGTATTTAAAACTTGAATGTGCAGCCTATACTACAGAGTTAAAGAATTGTTGAATATACAGCTGTGAGTTCCCCGCAGTTCTATAAAACTTTATTGAATGTTTATGATGGTAATAAAATTATTTTTAGCACGCAATCCCTAGTACTTGTAATTTACAATATGCATGTAAAATAAAATTGTTTGTGATGTCCAAATCGAGAAAACTTAAACACATGCCCCTTTTCTCTGTATTTTTTTAATGAGGTACAATGCAGAGTCCTTTCCACATTTCAAGAGCAAATATGACTATTACTGTAAAAATTTATAGGAAAATAGCTGCCTTATTGGAATTTAAATGTTAAATCAATGTGTAGTTGAACAGTTTCCCTGGACTTTAAAGTGTAAAGTCCTGGGGCACTGCCTGCTGCTTTAACAGACGCTGTGCCTTGTGTCTGAAGCCACTCGCATTTCTGAGTTTGGCGCTAAACGTCTGCGTAATTAATGCATATTTCACTTGCACACATTGCACACGTGATCATACCTGCTTGCTTTTCTCGCGTAATCAATCCGCAGCAACACCTCTCCATTTTCTTTACTTTTTTACTTCTTCCTTTTGAATGAAGAAACTGTAAGACAAATAAAGACAGCTTTATAAAGCTTTATAAATAAAGGAGCTTTAGTCACCAATGAAGCATTCAGCAACAGTAAAACACCATTTAAAAATCATAACTTTCGAGGTTCATTTGAAGAGAGATGGCAATTAAAACAAACGGGACAATACAAATACAATGAACAGATTATTAGACTCTAATAACGACGGCTCGGTTAATAAAACGGTAAAATAGTTCCTAGTGGTCTGTGCTCTTACCTCTGACAGAAAACACAACTACAGGACTGTCTTCTTAGCGCACAGTCTAACTGCGCTTGTCCAGTGCGGAAGTGACACGCCCACAGGCGCAGCTGCTCTGTTTTTACCGTAGGCCGGACGGTCTATGTTTTTTACTGTAAAACACCAGATATGAGACCGAGCCTGGGCCATATCCGTGTTCCTGAAAGTGAAAGTAAATGGGACAAGTTTGAAATGCGTCTTTACACAGATGTTTACGGTCAATCATACTCACGCAAACGTTAGAAACAAAGGAAGGTCCATTGTTGATATATCCTGGTTTAGGTTTGAGTTAGTTTAGTCTATCAACCTGGTTTGGCAGACGACCACCTACATTAGACCAAGTAAAGTCTAGTCTATTGTTGTTTCTCTGTAGCTAATTATCATAGTATTAAGTAAAGTGCCTATGACAGGTTGGGCTACTCACTGAAGTAAAATGCAATTAAATGGTGCAATTTTTTTGAACAAATTTGATCCCAGTTTAGCAAATTTTATGTTTTTAATTTTACTTCCTGGTTGTTAATGATGACATCACACTGGGAAATTAAGAAGCAGTTGAAAAAATCATTTGACAAAACAAAGATGTTAACAGGTGTTATTATTTGTATTTTGGTTCTTCTTTACAGTATGATTAACATTTGCTGCCCAGGTTCATTTTTTCATGTTGAAAAATAGATGAGATGTATGACTGGGACGGGACAAATGTGCCAGACACTGGGACAGATAGGTGCGATACGTAAGGGGACATGAACCTGACTGATTTATTTATTTCTGACCCAAAGGAGGTCCATAATAAAAAGAAGACAAGATACTAAAACACAGCAATTAAATTAGTTCATACAATTAAATTAACTTTTTTTTTTAGACTAATCCATATATTTTTATTATGTCTTTATGTTCTCTTGATTTGTTTGTTCTGTTTGATTTTGTAATTCATACTGTATATGCATTAAAAGTTAATTTTAAAACTCAACATCGTCACACTGTTTGGTCATGTGATTCCTTTATTTATTCAGTAGAAAATATTTAGTGTATGGCACACTAAATGTATTGTATTATTAAAATTTCAAGTCTCATGTGTAGGTGAAATGATAGTCAGTGCATCTGATAAACAATGAATTATTATCATCAAAAATCCTCCTCCTGACCCATAAAGCCATAAATGACCAACAACAACAACCTCAAAGATGTGATAGTATCATCCCATCCAAACAGAGCGCTTCACTCTCGAAATAGCATAGCTCAATTTCACATACTTTCAATTGCAAATATACCATTATTTGTGACACTTTAAACTTTGACTTTTTGTCTTTTATCGCCTTACTTTTAAATTTTTTTCAACTAGAATGTTGCGCTTTCTGCACTCGCAAGATGGCCGCCACAACTGCCACAACAACAGAGCCCACGTTCTCTCTTGGCCCTATTATAACGCATGACAAAGTGGCGTGTTTGTACCAGGAATCATACAGTGGCTTTTTTGGACTGGGGGTTGCACCTAAATGTAAGACACTAAGAACACACTTGGCTTTTCCTCCCACATGTCTGTGGTCACTTGATCTAGTTTTTGTTTTTTACACAAAGTAGAGACCACAAAATCCAACCCAAAAACCAAAGTTCATGCTCCATATCTACTAAACCCATTGCACTGCTGAACAGAATAATCCTTTACTTTTCTGAGGAAATGCCAGGTCAACAAAATCCGTTAAGACCTTGATTGTGACTTGATTTGAATTGGTTGTGTTAAATTAGACATAATACAACTGGAAATGTATTAGAAGAGGAAGAAGCTGAGTTAGAGTTAAGGTCAAGTATATTTGACATCTGTAATATTTTACTTGGTTGACAAATGTGCATTCTAAATCTGAACTTTTAGTGTAATAAAGTATTCAGGTTGTTGTCAAAACTTAATATAAAATGTATTAAAAGTTCCCATTTAGCGATGAATGTTTATTTTACAAATGTACTCACAACTATACATGCAGTACTTATGTTGCTTTATTCACAGCATTTCACTGAAATCATATTTCTCATGCTATTGCAAACATTTTACAGTATTGCCATGTTAAATGTATCACCACCAGACCAATAAAAACAGCTGAAACAGATCATGTGATGTAGTGACTTTTTATTCATACAGTAGCTAAGCCTCTTTAACCTTGAGTGGTCCATTTCACACTTCACACCAAGTCACCATTTTAGAGGCAATTGATCCAGTTGTTTCTTCTTTATTGGAGAGGAAACAGAATTAACAAAGGTGTGCAAAGAAATAGTAACCCATCACAACAGGAATGGCTTACAATGTAGGCAAACTATAACATTTTAAATCAACGACACATTGCACTTTATATATTTAAGGCACATTGTTAAACACATTCTTTTAATAGCCTTTTGTAAACATTTTTATATTTAATGCTGCAAAATGTGAACCAAAATAGACCTAGAGTCCCAGGGCATCTTTCTGAACACTGCATCCGAGCAAACCATTGGCAGCTTCCACACTCTCCGTCAGGCCTGCAGCTGGAAACAGGAAAAGTCATAATAAACCTATACACATGTAATTCACAAAATCTCTTCTCATTTATATACCGACAGTCGGCACATTTTTTGGGGGATCTATATTGTGTTTGCAGTTAGATTTGTGTCTAGATTTTCAATCAGGATTCAGCTCGGAGTGCAACTTTTTGAAAACATCTTGGAAAATAACACTTTTTACAGAAGTTATGATTGCTAAATTACTAAACTCAAACAAGAATTCAGTACATTTTAGAAATAATTAAACGACAGGGTTGCTAAGTTTTGATAGGTAAACAGGATGTTTTGTAGTTTCCAGGCGACATTACTTAAGTAGTGCAGTGTTTGCTGTATCACAACTGCGCTGATTCACATTATCATTTTGATTGTGATTAATTGTGTAGCTCTAATGAACAGAGACTGTGCATAACATTCTGACCACCTGATATGATTACTGTCTAAGTGTACCTGTAAACAACACAATCAAATCCATACCGTGGCCATAAAAAATATAATAACTTAGGAAGATCTATATCTGGAATTTGGAGTGTCCAAACTTCAATACAGAGCCCACTGAGGGCTCTATATTGAAGCACATGCTAGATTTGACTTAAGGGTTTTTTTGTTTTTGTTTTTCGATAAAAATAACCAATGTGCAAATTTAAGCCAATTTACAATGAAGCCAGGACCAACAGACATTGGTTAGAAGAACACATTAGGCACCTGGACTATACATTAGACATCCATGCTCTATTCATGGGATTCAGATTCCTTCTATAGGCGCCATTTTGAATGGGACACATTTTTATCACTGTGAAACCCAAGCATATAAAAGTATGCACTGTGTCTCACCAAACTACAGCTTGTCCCAGTTTTTAAAATGATCACAGTGGTCAACATAAAGAGATAAACACTTTACTCTAATTTAATTTACAGAGAAGTTACCATTCTGTGAGCGCAGCCATGTCACAGCCTTCATGACCAGCAGCTCCCACTCATCCTTAGAATCAGCTTTCAGACCATGAAGCCAGACCAGAGCCAGAACTGTGGCCCACACTTCTGTCTTTGCCTAAACAACACAAAGAAAAACGGAGGTATGTTTTTAGTGGATATAGATTGACCTTTGACCTGGTGTAATGCCATGACAGAACCAGACTCCTGACATCTTTACTCTTCATTGTTTCAACTGTTTAAGGTCCAGCCCCCTCCTATGTAATTATTTTGCAACCTTTTTCTTACTATTATTTTTCACGAGTGTAAACCTCAGCCGTCATGAGTTCAAGTCTTTTGTTTCAACTTCTTGGCTTGTTCAGTCGCAGGATGAAAACACTCCAGGTCCACTGCCCTAAACACCTGTCTGCACACAGTTGTAACTCACCATCGAAGGCTGTTTGTTCTCCAGATCTTGGCTGGTCTTGCTCAGAGCTTTGGCCAGAGCTGGTTCTAACTCCCAGCAGCCCGAGGCCTTCTGTAGAGACACCAGCTCCAGCAGAGGATCTCGCTGTGCTTTGGACTCCGAAGCCACGTTAAGATCAGCACACCCCAAATCCTCATAATCATCCATCGTCATGTCTGCACACTCAAAAACCACTACAAATACAAAAGAGCACAGTTGAGACATTCCACTTTCACATACCTAACAACATTTATTAAAGAAAACATCTCCAAGGAATCACTAAATGATTTTGTATGTGCTTACTTGGCATTGGAGCACATTTAGTCAGACTCCCAAGAGTCAAAAAATTCTCTAGAAATGATCCCAAAGCAATGAAAAATACTTTTATAATAAGCAACAAAGGAGAATTGCAATGTTACAACAGCAAAGTGCAAGAACAGCAGTAAGTATCTTAAAGCATAAGCAAGATAAATATCGATAAAAAAAACTCAATCTTTTGAACAAGTTTCTTTTGGTGTGTGTTTTAGAGTCTGTATACAGCAGATAACGATTACAATTATTAAACTGGTCAACAATTATTTTTGTGAAAAATGCACAGTGCTATTACCCAGCAAGGCAAATTAGAGTTTCGGGACCCTCCCAAATTGTCCTATCTTTGTTGTCATTGTATTTAAAAAATATATTTATTAGTCAGTTTTTACTTAATTATTCTCAACAACATTAATTTGATTGGACTGGAAAGTTAATTTTAGAGTTGTTGTTTTTTTTGAATAGTTAGGTGTTAATTCAATAACTCAAACAATCACATAAAAGCTCACAGTAAAGCTGTCAATGAAGGGAATAACATGTTTTCAACAGAATTTAAAACGTAAATAAATAGTATAACAGATCATATGTCCCCCATTAAGGAGTATTTCCCAGTCCTATTTGGCTTTTTTTTTTAACAGACACAATTTAGTAAGTATTTAGATGATAAGACTTCTACAATAAGAATGCATCAGGTGTCAAAAGTGTCCTGTCATGGGGCCAAAATCTCTGGTGTGGCCATTGCATCACAACCACTGCTGGGTAATGGCCCTGGTCTGGAGCAGTCCTACATTCATCTTATTATGCCCCGTCCACTTTCACTTCCAACATGGATTCTTATTGTGAGAGGGGTCTCCTCTCCACGGACCTTACCTGTAACTTGGCCTGCTGGCAAGTGGAGTTAAATAAGTGCACAACATTCCAGGCAAAGTAATAACACCTTCGTGGAGACACACATAGTGCACCTTTAATCTATTTCAGAATGACAGTCCTGTGACTGCAGCTCAGACAGGACAGGGCTACTTCAGTGGCTTTATAAATGAATAAAGGCTGTAGTTTATTCAGTAAATGCAGGCTCTTCTGAACCTAAGTCTGATTATAATCATGAGCTGCTCTTACAAATTTACTCTTGTACTCTCAATCAGAGGGCAAATGCTCAATTATTTTATTATCAAGTATTTAGACACAGATAATTCATATGCGAAAACGACGATATGCATGTCTGATTAATATACAGATGCAAGCCCAAAATATGTGAAAACGAATGCGCAGATGCAGCGAATTAATATGCATGACATAGGCTGATAATATGTGTATAGAGGCGCAAAATATGCTAAAACGACGACTTTGCTGACGTGAGTAATTAGTATGCATGAACACGGCTGGTTAACATGCAGATAGGGTCACATAATATGTGAAAACAGATTAGCATTGCCGCTGCTAATTAATAGGCATGATAGTATGCAGATGTAAACAAATAATATGCACAGGTGAGGATATTTGTTTAGACGCATGTAATTTTTGCATTTACTAAATATTATGTCCAGAATAGTGATTATGCAGCAGATTTTTGATTGGAAACTGCGTCTTAAGTGCACAAAGTAAACATATAAGTAGAGTTATGAGAGATACTTTTGTCTACCTTACCACAGACACATCCACAAATAACAAGAAAAGTCCAAAGTATATCGATCAATAGTTTGATGACATTTGGAAAACGTTTTTGAAACTTCAGCAGCGGCAGTAGGGCCCCTCTCACTCAGAGCGCACCCTTGGACTAGTCCATTCAGATGTTAAAGAGGGGAATGCTTTAAAAGATCTAATTAATTTGATACAATACAATACAATACAATACAATCAGATACAATTTTGATGGCGTTTTCTCATTTAAATTTAATCTACTCTCATTTATTGCCATATTGATAGATTTTCAAATGGTTCTAAAGCTTGGACCTTTGGACCTGTGGGGGCCTCTACAAGTTTGAGGCTCTAGGCTGCCGCCTCCACTTGCCTAATGGTAACGCCACCAATGCCAACAACTTTCATCTCCAAGGCATGCTACTAATTATCTTGCATGTGCTTACTTTGCATACTTTGCCTTGGAGAGCCTTTCAGTCCATTAGCCACTCCTACAGTAATAAAAAATATGCACTAGTATAATAACAAACAAAGGAGAAATTGCATACAAGTATTTTAAAACATAAGCAAAATACACACTGACACAAAAAATAAGCCTATCTTTGTTATAAATGTATTTTGGTGTGTGTTTTAGAGTCCATAGATAATGAATACAAGCATTAAACTGGTCAATGGTTATTTTAGTGGTTGACACGGTTTCATTTTGGAGTTTGGGTTGCGAGTCCAGTGATTTTGGCGTATAGGCCTGAAAAGTTTAAGGAACCCTGTGTTGGTCAAGTGTGGGCCAAGTATTATATTTTACAAACATCTCCAAAAAACAGCAAATTAAAGACTATTTTTCATGAGAAAAAGTAAAGCACAAACAAAAAGAAATCACTTACTATCAAAAGCCATTGGAGCTGCACGACCTGTAGAGAAAATAAACAGACTATTACTTTTGTTATAAACTGTAAGTTGGGATTCAGGTTCATAAATACATTTTCAAAATATAAGAACATGCAACCGAGTGTTGTCTGAAAATTGCACACACATCTTATAAAGGCTTAAAAGACCTGAGCCTACATGTGTATAGGGTTTATTTCATCCAATCAGAGTCTGAACGGTCTGCACTCTATGGATGAATTTTAGGCTTATTTATTAGGCCCGAGCGCCACAAGCTGGCGAAAGGCCTATTAGTTTTGTAGTGCAAAAGTGCGCACGAAATTGAGCGCGATGCGCTCGCCCACTTCCAAACGCTCACTAACGCATTTCCCAACTCATGCACGTCCCGTGCATACCAATTAGTAGCAGGAAAATTGAACATTATCATTGTAAACAGGCGAAGTCCATGTGTGAACAAGTGCTTTACGTGGCACTTTACGTGGGGCTTCGCGGTCGTCATTCCCACGTAAAGCGCTCGTGTGCACTGAGTCGCCCACTAATGCGTTCCCCAACTATTTATATATGCACGTTCCGTGCGTATATAAATATAATGTAAAAATTGAACATTATTATTGTATATAGGACAAAAAACAGAAAGTGGGCGGAGCCAGTGACCAGGGACCCATACCAAAATGTAGGAATGCGCGCGAGCGCTCTCCATAAATGTATAGTTTATGAAATAAAAAAAGGGGAAACATTGTTTTTGCACCAGAATATTCTTCTTCTTCTTCTTCTTGGGACCAACCCCCCTATTTTTCACCCAGTGAACAGTGACGAAAAGTCAAAATTTGCACACCTCTAAAAATCGTGCCTCTCTAAATTCTGGCTATTTCCGATTTGCAAAATTCTAAAATATGGCATATCAGCGCCCCCAAGTGTACAAAAATGCATTACGGGATAGGAAAGTGCCAAAAAATTTTTTTATTGTAGAATGATGAAATTTGGCAGAGAGGTAGATAGTGACAAAAGAAGCAAAAAATATTATTACGGCAACGCCGTCCGCCCAACCAAATGTCGGCCATATTGGATCAAATTTCATTAAACATGACTCCGCAGTTTTTTTAAACCTCGTACTTATACGAACTCCTCCTAGGGCGTTTGCCCGAACAAGCTCAAATTTGGTGAAAAGGAAGTTGAGGAGTGTGGCCTCAAAAGTTATCCATATTTTTAACCTAAGTTTTACAGTCTCTGTGCGGCGAAGCCGCAAAATTTGGGCAGAAAATCTGAAATGTTTAATTTTGCTCCCATTTGCACATATAAAGTCCGAATTGCATCAAATTTGAATCAGTTGTTAAACTCCCTGCCTGAAACCTACTTGAGGTGGAAAAAAAAAAAAAAAAATCAAATTTGACACATTAGCGCCCCCTACAGATCAAAGCAAACTTTTATATGGGGAGCAAAAAATTCAGTTTTTTCAAATTTTATTTTGGCCTCCCGATCAAAAAAGCCAATCAGACCAATGTCATATTTTGTACATCACCAAGGTGAAATTTTGTGAAAATCATCCTGAGGAGTGGGGCACCAAAAGTTATCCACGTTTTTTGGATAAGTATTATGGTCTCCTTGCGGCGAAGCCACAAAGTTGCCCAGAATTTTACAAATGACAGAAATATCCTATGTTATTCCAATGGGAAAATTGATAAAGCTCTTAAATTTACACTATGCACTTTAACGAACTCCTCCGCGGGCGTAAGCCCGACCATCCTGAAATTTGGTGAAAATTATCTTGAGGAGTGGGACATCAAAAGTTATCCAAGATTTTAGCACAAGTATTACGGTGTTTGTGCGGCGCAGCCACAAACTTTGACCAAATTTTAGACATTTTCAGTGAAATATGAGAAGTAGGAGGCGCGGTAGCACCACGGATACTGCAGCAGGTATTTTATGACGAGGGAAATCGGGGCACGTTGCGGGGAGGCGGCGGCATGGCGTGGGCCTATCATTGCCACTTGCGGCTATATTATTTATATTCTTGTTTTACTCCACCAATTTTTGACATTTTACATTCTAGTTCTTAGCTTTTACTCATATATCTATTTATTTTTTACTTATTTTAATCTTCATCATTTTTAGGATCTGCAGTGTTTCCTCTGAGGAGCGCTCTTTTCCAGGAGCGGTGGTCGGCTGTGGCTTCTGGGGCTCGTGGGCCCCTGGTGGAGGTTTGGTGTTTGGCTCATCTCTCTTTTGGACCCTATGTCTCTGCTCCTGGTGCAAACGGCTCCTCAGATGGTGCTTCCTCAGCTGGTTCATCTCAGTCTCATGTTCCTCATTTACAGTATTTTGGTGTGAAGGTGCATGTGACTGTTTGGTTGGAATGTGGGCATGTGGAACAGTAAAAATCATAAACTAAACTTTAAAAAGAAAACGATGACACACATCACACAGCGTAGCGTAGTGTAAAAAGTTAATTATCTGAATGATCTTTTTTTTTTTTTTACAAACTGTTGTAATTTATGGCCGTTCCTCATGAGTTCAGATGTGGCAGCAGGACCGTGCGTTTATTGATTTATTTTTATTAGGATGGGAAGACAGAGAGAGCGAGGAGGAGAGAGGTAGTGCCTAATTCTACCTGTTCATGCTGTTTTTGTCCTTCAAAGCAGTTTGTTGTTGTTTTGTTTGTTTTTTACTTTCAATGGGCTTCTCTTTTATTTTCAAAATAATTAGCTATAACCAATTAATTGATAGGCAAATTTATTCTTAAAATAAACTTGTAACTTATTTATAAATAACTATGCTAAACTAGGCCTATAATGTTTCTTTAGCCTAATGTTTAATCAACAATAAAAACCCTGTCAAACACACACTGATAGTAATAATTATAATAATAACTTAATAGGTAGATCGTCTGGCTTTGCTGCATCAAAAAGTAGCTTGCGAGCTTAAAACATTTAGCAACCATGCTGTATAGTATGATGCTGGAAAATAATGTATTCTGCTATGGACAAGAATCTATAACACTTGCTGTGTTTTAAAATAAAAAAAATTAAAACACAAAACAACTTGTCTTGAAACCACAGATACTTACTCTTTTGTTTGCGACCAAATTTTGGGAGACTGATCCCGATGGATTTTTTTTTGGCACCTGACACAAATGTTGAAACAGAATATTAGCCAAAACACTAACCGCCAACTTATACGCCTTCACTATTGAACATGGAGCATGTTTTTAATAAACAGCTTATGTGTCTGTACTGCGTACATTACATGAGTTTATGTGTAAATATTGGATATTGGATGGTACATACAAGCCATGTAGGGAACAGGCATTGGCGCGCAGCAGGCCATCATCACTGTGAAGAAGAGAAATACAAGGTCATTGTTAGTTTCACAGTGAGGTTGTTCTAAACTAAAGCCTTGAAATTGTAATCATAACTGCAATTTACTGACAACTGAAGTAAAAAAATGTATATCAAAGACGACTAATCTTAAAGATACAGATAGATAAAGATATATATTTATGAATATATTTAAATTATAGCATTCAGAGTTTATGGGTTCCGAATTAATATATTTATAAAACATTTAATATTTTTACCTTTATTAAAAATGACATAACATTTTTAAAAACTAAAGAAAGTGTTATGATGATTATGTTAATATTTTGTCAAACTGATTTTGCAGTGTGGAAAATGCCACTTAGTTTTAAGACTAACTTGGTACAGGGACATCTCTTCTCAGCAGAGGGCCTTGAATGGCCTCTCCGCTGCTTTTGTTCACAGCGATGAAGGCGGTGAAGGAGCTGCTGACTCCTGATTGGACGCTCAGATCGATGATTTTCTTCTTCGCGGCGTCATCGTTCTGACCTCTGGCGCCCTCCTGCTCCTGCTCCAGAGATCGAATGAGAGAGCGCGCTGCCAACCTGTGCACGGTAAGTCTGCAGACGAACAGCGTGTTTGAGTCAGAGATTTACAACTACAGCTGAGAGGTGTTGTTGATTATTTACATCCAACACAATTCACCGGTGGAAGCTGGCCTGGCACTCTCTGTCTGTGTTTATTCACAAGTTTGTTTACAGCAAAGGTATAAAAAAAGTTTTTTAAAGGTATTTTAAAGACTAAACTACTGTATGGTGTACAGAACAGTAAAAAAAAGCCCAAATAATGCATAACAAATGGCCTTTGAAACCACCTGTGACTCAGCCAACACATGGCAGGAGACCAACAGTGGGTCTGTGTTTGAACCTTGCAAAGGAAATTAATCATCGTGTTGAAATGTCTCATGTTATGATGTCCACCAAACTCCAGTTTATTATGAATTACGGTTGGATTTATACGGTTGGATGATTCAGACTTACCCAGTGTCCTCGGCTGGTTTGAGGCTGAAGTTGAGCTTGTTCTCAGTGGGACGTCCTGCCAGGCTGTACTTGACAGTCACACAGCCCTCTGCTCCCTCTTTGCTCTGAAACACACAGCGTTTGGTCACGGCTCTAAACATAACTGCACTGCCTCTTACACCACAGTGAGCACCTGTCCAGTGAGTTGGGCGTACAGCAGTGACCGCTGTCCCTGGAAAATGGACGTGAGAGGTGGAGACAGCACCGAGGCAGAGACCCCTTTGGGCAGGTCCCACTTCACAGAGATGTCGACCACGGCCGGCTGCATGGCGAAGCGCAGAGACTGAATCACCTGGAGAAGACAGAGGGAGGACAACAGCTATTATCAGTTTGCTTTGGGGATCAAAAGAAGAAGAATACACTTCAAACACTCAGTGACTTTAACACTGTGCATTATTCATTCTGTCGTTGTGTTCAGTGCTGATAAGTCTCTGATGCCACAGCTGCCCTGGGTTGTTTACATCAAAAATATACATGATAAAAAGAACTAATACTAATCGTGGGCTTTGTTCTTTCTTTCCACACTCGGTGGTGGTAAGTTACTATTGTAGCCACAGCTGCTCTGAGAGAAACTGATAGAAAAGAGGCTGCCAATCTGTGCCCTCAATAAAATGAAAATAAATAAAGCAGTGTTAAACACTACACATGTCCTGATTACATATTTATTAATCACAGTTGAAGTAAATGTCACAGAAGGATAATAATCTTAGAAACAGCAGATCAATGTAATAATATTCATAATTGTTATGACCCAGTAAAAGAAATGTAATTAATACATTGGAATGTTTAGTTTATACATATGGTCATTATTGGTTTCTACAGAATACTTTTTTATTTATTTATTCAAGGTGTCTTAAATGACAACAATAAAAAAATAATAATAATCCTGCAAAATGACTGAGTACAAAACCTTACTTTGGGTTGCATCCTGTCATTTCCTGTGATGAACTGAGCGTGTCCTCCTCCTTCTTTGGCCAAACCTTTTATAAGAGCAGAACTGGCTCCTTCACCGATCCCAAAGGAAAAACACCTGAGATAAAAAGCAGGTTTGCTTTGTAGCTCAAGTACGACACAAGTTGAATAGATGTAGTTTTGTACCTGTGAGAGCCTGCATTTGACTTGACCAGGTTTATGACTTCTTTGGTGTTTCCTACTTCTCCATCAGTGAAGACAAACAGCTGCAGAGCACAGTTCAGGTCATAGTTTTACATCAAGCAGCAGTGAAGACGTTAAAGGCCCGCAGTCGATTTTAAACCATGAGTGAAGAACATGTTTCAGAATGAACTGTCCACTTAGTCCCTTCTGTCAATCTGTGCTGAACCAGAACAGAGAAACAACATCTCTGATGGATAAACGTGTCTGCCGCTGTAATCCGAATATGATTCTAATCCAACAAAGTGCCTTTTATAAAGAATAGGAAATACAATTAATCAATTTTTTCATTCACAATTTGTAAGGAGTTGAAGTTTTCCTGAACAAAAGGAATAAATCAGGTATAGGTGCTTTAAACTACTCTATTTTGTTTTATCCTGTTTTAGTTAAACTTAATTCAGTTGAGAATCTTATCATGAAGTAAACTGTGTGCCTTATCAGCTCTTCTCATGTCAATGTAATTGTCTTTAATACTCTGCCACTCTCTGGCCTTTTCACAATAAGACTATTTTAGCGGCAAGAATACAGACGATTATTTTGAAAAGCCCCCAAGAAGTGTCTGGTTTCGGTTAGCTGTACTTTGACGACACGCAGCACTGTAATGTCTATCTGTAACCAAAGAAATAACTACACAGCACATTTTGCATTGGGGTGGTTCATATAATGAGGACATAAAGAAAGACGATACAGTGGGGCAGCAACCAGTAGCTCTCGAACACACGAGGGCCAGGGCTCATTGCTCCATTGCTGTTAAAGAGCACATCACGCCATGTTAAACTTCCGCTCAGTTCCAGCGTGCATGCAAACCCAGAGAAAGACCCTTACGCCGTGGTGGGCATAGAACGGAGGAGTTGATTGGACGAGGACAGTGTTAATCATCTGCTTTGAGTTGCTCAGTCTGCAGCGGGAGCGAGAGCATGGCAGTTATTATGTGCCAATGATCGCAGCTAGACATCATGTTGCCCACCGCGAAACATGGCCTAGGTTAGTCGACTTCTGCTCTGGGCTGTTCAGAATGTTTTGACCAGAGCTAATCTGTATGTACCTGTCTGGGCTGGTTGGGGATGCAGCCCTGGCTATAAATGCGTTTCAGAGGTGCCAGAATCTCTGTGCCTCCCAGGTTAGCATCCATCTTTTCCACCTTTTTCAGAGCCTCCTCCATCGTCTTCTGATTGTACTCCACACTCTCCCTGCAAAAGAACACATAGTCAAAGCATGCTTTCAGTGTGCCTCTCAGTGATGTGTGCAGGGCTCATGAAATTTAAAATGATTTACTTAAAGATTTGTTCAAACGAGGACCCAAAGCTGTAGATGTTAAAGTAGCAGCCCATGGGTAAGCTCTTGAGCAGCAGCAGCAGAGTGTCCTAAGAACATAGAACAATATAATAATGAAATAAATGTTTCAGGTGTTACCACAGTTCAAATGGACTTCATACCCGCGCACTGGCAATCCGAGTCTCTGATTGTGCACCGTGGCCCATAGAGCAGTCCATACTTCCAGATCGATCCAACAGAAACACAAACTCTCCAGAGGAAGACACAGACGACATAACGTCTTTGGGAAACTCTGGGTACAGACTCAGCATCAGGGCTGGGTCTCCCATCAGAGAGCCTGAGATCAAGAAGCAGGAGTAGATCAGGCTTATTATGAAGTGTGTGAATGTGCCATTTCAGCAAAGAACAGATTGAGATAACAGTTATAAAGATGTACAGATAGGCCAGCTAAAAATAACACCACAAGAGAAATGAAAACCTACATTGAAGAAAAAGGCTTATACTAAACTTAATTTAAACTTTAATTTAAACTATGTTATCAAACTTAAGACAGTTCTTTTGTCTATAAAGCAAATCAAAACTGTGGAAAAACTGCAGAAACGAGCTGCATGCATAATTTTGGGATACAGCAACACAAAATCTGTACATAAATCTACTGTGCATGCATTGTAACTTGTGTCCTTCTGATATAAGACATTTTCGCTCGCTTGTAGCTACAAATTGCATCACTGTAAATGACTTGCACAATTTTGCCCCTCCCTTCGTACATCCACTTCGACACTTAAACCCAGACTCAAACTTTTGACTGGTTACATTTTAGTTTCGCAAAAAATAAAATAAAATAAAATAAATAAAGGACCTAATATTTTAGTGCTTTTAGTTTAAGTGCCCATGACTAAGCTCACTACAACGATATACACACATACACACACACTCAACATAGAGTGCATAGAGAATAAAAATGTACACAGGTCACATCTTTGATATACACAGGTAATATCTTTGATTAGTGTGTGGCTCTAATGCTGGTCTCCCCAGAGCTGGTGGGGCAGAGTCATTTAGTACTGTTGCTCTATGCTCTACAACAGTTTTTGAATATCTTCAGATTATAAAATATAAATGTAAACAAATTTATAGGCGAGATGTCAGTAGTGTGTGTCCTCACCAGGTTTGGCTGAGGCCTGGCCTGCCTCCACCACGGCTGAGGGCTGGTGACTGTCTTTGTAATAAATGAGCAGCTCTACATCTCGGTCAAATTTGTGTCCTGCTGCCAGCTTCACCTACGGCCAAAGAAATGTCATTAATGTGGTTTATAATGGTAGTATTTGTAGTACTAATGTTTATTTATATTAATGGCTGATTTTGTTATAAAACTGAGCTGTTGTTGGCTTTTCTAGTGGATGGATAAAGTCTGTTGTTTACCGAAGCCTTGGTCTGATCGTCGTTGAGGTACTGGACGGGGTCCATGGTGCAGCTGGACTCCACTTTGGAGATCGGGCGTGGTGACTCGACTCGGGCTGAGAAGGTCAAGTCATACGGCACCAGAGAAGATGGGACTGATGTCACTTTCACACTGCTGCTTTCTGTTCCTGTAAAAAACACTTAATCATTAGTTCGTTTTTGTAGAAGGTTCAGCAACAGGTTTTGTAGGTTTTATATAAGATGAGCCATTTAATTGACATCACTGTATGCAATATATAGAGCATTTAAAATGTGTTTATTACCACCCTTCAAATCGTAATTCAATTTCAGACCAATACAGACCCAAAACTCTCAATCTGATTTTTTTAAATGTTTCCTAAAACATGACTCATGGTCCCTATGATCCGTCAGATGCTTTGCAATAAGATTATCCCATAATCTGACAAAGATGAACTGCTGCATAATTATTTTTTCAGTGTTGTCATCTTTCCCATCAGTTTCATCCTACAGAGACTCTGCTGCTGGTGCGCAGCCTCAGAGAGTGAAGTCTGACCTGCAGGTTGGTAGCGAGGGTTGAGGACAGCAGGAAGACAAAACCTCAGCGCTTCATCGGCCTGCACATCCAGCTCAGTGACGTACTCCAGCCTGATGGAGGCGCTCTCTCCTGGAGGCAGACTGCCAACACTCATTGAGAATATATCTGGACTCTGGTCACTCTCCTCCAAAAGAAAGGCCTGTTGACCGGAGCTCAGCGCATCATCGTACTCCTCACGAGCCTGGAACAATGGTTAAAAACAATGTTTCTATTGGCTCCTCTTGTGGTTTTACGATTAGGTTTATTAACATAGTTCAAGTTTAAAATAATAACAATAGCCAATGGAAATGCAACACTGAGACTTTGACGGATGAGCAAGCAGACCCGGGTTGGTCGTCAATATTTAGTCAAAAACACTACCCACACGGTAGACCTTTGCTTGATGTATTGAGTCGCACATATTGACACCTTCCTCTCTGGACTCACCTGTTTCTTCTCCTTCACCTCAGCCACGATAAGAGTCTCTCCCACTTTGGCGCTGAAATGGCAGACGGCAGCTTCACTGGGCATGGGAAAAACGAACACCGCCTCGATGGGTTTCTCCTCCTTGTTTTGGTAGAGCAGCGTTGAGACCACTGTAGCTACATGGTCCTTCACCTCCACCTGAACATCCACGCTCTGCAGAGGCACTGACACCAAACAACAGCCTGACATTAGGAACAAGACCAGAAGGACCAAAGCTCTAACCTCTGTTATCTAGCCCAGTGGTTCTCAAACCCCCCCCAGTACCACCAAAGAGAAGATTTTGCTTCCTGAGTACCACCAGATCTAAATTGGGTCTATAACAGGACTATTTCAGGTCTACATTAGGGTTAAACCAGGTCTTAATAAAGAATACACCATTGCCACAGTAGTTTTAACTAGAAATTTACAAAATGAAGTGCAAAAAAGTGAATAAAATACACTCTAAATTAAGTAAACATTACAATTGATGAGGTGTCCATGTACCACCATAAGAAGTTTGCATACCACCAGTGGCACACGTACCACAGTTTGAGAAACACTGATCTTGCCTAACCGTTTTAAACAACCTGCGTCCAAACCAGTACCAGTTCAAACATACCATTATTTAAATTAACACATATTACAATCTATTCAATTGTGTGTTTTGCTGTTAGTATAAAAGTATTCTATATTTGACATTTAATAAAGACAAAACGGGGATGGTTAAATGTGAAATTACAACAGAATGCATTTATCTATGTTTGTCACAATAGGTTTAATTATAGGATTGCATTTTTTTCAACCATGTTATTAAGTTTTGTAACACACAACATTCTTGTACACATGTGAGTAGACCTACTGTATTCAGAGGCACAGAATAATTATTAGTTTTTAGTAATCTATGTAAAAAAAAAAAAAAGAGCAGCCTATTGTTTTTTATTAGTTTACTGCGACAAAGAATTGTCAATACAGTTACTCAACTGAATAGCAACACAAATATTCTGCCACACACCATGCACTTTTAAGTTCTTCCTTGGACTTGTAAGAATAAAATTGACAAATCCACTTGAGAAAACATGACCATACCTGCTTGCTTCTCAGGCGTCATAAGTCCACAGAAACACCTCTCCATTTTCTTTACTTTTTAACTTCGTGTAAAGAAAACTGTAAGAAAAACAAGGACATTTTTAATCGAGTAACTGTAGCCTAACAACGTAGCAATAACAGCAACGTTAAAATACCAATAAAGAAAAGGCTACAACTTTCAAGGCTGATTTCAACAGAATGAGACGGTAATTCAAAACAAAAGTGACAGTTCTAATACAATGAAAAGATTATTATATACTGTATAAACGCTGGCGCTTGGTTAATAAAGCGATAAAACACTGCGTCATGGTCCTACCTCTGATAGAAAACCCAAATGCAGGACTGTCTTCTCTGCGCACAGTCCGACTCTAAATGCGCTTGTCCTGTGCGGAAGTGACACGCCCACAGATCAGACGCTGCTCCACACGTGATTTCACAGACTCGATCGAGCCCGGGCCAGATCCGTGTTCCCGAAAGTGAGAGTCACAGAAAGGGAAACTAAATCGGACAAATGCGCCTCTACCCTGGTGTTTATGGTCAGACGACACAAAGTCATGCGCACGCAAATGTTTAAAGGGAACGTAGGCAGATACAGTCGGCAGTGCGCCATACAGTTCCGATCAAAAGATAAAAACCAGTTGAATAAATGGCAAAAAGCACATTTTGCAGGGATGGGTCTTGACAAGGTTCCAGGTAGAGCAACAAGAAACGGGAGTGAGACAAAACAACAACAAAACAAAAAAAAACAAAAAAAAAAAAAACCCAAAACAGTCCAAAAACTCATGCAGTAAAGCGCCACTGTTATGTTGATCACTTCAAAAATCGGTTGTAGCATGCTTGATGCAAATAAGAATTTTCGTCCAACTTTCAATGTGCCATGTTTGTGTCTCTTGTAAAGTCCAGGCAGCAGTTCTGTGGCGTTCAAGGAATCAAGGCTTTTGAAGACGTTTTTTATTTTTGAAGCCCTTCAGTGTCAGATGTGTCGGATGTTATTGGGCTGCAGTCGCACCAGTAACAGCCTTCATTTGGATCGAGGATCGTCCAGTGTCTTGACCGACGGCCAAACAGATCCTCTGGCTCAGTGCTGGTGTAATTTTTTTGGGTCTTCCACATGACTTTTTTGTTCCATAACCTTCAGAAATTCAAAATGACTGTGTGAAGTGCTGTGAGAGGCCCTGCTTATGCAGCTCAACAACCCCACATGTTCAAAAAGAGAACCTTTTTTTATTCCTTTGCCAACAGAAAGTCATGACAGTGTGAATTTGTTTGGTTTTTTTGCACAGATTTAGGCTTTTAAAGGCATGTGGTCCAAAACTTTGGGTTTAATTGTTACTCTCAATAAAATGTTAACGCAAACTTTTTTTTTGTTTCACTCACATTTCTTGTTGCTTATCGAAGCTCTACTTGGAACGTTGTCAAGGACCAACAATATAATATAGTAAAATGTGGCTTTTGCCATTTATTCAATGTTTATTCAACAGCATTAGCCTGAATTTGGGCTGTTCGATCACTTTATCTTTCTCCATTTCTCTGTATTTGGTGTTTGCTCTTGTAGTTGTTGGGCAGTGGGTGAAAGAGCAGCTCTGACACATTAGAATGAACAGTAATGATGGGCGGATCAATACCAAATAAAGATACTGACCAAGGTTTCAAAAAGTATCAATATTTGTGCAAAAATATCAATACTTAAAATTTGTCCCACAAAATGCAGGCTTTAAAAAAAAAGCAGAAGTTGAAAGAAAATAATGCTAGCTAAGGTAAAATTGTGCATAGTTGAGGATTCAACTCAATTCATTTTATTCCAAAACTCACTGGTATTCATATGGGATCGATATTGCAATATTTGCCACAGTGTTCGAATCAAATCAAAAATCAGTGGTACCGCCATCACTAATTCATGTAATTCAATTTATTTTTGTAGGGCCCAAAACAGCAACAGCAACAGTTGCCTCGCTGGGCCACAGGCACTAATGAATGGACTGTTTAGGTCTGAAAATGTCTTTTATGAGATTTTCACCGCGTTACAACAGTGTTGCCTCTCCTAAAAAAATGTTTAAATTTGGACGTCCTTCTTGGAAAATGGTCACATTTTTATACAGTGCTTTTTCATCTTCAAGGCAAAGCGCTTTACATCTTCATTTATCCCTGTTATCCACCATCTGATAAAACTAAACTTCAAGCTCCTTCAGTCTCTACAACAGGTGAAAAGACAATGTTTGCAGTTTTAATATCCAAAGAAATATAAACCTGCATGTTGAGCCTAAATATAGTCAGGTGATTAAAAACAATGGGTTTCCAGATTATCAGGGTTCCCAAGAAGAGATTGACAAAGGATAGCATGTTACTCCTTCCATAAAGTAGGCTTATAATGATTACATCCTTATTAACCATAAAACAATGTAATATAACAGTATAACTGTTGACTACTTTTAAAGGGCTATATATTCTCACAGAAAATAAACTACTTTATGACCATGTCACAAAGAAGGAAAAGCCCAATAAACCATTTTCTAAATGTAAAAAACATGAGTTGCAACAACAAAACAGAATAATGAAACACTTTAGCAGTGAGTCAGATTGGCCATAGAATTACTTATTAGACCATCTACAGCTCAGATTTGATCATAGAAAAAAAAAACAACACAGCTTTTCCCACTACAGCAATGAAAAGGTACATGAGATGAATATTTGGTCCCAAAATATTGTTACAGCTGTTATTTATAACTGTTCTTTATTGAATGAGTAATTAGCATAACATAACATAAGTATCCCATAAAAAGTCTACCTAAGTCAAAGTATTGAGCTACCCCGTTGTTAAAGTAAAAAGTGTTTCACAATATTAGCATTTTTTATTTTATTTGTCCACAGAAATTGATTTTATCCCTTTTGAAACATATCTAGTGTTGTGGATATTTTACGTAACCCCAAATTATGTTACAGTGATAGTGTGTTGTGCACCTCCAGCCCAGAGAGCACGGCCCTTCGAAAAATGTCAGGAAAATTAAGCCCTAGACTAGAAAGCGCAAATACCTGCTTTGAAATAAATTGAATTAAAAAGTATCTACTGTAAAACTGAGTCATGTTAAGTACAGATTTAAAAAAAATCACAGTACTTTACTTTTGTACTTTACACCACTTCCATTGGAAAAACACAGATTGCTGGAGAAAAGGGCTGTAAAAAGCTGACCTATTTGTCAAGAGCTGTCATAGCCAATATTTTATCTGTTGGCCTAAGTGAAACGGTTAGTCCAACTTATGTTTGATTTCAGCAATTCAGACTGAAAAACTGTACATCTAATTGAAAATATAATCATTAATACATCATTTAAATCTGCTAAAAAGATCGACTTACTGCCTGACAACACAGTCAATCGGTAAGACACTGCAACGCTCAGTGGGTTTAGTAGAAACGGAGCATGAACTTTGGTTTTGGATTTTGTGGTCTCTACTTTCTGTAAAAGATAAAAACTAGCTCAAGTGACCTCAGACATGTGGGAGGAAAAGCCAAGTTTGTTCTTACTCATATACAAACATAAGTGTCACATATAATGGTGTATTTGCGGTCCTAATAATGCAGAGAACTCAACCTGTGTCAAGAATAATTTTCTCTGAATTATGAAAATGAATATTCACCCTAAAAATACTGCATTGGTATATATCGTATGCATTAGTAAACTTTTGATTTTGTGTCAATACACCACAACTAGTAGTTTTTCATGACTTTTTCATGTTAGTTTGGTAGAACATGAGCATAAAGGACACAAAAAATATCTAAATATTTATTACAAAATTATGACCAAAATGTTCAGTCCATTAGTTTGTGTTCTTTAGAATTTGACAACACAAGAGTTTTAGTACTATAAAAAACCCTGCAATGAAGTAAATGCATTTATTTAAGTCTGTTTTTGGCTAATTCTTACTTGGAGGGGCTTTAATGTTTATCCATAATTTAGCTCAGAAAATAATTACTTTCACCTACCCCCTTTCTCTGCTCACTGTCCTGTATTTACTTGCGATTATGGAGGTCATGCACTGACATTATTTTACCTGAAAATGTTCCTCAGCATTTAAACTTGAGTGGTAGAACTATATTCAATACAGCAGATAAAATCAGTTTCTTTCCTGTACAGTATTATCTGTGGAGCTTTTGTTTTTCTCAAATTACCTTTATAGAGCAAACTCAAAACTGAAAGTAGTTTCTCTGTTGTTGCTGCGACAGTGCAGAGTTTAGCTAGTATGTTTGCTAACGGCAGTTGGAGAATAAGGGCACTTTAACTATTTTCTCAACATTTGGACTCAGAAACGTGTTTATTACTCATTTGAGGGCATAAAGGTAATGAGCTCAACTGTGTGTGATCCCAAAGTCTGTATCAGTGATAAATGTGAGCATAGCTGCAGTGTTCCTGTTGTTTGTCCAGTTTTATACAACTGTTTACTTGATTTTGTTTTTTTATGTCGGGGACAAACTAAACATGTAGCAGAGTTGTAGACCTTTATATTTGTTATCAGACTTTAGCAGCTTTTGCACATTTCAGTTGTGTTTTGAGCTCTTAGTGGAAAATATATCATCACTCACCATTCACTCTCTTAAATTTTTGCCACTCGCTGCTAAAATTCTAAATACTGTGATGTTATCTACAACCTCTATTGCAAAAATATAGATTCCGGGTCTTACACATGAGATCAACAATGTCACACAGCAATGTTTCAATAAAATATATCAATAAAAAAAACCTCTGAGTTCTGCTGTTTTTTAACAAAAATGTTTCTGTTTCCTTTATTCATTCGTTTTAGATCAATATTGCAGTTTTCAATAAACAAAGCGTAAAATTATGGCCTATATAGTTTGCATATTGCATGTCTTTGTTGAATGACTTTCCACTCATTCATTTTTGTGAAAGGATAACGTAAGTCAAATCAATAAATCACTAAATGAATGGCTTGAAGTCTTATTTTAGGCTTTGTAAACAACACGGCATTCTCAAAGTTAGTTCAAACATATGTTGAATATCAGCAGTGACCCGTTGCTCGGCCACTGACGCCAGTAAAAATGCGGGCGACTATTGGAGGGGGCTGCTAGTGTTCCAATTGTTTTTTTAGGCAGGACGTTATAGGGTCTGTGAGGAAAAGAGAGAGTGATGGAGGACAAGGGAGCTGGGGGTGCACTGGCCGCTAATATATGCGCCCCTTTTGTGGTGAATCAATGCACCGTGCAATAATAGGCACTAAGGAGGGGTGCAAGGAACGGGGGTAAAGCATGACGCCGGGATGTCCCACTGCAAACTCATGGCGGGACCCCCTTAAGAAACACATCTAAAAGACAGAGCAGAGTTAACTAGACACCTCTACATGACTGAAACTGCCAAACAAGCTCGAGATAAGAACTCAAGGACAGAAGAACAGAAACAAGATTATTTGTTCTGCAGCAGGTTGTGGTGAACGTGACGAAACCACATTGAATAACAAGGTGAGAGACTTTTGTGCAAACTTCTGATGCATGTTTGTGTCTGCGTGTCGGGGAATTTGACTTGTTGAAATGGACTCGGGACTCGACTTGGACTTTGAAGGTCAGTGACTCGAGGAGAAGTGATGCTTCTCCTCAAATTCTTCTCTTTACAGTCGATAAGTTTGATGTGATGGTGTTGAATTTT
This sequence comes from Rhinogobius similis, assembly GCA_019453435.1. Classification (NCBI taxonomy): domain Eukaryota; kingdom Metazoa; phylum Chordata; class Actinopteri; order Gobiiformes; family Gobiidae; genus Rhinogobius; species Rhinogobius similis. The sequence goes on from CM033625.1 coordinate 24,780,587, forward strand.
ACTGGAACAGACTGCACTATGTTCCTCCCCATGTCCCTTTTTAAGAAGAACAATACGAAATCATACAAATCGCAAAAATACAAGCTGTCATTTGTAACTAAACTTTGTTGACTAAAAACATGCCCTAAAAACATAGATTGACTAAAAAGGAAACAGTGGCTCATCCTCAGTATCTCTATGATCTGACCAGAACCCAAACTGCACTCAGAAGACCACAAGAGTTCATGCAAAAACAACCATTTATACAGAAAAGAACTAGAACATTTTTATATGCTTTGTTTTGAAATTTTGTATTTTTATGTAAAAAGGCAGATTAAACTCATGGGTCACTTCCACATCTTCAGCTAACGCACTGTCTTCTCCATTCTGTTGTTACGCTAAAGAAATCCTTCAATTAAAGAATTAGTCGACCAATATAAATTTTGGTCGACTAAAGTACATCAGCTGTTTCTTACGGCCAAAGTCTTACAACCTTAATTTGGTATTAAGACTTGAAACTCAAACCATAGGGCTAAAAGTTTAATCCCAACTGATTCAAATCCCAATTTGAATGGACGGAATTTGAAAAATTGCAAAAACTGCAATTTTTGAAGTGCAATAATTTCTAGCAAAACAACAAAATATCCTGCAAAATGTGTAGTTTAGATCTACATTAACATGTACATGCAATACATGTGATTCTTTTGTTGGTTTGTCAGTTCATACGCCTATAACAGTCTTTTTGTTAAAATGATTCAAATGTGAACTTATAATATATAAGATTCTGTTCAAACGTAATCTTAGATATTTTTCCTAAATTGTGCAGCCCTACCATAGGACTAGGGACCTGACTGTTAAGAGGTAACGACAGGCGGACCCAATGAAGCAGACCAGAGATATGGATCAATACAGAATATTTATTGAGAGTTGGGCTGAGGGGGAGTAGGCTGGACCAGGAAGCACCGGTGAGGACCGGGACGGCAGGCAGGAGCTGGCTGGACTGAGGTGCACAGGTGAGTACCGGGATAGCAGGCGGGAGCAGGCTGGACCGAGGAGCACAGGTGAGTACCGGGATAGCAGGCAGGAGGAGGCTGGACCGAGGAGCACAGGTGAGTACCAGGACAGCAGGCGGGAGCAGGAAGGACCGAGGAGCACAGGTGAGAACCAGGATAGCAGGCAGGAGCAGGCACGGAAGTAGACTGAACGATCTGGCAGGGTGTGGATGAATGAGCCAAGCTTTTGTACTGCAGAGGGTGTATGCTTGATTGCAGATGGGTTCCAGGTGTGCCAATCAGTCATGCCCAGGAAGCTCCAAACAAGGACACCACAGGAGGGGAGGAGGAAACACACACACACACAGGAGGGAGGAGGCACTAAGCTCATGACAGTACCCCCCCTCAACGGGCGCCCCTTGGCGCACCACCAGGCTTCTCAGGGTGAGCACGATGAAACTCCCGCAATAGGTCAGGGTCCAGGATCAGGGCACGACCAATCCATGACCGCTCCTCAGGACCATACCCCTCCCAATCGACAAGGTACTGGAGCCCACGCCCACGCCTACGGACATCCAAGATCCGCCGCACAGTATAAGCTGGATGGTCGTCAACCATTTGGGGGGGTGGAGGGGGCTCGGATGGAGGGCACAAAGAACTGGATCGTACCGGCTTAATTTGGGATACGTGAAAAGTAGGATGGACACGGAGAGCTTGAGGAAGTTTGAGACGGACAGAAACCGGATTAATGATTCTTTCAATTTCATATGGTCCAATGAAACGAGGTGACAGTTTTTTAGAAACAGCCTTCAAAGGGATATTTTTGGAAGATAACCAGACTTTCTGACCTGGGGTGTACTTTGGTGCTGGACGGCGATGGCGGTCAGCAAGGGTCTTGCACTGGGAAGAAGTCCGTAACAGGGCCTTCCTGGTCTCCCTCCAGATCTTACGACACCTCCGCATATGGACCTGGACCGAAGGCACGGAGACCTCAATCTCCTCCATAGAAAGGAGTGGCGGTTGGTAGCCCAGGGAGGACTGAAAAGGGGAGAGACCCGTGGCAGAGGAGGTTAGAGAGTTATGTGCGTACTCTACCCAAGGTATGTGTGAACTCCAGGATGAGGGGTTGCGACCGGCCACACAGCGGAGAGCAGACTCCAGGTCTTGGTTGGTTCTTTCAGTCTGACCGTTTGTCTGTGGATGGAAACCTGAAGATAGACTGACAGTGGTACCCAGAGATTGACAGAATGCTTTCCAAACTTGGGAGATGAATTGGGGGCCTCGGTCAGAAACGATATCAGCTGGGATACCATGGAGACGAAAAACATGTTCAACCATGAGGTCTGCGGTTTCACGAGCTGAGGGTAATTTAGGGAGGGCTACAAAGTGAGCAGCCTTAGAAAATCTGTCAACGATGGTCAGAATGACAGATTGCCCATTTGAGAGGGGAAGGCCTGTCACAAAATCTACTGCAATGTGTGACCAGGGGCGGTTGGCAATGGGTAAAGGTCTCAGATGACCAGAGGGGGAAGCATGGGAGGATTTATTTTGGGAACATACTGTGCAGGCAGACACGAAACTCCGAGTGTCTGCCTCCATAGTTGGCCACCAGAAATTACGCCGGAGACTAGACAAGGTGCGATTTATACCTGGATGGCATGCAAATTTGGAGTTGTGCGACCATTGTAAGACCTCACTGCGTACAGATGATGGAACATAGAGTGTATTGGACGGCCCACCTCCCGGATCAGGCTCAGCCTCCTGTGCTTTCTTTACATTTGCTTCTACCTGCCAGTGGAGAGAACCAAGGACACAGTTACTAGGAAGAATAGTCTCTGAATTTGACTGCTCAGATGGGTCAAACTGACGGGACAGTGCATCGGGCTTAACGTTCTTTGAACCTGGACGGTAAGTGATGGTGAACTGGAACCTCCCAAAGAACAAGGCCCATCTAGCTTGCCGAGAGTTTAATCTCTTTGCTGATTGAATATAGGCTAGATTCCTGTGGTCCGTCCATACCACGAAGGGTTGTTCTGCTCCTTCTAGCCAATGCCTCCACTCCTCTAGTGCAAGCTTTACTGCCAGAAGTTCTCTATTGCCCACATCGTAGTTGCACTCGGCAGGAGCCAACCTCCTGGAAAAGAAGGCACAAGGGTGGAGACGAGAATCTGTGTCAGAACGCTGGGAGAGAACTGCGCCAACTCCTACATCCGAGGCGTCAACCTCAACAATAAACTGTTTGGACGGATCAGGTTGGGTCAATACCGGTGCTGTAGTGAATAACCTCTTGAGCTTATTAAAAGCGAAATCTGCTTCGGCAGTCCACTGAAATGGGAGTTTTGCAGATGTGAGTCTGGTGAGGGGTAGGGCAACCTTGCTGTAATCTCTAATGAACCGTCTGTAAAAGTTGGCAAAGCCAAGGAATCTTTGCAGTTGTTTCCTATTGGAAGGAGGGGGCCAATCAGAGACAGCCTTGATCTTCACGGGATCTGCTTTAACTTGTCCACTCTCAATGATAAAACCCAGAAAGGAGATGGAGCTGACGTGGAATTCACATTTCTCTGCCTTCACAAACAGTTTATTTTCTAACAGTCTTTGCAGGACTAGGCGGACATGAAGGCGATGTTCAAGCCGGTCTCTGGAAAATATAAGGATATCGGCCCAGGTAGACAAAAACAAAACGATTAAGAAAGTCCCGAAGGACGTCGCTACCAGAGCTTGGAACACAGCAGGAGCATTGGTGAGTCCAAATGGCATGACACAGTATTCAAAATGTCCCAAGGGCGTGTTGAATGCCGTCTTCCATTCGTCACCTTCCTTGATTCTGACAAGATGGTACGCATTTCGCAAATCCAGTTTGGTGAAGATGGTGGCACCCTGCAATGGCTCAAAGGCAGAGGAGATCAGAGGCAAGGGGTATTTGTTCTTAACTGTAATATTGTTCAAACCTCTGTAATCTATGCATGGTCTTAAAGTCATGTCTTTCTTAGAAACAAAGAAAAACCCGGCACCGACAGGAGAGGAAGATGGGTGGATTACACCTGCTGCGAGAGAGTTCTTTATATATGTCTCCATGGCCTCCCTCTCAGGTCGGGACAGGTTGTAGAGGCGAGCAGGAGGAAGAGTGGCTCCAGGAAGGAGGTCAATTGCACAGTCATAGGGTCTATGCGGCGGCAAAGACAGTGCCTTCTCCTTACTAAAGACCTCCCCCAGGTCATGGTATTCCAATGGAACTGCAGTCAGATCTGGAGCGGTCACAGGCTGTTGAGGTAAAACCTCCCCTGATGAAGGGAGAGCTGACTGCAAACAAGACTGATGGCAAAATAAACTCCAACTAATGATTTTATTAAGAGACCAGTCAACAACAGGGTTATGAATCTTGAGCCAGGGGTAGCCTAAAACAATTGGAGTTTGGGGTGCAGAAAAAACAAAGAAACGAATGTCTTCATGATGGTTGCCAGACAAAATCAAATGGAGGGGAACAGTTTGGTGAGTGATTTGAGCAAGAAAAGAACCATTTAAAGCACTGACCTGGACTGGTTCTGGAAGAGGTTCAGTGGAGATCCCTGCTTGTAAAATTAAAGTAGAGTCCATGAAGTTTTGTTCAGCCCCCGAGTCTATTAGGGCTTGAAGAGGAAGTGACTGGTGGTTATGACAGAGGGTAGCAGGTAACAGGAGTCTAGGTGGGTCATTGGGGATTTTAGATACCTTGCCCATCAGTACCCCCATATTTACTGATGAGCGGGGTCTTTTGGACGAACAGGACATTGATTGAGGAAATGGCCTCCCTGACCGCAGTACAAACACTCGCCTGCTCGAATTCTCCGGGACCTCTCCTCAACTGTCAATCTGGTCCGGCCAATTTGCATAGGAACGTTAGGGGATTGAGAGGTGGAGGGCAACGCGGGTAAATTGGTGGCAGGCTGAACTAGGGCTGGAGGCAAGGAACGAGGTGTAGGAGAAGAAGTTGTACGGGACACCCTCTCACGTTTGCGCTCTCGCAGCCTGTTGTCAAAGCGGATTGAGAAAGAGATTAGTTCCTCCAAAGAACCAGGGTCATCACGAAGAGACAACTCATCTTTTAAGGTGTCATTTAAACCCCGCCAATATACACCCTTTAATGCTGCCTCGTTCCACCCAGACTCTTCGGCCAAGATCCGAAACTGAATAGCGTAATCAGCCACACTCTTGTTCCCCTGGTGGAGGTCTAGAAGCCCTTTAGCAGCATTAGCCTCACAATCAGGGTGTGCAAAAACTCTTTTGAAGTCATCGATGAATTCAGAATAACTGATATCTTCAACGCCTCTACCACCCAACATAGCTTCAGCCCAATTAAGTGCTCTTCCACGCAACAATCCAGTAACAAAAGCTACCTTGGAATGGTCTGTAGAAAATGTCAGAGGTTGGCAGGTGAAGACGGTGGCACATTGTAAGAGGAAGCCTTTACTTTTACCCAGGTCCCCGTTATATGGCTCAGGATGAGGAACAGGAGTCTCACCGGGAGGATTCACAGCCGAGGAGATTCCCCTGAGTGGCGATCATTTTCTGTAGCGAATCTGGATCTGCTGGGTCCATTGTGTGGCCAGATCGTTCTGTTAAGAGGTAACGACAGGCGGACCCAATGAAGCAGACCAGAGATATGGATCAATACAGAATATTTATTGAGAGTTGGGCTGAGGGGGAGTAGGCTGGACCAGGAAGCACCGGTGAGGACCGGGACGGCAGGCAGGAGCTGGCTGGACTGAGGTGCGCAGGTGAGTACCGGGATAGCAGGCGGGAGCAGGCTGGACCGAGGAGCACAGGTGAGTACCGGGATAGCAGGCAGGAGCAGGCTGGACCGAGGAGCACAGGTGAGTACCAGGACAGCAGGCGGGAGCAGGAAGGACCGAGGAGCACAGGTGAGAACCAGGATAGCAGGCAGGAGCAGGCACGGAAGTAGACTGAACGATCTGGCAGGGTGTGGATGAATGAGCCAAGCTTTTGTACTGCAGAGGGTGTATGCTTGATTGCAGATGGGTTCCAGGTGTGCCAATCAGTCATGCCCAGGAAGCTCCAAACAAGGACACCACAGGAGGGGAGGAGGAAACACACACACAGGAGGGAGGAGGCACTAAGCTCATGACACTGACTCAAGACAAGAACTTAGTCCCACCTCTGGAACTAGTTAACGATTACAAGTAATAGCAATTAAACAGTAGTTAGGGCTAAAGATCATCAATATTTGATTTTAGCTTTATTTAGCATGATTTAAGCTTCGCAAATAGTGCTGGTCCACTTCAGTTTAGTGATTTTATTCTCTTGGTTTAATGAGAATTTGAGTCTCTTTTTGATTTGGCAGACTAAAGGGGAATAGTATTAAGTAGGTCAAATCAAATCAAATCAATTTATTTTTATAATGCCCAAAATCACAACAACAGTTGCCTCGATGGGCCACAAGTAGGTCTGGTAGAAGCTGTAGTTGTAGTAAATAATGTGTTAAAATTATAGATCTGGGTGGCAAACCAAATTAACAAGCCACATTTGTAATGAAAAAATGCACATTTAACGTTAAAAAAACGTTAGTTAAGTTTTCAGATTCATTTTATTAGTTTCATAATGAGTAGTTTTGGCCCTATAGTTTTTAATGTTACACATACTTTTTTCCATTAATTAATTAATTTTTGAGCAGGTTTTTTATGGTAATAAGTATGTTTATGATGTGTACATTTAGGGCTGCGCGATTTGGGGAAAAAATCAAATTGCAATTTTTCTGATCAGAATTGCGATTGCATGCGATTAGAGTTGATTATTCTTAATAATGGGGTTCTATTCAAAGTTAACATTTTAAACACAACTAGGACAATTGACAAAAAGACAGCTAATAAAACAATTACGTGTTTAAGAACATTCTTATCACTAGTAATGTTTTTGTCACTTTCAGTTTCATTTGTCACTTTTTTGCCATGTTTTGATGCTTTTAGTCACTTTTTTGTCGCCAGCAGATGCATTTTTGTCACTTTTAGTCACTTTTTTGTCAGTTTTGAAAGTTTTTTAGTCACTATTAGTTACGTTGTTGTCTCTTTTTGTCACTTGTGCTACTTATTTCACTTTAAAAATTGCAACCTTTGCAATTTGCTGATTGTGTCCATTCAAATTGAGATTTCGGTTTGATTTTGATTAAGTGTGCAGCCCTACATATAATTCATCCAGAAACGTTGTCAGTCAAGTTTAACTGAAGGTAAACTGTCACAGGGGAGACTGTATCGTATGATGTCGTATTGTCTTAGTGTCAGGCTACGAGAACAAAACCATTTAGTATTTGAATAAAGATGACAATGGACAATAGGGGCCTCTATACAAACTGGCTTGAGAAAAAATGTGAGGAGGGGTTTGAAAAGGGCACATGGGCACAGCTTTGTAGGAGGTATTACACTAAATAACTGGGACTACATTCTCTAAAATAAAACATGAAGTCATTAGTTAAATTTATGGGATATTAGGGTTTTGTGGAAACATAACATTTCATTTAAAGTCTTCCAAACAGAAAAACAGCCTATTGGCTCATAATTCCTAATAAGACCGAACAGAATTCAGTGGAAGTTACAGTCAGAGTTCATTCTGGTTCAGACGGTTTTACTCCTGAGTCATCCCAGTTCTTGTTTCTTCCCAGCTGTTATTTTGCCCCTCGGTCTATACCTTAACTACAAAATGTCTTAATATCTTCCTCTCATCTGTGTCATACATCTGATCGGACTCATCCATCTTTGTGTGAACCAGCCAGGGGCATAATATCAATTTTGTTTTAAGGCGAGGCACTGCATGTGAGGAAAAAATCTTTAATTTAGAGATATCGATTCTTTTTTAGGGTTAGGGTTACGAAAGTGTGGGGGAAAAAGTATTACAAGTTCAGCTTGTAATGTTTTCATACAAAAATGTGTCATTTTATGGCAGGTTTAAATGTCTTGATTCATTGAGTTGAAATTTGTTGAAGCAGGAAAAATACAAAGGGAATTTTGTATATCTTATTTAGTTATTGAGTAAACTATATCTTACTGAAAATTGGTGTAAAAATTCAAATGTTGCCTCATATTTTGGGATTTAAAACTTGAATAAATCAGGCTTGGAATTAGATGACGAAATCCTTCAGTATGTTCTGTTAATTACAAGATTGTACAGTTCGATGTGTGTAGGAGCTATTAAGAGCTCATGTCTGCGTGAGAGGAAAATGCATTGTAAAAAAACGGTTTTTGAAGGACAATTTCTCAGAGAAATCTATAGATGAAGTGGATTAAATGAAATAATAAACCCTCGTGCTCTCTTCAAATGAGCTATATATTTGGTCAAAGAACAATATACTTTTTCATATGAGGAAAAAAAAACACTTATTTTATAAAAAGGTTTGCATAAATTGTATGTTGAATGATGTTTTGGAACACCAATGAAAGTTCCATAGTGATGAAATAAAAAATAAACTAAAAAATCTTGTTTTGCCTGCAGTGTCTCGACTTAGATAATAAACTTAAAGTGCCTATGACAGGTTAAACTGCTCATGTAACTAAAATACAGATCAAATAAATATATTTGAAGTTTTGCTGAAAATAATTATACATTTCATCATTTTTAGCAATTTTTTTTCTTTTTTTAATATCACTTCCTGGTTGTAAATGATGACATCACACTAGGAAATTACTCCGTACACTGGACTTAAACTCTGATTTTTTTGTCCGACAAATCAAAATATATGTGAATACCTTCATTTTGTTGAATTATTGTTTTAAGTGTAAAATAAGTTGTTTCTTTTGGGGAAATTAGGCATAACCTTTGGATGGAAAGAGTCTCCTTTGTGTGATGTCATCAGTTTTTTTTACTTCCTGTAATTTTTAACAGATTTTTCAACTTTTTTCCACAAACCTTGACTTGATTTGTGTAAAACAATAATTTTTATGCACAATACATATTAATACACCAAATAAAATCAAAATTAGAAAATGTTTTAAAACCTGTCATACGCACTTTAGCACGACTGAAAATTCAAATTGAATACAATCTAAAAATGTGAAAAATGTATCAGACTTGGATGTATAAAGTAAACAGAATTAATGGCAATGAATTAGGCTGCTTATAAGTCTCTGAGCTTTATCTTTTGTGTTATGCATTAATTTTTTTGCTTATAAGTTGGGCTGAAACTGACGATTATTTCGCTAATCGATCAGTGTAGTGATTATTCTTTCAATAAATCAATTTGTTGTTTAGAGATTTTCAGTAATTTAATCCAGATAAAACTGAATTTAAGCCGCTTAAGGACGTCCTGACAGTGAATATTGACAGACAAAAGGGTGTTTCATCAAAAACACAAAATGTACACATTTCCCATGTTATTTTTGTGTGATTCCTGCCTGTCTGAGTCATAAAACCTCTTCTCTCGTGGCATGTTTTGGAGTCAGTGTATAGAGCATTTAACAATTATTCGATTACTTCGTTAATTGACCACTATTTCTATAATCGATTAGTTAAGATTAATTGATTAACTTATTGCAGGCCCACTTTTAAGTCTTAAGTCGACATTTATATCCAGAAGGACTTTACTCTCAATGTTAAGCTCATTTGTGCATATTTGCTTGGACGCAGCTAAAGCATAAAGGCATAATATTTTAACTTCAGACATCCGACTCCACACAGCTCAGTTCTTTCATTTTAATCTTCAGGTACGATGTGATCAACAACACGTCGTCGATCCCTGAGAAAGAATGAAGAGGCACAAGACGCTGTGTATAGTTTTCGTTTGCTCCGGTGTCTTTCTGGCTGCACCATGTCTGGGCTTCCTGCCGAACTTCTGGTCGCGCGTGCTGACCATGTCCTGGGACTCGCAGACGCACCAGTTCATCACCGAGAGGGCCATCCTGAACGTCACCATGGAAACGCTGCGAGCCATCAAGAAGCGAGACAGCACGGAGGGACCGGTGAGCGATAATCGAACAGTATTTAACATTTTATTGGTTGTGCAGATGCCTGTGATGTTTATGAGATTAACAGGCTATGAATTTTACTACTTTGATTTGTGTGGTTTGAATTCATTGACACCTAAATCAAATCTGTTCAAACAGGTGGCAGATTATTCACCAAAAAAGTTGTCATGCCATTATTAAATTTTTGGGGTGAAATATTGCAAGGTGTGGCCTTAAATAGTCAATAATGTGTTTAGCTTCATGGGGTTTCACCTGCACAAAGCACAAGACTTGTTCCTTGGATGTTGAGTTTGTAAATAGATGTATAGAGCTCTTCCAATGAAAAATAATAAAATAAGTCTTTTTTTTTCCACGCAAAAATGTTCAGACATTTAGATATCATTATTTAGTGATGCAGTCGCCGTATCCAGTGGCGGACTTACCATCAGGCCACGGGCTACAATTGCCTTGGGCCCCAAACCTGAAGGGGCCCCCAATAAGTTGCCCTCCCGATCATCACAGTTACAATGCTCCGGATCAGTTGCTTTTCTCTCAATGTCACAATAAAGTAGAGCAGTTTTAGAGTCTGTATAGTTCAGTTAACAATTAGTCCATTATCAATTTTTGGTGATTGTTTTTTATAGTCGAGTACTCACGATTAGTCGATTAAATATCGCAGCTCTAGACTATTGTTCTGCTGCTCGTTCTTTCTGAAGCCTGTTCCACTGGCCGTCTTGTTGAGCTGAGGCAGGACACTTGCCTTGGATTTGAAAGAAGTGACTTTGGAGGAATTCACTTCAGAGGCGAGGCAAGGTACTTTAGGAAACACAATATGTCTCTGTGTCCCGGGAACACATTAAGGTAGGGCTGCTGCCTCCACCGCGACCTGGATAAAAACAATAGATGAATGAATAATATGCAGAGATTTTGTTCTTACAACAGACCTTGCTGACAGAAAGGTTCAATTTCAGTGTTACGACATGAATGCCATATGGGTTTCAGTCTCACAATCACTTTTGATCATTCTTAATCACTTTTGATCATTCTTTGATCATGCTTTGAATTGTTTCTCACAATGGCATAGGGGTTGACAATATACAGTATCAAATTTAAGATAATATTGTGAATGTTGTTTTGAAGATATGAATTGAATATAAAATATAGCCTATTGTTACAAGAAATATGCTCCAAATAAAAAATATAAATGGATAAAGTTATGTTAGTTACTTTAAAATAATGGTATAAAGTGATATTTCTGCACTTTTGTGAATAATTTTACAGACACATACCAGTTGTTTGATGATTAAACCTTAACTAATGCATTTAAAGACATGTTTTAAGAAGAGTGGCAATTCAGGTGCTTTGCACATAGGCTTAGGGAATGTGCAATCAAATAATTACACACAGGCTAGGAATGTGCAATCACAAAACTGCACACAGGTTAAGGGAATGTGCAAAAGGCCCAGGGTATGTGCACTTGAGTAATTAAATGCATTTAAGACTGTGATTGTTTTATGCTGCTGTGACTGACAGGCCCCTGATGTCGTGTCACTCGTGTCTTCTGTTCTGTTGTATTTTGTGTTCAATGGTGATGCTGATTGATTTTCTTGCACTGTTGGTGATGTCTTGTGTCTCTGAGCTGAAGCATTATCTTATCTTATCTTATCTTATCTTATCTTATCTTATCTTATCTTATCTTATCTTATCTTATCTTATCTTATCTTATCTTATCTTATCTTATCTTATCTTATCTTATCTTATCTTATCTTATCTTATCTTATCTTATCTTATCTTATCTTATCTTTAACACTTTTCTTTTGTATTGACATATTTCCTGAATCTTGTATCTTGGGATACTAACCCTAACCCTATGAAAAATGAGATATCCACTCTTGTCAGTATACAAGTTCAAATTTCTACCTCATTCTTCTTGTCCCCTCAGAGCAGATTGGGCCGGGGCTTTTGGAGGGCCGTGGGGGACGTGGTGAAGTCCAACGCAGCCATGGACTTCTTGAGCTCCACCAGGTCCGACCCGGTGTACCACTTTGACTCGGAGCAGTGGGACGGGGCCCTAGCGGCGCTCCGGCAGATGTGGACCCAAACCCTGCTCTCTCTGAAGGCCAGAGAGCACCAGAGCGCACGCCGCAGTCTGGGACAACTCTTTCACTCACTACAGGTGGAACATTACTGAGAAAATAAAAGATGTATCACTTCAGATACTTATTTTAGTCAATAAGATATGCAGCTTAGTACCTATTTAGGCCTGTAGTAATAGATAAAAAAAAAAGTTACATGCGATAAATAGACTTGCATGTGTAAAAGCCGACTGATGATGATGAACATGATTCTTTAACTGTCAACATTTTTACACATTTTAAGAACTCATTTAAGAAGTCACTAATACTAACATGGTTTAACATTTTTCTTGCTTTACTATTTTTATAGAAACAGAAAAAAACTGTGGCTCTATAAATATTGAAAAAAAAAAAAAAAAAATTTTCAAATACAAAATTCATAAAATTTTTGTACTCAAAAGGGCTGCAACGATGAATCGGCTAATTTTGAGTGTTATTTTGAGTAATTAAAATAATGATTGTTTATTTGTTAATAATAATCGTTAACTGGATTATACAAACTCCAAAGCACATACAAAAAGACCTTTTTATAACACAAATAGTGGCATTATTAGATAAGATGTTAAAAGATAGAACAATTTAAAATTTTTCTCAATAATACACTTTATTGGAAAATATTCTCTGTCTAGAAGCCTTCAGTCACCAAATTTAAACCTTTATTTGGTTAAAGGTGTATTTAAAATATCTCATTTGTTTTATTTATTTTCTTAAATAATTGTTTTTAATTGTGATTTTCAGGGATACAGATATGATGCATAGATGCATATTACTAGCAGAAAAAGCAGACTAAACAAAAAGGTAAAAGAAATAATAAAAAAACAAACAAACAAACAAAACCATTTAAGAGACAAAAGACAAGATTAAAAAAAAACATCATTCACACACAGACACACCACCCTCAAGATCAAGAGCCCCACAGCTCTGAGTGAATGAGATACTTATATAAATGCTATAAATGTCTCTACTATTACATAGAGGCCGTTAATAGCAGATTACAGTGTTTTCAATTACTAATTAGTTGTAGTTCTGTGTTTGTCCATTTGAATTATTCTATTTGATAGATTCACAAATTTGTTTATTTTGCAGGACTTTTACAGCCACAGTAACTGGGTTGAGCTGGGACATCGGGACATCTACCTCCACCTGCTGCACCCCGAGGAGCCGGCTGTCCCTGTGGCCAAATGTAACGTCACACAAACACTCACACAACTGTATTCCCTAACCTATATAGATTTTACAAGCTCAACAAGATTAATCAGATCTTACTGGAGTGCCAAAAGCTCTTCAGAGCCTCCATGTTCTGTCAAATGAAATTTCCTTGTCCCACTTAACTTCCTTTTCGTGCTCAGTGTTCACGTGATGTCAAAAAACAGTCTAACGTGCCAATGACAGCCATTCAGGGGCGTGGAACTTGGGGGGACTGGTTCATGGCCCGTGACAAAAATGAGGGAGATGGAGGCAAGGTTAGGGCTAAATGTACATTTAGTTTATTGTAAATAATAAGCAAAGTCAAAATAACAATAATAACAGTGATGTGTGCAGTGTATGTAAGTGAGTGGAATGTGAGTGTGTCAATATGAATCTGTGTGCTAAAACTAAATCTAAACAACCAAGGCAAAACAGGATCATACCTGGAGGAGAGAAATGTTAGCAGCAGCCACCCACTTTTAAAGAGCACAGGTGACTCCACTCAAACGACCCTCGCCTGCCTGCAGGAGGAGCCGCCCATATTCAATTTGCATAGGCCCAACCGTGTTAAGTCTTTTTTAAAGGTATTTCTAATTTTATTTCACTCTGTGATCCATGAGGCAAAAAAAGCAACAAAAAAATACTTCTCCCTCATTTTTGGAACTCGATGGCCCAGACAATTTCTCAGTTATTAAATGTGCAAAAAAACTGATTGTGTCGCGTGCATGTTCTCCCTGTGTTTGGGTGGGTTTCACATTTCCCTGTAGTGGTCATGCAGAGACATTCTTTTAAATCAAAAAATGCTCCTCAACATTCAGACTTGAGTGGCAGAATTATTGGCAGCAGAAACTGATAAATTGTGTTTCTTTTCTTTTTTCCACCTAATTTTTGTCCGTGGAGCCGTTGTTTTGCCTAAATTAAATTTATTCTGTCACAATTGAAAGTTTCTTTGTTGTTGCTGCATAACAATGAGTTTCCTCAACACTTAGACATAGAAACATGTTATTTAAGGAGAGAAAGAGAAAGAGTTCAGCTGTGTGTGATCACAAAGTCTGTTTCAGTGATAAATGTGAGCGTAGCTGCAGTTTCCTGTGGTTTATCTGGTCTTGTACAACTGTTTACTTAATTTTACATTTTAGTTGTGCTTTGAGCTTTTAGAGGATGTCATCACTGTCATGTCAATGTCATCACTCAGCATTGACTCTTGTACGTTTTTGCCGCTAACTGATCAAATTCATGTGATGTCACCTGCATAAACTCTAGACCAAACCAATTCAATTTAAAGCCCAGGGGCAGATCAGGCCCTCCAAATGATCTGATCTGCCCTATGACCCATCTTCCAAATATAAAAAAAACAGCATATTATTTTATCTTATTTGCTGTTTTAATTCTGGGTCTGTGTTGGTCCTGGTTTTATCTGTGTTTAGCTCTGTTTTCGAGCAATATTAGTGCTGGTTCAGACTCATTTTAAAAAACAGATACGTAAATAAATAAATACAATTCCTCAACAATCGGATATAGCAGTTGTTATTTTATCATTTTTGAAACAGATCTAGTTTTGTGGATAGTCTCTGCGACTCCAAATTGTGTTAAAACTGGACGTGGTTGTGAAAAATCTGTCTTTTTAAAAATTTAAGTGGAACAGCCCTGCCCTGTACAGTCACACTTAAGTACACATTACTTTACGTTCAGACGCTCAAGGAAGAGGTTATGTGTTGGAGGTACAGAGCGCATAAGTGCCAGGTGCTCGTGTTTTGTGTGTTTTGTGACGGGCAGCGGCTGGAATGTAGCTACGATGTCGACACACAGGAACGGCGGGTTTAAAGCTCAGTGAAAAGACTAAAGGAGGTCATTTTTTATCAGGGATCAACTGGGCTGGGCTTTTGACATATGGACACCACGCCTTAAAACATGGACATTATATGTGTGTACGGCAGCAAACTATAACTGTTTTTGGTTTATTTATTTTTTGTTTCTTTAGCAACACCTATGCATACACAACTTCAACATAAGATTGCTATTCAATTCTAGCTTTTGTTTGATTTTTGCTTTGCCTATTGGGGGGGCAGGGTGCAAACTATGGATTTGTTTATCTGCTTTTTGAGTTACATTTAATTCTTTTGCACATATACATAGGTTAAACGATGAAAGAAAACTCCACATGGGTTTCAAAACTGTGTGTTTACAGGGGATATTTTATGCCAATTCAAAAGATGTTACATTTAGTTTTGCGTTGTTAATTGCTGTTTAGTTTATTCATTTATTCGAGTGCATTCAATATCAATAATCGGTAAAAACAATTAAGTTGCACTGCAGTTATGTACAATATTAATAAACAATCAATCAATCAAACCAGCTCGAAAGGGAGTAAGAAGAAGTAAAATTGTTCTGAAAACAGTGCTAGATTTTCATCATTCAGAAACACAATGCTATTATTATAAAGTAAAGTTAGGTTTTATAAGTTAAGAGGTTCATTTATTAAGTTTTTCTCTGGGGGTTTAACTGATAAAAAAGACTTATTCTATTTTATTCTTACTATGATGCTGTTTCTTTAGTTTTGATGACAGTCTTCTTCTGCTCGTCGGTTGCCTGTTTGTTACAAAAAATATTTCCTTTTGGGGATGAATAAAAGCAATTCTGATTCTGAAAATAATATATCTAAATGAAGCACCATATCCATAGTTTTCAGAGGGATCAAAAATAGAACCGTTTCCATAGCTAATGTATTAACAATTTAAAAACTATATATTTCATCTTTAGAATAACCAAAAATCCTCAAAATGTCACACATAACAAGAAACTAAAAACAGATGAATGCCTCTTTCATATCAGACTTGAGACCATGATGATGATGATTTTGTTTTTTATACAAAACCTGTAAAAGACATAAAATACTGAACATGATGCAGAGAGCAAACAAATTAACACAATGCAAGACATTTAAGAGTCAAATATACATCACATTTTGTCACATTTTCATTATAACAGTCCCAATGAGTCTAAAGTCTGTCAAATAAAAGTCAGTTTTCAGATGAAGTCCTAAGGTATTTTTTCAGTGCCTGTTTATAAAGCTATCTGTCCTCATGTTGTGGGTGTTGTCTTATCTCTGTGCAGTGGACACTCCCACGTGTCTGGAGTGCTTCAGTCTGACCTGCAGAGACAACCTTTTGTCCCGTCTGAGGAGAGCTCACAGAGACTCTCTGCTCACCACGGGATACTTCAGCACCTCCCCAAGAAAACCTGAGGGTACGAACCCAAAAGCAAACATTTAACAACGAAAAACTGGGTGTCACTTTCTAACACTGTACTAAGGCAGTGCATACAGACTAAAGAAAAGTACATTCATTCATTCATTCATTCATTTTCTACCGCTTATTCCCGTTAGGGGTCGCGGGTGACTGGAGCCTATCCCAGTGACTTTGGGCCTTAGGCGGGGTACACCCTGGACAGTGGCCAACTCGTCGCAGATTTGGCTACACATTTAGATAAGATAACCTTCATTTATTTCACAAAAATGGAGTGAATATGATTAAATTTAAGATTTTACTAAACATTTTGACTATTTTTCCAAGCTTGACAATTTTGGTTCCAGTTAATAATGCTACTTCCTGTTTGCGCATGAGCAGTAGATCTTGACATTTCCCACTTTGAGTTGTTTGCCGAATTCGAGTCAGTCATGCTTGTCTTTAGCTTGACTATAATTTCATCAATTAAATCACCAGAAATAATTAACAATGTTACCTGCCAGTTGTAATCTTAGTTAGCCATGTCATTTAAGTTAAACAGTTTGTCAAGAAAGTGTCATAATGTTTATTTTTGATAAAAACTCAACTTTGAGCTCATATTTAACTTAAAGTTGTTTAAAAGTTTAAAAGTCATATATAGCATATTAGTAGTTTGTCCACATGCGTGTTGCCGTAGTAAGAGTAAGAGATCTTAATTTTGACACAAATTCGGCCCTGTCTCAAATTGGGGAATCACAGAGGCAATTATACAACTGTTACCTAGCAACCATATAACAAGGGCCAAAATACATCTAAATTAAACAATTATTAGTTATAATTTGAATGCATTTTCAATAGAATGTCACTTATTGATGACATCACAGAAGGATTCTGATGTTGAACTCAGCTATACTTTATTATACGATACTATATTTTTTATATTTTTTCACAGATGTAAAACGATGATAAATATTTGACAAACGTTCTGTCCCACCAAACTAAGTCATAATAAAAAACAAAACGAAACACCAGAACCCATCATATGCACTTTAATGTTTACTTTAAATAAATCATATTTCTTGAGTCTGGATGGGTTCTCTCCGGGTTCTCCGGCTTCCTCCCACCGTCCAAAGACATGCAGGTGGAGGTCAATTGGCAACTCTAAATTGCCCGTAGTGTATGAATGTGAGAGTGAATGGTTGTCTGTCATTGTCTCTGTCTCTGTGTCAGCTGCGACGAGTTGGCCACTGTCCAGGGTGTACCCCGCCTAAAGCTCAAAGTCACTGGGACAGGCTCCAGTCACCCGCAACCCCGGGAACGGGAATAAATGGTACAAAATGAATGAATGAATGAATCACAGGCATGTTTTAGCACATTCTGAATGCATTACAACACTAATGAATAATCTAGGCGATAGAGAAAATGTATATTGCCTACTCACTACTCATCGCAGTCACTCAAGGAAGTACCTGAGGACATTTAGTACATTTCTGGCTCTCACAAATGCCTGTATGTTCCTTCCACTCTTTAAAATTACTGTCTGTGTTACAAGTTTTTTTTTTCTATTTGACAGGACAGTTTGGCATAAAATATTAGTGAAATCACTGTATGTAATGTGTTTCCATTTGGTTTTTAGTACGTTTGTGTGTTTCCTTCAGGTAAATGCAGTCATGGGGGAGTGATGGACAGCAGCAGGTCTTTAGGGGCCAGAGGAGGAATAAACAAGGACAGCACGTCTGCTTTGTTCTCTCCTCATCATTATCTCCACGCAGAGGCAGCTCAAGTCGCCACTGAAGCTACGCTCGCTGTGCTCCGAGACCTGCGGGACACCGTGGGCCCCAAACTCTTCCTCAAGTAAGACGCACACACGCACGCACACATGCAAACACACGTAAACACACACAAACACCGGGTAAATCAGATAACGCAGAATTAGATCTGATTTTATGTTTGTGTTTAGATGCACACGTGATATAGATATATAAATGTGATATGATAATAAAAGACAGCTGATGGCACGAGTCAGTTGATTTTTAGAGTAACTGCTGTATTTGCAAGACAGTACAATGAAGTTTTCAGTTTTTAACATTTTCTTTCATTTTATTCTTTGTGTTAAAAAATCAGATTACACACAGTTAGATCTGATATCTAACTGTTTATATGGTATTTCAATAAACTAATCTGTAACCGCAACAGCTGCAGTTTTTGAAGTGCAATAATTTGCTCAACAAACAACAAAACAAATGCAAACCCTGTAGTTTAGATTTGCTAATGGTTCTGAAACAGCAAACAGAACAACCAAAGAAACAGAAACGCGACAAAAATTCTACTAAAAGTGTCAAAAATGTGAGTGATAGTCACAAAAACACTAGTAAAAGTGACAAAAATGTGACGAAAAGTGACAAAAACACTAGTAAACATGACAAAAACACAAGTAAAAGTGACAAAAACTTGACTGAAAGTGACAAAAACGCTAGTTAAAATGACAAAAATGCAAGGAGAAGTGACAAAACCGCTAGTTAAAATGACAAAACACTAGTTAAAATGACAAAAATGGGACTAAATGTGGAAAAAAACTACACTAAAAGCGACAAAAAACATGACAAAAAGTCATTATTAGTTTTATTTATCAGTTTGCCAGTTCATATTTCTGTCTTTTTATCAATTCTCCTGGTTGTGTTTAAAAGGTGAACTTTGAACAGAATCCCATTATTAAAACATAAGTCGCAAATCTAATCGCAAACGCAAAACTGGTCGGAAAAATTGCAAATAGATGTTTCCCCCAACCCATGCAGCTGTTGTACTATTATACTGACTGGGTTGCTCGTGTCAGTCTGTTGTACTATTGTACTGAATGTGTTGTTTGTGTCAGTCTGTTGTACTGAATGTGTTGCTTGTGTGAGTCTGTTGTACTGAATGTGTTGCTTGTGTGAGTCTGTTGTACTGACTGGGTTGCTCGTGTCAGTCTGTTGTACTATTGTACTGAATGTGTTGTTTGTGTCAGTCTGTTGTACTGAATGTGTTGCTTGTGTCAGTCTGTTGTACTGAATGTGTTGCTTGTGTGAGTCTGTTGTACTGAATGTGTTGCTCGTGTCAGTCTGTTGTACTGAATGTGTTGTTTGTGTCAGTCTGTTGTACTGAATGTGTTGCTCGTGTCAGTCTGTTGTACTGAATGTGTTGTTTGTGTCAGTCTGTTGTACTGAATGTGTTGTTTGTGTCAGTCTGTTGTACTGAATGTGTTGCTTGTGTCAGTCTGTTGTACTGAATGTGTTGCTTGTGTCAGTCTGTTGTACTGAATGTGTTGCTTGTGTCAGTCTGTTGTACTGAATGTGTTGCTTGTGTGACTCTGTTGTACTGAATGTGTTGCTTGTGTGAGTCTGTTGTACTGAATGTGTTGCTTGTGTCAGTCTGTTGTACTGAATGTGTTGCTTGTGTCAGTCTGTTGTACTGAATGTGTTGCTTGTGTGAGTCTGTTGTACTGAATGTGTTGTTTGTGTCAGTCTGTTGTACTGAATGTGTTGCTTGTGTCAGTCTGTTGTACTGAATGTGTTGCTTGTGTCAGTCTGTTGTACTGAATGTGTTGCTCGTGTCAGTCTGTTGTACTGAATGTGTTGCTTGTGTCAGTCTGTTGAGTGTGGACCAGGCTCCCGCGCTGGTGTTTGTTCTGGACACGACGGGCAGCATGTTCGAGGAGATCACAGCGGCGCGGTTCAGAGCTCACTCCATCATCACACAGAGAGCACAGACCCCCCAGCAGCCCGCCACATTCATCCTGGTGCCTTTTCACGACCCGGGTCTGGCATATTTATTTATTTCATTGTATATTTATTTCCTACTTGTTTTAATCTAAATGTTTGATACATCTGTTTTACATCCATTTACGACATTCTATATTCTTCATTTTCATATATTTAAGCGTATTATATTTAAATACACTTACTATTATTGTTTTTTGTATTATTACAAAATGCTGTAAAGTTTATTTCATATTTCCTGATCACAATTGTAACATTTTTGCAATGACAATACACCTTTTGCATACAAAACAAACAAACAAACAAAAAAAAAGCCCAGATCAAGAATTACTTACCGTAAAATGCAGGCTATAAGCCACTACTTTTTTCTCATGATTTCAACCCTGTGGCTTATACAGCGATGCGGCTAATTTATGTATTTTTCCGGCAACGGCCTCTGGGGTAGAGTTTAGATCGGGCTCAAAAATTGAAGCCTGACCCGGCTGAGCCCGCGCAGGTACTGTCCGAACCCGACCCAGGCACAGTTCGACCTGAACCCGAACGGAGCATGCGCACTTGTAGGACCGGAGTTATGTAAACTGAGTTCCGTGCAGAGGTTTATTGGCAGAATAAGTGCCAAAGTGTTTAGTGTTCTACCTGCACCAACGGGACGTCTGTACCAGACGGGCCTATTCCTCCGCTGACGCTGGCCCACATGATCTCTCTCCCTCGCTCTTTTCTTCAGATTTTTGGGAAGGCATCCATGGCTCTCTCTTTCTCCTCCGTTATGCTCTCTTTTTCTCTCTCCTCTGCTCCATGTAGCAGCCGTGCACTTTCATTAAGGCGTCTTTTCTCACGTCAATTTATTTTGACCACTTTATTCGAGGATGAGGACGAAAACAACACAGCACTGGCTGCACACCGCACTCTTTCGCCTCATGTTACAAAACACGTGCGCGCCCGAACCAGCCCGGCAATGTAAATGTCTCATGTTACAACATGGACACCTGCAGTTTATAGTCAGGTGCGGCTAATATATATGTACAAAGTTGTTTTTCTTTGTAAATATGGCTGGTGCGGCTTATACTCAGGAGCGCTCAATAGTGCGCATTTTACGATAAATGCTCAATTCTTGAGGTGGAAAGTCACCTGCTTCATTCTACAAATACTAAATACAAAGTTAAAACCAGACTTTGTAACATTTTTCATAGTTAGATAAATCTTATGCCATTCTGTGGAATATTATAGTCAAAGGAATAATGGAAACAAGCAGGAGAGGCTCTTCCAAACCAAGTACAAGTCAGGTTTGTGGAGATGCAAGCAGTAAGCACAGTTTTTGTACATTTTTAGTGCAATAAAAATATTCAAAACGAAAGAAAAAATATATAATAAATAAATATGCCTTTGTGTTAGTTGTTTTTTGTTAGGTTATTTTCTATTCATTTATTTTTTGCTAAAAAGCTACGTTTTAAGACGTTTAGAGGGTCAAATAAATGATTATGGATTAACCAGGATTTGTAAACTGTGTTGGTGAAATCACTTTTAATAAAATAACATTGTACTGTGATGTTTTGTGACCCTGGTGTGTCGTGCAGAGGTGGGCCCAGTGTCAGAGACCGACGACCCTCAGGAGTTCATGCAGCACATGGAGAACCTTCTGGCTCTGGGAGGAGGAGACGAGCCCGAAATGTGCCTCTCTGCTGTTCAAGTATTTGATTTTATTTATTTGGTTGGGACAGGGCATGTTAATGAACACATGACACACATGCTGTAAACACAGCACGTGTGGTAAAGCTACTGCTGTTAACCTGCTGTTACCATAACAACGCACAAGACTCACAGGGTCACGATTTGAAACAACACGATCCATGGCTGTTGGGATGTTGGGATGGTGTTGAAAAGATCATTTTTTCATCAAATTTCATTCCATTTTTCATATAAAATATGAATATAGTCTGCAAGGCAAATGCATTTTTCTCCCACAAGGACATAAAGATCGGCCCTTAAAGTAGCTCCTACACGCAAAACTTTACAATCTTTTACTTGACAAGATTGTTTGGATGATTTATTAATATTTAATCATATGCAACAGCTTCAAGAATCAACTCCAAAAAATTGGGCACATTTACATTTTTCAGTAAAATCTAGTTCTAGTCAAATGCTCAATAAGATCTGTTTTTTGTTTACATCAAAGATGTCAACAAAATGAACCAAGAAATTTAAACCTGATGCTAAAACATTACATGATGACCGAGATTGACAATGACTTTTGGATAAAAGTCGAAACGTCTCGATCTTCAAACAGCGTCCGGATGACAACCCCTAAAACCCTTTCTACGATTACATGATGAAAAACTTGTAATACATCTGTCAATAAACAACCGAAAAAGTTTCAAAATTATAGCTAAAATATTGATTCCCTGATTTAATTTAGTGCTTTTTAGCTCGTAATAGTGCATAGAATCAAAGTACAGGTAATCAAAGGGAAGGTTTGAGAGATTCTGAAAGATCCTGGTGGGTTTGATTCCTCAGAAGGGCTGGGCCTTTTATGTTGAGTTTGAACAATGAACTGGATCTAACCTTTCACCGAGCTGTCGTAAAAGCAGCTGCCGTCTGTTTAGAAGTTGTAACTTACATGTCATTCTCCTGTTCCTCCTGTAGTTGGCGCTCATTCACAGCCCGCCGCTCTCCGAGATCTTTGTGTTCACGGATGCTTCGCCCAAAGACGCTCATCTATTCGACGCAGTGAAAGCCCTGGTGCTGGAGAAACAGAGCAAGGTAAGTATTTGAGTCATATTCAGTAGCTTTACAGAGTTGAGATGGTACTCTGTCGCCCTCTGCTGGCACTAGTGGGGCATAAAGCCTGTTAAAATATCTAATTAACAGCACAGCTATTGGCAACATGGTGTGCAGATAATTAGACAATAATCATTAGACTCAGTGATTTTTCAAGGTTTTTGGAAAAATTACAACACTTTATTGTTAAATGGCTGAATATATATTTTATGTCTACTGTCATTGTCTACAAGTAGTAGAGTTAAAAATAAACTGCCATATTTTACAACAGAAAAAGAAATACTTGTACACTCTTTCTCATTGAAGACCAAACTTGTACAGATAAAATAGAGAAATAAAATCTTTAATTTTATTTAATTTATTTCACCGATATATAAAAATAGACAACCAATTTTAAGATTGTTTTCTCTCTAGTGAGCAGCTATGGCTGAATGTTTTAACATTGTTCAAACGCACACCAAAATCAGATTATGATTTGATTTCTTAACCTTTAAGGTTATTTAAATGACATGCAAACCACAAATTGTGGTGTGATTAATCTAAGGGATCAAAATTAAGATCAAGGTCAAATTTATTTGTATAGCACATTTACAACAATAAGTAGTGCCCAAAGTGTTTCACAGAAGCAACAAGGTATAATACAAAACATAAAACAAGAAATAAAAACAAGAACATTTATTGCATGAAGTGCAACTCAACTTAGACATTGAGGTCTTCAGTAATGATTAAAAAATGTTAAGAGACTGAAGAGACTGTACTGAATACTTTCTGAGATCAGAAAGTATTCAGATGATTTTACCGTTAACATATCAATTTATTAATCTTTTAATGCCACACATCTGGTAATAATCTGCCACTGTTCAATTCAAACAATGTAATATGACACACATTTTATGAAATTAACTTTTCAACTTTGGAGTGTAGATTAAATGTATATCAGATACTGATTGATGGACATATACTGTATTTTTATTTAATAAATTGCATTTAAATTGTCCCTGCATTTTGAATAGTTCGTCACTTATTGATGACATCACAGAGGGATTCTGTACCACTTCGTGTCATTTTCTTACTGAAATTTTTCATTTTTCTTCACAAACTGCTATGTGACAGATATAAAACTGTTATAAATATTTACCACAGGTGCCCTCCCACCAAACTAAGTCATAGTTAGAAAAAAATGAGAATCTGTCATGTGCACTTTAATCCACCCCAGGGCAGCTGTGGCTTAAAAAGTCTGAATAATGGCTGCAGCTCTTCGAGAGTCTTTGAGAGTGCACTTGTGTGTGCAGGTGACGTTTCTGTTGACGGAGGATCCTCGTTATGCGACTGAGAGCAGACGAAGGAGGAGGAGAGGAACAGAATCTTTACCTCCGGACCGGTTCGCTCTTTACTCTTCTCTTTCCTCTCTGTCCGGAGGAATGACCATCTTCACCTCCAACTCAGACATCCACAGAGTCTCGGCCATCGTGGAGGACAACACCGCCACTGACAAGGTTAGAACACAATTAGATTTACTTCCACTAAATGAATTTCTAGGAATAAGAGAGGAAGAAGCATAGAAGCAGAGAGGAAGTTGAATCTTTTTGTTTGTGAATATGAACAGTAATAAGTACATTCAGTTGACAAACAAGAAGTATGTACGGGAAGATGGTGAGGTTAAAACTGCCAGTTGTGAGGCAGAGAAAAAGACAGTAGACAATGATAAAAGTTTGCATTCTTTTAGCTGTTCTTGTCGAGTACAGTTTGGTTACATGATCGACTTTTGCTTAAGAGGTGAAGCAGAGGTAAAACAAAAAGAGGATGGATATGATACAGCTAAACTGAAATAATGGACGGCTGATCAGAATGAGAAAGCTTGGTTAAATAACATTATTATCATGTCTAAATTGTAGTTTAGAGTGACTTAATCGTAATTTGATTTGTTTGCGTCTCAGGTTACTCTTCTTCACGCAGAGAGCGATGGAGGGCAGTGGTCGATTCATTCTTTCCTCGTCGATGAATCTTTGAAACACGTCACTCTTCACGTTACTGGTCTTCTCTCTGAATGTCTCCTCATGAGTCCAGCAGGTGCTTGTTCATGTCACGAGGTTTATGCACCGACACTGTTTTATTTATGAAAAATGCTCCTCAACATTCTGACTGAGTAGCAGAATTATGGGCAACTGATAAAATGTGTTTCTTTGATTTTTTTTAGCTTGTTCGCAGAGCTGTTGTTTAGCTGGAATTACCTTTATACAGTAGAATTTCAATTGAAAGTAGTTTCTCCGTTGTTGCTGCGACTGTGCAGAGATTAGTTAGCTTGTTTGCTAACAGTAGTTGGAGATTTAGGACACTTTAATGGACGCACAACAATTATTTGTTATCTGCCCAACCTCTATAGAAGTTATGTTAAGTTAGAAGATAGTGGTGAGTGTTTGTGCGAACATTGAAGACTCTAGACATTTGCATTTTGGCCCAGTGTCTTTACTTCATAACGTAGCATACAGGTCTCTACATAGAGCACGCCCTACATAATGCCACTGCAGCTAGACTGTACCATTAAGAGAGGGGGGGAGCCCGTAACAGTGAGTGGCAAAAATGCATGAGAGTCAATTGTGAATAATGACATTTTCTCCTGTAAAAGCATAATAAATTTCTCGATAATGTTTGATACCAAAGTCTGATAACATATAAAAGTCTTCAACTCGTTCAACTAGTTTGTGTCTGACGTCTGAAAAAAAGAAAATCTAGTAAACACTTGTAGAAAACCAGATAAATAACAGGAACACTGCAGCTACGCTCACATTAAAGCTGGGGAAATGCAGAAATGTAAATAGGTTTTTCTCATCCCTCGCTCTTACAAACCCTTTGACACATTGTTAAAATTCACATGCATTCATTTTTGGTCCTGTGCACAGCTTTACAACAGCTTTTTTCAGACGGGGAAGTGAGGCTGGGGAGGACCACCCAAACACAGCCATCAGGGCACTGCTTTTAGCTCATACTTTGAGACAAAATACTTTATTATTAGATGCAGACAGCACACAAGTCTAATTTTTGTGGTAAGGCGCGAGCAAGATTCTCTTAAGTGGAAAACATAAAATTTACTAACTCATACCCAAAAAAGTCAGGTACTCCAGTTTTAATCACTGATACAGACTTTGGGATCACATACATTATCTTTCTTTTCTTAAATAACATGTTTGTAATTCCGTGTGTTGATTAATTGTTGTGCGGCAGTTGATGTGTCCTTTATCTCCATCTGCCATTAGCTAACAAGCTAGCTAATCTCTGCACATTTGCAGCAACGAGAAAGTACTTTCAGTTTACATTTTGTCGTATGAAGTTAATTTGATCAAAACAAAAGCTTCAGGGATAAAAATATGACAAAAAGGCAAAGGAACTCATTTTATCTATTGTGCTGCCAATAAATATAAATAACTCAGGGCCACTTGAACGTTGAGGAGCATTTTTCAAATTAGATTGTAGTAATGTGGTAGATAGAAGAATATCCATTCATAACCTCTGATAAAGGTGCAAACTGAGCTGGAGGAAGTCTTTTCCGTCATACTCTGACAGATGCATTTGTGTGTTGCTTTGGTCTTCAGGGCTGAGCCAGTCACTTCTGAACGATCAGGGGCCGTTGGCCGACTCAGAGCACTTTGAAGGTCTTTATCGAGTTCAGCTGCTCCATCCAGTGCAGCCGGGACAATGGCAGCTCCAGGCCAAGAGCGACGAACACATCACCTTTAATGTCATCGGTAAAACTATCATATGCACTCAACAAGGTGAAACGTAGAATATATACATAGATCTGCTACATCTTATTTTTCCAGTTATTTTTTTTATGTAGATGAGTGAGGAGATACAATTAACTGTTACTTCATTAAAAAATATATATAAATATTATAGCATCACTGTAGCATCATTACAATTATAAAAGCGACACTGTAACATTTCAGCCTCGTAAATGTTTCTTGAGAATTACATTTAAATATCATTCCATTTCTGCCTTCATATTAGTCTATTATCAGACGACGTGTTATTTTTTAGGACTTTTTACTCCGTATTTAACCTTTTCAATACAGTCAATATTACTATTTGTATTTTTGTTTGTAAATGTTATGTAAAAGAAATTGTGAATTTATGAATTTATTATAGAGAGTAAATTGGAGGGATCTTCGGGTTGATAAGGAGGCTGCAGAGTTTGTGGTCTGGACTATTCGGGAAATGTTTCCACTCTCATGAAGATATTTTTTGTGTGTTTTGATTTGTGTCGACAGGTGACAGCAGCGTGGACTTCCTGTATTATTTTGCCACGGTGACCAACGAGACGCACCCAGGCCTGGCCAGGCTGGAGGGCAGTCCTATCGCAGGTGAAATCAACACTTCAAATTTAACTCGGAAAAATGGCATGGTTCGGGTGTGAAGAAAGTTCTATTAATAATTATAATAATAATTAAAGCCGTGCGCTGTTATAAAGGCCCTCGCCCCCCTTGCGACCGTGGAGTACACGCTACCGCTAAAAGCCCACCTCTCACCCTCCTGTCTTTCCCTACATACTACAAACAAACATACTACAAAGCTGTTCAATAATTGTTTACATGGTGCTTACTTTAAGGTGACAGTGGCCCACAAAGCTCTGTGGCTCACTGCTGGACATGTAGAGAAGTTACATGGGTCTGAGGTCATGAAATCTCCAAAACTACAACAAACATCATATATTTATTGTTTTTTAAATTTATTTTAATGTAATTATTGACCCATGTGCACTGTAAAACTCAAACAGTACGGCCTCCCAATAAGGAGTTATGTGTCCACCATGAAAAACAGGCCTTTTTTACATTGAAAATTGTAAGTTTTAAAGGAAAAATATAATGCACTTTTCATATTGTTATTAGCCTTTAAACATGCTCTTGAGTACTATAAATTTGCCATCTCATGTTTTGAAATAATAATTAAAAAAAAGAAGTTTTCTGCTGTCTGCCCAGGCACTTACTGAGTGTATGCAGCTAGTAGATGGTGCCTAGTGCTATACATTATTTAGTTATGTTATCATTTTTAAGAGACTGTAAAACACGCCATTATCAGGCAAAAACAACAACTATTGCCGGGTCAAGTAGTTGTCCAGTAAAATCTAAAAAAAATAAAGATTCTGCCTTCATCAAAAAGTGTGCTCAGTGAGTAAAATTTGTCCATTTAATAAAGAATTCACATAATTGTGAATTACTATTACATGTGTGAATGTCTTTTACCAAAAGCACCTTCATTTTTCACATTTGTGATATTCTGAGGTGAAATTGCAATATGTTCCACTTCACTTTTTCCTCCAATTGACTCCACGTGTAATATATTTGTTAACAAACCTTTAAAGGGTCTATTCATCTATTATTCAGAATGTATGTAAATAACTAGAAATTAGATAATTTTCTAAAATGTACTTTAATTTGAATAATGAATATATACTTAAGCAAAAGCAGTAAGTCTAGTAATATAGAATTTCGTAAAATTCTTCTCACACAACCCCTTAACTCTGACATTTGATATTGTGACATCTCTAATACCAGCTGTTGACATGTTGTGTATTTTTGATGATTCTTTTCTCTTTAATCTTATTTCTGCTACTTTCTGCCGTTCTCGTCTTTAGGCGCTCCTGCTTTCCTGGTTCTGTCCGTCACAGGTTTAGCCCCAAACGCAGAGATCTCCTTCAGTCACGTGACCCTCCTGGGAGCAGATGGCGAGAGTGTCCAGCAGGTGGCGCTAAACTCGTCCTCCTCGCCCTCCGGAGCCTCGGTGTTGGAGCTGGTGGGGCGGGTGCAGGCCGTTCCCCGGGAGCCTTTCTCTGTCCGGCTCACGGGACGAGACCACAGCGGAGCGAAGGTGGAGCGAGTGTCCAGCGAGATGATCCAGCCCACTCATGTCCAGATCCAGGTGCGAGAACGAGACCAGAGCGGCAACTAACGACTATTTTAGTAGTCGACCAGTCAGCAGCCATATTTTTGATTAGTCAACTCAAACACTGATAATAAATAAATCACATAAAAAGCACCAATTGTGACCTTCCCTGACCAATTATCCTGAATAAACTGTAGTATTCAAGGCGCTGTACCTGATGTTTACTGTTTTGAAGTGTGAAAAACTGAACTAGCTCAATGTATCTCTCACTCTCCTACTGCAGTCCAGGCATCCTAAATATTCACCGTGACGAGTTTATGAGCATTTTTCACGAGTCTTTGAGCCCAAAACATCACAGACTGTCACTGCAAAGCTAACAAACATTAGCATGCAAACGGCGCACTCCCTGCTTCTCGTAGAATGAAATGCTCTTCAAATAGATGCAGAGAAAGCGCTTAGGTCTCATTTTCACCCGAATAGACGCTTTTACAATATATCTGTACTGGGGCAACAGAGATTTCACAAGAGTAAAAATCAGGCACAGCTCCTTTAAGTAATTTTATTTGATGATGAAATTGAGTCTAATGTCTAAAAAAAGTATCATTACAACACTGGTGAGAACACAGTCTAAGTCAACAGTTCGTAACCTGGGGTGGGAGTGCAGAGAATCCTTTGTCTGGTCAAATATTTGATATTGTTTGATAAAATAGCGGTGCTGTAGTTTTAGACAGGGGGCCAGCAAGTGTCCGGTTCAACAGGGGGGCTTCAATCAAAAAAGGTTTAAATCCCCTTTTACCTGACAATATGAATGACAACAATAATGAATAATGCTGTCACTTTTTAATGTGAAAATAATAATACATAATAATAATTTCACAGTTTGACAAGACATTAAACTTTGTGTCAGTTTTTGTTTCATATAGACACTGTATGTCCCCCCAAAAAATACAGCAACATTCACTGTCAAACAGAACAAAACATCATCACTCTCAAGGTAAAGGACAAACCCTACCGTTGCAGTGAGTGACGGTGTCTTGTTTCTCGTCAGGTCTCTTCTGCTCCGCACCTCGTCCCGGGACACAGCACAACGGTGACCTTTGACCTTCTGAACCACGGCCCGGCGCGCTTCTTCAGTTTAACAGCTGACGACGACTGTGGCTTCCTCCAGAACAGGGGCCCGCACAGGTACGCCCCAAAAGACACGGAAAAGACGCATGGATTAAATCAGTGGCTCTCAAAGTGTAGTATGCAGAAAATCCCACTGAATTTCTAGTGTTTTAGGACAATTTTTGTTGTTGTAATAAAATGCATCGTTGTTGAATAAAGACCTTGAGACTCTAAAAACAATTATTCATGACTGAGGGCCCCATCACAAAATAAAACTAGTGATTATAATTTGCAGTTACTATATTTTCTTATTTTAATACGTTTCAAAATGTTTGGTAATCTGGTCTAGTAGTTATTGCGAAAACAAACTGTACTGTATCATTATTAGACCTGTCACGATAATTACTATGTCGACTTAACGTTCAATAAATGAAAGCAGGAACAATATTTTTGGGGCTCAATAGTTGTGTGTAAATTTCAGCTCAATACTTAATACATTAGACTCATAAATGATACTAAAAAAAAGTGTTTCATGCGCTTTATTTATTACAGCTCCTGTTTGTTATGATAATGTACTGTGGGAACAGAGTTTACTGAGAAATTCCTGCTTTAAACTTACTGTGTTGGTGGCACAAAGTAGGTTTGTTTGTGATATTTTCTGTTTGCCTAATTATTGGCCACTAGCTACACAAGATGTCTATAAATTAAAGTTATTGTTAAGTGTATGTAGAAACCATAAGGTGTATATTCTAGCAATAGAGAGTGGGAAAAAATAACAATAATAACTGAATTTGTGGGGATAAATAAAAAACAAAATTATGTTTTAGGGGCCCACCTAGAACGTTTGTACCTGGGGCCCAGAATTTGGAGTTACGCCCCTGACAATGAGTAACACACAGTGAGATTGCAGCTATAATTCACAATAATGACGATGAAGTCAATCTATATTTTAACTGAAACTGGTTTTGTATTTCATTTAAATCAAGAGGCTCATTATAGGGACTTAGCATTAATCATCAACACAGTTTTGTTAGACTGTGTGAATGTGTGCAGTAAAATGACAGACGTTTTCCCCTGCAGGTTCCATGTCGGTGAACAGGGCAGTTTCAGGGAGCAGGTTGACCTCTTGACGTCTCCCTCGGCGCGGCCCGGAGCGACGGTCACCCTCAGCCTGTCCGTACGCGACATGAGCTCCACTGACTCCAACTACGCTGTGGCCTTCCTCACTGTGGTCCCACCTGTGAGTTACAGAGGTTTAACCTCCTTCAAATCCTACATTTAAACAGCAGCAGGTGGAATAAAAGCACAATTTCTATAACTATGAGATGCCTTGTGAACAATATTTTTCCAGATCAGTATCATTCTTGTGGTAAAACTGAATTATGAAAAAAATATGCATTTGTTTATTGAGCTGGATTGGACAATCTAAAAAGGAACCAAAAGGAGATATCTGTTATATCAGATATTTGTTTCTCTACTTACAGATAAATCTACATCTACATCTAGTCAAATCATGATTAATTCAATGACATTTGGCATTTAATTTTTGACTGTGCCATTCAATTTGCTTGCAATTGTTTGTTCTAAGATTCTAAGATTGTTTCTTTTAGTTTATTGTAAACATGATTTGAGTTCATTAAGAAATAAACAAGAATAAAAAATGTAATTAATTAGAAAATGATGGTATATTTACACTGAAAAATTGTCCTTGAACAGGTAAAAGAGATCTCTTTATAGCAGCTTTGGGTGTCTCTTTTCATAGCTCAGTTTAATATTTTCATCATTTCAAGGTGAGACACTGCAAGTAAATAGGAATAAATCTTTAATTTGAAACTTATACTGTAGTTTACTTAGATAAAAGGTAAGAAAATTATTAGTTTTTCATCATGTAATATTTTCATTCATAAATAATAATTTTATTTGTAGAAATTACCACGATTATACATATTTGGGACATATAAATCTGAAAATGGATAAAGCAGGTTTTACGTCAAATTATGGACAATTTTGGGTTAAATGAAATCGTCTTTTCCTTGTTTAGGACCCTGACACAGCGCCCCCTGCCTGCACCGTCACACAGCTTCAGTCTTCCTGCAACTCCTCCGTCTGCTCCGAGTCCAGGTGGAGCGCATCTCTGGTTCTTTCCGACAGGGGGCGCTCAGGATTAGCCTCCGTCCAGTTACACAGCGGTGAGTCCGGAAGATCATCTGTTTCATCAGATTTTGGATTTTAAATGCTGGAGAATTTCTCGCTTCACAATTTGTAACCCTGAAAAAACAGGTTTGATTTATTTTCTGAATTTCACTGTATTTCTCTCAGTTTAAAAATTGAAACAAAATTTTTTTTCACAATATAGATTTTAAAGCTGTCAAATTCAACAGTAAAACCACAAAGCATCAGTAATCGATCCATCTTGAATCTTGTGGATAAATATTTATAAGGTGAATTTTTCAGTTGGAGTTTTTAAACTGAGAAAAATACCAAAGCGGACAAAAGTGTAAAAGCGAGATTTAACGCGCAAATCTGCCAGAAAAAAGTTGAAAGACTTGCAAGAAAAAAACACGGAAATTAGAGAGAAACACAAAAGAGAAGAAAATTTGCAAGAAATATCAAAAACGTTTCTAGTAAATTTGCATGTTAAAAATATTTTTGGGTGACAAAATTGCCGTTTGCTGCACGTTTTAAACTAAAAAAAAAAAAAAAGCCCTCTTTCTTCTTCTTCTATGAGCTGTCCTAATACGCCTTCGTAGAAAAACACCTAAACATCTAAAATTTACCATAACAACAATTTCAACACATTTTTTCAGGGTAAAAAAATCAGATTTCGACATTACACCATATTTACATTGAAATCTGATTAAACTAATTATCTTCCACAGGTGAGGGCATTGCCACGCTTCACCACAGACCTCCGCAGACAGAAGAAACTCCTAAAATGCACCACAGCCATCACCGAGATCACCACAGGACGACGCTGCAGACTGGAGACGCACCTTATAACGTGTCGGACTGGCTGCCAGGGCCGTCCCAGCCGCTGTGGGTGAGCTACACTTCGTCCTGCTGCTCCCCCCGGGCCGAGCTGCTCCTGTGGGACGGGGCGGGGAACATGAAGCGCTGCCATGTCACGTCCGGACAGCAGAGGGCGCACGGGGACGACGGCGCGCAGTTGAGTGGCGCAAAAAGGACAGATACAGGCTTTGTTCTCGTAATGTGGGGACTTTTGTCTGTGTCTTTGGTTAAATGAAGTACTTACTGGACTCAAAGTTGTTGTTTGATACTACTGATGTAAATAAATGTTGTGAATAATTAAAATAAATGTGTTATTCAAGGTGGGGGATGTAGGAAAATGCATATACTTTCCATAAACTTTCTAACAGACCATGCATTTGTTTTGTTGGTTAGAAATCTTTAATCCACGGTACACATTCTCCGGACCCAATAAAGTTACAGACTCCTTTGTAAAATATTTGGTTCACTTAATACTGTATTGATTTTAGCAAGTATTGATTGGTTTCTTTTTCCTTGCAAGAGACTCAGACTAAATTGTATCCATTCAATTTAAAAGTGGCACCAAATATTGCAGAATTTGCCATTTTATTTTTTAGATTCTTTTTAAAAAGGTGCACTGTGTAACTTTTTGAGTGGGGGGGTCTACCACCTATGGAAAGGTGAAGTTTCATTTGGCATTAAACGTGTCTCTTGCTTTTATTCAACTACTAAAACCTCTCAACAGAACTAACCTGTAACTGGGCCTGACTCCATCTCCATGGAGAAAAATGTCATAATGAAGAACATTTAAGACATTTCATTTTAGACAATTTTAGAAAAGTTTCATAAAGTCGACATTTAAACAATTTCAACATATTTCTTTGTTCTCATTTGTCAATACAGTCATTGTTACTTAAAGATGCACTGAATTATTGTAATATCCATTTCAAATGTCTGTTGACATCTGGATCTGATTTATTATAACTGTCGTTTCATGTGCAATAAACACGGCACTCCAAATTGGAGAAACAAAAGTGAATAGTGGTCTTTGTGCTTCCGCCAACACTTAAACTTGCTGAAGGAAAAAACAAAAAACAAAATGAAATCTGAAGGTACGGCGCAAGAAACACACTTTTAGATATACTCAGAGGTGGAGGAGGAACCAAAACTTTTACTCAAGTAAGAGTTCTGTTACGTCAATAAAATATTACTCAAGTAGGAGTAAAAGTGTCAGAAAGTAGTACAATTTCTTTAGTCAAGTAAATGTAACTGAGTGTTAACCACCTCTGCCACCGAGTCACTCAAATTGATTCAGTTTGCCGTAAAAATTTGGGCCCAGAGCCATCGTTTGAACACCTCTGTTTATAATGTTGACCACTTTAAAAGCTGAACATTGTAAAAGAACCAGATAGAGGCACAAATAAACGGCCAACATTGTTAAAAAAAAGAAAAAAAAAGTGATAAAATAAAGGTGGATAACATCAATGACACTGTAGTATAGTTTGTGTTGGTCTCATTGACTGAAGAGCATTTGATACAAAAAAGGAAAGCAGAAATGGTTATTAGAATGAACAATCAAACAGATGAAATTACGCAAACAAAGTAAAACACCACTCTTTGTGTTGGTGCAGAATTAGACGGGTTCAGTGTTAGATCAACACAATTGCCAGATACTTTTCCGTCACAAAAGCACAACAGTCGACCAACATTATTATATGCAACAATGTTTCTTTATTTATCTCTTCCAGTTTCGGATGTGAAAAGAGGCATTAATTTCTTTAATTAAATATCTTTTTTAATAAAGTAAAGCAAAAAAGTATTTACAGATTTGTCGTTTTCTTTTAAACTGTGGTTGGGTTGAGTTATAAGCACCTTCTGCGCAGAGAGGACATAAATACAAAGCGTTTTGAGGGGCACATAACATCAGCAATTGAAAAAAACAATCTATCGCATATGTACAGACGCTCCTTAAATGCATCTCCACTCATTGGAAGCAGAAAAGGCCTTAGGATTCGTACTGTATTTTTCTCTTTTTTGACAATTTGCTTTTATATATTTTATAAGTCATATCTTTAAAAAAAATCCATCATAGGGTTTTGCTGTAGGGCAGCTGTCCAGGTCCATACGGGATCAGTTTGTGAGCACAGAGGGGTAAACAAGATGCATTGTGGGAGGGTTCGGGTGTAGTACATGGGGCGACAGGGAGGGGGGCGCCCCTCCAGCAGCAAAATGGTCAAAGTTCAACACCGCCCCGAAATAAGTCTTTAGTGAAATCCTCAGGAGACCACAACCGTTACGAGTCCGAAATGTGGTTCGACGGACGAATGCCGCGTTCACTTTTCTTTGTAGTTTTCTGTTTTATTAAAAAAACACACACTCCACTCGTCCAACACCAGAGAAAGAGCTGAGCAGGCGGACTACATCAGCACTAAACATGTGACAGACGAGTCCTGTGCACATGATGCGAGGAGGAAGTCATCAAAAATATAGAAGCAACAGCCTTTAAAGTCTATATCTCTTAAGCAAAGTGTCTTGGATAGTGTTGCCGCAATGAAGACAAGCCATTTTGCATCAATAACAAAAAGAATCCGGCATCTTCTCCGACGGCGCGTAACGCTTTTCAGCATTCTCGCATCTATTCTCTAATAAATCCTGTATTAAGATCTCAAAAAAAGACATTCGGTTGCACAGAGAAGAAAACACAAAGTAAAAGAAAACAAAAATAACATGATCGAACGTGCGATCCATAATACAATCTCTCCCAGTTGAAGAATTTTTTTCTTGCTTTTTTCTGTTTAAGCAGAAGGATTTTTGCAGATTCAGACTCCTCTGAATCGTTTCCCACAGTCCTCTCTGGTTTGGGGGGCGGGGTTTAGCTGTTGTCCGACTCGTCCTCGGCCTCTCGGAGCCACGTGAAGAAGGCGGTGACGGACTTGAGCGCGACACCTTTGCCGAGCTGCTCCGACGGGTCTTTGCTCGACTCCCACTTGTAGAAGGCCTCCTCTTTGATCACGTCCTCGTCGTAGAGAGTGTCGAAGAACATACGCAGCAGGTCTGAGAACGAACACACAGTCAGCGCTCAGGAAGTTTATACATTCACGACATGACGGAGGCTCACCGATCAGGAAAGAGTCTGAGTTTGAACAGAGCAGTCAACATATAATTACATAATCACAATATGACAAATTCATGTTTGAGTCAAGCAGACTCTAGGCTTCGTCTGGTGAAGTCATGGTCTGTTGTACCTGTTGGTTGTAGAACTGTTCTAAGTTTAATCCAATCGCGTCCAATCGCCCCTTTTGAAAAACTGGCCAATCAGAGCCTAGTTGACGCACAGCTCTGCCGAACAAAGTTCTGCTCAGCTGATGTGCCAAGAACAGGCTGCGAGAACAGCCGAACAGAGGCTGTAAGAACAAAATGACGTAATTTTGTTCTTGCAGCCCGAGGCGCACGAACAAAGTTCGTACTTCTTATGAAGTATGAATTGGCCTTTAGTCTTCACACTAAAGTGTTCAAATAACAATTTAAGCATATTTCGAAGGCATCCGGTAGCCCCAAACAAATTATCAGCCTCTACGGAAAATTGACATCTCATATTTTTGAACTAAAAATAAAATGTTTTTTTTTTCACAAAGAACAATATAACTTTATCACTGCCTTGGGATATCCCAATATTAACTTAACTGTGGCTCCATCTACTGGCTGCAGAGGCAATACACACTTGATATGCTGTTGCTATGCTAAGCTATCACACGGTTACAGTCATCGTATTTAGACGGCAGAAATACTCAGAGCGAGTCTGCCGATGATTTAAGGGCTTAAAACAGCAGACGATTCTGATAAGTGACAATAAATTCAGAAAAGCGTCAGATCAAGGGAGTTCAGCAGGAAGTGCTTTTGGCGGTCGGAGAGGATTTTCTAACCAACATTCCTCAAACTTGCGTTAATGAAGCAAAATGCAACTCCAGGTATGTTTTTGATGACGGAACATTGTTAGAACTTGGTTAAAAGCTCAAAAAAGTCACTGTAGCAAAATATATGTCCTTTAAGTTTGCACAGGCCATGTTTAAACTAAGAAAAAAGTTGTCATAATGCATTTGGGTTAAAAAAAAAAGTGATATCTCGTAGAAAGTCCTGAGCAATAAATCGATTATCACATGCATCACAATATTGTGATTTTATGGTATCGTGGATCATATGGAATCATGACGGACTTTGATCACCGGCCCTAATCGCCCTGTTTCTCTGTGTGTATTTTCAGAGCAGACTCACTTGCGGGCTGCTCCATCTGCACCATGAGGGCCTGCAGCGCATACAGGGCCTGCAGCTCCTTCTGCTCGTCTTTAAGAAACTTCAGCAACAGCTTCGAGCGCCGTTTGATCACATCCGCGTTCACTTTGTACGGGTTCTCACCTGGAAGAGTTAAATCATTACTCAACTATTGTCCATATCTTGGCCTCACACAGAGAGAAAATACATTATAACTCTTTGATATTTATTAAAAGATATAAAGAGTTAAGCTCCAAATCATTCATAACACTGACACTTTTTGGATTTGTTATTTTTCTTCAACTTTTTCTTCAACAGTCACTTTGTTCATTCACTTACAGAACAAATATATTACTTTAGGGAAACATTTTATGAATTGTAAGATTTTCTGGGGAACGGAAGATTTAAGTTTATTGTTTTTGTGCTTTTCAACTTCAGGTCACCCTTGAAAAAGAGGTCTCAATCTCAGTGGGTTCTTATCTAGTTAAATAAAGGTTATAAAAAGAATTGCTGTAAACAAAATACAGTACTAAAACTCAAATACTTGTACAATAATAGAAAAGGAGTAAGAATGTGACTTACAGATGATGGCTGATTGACAGATGCAGGTCATCAGAGCTCTCACAAACATGTTGGATGAAGTCTGTTTCTCGTCCAGATTTGCCTGTGAAGTTACAGATGTAGAACACATAAACTCAGATGCTAACGCCTGTGTTTTAGATAATTTCTGAGGCGCACCACCGACCTCGATCCAGTCAAAGATCCTCTGGTTGTCGGCCTGGTCCTGGATCAGTCGGTCCAGGTGCTGCGTCAGCTCAGACGAACTCAGCTCAGACGTTTTACTCTTCTCGGATTCTTCTCCGAGAGTGAACTCTACATTCTGTGAACAGACACAGCACGGAGAATTAAACATGTTTCTATTTTCAAATCCTCTTTAGGCAGAAAACAAACGATAATACGGAAACTGCTTTATGCAAAAATAACTCTAAAGCAGGATACACTTGTTCTAAATGTACAATACCGTTAAAAAAAAAAAGGAGCGCCAATAAATAAATAGCAGAATCAGAATGAATCACCTAAGTTAGTGCCTAAAATTAGATTTTGGTGTTATTTATTTAACCATTTACAGCTCAGCTTATCTATCTACCACAAATATAAAACAATTTCCCTACTAGTGCATAAAAAACATGCACAACATAAATACTGAGACCTAAATATATTGTTACATCCATCATTTATTGAACGATAAGTTGATAAAGTAATTCTTTTGACAGACTTAAAGCTACCAAGTACTTAAATGTTAACATAAGATGAACACTACAGAACATATGACCAAAACCAAACTTAAAACCTAACATTAACAAACTTGCTGTTACATGACAAACTTTCTTATTCCTCTCCTTTGTTAATGTGTTGTGTGTCGTTTGCGTAACTTTTGATGTAATGTTAAAGTCATGTCGTTCTTTAATTGTAATTTTTACAGTACAAAGTTGAGAGAGTAAAATGTTTTCAATGTCTTTTGTAACTTTTGAAAACATATTCAGCCAATTCATCTAAAAGGATAGATCAAAACACTTCAGGAAAATCAAAAACATTTAGTTTTGTACCTTTTCTGTCACAAACTTATTGACATCTTCATCTTCAGGTAGGTAGTCTTTCCATTTAAGACCGGCTTCTCTCCACATCGCGCCGACCTTTTTATGGCTCTGAACACAGAACACCATTTTACATTTTATACATCAAAACACAATTGTCAGATAGTTAAAAAGTTGTAATTGTTTTTAGTGTGGCTGAGTATGATTCACTCACCATTCCTTTGCAGAGTAAAGTGAGGATCTGAACCAGCAGGACTCCAGCTTTTTCCAGAGGGATCAGGGGTTTAGCCACTTCCCTGTGAACGGACACACAGTTTAGTTTAGTCATTTAATTCATACAACGGAATTAAAAGGGAAAGATGTGAGGTAAAACAAATCAACATTGTAAAGGGTCAGTTAGATGGCTATTTTGGGAGTCTCAGCCAGAAAGGTTTGGGAACCCCTGGTCTAGTTCAGTCTTTTTCAACAGTTTTTGAGACATGGCACACTTTTTTGATTGAAATATTCATTGACACATCAACTACCAAGTACCTGTTTGTCATCTACAACAAACAAAAAAATCTACAAAAACAAAAGTTCATTATGGAATAAAGCAGAACTAAGTGACTTCAGTGACAGAGCTCCCCCTGCAGGTCTCTTGTTAAATACACTGCCAGTTTTTGTTTCCTTTTTATTGAAATAAGGAAGTACAATCACATACAAAAACCTTTAATGTTGCCAAATATAAAAAAGAGGCAAGTTTTCTCAGGAGAATTGTCTTCGGCTCGGCGTCAGGAAATGTTACAAGGATAGTGTTAGGCACAGAGACACCGGGGTAATAAAGTAAAAATGTTACTTAGTTCTACTTTAAATGCTCTGCTGTCTGCAATGACAGCAAAAGATTCTTGGATAAGTGATCTGAAACTCGTCAGCGATTGAGGGAGTTCAGCAGGAAATGCTTTTGACGGAGGGGAGAACATTTTGTAATGAACATTCCTCAAAGCAGCGTGAATGCAGCTGAATGCAACTCCAGGTATGTTTTTGATGACAGAACATTGTCAGAACACAGTTAAAAGCTCAAAAAAGTGGCCCTTAAGGAAAAAAGTGGCATTTAATGTTGCAAATATTCTCTTGCCACTGACCATTTTTTTTATTTTTTTTATTTGATAATGGTGGTTGTTTTGCTTTGTCTATAAATCTGACATTTTTTCAAGGCACACTAGGTTTCAATGTCATCTGGAAATAGTTTTTGAAATCAAGACGTTTTGTTTTAAAAAAACTTCAATCAAATAAACAAACTGAATCCTTGAACCCCTTTCTACATTACATTTTATACATTTCTTAATAACTGATGGAGTTTTTCAAAGTGCTAGGTTCAAACACAACCCTCCTCTCAGATCGTCCGTCTGGCAGATGTGTGGCAGATGCCGTACCTGAACAGTTCTCCCATTGGGACGCCTCCCTCGTGGAGCATCGGGGTGATGAGCTCCGCCAGATACAGCCAGATGTGAGGGATGTCTATGGCCATGTCATCAGCCACCTCCAGGATCTCCTGAAGCCTGCAGACAATATCATAATGCTTTCATTTGATTTCTGGACACCGGAAGAAGTACATTGAGAATTTGAATTGAAAATACAATGGATTGCCTTCTGTTCAGAGTTATAAGTGCACTCACCCAAAAACACCCAAAATCTAGAGCAAGGGAACTTTTCTAAAACATTACTAATGAAATATGTTTGGTCTATACTTTCTTTATAGAATAATTTGGATATAAAAGTAATTGTCCTTTCCAACTGAAATGTACGTGGGATTAAGATGCACTGACCCCTTGAAATACTGCAGTTTTGAGAGCGAGCCGTTCTTGATGAGCTGATGCAGCAGCAGCCCCATGTGCTCGCGGGCAATCGTGCTGCGCTCCAGAGTCGACTCCAAACCGTTTCGGACAAAAACGTACAAGAGCTGAGGGCTGTTCATCTCCTGCACGCACTGTAGGGCTTCCTGTGTGGATAAACATAGATCACAGACAAGCATTAGCACGCGTTTATTACATTTTTTAATTCACTTTTTAAACTGTGGTGTGAGATCCTGTGCTGTTATGATCAGATACAGTATTTTATTATTATTTTATTTTTATTATTTATTTTATTATAATTATTTCATTGTACCAAAACAAGCAGGTTCTATGAGCAAAGAGTGAGGCACCAGTTCAGTTAAGATTCAGATATTGCATTATTCATTTATGTGTGGAGTGATGGGTCTGTGAAACCAGATTATTCTAGCTCTAGTTTGTCCTGAGAAGAGTTCAGTCAGATTCACCTCTAACCTGTGAAGGCATTGGTTGCATGCATAATAATGTATGATTTATCTTAATATTTTACCCTTTTATTATTATTTATTTATTTATTGTTATAATTTGTTATTTTTTTTAGAAACTATGAAGATATGAAGATGCTCTGTGTTCTTGGTTATAGTGAAACTGAATAGAAATAAAATAGAACAAACAAACCGCAGACGAAACAGACAAAAGTGAAGCAAAATTATCTAGATACACTTAGCATATTTGTCAAGTTCAGTGCAAAGAAAGTAGAAAATGTCCATTGATATTTGAGCCCAGTCCTTGTTTTATGTGTCATTCTGTGTCACCCACTTCGGTTTGATGGCCTTTTCCTGCTGGCAAAAGTACATTCTAACAGGTATCCATCTATTGTTTCCATCGCTGCAGATTTATGTCCCAGATTCATAGTTTCAATGTGGAATGTTAATCTGTAGCGCTTTATCAGTCTCAGTTATATATTTATGCAGAGTCAGAAAATCCCAAAACACATAATAATGGCAGCACATTAGAACACGTTTAAATGCGGTTGAATATGAAGATACTCGTTATTCTACAGCTATTAACTATTGCGCTCCTACACACCTTCATATCATTAATATGCAGGTACTCCTCGATGATGGCTGTCGACTTCTTCTCGAGTTCTTCTTCAGTTAAGGCAGGTTTGGTGGGAGGCTGAGGAGGAAGAGGCGGCGTGGCTCTCTCCTTTTGAACTGCAAAACAAAACATTTGAATCATTTCAATAAGATAGACCAGAAGTTAATTAATGTAGCTTTTTAGGTGTTCTTTGCATTTCACATATATTTCCACCCATAATAAAACATGTCAGGAGCAATGGGCGACCAATACGCAGAGCACTCTCCAAACACATAGGCGCTTCAGTTTCCCCTGCACGTCCAATACCAGCACATGTGCAGCAATGGATATATTGATACGTTTTCATCTTTTTAACGATATTCAGACAATATTTTAATAATGCATAAGGAATGTGCTAATATGTGCCTGTAAATGTCATACTGAGGTTCAAGTCTAGCACAAAACGTCAAAGGACCATAAAATGAATCATGAAAGGACAGAAATGGCGTTTTATACCCTTAATTTGGAAGTTAGGGTTGTCAGAAGTATCAGAAATGAAATACTAATCAATATTAAAACTAGTATTGAAACTAGATATTCATTTTAACAAGTATTGAGTCAAAACTAGCACGTTCCTGAACAGTTTTAGAACAAGATTCATCAGATGTAGTATAAGACCACATACTAACATAGAGAAAGTACTGTTCATGTTGAAATTGATAATCAATAGTTGATATTGTGTATTATTATTATGATTGTGGTGTAAAGATTGATATCTATTATCAATCAATCATCAAAATTGAGTTTGAAATGTTCTTATCATGACAACACTATTGGAAGATTATATTTGCCATTTCTTTTTCAGATCAATTTGGTCTGTTTTTGTTATGAATGATGTACTCGATATTCTATTTTTGCATATCTCCAAAACAACTATATTAGCTTTTTTTTATATTAACCATAGCTCCTGTCAAGAGAAGTGTAGGCCCCAAAAAAAGAAAGAAAACACATTTTGACCTTTTTTTTTAACAGTTTTAGAATGATCTAGAGCTTTATCAATAAAATTCCACATAAAAAGTACTATTATTTTGTGTTGAAAATAACAATCTTAACTAAGAAATAGCTTTTTAAATATCATTGTGGCATAAAAATTGGTATTGAAATCCAGCCCATTTCTTAGAATTGAAATGGAGTTTGAAATGTAAGTATTGTGACAGCTTTACAGCAGGACAAGTGACAGATTGTGTTTCTAAATATTAACAAGCTGTAATAAAAAGCTCACCATTGTCTTTGCTGCGGGCCCGCTCCCTGCTGCCCCGGTCGTCGGTCATACTGGCTACTCGTCGGATGGGGTCGTTGGATCCGCGCTGCTCTCTCTCTCGGCTGCGCTCCTCGTTCTCTCGGCTGAAGCTCCTCTTCGTCACCTGCAGCCGGTTCCTGTCGCGGTCGTCTCGTCGATCGTCCCGCCGCTCGTACCTGTCGCCGCCTCGGTCTGAGCGTTCGTACCGGTCTCCGCGCTCACGGCTGGAGCTGTTTCTGATGTGGAGAATGATCATTAGGTTTTGTCTTAACTAATGTCTGTCACGAGGGTAGATTTTGAAATACAAAAGAGAAAACATTTTTACAGTTCTGAAGCATTTTAATACAAGTAATTTTCTAACATGACTAAATAAAGCAAGAGTTACAGTAATTGAAAGCCACACACAAACAACAAAAACTGTCTTTAGTTATGTAATGTTGGGATGTGCAATATTGCCAAAAGAAGATCTCAATTTTTTTTAAACTTTAAATAAAAGGACATTATTTGATATTGATATTATGACTCTACAAGCTGTACTAAGAACTCTTCTTTTAGAGCCTGATCATCTGAATTTTTGATCAGCCGATGTCGACCACATTAAATTTGATATTGTAATGAAAACATCTTGGAGCATCTCTAATTAGGTTTTCAATCTCAATGGATCTCTTCTGATTAAATAAAGGTTCAATGTAAAAAAAAAAAAAAGTTGAGGTTTACGGTTACGTATCAGGCAAATGTGAAACAATTGTAGAAATAATTTATGGCTTTATTTGCAAGTTTACCAACTAAATTTTCAATTTTTAATTTCGTTTTTTGCAGTGTCATTTAAACAATATACTCCGTATTAAACAAAATTCACAATATTATCAATT
Source organism: Rhinogobius similis (assembly GCA_019453435.1). Classification (NCBI taxonomy): domain Eukaryota; kingdom Metazoa; phylum Chordata; class Actinopteri; order Gobiiformes; family Gobiidae; genus Rhinogobius; species Rhinogobius similis. The sequence continues at coordinate 24,824,455 of CM033625.1, forward strand.
GTAATATTAATAATTCGCCCACCTCTAATGTAACACTATTTGAACAAATGGGAAACCAGTTTAATTGTATTCACGTATTCTCTGTCATGATAAATATTGTTTCACTCACATTCCTTGATTCAGCCCCATTGTGTTTTTCAATCCTTTTAATTGATGAGTTTGGTTTAGCTATATACACTACATATTCACAGTTTGATGACGTTTTGATCTTTTACCTTTGAGGAACTCTTCTGTCGGAGTCCAGAGGTGATGCTGAGGAGGAAGACTGCTGCAGAGCGGAGAACCGGTTCAAAGTGGCTGCTCTACTGCCCGAATCTGGGCCTAAAAAAGAAATGAAATGTAGTCTTACAGTATGTCTGATTAAGATTCCAATTTTAAATATTGTTCACATTTAATTACAATATGTACCGGTTTCTGCAGGTTTAGTGCTAGTGCCGCCGCTGCTGCCTTTGCCCCAGCTCCCCCACGTGCCTTTACCTCCGGGGGCAAGAAGCTGATTGTTGAAGTCAAGTACAGGAGTCTAGAATGATAAAAAGATCAAATTAAAGACTATGGAAAAAGTATGCATATGAAAAAATAAAAGCAATACATGTGTGAGCCAAAAGAGGACAGGTTAGAACAGATGAGCAAAAAGCTTGGCCCTTTTTCAATAAGGCAAAATAAAAACATAACTTATGACGTTTGTTAACGGGATGTTTTTATGTTGTGTTTTTTTTTTTTTTTTGTCAAAGAGTAATAATGATTAATATGCAACTTCAACCTCCTTTCTCTAAAGTTCACTGATAAATGTAAGATTTGTGGTGCTTGCTAAAACAAAACAGAAATGGTCTTGTCAAACAGATGTAAAATAAGACAAGATAAGCCTTTATGCCTTCCATTAGAGAAGTTTGTCTAGGATATCAGGGGCATAATGTAAACAGACATAATGCAAACACAATTGCATACATAATACAGTATATCCACAATAGAGAGCTGCATAATCCACAAAAAATGGGCATTACACCTAATTCACAACTGCATTGGACACACCCTCATGTGCCAAATCAGCTCATGTTTGACATTTTCCAGTGTGTATAGGCTGAGCATTTGTAATTATCCTTGTAGTATGGAAATCGGTATTGAGAATCGAGAATATTTCTTAGTATTGAATCTCAAAGTCTCAAATTGTAGTATTGTGACAATACTAATTGCAAATGAAACTGAAATACCAATATCAGATCATTTTTATCGGATTTACAAACATCTTTATTTTGTCCACTGTGTACCTTGGTGATCTTGCTGAGGCGAGATGTGTCAATGGGTCTGTTTTTGGAGATGGGCACCGTGTTCCAGCCCTCGTCCTGAGGCGGAGCTCCACGGCCCGGCGTGTGTGGTCCGCCTCGTCCACCCGATCCCCCTCCACCCATCCTGCCCCCGGGACCTCCTGAGTCCTTCTTGGAGATCAGCGCCTGTTGCACCTTCATGTGCTCCCGGTGCTCCTCCATCTCCGCCTCTTTGTGGATCTGGTCAATGGTTTTAGGGCCCTGGTCGCCTCGCCTTGGCACCCAGTTGTTCTGGAGGTTGCAAAATGAGGAGGAATAAAAAATGAGATATGCACATATGTATATTCTGTACAGATGTACTGATGTATTATAAAAGATAGACCTGTCACAATAACAAAATTTGGAGTGTGATATATTGCCACAGAAAACATCATGATAAACGATAGTATTGAAAAAAGCAGGTACAGGTATGCAAATGATTTATTTGTTGATGTTCTTTTTCTATTTCTGTTAAAAACTAAAAAGTAGAATTCATTCAAAGTTGATATTACTCCAGTAGGAATAGGGCACGCCTTAAAGGTTATGATGACTGAAAAATGCTAGGTATTAGAAGACACACTTAAAATATATAGATAAAATATTATACAGCAAAGACAACAATGTAGAAAACAAAATATAAACTTCAACAACAGCTACTGTATTAGAATGAGTTACATACATTTCTTCGATCTCACTTTAAGTCTGTGTTAAGATTGGGTTTGACAGTTACTTTAGGTCAATGTGCTGCTGATTCAGAGCAGACAATTTTAGCTCGAGAACAGCGCAGAAACAACGGCGAAACAGGTTTTGTAACTGTCGTGGGCGGGACAGGGCAGTTAAGTACAGGACAAGAGAAGAGCATTCTTTCACAAAAATGAGGCTCAACTAAAAACTAAACGCAGCCTTCCTGTTATGTTTTTACGCCGTGATATTTACCCGTCGCAGGTCCAGAACGTCTTGTAACATAAAGCGGATCCTGGAGCTGGTCTTCCTCTCCTTGATGATCTTCTCCATTTGATTGAAATATTGATCCATACGAGGCTGGAGAGAGGAATAAAACATCAAAACAACGAACTATTTACATGATATTAAGACAAAATGTGAAATAAATGTAACTGGTTCAGGGAGCATCAAACCAGCCAAAGGAAAAAAAAAAAAAGGTGACAAATGAAAGAGGCTAATGATCAGTTTATGGGTATATATTGGTGAAATGGATTTTAATATTATGCTTAAGCTAATAGTGAGTAGTAGAGTTATAAACTAGGGCTGCAATGATTAATCAACTACTCGAGACTAGTCATCTACAAAAAATTATCTAAATCGTATTTTGATCACTTTAACTAGTACAATTGAATTACAAATAGACTGTAGAGACTCTAAAACGCAAGCAAAAAGACCTTTGTACAACAAAAACAATGCCATTATTAAATCAAAATGTCAAACAAAGAAACAATCAATCTGTATCAATATTAAATCCAATATTCCATCAATAATACACTTCATTATATGTTCCCTTTCTAGTAGCCTCCAGTCACCATAATTCACGATCTTGATTTGGTTGATAATGTATTTATAAAGTCTCATGGTTGTCAAAAAAAAAAATCATTAACAAACATTTTTTATTAAATATTGCCTGTCAGATCTTTTGAGTCTCAGTTAAAGTCTAGACAGGAAATCTTGCCATTTTATTTTACTCTGTGGTCTTCCTATGTATGATGTTATTTGTGCTTTGTACTGTATTGTTCTCTTTTTATGTGAACCGCTTTGGTCAGCTGAAGTTATTATGTGCTATTTTAATAAACTTGAATTGAATTGAATATTTTTTTGCCTGTGGGCTTTAGAGAGACCTTCAAAGTGACCAAAACAACCTGGCCATTGAACAGAACATGAGTGTTTCCCACCAATACCAGAGACTAGAGTATTCCCAAAGTCTAATATTCTAAAAGACAAGCTGGAGTATTTATATTGGCATAACAAAAATCACACTTTGTCACTCACCGTCTTGTCCTAAACATAATAGGAAAGAATACCGATCAAGAGGATGCACTGTCTCCACTGAATAAATAAAAATAAATGAATAAAGATGCATGTTTGTCACCTTAGCCTTCTCAAAGTCCAGGTCCTTGCCGATGGTGGACAGCAGCCGGCACAGACACTCCAGAGACTCCTCGTCGTGGTTCTTGAGCAGTTTGACGATGCAGTCGTGCATGATGACCTCCGTGAGCATCTTCAGCTTAAACAGTTCACCGATGAACTTAATATTTCCCAGAGAGCGCCTCCGAGCTTTGTCTTTAGCATCCTCCAGCTCCTCTGTGAGCCGCTGCTTCTCATCGCCCTGAAACAGATGTGTAGTGAAGTTATTATTTATTGAGGAGCTATGTACAACTTTTTTATTTTAATGACAATAAAATCTATAATCTTTTTTGACATTAATAATAAAGTATTACACACATAACTCTAGAGCTGCAAGATTTGGGAAAAAGGTCGAATTGCGATTTTTCTGACCAGTATTGCGATTATGTTTAGATTTATGTTTTAGAAATAGGATTCTGTTCAAAATTCACATTTTACACAAATTTAACACAACCGGGACAACTAACAGAACACGGAAATACAAACCGCCAAACTAATAAAATAATCACATGAATTTCAGAACATCTTTGTACAAATCTTAACTACAGGCTTACCAATATTTTTGGAAATTGAACAGGATATTTTGTTGTTTAGTAGTCTTTAAGGAAATTATGGTACTTCAAAAACTGCAGCCTTTGCGATTTGCTCATTTCGTCTATAAAACAGCCATACATAACTTTACATTTTCTTCATTAGAAACCAGTACTGATCTTGGAAAAAAATACAATATTGATCTATAACAGCTTAATAATACAAACAGGTCCATTGATGTCCTGTTCAAAACTCTCCCTAGTGACATTTCACTGTAACAAGCAGCACATTTTCATTTACATGTTTTATTGTTGAAAAATTGCTTTCTCAATCTTACATGTATGATTCAATCATAGATGAGTCAATCAAAATACAACTTTGAGAAAGCAAAAGATGATTTAAAACATGATTAAAAGCTCATGAGTGTTGATTTTGCATAATATGTCCCCTTTAAAATCTTTGGCTTACATTTAACACAAATGCATGAAAAATAATAAGAGCAAAACAGAACTGCACAATAAAGAAAAACATACTGTTGAATGTTTTACACTTTTTTTTTTAACATTTGCTAATTGCTCGGTATTTGAATGGCGTTTTCTTTTCAACTGTTGTTTTAAAGCAATACAATAATTTGATATGGCAATGGGACTGATATAATTCTGCTTCCATAAATTAGATAGAGCAAGGATTGGTTTTTAACAAGACTCGGTAGTTTTGTCTGTTATCTTTGGAGACCTTTTACAATATTCAGATTTTTCACAACCTTTTCTTAAATCTAGGTATAAAAATGTGGTGCTTTCTGTGTTAAAAGCTGTACTTGTTAGAAATACTTACACTCGCGGCCGCATCCAGCTCCTTCTGCTTCTTCTCAAAGATCTCGTCATCATCTTTGTCTTTCTCAAACTCTTTCTGACAGCGATTCAGCAGCAGCTTTCTGAAATTCACAGTGACTCCAGGCTGATCTGTGGCCTGAACTTTGAGCTGAAAGAGCCAGAGGGGGAGTGTTACTCAAACTGCTGTGGAAAGTACCGGTTGTTCACTTTTGGGTCAAAATGGCTCTTGAGTTCCTCATTCCCATCAGCAGGATCAGAGGCCCAGACACGTGGCACTAACTCAAACTCATCACTGGAGCCGGGCAGGATTTTACCAAACCACGGTGAAAACAGCTGCCAAAAACCATGTCCTCACAGTGGTTACTTTGAAAAGACATTTTTAGACAGTCTGAATAAGTGTTTATTCATTTTTGTGTGTAATGTTTACGCACAACACAACCATGAACAGCAATAAATACATTTCCTTTTGGGAGAAAGTTATGTACTTCTACTTTTTACTTCTTTAGAAAATTAATGAAGCAGGATGTTTACTTGGGACTATATGTGAATTCATCATATTTTTTTGGATGTCTTTTGTCGCTTTTTTATTTTTTTTTTCTATTTTTGTTTTTGCCTCTTGTTCTATCTCTGGTCCTGTTCAATTTTGTTCCATGTGTTTTGTTGTTTAAAATTTGATTTGACATTTTTACAGTTTTGAAACGTGAAAAACAGAACTAGTGCATGTTCCCGATTTTTTGCATGTAATAAAGCAAAATATGTGTTGTCCCAGTACAGATATAGTGTAAAAGCATTTATTTGGGTGAAAATGCGACCACGGCGCTTTCTCTGCATCTATTTATAGTCTATTTATCTCATCAATTTATATATTTAATTCTACAAGAAGCAGGAAGTGCTGTTAGCATGCTAATGTTTGTTAGCTTAACCTGGGACTCGTGAAAAGTGCTTATAAACTCATCACAGTGAATATTTAGGGTGCTGGGACTGCACTAGGTATGTGAGCGATAAATGGGACTGCTGTAAAGACTTTAAATTGAACTAATTCTGTTTTTCACGTTTCAAAATAATAATAATAATAACAAACTGGTACAATCCCTTTACTTAAACTATTTGCACTAAACATATTTATATTTTAAACATATTTAAGCTATATATATTTGGTATATTCTTGATACTTTTGAATCTACTACTGTGTCGTGTCCTTTTTCTATAAAAACACTGTATTTTTGGAACAAGTAAAGGTTTAATTGGGTTGTTTTATTTTGAGCAATACATTCTTACTTTTTTTATTTCTTATTCCTTGATATTTACGCCTTTGTTTGTCCTTTTACCTTGTTTCCATATTGTAAAGCGTCTTTGAGTGTCCAAAACATAGCTATATAAGTTTGATGTATTATTATTAATTATTTTTCAAGCATCTGTAAACATTTTGAGTTCGAAGCACTCCATTTTGCATGACTCACCCCCATGAGGCAGCGACACATGTTTGCATAAGCCACAGAGAAGTCCGGTTCGGAGATGGCCTTTTCAAATGTGAGGTCGATCACTCCCTTCAGCCTCTCCTCCGTGTCTATCGTCAGCTCGGTCACCTGCTTCATGAGCTGCTGAAACTTCTGCGGTGTGAGTTTGTTGAGGATGCTGCGCACGCGTTTGAACAGCTCCTGTGTCTTCTGATGGTCGGGATCGTCGGACACCGGCTCTGGTTCCTCTCCTCTGCGCGTGGGCTTCTTCACGGAGGGCTTCCAGGCCTTCTCCGCCTTGTTCAGCTGGATGTCGTCGTTCAGAGACATGCTGGTGATGATTTTCCTCGGCTCTTTGCGCTGCATCTGCTGAGAGCGCCGTGGACCACCAATGCCCATACCCATCCCCGGAGGCTGGAGGAACAGAGTGGAGATTCAACTACTGTGAGTAGGCTATTACACCGATAAAAATGAATACCTCTATGTTAGTTTGCATTATCTCAAAAACAATACCAGGAATGTACAAAAAAAGTTCAAGCATCACACAAAACATGAATAGACCATACAATTAACAAAAGAAAAAAGGATAAATCACTTTTTTTTCCTTGTTTGGGAGATTACACTAGACGTTTCTGTATCTCTTTGAGCTCATTTTTAATAGAGCTCAACAGTTTGGTTTCGGAAGTAAATTTTCCATTTATTTTTTATAAATGGATTCTGAATATGATTAAATGTTTGAAAGCTTGCTCGGGGCTAAATCAGCTCTGTGGCATGTAATGAGTGCAAGACCTATAAGCGTATTAAAACTTTGTGTCTGAAACTTTGTTAACATTTAAGTCATTAAAATATTTTGCTGATTTTAAGTTTTACATGTGTTTTTTGGTCTGAAAACAATCGCTTTACGGACATTAGTTACTACAAAGCAGCTTAGCCTCCATCGTTCCCTTAACCCTAAACTCTTAAAATTTGATTTTTTTCTAAAAGTCTATAGCAAAAATTTATGAGAAATTTACTTCTGGAACTGCAGCGAACTTTGAAGCGGACCCGAATATTGAGCTCCATAGACTCGATGTTATAATGTTTTTTTTTTTACACATTTCCCTCCTCTCTATGCAAGAGAAGAGAACTAAACAAAAATTAAAAACAATTAAAAAGTAATTGACTCACTGGTCCTCTGCCTCCTCCCATACCCGGCCGGCCGAGGTTGGCGAAGGAAGGCGTGAAGTCAGGACCACAATTCATGCCCGGTAAACGGCTGGGGTCGAGCTGTCGTAGGGGCGTTTTGTTTGCCTGAAAGGAGACATATTAAGGTACACACATTAAGGTAAGGGAAGGTTAATTGTCCTCTCAACTGAGAATGGGCAAAACAAAACCCAACAAAACAGCAGAGCGGAGAGTAATTGTTAAATATTACAAAATTTTAAACTGGAAAAGAAAAGCGAGCCCTAATCCTGTGTTGCTGTACCTTGTCCAGGACGACGTCACTGATGGCAGGCAGACCCATCGGTTTGTTCATACTGGCTGAGATGAACTGGAAACCCAAGAGGAACTCTCGGTCATATTTCTTCTTCTCCTCTGGGTTTATTGGCTTCCAATTTTCTGCAGGTAAACAAAGACATTGAGTAGTTTCTTTGGATTATGTTTAATTCAGCATACCTTCAAAATAAAATACCTTCAAAATGTACCAACACTTGACTGAAAACAAGCCTCTACTCTGACGATGTTCAAATCTAGGCTTAAAACAGTTTTGTTTCGATGTACATATGACTGAAAGAATTGTATCCGTACTCTTGTCTTTAAAGTAAATTTGAAAAACATATACATTATTTTGTGTATGAATTGTGCTCAACAAATAAACTCTTTACCGCTTTCTTCCTTTCTTTAGCTGTGCAAATGATTGAAAGAGTGACACCTGCTCCCTTTCTTTTTTTAATTTGTTTGTATTGTGATTGAATGCATGCATTCCAGTTCTCTAAAGCACTTTGAATGACTTTATGTACAAACCGTGCTCTTCAAATAAACTTGACTTGCCAAGAATATTTGCAAAAGCACCAAAAAGAAAATCCTGTCACATGGACACAATTATTCCTTATCAAAAGACTCATGAATAACGTCCCACCTTCATTAATGCTGTACATATTATCTCGACAGAGTGACGCACTGATAAGCAGCAGCAGTAAACACCAGACCCACCCTCTTTGTACTGGTATTTCTTGTCAGCGCTGCCGGCTTTCATTGGCTCTGGCTGAATGTTCTCCGCGTCCAGCTTGTCCTCCTTGTCCTCCCAGGTGAGATCTGCATCTTCTGGGGTGGGAGGGGCCGCAGGAGCCTCGGGCTCCGGGGCCGCGACAGGCTCGGGTTCAGGTTTGACCACAACCTGCTCCTGGGACAAGCACAGACAAGAGAGTGGGCTTAAAGTGAATATAACAGGTTAGACGACATATTTCACTAAAACGTAGTGAACATGATGTTTTTTAAGATTTTACTTAAGATTTTCCCATTTTCCCCCCAGATGGACAATTTTGATGGTGTTTGTAATGGTACTTCCTTGTTGAACATGAGCAGCAGATGTGACATAGGAAGAAGTAATTCCACAACTGTTACCTAGCAACCATACTGTAAACAAGGACCGAAATACAAATACAATTACACATACACAGTTATGATTTCTCAAAAATAATGACGCCTGATAACACCTTGGACAGAATGTCACTTATTGATGACATCATGGTACTTCTTCCTGTCATTTTCAACTTTTGTTTTAAAAATTTCTTCAGAAACTGCAACTTTACTGACGTAAAACTATGATAAACATTTACAACAGGTGCTAGCCCACTAAACTAAGTAATAATTTGAAAAACTTGAGAATCTGACATATGCACTTAAATGTGTAAAATTCAGGAATCTCATGTAGGTCAAAGGTATCGGGTTAAAATAAGCAGAGTGTGTCTTTAAAATAATCCAAAACATTAACAACTTTGTATGAAATTCTGTAGCTGATTAAGTAATACTCCCATACGTATGCTACTATTTTATTTATGTTGTATTTCTTTCAATTTGAATACAGATTTAATACTGCTCGTTTTTACCCGAAGAGTTGTGAAATGTATTGAATAAATGTAACAATCATTTCTAAAATGTAACAGTGAAATAGCTAAAAACACAGGCATCCATGTACCTCCTTAAAGGCATCCAGGAGATCTCCCACTGCTTCCTTTTTGTTCAGTTCCTTCATTTTCCTCTTTTTCTTTGGCACAGACACAGCAGCTGATGAAGGTAAATGAACCATCAGTTGTCAACGCCACACACACAGCACAAATCATTCTTAATCCCTGTGCACAGTACTGAATGGAGTAGAGCAGACTGACCTTGCATAGTAGTTTCCACAGGGGCGGGGGCGGTTGTGGGGGGAGGTGGAGTATCCTCTCGCTCCTCAGCCGTGGAAGCAGGAGGCACTGTTTCTGGGACGCTCTCTTCTGGAGCCTTTGTCTCCTCCTTCTCCTCCTTTACTGCAGCTTGGACCTCAGGAGCGTCAGCCTTTTCTTCTACAGCTTCAGTTGTGATTTGAGGAAGCGTTTCTTGGATTTCAGCTTTGACTTGGTTGACCTCGGCTTCGACTGCCGGCTCCGGGACAAGTTCAGAGTCCTTATCCTCTGGTGGGACAGGGCTGGTTTGTACAACGGGCGCTTGAGCGATATCGACAGTTGTGGGTGGTGCGTTATCGGACTGTTGAATGACGTCTGGTTCAGCGATGGGACTGTCGTCCCGCTCGGCTGTGCTCGTGGCAGGGGCCTCGGGGTCAGGCAGGGGCAGACCGTTGGGCAGGCGCAGCTCTTCTGGCTGTGCTATGGGAGACTCGAGTGGATCGTCGAGATGATTTTGTGGCATCGTTACAACAGGTTTTTCCATCTCTACAACACCATTAGATGAAGGAAGTGATTCTTCTATCTCGTCCTCCATGTTCTCTTCCTCCTCTTCTTCAGATTCGGAGGCTTTCTGTTCATCTTGTGCGGTTGTGGATGGGATGGGGTCGGGAAGTGGGGCGGGGTACGCAGGGATTTCGGGGGCTGATTGTAGAGGCGGGCTGGGCTCTCGGGGCGCAAGGGGCGGAGCGTCCATTACGTCCGAAACAGGAGCGGAGGGTGAGGAGTTAGTGCTGCGTGGGGCGTCGTCTGTGTCCGACACAGAGGCGATAGTGTTCGTTTCAGAGTCTTCTGAGGAGACGGAACAAGGTTTAGAAAGCTCAGGCGTTTTCGATGGAGGTGGTGGAGTAGGTTTCCCTCGATCATCTGTAAGACACAAATTCAAGACAATTACAGTTAAGTAATTGTGCTACTAGTGGGCAAAAATGAAGAGATAAAAAATATTTAGCAAAACAGGCACATCACAGATAACTAGTTTACATCAAAGCATTGAAAGGGATACAATAATGCTAAGTTTACAACATAACTTACTTACATAATCATGTTAGTTATAAGTATAAAGTTTTTTTTTTTTACAAATAACGGTACCAAGAACTAAGTCCCAATAATCTCCCAGTCAGTAGTCATTTAGTCAGGCAGTGGCTGAAAGTGGGTCTAAGTGTCTTTAAAATTTGAATCTGAATAGTGTGGAACATTTAAATATTTAAAGTCCCAATGTGTGAGATTTCAGGAAAAAATAGATTGAAATATTATGGGTGTTTTTAAAGCCATAAAATGCCTTTGAATAGCATACTCGCTTGCTTTGAGAGCGATAAATTTTGCTTTTGTGACGGTAAGTGTAGGAAGGAAAATAAAGGTTTTTATTTCTTCATTCTTGACTTTTTGATCACTGTAAACTTGCACATAAAACTGGGATGCACAAAATCTTCAAGAAACAGAAATACAAGAACATTTAAACTCAATTATTGCCAACGTCATTCAGAATTTTAATTAATACTCAGCAATAAACAAGTGTATTTTAGGAGGTACAATGTCCAAGTAATTTCAGTAAATTTTCCCACAAAGTCTGTGTTGTTATTTAAAAGGTTCCAGATCTGACTGGAAAGTACCTGCCTCAGAGCAGGAGATAAAATGTCCCCAAAGTATGGACCTAGTTCCTTGTTCCTACTCTGTGTGAACAGAATCAGAATTACTTTTATTTATCCGCGGGGGGAAATTCTTTAAACTCGCATCAAATGGGGGGAAAAAAACACACACACAAAAAAAAATCCTTCAGCACATTTAACTTGGTCAAAGAATTTTGTTACTTCATTGTGCTCATTTATTAAAAACTAATTGGTTAAATGAAATAGACAGACTCCACAGTCGTTGGTAACGTGTGAACCTAAAGTACACAGTAATAATCACAACTGAAGCTCACCTGGTCTGACCAGAGGCGGCGCAGAAGCAGCTGGGACACTCTCACCATTGGCTTGTCCCACTGCTGTACCTTCTGATCCAGATATGGCTGTCTAGAAAAGGAAAAAGCAAGAGTGCATTTAGTTTTGCTATAAACATAAAAAAACAACCAAACAAAAAAACAAACAAACAGTGGTATTATTGCAAAGTGTGAGCGGATCTGATCCATTTTGGCATTAAACATACTAATGTCATACAATTAGAAGTTTTTCCTTTTCGACAGAGGAGATTAAGGTACCCCACCATAGTCTAATTTTCTCCCCAATAGTCAAATATAAACAAATAAACAAAGTGGATATGGATAAATGGCATAACAAATGCCACATGTAAATTCTCATACAATCACACAAAGTTGGACATCGACAAATGAATCCCGCTTGTTACTTCATGACACAAATGGCAGATTTAGATTCACAGCCGACTTACTTGTGGTGGCGTTGGGGTTGAGCCACTTCGGCCACCGGACATAATCTCTTCTGTGATGTCTCGGCCGCCTTGGTTAGGGTCTCTTATTCTGATCTGTGGAGGAGACAACAGACAGTGTTAGGCGAGGCTGCAGACAAAAAAATACAGGCATTTGACAAAGTTGTTGATGACACATTTTTTCAGCTCCTCTCGTCTCATTGTCACGGCTTGTATTGAGTGACATTTCTCAACAATGATTCAAACAGCAATGACCACCATGCAAATTCCACTGTTGCTTTAGCCCCTTAACTACGAGCATGAACGATAGCTACACAATTTTGGAAATATATTAAATTCCATACAGGTTTCAGTTCAAATTGCACACTTAAAACATGTCCAAAACATTTGATTGAAAACTGAAACATTAAATTACAGACTAATACAAGAATCCCATGCATTTCAGAACATACTGCATTTCTACTTAGGTCTACACTACAAGGTTAAAAGGTTTTGTACATGATTATCAATTTTCCAATTACAAACATTTTGTCATTTGCATGGGACAGGAAATTAAATAACTACAGCTTTGAGATTTGCAAATCGTGACTATTCAAAATGCAATTTAGGTTTCCATTGTTATTAATCTTTCAGCACAAGCATGAATCTGACCAACTTTGGTCGAAAGGTCAGGGAATTACTGTAAATATAAAGTTTAATCATTTTCCTTAACAGTAAAAGATCATGCTGCTGCTACTGTGCAAGAAATGGAAAAACTTCTCATAAGGAGTGCCTCTGTGTCCACGGCAAACACGTGTTTTCTATTCTCTGCTTTTCTCTCACTCACACTCGAAATGCTTACCCAAGTAGTCAGCGCATGTCACTAAACTGGTATGAACTAGAATCTTCCGCAGGCACAAAACTATTTACTTTGCACGGCCTCGCCACCTCGCGCTCGCTTCTTCGCCTTCTCTGTCAACATTGTATAAACTATATTCGCAACTGACCCTTACCTGCTGCCAAAAAGTGCTTCAAAAAATCCCCCCACGACCGGCATTAGCAATCATAGCAGGCCCGTTTGATCCTTCTGCCTGGACTTTGGACGCCGCAAAGCTCAACTCCCTGGTGAAAACATGGCTGGTCTAGTCTTGGAACTTCAACTCCGGGCGAAAATCCGAGCCGGACATAGCAGGGGAAGGGTTTTAAAACTTGACAGCAGCGCATGAGCTAACTACCAACTAGCCTGACTGTCCCTCCCTACTTTCCTGCTGAACAGAGAGAGAGAGAGGGAGAGAGAGAGAGAAAGAGAGAGGGGGGAAAAGCATAAAGCGACTGGCCTTGTAAAGCTATGGTATTGGAATGCGCACCCCCGCCCTAAGTCAGAGCTTGTGGGCTTGTATGCGAAGGAGGGGCATTGGATAGAAGCAAGGAAGAGCAAAAAAAGTTATTAAATCTGTTAGCGCAAAAGGAAACTCCCACTTTTCATCAAGAGGGCACTGACCAGGGTTGCCAGATTTTAAGAGAGCGATCAAGCCTTTCAAAAAAGCCCAAAACAAGTAAGTCCAGCCCCACAAAAAGGTTAATGAAATACGTTGCGTGCTGCTGCAAAACAAATGCTAATGAGATTTTTTTGAAAAGCATAATTAACATTTGTAAGTGCTTCAAAACATGAATTACCTGTTACAATTACTATACATAGACCTGAAAAAAGTCTCAAATCTCCTCTTTTACGATGTGAAAGTGCAGCTCAAGATCAAGCCCAAAAAATGCAACCCCCCCAAATGGGCAAAAAAAAAAAAGTTCTTGTCTAACAAAAAATGTTCTCTTATTAAGATATATTTCAGTTATTCAGTTATATTTTTTCTTGTAACAAGGTAGAAGAGTTATTTTGAATCTTCTTTAACTAGACTAAGAGTTTTATACTTTTTTAAATTTAAGTTAAAATACCAACAATTTTGCTCAAATCTCGCAAAACACCCTTGAAATAAAACATATAGCTTAATGTTTACAGTTTTTAAATCACATTTTGTCAACGTCTAGTTTAAAATGAGAAAAAAGTAATTTACAAGCAAATGTATACTGATTTATGCTTTCATTCAAATAATTTTCTTGAATTTCACTTATTGCTTATTATTGAGGACATTGGCTTAAAATCAGGCCATTTACATGGAGCAACATGCTTTAAATGTTTTCTTGTTTTTTGTATTTTATACTTAAAAATCTTAAAATAAATTCTCTAATCAAGAAAAGTTGCTGTAAAGAAGCAGACTTGGCAACTCTGGCGCTGTCACACTGTGCAGAAAGACCCAAGTCACTGCTCTACTCGAGAGAAGCAGAGGAGGAAGAGTGGTTGGTTAGCCTTTCCGCTCACAGTGGGAGGAGATCTACGGCCACGTGGAGCTGCGCTATGTGCTGACATGTCCTTCACCCCCCTCCCCTAACGGTTTTTTCCCCCCTCTAGGATTTATGCAGTTTGGTGGAAGAGAGCAGGAGAGGGGCTGAAAAGGGCGAAATGTTTGCACTATGGGGCAATAACCATGACATAAGATCGTACTCACAGCCTGAGATTACAACTCTTACAGAGGTAGTGAAGAGACTGAACAGAATTTAATAAAACAAAATGAACGCTACATCTGGAAGTAATGTCAGAGGTCCTGAAAGATGAATGTCATACAAAACGGTTACAATGGCAATAAAGTGCAGGATTTCCCTTTGCTTTCTGTTCTCTCTAACTTAAAGCTCCAGCTTTCTATAGTAGACTGAGCTATTTTAAATCAAATAAAAGTTGAAATATGGCGACAAGAGCTGCAAAATTTGGGAAAAATATCTAGTGGTGATTTTTCTGACCAGTATTGCAATGAGATCTGCCATTTATCTTTTAATAATGGGAGTCTGTTCAAAGTTAATGTTTTAAATACAACTAGGAGACATGAAGAAAAGACTGAAATATGAACTGACTGACAAAAAAACAAAAACAAAACTTATATAGTGGAATTTTTGTCACTTATTGTCACATTTTTGTTGCTGTAAGTCATGTTTTTTCACTTTTAAGCAAATTTTTGTTGCTTTTAAGTAACTTTTTGTCCCTCTTAGTTGTGATTTGTCGCTTTTAGTCACGTTGTTGTTGTTTTTAGTTGCATTTCTGTTGCTTGTTTCATAAGCTATTTTAACAAATTTAACTACAGCTGTTATTAGTTTTTATGCAAAATAAGACAAGGCTATTTTAGTGTTTGTGGAGGATATTATTGCATTTCAAAAACTGCAGCCTTTGCGTTTTCCTAATTGCGTCCACTCAAATTGTGATTTCGGTTTGATTAATTAATTAATGGTGACTTAAGGCTTCTAGTTGAAGAATAGCTCTTAAAAAAGTGGACTACTGATGAAATCCAGATCCACATTTGTATTGTTTTTTTGGCGTTTTTATTTAATAATGTTGCAGTCTTTATTATGAAATGTCTTTTGGTGTGTGTTTTACAGTTTTGTAGCAATGTAATGATTATCAAAATACATACGTATGACTCATTTGCAGTTCTAAATGTCGTTGAGTGGAGTAGACTAATCAGCAGATCAATAGACTCATCAACAATATAACGTAATTAAGTGACAATATGACTTTTAATTCAAATAGTTAAAACAAGATTCTTCCCCCATTAATGTTGCTCACAAATGCAGAAGTAGCAAATAAAGTCCTCAAAAAAAGTAGTTTTCCTGACAAGAAACCACTGCTAGAGAACGACTAGTACAACTGTTAACTTGACTCATGCACTGAGCCATTGAATCAGTTCATTAATTTATCATTTTATGTATGGCATCTACCTAAACTTCTCATTTGAAACCAGTTTTGTCAAGCGTTTGTCCCTTGCACAGATCGTTTAGATGCATTTGTTGAACTTGCGTGGGTTGTGTGACTGAGACGACTGGGTTGGTGTTGGGGTCAGGGCCCATGGGAACAGTTCAAAGTCCTCCCCAGACGACCAAAGGCACTGATAAGCACCGAGCGCCCCATAAAAGAGCACAAGCATTCAGGCAATATGTAGGTCTAAGACAGAAAGAGTACGTAATCTGAACTTGCAATGGAGATAAGTGGAAAAAAGGAATGTCGAGATATTTTGTTTAATCGAGAATTGTGATTATTCAGGTCACAACTTGAACGTATGAACTAAAAAATAATAACTGGGACTAGTTTGATTTCATAAAGCGGGTCACAACCTTGAAAAATAGTGTGAAAAGTGTTAGACAATAGGAATGAATGAAAATTAAACATTTCACTGATGTTTGGTAATGGTTTCAGGATTCATAAACAACCGTTAAATTGTGATGTTTTTTCTCACAAAAATGTATATCATGATAGACTTCTATATGCTGGTAATTAACTCACTACCTCCATCTTTGTGAAGTTGCTCAAAATAGAAAAGCTCAAATCTATACAAATGATAACCAAAGGTTAAAAAGGAGATGCAAGGACAAAACAGGGAGTAAAACACTAAAGCAGGACTCATCCAAGAATAAATGAGTCCAAAACAAATCCAGAAACAATAAGGAAGTATTAAAACAGAGAATTGACCTGGTCGCCACTAGGGCTGATAAAAAGATATCAGCCTATCTTTTTTTCCCCCTTCAAATTGATTTGTATGAATATTTAATTGTATTCTATTAAAAACAAATCCAGTTGATGAGGAATATATATATATATATATATATATATATATATATATATATATATATATATATATATATATATATATATATATATATATTTCAACTTTTATATATATATAAATACACATTCCTCAACATAAAACATGTGTAAAAAAAAAAAAAACAACTACAGCCGATAAACAGTAAAAATGTTTATGTATTATATATATATATAGTCTTGCAAAACGCTGCAATTTAAATTTCACAACCTTCTCTCAAATGTTTATTGTCCTGGACGTGTATAAAGTGTGAACTGTGAAATTAATCTTAGAATTAAGAACCAAAAAATAATAATGATTTTTAAAAATCTAATCGACATTGTCTGAACAAAAAAAAGACTCTTCAACATTACTCCAAAATTGTTCAGCCGTAAAGAGGATTGTCCAAAGGGGAGTTACGCTATCAGCAGCGATGTGTGATTTTAATGTATCACTTATAGATAAGACAATGTAAAAATCACTTGGACTATGTGAGTGTGACATAAACAGATCAAGAAACGAGCAACGCAACAGTTCAGAGAGCAAAGGAAACACAAGACTCACAGCAGTATGTGGCAGTGGACCCTAAGAGCAAGTTAGGGTCATTGCCATCTTCTAAAGCAAACTTCAAAATGGGGCTACAAAATGGGGCTACACTCATTTTCAAAACTACTTCAACTTAAATTATTACTGATACGCAAAACTAACTTAGAGAAATTTTGAAACATATACATATCTGAAAATAAAATATGTGAAAGTGTGTGAAGAATGTCAACTTCACCTAATTATGGAAACATAATTCCAGTGTTTCCCATTTTCAGAAGAGACTACGGTGGCCCCCCATAGCCTAATTTAATCCCTCATAGTCTAAAAAGCAAGATAAACAATAAACTTATGAAACAAATAATTTTTTTGTTTGACCCAGTATAACTGTAAAACATAAACCATTCAAAAAGGAACTGTTTAAAGACTAAATAGAAGCAATAAGTGACATTTATACTCCAACATTTGTATGAAATAGAAATGGGTTTGCGTGTGCAGCCACAGTCTCAGCAGAATCTACGGGAAACACTTTTGTTCATTGTAAACTGCAATATTGATCTAAAATGGCTCAACAAGAGAAATGGGATCGTGCAACAAGCAGCTGATTTTTATTTACTTGTTTTAATCTTGGAACAAATGACTGGCTACTGAATGAGATGATGATGAGGGAAAGAGTTATACAAAATGGTTAAAAGCCCATAAATGTTAAATTTACATAAGTCCTGTTAAAATAATTCATAATGAATATACATACTACGATTAGTAAAATAAAAATGCTACAGAAAGAAAAAAGTTATGTCTTAAACCATATGCAAATAATGGTATAGGGTGATATTTCTGCACTTTTGTCATAAATGCCACGGATATTTCACATTTGTCTCATAATTAAACCTCAACTAATGCGTTCCAAAGACATGCTTTAATACAATTTTAGTTGGATTTTTGTTGGATTGAAATAATATCGTCATCAGGATATTATCGAGACATTCATTCTTGTCGCCCACAGTTACTAGTGATGGTACGATGTGGATTAAAAAAAACTGCCCATAGCAATATTTGTCAATATCAACATTTTTAAATCGATGGCAAGATTCACAATGTGAAGTAAAGTTGGAGTTAAGTTCATAAAGAATCAAAATGATCATGTAAACATGCAGCCATTTAAGCTTAATTAGAAATTTGATTGACTCTAATGATATATAACACAATCATCCCAGTGTCACCAATATCTATATGTATATTTTCAACCCAGGAACATACAATATTAAGCTGTGATTCCTCAAACCACAAAAATGTACAAACCAGTTTTTCTAATTATTACTCCTGGAATTTCTCACAATCATTCTTTCCTAAATTTGATCACTGTCTTTAATGATGCACAGATAACGATCAGCGTCCCTCCTGCACATACATGCACCGCACATGAACTGCTGTCAGGGTTTAAATCATTTTCACTTCACTAACGAAGGTGAGAAAAGCATGTGTAAAAAGAATAGACCGAGTTATGTCACCGAGAGCTGTGTCAAGATGGAATTTTCTCATGAAATTATTTACAACAAGCACCATAGATAAAGACTAAATAACGCTGATAAACACTATCTATTTTAAATACGTTTCAAGGATGTATCGCTGACATATCTTTGCTATATTTTATTTCCTGGAAGAAATGTGCACAAAAAGTTGAAAGCATTGAAAAAGTGTATTCAATGTGTTCATTGCTGGGCAGGAATGTCACAGTATAAAATATTCGAGTAGCAGTTTATTGCGAGAAGAAATATTTAACAATTATTCATGATTATTGACACCAAGACCAAACATCAGTAAAATACTGTCAAATAGATCCCAAGTCCTCAAGTATGTGCCCAGCTTTAGGAAATCAAACTTTGTCTTAATAATTTAATAAAGTTGATTTAATTATTAATATACTTAAAAGTTAACATGAACAGAAGCTTTTTGCATTCAGCTTTACTAGTATAAACTGAACTGAAATATGACCTTTTTTTTTTTTTCCAAATCCTGGCAATTCCATCCCAATTTTTGGGGCACCAATTCGATAAAAGAACAATTACTGATTCAACTTATCAACTAATATAGGCCTATTGTCAAAGGTAACAATGCTCAATATTTTCTAATGAACTGCACAGCCTAACTGCAAAGAATGGGACTCTGGCCCTTTAATTCTGACAGGTTGTGGCTGTAGATGGTGGATTAGATTTCCTTCACTGCTAACAACAACAACACGGCACAAACCACGGAGCAAAGTGATTAAAAGTAGAACAAATATCTCGTTCATCTCTCGTCTGTCTCATGTAGGTCTCAATTTTAATGTCAGCAGAAACACTGACCCAATTTAAAAGATTTTTGAGAATTTGGAATCAATCCAGCATCTTTAAGACCTATTACAATAATTACACCCCTATTAATAATTAATAAGTTAATAATACATTTTAAAAAAGTTAACATAAACAGCCAGATATAAAAACTTTTTACATTCAGGTTTAGTTTTTTAGCGCATAGATTGAACTGAAATAACCTCTGAAATGGTCATGATTACTATTTTATAGTTTGTATGATAATATTGTGACATGACTAATCACGATTATCGATAGACTGATTAATCTTGCAGGGCTGGGCAAGTTCGAGCTGCCACGACAGGCAAGATTTTTTGACGTTTCATTTGCATTTTGTGGAACGCAGGGCATAATAATGGATGTAAAGGCGTCACCTGTTTGCGTTCACGTTTGGTGGGGATGTGCTGAGGCGGCTGAGGCGGCGGCTGCTGCTGCTGAGGTCCAGGGTTGATGAGGACCGGCGTGGGCTGCACTGAGGCGGGGAACTGCTGCGCCGGGTAGTACGCCCCCGCTGGAGCTGTGAACGTGACACACACCAAACATGAACATAACTGACAAGCTTATGACTAAACAGGTATGTGACAGTGCAAACATACGGGACTTTGTTCAATAGACCTTCAACATCAGATTAAGTGTAAGTACAGATATTAATCTTGATCTTATCGGTATTTACAGCAGTTGGCATCTGAGGGAAAGCCAAATCTCCAATCCATTAATTTTAGTGAATAACAGCAGCTCCATCGTGCACTGTTCAACAACTACAAGAGCAAAAGCTGCACAATATTAGAAAAGATTTCGATATGCGATGTGGTTCTTAATTACTGCAACATTGATATTTTTTCAATATTTTAAAGCAGAACTAAGTAACATCAGCAACAGAGCTCCCCCTGCAGGTTTCTTGTGAAAATACACTGCCAGTAAAAAGACGCCAAAAGCGTCTTCTTATTTCCATTTTAATTTATCTATACACAATTATTTCAGTTAAAATGCAACTACATAGGGCCTTGATATACAAGTCAGACTCTGTAAAAAACAAAAGCTTAAATTAAGGCAAATAGACAACTTTATGAAAATAATAAATAGAAATATGAACATCTTTTAAAAAACTGTACATTTCTGTCCAAAGGAGAACCTTGGTGTTATTGCGATATAGGTGATTTGTTGCGATATCAATTATTGCGTCAGCTAATAATGCAATAACGATACTTTTGCAAAAATATTCTGCTGCCCTAAAATACATTCTGCAACAAATACAGACACGAAGACACGGAGACTGGCCCAAAGTTATATAAATACCCAAGAATGGTAATGGGAGTTCTGGGCTGAATGCTACTATGACGCTAGCCTGCTGTATTTTGACATTTATAAAACAATTAGTTTACTTTTCTGAGGTAACTCCAAGTCAACAAGTGCCATGAAAATATGCAAAAATGCCAGTACACATAATTTGTCGGGAAACATATTAGAAGAGTGAAAACGAAACGAAACAAAAATAACTTTTAGACCCCAGTGTAGAGCTCAGAGAACTCTCTCCTGATCTTTAAGGGACATTTTAGTCAGGACTCAGAGGACCTGGCATTATCCTATTTAGGTAGTAGTGAAGTAGTTTCATATTACCACTTCATTTTTTGTTTTAATTGACCAAATGCAGAATAAAATACAACTTTAATAATAAAACTCTAAACTGTAACACTTCTCTCTTCAACTTCCCTAAAAATGTATAAACTTTAAAAAGCCTTCAGGAAAAACTAAGCTAAGACACAGCACATACATGTTTCTTTCTACATACCACTCTATGAAGGCTTAATGAACTTAACATTTTTGTCATTTTCAGGTGTTCTAATTACCCCCAGTTGAATTTGTTCTGGAACAAAGCATCATGAGCAAAAGATGTTAGTAGTTTTCTTTTTCAAATGGATGAAATAGAACAAACCAAGTAACTTTTTTGCTAACATCTGTGCGTCTTGTCATTGTTTACCTAATAATTCTTGTCTCAGATTAAAAAGCAGAGTGACAGAGGCCTGGGTTTCTGCATGGGGTCACTTTGAGTAAATAAGGACCAGATAGAAGAGACTCGACATACTTTCAGTCGCAAATTCCAAAACACCGTCTAGGATTCTCCGAAGGCTGCTTCATATCGCGGCTTAAAGTAAACTCCACCGCCCAAAAAAAGACAGTTCACAAAAGCATTACGTTTACGAAGATAATCAAGTTGTTTTAAATATTTTTGCAAGGCATAAACAGCAGACTTCCTTTCCTTAAAGAGCTTGCATACCTGAAGTTGAGAGTGAGTTGCCCTTTCCTCTAATCACACCCAGTAACCAAGCGTGAACAGTCACATTAATGCTGCATTATGTCAGAAATCCTGTCTACATATTTTTGCTTTTTTTCCTTGGTTCACAGCAGTAATGTATCCACTAAGCCCCGCAGCACAGGTAGACCTTGCATGCAATGACCCAGCAGTTTTAGCTGTCTGTACAAAACTATATTCCCAAGGGTTCTGGCCAAACAAAAGCAGCACAATATTTCCAAAGACAGAATAGAAAAGATTTAAGGACAATGCCAACAAGAAAGCAGACACTTATGATGACATTACCTGCTGGGCTTTTCAACTAGTTACAACCTACTTTGACAAACTTCTTTGGCCAGATTCGAATAGTAAATAACAAAGTTTTTTTTTTTCCTTTTCTCCTTTTTTTCCCAGTAGAGGCCTAGTTGTTTTTTGCCTGCACGGTGAGTTCTGCCTTTCTCCCCCCCTCAGCATGCATTTCAGTCTAACTCACATTACTGAGTCTGCATTGTTGACCAGGAGTAGCACGGCCTAAATATAGTCAAAAACCCACCGCAGAGACCGTGCGCCAGAGCGAAAAGGGAGGGAACGAAAAGGAGAGAGAAGCTGGGAACAAACTACAACCAGAAAAGTTAGTCAAGACTTTATTTTATCTAAGACTTTAAAAATCAAAGATGACAAAAAAAAAAAAGTGCAAGTATGTTTTCTTTTGGGGGGGAGGAGGAGTGTGAAAAGAAGAGTAGATCAGACCAGGCGAGACCTACCCTCATCGTCCTCCTGCTCTTGCTCTTGAGAGGCTCGGTTGCCCATGTTGAAAAGTGAAAAGTCAAACTAAAGGAGTGTGAGAGAGGGGGCAGTGTTGGGACCCCCTCTCCAAAACTTCGCCCTGTCGGCTGTACAGGTGCCCGAGCAGAATGAAGTCTTTTAATGCAGAGTCCTGCCTCTTCCAGCGTGTCTGTGCTCAACTCCGCCCCCTGACCTTCTGAATCCTCCCTCGCCTTTCACTTTTTCCTGCAGATTGTGGCTAAGAACAGTTGAGTGGTTTATGTGTCACTGATGGTTGCATGATTAATTGTCTTATTAAACTTTTATCTTTACTAGTCTACTCTAGTTTTGCACTTCTTAAGTGTCACTTTGAGCAGCAAAACCTTTAAGGATTTGTTTTGTGCTTACGTCTTCTATCCTTTTGAATTGTATATAGGGCTGGGAGATATTGACAAAAATCTACAGTGATATATTTGGAGTATCCCACAAAAACAATTATGTCAATCCAAAAAAAAATTGTTAAAACATGTCTTTAAACTTATTAATTGAGGTATAATTGTTAGAAAAATAGGAAATACCCTGTCAGATTAATTACAAAATACAGAAATATACAATTATTTGAAAGTTTACAACACTTTTTTTTTCATTTTTATCAGCTCTTTTTGAATCATTTTTTACAATAAGCAATATCCTGAATATCAAAGTTTGCAAACCTTCAAAACCACATTCACCACAACCCACTTCTAATTGTATTTAAAATTTTAGCCATTTCTGATGATATGCAATAAAACAAAACAAGAAACAAGTATATTGGAAAGCGCAGTTACATTGATTGACTTTAAAGCTTTGTGGTTACTTTTTCTCTGTAGTGTGCCACAAAAACCTTCAGTTTTTTCTATTCATTTAAGATATGATTGGCTTTGGGATGAAAAATAATAAAATATTTCAGTAGAGTAATTTTGCAAAGTAGCTTATAATACAGATAATAGTTAAGAAAGCAAGAGAAAGTAGGACTCTAAGCCTTTAGTGGTTTAGTTGATAAATCGATTAATGACGTCTTAGTCCACCAAACCTTTCCTTAGTTGACAAACTATTTTATTGGGATTAAAAGGATGTGTCTTGACCCCATCAGAAAAGAGAAAGCGTGGAGTGATTTAGGTTTAGTTTAGTTTTGAGAGTGACTGAGCAGTTTAATCTGGTTTTTCCCTTATGTATATGCTGTTAATTAGCACACAGTTGTTTTGGTGAGATTCTAATAATTTTGAGAGCAGCAGGACAAGTCTTAAATAGACCAAAAATGTCTTTAGTCGACTACAGCCCTAGTAAATTGCAAATTTAGCAGAACAAACTTATAATTTGTGCTCTAATTTGTGATCTCAATTCTTATAATCTTCATAAGTTGGTCTACAATACAAATTTGGGTAATTAAAACACTGTTGACTGATTTATCAACTAAACAACCCTACAATTTACTAGTTACATTTCTGTATAATAATTGTTTGTGCTATGCTCCCTTTTAGTCGATGGATAAGATTTCATTGTTGTAATAACTATTTAGAGCCAAGATAATAAATGTGATTACAAAGCTGCGGTATGACTGCAGCTGGCTCCCATTTCCTCTCTCCTTCCCTCGCGGACGGGTGATAGGAGACATCGCTGCTGCACAAAGGGAGGGCTGCTCTGTTTGTAGAGGGTCAGTCGAACCAGATGACTCGACTCGAGGGGTGGGCGTCTTAAAAATACCCTGTCACCATAGTCTGTGAGCGAACCAGGACTTGGCGCGCGTGGGGGCGTGTGTTTTTTACCTGACTTCTAGGGAAAAGGGCTATTTGAACTGACGGGGCTTAACCACTTAAAGGGCAAGGAAGAGGCGGAGGTACACAAGAGGCTGGCGTCTGCACTGGAGCTGAATGCCAAATGTACGTGGAGCATTTTGGAAGCAGAATAGACCTTCAGTGGAATCATATTCAATGGAAGTTAAGTTACAAATTGAACTGATTACAAAGTTTTGGTTACTTTGCACATAATTAATTTGGACATTACATCAATTCTATGCAGTGTTTGTTGCTAGCAATATTTTCTATGACAATCACAATAAATAGAATCTTGAAAAATGCTTTTGCTGTAATGGCTGTAACATGCTCTTCTACTGGTTAAAAAACAAATACAATCCCATTTGAACCTGGGATGCCATTAGGTATCATATATTACATTTTTCCCTAAAATGCCTGACTAAAAAGTCAGTTTTAATTGGGGTTCAATTAAAACTGTACCTGTCTCTGGACTCTTTGTGAAGCTGAGACTTTGTACTTTTTGCCTCCCCTGTCAGATTTAGTCTAATTGTAAGTGGGAACAAGCTCTGCAAAGAGGAATATCATATTATAAAATCCGCCTAGATTTTCTTTGGTAAATATACCAGAGTACTGTCACTAGTATGGACGCTATTTAACAAAAAATTACTTTTAACGTGTAAAAGTCCATGAAGAATCCATATGTAAGTCATATTTAATTTTTATTTTTTTAATTGGGGGTGGGGGTGGGTTTTGGATGAACCAACTGACTCTGATTCATCCCAGAATGATTGATTTTACTGGATTTAAGTGAGTTGTAGCTTTGTTTTTATGTTTGATAGTTTAGCTAGCTTGATAATTCCCTTTTATCAGATGGCCCACTGCCTCTTATGAGGTTAAGGACACATCATATTACAGGGAGCCTTTGGGTAAACTGCCAACTGGTTTTAGTCATATAAACTGGCAACCCAAACTGAGCTGCTTTTTGTGCTCACTCACTGAAATGTAAAAAGTAAAAAAACAACAACTTTAACTTCATATAAAATGTAATTATTATTATTATTACAGTATCAATGTCAGAAAGGTTTAAAATAATGATTTAAAATGCCGCTGCCCGAGGTGAAGGCATTAAGACAAAAGTATCCCAGCTCCAGCAGAGCCTCATACGTGGCCCCAGTGGCAGGAGATGATGGATGGTCTGAATGTGGAGAATGCTTTTCCCTACAAGGTCAACAACTTCAATCCGCAGTGTTTACATCCCAGTAATAAAAACAAACCCCAAAACATTATCAACACTGATGTATTTATAGAGACGAGGCTAAAATGAACTACGTCTCATTGTCATATGATCCTTTAGTTTGGGTCATGTGGCCTTGTTGTCGTCATGTGATTTACTCAATTTCCAAAGACCGTGTAATTAGTAACTGAAGCAGACCACATCTCTGTATTGTGTATTGAAGTAACAAAATCAGACACAAACAATACTAAAACTAATAATAAAACTACATAGTCATTTGTATTGATAATAAAAAAAGGTCAAACAGGACAAAATTGGACCTTTCCCAAAAAGTTTTTGGATGATCTTGAGCTTTATCAGAATAACTGATAAAATGAAGTAAGAAACAATTACTAACTATTACAGTTAATAAATTAATAGTAAGGCCTACTTATCTATTTTAAATTCAAGTCAAGGGTCTCTCTCTCTCTCTCTCAAACAAAACATTTATCAAGGGTTATAAAATGATTTGTGGCATGATTGTGTAAACATACTAATTACTCTCCTCATTGTTCTGTTAAATAAAAATATATTTTGGCACCAAATATCAGTTGAGTGCCATTGGTGAAAATCAGTCGATATCGAACTGATATAATGTCCATCCCTAATTATTTTAATCTAATTTTGAGTTCTTAAGTATTAAACCTTCCATTTTTCGATATAGCAAAGAGTTCTTTGAGTGACTGATCAATATGCATTTTTAAATGGTACACTACAATTTTGTGGTTAATCTGGAAAACAGTGGCCCTTTAAAATAACTAAGTCAGTTGGTTTTTAATCCTCTATTCACTATGATTTTAAGTAAAAAGACCACTAGATTGTTTGAATCTCGGATCAATGGATGTAGCTTTAGCAGGTCAGAGTGGAGGCCTGGAGTCCTGCTGTTAGTGCTGCCGTTCAAACAAAGACACTGCATAGCTCAGATGCCAAACGCTGGGTTCAGCAGGTTTGATTTCAGGGCAGGAGCAGTTTACCGTCACAGCACCAACACACAGTCACCTCTAGAGGGCGAGGCAGCATATGGGTAAAGCAACATGTGGCATTAGTTGCTGAACAAGGAAGAGCTAAGACCACGTGTAACAAGACAAACTCCACAGCAATAAAATAAAAACAAGTACTCATAACTAAGTGGGATGTTAGTGACTCTTAATAAGCCCGGGCTGTCAGGACTTCAAACTAGTCAAGTCATTATTGTTACGTACAAGTTGAAATACCAACCAAACTGACAAGAAATTGCCTGTTTGCCGATGCATTTCCAATTTCTTTTTACATTTTTTATCTTCAGTGAACAAAGAATCCCAAGAATGGGATCTTGTGTCTGCGAGAGGTGTAACATAAAACAATAAATAATAATAGTAAAAATATATCTATAAACAATAAGAAAATAAGGCATGCATGAAAATAGTTTGACTATAAATTATTGTTTGATATAGTCGACTAATGGTAAAAATAATAATATCAACCAACCAAACACATGAGAATGGCCTATTTACTAATTTATTTACAACTATGCTGTGCTTACAGTGCTCACAGCACTTGACTTGCATTATTATATAACCAAAGTAAAGTATTTTGTCCACATGACCAAGGTCAAAGGGGGAATACTTCTGTACCCCACAGTCAAAACAAACCAAGGATAAGCTTTATTCAGTGTCCCATTTTAAAGATAACCAACTCAAAGGGAGACACAAGCATGAATGCATTCTTAGTATATGAATTTCTTGTGCAAAGGTTCTAGAATGTATCCATTTTTTGAAATGGCACCATCTTCCTCCAGGACTAGAAGAGGCCCAAACCAGGTCTACGTCAGGACTAAACTGGGCTCAAATCAGGATTAAAACAGTGTGAACTACTTTGTAATGCAATATGTTGCTACTGAAAATATCACACTAAACAATAATACTGAAACTAGTCTAGGCTACTGACACAATGATGCCACAAAAAACTATTCTAAAAGCACAATATTGTTAAAAGCATGAGCTGCAATAAATAAATAACACAATCAAACACTTTTGTAGTTAGCTGGTGTCTACAATGAGTCATAAAGTTTTTTAAGAATAAAAATGATAAATATTAATCCCCAAATATTGTTCTTTCTATAATATATTGAACAATATGTCGATATAGTAATTATCGTGACAGGACTAATGTGAACGCACCATTTTTAGCTCTATAATATGTGTTTATTTTAGTGTCTGAAGTCGGTTCTTACCAAAATTGTTAAAGTCCGCTGGACTGGTGCCCGGGTAGAAGCCCGGTGTTCCCGCTGGTCCAGGATATTGCTGCGCCGTGGCAATGTAGCCTGTCGGTCGGTACTGCCACAAGAAAAAGAAGAATTATTTACGCATTATTTTCTCTTTTTATCTTTTGACTTGTACAGCCATCTGCCCACTGCACAAACTGTTCTGATGAAAGCAGCCTGGACCAGATTTGATTATTTGTAAGGAATGGTTGCACAAAAAAGAAAAGTCAACTATGAAACAAGAGAATTAAAATAAGATCAAAGAGAAGAGTAATTAAAAAGTACTAATATATCAATAGTAATAATATTAACAGTCATTTGTCCTTGTACTTGATGTACTGCATAATTTATACTTTTTTTTATACTTATTTATTTGTAGTTATTCCATATTATAGTGAGTCAAATGTAATCACTTTAAGTATATTAATGATTTGAAAGAAAGTCATCATTATCTCGTGACAATCAAGTGACAAAGACTCACATGGAGTTGATTTGAGCTCAGTCGGGGGTTGGAGTTGGTGGCCCACGTCCAACATTAATGATACGAACATCTGCCTGTTTGTTCAGCTGAAGTTTGTGCAACATATTTAGATAATAAATGCTTCGCTAAACTTTATTTCCAGGATGCTTCATCAATTTGAGCAGTTATAATAAATAAATTATAAACGTTTAAAAAAATGCATCTCATAAGTGGTGAATGCCTGATCTAGCATCGAACAATGATGAAGGGCTACATTCCTTCTTAAAGACAAAAAGTAAAGGCATAGATGGTTCATATAAAGTAAAATGGATTTTATTTTTGTCATTTTAGTTAAATGATGACTTGGGCTTCCATTCAATACGAGAAGAGAAGGCTAATAATAAAATAACAAGTATTTCTCTGTAGGTTCAATTTTATGGATTTGTAGATATAAAATAAATACTGTGGATTGTTATGTATAAATGTATAATTGTTTACGCTGGTTAAAAAGAATTTGACACTCATTTTGATTCTATATGAATTCATATATGACAGGTTAGACTACATATTTCATTAAAACATAGTGAACACGATTATGTTTTTAATTATTATACTTCCTGGTTGAACATGGGCAGCAAATATTATATACGTAGAGGTAATTATACAACTTAGCAACCATGGTGTAAACAAGGGCCAAAATCCAAAATGTAAATTACATATGAATATTGCCTTTATTTTGTTAAATGATCGTTAAACTATATACTAAGATTTTGTCACGTGTAAGTTGTCTCTATTTTCAATGATATGTCACCTATTGATGACAGAGGGATTCTTCAAACTTTCTTCACAATCTGCAACTTAATGGATGTAAAACCTGTCATGTAAACTTTAAGATCGTATGAAGACCCATTACATTTTCTGACATTTTCCTTTACCTGTGGTTGCATGAAGTAAGGTCCCTGTGGTGAGCTGGGGAAGGGCCCGGGAATCATCATCATCTGCGAGCCTGGCTGATACACGTGTGTGGGGGGGACGGGCCGCGGACCACTGCTGGCCGGGACCCCACGAGGCCCGCTGCTGGGGGGAAGGCTCGCCCTGTTGGAATAGTAGGGCTGAGGAAGAGGAGAGAAGAGCGAGAGGAGAAGGGCAACAGGTGATGGAAAAAGGACAGCACGGAGAGCAGTGGGAGCGAGGGAGAGCAGCCAAGGACAAGAAGAAAACAGAGAGAAAAAAAATGATATTAGTTAAAAGTTTACTCGATTAAACATTGATTTATCTTTTTACAGACAAACTTAAATCAAAAAGAAAAAGGTGACCATAGTGAAATACAGTTAAAAAAAAAAAAAGGACACTGTATTTTAGTGGTTCAATTCCAAACTTTATTGTAGTATATACTTGGGCTGCAACTAACAATACATAAAATATATATATATATATATATATATATATAGTTTAGTCAACAAACGATTGGCTCTATGTGCGTTGAGATTTTTAATAAACATGTTTTTCACCAAATAGGTTGAAATATAGTGACTGAAGGCTTCTACATATATTTTGTAGATATAATATTTACAAAGAAAGTGTGATTGATGAAAATCTAAAGCTGTTTATTACTCTGTGACATTTTGCTTTAATAATACTTTATCAATTTGGCATGTGTTTTAAGAATGTTAGTCATTTAGTCAATATTAATTGTTATAATCAGTCGTTGCAGCCCTTGTATATTCATCACAACAAAACTGGAAACTGAACTTCCTTCGACATAAAATGGGGCTTATTTATAAATTTAACTCAGTAATGGCACTCATAATATGGGGGTCAATAATATTTAAATATTACAACTTTAGACTTTAATATTTTGCCAATTCTAATTTAAGTGTGTGACGTGCCCCATTTGTTTACTTTTTTTTTGGTATATTTTTGCCTTTATTTGACCAGGCAAAACAAATTCTATGCCTGGTATTTTCAGGCTTATGGTGTAAAACGTTTGGAAACCTCTGTATAATAGGTTTACCCATAAACAAGGGTTATATGCTGTAAACACCAAATATGGATGTTTTTGTATTTATTTTATATGCTCCAGTTATGTTATACAATTTAATTAGTCTCAGCGAGTGAACCTTGTCGTCCTCTCTTAATGCTCTCACAAGCTCATAGTATTTGACCATGAATCAGTGGCGTGTCTCCAGCTGGAAACATATTGGCGCTGACCGCTGCCAGAGCAGATAAAGCAGCTAATACCGGTTCATTCAGAGCTCCTCATTGGCATTCTGCTGCCGGCACGGGGGCCCACGACGCCGTAAGCCGGCAAAACGACACCGAGCCAACAAGGCAAAAATACAGGAGGACATGCATGGACTGTACCTTATAAACGACAGAGAAAAGAGGAGAGAGAAGAGGAGTGCTGAGGCATGAATGAGGATAAAATGAGTTACCTGTAGCGATCTGAAGTTTCCCTTTAGAGCAGCGCATAAACACAAATCACACACAGAGACACATCAAACAGAAGCAGAAGAAAGAGGAGGAAGAGGAGGAAGAAGAGGGCGGGGGCGGAGGAGACAAGAGCAGCACAAGAGTTAGAGCAAAGCGGCGACTTTACAACAAGCCACATGCACAGAACGAGAGGCTACAGTGAACTACTAACAGTGAGTCTTAATGATTCACTTCAATGTCCAGTTTGTAACTTATTGTTTTTAAGAATAAGGATGTCAAGATTAATTCATAATGGGGATTATATAGGGGGAAAAAACCCTAATAAATAAGGAATTGTGATAATTTCAGAATCAAAAAGTAGTAATGGCAGTTCAATCTAGAATTAAAAAAAAAAGGTCAAATAAAATGTTAAGTGCTTTTGAATCTGGCAGTTTATGTTGAATTAACTTATAACATTTAACTTGATAAAGTTGGTCACATACTAGATGAAAAGGGATATATAAGACATTGTGAAAGTTAAAGATTCGTTTGGTTATGATGTAAGAAATCATGAAGAAATGTAACTATAACATTTGCTATAGTGACCCTCATCCAAGTCTAAAACTTCCAATATTTAGATTTTACAGATATGTTCTGAATTGGTTGTTAAATTATAAAAACTATACAGTTGGTAAGAAGAACTTAGGGTACATGACAAAGAGTAAAAATACAATAGAGCTACTGTTTATCTTGATTCAATAAATTGCATTTTTGACTGAAATTATCAAGGACTGTATTAAGTTTATTTAAGCAATAGCCAGATACAGTGGATTGTAAATAGCCAATATAATATTATTTGTAGATAACTTAACTAATAACTAATATTACTAAAATATTTTTGATTAGTCGAATAGAATTGTTATTTCTATTGACTTTTGAAATAAATCATCAACCAAATAAATGTTGAAATATGGTGACTGAAGGCTACTAGATAGAGAATATTTACAAATAGTGGACAATAAGAAAGTTTTGATCTAATAATTACACCATCTTTGTTATAAAAAAGGTATACACAATGTGTTTTTGAATATGTAGTGATTATGATTATCAAAATATGACAATATTTTGATAATCGTAATCGTAATAATACAATTATTTTTTATAGTCAACTATTCAGGATCAGTTGATTAAATTAAATGTTGCAGCTCTATTTTGAAGCTGGATGATAATACAGTAATTTGAGGTAATATTTTCTCTTTTTAGAAGTCTTTTAATTCCTTTTGCCATTCTGTAAACACAATCTCCAAAGGCTGTTAACCCCCTGTCTCCCTCAAACATTAGGAGACTGTATGTGGTTAGTACCTGTTGGTGCAAAGGCCGGGGCCCAGGGGTGAACTGGAGGAAAGAGGCACACACAGGACAGAGGTTAAAGACAAAGCAAAGACGCATGCTGCAGTTCAGTAACGAAGTGCAAAAAGATCACGGTTATTACCCACTGTCAATACTAGTAGGTCAGACCAGGGCTGTGCAATTAAGCAAAGATTTTAATAGAGATTAAGTCATTTCTTATGGTCAATGATCGTCTCCAATCATTTTAATCGAGATCTATCCATGAGCTTTAGAATGATGAATGAATGAAAAAGTTGTACAGTTGCCAGAAAACGTTTATTTGCAAAAACCGATAAGTACCATTCGAAAAAAATTTTTAGCGGAATAAAATTATTTGTTTGTTTGATTAAAAAGGGAAGAAAGCTTTTGTTACAACCTTAGCCATTAATGGGCATATGCCTTTTTACAAATGCCAAACCGACAGAAACAACTTCTAACATTTAGAAACTTGTGCATTATATTTAAATTCATTCAGGGAAAGTATTGCAGTTCCTAATAATACTGAACCATAATCATTAGTAATAATTAATTTATTATGGGTATCACAATACAATTCATATTGAATCGCAAATCATGGCCGAAAGTCTTCACGCCCCTGAAAGTGAAAGTAGGCTACAGCCCTAATAAAAAAAATGTCCACTGGTGCTAAATGCATTTCTCTGCAGGGTAAAAAGTGATAATTCATTGCTAGTTGATGTTACTGAAATCAGTTTGAATGTGAAAACTCTAGGTGTTTTTAACGGTTGCACTCGACTGATCATGTGTTGCCAGAAAGTCGTTTAATTACTGAGAACCCAACAGGAGCAGCTGGGACAGACATGCACCACTAAACAGACCTAAATAACCACTGCACCTTTCGCTTGATGTGGAAGAGTCTGCACTGATTGTCACACTAGAAGAAGGCACAATGGCAGTGTGCTGCACTGATCACTGCACAAGTGTTTACATCAAGGCTGTGCAATGAATCAAAATTTTAGGTTTGGAGATTCAGTTATTTCTATTTGTCAATTATCAGCTTAGGTCCACAGTCCACAGTCAAACCGCAGAGTTCAGACTTTTGTGGTAAAAAAAAAATATATATTTTTTACTGTAATTATTAAACGTTTGTCTTGTTTATGTTCAGGAAATTAATAGGGAAAGCCATTTTTATTTGTTTTAATAAGACAAAAACTAAAACTGATTGCTCAAGATAGAAGAAAATTTGACTTTATAATAACTACACTTATTCCTGCCTTAGTAAAGCATGAGCCAATACTTAATTCTTAATGAACATATACAGACTTAGTAAACTACTTAATTAATACTCTAACCTTAATTTCAATCCCCAACATTGATCATAACCATAAGTTACTAAGCCTGAATCATGCTTTATAAACTATATGTTCATTATGAATTAAGTCTTTGTTCATGCTTTGTTAAGGCAAAATAATGTGTAGTTATTATAAAAGAAAATGTTTTTTTCATATCACTGTGGGTTTTTTTTGGCTGTAGTTAAACTCTATGACATATGCTGTTATTATTTTACACTTATAATAAATGGGTCTATTAACTTCCTGTTCAAAAGTGCTGAGCTGATTTACGTCCTGCCTTTTTATTGTACGTCGCAGTAAATGACCCCACGACAAAGTGCAACATTGCTGGACAATATAGCTGGACTTTGCTGTTGCCCTGTCAATGGACAGCGAAGGTTTTATGTAGATAGCCGTTCAAGATGACAAATATATCTGTTTATTTCAAATGCTTATAATAAATGAGAAAGAATACATGAAACAGATAGCACAAAGTAAGCACAAAAGGCATAATCTTTGTGTGAAAATGTCAGATAACACCGAATCGTCACTAAGGTGAAGCCAAACACTGAACATGAAGCAAGAGGAAAGCTTCAGCACCACTGTGTAGGTTTGTGATAAGTGAGATTTTAACAAAACAAACATATCCGCTTCGTAGAGAGTGAAATAAGGGCCTTGTCTCTCTTCTATTCACTTGCCTTGAGTCCACAGCTATAAATCACAGAAAGCCAACAGAGAGAGGCAGGTCATTTCCAATTGGCCTTCTCGTCTCAGTCGACATGACTGACAGCTGCAGAGAGGGCTCTTCCGTTGGACTTGAATGTCTGCAAAACCCCTTCCACCTTATTTCTATCTTTATGATGTTTTCTCAAAGACGTGCTAAAATACTCTATATTTAAAGACCATGTGGCAGGCAATGAGTCACCAGGAAGGAGAAAATGTCTGTGTTTATTAAGGTTTGTGTTTGTGTCTCAATACTAATGTTAACCTAAATTAAAACGTAAATAGGAGGTGAAGTAGTTGTTAAAAATGCAATAAAAGATTTTTTTTTTGTTATCCCCTTAATCCAGAAATTACCACCATCTCTTTTACCAAATTTTACCCCAGGGTGGCAATTTTTGATTCATCCTGACAGTACTCTAGGAACTGTTACCTAGCAACCATAATGTACACTGTACACTGGGCTCCTCTAATGTACACAGATATTATTTGTCAAATAAGACTATATGAGAAGAAATGTATTTGTTGAATTAATGTTTAAAAGGGTAAAAAAAAAAAGGTTTCTTCCAAGTAATTTGTACCAAACTTTCTGGGTCTTCCAAGTGTGATGTCCTCAATATGTTTTAGAACCATGCTCTACATCCTGTCATTTTCAACATATGTTTCAACTTTTCTTCACAAACTGCTACTTGACTGTTGTAAACCTAGCATTTAAATTTAACCATCCCAGTAAATATTCCACCATATTATGATAAAATTGGAAAATCATAAAAACCTGTCACACGCACTTTCATAAACACAGATGTATCCTCCATTGTATGTTAAACCTAAACATGTCATCTGTGATTATCCACCCATAACTCATGGGCCACAGCAGCATCTTCAAATATAGATTATTTTAGCACGTCTCAGAGAAAACTTCATACAGAGATAGAAGGGAAGTGGAAGGGATTTTACGGACATTTGAGCCGATCGGAAGTAACAGAGCAATGCAAAGAGCCCAGTGAGTCATCGGAGGAGACGAGTGACCAGAAAGGAGACGCGGTGCTGTGCATGAGTGTGAGAGCGGTGTGGGGAGTTACCTGTCGGGGCTGTGGAGTGGGGTTCATTGGAGGGGTGGCAAACACGACAGAGGTGGGCTGCCCAGAGGGGAAGGAGGGCTGCAACAGACGGGACAGAGATCAGAGAAGAGCAGAGGCCGGTGGGATAGCGGTGGAGAGGCAGAACAACGGTGCCACGTGAAAAGATCAGACACACAAGATTTTAGGCCAAAGCACAGGTTCCACTCTTGTAGAGATGGGACATGTATCAAAAAATTTAATATCGCAACAAAAGTTTGTGATAAATGTTTTTTTGCTTTCTACACAAAGGCCAATGTTGCTTTTTTAATAGTTTTTTTTTTTTTTTGCCAACTAATGTCATGCAGCAGGGCAGTCAACGCTGATATTCTGCAGTCTGCGCCATACCAGATCTAGCAAACAGCTTTTCAATAGCTTTTTGCAGACTATAACAACAGAGATTAAACGCTCAAAATACCCTGAAAACTGATTTAATAGTGATCATTTGGGCAGTTAATGTATGTTTTCTATAGAGCTTACATTTGTTTATAGTAACAACTTTAACAAATATGGCGTCAGATAGCAAAACCAAACAATGATGGCTCCCGTTAACCCACCATTTATTTCTTCTAAATTATGAGGCAAAGCAGAGTGTCGTGTAAACAATGACATTGAATTATTTTTGCAATTTCATGGGATGAAAAATCAAAGAATCAAGTATCAAACAATCTTGACAACCAATTTTGTCCATGTCCACTCCATTTTGAATACAAGAACAATAAGGAAAGAGACTACCTATGAGAGTATTCCAGATAGTTGACATATGCATTCAGTCATCTAAATAAAACTGGTCACTGTCTCAAATGCAGGCATTCAAGTATCTCAGGGTTTTGTTCACGACTGAGGGAAGGGTGGCGCGAAGGGCAAAGCTCTCCATTTACCCGTCCATCTTTGTTTCTACCCTCACATACGGTCATGAGCTTTAGGTAATGACCAAAAGGACAAGATCGCTGATACAAGCGGTCGAAGCGGTGGAAGACCACGGATAAACTTAAGAAAATGGATGGAATAAACTGGTGAAAAGGCATACAATTAGACGCACAAGCCTATTTAAAGGCCCTGTACTTGATTTTTACTATTTTGAAATGTGAAAAACAGAACTAATTCATGTTAAAGTCTTTACAACAGTCCTAACGCAATCCCAGCATCTTAAATATTCACCTCCATGAGCACTTTTCACAACTTTCTGGGTAAAGCTGACAAACGTTAGCATGCTAATGGTAATGCTAATGGTAATGCTTACCTGTGAGAGGCCGGGGGAGGGGGCAGGGTGGGGGGTGGTTGGGGGTCCCGTTATAGGCTGTGGTGCTTTATTCATTTCATTGAGATCTGCATGTGGAGGCAGATGTGGACCTGTGTACAGATCTGGAATCACACAAAACAAATGACTCATACTAAATGCTCCAGGCAACAACAGCATTTGTGAGTGCATATACTCACAATTATGACTTTTTAGGTCCAAGTGTTGTTACGCTGAGAGGTTTTCCTAAAAAAGACACACAGAGACAGTATTATTATTAGCATTTATATAGATTTGTAAAGGAGAAGGGATATGAAAAATAATAATTGCCAAAATATAAAAACAGATAACCAATGGCTAATATATAATGTAGCAGTTTTTCCTGTGTATGGAAGAACACCATCAACAAAGATCTTTTAATGTGGCCCTATTCCAATATTTGCTTTCCGCAGTGAGGGCGTTGTGTGAATAACATGTCCAGTGATTTTCTCAGATGCTGTCAGTACGGATCGAGACTGAATTTTCTTTTCTTGCGGAGGTTTGAGTAACAGAAGTCAGTCGTTTCATCTACATATGAGACATAGAGGATTTTTGAAAATGTTCAATTTGCAATGTGCAACAATCCAAGCCATTTATGCAAATACACTCAGTAGGGGCCAATATTGTAATTAAACTAAAATCAAACAAATACATGACAATCCCAGAGTTTTCTGTGCCTTGCAAACTCATCTGAGACATTGTCAAAATCTAACTTGGGGTCAGGCTTTGCTCGACATACAGGGCTGGCTTACCATAAGGAGATTGCCATGAGCTAAACCTTCATAAGACAATGCAGTCTATAGGTTAAATGAGGACAGTGGAGGTGAGGAAGAGCTCACTTTATATCTGAGGTCTGGGATGTGAAAGTTAATGAGATATTGCGAGATGAAAAGTAGTACTGTCAACTGTCCATTTTGTTGGAGGCAACAGTAGATTGAACTGTACTATGCAGATACACGATAGAACTGATTTGACAGTCAAATCAGGATTTTGATTTTATGATTCTTCGTATAAACTAGAAGTCATCTGCTTCTTTTGAACGTTTATGCTGGAAATGGTGTATTTATTTGAGCATTAAACTGCATCCAAGAGAAAATGTGTGAATCAAGATATGGCACTTTTACCAAAATAGCAAATAGCATCACTGGAATTAGATCACAGTTTTATTTTTAATCACCATATTACCCAGCCCTACGCTCAGGCAATATAACAAAAATACTGCTACTTAACGTTTAAAAAAAATATAACTCCTTTGGAATATGTTCCAATGACTATTATTTGCCATTTAAGACAAATAATAGTCAAATTTCTTGGTATTTGGTATGACTGAATCTCAATCTTGATTAAAATTTAATTAAATGCCCTGTTGTATGCTAAACACACATAAGGTTTACAAAAAAGTTGCATTTTACTCTACTATTCGCCTATCCACGATTTGGATTTTGTCATTACTAATATTATAAAGTCATTATGTTTTAAGTATTTCATTTGTATTTGTATTGTGGTTTTGTTGTTGAATCAATAGCCTCTAAACAGCGCAACACTGACTATGTACACACTCCGGTCTAGACCATATCCTGATCTTGGGTATTATCATAACGCGACGGTTTCCTGCTGAAATAGTGACACAGTTAATATTTATAGCTTTAGATCTGAGCCTGACACAGTCCTGGTCCTGTCTTTCCCTGTGACCCAGAGAGCAGCCGCAGCACTGCCAGAAAAAACACTGAGTCATGATGAATCAGGAAATAATCTCATTTCAAAAGAAGAGGAAATAAGGCTTTAGGACATGGCTGTAACTGATTCCGAAGAGAGAAATTAAGGCTAACTGGAACGCACAACGTCTGATGAAAAAAAAGAGAAAAAAAAAGAAAAATAGAAATGTTTGTCTTAAAAACATTATTATTATGATTATTATTAATTTGGAAATAATTTGTTTTAGTGTAGCAAATTTAACTGGATTGAAACATAAATGTGTCTTACTACAGACAATAGAAATGCACAGATATGCGATGGATCGAGGGGATTTTTACTGGAAACCCAAAGCCAACATGTATCAGGTTAAAGGTTAGGCCTGTAATCTGATGGATTAAAAACAATTTAGTGGCCTTAGATAAAGTCAGGGGTGCAGAGGAAACTCTCTGTTGATTCAATAGGAAATGCAACCTTTTCCCTCTTCTAATGTATGTGTATAATGCCACACTTACATTCTCGAATAACTATACAAAGATGGACCTTTTGACCACATTATTCTTCTGTCTGTATTTGGCACAGTATAACTCCTCAAGTCTGCGTTTGCTCCTGTAGTTGTTGAACAATGGGTGATAGAACTGCTGTACTTCATTAAAATGAATGGATTGTTTCCCCCGCAGAGATCCGTAAGTGGGCGTTCTCTCGGATGCCGACTGTATAAATGGCGACACTGAGAAATTGGTTGTTTTAGGGCATTACTTCAAGTTCTCTTCTAGAAAAAGAATTTTATTTGGACAAAACTTCCGATATTGGAGTTATAAATTTGACTATTCTTTGTGTAAAAACAGCACAGGTCTGTCTTGTTTATGTTCAAGAAATTAAGATTGAATGTCATATTCAATTCTTTTAATGAATGGCAATATATTTTTAACATGTTGCTATACATCAGACATATACACAAAAACATATTTAATAATATGTAGAAAGTGTCCTTATAGTGTTGTTGTAATACATTCACTTCTTGCAGTGATGGGAATTATTATGTTGCAGCCGTTGAATCTGACTATAAAGCAGATAACACTGGGAGAATTTTTTCTTATTAAGAATGGATTAAAATATTTAGGGTGGTAAAATACTTGACTTGGTATAGCTTCAAAGCTTTAAAGGCAGCACTAACATGACATGACAGAGAGCAGGGTACAGAATCATGATCCATTGACAGAAGCCATGGCACTGTGTGCTGCAGAAGTGCTGAGTGCACAAACTCTGGGCTAAAAGAGGGTCCTCAAAGTCTGCACTCCCTCCAATAGCGGAGACACAGTTAAAAACTACAAGGTGATTAAGGAACATTCTGTGAAGATATGTGGAGTTTTAAAGCACAGTTTCAGTGAGATGGAGCATAAATCTGCTTCACTAGACTCTGCACATGTTAAAGGAACAAACCATTAGTAAAAATCAGACACTGCAGAGTTTCCAAAGAGGCACTCCAGGGGGCCCCAAGTTTTCCTGTGTTTTCAGCTACAAAAGTGGGGGGAAAAAAGGCACCGCAAGCTAACTCACTAATCACACACAAGCCGGTCATTCAAGCCTGTGTGACATGAAGCACAGGAGACCAGACCTCGCCCTCACTCTTACACAGCTCCTGTGTGACCCGCTCAGTGAGAGGTGAGAACATTTGCAAGCCTGCAGAAACGTGGGCATATCAGGTCACGTCTTGGGCAGAGAGATCCTCCATGTTTACACAAATGATCTGTACTGTACAAATACACTGCAGGATGACATCTTACTAAAACATAGGCTTGTCCCACAATTGTAAATGTTGCTAGTAGGGCTGCACAATATATCGAAAAAATATTGTTATCGCACTTGTTTTTAATCGCGATATGCATATCACAAAGATGGGCGATCATTTCTAATGGTTAAAATGCATTATTCTTGCATTTCTTGTGCGCCCGAGCTTGTTTTTAATTTACTTTTTTTTACAGTACTTGTCTGTTTTTACCAATCAGACTCAAATGTTCACCTCCAAAAGCAA
Source organism: Rhinogobius similis (assembly GCA_019453435.1). Lineage (NCBI taxonomy): Eukaryota > Metazoa > Chordata > Actinopteri > Gobiiformes > Gobiidae > Rhinogobius > Rhinogobius similis. The sequence goes on from CM033625.1 coordinate 24,864,820, forward strand.
CGTTTTGCTAAGAACAGAAGTGAGTGTTTTAGTTAAACCTCAAAAATCCTAATAACTTTTTCCACTAACATAAATGAAGGTGAATAAACTGTCTGAATTTTTAAAAATGCCTCAGTAAAGTATTTGTATGATTTGCAGCGTAGTGAACAAAGTAACCCCAGGTTGTACCTAAGTTACAATATTTTAAAGTAAATGTTGAGTTATCCTTTATAGCTGTAAAAGAAAAGAAAAATATAGGCAAATTAGGAAAAAATATCGCAATCATATCATTATCGCAACACATGACCCTCATATTGCATATTGCACTAATTTCCCATATCGTGCAGCCCTAGTTGCTACATATATTATATTGCTACATATATTATATTACTACAGAGAATATCACAATGAATGATAAACTATTTTATGCCACAGACGCAATAACTAAAGCAAGATACTCCCTGTAAATCCTTTAAAAATGTACATTATTGTCAAACAGCATGACCTGTTACAAATGAATTAAATTACACTAGCCACAAAAGTTACTTATACCTCAGCAGAATGTATTTTTCTTTTGCTGTTCCCATACAGAATAATTGTTCACTATTGGAAAGAAAATGTAAATGCAATAAATATCGTGCCCCAAAATATATGTTCCATCTACCATCTATTCAACGATGTCAACAAAGTCAATATAGTTTTTATTGTGACAGGCCTAAAAACACAACTTTATCCCTCAAACAAGCTTGCTTGAAACTGTAATCTTAAACAGATTATCTAACAACATTTTTCTTTTTCTTTTTTAAAGGATTTTTTGGACATGGGCATTATTGGACAGAACAGTGCAGCATGAAATAGGGATGAGACTCGGGAAAGACATTGCTGGAGCTGGAATCGAACTCATGACGCTGCAGTCAGCTCACATGGCAGGCATGTGTGCTATTCACTCTACCAGTGAGTGGCACAAAACTGCGTCTTTCAAGGTAATCTGGTCTTTATTTGATTGCCTTGTTCTCCGTGTTTACTTCAGAGAGTGCAATACATGGTTGAATTTCAATAGGTCTTATAATTTCTTTGGTGAAGTAAATTAAATGCTTTTGCGCAGTAAAATAGTTATTATTTACATTATTTTAACGTCTTAAAATTTCAATGAAATGTGTTGAAATGAATAAACAGTTTAAACAGCTTTCATTAACTGTAAATTTGTTGCAAACAATTTCAACTTTAAACTCATGCAGAACAGCTTGCTCTGTCACAGCCAGAGCAAACTCTGGTGTGCCGCCATTGTGCCAAATCACACATGTACACGATAGGAATTTGGGGAAAATTGTCTTTTAAAGAGCAATGGTAAAAGTACTTTCCAGTCTGCAAATAATTTAAATCTGTTTTTTTTCTCTCTCTTTTCGTTGTTTTACTTCATAGTGGACACCCTTCAGTGCCTGATGGTAGTGTTATCATAATATTAGCATTTCAAAGATGATTTTGATACAAGGACAGGAATCCCACTATAAACCTTGTCAAACTTTATTGCATTGCTTTATGCCAGTCTACATCGTGTCTTTACTTCACATCTGTCACATGTCGTGTGTAATGACAATGGAGAGACAAAAGAGAGAATAGTGTGTAGCGTTAATACAATACACTGAATAGTTTTTGCTATAATAATCATAATTATTTATTTATTTCTATGGTGAAAGCTATATAAAAAATAAGCAAACGTTATTATTATGTCATGTGGAAAAAACAATAGCATTGGCTAAAACACAACCTATGTAATGTTATATAGATACAAGGAATGTTAAAAGCAGCAGCACCCATTTTGCGTCCTTTCTACAAAACAGGACGCATGGGTGCTGTCCTCCACAACAGCGGCTCCAACCGCAGAAAGGTGCCCAAAAGTAACCAAAGCTTGCCTCAAACACACATAAGACACTGGCATCACATACTGCGCAAACTGCAAGACTCAAAGGCGTGTTTAAAAGGCAGCTTCTGCGCTAACACCTCAATAAATCAGGCATGACACCGGTGTTACGCACGCACGCCTCGAGTGTGGGTCACTTCTCTGTGACACAGGGGCGTGTCTGACCGCGCGCCAGCACATTTTATGCCAACAAACCACCTCGAGCAAAGCATAAGCATGTTTCAGTACATTTAACTCACTTGGCTTGGTCAAAACTCCAGCATGTTTGGACGTAAAGCTGTGCGTCGCTGTGCAGTTCAGTTCAGTGCTGTGTTAGCCACGCTGCTAACTTTCCTAGGCCCAACCTGGAACAACCACGTGGTTTCTACAGCTCTTGGCGCGATGTACAGCTCAGCTACCGGGCTTCACGCAGCCACACCTCACCACGAGCACAACATGACAGCTACGCGTCCATGTACAACAAAACGTAGAGTGACAACAAAGACTGACGCATTAAATGACATGAATGATGAGGTTGTGACGCGGAGTCGTTGTCAAACCGGAGCAGGTTGAAAAACGTAGCACTCCCGTTTAGTCATGTCAATACTGCTTTATTACACTTATTCACGGGTAGTGAGCTTATGGCAATCACGTAGTGACACAGATATGCGTCGTAAATACACGCATCATGCACCAATAACATCATATATGATAAACGCACAAATCTATTACCTGATCATCACGGTCAGTAGTGTCAGCATCGTGACAGTCATTCAAGCCTGTCTAATACGAAGCGGAGACTAGACCTCTCTCACACATTGTACGTGTCTAAGAACTTATCCGAACAGGATACGCAGCACTACAACAAACAGTATAATGCACCAAAGCTCTTTATCTGTCAAAGCACCTCTAAAAGCTGCAGGCTTATTACATCCAAAACCTGGACATGAACTAAACTTAACATATATTTGTGAAATAAAATAGTTAAAATTGATTAGAACAGTCAGAAACCAACTAAAGAAAATCAAAAATTGGTTAATTATTGACAAACCCTTGTGAAATTTACACATTTTTGGGGAAATTCAAACATATGTATGTTGAAAGACTTACTATGATGGTGGCATTCATTGTTAAATGCATTCGTGTGACAGATTTAGTTTCATCACCACTTTATTTACATGTATTAGGTATAATCTTTCTTAATAGAAGAGCTTAGCAGAGTCACCTTTGCATACTTTACCCACCACAACCTCAGAGGTTTCACATTGCTTAGCCAATCACATGGTCTTTAGCTAGGCGTCAGATGATCCGTATGTGATAATTCACAATAACATGAGTTGCCAAAACGTTCTTCATAAAGAAATATAGTATAGTCGGCACCAAGCAAGGCTAATGCCCTTCGACCTAGCTAATGAAACGAGCCACAGCCTGAGGACCACAATGCGTAGTAGTAGCCAATGGAGCAGTGCTAGCAACATGGTTTACCCGGCTAAAACAACTATTCACTCCTTTGAAACTAGATTTAAAGTGCACTCTGCAGAAAAAGTCTCAGATAATATATTGTAACAAGCGTCATCTTGCTATTGATGATACAAGTGTAATTTTACACAACGACAGTGAGTTAGCCAAGCAAGCTAGCTGAAGCAAAGAAAGAACCCCACGTCGATATCGCTCCCTGATCTGCGCCGCTGCCTGATCTGCATCACATACGGCTTTACGCATGCGCAAGCCGGTCTGCCATGTTTGATACGACAGCAACACTTGCACAAATATTTGATCACGCTTGATCTCACAAGTCACACTGACAGTCTTATGGTTATCTATAGAAACTTGTTAAAAAGCTCTATGCTTTATAAGTGACAGATCTTTATAATGTTGCAACATCGATGCAAATAAAAAGCACCTAGCCAGTTAACAGTCCACCAGATAACAAAATATGATTTTGATACTTGTCAAGCGTATAACAAACAATAAACTGTGTATAACATTTAAGGTCCTGTTACAGGTTACTGTTACAAGAACGTTTGAGCTGTATTTTGTAATAAAAGATAAGGGTATAATGTGACTCAAATCGGGCAGTGACTGTTGTAGCTTGGAGTGCTAACGAGTGGCTAGCGGCTAATCCCAGAAAACACAGCAGGAACCAGTCAGCAGGAACCACGCAGAAAGTCCACATATTTGTCATTATCTGTTATCTAATCATGACACAACCCCTTGGTCTTAAATTTAACGTCTTTAAAGTATAACAAACTCACAAATATACGATAACTAACGTGTATTTTGAAAGAAATAAGTTGAGGACCGCGGTATTACCTTTCTCTCCTTGAGTCCGCAGAGCCGGACGGACGGAAAATCTTCCCGGAAGCCGGTAGAGGTAATTCCGGCAAAATCCCATCACGTGAAACTACCCCAACGATCGAGGGCAAGAAGGGGATGTCTTTTATTTATATTAACCTTAAATTACTTTGCCATAACTTAATAAATCTGTTACTAATGGGACTGCCTAAATTTGGCTTACACATTTTGATAATTAAATTCTATAAATTATTAAACGACTGTAAATCCTTAATCAGACTTAAACATACCGTATTAAATTTACATTTGCAACATTAAATATAACCATTTATTTCAATACACCATTGTGCCTGCCATTATACCTATTCCACCCAAGAACTTGATAATTATAGATAATGCAGATGTGTGCCAATGTATTTTTTTCCATTATAATATTTATAGAATCAGTAAAAAAAATATCTGGATTATAATTTTCTTATCTACTTTTGTATGACCTGCTATGACCACATGGCTCCCCCTGGTGAGCACAATGAAAACAACTTTCACATCAGATGGAAACAAGTTTTGTTTATTTTAGTTTACTATAACAAAAAGAAAAACAGAAAACGTGATGAATACATATTTTATTTGTAATTACAAAAGATGACCAAGGTTGCACATGTTTGGGCACAGCAGAAGAACGGCTACAAACGTCAATCTTTAGAAAAAGGGGGTTTCCCATTTCCTCAATTGTTTATTTGAACAAGTGGCGGTAGAGACATGGAATAAATGAATAGCAGAGGGAATGAGGTCATAATGTGCTTATTGTATCAATATCAATATATCACATTGTAGTAGCCTCAAGTTATTTAGATTCATTGACTGTTGGAGTTGAATGAGGACTCTGTTTTCAACCATACAATAAAAGAGTGCAACTTTTGAGCTACTCTTAAAAAACAAGGAGGATGCCAGTCAGAAAATGGGGCGGGGGAGGTTGGGGGTGGTCTAGGTTTCATAGTTTGGATTCTTGCGGAGGATGACAAAACCCTCCAGGATGGGGGTGACAGGGAGGTACTCTTCTGTGGCCAGTTCTGCCCTCTCCCCGTGAGCCAGCAGAACTGGTGTGGTGTGTGTCTGGAAACCTGTGATGGCCTTGGGTTTACCGGCCTGGCCCACAACATCTACAGCCTGCAAAAAGACAGATAGTGCATAGTGTCACAAAAATCTAAAAACAAATGGATCATATTTAGAATAGTCACAAACGATATATTATATTTTATATATATTATATTTTATCTATTGCTTTATGTTGCACCTACGCCGAAGCAAATTCCTATGTTTGTGAATTTCACTTACAATAGCAATAAACCGCTTTCTGATTCTGATAGAATTGGAGCCGGATGATATGGCAAAACTAAACTATTTCCTCCTATTGACCATGATTTTTGATTACTTTTTTTTCCTCAAAAGCTTTCAGAATTGATTTTATGGACATAAACAAGGCAGACTTTTTTTCAGCGCCATTAACACGAGAAAACAGCTTAATTTCTTGCTCCAGTGCTTCGAGTATTAGTTTCTTAAAACAAACAATGGCGACTTTTAATCAGTAGTCTTTCTCCAACACCAAACTGTGCTCCAAACCACAGACTTTTACTGGCAGAAGAAGGGCTGTATAACTCTCGATCCAAAAGATCCAAGCTGATCACTAACAAACGAATCTTGATTAAAATTTAATTAGATGCAAAGCCTTAATTAATAAGATAACAAAATATTTCGTGAACTTATTCAAAAACATATTCAAAATACAAGTCTCCATTTCCATCTATCTACTTTGAAATGGTGCACAACATTCGTCATAAAATACCCAAATGAAAAGTAAAATTTAAAAATGTGTGGGTAAATACAGCTTGCGTTTACCTGTCCAACTCTGACTGATACTGGAAGCGGCCTCAGCTCCTCGTCGAAGGTAACCAGCATTCGTGGCTGCATGGCTGCCACCAAGCCATAGAGGATGTAGTGAGATTTCCCCAGAATTACTGCAATAGACACAAAAATTAATGAACATTAAGACCCCATCCATAGGTTTCAGAGTGATAAAGACAGCTGCAAAAGCAATTCAAACTTACATATTGTAAAGTGTTACCGAAATAATAACTACACTTATTTCTGCCTTAATAAAGTATGAAAAAAGACTTAATGCATAGTGAGCAAATGGTTTATTATGAATGACTCAGGCTTAGTAACTACTCAACTAATACTGTAACCCCGATTCCTAACCCTATCTTTAATTAAGTAGTTACAAAGCCTGAATCATACTTAATCAACTGTAATAATTGTTAATTATGAATTAAGTCTTTGTTCATGCTTTGTTAAGGCAAATTAAGGTGTAGTTATTATAAAGTGGTACCATTATTTCTTTAGAATAAGTCCCTCTATAAAGTCTTCAAAATGGCATCCATAACAGGAAAAAATAACTGGAGCCACGTTTAAGGGTACATGAAGCATTAATTAAGTTAAAATGGCAAATTCAAAATCTAAGTTTTCGCACTCAGACACAGTAAATCTACCCTCTTGAATGAGTAAAAAAAATGTCCATGTGTTTCAAAATGATGAAAAATTAGCACCGTTGCCATGGCAATAACCAGGTTGAAGCAAATATTCTATTATTTGAATAGTGAAAAGTCCTCAAAAAAGTCACCTCTAAGCAGGAAGCTGCAGCCCATGAATACACATTGAAGGAATGTACATTCATTTTAAATTAGCAAGCAAATAACCTGCAATCTAGGTTCAATTTTATAACTGAGACCCTTCAGTCTTTATCTTTATTCAAGCTTGTGACAAGAAAGAGGATCCATTATCCAATAAGACCAAAAGCAGTGACTCTTTAGAGATCCCAGGAAATCGCAAAAAAGTGAAAAAGGACTCACTGTTTTTGACGTCAAGGAAAGACACAAGAACAGTGAGCAGTCCAGCCACGGCCACTTGACTCATGAGCTGCCGGTCGCTGTGATACGGACACAGTGTGAGTGTGCCTTTGCCCAGGTGTGTCAGGCCCTGCACACAAAGGAAATGAACTCAGCACACAATATCTCACCTACTGGGCTTTAATTGTTCACCTGAGGACAGCAGTTATATATAGAGAGCGCCACCCACCTGTGCGAGACGGACCATGAACAGGTTGTTGGGGTCCTTGGCGTGATATTGAGCCAGCTGCCTCAACATGGCGGCAAGTCGGGCATTATTTGTTCCTATAAAAAGAGAAAATGATAGTCAATTTGAGAGCGCTGAAGCAAAACCATTTAATTACACAACAGAAATTGGCAAGTCAAGAAAGATATGCAAATGATGATTCAGTTAGTTTCGCTGGCATCATTATAGACATCTAAGGACAATTTACAAAATAAATGAAATGTAGCAAAATACATAATTTAAAAGTATTACATAAATATATTTCACAACAAATAGCTGGAACAATATTTTTTGGGTTGCATGTACATTATCTTTGCACAATTGTGGAATGTATTAGCTATTTTTTGGAGCACAATAAGATTTCAGATGCAGAGGGTCGAATAAGGAACTTCTGTGACTAATTTTAGACATTAAAAAAGTACTAAAGTGATTCATTCTGCTATTTGTTTGTGGTAGCTCATAATTTTTAACAATATTCAACATTTAGAAAAGGTTTTCACTGGGATTATCCTACTTTTGAGTTATATCATCAGCCATCATCAGTGGCATGAAGATCTTTTTCTATAGCAATATAACGCACTTCAAGATTTGTTATTGTGACAGGGCTAATCTTTTACCCTAGATAGGACGTTAACATGTTCAAAATGTTAATTTTACTGATAACAATTTATTCATAATTACAGTGTTTTTGTGTCATCAATAAATAGCAGCTAATGGCATCTCCCATTAAAAAGGTTTACATTTGAAACCACACAAAAGCTTAGAACAATTACAGTTGAGTCGGTTGATTGGAAAAGGTAATCAAAATAGATATTGTTTAAGTAGAAAACACAATATCTGAATCAAGTGGGATCAAATAACAGGAGTAACTAATGTGTATTTTGTAAACAGATTAGTTCTTCAATCATCTCCTTTCAAAGTGCACTCACCGCTGCCCACCATGCCCATGGCGAAGATGGAGTTGTGGGAAACCTCAGCATCAGCGTCATGGGAAAACTTGCTTAGTGTGTCCAGAATGTTGAGCCGAGGATTGGAGACAGAGATAAGAGCCAGTGCTAATGGCACGGCTCGCCTCAGAGTGGGCTCACCATAACGGAGCTGGAACACACGTGAAACGACTGGGTTGAAACAGAGGCAGAGAGGGGCCAGGTTTGCATCTTTCTAATGAATTTGGGCTTCCATTTTGGAAAGTTGCTTGCAGATTTTGACACTCACGGGAAAATAGAATAATTTTGAACAGGGTCTAAAATGGTCACTTAATGTCACTAAATGTGTTACTTCTGTTCAAATGTATGAATAAAAAAGTGTACATGTTCAACGCATTTTCGGTAGCAATACAAACATTTAACCAGTTGCTTCTTTTGTGGCTATGTAGTCGCTTGTTTTATGCATTTTCATTGTGCCGAAACAATTATTATTCCAATTTAGGATACACAAACTGTTATTTTTCAGATGCCTTTACGTATATTGTTAAGACTCACAATTACATTACAGCGCTGCTACATCAGTATGATAGCAAAGACTGTTACTGACCAGATGTCCAAATGTCCGCAGGGCCATTTCAGAACCTATTTCCTCTCCCATTGCAATGAGTGCAATCCCAAGAACAGCCACGCCCTGAAAATAAAGAGTTTCATTTTCCTAAACAATGACTCATTATAGCACGTAATTGGCTTCAGAAAAACAAGTCTTTATAATATTTTAACGGAACTAAAGGCAGGTTACCCTCAAACATATTGCCTAAATGCATCACCTAGAAATAAATCATGACTAAACTTGAATCTAGTATAGTATAAGTATAAATATGTATAGTGTATGAATAAAAATAAACACTAAAGTAGTAATTGAAATAATCTACCAAAAACAAACTGAAACAAAGACTTAACTGACAAAAATAGGATCTAAATTAAACAAACTTGATAGTAGCACTTGATAGAGTTATTTTTCACAAACCTGGTGTGAGCCCATATCTGCTGGTGTCTCCTTTTTGTCTTTGTCCTTCTTGTCTTTCTTGTCCTTGTCGTCCTCCTTGTCTTTCTCTTTAGCTTCATAATGTTCACTGCAGATGTGAAGCAGCTGTTGCACTTTCAGGACATTACCAGAGCCTGACGAAAACAAAACATGATTGTCAAGTTTAAATTTAGGCAATATTCAATATATACTGTAAAAGAAAAATGTCATTTGATGTATTGTAGTTACACGTGACCATTGGTCAGCAGTGTCTGTATGTCTGCACCCAACCCTGGAGCTAAAAGTGTTAAGAGGGGCACCTGGTTCTCTGTTCCTTCCTAGACCAGCTAGACAAAAGCTCCCATTTGGCCTCTCCAATCCAGGAAACACCATTTACATTCTTATTTAACCACCTGGACCCCCTATGGTTAACCAGTCTCCCCACTCAGAGAGACACCACCAGAGACATTCTAATTTGATCATCTGGACCCCCCTGCATGTAACCACTCTAATGTGTATTGTAATGTGCCCCCCTACCTTGTGACTGCCTGACAAACCTGTTTCTCAGTGGCCCTCATGGGCCGGCCCACTGTAACTCTATATATTGCTGTGTTTCTTATTGTGGGGCTCGCGTCGTTGCTCCATTGGTCACCCGTGTAGTGGAGACAGAACATCTGTCTGGGAAAGTATTCTTTGATGCATCATAGAATAAATAATCCACCTTTTTGAGAGAGACAGTGCTCTTTTTCCTTTCCTAAATTCCACAACAATACGCAATAGTAAGTGTATTCAAAACTGACCTGCATATGCACAGATATCCACTAATGTGTTTGCAAAGCTGCGGAACGGTTCAGGAACGACTTGTAGAGCTGCTAGAGTTGTCTCAATTGCCTCTCCTTTACCTGAAGAAGATAAAACATGAATAATAATAATATTGATATAAAAAGGTTGTATACAATTTGCTGCTCACCTCAAATAGAAGAAGCTTAAAAGTTTAAATGCCCAACATTTCTATTGTGTCATTATATGCTGCACAAATCTACAGTATCATTAATCAATATTGCTACAGACTAAATACATCACAATAACACCAAGGGCCTCAGACACATTTTTTACTGTTTTTAAATGTAAAATGTTGAAAAAGGCTGGTTTTAATGATCATTTTTGTTTTCAGTCAAAATACACCTAAATTTAGCCTTCGGTTTGTCTCTGTTAAGTGTTTTTGGGACAGTTTAACTAATACATTAAGGCTTGAACATATTATTTTTAATATAACTGAAATTATTGTGTCAAAATGTATATTCAAATATTGTAGTAATACTGATATCACAGCACTTAACAGCTAGAATTTTACTGAGTTTAATCATTTGGAGAAACAAAATGCAATCCCAAACAAAACTTTTCTTTTATTCAAGCTAGAAACTGGCAGAGCTTATGACTGTGATAAGTATTTCCTGACACTATTTCTGGTGTGGCATTTAAACACCGCTGCTGCACTTGAATGTCTATGTACTGCAGAGTATTCATTGAGGATGGCAACAGATGGCTAAGATCAAAACAGATGCCCACCCGATTAAACCTACTACCAATCAATTATTTATCACTCTATATATTAGGGTTAATCGTATATATAATCATGAATTCAATAAATCAGGCATGACACGCACGCCTCGAGTGTGGGTCACTTCTCTGTGACACAGGGGCGTGTCTGACCGCGCGCCAGCACATTTTACGCCAACAAACCACCTCGAGCAAAGCATAAGCATGTTTCAGTACATTTAACTCACTTGGCTTGGTCAAAACTCCAGCATGTTTGGACATAAAGCTGTGCATCGCTGTGCAGTTCAGTTCAGTGCTGACTTTCAGTTATCACTTTTCGATTACAAAAATGTTAAAATGAAAAAATGATTTGCCCTCCTGCAACCCTTTTGGCACTCAAAACATGGAGCAAAGGCACTTTTCTAAGACATTACAAATGAAATGTATTGAGTCCATAATTTCTCTACAGAGGAATTTTGACATAGAACATAGAAGTGATTGTTCAAAATAACTGTGATTTAAATTATGCGACAAATAATCATAATAATCGAGCAGCCCTACTCTATATTCACCCACCTACACTTCATTCTGTCCAGACAAGTGCAGTGAGTTACAGAGTGTTCCTTACCGAGGTGGTTGAGTCCCAGACCCAAGGGCAGCCATCTTGCGTAAGTGTCCTTCAGCTCCGTCTCGTTCTTCTCCATGATGGTCTGAACGATGGTGGAAGTCACGTCTCCATTACAGGAGCCAACAGCAATCATACCACACGCAATCGCAGTCACTCCCACTACCTGTAAAAAGATACAACAAACATACATTCAGTACTATTCCTGTGGCCAGTCATTGTTATAACTAGGAATGTCATGATATAAAAAAAAATCTGTTACGATTGACACAGAAAACAAAATAAAATCCTTAATTTTCCTTTCATTCCACTGTTCCAATAGGATTCATGAAATGTATTGTTATATAACAGACATATAAAAAGCATTATACATTTGGTGTTTTTTTTATAGGATAGATTCAATTAAAATGAATTAATTTTGCTTCTAATATAGTCAGGATTATTAGTTTTTTAGTAATTATAATTGTATTTTGACCTGAAAACTATAATTATCCATTAACCGAATAATCTTGACATCCATCGCTATAACCAATTCACAAAACTAGTCACATCATCAAACATAATATATAAACGCTTACCTCCATGCTAGATTTGGAGTCTCCCATGACGGGAAGAAGCAAAGAAAGAACGTCTTCTCTGTTGGAGCCAGCGTAGGCCAAACCCAGACTAAAGTCAAATAAGAAAATGTCTGTTAATATTCTGTACAAGCTTCAAGAGAAGTACTTATGAAATTAATTGTGCTCGATTCTCACCCAAAGATGGCGCCTATCCTCATGGTGTTGCTATTGTGAAGGACATAATCTGAAAGAAGGGCGAGGGCAGGGTCACATTCATTCCTTACACCGGAGTTTACGATACCACAGGCCAAGAGAGCACCAGACTGCAAGGAACAGGTAAATTTGTTATTACTTAGAATTGGAAATATAACAAATAATAATATAGTCTTAATGGTCACCTTAATGTAGTCTTCAGAGGAATACAGATATTTGTCTATTTGGGTAAGACCACCATCTACATCCCACAGAAGGATCATTCCCAGTGATGCTGCAGCACTCAACATGCCTGGAATCATGACATAATAATTAGATTCATTTGTTTTTTATTTTTGATGCATGAAAAATGTGTAGGTTTTGACTATACCATGGTCTTTGTTCTTGTAAAGCCATTTGTTGCCGTCATCTGTGAGCAGCTTGTCTTGCCCAAAAGCAGCGTTTACAAAGCCGTTGACAAATGAAGAGGCTAAATTCATACGAGCGGAGTCCACCTGAGAGCCGCTGCCTCCAAATCCTGACAAACAAAAGGAGAAATTTGATGAAGCAGGGCAAATAATCTTATAAATACATGCAACATGCAACAAACGGAGATCAGAGATAATACATTGATAATCTCAAATAATAGCCACTTACTGTTGTTTTCCAAATGTGTTTTGTAGATGTCATCAGGGACTTTCGGTTCCATAATATCTAACTAAAACAACAAAAATATGTATGTAAATAAATGGGGGAATGTAGTGTAAAAGCACTTCACGGTCTTCAACTTCTCACCTCTCGGGCCAAAGCCAGAAAGTTGCTGTTTAGCTGCACATTAGACATGATTTCTGTTAGGTCCTCATAGTCCTCAACGTCCTCATTCAGCTCCAAGAACATGCCATGACGACCGAGCATGAAGGCCAACTGCTTTTGAATTACACTGAAATACAAAATATTAAAATATTATAGTGCATTCATAAAACCACACAACTACAAATTTGATTAGAAAAATGACTCTTCTTACATGTCTTTGCAGGATGTGAAAATGTTTTCTACAAGCTCTACGTCATTGAGCATAAGTGCCAGCCGCAGCGCCTCTGGGTAACGGTTGAACTTTCTGAAGATGTTCAGGGCACATCTCAATAGCGCAGAGTTCTCCGGTTCAGGAACATAACTCACACAGCTGAAAAAAAACAAGGCAGACATGACATCAAGATGAGACACAAATCAACTTAGTCAAGCCTGGATTCTACGTTAAAGTGTAGCGCACCTGGTGAGGTACAGACAGACTTTTCCATAGGCGTTCTCGTCGATGTAGTTCTCCAGCATGTCCAGCCTCTCAATCTCCATGAGCAGATCACAGGCCTCGTGTTCAGCGTTGTGTGCCATGTTGTAGGGAACAATCTCCTTCACCAGTTTGAGCAGAGTCTCCTGTTGGGTCTTGTCATTTTCCTCAACCTCTTGCCATTCTTTAGCAACTTCACCAGCGAGATGCCTACAAAGTGAAATATATCTAGGATTTAGCATTGAAAACTAAAACAACCTTTGCCAATAATGTAGTAGCACTGATGGTACAATATTACTGTTCAGGCTGCATCAATTAATTGACTAATCGGGACTAGTAGACTATAACAAAAAAGAAATCCTAGTCGTTAGATCAGTGGTTCTCAAACTAGGGGTTGGGACCCCAATGGGGGTCGCAAAATGATTTCCAGGGGTCCCTAGATGACGGGAAAAAATTGATACAATAGTATTAAACAAGGCTTGACACCGTTCAAATTCAGTGGTAAATGTAGATTCCTACTTGTTGGCCAATCAAAGTCATTTTTCTAGGTCTATATTCTCAAAATAAAGTCAAATATTACATATAAGGCCAATTTATCAATTAGCGAGTCGCCAATTTTTTGGGTTTGGGGGACTCTAACACATAAGAAAACATAGCGGCATTTTAATATCAAAATTAAGTCAAGTCATCAATAAGACACTTTTATATATGAATATTCACCATCTAGAATCCTTCAGTCACGATTGTTCAACCTTTCATTGGTTAAAAATGAGTTAAAAGGGTATCAATGTACAACAGAAATAATTGTTTGATCATGCAAAAAATTATGTTTTGCATGACACCTTAACTGTGCATGTTTTACCTGACGTATTCATGTCCCCATGAAGCCAACTCTTCTTGGGAGCCCAACAGTCGGTACTTGAGACACTCTCGCTCACCGCTCATGGTCATGGCCAACACAGACACAACATCAGCACAGAACCTCTGAAAGTTAAAATGTTGTTAGGTACAGATTCACACAAAGTCAGAACCAGAAATATTATGCAACCTTTATGCAGCATAATGGCAGCCAGAGTTTTCAGAAAGCTGAGCTATAGTTCTTTGGGAAATCACCTTGTTCTCTCCAGGAGCCATGCCGTCATATATTTCTTTAAGCTTGCCATAGTGAGGACGAAGAAACTTCAGGGGCTTGGGCACTGAGGTCATGGAGGTAGTCGATGAGCGGATTAGTCTGCGCAACTCCTCCAATGCAGGTTTATACAGGGCTGTGTTCTTTTCCTGGAAATTAAAATAGAGAAACATTTGTTTAAATGGCATTAAAAAAAGTTATATTCTGCAATTGTGTAATACTTACACCCAATCGCTCAACCATCATTTCCAGATCCTCTTGCAACTGCTTGTCCTCTTCAGACTGAAAAAAATAAGATAAAATATCAATTTAATTACAAATACGCATTTACATCACAATATTTATAACTGGCTTATAGATATTTAGTGCAGTGTATGACGTTCATTTTACTAGCATTATCATAACTTATAGACTCTGCTAGACCAACATCGTGAGCCTCCTTAATCACTCTTACATAATTTTTTATCAGATTGTTATTAATGCTTTTCTTATGCACTGTCACGGTTTTGCTGCTGTGTCATACACTTTGGTCCAAAGCTAACATGCTAACAACGCTACCACTACCCCGGTAAAGACAACGGTGACAGCAACTAGCATGCTAACATTAGCACACCGGCTCTGTTAGCATAGTCCAAACTCAACAACATCACTCATAACAAACATTTAAAACATCTACATCGTGCAAATAAACGGCAGATATCCTAGTAAACTTATAATAAACTTTAGAAATTATATATTCTGGGCAGTAACGGCAAAATTGAAGCCAGGTAAAGCTATGATAGTGTCAAAGCCGCAGTGACTAAGGCAAATATGACAACAGGCTGCGCGTTTGAATGAGAAAAAAACATTTTAATGTACCAGTTCCTGCTCCTCTTTCTTGTCCTTATCCTTCCCAGAGGCCTGCTGCCCCTTCTCCTTCTCCTTGTCTTTTTCATCGGTCTTCTCTGCTGGCTTGTTTTCTTTGTTTTTTGCCTCTTCCATAGCTGCAAATGTGTGAAACTATCAGCGAACGGAACGGTCTGAGAGGAAACGAGTCTCCTTCACGCACACAAAACAACGTTGTGTGTCCTATAGCGCCTCCAACTGGTGATACATTCAAGCTTCGCATATTTTTTACACATTTATTTTGTTCTTTTATATTTGAATTAATTATAACAACAAATTATTAATAACAACAATCAAAAATATAATCATGTTAATCATAGTTTAGATAACGGTTACAATCATCGAAACACAGCCATGATCATTGTATTCGGTTGCAAAGTAGCTAAAAGTACAGTTATTGGTTTATTTAGGCCTATGTTTATGCACTAGTCATGTTGTATCATCAAAAGTTTAATTTGATTAGAAAAAATATATTTGACATATATATGTAAAATGTTACATGTACACACACAAACACACACACACATTTGTTATCGTTATCTGAAAGCATGCACAAATACCAACTGTCTTTAAAAGCAGCACTGGTGAACTTGTCATGTGACCACTTTAAAATCACATGCTCTTCGTTCAGTTCCTTATTATTCAACATGGCTTTTCATCCGAGATGTTTTGCTCTCTGTAATATATTACTTATGTTTTCTGTCTTCGCTGTTGCAGACGGACATAAAGGGTTTGGAAAGTTTTTGTACAACAAAATCCAAAAACCTGAGGCTGAGGAGCAGTGGTTCATTCAGAAACTGGATCATTTCAGTGGTCAGGACAAGACAGTCTGGAAACAAGTAAGAAAACCAAAACTATCTACGCAATAGATGACAAAACCATTGAATCATATAGTCACTAAGAGACACAATAACCCACCCACTGTGATTATAATTTTGGAGTGTGTGAAGACCACAGCCTATCCAGAATGGCTGTTTCTAATTGTTAAAGTTTACCCTATTAGACAAGCAATACTAATTTCCATTAGATTAGTATTGTTATTAATTTCCATAATCTAATTAGCTTTATATGTCAATTAATGGTCAATATTATGATCAAACAGGCATTTTTAGTTGCACTCTTAATTTTATTTCTTATCTTTTCGTAGTGGTAGTCAAACTACTGTAATATATGCCAAAATAAATAGCTACATTTATAGGCCTAGGTTTATAATGTGAATGCAAGCGCTCAATGCATAATGAAATAAGTGAAAATGAAATAAGTAATGAACAATATACAAACAATATACAAAAAGACAGCCGATTATGCACCCTTTTATAAATAGCAGTGATGTTGTTGTTGTTTTAATTATATTTTTTGCTTCATTGCATAGATTTAGATGTGTTTGTTTCATTGCAGAGGTATTTTGTGAATGACACCTTTGCCCAGCCCGATGGTCCAGTGTTTTTAATGATCGGGGGAGAAGGCCCAGCCAACCCTGCCTGGATGGACCAAGGCACCTGGCTGACATATGCAGAGAAACTGGGAGCGCTCTGCTTTATGCTGGAGCATCGCTTTTATGGGAAAAGTCACCCAACACCGTGAGTCTTACTGTACATGAAATATGGAATTTACTAGTGAAAATGATGTACAGTATAGTATGCTCTGATAGATGCATCAAGAAAAGGCAATCTATAAACCTACAAGTACTTTTTTTCTTTTTTTTTTTTTAATCAGTACTGTTTAACATAAGAAAATGTCTAATATATTTCTCCAAAGGTCTCTGAATTCTGCTCTAAACCATATGCTTTTACTGAGGATTTGCTTTGGACCTGTGAGTTAAAAAGATCATGGATGATTAGAAATAACTGAATCCTCTTCGCAATTAAAATGTGATTGATTGCATAGCCCCAGATTTGGTGCTGGTCTAGTGCCGCTTTAGTCCAAGTTTAGCAATGGATCTCTGGTGTGTGTGGAAGCTATGAACACAGCATTTCTGAGTTCTGGGTCATAGATGCTTTTTTAATGTCCATCAAATATATTTTATAAAATAAAATAAACATTAAAAATATATTTATAACTGTATTTCAAAACTTCTCTTACACTGAAATTTAAAAAGACAAACACTGAATGCACCAGATTGCTATGATATTTATTGTGGAATAAAACTAAACATTGATATACAGAATCTCTGGGATGCACATATGAGCCACTAGATGGAGCTAATTTTAAAAAAATGATCTCACTACTAAGACTAATTGAAAATCTAGATAAAGGAATATGGGGATTTTTTATATAATACATTTGATAAACATTAAACTTTGGGTTGCATTCTACATCTACGAGGAAAAAAAACACTTTTAAATTAACCCAAAAGGCCTCTGCATTATATGGTTTGTCCTCAGTAAAGGACAGTTAAAGACAGTATGACATGTTCTCATGTTACTTAGTTTGGTGAGAGGGCACCTGTGGTTACTATATCAGTCAACATGTAGTTTGTGAGGAAATGTTGAAAACTAAAAGTTTAAAATTACAGGAAGTACTGTTATTTTTTCCCCCTTTTTTCTAGGAAGTAGTGCTAAATTCTAAAACAGAATCCCTCTTTGACTTCATCAAAAATGACGTGCCATTGTTAATACAGAGACAGTTTCCACACAACTGATGCACTTTTCTGACAGTTTATGGGGTATTATTTATTGTCAATGCCTAACTATTGTATAATTTATACAGATGTTGGCCCTTGTTTTCAAAATGGTCGCTAGGTAACAGCTGTGGAATTACCTCATATTTGCTGTTCAACCAGGAAGCAACATTATAAACATCAACTTTACGAAAACTGTCAAACTGGGGACCAATGGGCAAAATGTTTAGTAAAATCTTAATATCCTCATGTTTTAGTGAAATGTGTCGTCTAACCTGTCTTATAAACTTTAATGGGATCCCCTGTTCAATTGTAATTTTTCCCTGAACATAGAACCCCTCCTTGTCTCTTTTGCAGTGACCTGAGCACAGACAGCCTGCGTTTCCTGAGCAGTCGGCAGGCGCTGGCAGACCTGGCCCACTTCAGGACTGTGATGGCCGAGACTCGGGGGCTGAGCGACAGGAAGTGGGTGGCGTTCGGAGGCTCGTACCCAGGATCCCTTGCTGCCTGGTTCAGACTGAAGTATCCGCACCTCGTCCACGCCTCTGTGGCCACCAGTGCACCTGTCCACGCTCAGGTCAACTTCCCAGGTAATGAGGTTTGAGTTGTGAGCAATCTTTATAAGCAAATTGGTCAAAAGAATAGGATTTTCAAACGTATTAACACCCAGTTTATAATGTGAGGTAGATGTTTACTTTATTAATCCCCCACAGGTGAAGTTCAGGTGTCCATGTAGTTCATTTGTACAATTCATCATCCAATAAAATGAATACACTTTAAATATAAATGGATTCTTAAACTAGTTTAGTTAATTTATTTAGTAGTAACAGGAAAGATGCACTGTACCAGATTGTGCAAGTGCTAATTTACACCTGTATTTCCATCTGGATTGGCTGATTTTAAAGTTTGCATTCCAATGAACTGTTTATCATAAAAATTGTGAAACATCATTCACGTCCAATTCATAAATAATCTTTGACATACATCAAATCATTTACTCATTCAGTCATTCATTGTCCACATTATTTGAGAAAGTTTGGGTACTAGATTCTTATTTGAATAACTATCGACACTGAATGAACAAAGAAATGAACAAAAAGGACTAAATTGAGCCTCTCTTGAATAGTTCTTGAATTGTCTTAGTCTTTATCAGAGCATTATTAGACTACATTAAATTGGTAACATTTAATTGATGTTTTGTGTCAAAAAAGTAAATTCTGTTGTTTAAATTTAAGTAAGTAAGTAAGTTGTTGAATCAAAATTGGTATTGAGTATCAACCTTTTATCTTGGTATCGAAATGGAGTTTGATATTTGAGTGTCGTAACAACAAAGACAACACAATCCCCCAAAGTGAGGCTGGAAAAGCAATAACTATGTATGTATCTTTTTATTGCAAAATATATTATATGAATATACTGTTCTGACATTAAAATAAGAATAGAAAAGGTGACATAGCAAATGCCAGATTATGTTGAAATGTTAAGTCTGTCGAAAGGCAGTTAAATGTCAGAAAAATAAATAATGCCAAAACCTTTATAACATGAAAATCCACTGTTACACATGTTATACATATTTTACATTTATAAAAAAATAAAAATTCTTCAATTAATACACAGAGAACAGAACATAACAAGACCACAGAGCAAGACAAAAACAAAAGTAAAAAAATAAGGTGACAAAAGACACCCTAAAAACAATTAATACACACTTTTGCTTTTTTATGTTATTATACAGTATTTTTAATTTATGGTACTTTATTTGACATCGAGGTTGCATTGTTTTTGAACTTTGGTCTTTGCTGTTCCTCCCACACACTTAAAACTATCGAAAGGTCACATTTTATTTCATATTATTGAACCATCATCTGTAGAAGTCACATTGTTTCCTTAGTTTCTGTTTCTTAATCCACAAACTTTGAGAGCTGTTAGTCACTGGTGTTGCATAAAGCCGCTTCCCCTCACAATAATACAAATTGTCCATGATTTTGCAAAAGGGAATTTTACTCCTTCTAAACTTTCACTGACTCATGCTGTTACAAAATAGTATTCCACCTGTTTTTGTTTATTACGATTCACTTCACATTTAGGCTGTGGTTCTCAGATTGCATAATGAATTCAACTGCTGAAAAATAAATGTTTTTGGAGTTTTATTACATACTACACAGACATTTAGACTGTTTTGTGCATATATTTTACAGAATACCTGGAGGTTGTGAGAAGGTCCTTGGCCTCAGAGAATGCAAACTGCCCCCTGCTGGTACAAAAGGCCTCAGACACTCTGGTGGAGCTGCTGAAAGACCCCACAACCTACGACAACATCACCAAAGATTTCAAGTACAGTTTACACAAAGTATTCAAACACGCGGTTAAGGTTTCACCCAAGGCTGAGAAAAAGATATGTTTACTGTCCTTCAATAATAACAATACTACAGACCACAAAGGCATCTACGGCTTTCATATCGAACTCGTAAAAGAAATATGCTGTCAGTGTCCTTGTTCATATCAGTATCTTTCATCTGAACCGTGAATAGCTATATATACACTTTTATCTAATTGAAAATGTCGCATGTCTGGGACCAAAAAAACAATGACATTTACTTCACTTAATTTAGTTTGCAGAAGTTATTGGTAGGCTTTGGAAACTGTGTTAGGGCCCAGTTTATGTTCCAGACCAAGCAAAACACAGTAGTCAAAGCTACTCTGTTTTTGCAACTTCTTCATAACACGGTTCGTAAATGTTTCAGATTAGTGTCTAATAACTATTAACTTATAAAAAGCTACACTATTACAGTCACCTTTCTCTAAAGGATTCACAATAGTCTACTCAGCTTTTTAGAGTTGCTATTTAGAGCCAAGATCAACATGTTTTATCAGTTTGGTTCAGTTAATTGTCAATTGTAGTATAAAAATACTTTGGAAAAAGGTGTGAGAAACCCACAGGTGCACAGCATTCAACACAAACTACATACATTTATTGAGTACTAATACAACTAACTGTAAATACATAACAAAAGAAAATTTAATTCTGTTAAATGAAGGATTACACGGACATCGAAATACTAAACAGACATCTGTAAATGCATAACTTGGGAAAAATCGATGTGACGAAGTAAAGTCAATGGGGAAGTCAGAGAGAAGTTCAAAATGTCACTGGCAGGATGATTAAAAAGTAATGTCTGAAGATAAGAAAAGCTTATGTATGCCTCTTTTATATATGTTATTATATTTTATTCATTGTTTTATGTTACATCTTAGGCCAAAGCAAGTTCCTATGTTTGTGAATTTTGATCACTGGCAATAAACCGATTCTGATTTAAAAAAAAAAAAAAAAAAAAAAAAAAAGGTCTCAGGACATTTGTGCAGAGATGATGGTCGAAGACGACTTCTTCTGAGTGGACCATTCCGCGTCAAACTCTCTTTTCTTTGGCTGTAACATTTACAAACAACACAACAATTTAGTTTGCAAGGACAGTTTGGATAGCACAGCAATAAGTTTAAGAAAATCAATTTGTTTGGACAAAAATGTTCAATTTACGTAAAAGGAAAAGCCGTTGTCATTACTTTATGACAATTGCACTTGTACGTGAAAGCCAGCTAAAATCGATCAAAAAAGTCATGGCCAAAAATGTACAGTTTTCCGTAATTTGCATCTTTCCGCCGTAATAGAAATGGATCAGCTCACAATTTTTGGAAGTGTTCTGTTGCAAATAGTTCTTCTCAATCCCTCAGATTTCTTTCTTCACCTCTGATCTACAATTGAGTTTGCTTTTGCGTTAATAAGATCAGTGACACTAGTATCCTCTGCATACTTTATTATGATATTGTAGGATCAGAAGCAACTATCTTTATAGCACATTCGCCACAATAAATTTAATTGAATATCCAAAATGAAGATAATTAAACAATGCAGTTCCGTTTAATGAATTGGTGCCATAAATTAAAATGGTTATTTCATTAAATCAGTGCCACTGGTGTAACTGGAGTCAACTTTAAGACACTGTCGAAAATGAATAAGCTCTATTATAAACCTAATTTTATTTATGTGACCAACCTTTTGTCAGCGTCTGCACTGTCACAACCACAAAAGAGAAAAAAAAACGTTTTATTTTGGTTTCTTCTGAATCATGTTGCAGACATTTTCTCACTCACAAACCACACTGGCCCGAGAATATGTTATAAATTCAACGTTAAGGAAGTAGTTTATCTATTCAGAGATAAACATCTGTCACAAATTTACATCCAGGCCAAAAGTGCAGCATGACTAGTTGACATTTTAAGAAGCCAGTGCACAACGGATAGTAAAATGCAATGATTAATGATTATTACACAAACAAAAGCACAAGCGTCATTCATACCCAGATACTTGTCAACACTGAAACTAGGATAATAAACTATGAATGAATGAACTAGATAATAAAAAATGTTTGTATAATATTTTTGCTTTAATCTTTAACCAGGCTTTTTTTTTATTTGTAGAGACAGTGATATATTTAGGATACTTCATAATAAAAAAAAAGTCAATACAATTATTATATAAGTATTCCTTGTGCCAGCACTGAGAGTATTATTATTGTACTGCATTTTCACTGTACACATATTTAATTAGTAATGTTTTAAGGGCTGCTGATGTTGTAGCCATGCATTTCTTGATATATCTTCCTTTTAGCTTGTGCTCCAAACTGCAGATCCAGACAGAAAGCGACTCTGCCTACTTCCTGGAAACACTGGCGGGTAATTTCATGGATGTTGTCCAATACAATCAGGACAACAGGGCTTTTGAGGTAGGAACATTTTTGTTAATTGTTATTTCATACCAGAGTCAGCCTTTTCAGTAACAGTGGAGTTTATATAATGACACAGGTCCTCACAGTCATAACAAGCAACTTAATAATAACTTAACAATAACAAAACTTAAAACAACAATTATGTATCCACTATTTTCAAGGCACAACGTATTGTAATCATACTTTTAGTTCCATTTATTTATTTTTAGATTTTTATTTTAGTAATAATGATAATAATGTTAACGTTGCCGGTCTCATGTGTGAAAAGTATAGAAATAATTCTTAATACTTTTTATGCATGTTATATCCATGGGGAATGAAAATCTAGCACTGTTTCCATAGTGATGATTCAGAACAAAATATTATATACATTTGAATGCTCAAAATTGCTCAAAATGTCAGCTATTCATGACTTTTCACCTTCATGCTCTGCCCAACATTTTGAGGACTTTTTCACGTTCAAAATATGTAATATTTTATTTAAATTGTTCATCACTATGGCAACGGTCCTCATTTCTCATCATTCTGAAAGCCATGATAAACAGAAAGTGAAGTATAGAAACAATTAGATAGAATGAACTGTTTCTTAAAATGTACTAACAAGGGTTTGTTACCCCTGATTAGTTCTCATTGTGTCTTTTGTGTAATATGTTAAGTTTTGGGAAATTAGTGGGTCTTTTACTTTACGGAGTGTGTGATGAAATCTGTTGACCTCCACTTGAAGAGGACTGTGTTGTATTTTCTGTCTTTTTGTACCACTTTTCGAGCTGAAGTTTGTTGACCCGACACAACTGCAGGGACTCATTGGGGCCCATTTTATGTGGCTGGTTGACCCACTATCTGGTCTTGGTTGAGTGGAACTGAGTTATGAGGTGCAGGAGGGTCACAGTCTGCCCTGGTAGTTAAGTGTAACATAATAAACCTTCATTATCAGAGCGAGGGGCCCCGGGATACTGTCTGCAGAGATGAGTCGGGTTCTTTCCGCACTGTCCACAGTACTTGGTCTTTAACAGTGTCATATCTGACTTCTAAACTACTCATCTTCATTGAAATACTATTGCTTTTCCTGTTTATGTTCCACAGTAAGACATTACATTTATTATTTATTAACCTTTATTTAACCACGTTTAAAAAAAAACACCTCATTAAAGACATTACACATGTGCACTAAAATAACACTGTGGAGATTGCAGGACTACATTTAAAAGCACAGACAGTGTACTCCTCACTCCTTATTTTTAAGATGGAGTGAAAAGAAACTAGCACAAAGTTTCAGCTCATGTTGAAAAGTGTTTCAGGCTGTGGGCACAGCATAAGCGTGCACTTGCTTCTCCAAATCAGTCTGCACTCGAGGGATAAATGAATAATAATGTCACGTGAGCGCAGGGCATAGTGACCTTCATCTCTCTGCACGAGGACGCACAGATGGGAAGGCACACAACCACAAATAATAGTCTTATAAATCAAAGACATCCAGTGAGTAAACCTCTGAGCTCTCAAAGAGGGCCACTCAGTCCTGACATACAGTTCACAGCGATGAGTGCGTCGTCCAAAACACAAATCTCAATGCACAATGATTAACTGTATTTAAATGATTGAGGATTTCGCATCGGTCTTGCATTAGAAGTGTTTTAGTGGTCAAAAAGTACTTGAAAAAACATGTGAGCATGGACACTTCTCCACAGATCTGACTTGTAGATCACAGCAATACCATACCATAGACGTATTGTATTTGCTTGGAACATGTTGCAGAAAAACTAGAAATTAACTGACTTCTTGGCTTTATATGTGTTTGAAAATAAGTTGAAAGCACTAGAGGCTGCCTCAACAATGTGCAGTTGTTTAACTATTAATGTTTAATGTTACTGTCACTTAGTGCCATTTTAATGTTTTTTGTTGTCACTGTTTTAGAGAGAGATTTTTGATCTTAATGGGACTCTCCTGGTTAAATAAAAGACAAATAAAAATGTGGCAATTTTTGTTTAAATCAAGAGAAGGAAGTATTAAAGCTGGGGTACCTGACTTTTGGTTGTAAATTAGTGAATTTTGTGATTTAGTTTATTGTAAAAGCAGGGTTTTGTGACAAATTAATACCACTACATGCTGTCTGTAGGTCATAAGTATTTATTTCTTATTAACCAGGAAGTTAGAGCTGAATGCAGTGCTCTGAAAATGAATCTCTGCCAATTCAAAGGTTTCAAAATCAAGTGCCCCAGGTTTAAGATAATGAAAGCGCTTTTTACCATACAGTTAATGCTAGCAGCAATCTAAAACTGGGTCAATAAATGTGGACCTGATGATGTGATTTAGAAAGCACTTTGATCAATTTGAGCTTATAAGTAGTTATAAATCTTGAAATAAATGTTGATTTATTGCTTGATATCAGCCTTCATTTTGCAAAACCACCCCAGCTCCTCATAATTCCTCTTGTCTGTCCCACGCCTTGATAAATTACAGTTTGCTGATTAGACTGCTTTCTGTTACAGCCCTAGAAGGAGAAGAGAAGAGATTTTAATTGATCTAAACCAGAACTAGGCTCCTTTCCTAGTGGTCCATTTCTTTGTCAAACCCCTCTCCTCCCAGCGCCTCTCGGTGCCTGCAGGATACGTGAGTCCGGTTACCAATAAGCTCTTGTGAAAAAGTAACAAAAGAGTCTTTGGTCTCTCTGGTTTCCTGTCGCTCCAGCTAAAAAGACGCCTATAAAAGAACTGAGAAACTGTCCACAACCGATACAGCCAGCCACTATACCTCTCCAATTCAACAACAAACTACTCAAGTTTTAGATACCACTCAGGAATTTGGGTAAAAAAAAGTCGATGCGAGGTGTAACTCAATGAAAGTGTAAGTGCAATGGCTTCACAGTCGGGAGGTTATCAATGGAGAGCTTTATAAAATACTGAAAAGGACATTATGTAACGCTGAAGCTAGAAAAACACGCACCCACACTTCCTGTTTCTACCTAGATGGGATAACGGCCACGGATCATGTGCATTGTAGTTAAAAGAGCAACATTTAGGCATGTCCCAGCCTGAACGAGTGGAGTACTACCAACTGTACTGGCGACACAACAGGTGTGATTAGATAAAGATAGACTGAATCATTTTGGCAACGAGAGCAGGCTTGTCTGGCTCCTGACTCTTTCATTTGTGTGTTGTTTTGCCATATTTCTGTATCATCCAGATTGTTATTATTCTTATTCATATTATGATTAATTGATAGAGGAAAGCAACAGTAGGTCCTATAATCTAACCCTACCATAATCTAAAAAATGTGTCTTGCTTTCTTACTGATTCTTATTCTGATTCACAGAGGAAACAACAGTGAGCCCTATAATATAAAAGTAATGTAATAAAAAGTTATAAAAAGTTATGAAATAAACACAGCTGTAAGATAAAAATCGACTCAGTGAGATTTCCACTACGCCAAGAATTAAACTAAATAAAATTAATAAGCCACCAATCTGTCAAGAGAAATCTGTTGGTAACCCGTCACCAGCTTGGAAGTATTTATTTAGTAAAACACATTTTTCTTCATCAGAACAAGCCACTCTCTCTGTCCAGTTTCTAGAATTGCGTTGTCAAACACTGGACATTTTTTACCGAAAAATATTTACAGGATTTCTTTACAGGCTTCTATAGTCTAAATCCCTGATTTTCAACCAGTGTGCCTTGAGGAATTGCCAGTCTGAGTTTTACTGTGTAATTCTCATAGTTCATGTAATATAAAATAATAACCTGGGTTCCCTAAGAAAATTTCTGAACAAGAAAAGGCACAAAAACAACTAGGGATGCACCGATCCAGCTTTTTCAGATCCGATCCGATTTCGATACTTGGGCTTTATCAGCCGATACCTCTGCAGAACAAACAAACTATCCAAATGGGTTGTGTAATTGTTCTTTATACTTCAGTTAACTACAGAACAGGTTTGTAAAAAAAAAAAAAGCTCAAACATCATGAGATGTTCTGGACCAACAAGGCCCAGTCAATAGTTTTATTACATTCGTTTACAGGCCCAACCAGTGTATCGGCTGAACCCATATTTTGGAGCTGATACCCGATTCAGCAAATTTGAATGTATCACCACTGATTTTCGATACCAGTATAACAATGTTGACAACAATGTTCCAGTGGATGATGTGCCACAAAAATGTGCTGCCAGGAAATCACTAATCTAATTAACTAAACTAAGAACAAATAAAAAAATAAAAAATAAATAAACTTTAAAAATCTGTTGCCTACAGAAAAATTGTCTGTCAAATGTGTCTTTCTTGCTAAGTTTATTCTGATTCATTGACAGAGAAGACAATAGTGGCCCCTATAATCTGAATCAAGTCAAGCAATTGCTTAAAAATGTCACATTTTTCTTGTGGTTTTATTATAAACAAGTAAAAGTAAAAGTAACTACACTGTTTTAAAAATGACTGCTTTAAGATAAAATGGGAGCAATAAGTGACATTTCAAAACCAACCATGTTCTAAAACAAAAATAATCAAGTGTCAATAGAAATCTGTTGGAAACACATCACCAGCTCGGTAGTATTTCTGTAGTATTTATTTAGTAAAACTTATTTTTCCTCCACAGAGCAAGCCCCTTTACCTTTTTAGTTTCTGTTTTTTGTTGTCAAACATTGGAATTTTTTTTTTTTCCTCAGGAGCATGTTTGCTGCATTTCTTTGCAGGAAAGCTTTACTGGAAAATCAACCCCTATGTTTCATACACTTCCATAGACCTATGATTAATTAGTTTGTGTTTATGCTCTTTGCTTAAGCATGAATGAGTTTACAGTGAATTGTCGATTACAGAAGAGTGACAGAACATGACGTACATCTAAACCAGTGTATCTCATACCCAACCCTTTTTATCCTTTTGTATGGATTGTGAAACTGGCCAGTTATTTGATGAGGCTGCAATAATTATACACGGATGTTTCGTGACTAATTGATTATAGAAATGATCAACAATAAGACTTAATTATTATATAGACTGAGCACATGTATCATTACAAAAACACAGCTTTACTTTAATGAAAATGGTAAAAGTGATGAAACCATTTCACCAGTTGAGTCATAAAAAAGTAATTAGTTGAAGCCATAATATTTGATTTGTTTTCAGCTATAAACTTTTCATGCAGATACTACACATTTTTTCTTTGTATTACTCCGACATTATTCCCCTTTCATTAGACACATTTCTATGACTAATCTTCTTGCATCATTTGCTCAGAGTGATTAAAAATTCCCTTAAATTGCACTTAATTAAACACAACACCTAATTAAAACCATGCCTTTATATATAGTAGTATATAGTATGTATATATTTATTGCTCAATATTTATCATCTTGCACTTGTGGGACATTTCATATTATTTCTTTGTATTTGGAGAAGACTTTAGCTGTAGCGGGTTGAATAAGTAACTTCTATGACTCAATATAGACACTAATTAACTACAATTTATTTGTTGCTGCTCATACCTCTTAATAATATTATACGTTTAGAAAAGGGTTTACTCTGAATATGCTACATTAGTGTTATGATGTCAGTGGCAATATTATTGTTTATCATGATATTTTCTGTAGAAATGCATTGCACAAGGCTTATGTCTTTTTTTCCAGGGAGTGATCGGTACCAACATCACTATGGAGGTTTTGTGTGGTGTCATGGCGGATGCGTCTCTGGGGGATCCTTATTCCCGTTACGCTGCTGTGGCTCGACTCATGATGAAGACGTTCTCAATGAAGTGTCTGAACGTCAGCTTCAATAACTACGTCCAGGAAATGAGTAACACCGCATGGGACGGTCCCGCTGCAGGAGGGGGTGAGTGAAGGGGGAGAACAACCTGTTTACGTAAAATAGTACTCTCAAACTATTCCTTTTACAAAAGTACCATGTTATTGTATATAACCAAATTTAATCTACAAAAACTGCCGACCGAACCGGGGCCAAAGCCATGTGTAAAACAGGACCAAAAGAGGACCAAACAAGGACTAAACCTGGACTAAACCAAGACCAAGCCAGGACTAAACCAGAACTAAACCAGGACTAAATCAGAACTAAATCAGAACTAAACCAGGACTAAACCATGTCTAAAACAGGACCAAAAGAGGACCAAACTAGGACTAAACCTGGACTAAACTAGGACTAAACCTGGACTAAACCAGGTCTAACCCAGGACTAAACCAGGTCTAACCCAGGACTAAAACAGGACTAAAACAGGACTAAATCCAGGACTAAATCCAGGGCTAAACCAGGACAAGTTAGTGAGGACTAAATAGAAAGTGAAATAAAAGTATAAAGTCTTATTTTTTCCGTTTAGATGTGACAATAAAATTATAGCTTCACTCTTAATAACATGGTTCATAGCCAAGTCATTTTGAGCTGAAAATGGCCTAGACCTCGAGACAACTTGGCATTGTCACAAGAATAGACAAAGGAAATTGTAGACTATTTAATCTAGAAGAGCTGCTGCAAGAATATGATCATTTTATTGCCTGAACAACATATGGTGATATTATATCCTGGACAATGGGGACCATGGAACTTTGTCCTTCTAACAGTAAGCATAAACGTCACTGGGATTAAAAGGAATCTAGTCATTGGGTCAATTCAAGTTAAGACAACCACAGCAAACAACAGCTTTGTGTCTTTGACCAGAAGTCGACTGCTCCCTGTGTCCGTTTGTGGCTCTGTTTCCCAGCATCATTGTGATTAGGGTTGAGCGTGGAGGGAAGTTCACTGAGAGACATTCATAAACGCAGACAATCAAGGTTAAGCTGGAGTCACTTTATTTTAATTTGTGCATGTACTTTAGATGACTACGTAATATTGTGATTTGTGTATGGCTTGGTTACACTGCTGTTCGATTGTGGTTAATTTGGGTTAAAATCATACACCATATAAAAATCACTGGACATCCGGAGTGTGACGTCACCCATAGCGTTTGGCGAATGAAGCCAATCGTGGCTAGCGGTTTTAGCGGCTAAAGTGGAGCCAGACTCCATATTTGGAAATCTGAGTGCCCGTATCATGGTAACCATGAGGACCAATCAGGAGCCAGGTTATTAACAGTTTCCACCCCTCGGCAGGAGGAGACAACTGCAACGTGCGGCGCTACCTGTCAATCAAACCTTTTGCTAATGAGAGTGAAAACCAGCCTCTGGAAATGGAAGCACCTGATTGGTCAGTTATTATTGCTAATAACCTGATTTATGAACAACCTAACGAGAAAAAAACACCAGGACCAGGTAGAGTCTGTCAAAACAGACATTTTAGTTCCAGATGATGAGTTTGACAGAGGCAGTTACAGAGTGAAGGGCACCACTGTCCCAATAGAAAGTGAAGGGCAGCTCGGCTTAAAGGAGCCGGAACAGTCTCCATGGATACTTTCGATGTGGAACGCAGTGGCTAGCAGGCTTTGGATGTCCAGTGATTTTTTTATTTTTGTATTTTTTTTACTGTCTATGGTTAAAATTACATTTTTTCACCTGTGTTTGTGATTGGCTGATGGCTTTCTGGGAGCAGCTTCTTACCTGATGTAAGAGGAGCAGAAAGGGCTGTCCTCATACCTGATGAAGGTCAAAGAGACCGAATAGTTGCGCTAATAAAGTAAATGAAGAGTGAGGCAGTGTGTGGGAGTCTTCTTACAAAGTTTTAATCCATCAGTTATTGAAAGATAAGTTGATAATGTGACAGATAGGTCTGTCACAATAATTACTATATTGATTTATCATTCAGTATATTATAGTTGTAACTATGTGTTGTGAGGCTCAATAATTATTATATGCACCTTTTGTATGCAAGGAACATTTTCTTAGTTTTTTGTATTGCATGTTAAGTACTTTTGAAGTGTAGAGGGTTGAATAATTAACATGTCTATGACTCATTATGAGGGTTTCATTCTGTTATTTCTATATTGCAGCTCATGTGTTTAAATTGCAATTTATTTCCCTTCAAAATATGTTATCGCGACCATGAAGTGTGCCCAAAAAGAACTCAATCAAACTACATAAGATCAATGTGGTGCTCACTGTTTACTGTTTTTGTTGCAAACAAATGGTCACAATGTCAAGCTGTGAAAAAGTAAAAGGTTGAAATAAAAACTTCTAATATAAAAATGGTTATCAAGGGTTGTATTCAAATTTTAGTGACGCTTTATGTACTTCACAGCAGTTGATTCTGTTTGAAGTTGCTTGTTTTTCTGCCTTCAGGGAGACAGTGGATCTACCAGACATGCACAGAGTTTGGCTTCTATCAAAGCACTGATTCACCCAACCAGCCGTTTGCTGGATTTCCTCTGAAGTGAGTAGACTAAACACACTAATGTCCAATTCCACTAGTTACAAACCTGTCGCTGTTTTGCATAACACCATATACTTTGTCTGCTTGCCTGCAGTGGTGGACAAAAGTCTAACCTCACTTAAGCTGCATTCACACTTCCACAGGAACTAAACCCAGAACTAAAACAGGACTAGACTAGAATTGAACCAGGACTAGAAGAGTCTATATCACAACTAAACTGGGGCCAAACCAGGACCAAACAAAGATGAGTCTGTACGCTGTCTTTTGAATGGCTTTAGTTAATTATAATCACCAATAAAACAATTTAAAAATGAGTGTATATCCACAAAGACATGATTATGTTTCAGGTGCACTATAAAACTTGGAGGGTACAGCTTCTGCTAGTCTCCATGGAGATGCTATTGCTTTGACTTGCATTAAACTGATCTCATTTGTATTTATTCAATAACAGGTATTTTTATTGCTCAAGAATACCTTTAAAAAACATGCATTCTTACTTTGAGTGAGCTCGCCTTTTCACAAATCTGACCTGTAACTTAACCTAATGGAGTAACCTGCTTGTCACTAAGGAAAGAAAACTTCCTTCAAACTTCAAACTCCTCTAATGAAGTATAATGCCATACAGTGCAAACATTCCAGAGCAGGCAAAGCAATACATTTTCCATGGAGACAAGCAGGTAGCGAACCCTACACAAAAATTACAAAGTGCACCTTTTAAATGTATAATGAATGTAATCTTTAATGTTTATGAAAGAAAAACCATAACCCAAAGGCATAACTCAAGTAATATTTATTAAAAAACAAACAAACAAACAAAAAAACCATTATTAATTGAAGGGGCTGTACCTGATTTTACTGATGAAATTTGAAAAACAGATCTAGTTCATGTCTGTTTGACTGTTTTTCACATTTCAAAAATCATGTACAGCGTCTTGAACACTAATTTTGTTTGATGAGATCACAGTGAGATTATGTCATATGAGAATAATCAAAGGTTTTAGATGCAGAAGTAAAAACTGGTTTTAGATATGTTGGTCCAGGTTTTTTTTTTCACTTTATATTTCTTGTATTTTACCTTCATGCTGCATATTGTGTACTTCCTTTGTCCAGTTACCAGGTGAAACAGTGTGCAGACTTCTACAACGTGAGCGCGGAGCAGCTGGCTGATGCCGTGGCTCAAACCAATGAACATTATGGGGGATATGACATTCACTCGTCCAGAATCGTCTTTCCAAACGGCTCCATAGATCCGTGGCACGCTTTGGGAATCACCCTGGACATAACGCCTGATCTCCCAGCAGTTTTCATAAAAGGTAACAAGAAACAAAACTGCTCAACAAACTATGGAAGAAAATCATTAAGCTATCATTATGTTGGAGTCAATGATGCAACGTTAAAAAAAATTGTTTCTGCTAATTTGGACAGGTGTTAGTTAGTCTTAGACGTTCATTGTCTTCCAGTTTAATACAGTTCTTTACTCAAACTCACACATCTACTTTTCCCCACACACTTTGTTTGTGGTCAACCTCTAACATGCTTTAAAAGAGATACATTATGCAAAATCATATTGTAGGAATAGGCAATTTATCTGTTTCAGTATCTGTATCTGCCATTATACGGAAAGATTTAATGTTGAAATTTGTTCCCCGATTGGTTAATCTGACTGAACGGACAATTTTATAACTCACATAAATACATTCTGTATTTATTTTGTTATTATTTATTATAGTGAAAAGTTCTGTAATTTGTGAAGTCAGCTAAAATAGATTTGTGGGCCTTACTGAGAAATGTTTAATCTATGTATTAAATTAAATTAAATTAAATTAAATTAAATTAAATTAAATTAAATTAAATTAAATTAAATTAAATTAAATTAAATTAAATTAAATTAAATTAAATTAAATTAAATTAAATTAAATTAAATTAAATTAAATTAAATTAAATTGTAAATTATACATTTTAATTATATAATTTGAATTTACAACAAACTCATCCACAGACCTGTTTTACTACACACTGGATAACAGAGCCATGTAGTCATGTTTTATTCAGTGTATTCACGTATTCATGTATTCATACATTCATGTATTTTCTTTAGGCAGCAGGTTGGCCAAAACAAAATGTCGGCCTTTGAAAGGTTCAGTGCATGCTACTGTAAATTGTTGCTGTCCATTGGCAGTCAGTACGGTCATTCAATCGCTCTGTTGTGTTGGCGTTTATGGTGACTTATCATTAAAGGGGCAGGTAGAAAATCACCGCAACAGATTTTAAACAGGAACAATATCAAGACATTTCTATTATGAAGTTGTTTCAGAGATTATATTGTTTATTACAATGTAAAATATTCTACATGAATCATAGATTATAACCAGAGAGAATGCGTAAAATGGTTTATTTGAGTGACACAAAGAACCAATCACAAATGAACAAAGTGTGTGGATGAAGCTGTTGCCTCTAATTACTTCTACAGCAGTGTTTCTCAAACTGTGGTACGTGGGCTGTCTTTGGTGGTACGCAGGGCTCTGCTGCAGTCTAAGTAATGTATTTAGAGACAAATCTATTCATGTTTTTGTCCTCCTTTGGGTTAATTACTATTTAGAACTACCTAATCCATGGTTTAGTCTAATTTTAGCCCATGTTTAGCTCTAATTTAGACTAAATTTAGATCTGGTG
This sequence comes from Rhinogobius similis, assembly GCA_019453435.1. NCBI lineage: Eukaryota > Metazoa > Chordata > Actinopteri > Gobiiformes > Gobiidae > Rhinogobius > Rhinogobius similis. The sequence goes on from CM033625.1 coordinate 24,898,695, forward strand.
GCAGTCAGAAAGCCAGATATTGTGGTACTTGGTGTAAAACGTTTGTGTACTGCCGTTCTATACACAATATAAAGCTCGCAATAAATTAAAAATAGCTTTTTGTTTCCACCATCGCAGCCAATTGTCCCCTACATGCAGTGATTTGTCATAGATCTTGTACTAGATGCTTTTGGTAACACTACTCTCCATTTGTCCATCATCGCCAAACAATTTTATTTAAACAAACTGCAATAAACGATTACTATTGGGAATTTGCTCCAGGTGCTTCCTATATCCTGGTTTTATGTTGCCAACTGTTTTCTGTAAACCAACCACTACATCCATGTGGAAATTTGTTTTTTTATAAACCTGGACTCCAACGTAATCATTGCTTAAGCTGATGCCAGGAAAGTGAAACAATGCTTGCCTCTTAGACTGCACTGTTCTTTGTCAACACTAAACTTTATATGGTGGATAATTGCTCTTGTAACGTGGTATTTTATTTTTCCCTTTACTACTATTTATACATCACCCTCTTTCCGATTTAGGAACAGCCCACTGTGCCAACATGTACCCGGCGCGGGCCCAGGATCCGGCTCCGTTGGTGATGGCCCGTGACCACATATTCGTACTCCTACAGCAGTGGCTCAAGCAGTGACTGGACTCGCCATGACACAGCTGTTTGCGTGTGGAAAGAGAACTCATTTTGGTGGAATCGTGGACATCGGGACACCACAAGTGATTTTGTTTTCATGGCTGCTTCACACAAGACAAGGCACATTTGCACTAGAAGTCACACAAGTTTGAACAATGAATCGAGAATTGCTTTCTTTTTAAAATCGTAGTGTTTGAATGTATATATTTTGTTGCTAATGAATGAATAAATTGGTTTCTTACGCTTGGCTTTTTTAAAGTGTCATGCAGACGTTACTTGGAGATATGGCTAAACGTTTATCAACATTTTTCTTGATTTTTCAATTTTATATTTTCTTTTCAAAAACTAAATTAAAATAGCTTTCTTTTGGGGTTCAAAAACAAGAAAGGCTTTTAATCAGTGCCCCCTTAACACAAAAATAGTCACATTTCTTCCTCCAAAGTCCAAACTCTGCCAAAAATCACATGTTTTAGAGGATTCACAACAAAAAATATATGGGTCTAGGTATATATCTTGCCTAGTTTAACATGACTTGAATTAAAAAATGTTTTATCTGGATTTGAGTCATTTTGACTTAATTGCTGATGTGATGCAGAATATTTCACAAGTTATAAGGCAATTTAGCTTAAAATAAAGATATTTTCCAATAAGTAAAATTATCTTAACCCATTGGCAGATAATTTGACATGAAGTAAGATGTAATGTATTGAAACAAGTAAAATAATCTAATTCCATGAAACAAATAGATTTAACCAAATCTGAAGTAGTAAAAAAGACTGAAATTAAGATCAATATCCTGAAATCAAGACATTTTAACTAGTCTAAAAATTCATTGACAATTAGACTTATATAGATATAGATATAGATATTGAATCTTGCTCTCGATTAAAATCTAATTATTTACCCATCTCTAGATTTTACATGCCAAAACGTCCATCAAATTAAGATGTTGTTCACAGAGATCAACCTCCAAACTTATCCTGTAGCCCCAAGGTTCTTTATCAGTGTTTGTTTTCACAACACTGCTGTGCCTCGGGGCATGATCACTAACCACAGTTTAAACTTGTTTTATTGCATCCAGGCATCAACATGACAGGCAAAATAACTAGATTTGAATTTCTTTTACCTACTTTACTAATATAAAAATAGTCATACTGAGTTTAATCCATGTAAATTACCCATTACGTCCCCATTTGGCACAAAGAAGTGTAACTTGATGTCTTGGCCCATTGAAGGTTTTGGTTCAACAGCCAAATGTGCCACTTGTAAAAGATAGAGGGGATTAAACTTAGTGGAAAAGTGACATTTGACATTTCGATTTTCCTGGGACAGAGCATGGGTACTGGCTGCACTCAGAACAAAACACAATTTTAACACAAAACACATACAGAACATTAAATTGTACGCTTTTTATACTCTTTAGACTCTTCCCCTTAATCATTTAATCATTTGCTGGTTTTAGAGTAAATTTTAACCTCATCTTCGGTTCAGTCCTTGTTTAGAACTAGTCCAGCGATAGTTCAATAACTTTAGACCTGGCTTAGTCCGTCTTTTCAAATTTATATCAATTTAATTTGGTGTGAAAAGTTTTAAAACCACTGATCTACATAACATTGCACCCTTCTCTAAATAATTTTGCTCCATCAAGTACCTTATTTCGAGCCAAAACAAAACCGGAAATCAGCTAATTTATACGATTAAACATGCATTATTCTACCAATCAAACTTTAACTAAACAATTTCACAAGCCATAAGTTTAATATTGATGATGACACAAATAACTGAAAGAAATTATAACTCTTTTGAAACTCCCGAAAGCTTTTATTTTGAAGGTTAAGCGGAAGTGCAGAGCGTGGTTTATTTCCTCACGGATTTCTGCAACAAGAGGCGGAGTTCATTTCAATAAAGTCTTGTCCTAAACCAGCCCAGGCTCAGTGTGGTGTTTGCAACAAGTTGAGAGCAGTGTGGATTTTCTTGGAGAATCTATGAACTGCGCATTTGGATAAAAAACACGAGGATAAAGCATTGCACCTGAAGGAGCAGTGACGGTAAGTGACAAAACGTCCTCAGCTTTTTATGTAAATGTATGTAAACATGACGCAGGCGCAGGGCTCAATTTGCCATGAGCAAACATTTACTTTTACAAACAGAGAGCAATATTTTGCATTATGAGCTTTCAACATATGTTATTTTGAATTCCAGCATGACTGATCATTGGAAACATATGAAAAAAACCTTCCTAAATCATACAGGGCACAGCTGTTTTAAAGGGGCACTATGTAACATTTTGGTGTGGGGTCTGCCACCTGCTTGTCTCCATGAAGACAATTTATTTTATTAGAAAAGACCACAATATGATATTGAGCATATGCTGTCTATCTTTTTTTCCCCCTGAAATGGTGTGTTTTATGGCATTCATGCTGCTCGCCTCTCCACAGATTTGACCTGTAACTTGGCCTGGTGCCGTCTCCATAGAAATAGATAAAAGTTTAAAAGGGGACTGTGTATGTTTTTCGGTCTAGAATCTGAAATCGTCTTTTCTCCCTTGGGATGTTGTTGTTTTGTCTTAAATGATACATAAAATGGCATAAAACTTGACAATCACCATGGAAACGAGCAGGGGAGTCCATCCAACCAAGTATGTTTTGGGCAATGAATACATCTTGAAGTGAATAAATTAACTATTGACACGTTTATACAATATGGTTGAACATTCCTGACAAAACAATATTTTTTTCATGAGACAAGCAGGTGGCGGACCCTCCACTAGAAAAAACGTACATAGTGCACCTTTAAAGAAATTGGTGTACTCGAGTCTTCTTTAACTCTAATCATATTTTTTATGAACATTAAAGAAAACCTCCTCATAATTATACAGTAAACTAACAACAACTATCAAGTTCTCTTTTTGTTGTAGATTTCTCAATAAACTTACCACAGCATTGCAAACGCCTCGATTATTTAGAAATGTCTGCATATGTTATAGTTGCACTACGAACGTCTTCTAGTTGAGGGATTCACCTGATTTTCTCATAAAATAGTTTTTGCTTTGTCTGGAAGGTTCCATAGTATGCTATAGGCTTTTCTCCTGGAGTCTGTTTCCATTCCATCTCCAGGAAAAACCCTCCACCAGCAAACTGCATAATGCCCCTTTAAATAAAATTGTGAAGTTTGCTAATCTTGACGAGACATCATTTCCATTCATCTGCATCAGGAAAACGTCAACACAACTTTTATAAACATTTGGAAACATTACTTGCGTTTTAGGAATGATAATATTTGACATTTTTGTGGCAAATTTGTGAGCAATCCATGAACAAATGCCTTCTACATCTACAGATAAGTGTTAGATGTTATCAATCTTGAGTCATCCACAGGTGACTTTGGAAGTGTATTGTAGACAAAGTGAATCACTGTAATTATCAGACCTTGCAATACGTTGTCATCCTTTGAGTTTCAGCTGGAGTAATCGGAGATGAATCGCACACCAGGTATTTTTACTGCGTAGAGGTACTGCTTTATTGTGAAATGCTCAACAAACAGAAGTATAAAAACAGCTATTGTGAAGTAGTGTTTGCATTTGTTCAGTTTTCAGCCTCACTGCATTTGATTAAATGACGTTATCACCAGATTAATCTTTAACTTCACCCATTCTCTCTTTGTCTCCAGGTTGAAATGGAGCGAGTGTCTTTGTTGTGGCTGTGTGCGGCGGTGGCCTTGTGTGGCCTTGTGCAGTCCCAGGCGCCTTCATACGGAGAGCGCGGGTCAGATTTGGGCATTCAGGTTTTCCAGCAGGTCGTCCGCACCAAGCCCCAGGACAACGTGGTGCTGTCTCCCCATGGCGTGGCCTCCGTCCTGGGCATGCTGCTGAGCGGGGCCCACGGTGACACAAGGAAACAGATCATCACTGCCCTGCGCTACAAGAAAAATGGTGACTTGTTTTTTTTTTGGGTTTTTTTTCATTTATTGAAATTATTGCTTGACTTCATGAACAATGCCATTTTGCTAGATATAGAATATGGTAAGGATTGCAAATTAGCTGTAAAAACTACAGCCTCAAACACACAAACAGGAAATCAAGGCATTATAGGTTTATATTATAATGATCAGATGTAAAATTATAAACTGTTGCACAATGCTAAGGCTGCAACTAATGGTTATTTTTGTCCATTAGTCAAACACTTCTATTGTACATTGAGTATTTTATATACATTATCAACCAAATAATGGTTGAAATTACATGACCAAAGCTTTTTAGAAAGAGAAGATTTACAAATTAAGTGTATTGTTGATTAAAATCAGAAATGTATTTTTTATTCTGACATTTTGATTCAATAATGCTGTCTTTGTTATACAAAAGGTATTTTCAAATGTGTTTTAGAGTCTATATAGTTCACAGTTACGGTTATCATAATATGTTTATGATCTTTTTAATAGTCACGATTAGTTGATTAATCGTTGTAGCCCCACACAATGCATACAATTTATGCCGTACTATACAAAAGTTCATGAATACATGCGTCGATACACAAGTACAACAACAGATTCTGCCTTTTAGAATTTCATTAATCTGAATATCTTTTTTTAATTGTGATTGTATTTCCCCTTTCAGGCCCTTATAAAATGTTGAGGAAACTCCACAAAACTCTGACAGCGAAGTCAAACCTGGATGCGGTGGTGATTGCCAATGCCATCTTCACTCAGGAGGGATTCCCGCTGGAGGAGGACTTTAAGGAGACCAACAGACTTAACTTCCAGACTCTGACCCGCAGCCTGGACTTCAGCAACCCCCAGGGGGCAGCAGCCCACATCAACCAATGGGTCAGCAACAACACACAAGGTAATGGAGTATGTCATGATTCTTGTGCTTCCTCTTCCTCCAATCTACTTTATAAAATTTTAGCGGCGAGACTTTTTCCTTGTTCGCCATTTACATGAACGGGTTTCTCATCAAACCGGAAGTGTGTTCACTACAGGAGTGCGGCTCTGTGGCAAAAAGAATAAACGTAAATATAAAATAAATTACCAACTACATTTAATGTCTGATTGTTTTATGTGAAGATTATTTCAGTTTATGAATTAAATTTTTTGTTTTAGGTTTTTTTTTTAATGCCTCAACAGACAGCAGAATTAGTGTTAGCACTGAGACACAAACACGGCCCTTTACAAGCACACAAGTGTCCTTGTAAAGTCTTTAACCTTGTTGTGTTGTGTTGAGACATCCACCACAAGTCACTGTTCACTGCCTGATTTTGTAACTAGTATTTATCAATTTTAGACTAATCGAAAACCCCATAGAGATTTATTTAGACAGGAAATGCTGAGCTAGCCCTGAGCTAGCCTGGTGCTGTTATGTACAGAGCAAAACCGCTTGAAAACAGTGACATTATGGTTATACTGTATTTATTCAGTTGCATTGGTTTCAGTGTGCTGTTATAAGCACCATTTTAGGACTTCTTCTCTTTCAGAATATATATAATTAGTTTTAAAGCTGTTAATTGCTATGGCTATGGCTCTTGTCTTATCATTCTGAAGCCCATGAATACAGGCCACATGCATTTTTGTCAACACCAATGAGCTAAGTTTGACAATGTAATCTAAAAGTGCCCTGTTCTCTTTCATTTCCCTCGTCCCACTCCTACTGTTTTTAAAGTTTTAGGCTCTTCCTAAGCCCATCAGGTTTTGAACCTGTGTCTTTGGGCTCTGCAGTTAAATTCATTTTAATCCAATCGACTTTCAATAGTTTCAAATTGTCAGTGATCAACTTAGGACTTTTTGATTGAGATGTCTGTTTGAAGCAGAGTTCAGAGGAATACATTTTTTGTACTTTATAATAAAATTATAAATTGAATTGAATTTTGAAATTAAATTTTCTAATGAAATTCATGAAATTAATATTGAAACACATTTTTTATGAATTTGAAAAACCAAAACAGAGAGGGAACAGAAAATAAAAATCTAGCTAATATATCCAAGTCCATTTTCAAACTGACTGTAAATGTCTGTCTGAAATGTTTGAAAATATCAAACCAATGACTAGGGTCTAGACTGGATCTAGTTCTTGGCTGATTGCTCAGACTGTGACATCTTTCTTTGCGATAGCTTTTCTATTTGCATAAGTAAAAATGTAATTGAATTGAAAATTGTGATCAGTCCATATGACGGGAGGTGGAAAGTGCCCTTCTCTGTCCTGAATCGTTTACCCAGTGACCAAACTGAGCTTCTCTTTGTATTCTTATGATTTGACCTTGCCCACTTGACAACTGACTTTTGTAAAACTGTGTGAAAAGGTGATTTTAATCTCATGTTTCATTTCTGTGCAGGCCACATCCCAAGTCTGATCAAAGCCGACATGCTGAACTCTGCGCTGACGCGACTCGTAGCGGTCAACTCCATCTACTTCAAAGGCCTGTGGAAAACCCGCTTTCAGCCCGAAAACACAAAGATGAGGCCTTTTAACGCAGGCAACGGCAATGTCTACAAAGTCCCAATGATGTCCCAGCTGTCGGTCTTCAACATGGGTGAGAAAATCAGAATCAGAAATACTTTTTTTCATCCCCAACGGGAAATTCTTTTCCTTACAGACATGCAACCGACCATCAAAAGAAAATGGAGGTTATCAAAATGAGAATTAAATATACATTAAACCTAATTAGTATGCTAATACGCTCAGTATAACAATAGAAGAAAATACAACAAATCTCATCTTATAAAATATACCCTCACTATATATTGGTATGATATTCTACAAGTGAACAAAATATCTCCACAAAGAGGATACAGGGCAACTTAAGTGCTGAACTACTGTACAGTTTGTGTGTGGAAAAAGCTGAATGACATTAGAAAAACATGATGTTATCTAGTTCAATATAGAGAGTCCTTAGTTTGCACGTCTCATGTGAGTTCCAATTCACTGGCCCACAAATCCAACTTAACTCCAAGTCCTATGCATTAACTTTCATGTTCTTTCAAGTCTTTATACCAAATACAGCTTGTATCTTTTGCAATTTAGAATAATTCTGTAAATGATCCTTCTTAAAGAAACTCCCAGCCACAAATTGACAAGTGGGAGCTTGTACTGATATGACTTCTAACAATCCCTTTAGAGAAGAGTGTATCAAGTCGTCTCAAGTCACGGAGCTCAATCTAAGTCAAGTCCCAAGCTGTAGTCGATTTTATCAAGTCAAGTCTCATGTAAAGTGACTTTAGTCTGACTCGAGTCCATGTCTTGACCTGCAAATTCACACCTCTGCTAGTGTTCACATCATTAGCCTAAAGATTGATTGTATTACACTATTATTATACTAGTTTCATACACAGTGTGATAAATAGATTTACCAGTAGTGATCTTAACTGGTTTTCCATGACTCTTTTGTTTACCTTTTAATATGTTTTTTCTAATGCATCTCTATGGACGTCTGGCATATCTTTCCAGCTACATAAACATGTTTGATCCAACCTCTATTGAAATTATTGTCTCATAATATAGTATTATAGACATATCATATTTGAAATATTATTTCAAAACATTTTGTTGCGTAATAAAACTACATGCATATTTGACCATCATTTTCAGGAGGAGGGTAAAACGTCCGGACAAACTTTGCAGTTGTTTACAAATGTAGACATGACCAAATAATTACTGCAACACACTGAGCCCTGTGTGAGAAATGAAACCCTGCTCCACCAGTCGGTTGACTATATTTAGAAAGCGGAATAGCAGATTGGTTCACTTACAACAGCAAATATAGCTAGTTATTTTGCGGTGTTTCTTTCTAAAGCTTTTTTGTTTGCTGTTTAATAATGGTGCTCTATGTGACTCTTCGGGTACAGCCTACATTTACAGGAAGAGCAGAGATCCAAAACATGATGACACCCTTCCCCAGAATTTCCTACTGTGATGTCATGATTACAATCTAGAAGTAAAATTTTAAACCTAAAAAAATTCCAAACTGGGATAAAAATTTGAAATGCTATAGCAAAATCTTAAATATGATTGTATCTTATATCCTAAGCACTTTAATGTTAAACCTGTGGTTGTGTTTGAATCCGCAGCCACAGCCAGCACGCCTGAGGGCCTGAAGTATAAGGTGATCGAGCTGCCGTACCATGGGGCCTCGGTGAGCATGTTTATCGTCCTGCCCAGTGAAGAGGACACGCCGCTGTCCCAGGTCCTGCCCCACATCAGCACCGCCACAGTCCACAGCTGGGACAAACTCATGCACGCCAGGAAGTTCCGCCTCCTCATCCCCAAGTAAGAGATATCTACTACTAGAGCTGCACGATTTGGGAAAAACATCTAGTTGTGACAAACAAGTATTGCAGTTGTGATGTTTTGATAATAGGATTCTGTTCAAAGTTCACATTTTAAACTGGAGAACTGACAAAAAGACTGAAAGGAACTGATAAACTAATAAAAGAACCCTATTATGATTAGGGTTTGCAGTTTTTGTGCAGAATAATAAGAAAGACAGCAACATTATTAGATAAATAAATGTCAAAAAAGAATAAACAATTTCTGATTTTCATCAATAATACACTTCATCCATAAATATTCTCTATCTTGAAGCCTTCAGTCACCATTTTTCATCTGTTATTTGATTTAAAATGTATTTAAAACTTTTCATTTACAATAGAAATAATTGTTTGACGAGTCAACTTATTGAAAAAATACTGATTGACTGACTGATTAGTCGACTACTAGAATACTTGTTAGTGACAATACCTGTTAGTTAGATTGAGGAGGAAATTATTGTACTTTTTATTTATGGTAAAATTTCAGCCAGTGTATATTTTTCTACTGACCATTCATGAGTGAAGTGTCTTGCTCAATGACACAACAACAGATGAATTCTTTGTTATTTGGGTTTTCCATCTTGAACTGGCACTGCTGCTGCGGTGGCTGTATCAAGGTTTATCAAGGTGAAGGTCTCAAACGAACCAAAACCAACATGACACTGACATATCAGCCAATTATAGCAGAGTCTGTTTAAAACTTAATTCGTCCAGGACTGGTTCATAGTAGAAAAAGTTTTAAAGACCGTCATCTGTCTTATTTCCATGTGTGTGTGCATAAAAATGCCCCACGTGACTCTCCATGTGAGATTATGATCTATAAAAAGGCAACTTGGCGTGGATATGAGTGGGCCAGTCCAAATCTGCTGAACTTGGCATGTTGGAGCACGTTTCAGAGATGAGACAGAAGGATATCTGCGCCCAGAGAATTCAGTAAGAATTCCATGTACAGTTTTATAAATGAGACCACTCGTATATAATCGTATACAAAGGGCTTTACAGAACAAAATGCACACAATAAAATCACAACACAGAATCAAAAAACATGAATAATCAATATAAAATGAATTTTACAATGATTAGCGTGCCAATACCATTCTTTCAGTCAAATGCACAGCTGAACAGAACCGTTTTAAGCCTAGATTTGAACATTGTCAAAGGTCTGTTTTACATCTTTTAGATTTTGCAAAAAAATTTGGATAATAAGGACAATAATAATATCTGGTACATTTTTTATAATCAATTCAGACAATCACCAGCAAAGATTAATGTATTTTATACCACCAGATCGTGCTGAAAAAAGTGACATATCCATGATGTTCTTTCCTAGATTTTTGTTGATTTCACTTGAAAGCAAAATTCAGTTCTTTAATAGTTTTCTTCATAATAAGAAATTATTAATGTATTTTTTATTTCAGGATATTTCCAAAACATTTAAAAAAAATCTCAGCAGTTTCGACAATTATCATGATATTATTGTTAATCCCAATTATATTGATACAAAATTCCACCATGGTCCCATGCCTGGCAGTATGTGAGAATAACCGATTGTAATAATGATAATGTGACGTTTGTCTGTTTTTGTTTCGTAGGTTCACAGCTGATGCCGAGGTGGATCTGGAGTCTTCTCTGAGAGCTCTCGGGATCAGGGACATGTTTAGTCAGGGAAAAGCTGACTTCAGACACATAAGTGAGTTTAACACTACTGCACTACCTGATAAATCACCTTCTGTGTGAAGTCATTTCATTTCCAATTCGTAGTCTGTGCTATGGCGCCATCATGTGGTGAAATTTAAATTATTGGATTATTTATATATTTTTTTGTATTGCTGTAACGAAAAGTAGCAGCAGAAATAATCATATATAGCTGTAAATGAGCTCTAAAATACTGAACATTAACTTGATTTTTTCACATCTACCAGCGTCTGTTTTTTTATCATAATTTTTGTCTTTCTTTAACAGGTTCTGAGCCAGTGTATGTGTCTAAAGCGCTCCAGAAAGCCAAAGTTATAGTGAATGAAGACGGGACAAAAGCATCAGCAGCAACCAGTGAGTCTCCTCTGCTGTTCAGAATCAGACACATTTAAGTTAAAGGGTTAATCGTTCAATTTTAAGTGTTTATTGTGTTTTAATCTTTTGTTCTCGCGTAGCGGCCATATTGCTGGCTCGGTCCTCTCCTCCGTGGGTCATTGTGGACAGACCTTTCCTTTTCCTCATTCGTCATAACCCAACAGGTAATTTACAATATATATTTCAATAAGAGCCATTCAAGCCCACTACTTCCATATCTTTTAGCTTGTCCATACGTGTCTCTGTGTACAATTAGGGCTACAGTGACTAATTGTGACTAATTGACTATAAAACGATCATATTTTGATAATTGTTATATAAATATTACACTTTATTTGTAATTATTCTCTATCTAGAATACCTCAGTCAACATATTTCAACCTTTTTTATTAAAAATAGTATAACGATGTAGAATAGAAATAATAATTTGATTAGTTGATGACTAAAATAATCATTAGCGACAGTCCTAGAGTACAGCATGCCTTTAAAATAACAAAATTAAACATTTTGACAGGATTTACCGGTTACTGGATAAATACAAAAATTGGTTTAATGGTTTTCGATAAATACGTTGTTTATTGGGGGACAAATGTTGACTAGATGCTTTATTACAGGGTTTAGACTTTATTGAAACAAAAAAAATTGAACAAAATGGAGCTGCCAGATTAACTGAAATCAAAATCACAATTTCAATGGACGCAATTAACAAATCAGAGACTGCAGTTTTTTTAGTGCCATATTTTCCTTTACAAACGTAATATTGTGTTATTCTGCAACAAATCTGCTAACCTTGGAGTTTAGGTCGTTTTTTCTCAAATCATTCAGTTCTAAAACAAAATAATACATCGTAATCTTTCAAATTCAAGATGTAATTAATTAAATGTACCTCTGTGTTTTCTTTCTTAGGTACAATCCTCTTTATGGGTCAGATAAACCAGCCTTGAGTTCACTTTAAAACAATTGCTACGTTCACTTTCGGGGCACTGCAAAGACACAAATGTTTAGAGTTGCGTACAATGTTTTATATTCTTTGTTTTAAGTACTGCTCTTTTGTTTTCTCTTCTGCATGAGAAGCTTGTTTTTGCCAACTTTATAGTTCAACTTTTTTTATTGTTTATTACTTATTTGTGTTTTGTTTTTCACAATATGAATGTTAATGTGTATTATTTGAAAACTGGAGTAGTATAATCAGTTTATTTATCATTTTGATTGTGATTTTCTCTGAGAATGTGTCAGTCCTTTTCTCTGAGGATCTTCAGTTGTCAAACTCTTTTTCAAATAAATACACACCCAAGAAAAGGAATGCATTTGTATTATTTCTTAAAACTGCATTCAGTGTTAATCATGTGGCTCTTATGTTATTATCAAAAGCGTTATCAGGAATTCAGTGTATCAGAAATTTACATCTAAAAGTATAATAATGAGGTATTAAAGCTATTATTTCACAGTAAATGCTTAAGTTGTGACAAAATGATGAAACAGCAGAAGGATGTTGATTTTAGTACTAATACATATGTTTACAGCAGGGTGACCAACCTTCATCGTGGGCCACATATTGAAACAAAGATGAAGTGTATAGCCAGCTGTGGGCCATACAGTAATACAGTGAATTATTTTAAAAAGTCACTTTTATTCAGTCTTGGCAAATTTATATCACCTGGTCTCGCAGACCAAAATTATAAGGTTAACATGGAATACCTGTGAAACTATTTACTTAACAGTTTTTATTCATATTTGTTCAATTAATACTTCTGATTTATTTTTATGTCATTATGGGCCCAGAAGAGTTAGTCTGAGGGCCGCATGTGTACCCTGGGCCATAGTTTGGACACTTGGTTTAGAGGATTGGATTAGAGAAATGTTGTCTCTCCTTGACAGGACAATTGTTATTTTTTTTACAATATTTTGTTGTTAAATCCTCCCATCACTTTGTATCTGTTTTACATCTATTCATCTCTCGTCTAAAAAGGGAAATTTACCAGAAATTATGCTCAAATGTAGATTTGCAAGATGATTAAATAAAGTACATGACAGACCAGAAAACTGTAAAATGTATTCAGAAAGTTTCACATCTGGTAAATACTACATAATATTCTGTATAATTACCAGTAATAAGAAAAGAACGCTGTTCAAGGAAGCTCTGGTTTTATTTCTAATAATTTACATCTTACAAAATGAACTTGAACAACAGGCATAATTTCAAACAGAGTTGCAGCAGAGGCCTGTATTGTACATGCAGTTTTCAGAGTGTATTTCATGCTGCGCTTTATATAAGCGTCACATGTCGGTGTGTAACTTCACTTTGTAAAATGTGTTTTCACAGAGTAACTGTACAAGAAGGTACTTTGACTGCAAAAGAATTGAGTGAGAAAAAAGGTCAACCTGAGAATAAGTCAAGGTTTAGTTCCTGGTTTATTCAAGTTCGGCTCTGGTTTAGTCCAGGTTTAGTCTCTTTGTGGTCAAAATTTAGTCCGGGAACGTGTGTGATAAGCCTGTGAAATGTGGTCATTAATTTACAGATATTTTACAAGCAATTATGATTTGTTTTAGTTTACAGTTTTGTTCATCGAACCAAATCAAAGTTGTTGTTTTTGCAGAAAATATTTTTAAGGATATTTTATGTTATATGCATCATAAAATAATCCCACAACTGATCGAACAGACTCACTGTAACCGTTTCTATACATGGGTTTTAACTAATACAAAATTAGGACCATAGCAATAAACGGCTCGAGCTTCAGCATGATGTAAAGTCCTCAGAGTGGCCTCCAAAACAGGAAAAAGTAATGTGACAAAACCCATGAATTAAACTACACTAACCCAAATTGTAAAGATTTTATTGCTTCTATTAAAACACTCTAAGCTTAAAATGATATATTTTTGTTTGTCTCACCATCTAGAGACCTTTACAGATTAATTACAAGTACTTTACAGGACAACTCCGGAGTCACAATTTTAATAGTGCAAAAAGCAATAATTTCAGCATTCATTCAAAGTCACACTTTAATTGATTACTTGTATTTTTTAAAAATGTTTTCTTTGGAAATGTGACTTTTTGTTTTACAATGATTTTACATTGACTTGAACAATGATGTTTTCATGCAACTGACTTTTACAGAACATTATAAAAGCTGACCATCTTTAAAAAGAGGATTAAAAAAAAGTCAACTGAGTTCCTTAAATATACATGTTTGTTCAATCACACTGGTGCAAAGGGGTCACTGACCACATATAGGTCCATTAACCATAATTCATTCAATTAACGGAAACCTGTCGGTCATTTTACAAGGTGGGCGAAGTGTTCTGCCCAAGGACACAATGACTGTGTCCTGAGTGTAAACCAGAGTACAGAACAAAGGATGAACTCTCTGGTTTTACCGTAATAAGCATGTCGGCCTTCATGCCACATGCTTAGAGTCGCTGTCAGTGACTTCTGGATAAAATGAATGCACAACGGCAAAGACCATTTGAATCTAATAATGTGGCCTGGGACTTTTTGCTTGCTTTCAAAGAAAACTATATGAAAACAGCTGAAATATACTACAATTACTTTTGGTTTGTGCAAACTTCAAACCTCGATATGGAGTAATCATTTTCATTTTCCGAACGGCAATATATTAATAGTGTCATAATTACAAGTCCATGTTTGATATCCTGGAGTTTTACTGATCGCTCCATGTGTTTGAGAAGTTCTTGTTCGGGGGCCGGCGTGTGTTCCGTGGCCCAGTCCTGGCTCCTGTCTGTGGGCCGCCCACTCCCTCTTGCGCCTGGTGGATCCGGAAAGCCTCGCGCAGGTTTTGGATCCGCACCTCTTTGCTCTGGATCTCCTCCACAACGCGGCTCGGGAACCAGCCCCGCTCGCCATCGTGAAGCCGCTCGCCCATCATCCAGCCTGCGCCACAAAACTCAGGAATCAATGTGGTCATGAGAAATAAACTCAAACAAGCATACAGTTTCTGCATCATTCAAACCCGCAGGACAACGGGATTAGTCAGATAATTTGACCAGAAGAAGTAGATTGAGTTTGGACTTGTCAACATTTGGACATCTGAACAAAGACTAGAAAGTGATCACAACGCAATGGATAAGGTAAAGGCATTTCTATTTCTAAGTTCTATTCTCTACATTAGACACATACTTCAACCAGTGCCTCTGGGGTAACCGTCAGAAACACGTTTTGTCAGAAAATCATCACAATATTACAGCCAATTACTACTGACCAACAGTAAGAAACTGAAGTAACAGAGTTACTTAACAGAGGAATAAATTGCAGTATTTGAGCACACAATTTAGTCTTCAAAATTCACATAATTAATGAGAACAAATAGAAAATGCAGCTCTTGTAGTGAGTGCATGTGCAATTGTTCCGTCTCTAAAGGTTCTCTTATTGTACAAATGAATGTAAAAGAAATGGTGAAACAAAAACAAAAGCACATTTTCAAAGTATTATTCCCAAAATGCATTAACTATAATATGTAAAGTAACGGGTCATCTGAGAATCACAGCCGTCCCAAAAGTAAATGAACATCCAAGGAAACCTACCATCGTCCGTCCGTTCCAGCAGATTCAACACGTCGGCCATTTCTATTGACAGCTCGTCTGGTTCCTGTGAGGAGTACGACTGGATGCACTGGACCTGAGGGGAGTCTGCACAGCACAACACCGTTCAGTTTATGTACTTCTCTTGAAAAATACAAGGTTTTCTTATTACTGTCAGTATCAAACCTGATTGATGAGCGCTTGTGGACATGAAACGTGTGCGTCGACTTGGGGTCAGAGCGCACATCCATCTAAGTTTGTCACTCCTACACAGACAGGAAAAGAAGATTTATAAGAAAGCTCAACATTTAGTTTTTCGAGTACAGCCAAATCTAAATCCGGATCAGGCCTGAATTAGGGCTAAACATCTAAAATGAGACTGAAGAGAAAGTGACGCACACCAAAACTAAAATTTGTCTTGACAAAACATGTGGTTGCAGTTCTTACAACATACAACATTTCTTTAGCCATTACAGAGTTGTTGAGAAGCCATCTTAACTTTGTTTGGATACTCACATACTGGTGGTCTTGAGCATGTAGTTTACCGTCCTCTCCTCTTGGTTTTCCAGAAGTTTGAGGTTGAAGACATTGGCCAAGAGCTGCCCCTGGTCCTCAAGGTCGTCTGTCCTCAGCATGGCTCTGGTGCAAGAGTCCAACACCTGGAACTTGTCTCCACTGAAAACCCAGACATTTGATATGTATGAATCAAACTAAACATAAGAACTGTCTCATTTAGAGATGGAGATGTTAATGTCATAGCACAACAAAATATGCAAGTTGACATTAAATTGCCCATGATGGGTTGAACTACTCATTTGAATAAAACACAGTTAAGATCATTATATTTAATATTTAGCAAAAAACTTCGTATGGACTCATCTTTTGTTTTAAAATTGTATTTCCTGGTTGTAAATTATGACATCACACTAGGAAATGGTTATAACTGTTACCTAGCAACCATGTTTTACACTGGGCCAAAACTCCTGTCACAGAAATTATTTTTCGACAAATAAAAATATATGAACAGCTTTATTTTGTTGAATTCATGTTTTAAAGGTCAGAGTAATTTATTTTAAATTGTTTCCCTAGTGTGATATCATCATGTTTCGGGACTTTGAGCTAATACTCACAGCCGATATGTGTCTTACTGTTGTGCCTGATAACCAATATTAGATTTTAAAATGGTTTGTTATAATAAAGTTCACAGATTAACTTTTTGATTTGGTAAATATAATAACACAATGTATTATTCTGGGACAATGTGTTTCATTATTGTGTAAACATACCGCCATATCCTCCATTTCCCTTTTCACTTATTGTGTCTTTTAAAAGAGAAATCTGATGGACAAACTATGGGCACACAGACACTGGGCAGTGCTTAAAAGATATCAGTGCCAAGGCCATATCAGCTAGAAAATGTCCAATCTTGTTTCTTGCCCAGTTCGGTTTTAAAATATAATGCTAGTTTTGGTTGTCTGGGAATTTTTTAATGAGTAACTTTGCAACAGCATCATGAGACATTCAGTGTAAACAGTGGCCAGTGAACAGTGTTTTAATACATGAACTGGTCTATGTTTTAACCGATATTCTGAACCAATATCCAGTAAATTTCTCTTCTATTTACCTGGAGTTGCGTTTGGTGATGAGCAGCAGGTTGTTGAAGAGGAACAGGTAAACGGGCTGGTACAGTTTCTTGCCCTTTGTGGTTCTGGTGCTTTTGGGCCCCGACATGAGCTGCGCCTCTCCTTTCTTCAGGAGCCAACGCGAGTGAGAAATGATGGGAATGGACTGGGAAACGAAAAATGAAGAGGTCAACAACTATTTCAGAGGACAAATCAACAAAGTTATTGCGTTTAGAGCAAAATATGATCATGATTTGATTTCTGGATTTGTCAGATTTGTGAAATATCGTGTAAACATCTAAATCTGATGTGAATCTGAAATTCCGGATTGTTATTAAGCAAAATACAACAAAAACATGCAAACTAATATAGCAAAGACAAGGATAAAGGACAAAATGTAAAAAAAAAAAAAAAAATTAATCAAGTGTTATTTTAGGAGTAATTGTACTTTGACTTTCAAAACCACAGTTCATCTAAAAATCTTTATAAACTGACACCTCTTATTATTGTGTCATTAGCTTTTCAGAGCATGTAATTGAATCCATTGTTTAGATTATAGCTTAGAAAAAACTATGGTCATAAATATTACAATTCTAAATGCCATAACCTAGAAAATTAAACACATTTACTCAATTTACTTCAAAAATATGTATGTAAAATATGTTTGAATAAGAATAAAACCAGGAAATTGCGAGTTTGATACGTCTTGAAATTACAACAATTTCAAAGTCACTGGGGATACAATTTTTATTGCAACACCCTCTGTGGGTCAAACAAGCAACAGAAATTTCAAACAGAACTGGCGCTCGTACCTTTGATTTAAACTCAAGTGTTTTCTCAATGCTGATGAGCTCTTCAGTGCGACCCATTTTACGCACGCCTTCATTGCACTCCTTGACAATCTGTAAACACATCATAAGTCTAAATTACCCAGACACGCGCTGTAATTGTAGGTCTAACTCTGATTTTCACCTGTTCGAGTCGCTGGTGTGCTTTTATGGCATTGGCCTCTCGCTCTGAGCCTTCTTCAGCTTTTTTTAGGATGTTCTGTGGGAACAAACATGAGTCAGCGTCACAGTGTGTGGTAAAGCGGGTGGTTTAAGGTTCGCTTAAAGGATCTGCAAAAAAGATGAGTTTTTAAGCCCAAGGGCACCAAGAAAGGAAGGAGTTTATTAGAAAAACATGTTGGTGATTTGTTGGACTCCAAAATGAAAATATTAGAAGAGAAAATAACCCAAACAGAACTGACAGTCAAAGGCACAATGCATGAATAACTAAACTTTATAACGTGAATTTAAAGGCGCACTATATAACTTTTGTCTGAAATAATATCTCTATGTTTCCATGGAGATATTATTTCTTTGCTTCACATGCTCCACACTTTGGCATTAAACGTATCTATCTTGATCTATTAAATTACAGCTGTTTTTTTCTAAATAAATACCTCTAAAAACATACATACTAACTGTGTGTGACCTGTAACTTGGCCAGCTGGACTCACCCGCCTGAATATAAGTATGTTTAATGCCAGACTGTAGAACATGCTGAGCAAAGCAATAACATTGTCATGGAGAGGAGCAGATCCTCCACAAGAAATGTTACATAGTGCATCTTTAAGATAAGTGTAGTCCCTCCTTCGTCCAGGAGAGGTCCACAGTAAACAAGGTTTCGGGAGTCAATGTTTTTAAATCAAAACCTTTCGACTTTTGTTCAATCATTTCAACATGAAACTGAAACCTTTTCTACAATCTTTAAGATAAATAAAAATATAAATAACATTCCATTATAATCATAAACACACTAATTGCCTGCTTATTACTTTCCCCACACATGTTTATATGTTTTTGGTACATTATTCTACTTAAAAAGAAAGTCTGGTCGCAAATAGAGAAGTGGGGAGGGACATGTTCCAGTTTATTTCCATAAAAATAACATTTTTCATCAAGTCATCTTAAGTCACCAGCAACCAAATCCAAGTCAAGTCCCGAGACAGTCTTTCAAGTCCAAGTCGAGTCCCAAGTCTGTTTTATCAGGTCAAGCCTAAAGTCATCAAAATAATAAATATGACTCAAGCCTGAGTTGCAAGTCCAGACCTCTGATAGATACAGATTAATCATTAGATCCCACGCTTTGTATTGTGTAAAGTGCAGTATGTATTTTCAACTTTCATGGATTTATAATTTATCTGCACACAAATGAACACATCAAATAACATCAATATATTATGAAAACATATGCATTATGAATAGTTTCAATAAAAGTGTATAATACTTTTGACTTCAGACCTGTACGAGGAGTTTGAGTCTGGTAATCCTCTGAAATGGCAGGATCAAAAACGAAGTGAAGGACAGGCCTCGGACTCGAGGATGTTTCTCCAAAGACTCCATGACGTCCCGAAACGCCTGGTTCCCCTCTCTGTACAAGAGCACACAGACAGAAAAGGATGACTTGATTACACTGGCCAAAGAAACATCACAATTATCTACAACGTGCTAAATAGTGCAACAATAATTGTGGGATTAAAACGTCAATTTTGTCCCTGTCCTTATTAAAGACAACACACTCAAAAATGGGACTTAACTAAGAATAAACTCCAGAACTAAACCTGCAGCGTCCACAGATGTCACATGCTTTTCACCTGATAAATCACTCTATCTTTATCAGTGCAAGTTGATACAACAATTAGGCTACCATTATCATTATTATAGGGAAATACTTTTTACGAAATACTCAAAAACCAGTTCATGATGTTGACAGTTCAACAGAAAGCAGCGACCAAGCCAAGGACAAGTCGTCACAACAGGGTGGAGTACCATACCACCAAATCAAATCAAAACCTATAAGCTAAACTAAAGCTAAAAATAAACACAAATCAAGAATGAACCTAAACTAATCTCAAAACAAGACAAAACAAGTCACTAACACAATTAATTTTGTGGTAGATTATGTTGATGATTATAGTTATTGCACTTTGAGACTTTTTGAATTCTTTATCAACGAATTAAAGGTTGAAACATGGTGAATGCAGGTTTCTAGATGGAAAATCAACAATAGTCTCTTCTTTTTTGACATTTTGATTTACTAATGCCTCTTTCTTTGTTATGAAAGGACTTTCGCATCCGTTTTAGAGTCTGTATAGTCAAGATAACGATTATCAAAATACACCAATGATTATTATTTGACTAGTCACAACTCATGGATTTTTATATTTAGCAATGTACTAACAATGTAATACATCTTGACTGACTACATTTTTAAACATTTGTGAATAATAAGATTAATTATGGTGAATAGAAATAATGAATTTAGGTTTAAAGTTCACCCTTTGTTGAGTCATGATTTACTGCACATTCCTCTGTCCCAGTAGCTTGGCAAACCAGTTTAACTTTTATCCTCTTGAAAAAACATGTGTGGCTCCCAGAACAGGCTAATGTCTCGATAAAAATCACTTGGCAATAATAAACGTCCTAATTTAAGACACTTGGATTGCTGGGTTTCACAAAACGTGCTGTAAGCCAATGACATTAAGACTTCTGTTGTTGCATCTAAAGTCTAGTCATCAATAGAAATGATCTTGGGTCTCATTTACAAAACTTGTGCATGAACAAAATGTTACATATGTTACTTTCCATGTGAAGTTTGTGATTTATTTTTTTTAAAAGTCAACTTGACGTGGAAATGAGTGATCCGGTCAAAAACTCAAAACTTAGGACGATATGTGCTCAGAGAAATGAGGAAATTAGATGAGGATTGTGTTTTGTCCAAACATAACATCCTGTAAGAATTCCACACTAAGTTTTATAAATGAGACCGCAGATTAAACATTTGTGAAATTATTCTTTTCAAAATAGCAATACAATCAATTAAATGTTTATTGGTGGTGGTGTGAGTACTTTCCACCATTCAGAAGATCCACTTTTAGATCGGAAATATCCAAACTTGTGATCCACAAACGTTGAACCTGATCATAATTTGTTTGGGATTGGCTCCACAAACTTGTCACATTAATCTTATGACTCAAAATCCTTTCAACTGACAACAATCACGTCTTTGGGGTTGAATAATGGCACCACTTTCTGAAGCGATTGTGAAAACAGAATTTGATTTTTGTTCATTTATGACAGAAGACGTTGACCTTTTTGTCAGCTTTTGTTTCATGTGGAACAATGTAAAAAGAAATGACTGGATTCTGCCATTTGGACAAACGCTTTTTAAGAGTGAACACATTTCGCCACACAACCAAGAGGGTATGCAGACGATATAGTCGAACCTGACATCTAAAAAGAGAAATTAAGTAAACAGTTGTAGAAAACCAGATAAACCACGGGAAACTGCAGTCTACAGCTCACATTTATCACTGATACATTGAACTCATTACATTTTTGTCCTTAAATAAGAGGTTTATGAGTCCAAGTGTTGACAAAATGCATTGTTGCTTTATCAGTTTGTGCTGCCTATAATTCTGCCACTCGGTGAATGTTGAGGAGCATTTTTCGAATAAAAGAACGTCTCTGTCCATCCTCTAGTCTGAAAACATATGTAGACTATTGTGAAGTCACGTGAATGGAACCAATATCTACGAGCTACAATATTTTAATCTTCTGTTGTTTCTGTTGCTGTGAAATAGTTGAATTCCTGTGACGTCTATCGGGATGTAATTAGAGAGAAGAGAGCGTCTGAGGAATTATTGTTAGAGCAGTAATCCCAGAACTACTGCGTGAATGTGCCTTTGTCAAGACCGGACCAATTACAACACAATGAGAGCACAGGAGACTGCATTATATATAGCTACAGTAGTGGTTATCATATACTTTAAAATGTACAGCACCTGCCTGTTATAGTTTCCACAATTAAATTATGAAAAATAATAATTAAATATAAAGAAAATCCTTCAAATCAATGGTAAGAACAGTATCAATAACAATTTAGCTTTTATTAAATATATTGTACAGTAAAATTACAATTACATTGGCTTGCAGTTACTAAAATGTTGATTTCAGATAAATTGGCAGCAAGATGATTCATTTGTTTGTTTTTTTGTCGTTTGTTGAAGAGAGTGAGTTAGTTGCAGTGAACTTCACAATATTGCAACAAATCTGGGATGTATTAAAAGTTTAGTGGGTCAGAAATGGCATGTAGGGTTGATGAAATGTTGGACTTCAGCACATGGCCTGAATCCCATGATAGTAATCTCACTGTATACATTTCAGCATAATTGTATAATATAAGGCCTCTTTAAGACCATTTGTGTTCGCAAATGTACAAAAGAATGTGAAACCGGAGCGGCTAATCGTCTTTTCTTTACAATTCTCAAAGTAATCCTTCCTGGAATGAACTGTTCAGAAAATCATTATTCAACAAACAGGACGTGGCTCCAGTGTAAATGTGTAAATGAAGTAACAAAAGCTAATGCAATCAACTCTGAAAGTATATTGTAGTTAGCACCAACCAATTTAATCTATGTGGAAATCAATGATTGGTATCTGGAGATTAGGGATGTATTGATTAAGAGAAGCATTGTGTAAAAATGGCAAGTTTGCACATATTTGCAACATTTAAAATCTGGAAAAATGTACAGAACCAGATTTAAATTTCTTAATTTTGTAAATATATTAGGTCTAAAAAATATACAAAAGGTATTTAAGATTTCTTATTTAGTTTTTGAGTTAACTAGAGCTGACTGAAAATTAGCCTAAAATTCAAATTTTGCATACTTTTTTAGACTTTTATTATTTTAAAACTTTAATAAATAAATCAGATTTAGGATTAGGAAGAAAAACACATTTTATGAAAACGGCCGTTGAATACAATGTCCCAGAGAAATCTGAAGTGGATTAAATGAAATGGATCTTTTGGAGCAGATTGGAGAAGTTTGTCGTTTCTACATGAAAGCCTATGTTGAGAGAGCAAAATGAGTTTTGTCCATGTCTCGCCTAAATCAAAAAAATTATGACAAATCGACAATTATCATAACCATTGACCCTTTTAGTAATTGTTATCTGAACCCATACAGACTTAAAAACTTTATAGCAAAAGCTGTATCATTATCAAAAAATAAATAAATTAATTATTAACAATAATAATAACAATAATAATAATAATAATAATAATAATAAATTAATTATAATTGATAATTCTCATTTATTTGGAATTACTTTTTATGTAGAAGTTTTCTGTCAGCATATTTTACACTTGTCAGAAAGCTGTATTTAAGAAATCACAATGTATTTGTATATAATTGTAATAATTGTTTGTCTAGTCTTGTTTGACAACTTGACTTCTAAAATAATCCTTAGTAGCAGCTCTACTGCAGATTGAGTCACAAATAATTAAATTGTAAAACAACTTAAGCACATAAAACTGATTGTTATTACTGTTATGCTTAAGTCTGAATAAACACAGAGTAACACAATCTATTATCATTATCTACATAATGTGATTAAAAGTGCAGAGTTAGCATAACAAGTGACAATTCAACACTGAATTTTCTATCTTTTGGTCAAAAGTGTTCAAAATGGCAACTGCAGCAGGACGTTGAGCCCCATAAACAGAAGAAAAGATAATAATCAAAAAGGCCAACCATGTCAATTTAAATTAATTTGTAAAATAGGTGATTTCAGATTCACCTATGAACAATATTATACTTCTTTTCAGATTTATCGCAAGTCTTAGTTTCCTTATAACTATTTGTCGGGCAGCTTATCGCTCAGTGAAAAGAGGGTAAATTAGTCTCTTAAAAGTGCCGACACAATGGCAGAGGCGTGGTCCGAAAAAACTAGAAACCATGTTCGAGAGGCTCCCAGACGACATTTTATTGTTCATCTGTCAATCAAAACTCTACACAGACACATAATTAGGCTGAATGAAAGCAGTACACCTCGTCCTCCTGAACTTTTAGTCCAAACTATACCAAGCTAAATGAGATGAGCAGATTTTGGTCATTTGAACATTTAACTAGTCAGCTGTTAAGCTTTGTATGAACTTATCTACTACTGAAATGTAGTATAAACAGCTAAACTTAAATCTGGCTATTCAACTATTTTTCCAGGAACAGGAAGGGTTAAACCAAATCCCATGTACTAGACTTAACAAGAACTATGGCTTATCAAACTAAGCAAGATTAAACCAGAGCTAGAACTAAACTGAACCAAGAGCTTCTCCTTCACCTGGTGGTTCCAAATCTATAGTCCTATAGTCTATTAAACTGTCATTAGTTTAGTTTCCAAATTTAGTGTTGGGGCTAGAGAGAATGTGGATTAAGTTGATGCGGCAGCCATCTTGCGAGTGCAGAAATAGCAAAATTCTAATAAAAAATAATGTGAAGATGAGAAGACTCATTTAAATTCAGACATAATGATGTATTTGTACTTAATAATGCAGATAACTCGACCTATGTCTGTAAGGAATTATTTTCTCTGAAATATGAAAATGAGTATTCAGCCTAAAAACTCTGCACTAGTCTTTACTTTATGCAGATTTAAACTATGTTTTGGCGTCAGTACATCATTTAGACACAACCACAGATCATTACTGGGTTTACTTCATGACCGCGACTATAAAAGAATTTATCAAACAGATTTTTTCACATTAGTTTGGTAGAACATGATCATTAGGATAAGGTACAACTACAAAAAAAGTGAAATTATCAGTCCAGCTAACTGTATGTGTTCAGTAGAATTTTCCAACACAACATGGACATATAGGTTACCATGGTGATGAAAAAGCAAGACTTGAAGTAGAAATGAGTGGCCTGGTCCACAGTTGTTGCACTTTGGAAGTTTTTACACTTTTAGTATGAATTCCATGCAAGGTTTTATTAATGCGACCCCAGATCCGCGCAGAGGTAATACCGCCCACAGTAAGAGTGCATTTACTTTATTTTTAATGAGGAAATGATTAAAATAAAACTGGTTTGCTACAGGTTCCTGCTTCATTCAAGAGTTCACTGATAATGCTAGGTGAAGTGTGTATGCTTTAAAAAAGAATATTCCTCAGAGCTTGTTGTTTTCAAATTAAAGTGGACATCACTGCAAATTTGTGTGTAGATGAAGTAAAATATGTAATGTTTGGATCTTATGAAAAGGATCCAATGCCTTTTTAATATACATATATATATAATTATTTGCATTAAAACTGTTAAAAACAGGCAAGATAGATAAGTTTAATGCCATGGAACATTCCAGGCAAAGCATCATCTCCGTGGTGGTGGACCTTTCGCCAGAAAAGTTAAATAGTGCACCTTTAAACCACAAAAGCGTCCTGAACACCTGCACCATAGTCTAAATAAACCCTGATAATAATGTTGCAGTATCAACAGTTAATTCCACACTTAAATCTGATTTCTGATGTAATCGCTTTAATCCCAGTGTAAACAGAGGGATTCAAAAATGGCCGCCGCTGCCGTGTGTCGTCTGGTGCGTTTCAGTCATGTGTTCAGTCTTTATAAACACTTTGACAGACAGTTCAACAGGTTCTGAGAGAAGACGAGATCCTAAAACCAACAAGGACCAAATCTGAGCTCAAATAACAGCAAAGACTAGAGTACACTGTGTCCGATAAGTCTTGTTCAACACAGACGCAAGCTCAAAATGTGGGTCCTTCATAATCATTTTCTTTCTTTAATATATTCCGACTCTTTTTTAACAAACTAACTTCACTGAGCTTCTTGGTCCTGGTTTGAGCCCAGTTTAGTTCTGATGTAGACTTGGTTTAGTCCTGTGTTACTCCAGGTTTAGTCCTAGTCTAGTCCAGGTTTAGTCCTAGTCTAGTCCAGGTTTAGTCCCAGGTTATAGTAAATTTTTATGTGGTTTGTGTGAAGGTTGGGGATGCAACAACACAGTTTAATCTTGAATCAGTATATTATTGATACAATTTTGATATGTTTTAGGCCTCAGAAGAAAAAAATACAGGTTTCAACAATATGTCTTTTGCATATTGTAGAGACCATTTGTCAAATAAACAAACAAACCTAAACCAGGACTAAAGCAGGACTAAACGAATAACAAGAGATAAAATATTTTCTATATTTCTGGAAGATGGGTTGTTGTAAAGTTGAATAGCCCTGGCTTAGACCAAACAAATAAAAAATATTAACATAACATGCAAATTGGAGAAAAACACATTAAGTTAACATAAACAAAAATACCAAACTAATGAAGTAAATTTTGGAAACAAAATGGACAAATAGCCCGTAAATAAAGTCTTTTCTGTTTGAATATAGCAGACTCTGGTCTTATTGGAGCCGTTTTCTTTCCATTTCTGTAAAAGTTTTCTGCAATGCCAAATGGCTCTGGAGTAGAGACATGTATTGAGCCACAAATGTGTATTAAAATGTGAAGGTTGAAAAATTGTATATTATATTGAGTACTGTTGTATCCCCAGTAAACAAACCAATGGTGTAATCTTTAAAGAACAAACTAGACATACTTGCAATAAGCCTGTATTTCCTTTGAACTGATTGGTATTTTTAATTGATTTATCTTAACATTTTTACAATAAATCACAGAAATAAAACAATTAATAACTAAGGCGCATCTAGAAAAGTGTAAAAATGGCTGCCTAAACTCTTATTTTACCAGAAGTAAACATAAAAATGTACTTTCTAAACAAAACCAGGAAATTCAGACCACAGCAATCTAAAGCATACAGTTAGTGTTGTATAATCATTTATTTCTAGCGGCGACACCTAAAAGCTATTACTGTTGCTGTCAATGCAGAAACAATGGTTATTTTTGCATACGCAGACAGCCGACGTGTGAAAATGACTGTGACACAAAGGCGCACAAAAATAACCCTGGCAGATTTTCTAAATAGGAATATTTTCACTTAGATAACACTGTATGAGCAACGCTGCACTTTAAATGGTCAAACCTTTGCAAAAACAGGAAATGCTCGAGAAATACGCAAACAATACTTCTGAGCCTGGACAAAAACAAAACAATCATCATATTTTGCTTGTTTACAGTGTTCAGATGTTTTGTTTCAGTGTTTTTCTCTCTTTTTCTTCATATTAAAACATAATTATGGCTATTCGAGTTCTGCATATACCTTTTCATGTAAAATAAATCAAATATATTCCTTTAAATCCTAAGATCTTTAATGACTAATCGCAGCAACAGATTTAAAAATACAATGAGGCTGTAAGGAATTTGAATTAATATGCAATATTTTGAGGCTGATCGTCATCATATTTTTTTGTTTATGGCAATTGTTCTTCAAATTAAAACATAAATATGGCTATTAAAGTTTGTGTATAAACATTTTTACATAAAATAAATTGAATATATTGCTTTAAATCTTCAGAATCAGTTGCTTTTTAAATGGAAGTTGGCAACAGATTTAATGCACTTTTAGTTTTAGAATGGCATTTTACATTTATCTTTATAAATTCTATAAGATATAGTACCATGATTTATTAACATAGTGACGCAAGCGATAGTGCATTTTGACAAATTAAAACTCCATTATAGCCATTGCGTTGGCGTTACATAATGCCTCGTCCTGCGCCTGTTGCGGTGTAAAAACATTAGTCTGTTACTCAGGGCTTTCATGACTCAGAGTAAATTATATCTCATTGTTCGGCCGCAGAGTGTTTCTGACGGATGAGCTTTGTCCTCTGCACTCCCTCCTCTGTCAAACCACTCCTTCCGCACACAAATGAATACTTACAGCCGGGAAAATAATACAATAACAAGTAACCATATTACCTATATTACTTATATTATTTATAATGTCACATGCTAACATTAAAGAAACTACAATTGAAATTGAAAATTGGAAAAAATAACCTTCAGACTTAATTTGAAAACTGACCTATTTGACTTTGGATTTGATGTGACTTATATTTTAGATTAAATGGGCTGTGATTCTGTTAAATTGGTAGTTTACTTACTTCCATCTTATTTAAATTTTTTTTCAGTGCTCTCTGGTTATGTTCAATATGTTATGTGTTTTTAAATTGAAAAAGAAAGAAAAAAGAAAGAAAATTAAAGTTATTTGTCTGAGAAAATATGGGTTTTTATTGTGATTATGCCATATAAATTGGCATTGAATATCAAACCTTATAGTATCGAAATAGAGTTTAAACTGTTAGTATTGTGAAGGCAATAGTACTAGCGGGTATCTAACCACAAACGTTCATGTTATTGGGCAAGAATCTATACCTACAGTGCTACACTGGTATTCAAGGATCTATTGCAGTTAAAATCCTGATTTTATTTAATGTAATGTCAGTTCTATCTTAATTTTGATTATCATTTGTCGCCTGGAATATGTTGAATGTTGAATATAGTAAGATGTTTAGGATTTATAACTATTATACTTTGGACAGATTATACTGAACCATCAGAGAAAATACTTACATACTGTACTGTTGTATCCCATAAATAAAGTAACGATCAAGTAGAATAGTATTAAAATATTGAAATGTAATGTCTTAACTTTGTGTCAGTTTTATCTTGGTTTTGTCAGGATTTTGATGATCCCTAATTGGAGCATGTTTAAGATTAATACATTAAAAATATTGTGATCCGTCCAGGTAAAGAATTTGGACACAACTGTGGCTCAGAAAAAAATTAAAGAGCGTCTGTACACTTTGTCCTGAGTTTCGACGGTATGTTGGTTTGAAAGTGTGCGTGGGAAATACTCGCAGGTATGTACCGAGCATCAAAAAAAAAGCAACAATATATTCAAAGCAAGACACACCCTGCACATCACTTTTGTCATGGATTAAACCAAACCTGTTTCTAATTCAACAAGCTCCAATCACAATTGCACAAGGAAGAAAAAGGACAATTATTCTCAAAGCTGCTCTTCCTGTGATCAGGGCCATTATCAACACCAATGTCATTGTAAAACAGTGACCTGAAATAACTCTTAATTACTCTTTGTATTTTCTGGATTAGTCCTAGTCTAGTCAATTTCTGGTTTAAATTTATTCTTGATTAACACTTTTTGCTCACAGGACAGGGCAGGCTGTTAACAGTGGCGAAACGTTGCTACTTAAGTAAAAGTACAGATACAAAAGCAAAAAAAACTCGATATAAAAATATCTACTTAAAGTGCATATGACAGGTTCTTATTTTCTAATTATTAGTTAGTTTGGTGGAATAGCGTTTGTGGTAAATATTATCATACTTTTAAATGTGTGAAGTTGCAGTTTGTGAAGACATTTTGATCAATTTAAATTTAAAATGACTGGAAGTAAAACTGAATCCCTCTGTAATGTAATCAATAGGCAACTTACCACTGAAAATGCACAGACAATTTAGAGAAACTGACACATTTTTCTTACAGTTTAAATGATCATTCAACAAAATGTAGCATTATTAAGTATTATTTAGTGTCAATTCCTCACTATTGTGTAATTGATATAGATTATGGCCCTTAACAGGTTGCAAGGTCATATTTGTCATTGTTGCTACTCATGTTCAACCAGGAAGTAACATTATAAATTGAAAGTAATTCAGATTTGAAAACTGTTAAAGCATTAAATGCAGTGATTTAATGATTCAAAGTAATTCAAATCAATGTCTTAAATTTTCCATCAAATTGTATGAATATATTTTTGTTTTCTCAAAGTTGGGGCTTGAATTCGTAACTTTTATGCAGAAGTCACAGTGAATGTGTAAAAATAACCCCTCAAACCATATGTACTTTCTACTTTTCAGTCCAGTTCATAAATGTAGTGGAGTTGAAAGTACAGATCTGCTCTCAGATGTAGTGAAGTAAATGTTCATGTTCAGTTGTATCTACTGTAAAAATGCACTCACATACAGTACAGATACTACAAATGTTACTTAAGTACAGTTTACTGTTGTACTTTGTTACTTTCCACCACTGTTTTTTATTTAAAGTTAACACATGTTTCGATGGTGTAAATTCAGAGCTGACATTTCCTGTTGTTACTCACAGAATGCGCCTGTAGTTCTTCTCCTGGTAGTTCTGGTTGATGACGTAGGTGATGAAGACGCTGAAGTGCTCCACGGCGTGACTATAAACGATGTCACACACGTCTGAGATCAGGATGTTCTCCTCGATGCGGTGCTCCAGGTCCATCAGGAACCTGCACAGAAACATTCACGTCAGACACACTCAGGGCATTTGTTTACCTGGATTTATAACCACTGATTACAGTAAAAGAAGCATTGTTGCTGATTAGATGAATAAATGAATAATAAATTGAATGTGCTTCATCTTGACAATTTAAAATGACTTTCTAACTACTTTCTGCTATAAATAAATTTAATTTGCTAGATAAGCTGGATGTACAGTATATGTTGTGAGATTATCAGTATTTAACACCTTTTAGCATTATAATGGCAAAAATAATCACTTACTACCCATAAATATTGACAATACAATATTAAAGCAAGAGTTTTGTTGCATCAAAGTTGGTTGTGGCTCTCAGCTGTACTACAAATAATTTTGGAAAGCGTGGATGTCAAAAATGAGAATGAATATTGAAAGTACAGTGTAAGGACATTAAAAGAACATTAAAATGATATTCTACATTCTAATAATATTCTATACATCAGCTGGTCCTACCGTTCGCTGGCCTTCATGACGCCCTCGATGTTGGAGAACAGGAAGTGCATGTCTGATTGGCTGAGAGTGTTGATGAGGGTGGGGTTACGCAGGAAGTGAGTTTCTAAAATCTCCAGACTCTTGTAGTAGGACGCCTCAGAGGTCACCAGCTCAAACATGGCCTGAAGACGGACAAATGAACAGGACAATAGTGATTCTATAATTCATGTAAGAAACTGTACTCCAGACTTGAGCATCTAATGTTATAAAAATCATGCACGGAAATATTTATTTTTGCAGCACCCAACAACACAACAGCAGTTGTCTCGATGGGTGAAAAGTAGAAAAGCAGTTTAAATAAACAATGTAGCAAATGGATAACTGTCCAGTGTTTCCTATAGGTTCTGCTGAGTGTTTGGTGGCACATGCGATCCCATTTCTATTCTATACAAATGCAGGTATAAATGTCACTTTTTGCCTCTACTCAATATTTAAACAGGTTTTTTTTTACAGTGTAGTTTTACAATAATACAACAAAAAAAAAACATTTTTCATTCCAGTTTATTGTTTAGCTTATTTTAAGACTATGGGGGGCCACCGTAGTCTCCTCTATCAACGGGAAACACTGCTGTCCCAGAGGATCTCCTGTCCATGACCCTTCTTCTCGGCAAGGAAAAACTACAAAAATAACAATAAGTAGAAACCTCGGAGAGAGCCACAGTGTAGGAGAGATCGTACTCTATACTCTGTAGCCTCTATAGCTAAAACTAATTTCACAACTGTAGTTTGATTTGTTTCAATTGTCCCTGAATGAGTAGTGGAGCATTTTGACCTCAGGAGTAAAGTGAATCCTTTATCCTAGTATTTTGAAGGTCCTGTGTCAGATTAATTGTAATAGAAGTAATATTATGCATCTCTTAAGGCATAGAAGGAGCAGTGCAACAGTGATTAAAGACAAAACTGTTGACTGAACATGTTGCACTTTAGTTGGGGCAGGAGTTTAGAACTAAAAGCGTGCACAAGCTCAGTGCTGCCGTGTGTTTGTTTCACTCAAACGTGTGTGTACAGTGGAGGCTTCAAAGTCACCGGCCCTGTGGGTGCAGAGCTACAACATCTCTTGGGGACTCTTAATGAAACACTGCTGACGTCAGAAGTCAGACGAGGATTAGTCAGCATGAACAGAGACGGAATAAAAGCGATGCGGACCTCAAGAGCCAGGTAAGGAAGAAGTGTGGAAGCAGAGAGCAGGAGAGAGGCTCCGTGAGAAAAGTGCACGAAGCAGAATGAGGGAGGACAACGGAAGATCAACGAGGGAAAACATCAAACATGTGAATAGTTTGTATGGATGCAGATGCGCATGGTAGTAGTAATAGTAATAGTAGTAGTAGTAGTAGTAGTAGTAGTAGTAGTTTGTGAATTTGTTCAGTCAATTAACTTCTACTTGGGTTAACAGAAGTAGTACAATTCTTTACTTTTGATACTTAAAGGACAAATATTATGCATTATTTGTACTGTTATGGGCCTTTAAACCTGCTCGAGTATCTTTACTTTGATGTCTCATGTTTTATAAGAATACAAGAATACAACAAATAAAGAATACAATGTTATCGCGGCCTTGGGAGATGCCATATTAACTTAGCTGTGGCTCCATCTACTGGCTGCAGAGGCAACTACACATATTTGTATAGCCACAGTGTTTTGCAATGCAGCTGTCCAGAGTTGTGACGCTGTTGTAATGATCGTGTTTAGACGGCAGAAATGTTCAGAGCGAGTGACGATTTAAGAACTTAAAACAGCAGAAGAGAAGAGATTTCAAACCAAGATTCTTCAAACAAGTGTGGATGAAGCTAAACGCTACTCCAGGTATGTTTTTGATAACTGAACAATGTTAGAACATAGTATAGGGAAAAAGAGTGCATTCCTCTCTGTATCTACACCAAAGCCCTCAGAGAAAAGCGCTTCTTAAACTGGACCTGGTCGCCAGCTCACCTCCTGCATGATGACCTCCTTCTGGGGCAGCTTGTTGAGGAGTCCGCTGTTCTGCACCACCTCCAGGTTCTGCCACAGACTGAGGGAGTGAGTGCCGTTTCGGAGCTGGAGCTGCAGCGTTGGAGGAGCCACGGCGCTGGAGTCTGACCCACTGCGCCTCACCTCGCATGGGGACAGAGACTCGGCATGTCGCCTCTGCTCGATCTCCTGCTGCTTCGAGCTATCCCGGTACTCCTGGTACAAGAACGCTGCGCGGAAAAGACAAAAGGACAGTCAGCGATACTGAAAAGGTGGAAATCATTGTTTGAAATAAACGAGGGAAAAGGTCGACAATAAAAATACTAATAGCTACATAGCGTGAATTCAGAATATCTTTCCCTTCAGTTTAATAGATTTGATAGTTGACATCTTAAAAAAAAAAAAAAAAAAAGACTAAAAAAATTATAAATTTTCCTCACACTGATTTTATGTAATCTTGTGAATCAGTAAAATGGTGATGTTTGTCTGTTTTAACTACTACTTTCCTGAAAATAAATAAAACATTTTTTAATTAATAAAATGGAGAATTGGTCAATAGCAAAAATAAAAAGCTACATAATGTGAATTTAGAATATCCTTCACTTCAATTTAATACGTTTGTATCTAAAACGTAAAACAAATGTATCACTTTTTTATTCTAACACTGATTTTTTTAAATTTAATGTTAAAAACAGATAAAAATGGCTTTCAGTATTACTTTCTTGAACATAAACACACATTTGTTTTTAATAGATGAAATAGGGAATGGGTACACAGCAACACACGCACAAGTAAATACATTTTAAAAATAACAGTTACATAAGATGTTCCAAATAGTTCTATAAATACTGATATTTTGCTTTTATTTGGCTACAGATAGCAAAAAAAATTACTTTAGTAAAGTATTTTTGCTCCTTTGTTACTTTGCACCACTTTACAAAAAAAATAGATAGATACAAAAAACTATTATTGACTTTGGAACATTAATTAAGATGTAGAGTTAGATGTTTAAGTGATTATGTTAAATGGCAAGTAGTGAAAGTAGCCGTAATAGCTAGGGTACTTAACTTGGAAGTTGGAAATTGGAATTATTTTACATAGCGTATATACATATTTAGTTCTCCTCCATGCAATTCCTGTTTGCATGGAGGAGAACTAAACCAGAATAAAACCAGGACTGAACCAGGCTTTGGACTTGATCTCCAAACCTGAACTTCTCCACAGTCCTGCACGTTGCCTATTGTTTTCGTAACTCAGCAGCTTGAAGTTATCGATGCATTCGTAGGCACTAAACTTTGCGCTGGGGGGGCGGAGGTGGGCTGAAAGTTTCCCGTTAAAGCTCTTTTTTTTTTTTTTTTTGAAGGAAGCTGCTTTGAGTGGCGAGGAAGGTGACTTTGAAGAGAGAGAGAGGCGGTTGCGTAACACACCTCGGTCCGACACGAGCAGCAGATTGGTTTGTGGGCGTCTGCTGAAGCGCGAGTTACATAAGGGAGACAGGAGCAGCACACTGTGTCCAAGAAGCACTGCAATACCCAATATAACATCGTCTGACAGCACATCTCTGCAGCTATAGGTAAGGGCAAAGTCCACAATACTGGTTTAGAGCTGACTTAGTGGTAGATTAAGCTTTTTATGGCAAAGGTATAGTCATACAAGTCACAAACATACACGTGAACAAGAAAATTGCTATTAAAATGCTAATAAATTAGGTTTAATAAATGCAGCATATAACAGCACATCTCTGCAGCTATAGGTAAGGGCAAAGTCCACAATACTGGTTTAGACCTGGTTTAGACTTGGTACAAAGCTGATTTAGAGCTGGTTTAGACCTGATTAGAACTGAACCAATACTTAGATTGAGATTATTAAGATAAAGGTATAGTTTATATCACATTAAGCAGTGAACAAGAACAGCACATAAATTAAGTTTAGTTAATACAGCATATCTCAGCAGCTATAGGTAAGGGCAAAGTCCATAATATTGTATAAGACTTGGTTTAAAGGTGGTTTAGAGCTCCATGTAAGCATGTAACCTAAGTTACTTAGTACAGCTCTAAATATGCATATCACTGTTCTCTCAGAGTGGTACGATTGAACAGCTCTTGACAGTTTGCCGAATGTCCTTCACACGCTTCACTCCCATTACATGCTATTCTGTCCTGTCAAAATGAAGCCTACGGGGGAAAAAAAAACAAAAAACTATGAAGAAATTTACTTCTGCAGCCAAAGTAGTCCTCAATACTAGTTACAATTATACAAATTTTATAAAAGAACCTTTTATATAGGATCAAATTGATGGTCATCTATAAATAATTCTGAGTCAATAAAAGCTTAGCTCTTCATACACAAGGCAAATTACATGAAGAATAGACAATAGAGCTAATAGAGATAATACAGCTTTAATCAAGACTTTAAGTTTAGTTTAATGTTGTTTTAGTTTCTGATATGCGTTTTGTACTAAAGTTAAGGCATTCCTCTGGCTTTGCTATAATTCTGCTTTAGCTTTTGAATTGTTGTGTTAAATTAGTTACACTTTAGTCATACATCATTTCATCCTTGGTCAGCGCTATTTCAAGCTGTAAGTGTAGTTGTTAATGCTATATTAATCCTGGTTTATCTTGTTTAAAGAGGTGTTTTGGTTCAGTCATGACTTAGTCCTGACCTGGTTCCATTTCTAGTTTAGACTTGATGGTTTTGGCACAGATTAGTAACAAGCTGGGCCTGTTAGGACTATTCCAATTCTTGTTTGTGTTTTCTGCTTAGCTTTTTATGTACAGTGCATAAACAATAATAGACTGTTAGAGTCCTATATTACACTGTATACAAGTGAGAGTCATTAAATGCGTTATTCTTTATATGTAGACATTGTATTAATCAACAAATATAAATGTTTCATGATAGAGTACATTCAAGTACTGTAACACCTCTAAAACTCAATTGTAAGCCTCTTAACATATCTAGATTCAAACCCGGAACACTTTGTTCAAAAAGAGAGAAACAAAAACAATTGGGAAACTGAAAAGCTGAAGAAGTTAGCTCTTCATACATTCATTGTGTTTCTTATGTATAGGGCATTGTGAACATTTTCTTTTTCTGCACAATAAAATCATCCATGCCGTAAAATTGTAATACCCTTTTTAGGGATATGTATGTTTTTGGGATACATTAAATCGTGAGGTACTTATAAGAAAAATATTCTCATTTACTTCACTTGTCACTTGCGTTGTTTGCTTTTGTTCTACATGGTTTACTTTAACCAAAATTACTTTTACTGCAACTGAAATGACCTCTAAAAGACTGACTATAGTAAGATACTGTAATATTTAGATGGGTGAAGATTGAGTTTGTTTTTGTTCTGCTTTCGTCCCATATTGTATTCACTCACCAATGTTTTTGATAATGTTGAGACCCACTGTGTTGCTCTCTCCATTGCTCTGCAGCCTGGGAACAACACAAACAACAAACAACAAACTTAGTCAGAATTAGACATGTCTTGACACTTTTCATCACATAATTATTTCCTCGTCACGGTCACAGTTTGGAGTCAGAAGCAACACCTCTGTGCAACACAAACTTTAGCCTTTTGAATATCACAGACACTTTGTATTTTGTTGATCTACAGTGTGCGGTCATTGACTATTCTAGCGCTGCCTTAAATTATTTCCGGCGTTGTCAAAATGAGGATGTACACAGCTACAAAGTTACATAGTACACCTTTAAAGCTTGTATTCAAACCATGAAACTAGAAGGCAGGTAGTTTAATCAGTTGGCCATTATTCTAACGTGGTCCTTACTCTCACAAACCTTTTATGTAGATAGGAACAAGCACAGTTTTGTCAGTTGCCGAAACTAAAAAGTAAACAGCCTTATCACATCCAATCCTCTCTTTTCCCAAGACTTAAAACGACTCAGACTCATTTTTCTGATAGAACGCTTTATAGTTGAAGACATTGTGGATCATTCTGATTTTGTCACAAATTTCTATGTGGAAAGTTACAAAATTGATGAAGTTGGGGACCCCAGCTTTAACCATTTTAATAATTCAAACTACTGACTTAGCAGTGACTGTAGTGAAACATCTGAGTCTTCTTTGAGGTTCAGCACTGTAAATCTTTTACTGTGAACATGCTGTCACTTGTTCTCGTCATCAATAAGTAACTCGTCATGAGGTGTTTCTAAAACGAACAAAGCCAAATGCTAAAATGTATTTCTACAGTTGTGAATGTTGTTGGATCTGACTCAACATGAAAATAACCAAGCTATAACTTTGTTTTTTTACTTTACTAAAAAAAAAAAAAAACAAAAAAAAACACCACCACCACCACCACACAAATAGGACAAAAGTAGACCCTTTCCTTAATAGTTTTAGTCTGGCCTTCATCTAATATCAGAACCAGAAAAAGAAGTAAAATTGTGCTGGAAAAAAACTGTTTATTTACAACCAAGAAAAAGGCTCAATATGCAATATCAATTTCAAGTCCTTGATGACAATAGAGTATGAAATTTCAGAAATGTGAATATAACAGATGCTGACATTTTGACCGTAATCTGAGCACCAGAATTCCAAAATCTGAAACTCAAAACACTGCCATTTCTAAATCGAGAAGAGCATTCGCTCTCACGTGCTTTTGGAGAGTTGGAGGATCGACAACAACAATGGAAGCACGAGCATGCAATGAGCAATCTGTAAATGCTCAGATCATTTTCACTTTTGTGCAGTTTTTTAGCCATCTTTTTAAATCAGAACTAATCAACTGGTCCAATGTTTCATCGTCGGTCTATCTGCTTGTCTTCATTGACCAGTAACTGTTTTATTGCTTGATTTTCTGACTTTCTGCGGGTAAAAATCAACAATTTTGTAAAGACGACTTCTGTGATTTTGGACTCTACAAAACAAAAATTGACCTGAATTTTCCTTTGATTATTTCAATTTTGTATTATTTAGTCAAAAGTAAAGCACATTCAACGTGTGCTCCTGTTATACTCATCTTTTATTTAGTAAAAATATTGTCAAAAAATAAATGAAAAAAAAAATAGATAAAAATAAATTGAATAATTATCTTGCTTTATAATTTCCTCTTAAAATCCAACTTCCTAATCATTCTCCAAGGATTTATTTGTTACTTTCATACTTGAATGCTGCGTTTATATATATTTATAGCAACACACTAAAATTAAAAGAGTATGAAAAGTAAAGGCGAAATTAGAAAAATAAGATGAAATGGTTCATATTTGTTTTGTTTTTGCCTGCACTGACCTGTTGTTGTTGTAGCTGCCCCTCATGTTTTCTCCTCCGTGGATGGTCTGGATGGGGCTGATGGGGGTTTGGGGGGCGGTCCGGCTGTCGTTGGGGACCTCGAGGCTGGCTCTGTGGGGCGTCTGGCTGCTGTTGGGGCTGGTGAAGCAGTGAGTGCGGTAAGCGATGGTAGTCGGCTGGTCTGGGCTCTGGAGCGGCTCTTTTCCGCCCACTCTGTGTCTGCTGTCGCCAAGCAACGGAGGAGGCTGCATGCTGAAAACACCGAGGGAAAATATACTTAAGATTCACAGGCTGCAGTGAAAAGCGGAAATCAGGACTAAAATAAAATTAGGAAGAGAAGCATAAATATGAAGTTAGTATCAAATAATCTAACGGGGAAAAATAAACCAATTGTCAAATGCAAGAATATAAATGTCTTAAAGCAAGGACTAAATCAGAGTCAAACAAGGACAATCCTGTTTTATAAACAGAAAAACTTTAAAGGGGCAGTACCTCGTATTTTTCATAACGGATATATTGTAAAAGCAGCTTTTAAGGTCAGAATCAGACCACTGTGCAGTCAACATCTAAAAATAGTCTGAGTGTTTTTTGCTTTGTTCCGGTTGTCCTCAGAGGTCGCATTACCGAGTTACAACATGTAAAAACAGCTTTAGACCTGGGAATTCCTCCTTGGAAACTCAGGAAGCTTTTCAGAACACATTGTCATTGTTAAAAGCAGATATTCACTTTCAAACTATGTCTGGTGTTTGGTTTCCTGGTTTTGAGTTTTTGATTTGAGTCATTACAGTACATTAACTGCAATGTATGGCTCAGTTTTTCTGACTTGACCGATGCAACACACAAACATTTGAGAAAACGTGTGTCTGAGCTCCAAGTTCCAACACAAATCTAATACTGTGAATGTTTTATTCTTCGCGAAGCAGGAAGTGCACTTTTTAGCTTTACCGTGACAGTAAACTGTTGTGAAAAGCTCTTATAAACTCATTGCAGTGAATAATTACGATGCTCAGAATGCATTATGTAAGTGAGCAAGACATTTGGACCACTGTAAACTGTTCAAAATTAAATAGTTCTGCTTTTCATGTTTACAAGCAAACATCAGGTACATCCCCTTTAAAATTCAAAGAAAAGATACATTATAAAGTGGTTCTTTAATGTTAAGTTATACACAATATACCACAAAAGTATTGAATGTGCAATTTAGGCTGAAGCAATAGCAATATTGCAACAAACTAAATATAGTGATAACACAGAGATCCTCCATCTGACAGAAATGTACTGTTTTTTAAAATGAAAATGTTGAAAAAGGCTAAATTAGACTGAATAACAAATTACTGTGCCAAAATGTATAATCAAATATTGTAATAATAATAATATTTATATTGCAGAATAGCCATTTCGCGTATCATTATAATTTCCATTATTGTTAAGTATTTTGAAATTAAGAACTAAACACGGAATAATTACTGGATCAATCAGGGAGATTGATTAAAACATTTTGCAACCATTGAGAGAATGTTTTTTTAAAATGTTGAGCTTAGACTAGATCCAGTTCAGAAACAGAAAATAAAACAAACATTTAGGTCATTAAAAGAACACTGCAGAGAATCCAAACTTGAAATGGACAAAACATTTAGATTAATCAATGTTGAATCTGTATCAATCATTTATAAACCCATCGTAAACATGTTATGATAACCAAAATACTAAATTTAAACCTTAAAAACACCACAAAAGACCTCAAAGAGAAACTAACTAATATCAGTGTTCGGGTAACATCTTTCTCTTGACAAACATTACTGAACATGCAGGAACTGTCTAGTAGGAGGATCTTAACGATTTGCTTAGTCACAGGCTGTTTGGCTAACGCCAGATCAATACTTCTCATTCTTTCCCTTCTGCGACTGCTAATACAACGCAAGCAAACGCTACCGATACTCCTATAGTTATCAGCTTAGCTTCTTTTGGAAAACTGAAACGTATACACTACCTTCTCTGTTGGTTATGGTCAATATTAGGCTTGCAAAGAGTAAAAACAGCAGAGGAGAGAGCAAGGTTTAAGACTCACTCTGTAGCTTTACCTCAACGCCTCACCTTCCTGGAACAACTCTTATCACACAAACGATAAGATATTTTAAGCACAGATCAAGGACTAAACCAAGAATATTCTCATGTACAACACAACTGGAGCTAAACAAGAAAAAACTAATTGTATAAAAGCACTCAAAAGCCCCCAAAACACCAAAACAATAAGCACTTAAAGAGTAAAGCAGTAACAGAACACAAAATTACATAACATGACAATAATATTAAGAGGCAAACATAGCACTACGGTGTGTTGTTCTTTGTACCTTCTTAATAGATATCACTGAGT
The DNA here is from genome assembly GCA_019453435.1 of Rhinogobius similis. Lineage (NCBI taxonomy): Eukaryota > Metazoa > Chordata > Actinopteri > Gobiiformes > Gobiidae > Rhinogobius > Rhinogobius similis. The sequence goes on from CM033625.1 coordinate 24,939,017, forward strand.
GTGAGAATAATGATTTTAATGATCAACTAGCACAGACTGCAATTAGTATTTTTATCATGTCCTTCATAAAGAACAAGACATTCCCTCTTGTATAAAACATTTTTTATAAAACCTGCCAAAGGTTTGACCTCTAAGTTCTGAAAGCTTGTTATTCTTGTATTAATTTAGGTATTTCTCTCAAATGTTGACGCTCCTATATGGATTTTCTTTTCCTTTTTAGCAAATTACTAATATTTCTTGTTGAATATTGAAGCTCTACTTGGAACCCTGTTAAGAACAAATGATGAAAACTTTTGCCGTTAATTCGACTGGTCTTTTGATCGGGACTGTATGACTATGATTTTGAAGTCACTGTATAAACTCACCTGCTCAAACTGCCCTTTCCTTAAAAAGGTATATTTCATTATTTTGAGGACCAACAACTTCCTTGTCTGGTCGTTTTTCAAAAGAGCAAATTTGCACTAATTTAAGAAATTATCACCAAAATCTAACTGCGGCCAAAGTTGACATCCTGAAGGTCCTCATGTTATTTGTTCCAGTGTTGAAATGTTGTTCACTTGACAACATCCAAAGGCATACAGGAAGATTTTGGCAATCATTTTGTAACAGTCTGTTTTACAAAAGAGTGCATGCACCAGCTCGTCTTTATTGTTTCCAGCGAACCTCAAAGTCCCACTACACTACCTCGCAAGACACGCAGCCAGAATGATTGATATTTGACAAGGGAACAGAAATAATCAAATATACCTACCTATAACATACGAATATTCTGATTTAACATTTTGTTCATTGTAAACCACAATATTAATCTAGTATTTCAATGGATTTAGATCTATTAATAGTAATGATCTGATAAGTTGAAAGAGGTCCATTGACTTAAGACTCACTTTTTCGGAGTATTTAAACCATGCCTGCAGGACCATGCGGGATTACTCAAACATGCATCTATACAGTTATATAAATACAGCTCTGAGTAAGTTAATGGTGAGAAAACACCGTTATAACATGGTTAATGATTTATGATTTTACATAATATGTCCTCTTTAATGTTGTTCTTTGGCTCCATTGTCTTTTTTTGTGTGCATATACAGTAAGGCATCTTTGACTATCCAACAAACTCTATACAAGTTTAATCATTATTTATTTCCATTTGAACTCACTAGCCGGTTAAAAATGACACATCGATGCCCTTCGAACTAACTGGGAATGACACACAGAAGGGCTGCATGATTTGGGAAAAAATTTCTTATTGCGATTTTTCTGACGAGTTATGTGATTAGGATTAGATTTGTTTTAAAAATCAGATTCTGTTCAAAGTTCCCATTTTAAAAAACAACCAGGAGAATTGACACAAAGACAACAAATCTAATCGCAATACTGGTCAGAAAAATCAGATATGTTTCCCAAATCGTGCGGCTTCAGTGGATATAGTAATTATCAGGACATGCCTAGGCAAAGTTCAATTAGACATTTATCCCTTGATCATAAAATAATGCGTACATTTGGGAGGATTTCAAACTGAGGCGACAGTAATCTGACTTTCACTTGGCCTTGGCTCGAGTCTGAAGTGTTTATGCACCAGGGTGTGTTACAGGCTGAAGGCAGAAAGGTGGAGTCCTAAACACTCCTACTTTAGACAAAGACGTGTTCCTCATTGGTGTCACTGCATTCACATGTGCACTTTGGACAGGCTTGGCAATGTTTTCAATACTTTCTTAATCAACCATGACCCGTTTTATTCGATCGCTCTCAAAATACAGAACACATTACAGACTGTACTTTAACTGCAAATCGTCAGACTTTGAATATATTTTGACGGTTTCTCCAGCCACCACCACACAATAATAAAAAAAAAAAATGTGTATAGAATTTAAATGACTGGCTTTGCGTTTCAGATCATGCCGCCCTACAATTATATGTGGCTTGTAAAATGTCTGGTGAAATGGGTTGCCAATATTATCGAGCAGTTCCCATAAGAATTTGCTCAAAATGTGGTACTTGAGACCTTTTCAGTGCGTTTAAAGAATACAGTGAGAAAGATAAATCCTTCTTAACCAGTTTACGTAGCATTATAACAGTCAGTGGATAATTTTTAAAAATAAAGCATATCATAAAAGAATACATTATTTTGAGTAATTAACCCAATGATAGACTTCAAAAGGCCATGTACCCTATTTTAAACCATGCCGAGTAAGAAACATGTTTTCGTTTGATCTTTCACGTGCAGTAGAGCAGTTCTGTGTGTTCATGTGCTTTTGATCTGAAAACGCACTCTGTATCTGTTCGTGACTCCATGTTTTCAGTTTATCTGTCAATTGGGGGGGGCAAAAAGTACGGTTTATGTACACTCAGTATCATTACAAGGCTTTACGTAATTAAAAAAGTTCATACTTCACTATGATTGGTTAATTTATCAGTCACTCACTCAGAGCCTTATTGGAATAAGATGTGTGGGTGGAAAAATGTGTCTTTGTTTAAGCATAGAGCTGCATGCAAAAGAAAATTAGTGAATCACTAGAAGATCGTTACATGGGAGGGCTGACTGTTCGATTTTTTATCACCGTATCGCCCAGCCCTACAGACAATCTAATTTTGACTCAAATGTCTCACGTCACAATTCGTATTCTTCTTGCTGCTTCCAGAATTCCCATTTCTCTGACTTGAGCAACGCAATTTACCCGACAAACTACATTAGATGGTACAGGCCCTTTAATTTACATACAGCATAATCTCTGGTGGAAAGTAACGCAGTGCAAAGTAAAAGTACTGTACTCAAAGTCTATGGTTATACTGCACATTTCACTAAAATGTAGTGAATCATTATATTTAAGATTTTACTTAACAATTTAACTCTTTGTCCCCAGTTTGACAGATTTTGTAATTTAAAGTGTTAAACTTCCTGGTTGGAAGCTAGCAACCATTTTGAAAACAAGAGCCTAAGTTAATGTGAATTACACAATAGATACGATTTGACAAATAATATCTGATAAAAATTGTTGTTTGAACAGTCAAAAAATGTTATCAATTGTCTGTAAATTGTCTGTATTTACAACGGCACGTCGCTTTTTGATGACACAGGTAGAGAGATTCTGTTTTAGAACTCAGCACTACTTCCTGTAATTTTAAATTTTTATTTTTCAAAATGTCTTCACCAACTGCAACTTCATAAAAGGAAAACTATAATAAATAATTGCCACAGGTGCCCTCCCAGCAAAATAAGTCATAATTCATCTTTTTTTCCCCCTCAAGATTCATAATGACATCTGCATGAAGGGTTTGAGCTCAAGCCCAAGATTTGAACACACAAAAATGTGTACATAAAATTCCTTTGAAATAAATGGAAACTGGTTGGAGTTTAGGGCTGCACATATTTGCAATGTTGTTTGAGAGTTGTTTGAGCAGAGTTGGCTGACATTTTGTTGCTTGTGGAGGAAATTATGGCACTTCAAAAATTACAGTCTTTGCAATTTGCTAATTGTGTCCTTTCAAATTAAGATTCCAATTTGATTTCGGGAAAATGTGCAGCCCTAATGGAATTGCTACTGTCGTTCAAAGATCAGCACAAATCTTCTGATTTCACTCCATTTTATGCGTAAATCGGTGTGCAATACTTTTACTTTTTACTCTTTTAGTACATTTTTAAACAGGTACTTCAATACTATTTTTCTACTTAAGTGGATGTGCTACTTTTACATAACGAAATTGAGTACTTCTTTCACCACTGCATTTAATAGAAACATTTGGAATGGAATAAAATGAGCACCACTGCAATGACAATGAATTTCAACTGAATAAATATATTATTGCTAACAACGGGTTTTACAAAATATCCCCAAAAGCAGAGTAATTGTAGACATTTCTGGCGCACTCACCGACGCGGCCGCAGAGGAGATTTCGTGGGTAAACCGTTGCTTGCGGAGGAGCCTGGTCTGGACGGGCTGTGGTCCAGACGCTGAACTGAAGAACGTGAAAACAACAAATCAGTCAATGAGAAGCACATACAGTCTACAGACACACACAAAAAAAAAAAAAAAAAATCACAAAAAGATTTAGATCTTTAAATCACACAGAAAGAAGACACACGTTATAGTGAATAGTAAAGTAGTAAAGTAGTAAGTAAATCAGGAGTTTATTCGTCTAAAAGTAAACTAACATTGAATCTAGATATTCATTTAAGCAAGTACTGATAAAGTAAAAAAATAAAAATAAATAAATCAGATATTAAGTTATACACATCCAGCAAACAAATAACTTTTTTTTTTTTTTTAATAATGGAGGTCTCAAAACCGTAATCATTTAATGAAGCACAAAAACATGACAAAATCTGACCTTTGTGAACAGTGTTAAAATGATTTTAACTTTTATCAGATCTAGTATAAGACCACAATGCTTAATAAAAATAGTACTATTCTTTTGTGCTGAAAATGTCAGTCCAAAGCATTTTTAATCATCATTGTGGTACAGTTCTTGTGCTAATTTAGTACCAGATCAACCATTTCTTTTTCTGTGCACATGCACCACCTGTTTCTTTCATTGATATAATCTAATTAAAATCCCAATTTGAATAGTTGTAATTAATAAATCACAAAGGCTTACATTATTTAAATAGATATTGTCCTCAACAAAGATGGGGTCTGTATGAAGCCTCAACAAACATGTATGAAATGCATTAATCTATTTAGTTTAGCATTTTTTATTATTAAAATGTGTACCTTGAGTCTTGAGTTTAAAATATACTGTAAATCACAATAACAATTGCATCACATGACTAAAAATGCTATACTATGTTATGAATATTCACTTTTATTAACTTAAAACCACTTAATTTGCTTTCTATCAAGTCTTGCTTTATGAAGTCAAACTTTCCGAATGATATGACATTGACATTGATACAGCCAGATTAAAAAAAAAAAAGTACTTTCCACATAGTTTCACTTTTAGAACATAGATTGAACTGAAATTACTTCTTGTTACTGCTTATGATACTATTATTTATGACTTGAATAATCACAATTATCAACAAATACAATTTACTTTTACTTCAATACATTTTAGATTAGTTATTTGTCCTTTCGACTCCACTACACTTACAATTAACCATTTAATCTTGACATCCGTACATGATGTGAGTGTGCAATTAATCCAATTTTAATAAAGATTGTTTTTTCTAATTGTCAGTGATCAGTTTGGAGCAGAGTTCAGACTTTATCAACTACTTCTCGTCTGATTCCGGGATCAAAGCAGGGTTGGACCTGGTTAATACTTAGTAATATAGCCTTTTATAGAGTCTATAAAATACTATTGTTAAGATGTATTGTTATTAGGATTGGGCGATATTGATAAAATCCCATGATATTGATATTCAGACAATATTATGTCAATCCAACAGAAATGTGTCAAATCATGTCTTTTTATTGCACTGATGAGGTTTAGGCATCAGAGAAATGTGAAATGTAATTACAAAAGGTTTTTTTTTTTTTTTAATCAGCTCTTTTGAAGCATTTTTTGTTCTAAATGATATACTCCCTATTCCAATTTGCATTTCTTCAAAATAACATTCAATTCAATTCAATATAATATACATTTCTATGTATTAGCCCACCTTTATTTGTAATTATTACTTTGGTGGAAGAAATTTGACTGTTTTTCTGTGACACGATAACACTTAAAAGGTTGTATCGTTCATGTTCAGGAAAATACTCTAATACCGAACTGAATTTTTTTTTTTTTTATCGTAAATAAAGTACAATCAATATGAAAAAAAAATCTGGATTAAAGTTATTGTTATATTGCCAAACCCTCATACAACATTTTCAAAAACTCTCAGCTCTAACTTACAGAATAATATTAATATCTTGTAGTGAGGTTATAACTCTTAACACACTGCCTTGCCTTCATTATTTTCAACTCTAGTGAATTTTATGGTTTTATTCATGAATCCTGCCTTGTGCAAATATAACCTGCTGTGCCCAGATCCTGCTGGACTTTGTGTGTTATTGCGGTGTGTGAGTGATATAAAAAGATTACAGTTCAACAGGAGACTGATCGATTGCTCCCACCTTTGTTTAAACTCACACAAACTAAATAATTAAAAGTGCAAAACAGTTTTTTCTTCTGTGAATTTCAGGAACAAAAAAGACATACACATTCAAGTCAGCAGAAATTAACTGGGAATTTATCCATTTTTAATTTCACCTGGGACCAATTAAAATGATAAAACAATGTGGAAAAGATTATTATAATTTTAAAACAATGTTGGTGTGTTTATGATGTTAATTTAAGACAATATTTCTATAGAGGTTAAATAAAAAAGTTTAAGATGTTGCTCGTTGGGTTTAGAACCAGCAAAGACTTGTGTTGAATTGTGTTGGGACAATTAAACAGAATAGATTCACGACAAGATGCTGTCCTATATAAAAACAAAGTAATATTGTAACAGATTATGTCTAAAGTGAGCGGACCATTTATAAACAAGTAACCTGAATGACCTCAGATCTGTGATTAGATATGGTCTATCTGTATTTTCTCTTTTGAACTCAAGCGTTTCATTCAAGGAAACATTGCACATAATACACTAACTCTTCACTCAACAGAGACAGAAAATGTTTTATGACACTAGCACCATTTTATATTAAGGTCAGTGTTGTCTTCCATTACTACGTCTATTTTGATAAACAGCATGTCGTTTTATTGATACAAGCCGTGCTCCACTGCAATTATATTCATCACGTCAAACAAGCTCTTTCCATTAATCACCCATATCACCACGGCAACAAAACATTATTAATAATGATAAAAGCTATTTAAAATGTGCTCTTTGAAAACTTTCTCACACTAGTCACACAGCCACATTCACACCTCACACAGCCACAGCCGCCCTGGGGCAGACTGATGGAACAATGTCAACAGCGTCTCTACTGATAGAGCTACTGCTCCTTCCCCAAATTCTTGATGTGTACAATTACAATTGTACATCTCAAAGTAATTATTAAGTATTTTCACAGTTACAGAACATCCAGTACATGACTACAGTACTGCCTTATGTAAAGTTGACATTGATAGCACCACACCAAAGGCCACAAAGAGCTGAACCTTAGACTGGGGTTGGCCTCGACAGCTGTAAAAACCTGCCATAAACGATGAGGCGACTGATAAAAAAGTCAGACCAGGATCTCTGGTGTCCACCGTGTGACTTTGTCTCATAAGATTTTTAAGGAGGAGGAATTTGAAATCATAAGACGGCACACAGTCACACTGTGGCCGTTCACACAATCATTCGTGGCTATGATCAAAGTTTGTCAGAGTGAAAGTTTATATTTAAAAATGTAATTCATGGTTCTCTTGGTAGAGTTTGACTGTACACACAGTGAGAGTCTGACTCTATGACCAAGATTCAAAAATATCAGACACTGCTTGATATCAGTCTTTTGTCGTATGATGATTCTAAGTTGAATCGTTGGTCTTGTCTGTGAGATCTATGACCCACGACACAAGATTTACCCCATAATCAATGAACCCCAGTCCAAACCACAACAGGAATAATACATCTACTTCATGTCCTCTGTCAAGCCTAAATCTGGACGACATTTAAGACAAACCTTGATCAAAACTAAACCAGATTCTAGTGCATAAACATCCCAGGTCTCCCCTCTCTGCGTGGGACGTTGTTTGTCTGACGTTGTGTGATGCAGTCACACTCTCGTAATGACGTAGCTCTTATTTCCAAGCTCTAACTAAACCAGTCCATCAGGTTTCGATCAGTTTAGCTCAAAACTCCACGCCTTTGTCCTGTGTGCAATAATACACTCAGAGTCTGCTTTTGACATTCAACACAGAGCCATTCATTATAAATGCATTGAAAACTGGTCTGGCTACTGTGGAGGAAATGTCAAAAATCACTGAACACACATACAGTAAAATTAGCTGTCAAGGCTGCAAATATGTTTTATAACTAATAGGAGTCAAAATAAATAAGTCCGTTGTTCTGTTCTGGTCAGATTTGTGAGGTAGGAACTAAAAACTTCAATTTAAACTAAACTTTTTCATTTAAATGCATCAGTGGTAATTTTCTCGCGGAGTAAAATCCAGCATGAGTCATTTACTGTTTGATTGTTACACTTTCAAAACCAGACCATCACATGCGCAGGATCTCCCCACGAGTCACAACAAAACTATGTCTGACTGTCTTTACAGGAATCAATAACAAAGATACACTCGACAGGTTTAAGCTTTAGTGATTGTTATAGTATTACTGACTTCACTGTTAGTTGTATATTGTTTCAAACATTTCATAACCCTTGATTAGGGCTGCACAATGCATCAAAATCGCAATTTGAATTGATGCAATTAGCAAATGGAGTGCTAGAATTTCCCCCACAAGCAACAAAATTTCCTGTTTTATTCTGTATAAAAAGTGCTAAATCTGCCATTTAGATCTGCTAAAACATGTTCTGAAACAAGAGACAAAAGACGTGACTGAGAGCAACAGAAACGCAACTAAAAATGACAAAAAGGTGATTTAGAGCGACAAAAACGGTACTAAAAGTGACAAACACGTGATTCTTTTATGAGTTTGTCAGTGTATATTTCAGTCTTTTTGTCAATTCTCCTAGTTGTCACAAAACTGTGCACTTTGAACAGAATCACAATTAAAAAACATTTTAAAAAAATCTAGCTCTAGATTAGATATTTTTTCCCAATTCATGCAGCTCTAATCTTGATCATTTTTACATGCTCTTAAAATAAAAACAACATAATGAAGAGGCCAACTTCAAAAAGTTTAAAAAACAATAACATGCAAATATATTGGTTAAATATTTGGGAAAGTTTTGGTTAGGAATAGTATCTCTTTCCTTCTCTTTCCATGAAGATATTGCAGGAAAATCATTTCAATGGGTGCAGATAACTGTGACGTATAGGCTGTATAGACAGAATCATTTTGATAAATATAGGCTATCATATGTCAAGTTAATTGTTATATTTTGAACCAACAACTAAATCTCCAGTACCTAATTTTCGAACAGCAAAAAATGAAAGTATTTAAATATATGAATCAATCTAACTAGTTCCAAGCTCTCACAAGCTACTTTGTTAATATAAACATGCACCAGAATCAGAAGTTTGAGTTTTTACCTTGTATCTTGACCATTTCAATTGCCAATATGCATATATTTATTTTTTATTCACCTGTCTTTCTTTTATTTATTGATTTATTTCCAATCATATAATTTTTGGTCCTCCATATCAGCCATATGCACAGCTTTAGAACAGCTTTTTCAGACGTCGAAATAAAGAAGGTGTCATTCAATCTAAAGGGCTGTACCTGAACTAGTTCATGTGACCGATTTTGTGCTTGTAATAAAGTATAATCAGGTGTTGACCCAGCACAGACATATTGTAAAAGCATCTATTCAGGTGAAAATGAGACCACAGCGCTTTCTCTGCATCCATTTATAGAGCGCTTTATTCAACAAGAAGCAAGCCGTTAGCATGCTAATGTTTGTTAGCTTTACCCGGGACGGCAAATGGCTCAGAGACTTTTGAAAAGTGCTTATAAACTCATTGCGGGGAATATTTGTGATTCTGAGACTGCATTAGGAAAGTGAGCGACACATGTGACTGATGTAAAGACTTTAAAAAAAAAGTAGTTCTGTTTTTCACGTTTCAAAGCAGTACAAATCATGTACAGCGCTTTGAACGCTTCTTGCAGCTTTGACTTTGATTTTATGCTGCTTTCACAATAAATAGGGGAAAAAACACTTGTTTACAAGAATAAAGTCACTTCCATTAAGACCACAGCTTCTTCCTCATGCGTTTCTGTACTTACTCTCTGTGGGCTGCAGTAGCTCGGACAGCGGCTGCTTCTTTTTCCTCATGGACTTTCGGACCCAGGACTTGCGGAGGTTGGCGTCTCGGGTGAACTCGGCGCGGGAATCGTTGTCATCCTCGTCGTAGTCGTGCATGGGGGCAATGGGCGACGGGCGCTTCTCCGGGTGGTTGTCCTGGGACCTCAGCCCGCGGAAGAACAACGTGATCACAGACATCCTCTTCCAAAAACAGGCTGGTTTGAGTGAAAAAAAAAAAAAAAAACTGTGGAGAGAAAGCAGGGTACATGCTATAAAAACAAAAACTCTTTTCTTCTCACAGATGGGTCAGTCAAATGTTTTTTTTAATTATTTATCCACGTATTTTGTGAATTGCACTCATTATTTGGATTATAAATACTCTAAAGCACAATCGAGAAGACGTTTTATAACAAAGACAATGGCATTATTAAATCAAAATGTCAAAAAAATAATAATTACAATTTAAAAAATGATTAATCAACTAACTGTGACTAACAGTTAGTTGATTAATCATTATCAAAACTATTATATTATCTACAATAATAATTGATAATCGTAATTGTTAACTGGACTATTCAGACTCTAAAACACAAAAGACTTTTTATAATGAAGGCAGTGACATTATTATATCAAAATGTATAATTACCGCTGACCCTAACCCTTATAAATGACAGCCTTGGCATATTAACATTATTTTTCTTGCCCCCATCTATAATTATCTATAGAAAATGTTGGACACTTAATTATCAAGATATAGATCAAGGCCTGTCTTCCTGAAATTTGATAACATTTTATTACAGCCAAGAGAGAGATTCCGGGTCAAAGTTGGCATCATCGCAAAAAATAGTACAACTAAAGTCACAAGGAGGAAAAAAGAGGGGAAAAAAGGAGTGGTTTTTCATTGATGTGACAGTTTTTACCTCATATCTTCACAATTGCAATTACCTTAGCAAGATTAACATTTTTTAAAGTGAAATGATGCAACCGATTATTTTGGTTGAAACTGTCAAATGACTTGATTTGTCATCTAAAAGTTTGGGCACCAATGGCAAACCAAAATGACGGGAAAACAGTAATATATTGATATTTAATAAACTCCATCTATAACTACGTATAAAACACACTTTTCTGCTTTTCTGTTGCTACTGTATTAACTTGGACAAACACAAAGAAGCATTTTCATGTGACCTTTCGATAAATATCCACATGACTAATACCACAAATCTTGGCAATGAGATAAAAGGTGATAAAGGCATGATTTATTTTGCAGTCCTGGTGGGAATGTTATACTTTTTTGGTTCGCAGAAAGTAGCAGTTAATTGATAATTATGATAAACAGGTCATAATATAATCAAAGAAGAAGAACAACAACAAAAGTGGCAGTTTAGATGCAAAAATAAGTATTCATTTCAATCTATTCGCCAAAATGTGAACACAATATTGCGCACATTTATTTTACTTTATCGTCTGATTTATAAAGCTGGTAAGTTACCAAAGAAATGGAAACATATTAGACGATGGAAATGAAAGAAAAATCAGTATTTCACTTTTAATTTGTCATAGAGTCTATAACTGTAATATTTGTTGCTTCTACAATAAAAACACAAAAATCTGATATAGTGACATGACATTCCTCTAAACAGTTCATGTAATGCCTTCATACATCTTCAATTTAAAGTTTAGCGCTAAAACTTTCACCAACAAGTTTATTTATTTGTTCAGTTTAGTTAATACTGATCCCTGCAGAGACAATAGAAAGGTAACGACACAATTATCTTGACAGAACGAGATATGATCTTGATGGAACGATATAGACAATTCAAATTTCAAGAATGTGTTCTCATCTTTACCTTAACAATCAGATTGTCAATCAGCGGCTACGGATGTTAGATGTTAATTATCTTGTTCCCTGAAGATGTTATTTTTCTAATGTCCTCTGCAGTGCTTGGTAATTTTTGTTTTGTTTTTTTAACTCATGTCAGAATTATGAATTGCGTGGTCTGGCAAACCAATCTGTCAAACGGAACCCAAAGTTTGGAGTTTAAATTTTGGTAATATGTTTCGTTTGGGCCCGTGTTTGAAAACCAAGATCAAAGCTAGACTCGTAATCTATGTTGGGGAGCTCCACAGGGACAGTTATCTAAGTAAGCGCATACGGTTTAAACATTAATCATCTCTGTCTGCTATTTTAAGTGTCCTACATCATAAGATCGCCTAAAAAGTACCTTTGCTAAAATGTTAAGAATGAATTGTTTGTTTTCCTGGTTGGTCTGGTTCCTGTTAATCTAATGTTTGGTCAATGATATTACTGTGCTTTATTTGAAAGTGTGAATGATATTGACAAAAAAGATGATAATCAGAATTTATGTTTGTCGTCTATCAGAAATATACTAACACTTGCCTTTAAATGTCACGGTTGAGCTTCAAGTATCACATAAAAACTAAAATAACAATCAAATTAACCACAAAAGTGCAGAGATACATTTTTATACCTTTTGTTTGAAGATTGTATGTTAAGTTCCGCATTCAATTTGAATAAAGCTTTGTTATTCTATGATTTTATTTGATATATAATCCTTCGTTACAATAATGTTTTATAAAGTTATTGACTTCAACCTATTGCCCACCTCTATTGACATCTATATTTGTTAAATTGTGGGATTGAGAATCGGTTAGAGCTGGACAATTTGACAAGAAATGTATTTCAAGTTTGGTTTTTTTCTCATATTGGTCAATCACAATTTTAGATTTGTCTTCTTAAAAACAAATAAAATTACTTTTCGATACAAACTATCAAAAATGTTATCACTGACATTTAAGACAAAGAAATACTCAAATTTCATTCTTCAAAGTCTGAACTCTTCAAATAACATGCTTTTACTGACAGAGGATTTCCAGATTAAAAAGACCAAATCTGATCACAGACGATTAGAAATGCTTGAATCTCAATCTCGATTCAAATTCGATTAATACAAAGCCTGTCTGAACAACAAAGAGTGTGGAGGTAAAAATCCCAGAAATTACATTATTACATTATTATTTAGACCTGAATTCAACAGCCAGTTCTTTCAGGTAGCGGTAATCTAATCTTACTCTGCCACTCGATTGTAGTATAAATGTTTGATGGTTATCTTACTACCGTTTTATCCAGTTTTGTAATGTTTTGGGGCTAATTCTTTTGTCACGCAGCACTGAAAACTGTAAAAGTGTGTACGTGATCACCACAGTAGCAGGAGAGGCTTGTGCATTGTTCCGAACACAAAAGCAGTTCAAAAGGACGATTTGTGGACACACTGTCAAGGCAAAGCAAACAGGTACTACACACCACAACGGATTAGTACAATAAAAGTTGTCAGTGCCTTTGTATGTTAAAATAAGACATTAAGGCACTTCAAAACAGTCTTCTTTCACATGCAAACATTTAGAATATATTGAAAAGCATTCCAATATTAGAAAATCTCAACATCTGGACTTATTTGGCAACGTGAAGACAATTCAGACCACCGCCAAGACACTACTGAACATTCTACGCAAAAAACGAACCATTTGTACTTTTTCTCGTTGATAAAATGATCTGAAACTTGCGTGAAACACATATTACTTAAACATACTACACTAAAATAACCTAATATTTTTTGTATTTGAAGAGCTTCATGTTTTGTTTTGCGATGACGATCAATAAATTAATATGCTTATCCAAATGAAATGCATCGCTCAATGTGGCATTAGTGATAAGTCTTAGTCATAGTTGGTATTTTTCCAATATAACAACTCACAGTACACTGTCATTGTTCCAAATGGTGACTCGTGTATTCCCATATAACTTTTATATTACCAACGAATAAATGAATAAGAGCAAAATTTCTGACATTTTGCATGACTACTGTGCTTTTCACACCTGACCTGACACTGTTTAGTGCTATGAAAACTTAGTGCAAATGGAAAAAAAAACATACATTTAAAGCTTATAAATGCAAGATATGCCTTTTAATAATTTGTATTGTTTGAATAGTTAAGGTGTTTATAGTCCACGTTTCAGATTGAAGTTTTAGTGCAAGGATTAGTCCCGGGTGTAGTTCTTTTTAATCCTGGTTTATTCTATGGTTTCATTATTTTGTTGTTGATTTAATTTAATTATGTGCAGCACTTTTGAAACATCTTTCTTTGTAAAATGTGCTACAGAAATAAACAGGATTGGAAAAATTTTGGTTAGGTCATTGATTTTGACTGTACTTACACTTAAAATGAGACTTCTTTCACATCACATTCTAAGATCAGACGCCAGATATTGTTTTCATTTCCTTGTCTCTATAATTTGTACATATTTGTAAATCTACTGACTAATATCTGTTACTGATCATTCACTTGTTGATACCAATATAGTGTTGGCTTAATATCTAGTATTATTCTATTCTAATGAATTTCCAAGAACAATTATTAATTTTGAACAAATATTTTCTTCTATTTATTTTTTATCCTAAATAAAGTTGTATAAGCTAAAGTAGGTTCACATCCCCACTCACCTTTTCTGTATTACTGTGCAATATAATCCACTTTAGCCAGAGTCCAGCAGCAAATCCATTCTTAGAAACGATGCCCAAAATCCAAAATGAAAACTGAGAATTTCACAAAAAATATCAGTTAGTTCTTGTTGTGATCAGAGGCGGTATCCTTCTATTGTTAGCGACCAGATAGCTTTTGAAATGGCAGAATAATAGCAGCGGCGCTAGCAGGAGTGCCTTGTGACTGCCTAAGCCGTAATTATGTTCTGTTTATGACTCTCCCTCTCAGAGCTCAGTGCACTTTGGCCCTACCTCCTCGGCACATACCTCAATAGAGCTGGACTTACCAGACCAAAAAAACTCACCCGGGAGCAGGGCAACCGGAAAGTTCACTTCAGCAGCGAATCAATCTGTGCAGCTAGAAGACAAGAAAAAACGGTGTTAGTTAAACTCATGCAGATCTAAAGTCCATTTTTTTCTGACTTTGATATAAAAGCAGGTGCATAGCTTTGCATTTGAGCTGCTCGTTCTGCATTTTATACCAAATTTTGTTCAGACTTGAAATGGTTTTGGATCTGGTTTAGTCCTCTTTGTTCTTGGTACTAGTTTAGTCCTGGTTTAGTCCTGATTTGCATTTCCTGATGATATGAGACAGGCGTCGACTCTGACAATGTTCAAATCTGGGCTCAAAACTTTGCATACAATATGACTGAAAGGATTTTATCGTCTCTCTTCTCTTTTTAAACTAAACTGTATAATTATTTATGTTTTTATTTGTTTGTATTCTAATTTTAATGCAATTTTCCCCTGTTTTGTGAAGCACTTTGAATTGTTGTTTTTACAAACTGTATGAATTGCGCTTGCCTGGCTTTACAAATAAACACTTTCTCTTCAAAGGGGGATTAATTAAGTACCCAGCTCTATTTATGCTTCTGGTATAAACCCAAAGTTTTGAGTCAGTCCTGATTTAGATAGCTTTGGTTAAATTAATGATCATTTTAAGCATTATTTTATGTGTAGTGCAGCGTGCAGGACTAACAAAGAACTGTAGCTCAACAAGGAAAAGTCTGTGTCAGTTTTATCTAGTCTAATGCTGACCTCTACTTGTCTTTTACAGTAAATAGTAGGATTAAATCATGTAACTTCCATGGCCTTATAGAATTTATCATTGACTAGTGAGATATTTTAACTTATGAGGATGAGGTGTCCTGCATAAGCACTGGTGCCTTACTGTTGATCTTATCTGTACATAACGTTAATATAAAATGTAAGAATAAGCATTGCCAATAGAACTACAACTTGTATTATTGGCTCATTGAAGCACATTGTATTGGATCCATCTTTGTATTTCAGACGATGCACCTCCTGTGGCTTCAACTCATGCAGTCTGGACTCGTTTGATCCTTAGATTACACTTGATACGCATTATATTTAATTGTGATATTATTTTAATCCTAACCCCGAGCTTAGTCCAAGGTTTAGAGGTGGTACTTTAGCCCCACGTGTTGGTTCCTGTCATCTGCTTCAGGTAAAAGTTAACTTTCTCTGTCTGAGCCCATAGTAAAACATGCCTCGAGTACAGACAGTGTGTGGTGCAATACTTAACTACTACTTTCCTTTACGGCCTCTCATATGCCAGAACCTGTAGAAATAGTTTACCTTTAAGAAGGCAAAACAGAAAAAAAAGATGCAAGAATCCAAAACGCGGGTAACTTGAGGCGCTCATTAAATCTCAAAAGTTATAAAATTGTATTAAAATGTGACATAATAAAATCAACACTCTTTAAGTAGGGCTGTGCATTTAATACAATTTAAACTGAGAACAAGAGTCATTTCTAATAGCCAATGACGTACGTGTCTTTTTAACTGAGAGGTCAGTTTACTGACAGTAAAAGCATGTGGTTTGGAACAGAGTTCAGACTAGCTGAAATTTCCTTTTTTTTTGTTACAGTAATTCTTTAAAGTCTGCCTTGTTTATGTTGCAGACATTAATATTAAAAGCCATTTTTAGTAAGACATAATAAAATGTAAACAAAACTCGTGATTGGGATTAATATGATGGAAAAAAAAATCTTGATTGATCTTGAAGAAAACAAAACAAAAATGTGGCACATTGACAAAAAATAATAATAAATAAAAAGACAGCCATTTGCAATAATAAAAAAAAAACGAATAAAAAAAAACAAATGTGGGTATAGGGTAAATTTACCAGGTGAAGTGGCACGCCAGCTTCCATAAGAAACAATGGTGAGAATAAAAATGTAAATTTACGTTTTACAATTTATTTGGGAGTGGTTGTATTAAATTAAATGTAATATACACATTTTATGCATTAGTAATTTAGAATTTCTAGGATAGGACTCATTGAAACAAATGAATACTAAATTCAGGTCTAAATGCACCACACCTGGGGTAAATTGAGCAGATTTCTCTAAAACAATATAACACATACTTTAATTCATTTAAACAGATAGAACACATCTTAAATTATAGTTAGAGTTTTGTTGTATTCAGATTTTCCACGATTCTGTCTAAAAAATGCCAGTGGCTGAACTTACCCCCACCATACAGAAAACGATCAACTCTTTTCACTCACCTTTACCTACCTTTATCTAATCATTGTACTTTCATGGACATCTGCAACAATCTGGCGGCTGCAATTCTGGTAAAAGTGCTTGTTAACACCTGTTGCTTCTAGGAAAACCTTCTTTAATTGAGACTAACTTAAAATAGAACAACACACTATTGAACTAGGCTAGTTCACCTCACAGCTTGCCAATTTTTTTACCTTCAAATACGCAAAGAAATCCACGTGTTTTCCCCCCAAAGCGCCATTTTTGGGGAATTTTATCTTTATTATTAAACGACGTGACTCAGTAGCAACAGCAGGGGGCGCTCGGCTCTACGTTACAAACCGGAAGTGGCTCATTTTGCCCCACACGAGAAAAACATGGCGGGCAGCAGGTTAGAGAAAATTGGGACTGTGTTTACCCGGTAAGATTGCACTTTTACTCAAATGTGACGAGTATTTTACATCGTTGATTAATTCATATATAGTTTAAATGTCCATAGTCTCGTGTCAGTGTTGATCCCGCAGTTGACTTTGGCTGTAGACTTGTATTTTGGCTCTAAACAGCTTACATTTCAGTGATGCGATGTATTTTTGAGTAAACCTTCAAAAATCCACTTGATATGTGTATGTGCAAGTGGAATATTAAAAGCCTGATGCAGAAATTAATGCTATTGTTGTATCCAGGCTTGTTTTAAACGCTGTTTGGCCACATGCAAGTTATAATGAATTGAAGGTCAACAACACATCAATGACACCTGCCGTCTTATTTCAAGCCCTGTTATTCTAATGAAATGATTATTTGTCCAGATTAGATAAATTATAAAGCTACATCTGTGTAAAACAAGCGATGATGCCAGAAACATTTATCAGTAATTGTTTAATCCTCATTAACGCATGGCTACTCGTTGTTTAATCCTCAATTATACATTTTACCATACTGTATGTCCTGTTTTGTTGCAGAGTTCGTGACCTGATGAGGTCTGGGGTAATGAAGCCCCACGAGAAGCCCATTTGGTTTGACGTTTACGCAGCGTTTCCCCCAAAAAGAGACCCTCTGTTTGTGAAACCTCGCTCTCGACCCCACTCTGGACCGAAAAGACCAGAGACTGTGCCAGAAATTTTCTACGCTGAAGACCCCATCAGAGCGTGAGTAAAAGGAGATAAGCTCTGCCAATGTTTTCATGCCAATTTTCCCCCAAATTATGTAATCTGTAATAATGTTACAACAGGGCACTGCTTTACAGAAGAAAGTAGAATAATATAATTGTTAGACAAAAGAATATTTCTGCAGCAATAATTTTTAAACATCCACAGTCCTGTCTCACTGCAAACCTATAAGAGACCAGTAGTCATATTTTGTGAAGTTAAAGCTGCACCAAATTGTTCAAACAAAGCACTATGCATTAGTCCATTAGTCAGTTATTTCGGCCCATACTGGAAGCGTGAGGCCAGCCGATGATGTGTATAAAAGTCCAAATATCGGAGATATATATGGAGAGGGTTCCTTTTCAATCCTAAATTAATTTCTCATTTTATAATGACCACATTTTGGTAACAACAAGAATTTAACATTTTCTTGTTTTCTTTTCTGCTGCTCTTCTGTTTTTCAGTAAATTTTATGAAGTCTATGGAGCTGGACCTCGGGCACTGGATTTGTCCAAGCCTAATTTTGTATCTGTCTCTCAAAGGTACAAATTTTAAAAGAAATGTCTGTCTAATGTAACTCATTTATAGACCCTTTTAAACATTTGTAAACAAAAACATTCTAAATTCTGGAATGGAGGCAAAAGTGAAGTGAAAACATAATGTGATTTCAATGGAGAAACTGGGATGAACCTCAGAATATCACAAAATATGAAAAATCAAGGTGGTTTTGTCAAGTGAAAAAACACTCAGGCAGACATAAGTGATATCAGAGCCTGCTTTAGACACATAAACTATTATATTGTAATATATTTGTTTATGTTAAAGGACAGATTATCATTAACACTAAGCATTTTTGAGATTTTTAGATTTTTAGACTAGACATATATTTACAGAAATGTTGACCCCACAATTTTTTCACTGCAGGTATATTTCATACATTATCACAAATTATACTATTTGAGAAGCGCCAATACAGTTTTGAGGCTAGAAATGTTTTGGTGTCAGTTAAGAATTGAAAGTGCATTATTGGCCTCCAGTTGCTTCCATTCTGGGATTTTGAAGATTCTGATGACACAGCATTTTAAGGGTTATATAAGACTCCAGACTTGTAAAAGGGGATTCAATTGCTCTGTTGACAAAATAGTAAGAGAATCTGTGTGATATTTGGTCTGATATAGATAAATACTAGCTGTACTTCAAAATGACAATACTCAATATGAAAAAGCTGTCTTAGTTAATTATACAATATCAGATATAATGGTACTATTATGTTGTTGCTCACAGGTTTGTAGAGCAGTATGAGGAGTTAAAGATCAGCACTGACCTGGATGAAGATGCTTTATTTGAAGAAACAGGAAAACGATTGCTGGCTCAAGGCGTCGTTTTGAGACGGAGAGGACCCACTGCTGTGAGTAACTTTGTCAAATATTTAAAAGATTATACATAGTTGAAGCTTGATAAACATTTGAATGAACTCACAATTTATTTAAGTACTGCACACATGCTTTGAGTTTTGGATTGAGTATGATGCTAAAAATGTAATACCATGCGTTTTTCGGTTGTGACCTGCAGGTGGTGCCAGAGAACAAGGACTCTGTGGTGCCAGAGAACAAGGACTCTGTGCTGGACTTTAAGTTGTCAGATATGCTGGCAGAGCAGCAGTCTCTCACCACTGAAGAGGAAACTACATCCACAAATTCAGCTCCACAGACTACAGTATGATTTGAAAAAACAACCCTCATGAACTGTATAAAAATATTTGGATACTTTATTGCCACATTACCTGTAAACTCGCAGAAAAAAATTCAAATGCTCAAAATGTCAAGGTTATTTTACATGTTTGGTCTTCATACATTCTGATCCAAGCTCAGACAAATAACCAAAACAACACTTTGACTGATTATTTATTTTCCACAAAACAAATATTTGCGCATCTGTTTTAGTAATAAATGTAAAACTGCTCAGCATAAGTCTGTACTCCACTTTTCTTTAACATAAACAAGCTTAAACTCATATTATATGGGGAAATAGACCAAGACCAATAATCTTCTCAAAAAACACCCAAATGGTGCCCTCTAGTGGCTAATGTTTAAACCTTAATAGACCAGTGTTTGCAGCTGGTAATTTATGAATGGGGCTAAATTAGATAATTTTTGGAATAACAATCAAATGTTTTTAAAGTACTTTAAAATGCATTCCTCATTTATGCAGCCCCATATCTTAGTATATCCTCGTACTAATTATCTGGCACGGAATCTACCGTTTTTTTTCTTTGATCTGTTTCTCAAACCGTGCTACGCAAGCTTATTCTGACACCTCTTTAGCTTTAGTGTTTATTTAATTTTATTCACATTTTTGCCCTTCCTTGAGTAATTTCTAAGCTAAAACCACTGTGGCAATGGTGTAGTCCTACTCAAGACCTCATTTAGCCCTAATTTAGACCTTTTAAGAGTCCTGTTATAAACGTGATTTAGGTCTAATGGTACTTGGAAAGCCAACTCTTTTCTTTAGTGGTACTTTGGGTACTTTGTATAAAACATTTGAGAACCACTGTCTTAGACTTTAAATATAAAAATATACCTGTATCACTTAAATTTATAGATTTTCATTTTTTTTTAATTTTCCAATTCAGAGCCATGATTTCTTAGTCCGTCCAGTGCGGGCCATGTTGGATAGTTTCACTTTGACCCTGTCCCTTCTCTCTGGGCTCCTTTTGGAGGTACACTCCACAGTCGAGTCGGTCTGGAAGGAGATGGCTGGAGTGTGTGTTAGCATGCTCTTATCCGGGACAAGAGCTGGAGTCTGAAGCACCAGCTGTCCTCTCAGTGAATGCTTTAGCTGCAGCGTTAGCGGGTTGTGGCGGGCGTAAATATGCACTTCGTCCCGTTCTTGGCAGCAGCAGGTGGAACAGGCAGAGCACAGGACTCTAAATATGTAAACCCAACCTAAATAGTGTAACTCGGCTACATTTAGCACAAAACAGCCAAGACTGATGCTGAACATGAAGTTGAGGAAGATGGTTTTCTCAGTGGCGCGGGAGACAAAGCAGTCAGTTCGAGTGGGACAGGGGTAAGTCTCACAGTGGAACAGATGAGGAACCTCGAAACCAAACAGAAAGTATTGCCCGATCAGGAAGGTGATCTCCATAACAGAGCGGAGCAGGACGTGCAGGATGTAGATGAGTAACACCTGGAGACAAGTGGAAGTAGTATCAAAACAGTTGGGAAATGGTTAAGGAAATGGTTATTAAAAATAAATATTAGGGTTGCTTTTACAATCCAGAAGCTGTAAAGCTCCAAATAATTATTTTCTTTTTTTTCCATTTATTCTAGATGGTAAATGATCTTTCATCTGCCCCTGTTTAGCCAAAAATTATGACCAGCAAACATGTCATCTTGGTTAAAGGTCCCATATATAGATTGTCAAACTTATAGATACAGTTGGCAACTAATCATAGTAGGGAGCGTGGTCTGCTGTGGATCAAAACTTACAGAGCCTTTTTTTAAAGACTTTTCCTGACAAATTATGTGAATTTTAAGCACAAATAATTCAAGTCAAGTCTTAACCGAGGTTTCTGACATGGTATTATCCCAGGAAAATCGTGCCAGGATTGCTGTAGTTTTTAGCCCGCAGCTACCATTACCATTCATGGATATTTCCACAAATTTGCCTGGTGGGCCACTTTATTCTTCTCCATGTCTTCATATCTGTGTTTGGTATGATACAAGTCCTAAAGTCTGTGTTTGCTTTTGTAGTTGTTGAACAGTGGGTGATAGAGCAGCTCTTTTACATTAAAATTAATGGATGTATTCTCCCACAGAGGTCTGTTAGTGGCGACTGCATCTATACAACTTCTTTGTTTTTCCTGGAATGTTTGACAGTATAGCAATAAACTTATCTAGGTCTACCTTTATTCAATTACAAGTGTTTTACTGGTCAAAAATACCTTGAAAAATATGCATTGTTTTGAGCTGTCTCGCCTCTTCACAGATCTGACCTGTGACTTTGCTTGGTGGTGCTCGTCTCCATCAAGATTGTTCAATGCCACTGTGGAACATTCCAGGCTAACCCGTAACATCTCCATGGAGACATGCAGGTGGCATACCCTCCTCTGAAAAATCAAACATCTCTCTAATCTCTATAAAAATATCTATTTAACCCAAAACAACCTCCGAACACTAGTTAAGTAGCTGCATTTCAAATCTCATTTCCTTTGAAAATAAATGTAATGTCCAATTTGTGTTAGATGTTTTTGGGCACAATATAATATAATAATAAAAATGGTCCTTGACCTTGTCCCTGCCAAAGAGAACCACAACATTTCTCCTCTTCAAACTTCATTCAGATAATACTATATTTTGTGACCAGACCTGGTTGGACTGTTGCGTGGGGTCCTCTCCAAGTTCACCGTAATCCTCTTCCACAAATTGCTCTTCTTTGTCTCTGGTCTCCCAGTATTCATTCAAACATGGATAATACGGCGGTGACATCACTCTCTCAAGCTGCCCGCAGCTCTGAGCCGCCGCCCTCTCCGCTGTATCCCGAGTCCTGCGTCCGTTCATCTTCTCATCTTTGGCGATTTTGTGCAACACGTAAACAATGTAGAAAATGGACGGAGTGGACACCAGGACGATTTGGAAAACCCAGAATCTGAGGTGGGAAACGGGGGCGAAAGTGTCATAGCAGACGTTATTACAGCCCGGTTGCTGAGTGTTGCAGGTGAACTTGGATTGCTCATCACTGTAAACCGCGTCGCCCACCAGCGCCACCAGCAGGATGCGGAAGATGAGCAGCATGGTGAGCCAGATTTTACCAATGACCGTGGAGTGGTTCTGGACCTCGGACAGAAAGCGTCCCAGAATAGACCAGTCGCCCATTGCCTCACCTGAGAATCACAGGTATTAGATGTAAGTTTGTCTTAAATGTGTTAATTGTCAGACTGTCTCTGATCGCAGCTGGGATGCTGTTCCAGATCTCTGTGCCTTTGACTGACAGCACTTGTTGACTGAACGCTGTGCGTCTGAAAGGAACTGCACAGTGGCCTTGAGTAGAGGCTCTGGTCACTCTATTGCTTGTCCCAGATCTGAATTCATTCATTCATTTTCTACCGCTTATTCCCATTAGGGGTCGCGGGTGACTGGAGCCTATCCCAGTGACTTTGGGCCTTAGGCGGGGTACACCCTGGACAGTGGCCAACTCGTCGCAGGGCTGACACAGAGACAGACAAGGACAAACAACCATTCACTCTCACATTCATTCACTAGGGACAATTTAGAGTTGTCAATTAACCTACACAGTCATGTCTTTGGACGGTGGGAGGAAGCCGGAGAACCCGGAGAGAACCCACGGTAACACGGGGAGGACATGCAGACTCCACCCAGAGAGATCGTGTGATGTTAGGGTGGTTCGGAATTCGAACCCACGATGTTGGGGTGGTCCGGGATTCGAACCCACGATCTACTTATTGAAAGGCAGAAGCTCTAGCCGCTCTGCCACCGTGCACCCGAGCTGATTTGAATTTTTTTAAATGGTCAAAACTTAAATAGTTATATTTATGAAGTATCAGGCAATGATGATATGAAAAAGTTTTTTTCTAATATTTTAGGCTCTTTTGTATACTGATTCAATTGGTTTTAAGGCAGCCTGGTTTGTCATTGACCAATTTGTAATGTATGTATAATGTATTTGTATGTTTTAGTTGTACTCCGATAACGATAATCAGATGAGCCAGAGGAATCCCTTTCACAGTATGGCTAGCCTGTATATGTTTTGTTTTTGTTTTTCTTAAAATGTGCTCAAGTTCCCCAAAGAATCGCACACACAGGTGACACTTAGAATAAATATAAACCGTTACATTAATGCCTAAGGTTAACAGAATACAGGAGTGGTTTAACCCATTTTGGAATACACTATAACAACTTGGAGTGCATTACTGTTTCACAATTTCTGAAATAAGTATTTACATTCCATATACAGTGTTCATATTTCACTGCGGCAAAATTTAATAACACAGACCACCAGAGGGAAGTCTAATAATGTTAAACCCAACATCAAAGGCCAGCGTTTTCCACCCAGGGGTATGGGGAGCTGGAATAATTATATATGTTAAAATAAAGGGAGTAGTATTGGAATTAAAATGGAGGAATTTTCATTAAATCCGGAAAATATAATTGTATTTGACAATATATTTAGTAAACAGATTTATTAGTCCAATACCTGCATTTGGATACAAGGGTACTATTTACTATTTACTAATAATTGCCTCTATCTGCACAACAAAATGAATAGTTGCTGTTGTCATAATGTGGCTGCAAAATTATTCTCTTTAATAATACAGTTTGAAATGATTAAGCTGCATAATAAGTAAACATTGCACTGCTGAAAGTACTGACTACTTATATTTTGTTATTAGCAATCTTTGTTAAGCGACAATAACATACATTTTGTACAACTTATTCCACCATAGAGCTTAATAATAAATGAAACAAATCTTACCTTGAAATGTTCCTGATCTTGCTTGAAAAATTGTCAGAACACAACCATAGCTTTTGCATTGCTGGTTTTAACTCACTTTTCCATTTCCGATTGCAAAAACATTTTCTTATCAACAACAGGTAAATATTATTGAGGCAAAGGAGTGCACAGGCTGGTAGCTCAAATCCAAACAGCTTTGAACGCGCCGGCCACAAAAGCAGGGTACAGTGAGAAAAGATGACAACACACAAAGACTCTTCCCTGTTCTGAACGAGCGCAAACAATCGGACAAAAACATTGGAACGAGCTGGAAACAGGAACAATACAGGCCTAGTGTACGCTCCGTTCACTGACAGGAGGAGGATAAGTCAAGCTAGGTTTAATACAGTAAGCTCTAAGTTGGGCTTTGTCTTTGTAAAATGAATGGTTATACTGTATTACTACTTGTGTAAGGATTATTTTTATGTAAAAGTCCTAATTCAAAGTACAGTTCTCATCATTCATCAGTGGGCTTTATTCAATATTGCACACTTTTTATCTGATGGACTAGTTGTACATTGACCAACGTAATAATTTAAGAGATTTAGTCCCACATATGAAATTACACGTTATCTCAAACCAGTAAAAACATCTTAAATTCACAAATAATCACAAAGGGCATTTATTTATGTTATACTTTTTAAGATTTTCTGGTTCAAATTTCCAGAAGGTTTTATTAGACAGGACGGTTGAAGCAGAAACATTCAGCAAATGGTCAAAGCCAACGATCAGAAACATGATGCTGTGGCAATAGCAACCAAATATGTGCAATGCCTAATACCACTGCACCACCGGCGTGCACGCAAATTTAAAGTTGACGAATGCCTAACAATCGTATAAAATCTCAAGAAATCATCAAATTATACTTAGTATTTCAATTGTAAAAACTGATCATATTGGAAAGCTTGTAATGTGCTGTCGTTACTAATCTGTAATACGCAATTAAAATAAATAAATGAATAAACAAAACAACAGCTCAGGCTCCTTTAGGGGGATCCTGAGGCATTCCCTGGCCAGCTGAGAGACATAGTACCTCTAGCGTGTCCTGGATCAAGGAAGTGTATGTGAAAAGGGAAGTCTGGGCCGCTCTGCTCAGACTGCTGCCACCGCGACCCGACCCCAGATGAAGCAGATGAAAATGGAATACACCAAAACAATCTTTTAATTTTAGATTAGTCAATGCCTGAAGGTTGTACATATAACCCATTGTCCAATTGTATTAAGTAACGTATTAATAAAACAAAAGCGTGTTTAATATATATTGTACCATTTATGTGCATGTATACTTACCCTACATAAAGGAATGTGTGGCTTTTGCTTTCCACTGCTGCGTCTGAGATCAGCCTTATTAAAGTCAGGAGGGGTCACCGGGGTCGCACCCTGAACTAAACCAGCCCCAAATCCAGCCTTAAGCTCCAGCTCTGCTCCTAAATCCAAGAATGCACCTCATATGGACGCCGCGTGTATAAGGCTCTCTCACGTCAACGGCAACTCTGCACACGCCAGTTCATACATGGTCCAAACTTACAATAAATAACACATGCAAAACGGCACAAAATGTGCTACATATGTTGTCTCTCAGTTTAATTTAACATTACCTTACCCTAACATTACCCTAAAATGTAAGGTTAACAGATACAGAATTTAGAGAAAAAAACAGTTTTTAAAAGTATGTAACTTTTCTGGTAAGAGGTCAACTACCTGCTGGTCTCCATGGAAATGTTAGGCATTTGCTGTGAATGTTCCTCAGTATCACCAGCTGTGTGGAGACGGACACAAAGATTTGTCAAATTATTTTAATGTGACTTTGAGCTCATTGACTAACGCCTTGATTTTCAACCGGGGGAACACTAGTGCGCCTTGAGGTTTTGCCAGGTGTGCCTTGAAAAATATCCAGTTTGAGTTAACAGATTGACATATGTGGATGTCATTGACTAATTTACCTTTTTGGAGTGTCCTGAGCTACTTCTGCACTAAAAAAGAACACAAAACCATCACTATTACCAAATGTAAACAACCAGACAGTGGCACAGACATTAGTTTGCTTGTTATATACCATATTTTTAACTAAATGATCTGTTTTGGTAATGTTTTTGTAGAAGTTCGTGTGCCGTGGTAGTTTTTAAACCCAAAAAGTGTGCCACAGACCAAAAAAGGTTGAAAAACACTGGACTAACGTTACTACAGTTAGAGGTTTACTGTCAATTGTTTATATCATAAGTTGTTCTACCAGAAAAAAACACTAATGTTTCATGTAATGTTAGGTAGCTAAAGTGTCATTATCTCTGTTGATCTCCGTTGAAGAGTGGAGTGTGTGATTTTACTATTGGTGACATCTAAATCCAGATTTTCCGGGTTAAAAGCACATGATTCTAAACACAAGTTTCCAAGGACCACATGCCATTATTTGAAGTCAATGGACCTGTTTCAATCTTTATTCATATCAATATTTTGGGCCCATATTATGGTTTACAATGAACAATATAACATGATGATCTTCTTATGTTACCTGAAAAAAGTACTACATGTCTTCTTTAAAGCTAAATGGCCCTGCTATTGCTAGTGTCTGTTTATCACCACCAACACAAACAATCTGCAAGTGGCGGCACCAATGTCCTCTGTCTGCGACCACCACTGGTCACTCAAAGACCGCAGACAGGATGGATGAATGTGGATGGATGTGTTTTGCCCAAAAGACACAACAATACTGCCACCCAAAGATAGGAGTAATTTAATCACCCAAGTATATGTCAAGTATTTTCACTTTACTAAAACACTTCTATCAAATGTTTTAAGTGTTTCCAAATATTTTAAACATGTTCCTGAAATTGATTAACAACAAAACAAACAAAGCATCACGCAAGACACTGACTGCCTCTTTTATTTCATTTTTCACTGCTCATTTTACATGGTATAGCTGGACGTTTTTGTAAATAACATTGACTCCTCTGATAACTGGCAATCGAGGATGAAGTCCCTCATTAACTCAAGTGGCCCCATCAGACTTTATCGAGTCAGTGTTGGAGCAGGTCTAGTCCGTGGTCAGCACTGGCAGCTCTCATCAGCAAATCAATACGACTTTTTAAAAACTCGCTCACTTTTCCACCAATCAATGCGGCGCTGGAGAGACACCGCGGGCAGCAGCACATCAAACCAACCGTTTTATAATGAATCGAGCCACTACTGGGAATAACAGGGCAGTTACCGTTTGACTTTCAGTGTTCGCTTGTGTGACTTATGACCTGAATGAGATAAAAGGTGTTGGATGTGGATATGCTCGGTAGACAGGGTTGAAACCACTGGTGGAAAGTAACAAAGTGCATCAGCAAAAGTACTGTGCTCATGTACAGAGTCAGTGTTGTTAATATTAGCTTTGGTGCTGATCGATTAAAAAGGGAAGAAAGCTTTTGTTACCTCAGCCATTGATGGGCATTTGTATATTTACAATTGCAAAACGGCAATTTATATTATATATTATATTTAAATTCATTCTGGGAGTTTTTGCAGTTCCTAATCATGTTGAACCATTATACTTAATTACATTTTTTCTTTTTCATTTTTTCATTTATAAAGGGTAAAGTATCGCAATACTTATTAATATCAAATTGCAAAATAAATTGAAATCACAGTGCATATATCGACCCTATGTATCATGATTGTATTTGTAGACTTCACATTTCATTGTTTTCCTGTGTGTCCCCAGTTTTCATAAAGTTTATAATGTCACTTCCTGGTTAGTCATGTGCAGCAAATTTGACATAGATGGAGCAATTCCACAACTGTTACAATATCAACCATTGGGGCCAAAACCCATATAAATTACTAATAATTAATAATAGTTATGAATTGACACATTATAATACCAGACAACACATTTATTTTGTTGAATGAGCGTTTAAATTGTTTGAGTTGAATGTTAACTGTATGTCACTTTTTGATGACATAGGTAGAGAGATTCCATTTTAAAACTCAGCACCGCTAATTTTCTTCACAAACAGCAACTTCACAGATGTAAAACTATAATAAATATTTAACACAGGGGCTCTCCCACCAAACTAAGTCATAATTGGAGAAACACGAGAACCTGTCATATAGACGTCGAGAAACCACAGAGGGGCCAAATTCAAAGTACTGCAACCTTAAAGGGTCATATATTCTATATGTAGTGAATACGAGATTTGCTTTATTGGGCCAAATGGTGTTCTTTTATTCAGACTGCGTTTCCCATACTGGCTCAGGACTTTCCAGAAGCTGGCATTTGCGTCAGAGCTGTGTCAGGAGTGAAGCCCACGGCATCAACAAAAACTGCCATATTCTTTCAAACCCTGTGCTGTTATTGCATTTTAAAGAACGTCTTATGGGGCTTTGGTCTCATCGGTAGATATGGGTTTTCCTTTTCCATTCCACGTTTTCTTCTCTTTTTGACTTTACTTTTAAGTAGAGATTAGAACAAAACTGTTGTGAACATTATTGCTGTGGTTGAATTCAAAGCTATGGTCCAAGAAATTATGTAAGAGTAACAATTCTGTGGAAACAAGTCAAGTCAAACTTTATATATAGCACATTTACAAGCAAACACAGCTGACCAAAGCACTGAATAAGGAACGATTTGGGAAAAAAAATCTAATTGCGTTTTTTCTAACCAGTATTGCAGTCGTGATTAGATTTGCAATTTATGTTTTAATAATAGGATTCAGTTCAAAGTGCACATTTAAACATGTCCAGGAGAATTTACAAAAACAGTGAAATATATACTAGAAGAACATGTTTGTGCAAATCTAGACTACAGAGTTAACAGCTTTTATGCAGAATAAAACAGGACATTTCGTTTAAGAAATAATTACACTTCAAAAAATGCAGCCTTTGCTATTTGCTAATTGTGGCCATTAAAATTGCAATTTTGATTCAATTTCAGTTTCAATTAATTGTGCAACCCTAATGGCTAAACATGATCAACTAACGTAAACAGTGAACAGTACCAAGGAAGATGTTTGCTTTATTTCTGTTAAAAGCCACAGTCTAAAAATAAGTTTTAGACTATTACTTAAATCTGACGTGTAATTTGATGTCAGCGTATTTAGAGGGACACAACATTAATAAATAATGGACAGAATCTGGTATTTTCAAAGGATTGACCAGGAAGGATAAACCACTCTGAGCTGCAATGTCACCTCACAGCAAGATGGTCTCAGGTTTGATTCCCAGATCGAGTGGGGGCCTTTTTTTCATGTGGAGTTTGCGTGTTGTTCCTCTGTGGGTGGGTTTCCTTTGGGTGCGGCCTCCTCCCCCATGCACCGACCCAAAAACATGCAGCTAATCCTGACCAAGATCCCGAGACACTGGACGGCACTTCTCCTTGGACTTTCACGATGATTACTGCATCGACTTATCGTTCAATAAACGAGAGATGGAATGGAGCAATCATTTTTCGTGGTCAATATTAATCCTGGGTACTTTTTCTTTGCAACAGTGGGGAACTCTTTGTCATTTTTCTGTGCTACAATAAGATCTGAGCTATAAATAACTGATTGATAAGTGTTTTATTCAGCTATTTATTAACCTTTCCAACAATATTGCACATTTTCGGAGGGATAATCCTGGTTTAGGCTTATTGTGTAAATAAGTTATATATTTTATCATTTATCGTTGTTTCCTCAGCAACATGTCACACTTAAAAATGACTTCTTCTGAGAGATTGTTGCCGTCTCTGGTTGAAGGATGGGTTGAATGCAAATAACAAGTTTTCCTACAGGACATTAAAGTGAACAAACACAAAAAATACACAGGTAAGAATCAGCTTGAATGAAATCAATAGTTTTTTACAGACTTAATGTCCACTTTTACAACATCCATAAATCCCCTCTTCAGTCTGCCCTCCAGCCTTCCTCATGCGACTTCAGCACTCTTCTGCACATATATTCACTTGTCCTCCTCAGTGCTCAAACCATCGTACGTAATCTGGTCCTAACTTTAATTAAAGATCCAGATATTAATCTTTATTGTATTTGGTTTGGTACATATATATATATATACATTTACATGTATAACTGTTAAAAAAAAAACTGTAAAAAGAGTGCATGTTAAATACTTGAATAATGAGTAGTGCAAAATAATAAATTACTAATCACAACAAAGATCCAAAAAATCTGAAATATTCCACATTATAGCATTAAATGTACATGTCTTGCACAGGCCTGTCACAATAACACATTCTGAAGTGTGATATATTACTACATCCAAATATAATCACACTATATACAGTATTATTGAAACTATTTATGCCACTGACACAATAACCCACTTTTCTAAATGTACAATATCTTTCAAAAACATGAGCTGTGGCAAATACAAAGATGAATGAAAATAACCAATCTTCCAATAGTTCAGAGAGAATGTACACACAATAAATATTGAGTCTTAAAAATATTGTTCCAGCTTTTATTTAAGATAAGTCGATATGTTAATGATCATGACAGACCTAGTCTTAGGGTTTCTTCTCCACAGATCTGACTTTGGTCAGAGCTGTTTTTTGGGACCACTGATTCCCAAACTTTTTCTTTGAGCGACTCCTATTTTACCCGAGAATACGTTGGGGACCCAAAGATTACTTTTCATATCTGGAAAGTAATTGTCTTATAAGGAAAAATATATGCTATATATGTGTTTATTTTAATGCTTATAAAATACTGTGCAGAAACAATTAACATGCCATACTTTTCTAAGAAACCCTTAGCTTCACAGTGTGGCATAAATCACATTAATATGGTATTAATCATTTAAGCCATACTGTGAAGTATATACTACCTAACCCCGCCCACTTTTGCCTCTTTTTGCTTTTCACTTCTGTTGTTTCGACACTTTTGGCAGAGCGGGAATTCTGTTCACTTGAGTGGAGTGGAGAGTAAAGCTCGATCATGGTAAACAATTATTGTCACAGTTATTTTGGTTATAACTGAAATCACAATTATATTATCAAAATTATTACATAGAGAAAGTATAGGCCGAATATATTTTATCAATAATGTTAGAAAAGTGCCTTTGCTCCAGGTTTTCAGGCCAATTGAGTGCACACTGATTCTGAACGGAAGGAAACATTTTGTAATTGAATATAGTAATAACTGAAACCATGAATATACAATATACACAATTAATGACACATGCAGTCCCAAAATAGATGTGTAATAAATCATGTGCAACAAGTCAACACTGCACCGGGACTTGAAAACTGTATAGTCTGTGTAGAACTTATTTGCTAATGAGATCGACAGCAGAGGGTGCTGTCAAATGATTCCTTGATATGAATCATCTGACAGCATCCAGAAATGTGACAGGATTATAGCTAATATTAAACCAGTGCCATCAGGCAGGATCAAAACCACTGCTGATGAGGATAGAAAACATTTAAAGCAACCAGCACCAAAAAAGCTGAAGGCCCTGATTATTCTGAAGAATTTTGTCACAGATTTGGCCTCAGCCTGGCAACCAGGGTTTCAACGATCTATTGGCACGTGCACAGTCCCCATAGCACGGAAAACATCAAACCACTTCCCAAAATCCACAGTGCCAAAGGACAGAAGGACTTCAGACCCACAGCATTCACCTCAGTTATCATTTACAAAGATCTGTAAATGACAAACTGGACCCATTCCAGTTTGCATATTAAACTGGTTGTGGCACACATTATGCTGTTGTTGCCCTCAGCCACATTCTCACCAAACATTTGGACAAAACTCTTTCTGGATTTTTCATCTGCCGTCAATACAGTCTTTTTCATTTCCAAACTGCTCCATCAAGGAGTTAGCCCGTACTTGATTCACTGGTGTGCATCTTCTACTCAACAGAGTTAATCTGGTCATAGTAAATAAATAAAGCTCTCTTATCACAATCAGTTTAGTTCTTCTCTTCACATTATACACAAACAATTGTCGTTCATCTTCTGACAACCAATTTGTGTTTAAGTATTCAGATGATACTGTTTTGCTGACAAACACAGTCCTGGGCTGCAGCAGCAGGGCGAGAACAAGGCTGTAGCTTGGAGCAAAGACAATACTCTGGAGGTTAACACCAAAAAAAAAGAGAGGAAGTGGGTTTGAGCTCCAAATCAATACCTGCAACTCCAACTATTGCTAACAATGCCAGTATTAAACAGGAGTCATATACATTTTTCGGTGTCATTATCGACTCACAGTTATCATGGAAACATCAGATCTTCATCTGTAAAACGCAATATACATTTTCATATCAGGAAAAATATGTATATTAATTTTTAAAATGTGCATAAATTGTTGGTTAGGTGAGGGGGTCAAATGGACCAGAAGATAGTGGGAGGGTTAAATTTCCTCCCTGGCCTCAGGTCATTCGGGCCACACAACAGGTGCTCCTGCTGTTCTTCAGTGCGGTCGTCCTCTGCGTGCTGCAGTAGAGCTGCCTCTCTGGACTGAGACACCTGATTAACATATGCTCAAAGATCGTGGGTCAACCCTTGGACGGACTGTTTGAGACTGCATACTATAACGATACAATGCGATTGGCCAAGAACATCCTGTCTGACCCCCGCCATGCCCTGCAAGAAGAAAATGTGCTGTTACCATCTGGACGTCTGTGCTGTGTGCCACGCTTCAACAGGATCAGGCTCAAACAGTCCTTCATCAGTCCAGCCTCTGTTTTTGCTTGTTTTTTTACTCATGCTCTGTTTTTTTTCTCATTGTATTTTATATTGTCTTTGTACAGCATTTTGGGCCATTGTGGTTGTTTTTAAATGTGCTTTATAAATAAACTGGACTTGACTTGACTTGACAAAGCTAAATGAGGAGCTTAATCAACAAAAAACACACAAAAAAACCTTACTTGCTGGCAGTACAGTTTCTGGTAGATGTCCTTTATGCATGTCTGTGTGTAATCTCTTTGTGTTGTGTTCATGTGACAGAACTGCTGTAAATGCAAGACAACTTCGGCTCTCAGATCTGACAATAAATATATATAATAAATACATATATCTATCTAAAAGAAAGAGAAGCACAATTAATGGCGGCAAATTCCACAATAAGGTGGAACACTACACTAAAAAGCTTGTTGCATTATTTAAATTCACAACATATTTTCTTCTAAAGGGTTGTAGCTAATCCAAAATTGATGGTGGCACTGAAAGTTGCTGTAGCAAGAATTGTTGACGCAGAAGATTTTCAGATCCTACACATTCCTAAGGACACCACAGACTGCACAACTAATTATTTCCAGGTTCTACATCCGGTGCTGGTCCTATAGGGTCTGACATAGTGTGATTTTTGTTCTTTAGCTCGCAGAGGTCAGATGAGGACATGGCAGCCAGGTCCCTGTGGTCTAACAGGAGAAACACACTTGTCCCACACTAAAAGTTTTATAAAGCAGCTTCTGAAATGTATTCGGGGCCAGTGAGTCACCCTCTTTTCATGTGGTTGCTAAAAAAGCAAATCTATGTTTCCCCGAGTAGGTTTTTCTGCGCTTTTGGGTCCGAAGTTAAGGCCACAGGGAGAAGAGAGAGTGAATTTAAAATGAAAAGAGATGATGAAAAATATAGCAACCATATCTTGCCGCTGCATTAGTGAATACACGCACGCACGGCATAAAAATATTGTCCGATTTGTTTGGGTTCAGCCCAGGTTCAGCTCTTGTATCAAACTGATGAAATACGAATGTGTTGAAAAAGTCAAACTGGACTCAAAATACAGACATTTAAGTTTATGATATGTTATTGTGAGAAGAAATAGCAATCCGATTTTACAATTATTCACTATTATTTGGCCCAAAAACTGTAAAATTGCTTCTAAAATGGTCACAATTATACATTTTTAAAAACGTTCAGACTATATTAGAGATTATATTGTGACCTGAACAATCACAATTATTGATTAACTTAATTTAGATATAAGTTTAAAACAACAACAGTAAATGTCTTTAAACCAGGCTCTGCTATCATTCACATCTGAGTGGTTTTCATTGGCCAATATTTTGTGATATTCTGAGTAGGGCTGGGCGATATGGTGATAAAAATTGAATCGTGAGCTCGTCCCTGTGACAATCTGCTATTTTTGTGAAATCAACGTATCGTGATTCATTGTTTTTCTGTCTTTAATGCAGCTGTCTGTTCAAACACACTTTTTCTCCTGTTGTTTAGCCTCTGTAGTCTCTGAACAAATGACTTTATTTACCTCTTAAAGACAAAGGCTGCACAATTCAACGAAATCGACAAAAAAAAAAAAAAAAAGCGCGACCAAAAGCGATAAAAATGCGCTCAAAAGCAACCAAAACTGCAAACAAAAAACACAACTCAAGAGCGACAAAAACGTGAAAAAAAAATAAAGGTGACAAAAAACGTGAAAAAAAAAAAACGTGACAAAAAACGACAAAGTCTCATTTAAACGTAACACAACTGAACATGACAAAAACTAAAAAGCAACAAAACAGAATCCTATTATTCAAACCTAAATCGCAAATCTAATCTTAATCGCACTGGTCAGAAAAATCACAATTAGATATTTTTCCTAAATCGTGCAGCTCTATTAAAGTCAATATAAAAAAACACAGTGAACATGAATCGTGATAAAAATCGAAATCATGATCTGGCCTCAAGGAAATCGTGATAATAATTTTTTGTCAGCTCTAATTCTGAGGTTAATCCCAGTTTCTCCATTGAAATCACGTTCAAACGTCATGTTTGAAGTAATTTTTTGCCTTCATTCCTTAATTATTTAACAAAGTTTTTGTTTATAAACTATTAAAAAGTCTATAATCTTGGTGGCTATTGACCTTATTCTGCCCCGCCCACTTTTGCAGTTTTCTGCACTTCCGTCTGTAAACGCACTTTCGTTTGACGAGAACTCCGTTAAAGCTAATGACGAACGAGGGAAAAGTCTCGCCGCTAAAATGTTACATAAAGTAGATTGATTTGTGTAAAATGTTTAATGAACACGAGCAACAACAAATCAACAACGTAACGATTTCCTGGGAAGTCTGAAAACGGCTTTTTAGTCGAGTAGAACTTATTTTCTGTTGAGCTCGTCTGCTCCGTGTAAACTAATACAACGGAAACAAGACGGCGGCGCGTAAGGCAACGTCCGAAATAAGGTGAATAAACATTGATTTCATAGTGGTTTAAAATTTTAATTATGAACAGGAAGCTGAAACCCACGAATACTTTGTCACTTTTTTGGGATTTCGAACCCAGTAACAATAAAATTACTTAAAGCTGAGGGAACTGCAATCGTTTCTCTTACAAGCTGCCGTCCATATGGTTATTTGACATTGATGGCACACATAATGTTTGCTTTTAGAGTGAAAAATACAGACAAAATTGGCAGCCTATCTGCATTTTTTTGGTTCCATTTTGAGAACAGAATGTGATGGAGTGTTTTTGATCTTCACTTAAATTCAAAGAGATCGATGGCTTTTTCCTGGCGTCGATGAAGATACTTCACATATGAGCTACTTTCCACAGAGAAAAATGGAAAATAAATACTCTAAAGTTTTAGAAAGAAATCAATCATGGTCATTCAAATATTATTACTTTAGTGGGACAGACTCATTAGGCTTGTGTTGTATTTAAAGCACCAAAAGGTAAAGTTCAAGGTCAGATATAGCTCCCTTGCTTTCCTTCCTGTTCAAAACTGCAGAACTGGCAAACCCTGCCTTTTCATAGTGGCATTTACCATTGAATCAGCACCTCCAAATCGAGGCCATGGTTCTCGACCGGAAAAAGGTGGTTTGCCCACCCGGGTGGGTGGAGAGTCCTTGCCTCAAGTGGAGGAAGAGAAGTATCTCGGGGTCTTGTGCACGAGTGAGGGAAGGATGGAGCGTAAGATCGACAGGCGGATCGGAGCAGCGTCTACAGTGATAAAGAAAGAGCTGAGCCGAAAGACGAAGCTCTCGATTTACCGGTCAATCTATGATCCTACCCTCTCCTGGTCATGAGCTTTGGGCAATGACCGAAAGGACAAGATTGCAGATACAAGCGGTCAAAATGAGCTTCCTCCGCCGGGTGGCTGGGCGCTCCCTTAGAGATAGGGTGAGGAGCTCAGTCACACGGGAGGAGCTCGGAGTAGCGCCGCTGCTCCTCCATGTCGAGAGGAGCCAGCTGAGGTGGCTCAGGCATCTGCTCCGGATGCCTCCCTCGGGAGGTGTGAATTTAATTATGCTTTTAAATGGTTTGCATGGTCATTTACATACAATACGATAAATATTTTATAAATATTTTATTGTGAGAATTGGGTTTTACATACATTTCTCACTCTTTGGTCAAGATGAATTACTCTATAGGACTAAAATTCACTGTATAACCTCGATTTAAATTTAAAGGCCTTAGACAGGCAAACCTAGGTGGGCAACCACATTTGGTTAATGTTAAGCCCAAAGGTTGTCCAAATAAATTTTATCTAATCACTTATCCATACTGAAACTAGTATCAAAACTAGATACAACAAGTACTGATACTGAAAGAAAGGTAAAATGCAGCACTTTATGAATAATTTTCTATATCAGAATTAGTGCAAGGCCATGTAATAATATTATAGAAACTATTGATGTGAATTGAATGGCATAATACTGTGTATAAAGAGAGTTTTTTTTTTTTTTTTGCAATGATCATTGTGGTATCAAAATCGGTATTGAGTATCAAGCCTTTTCCTTTGCCTCAATAATAAGTTGCTGGTCATAAACATTGATTTCAGAGGGATTTAAAAGAGTTGGACTGTTACCATAGCAATTAACAAAGAACAGTAGTCAGGACTGCTCAAACTGGCACCTTTAAATGAGAAACTGAAAATACTTTGTCACTTTTTGTAGATTTTGACAGAGCCCTGAGCACAGACTAATGTGATGGTACTTCCTAGTTCTAGTCAGGACCCGAGCAGCAGCTCGTTTGGAGAGGCCAGTGAGCAGGCCGTTAGTCTAACCTACTGGAGACAAATGCATGGATAAGTCTCTCCAAATCGGGTTTAGAGACTATACTTTTGATTTTGGCGTGTGTTTTAATGGTAAAAGCTGTTGATTTGATGTGGCTGAAGTCTGAGTCCATTATTACCCCCAGATTTCTAACTTGATTTGGAACTGAGAAAGAGAGACTGGAGGTGACAGCTGGCACTTTGTCTTCGTTTCTGTGGGCCAAAGACGATGATTTCAGTCTTGTCTGAGTTTAGCTGGAGAAAACGGTTTTGCGTCCACACACTGATCTGTTGGATGCAGTGACAGAGTGAAACCACTGGTCCATATTCACCTGCCGTCAGTAAGACATAGATCTGAGTGTCATCTGCAGTTGTGGTTGTGGTAAGACACATTAGTGCTGCGTATTAACTGACCTAATGGCAGCATGTAGAGGAAGAAGGGGTCCCAGGATTGACCCTTGGGGCACCCCACAGGTAAAGCCCATATGGTCTGAGACACAGTTACCAATCTCAACAAAGTACTTCCAGACAGACTGTATGTAAGGCAAGGCTTGAACCAATTTAGTTCAGTCCTCTAGTCTCTGTAAGAGGATTCCATGATCGACAGTGTCAGCAAACTGTTATTTTTTCTTGCAAGCTGCCATCTATATGGTTATTTGGCATTGATTGTTTACATGTTTGCAGATCATTAGATCAGTAGTAATGTTTTATGGCATCAAAATTGGAATTGAGTATCAAGACTTTTCCTTTACCTCAAAAACACGTAGTCTATAGTTGGATGCCAAATTTGTCTTTCTGAAATGCATTGTGGTTGGTTCAAACTTACTGATTGTATTGTTTATAAGTGTCAGTTCCAGTCATGTAACTCTGTGGTTGGACAATTTGTCTGGACTTTACCGCAAGTTACACCAAACAATGAGATCTACATTTAGCACTTTGTTGGTCTATAGTGTCTTGTGTTTTAAAGCGAGCCCATGGTCCTAAATATAGCGGCGTCCTGTGGTTTGTGGTTCATGTGCAGTTTGTTCACAGCTGTCATCGGTATTTCAGACCGAGGTGACAGAAAATGTTTGCAGTGAGAGTGCTTCTGTACAGTGGCCTTAAAGGTCAAAACACACTGCTTTTCAAGAAGACTGCGTACTGGTTTGATCCATGGTTTGATTCTTGGTTTAGATAAGTTTAATGTGACATTGTGTTCCCAAAACAAACATCATGAACAATATTACCCAAGTGTTCTTTAGATTGTATTAATCCTTCCCTTTTGCATAAAAATAATGACTGTAAGCAAGACAAGGCAAATGTATTTACATAGCACATTTCATGCACAAACAACCCAAAGTGCTTCACAAATAGACACATTTAAATGACAATCAAATAATGCAAGACATTAAAAACATAAAAATATGATAAATATAATAATGATTATAGGGTAATACCAATTTAAAGTAGTAAATACACACAAATATTATGTAAAGTTGCAAAACTCTCCTTGACTACTGCATCATTACTCCATGAACCCGTCACAATTTCAAACTGAATTTTCTTTCGTAGTGGAAACACTGCAGAGCTCCTACACTTGTTGAGCGCGCCATGACAGCAATGAACAGCCTGAAATTCAGCTTTTGGATCTTTGCCGTTAAGTAATTGAAGCCATAAATTACAATAGATTTTGAAAACGAATCATATTACACATCAGCGGCCCTTGCGTGGTACGCCATGTTATGTACCTTAGGGCATGTGCGTGTGTGAGAAAGTAAGGGTATGTATAGGTGACTGTCAGAGGGGGTTTGGTTCTGTGGGTCGGGTGGTTGTGGAGGTGGTTGGGAGGAAACGGCATGTGGTAATGTTTTAATGCACTGTTTGTGTTACATTTTATCAATGAAAAGCGCTTTATAAATAAAGTTTGATTAGATGTGATTTGATTTGAGTGAGCTTTCAAAGAGAATAGATGGCGTAGATTTCCCTCTAAATCTGAAATGCATTTTATTATAATGCTCTGTGCATATAACGTTTGCTGTAATGTTTATTATCTTGATGAAAATGTTCTAACTAATATGGATCTGTTGTACATGACAGGCTGATTCAGTCATGTAACACTCAAAAATCATTGGTTTGACTTTAGTTTGTGATTTGATTGAGCAGTTGATTATACAGAGACTGTTTTTAAAAGACATTTGTGATTGTTTTTCTCCTCAACCTTTCTCTCTCTTTAACAGATTAATAATAAATAGAATCGCCATTACACAATCTTAATACAATTTTTGAATAGTTATGAGACAATTGTTAAAACGTTCCCAAATAAAAACCCAAGTCAAAGCAAAAATACAAATGTGGTTTAATTAATGTGAGGCTTGACTCACTACAGTCCGTTTAGCAAAAATCCACTTCTCTCGTCTTTTGTAAATCCTGTAAAATTCTCGGTCTTTCGTCAGTCCTCAATCATTTGCATATCCCGGCGTGCAAAAATAAACCGGAATCTCTGAAACCCTGATAAAGTTTGATGATTACAGCTGGAGCGGAAAGTTTCAATGTAAATCCCCCGCCACCATCTCTGCCAGTGCGGGGTTTGTGATGCATGCTGGGATTGCGCGACAACATCTGCAGTTGTTTGTTAAACCTTTTCAGGGAATAAGTAGCATTTCTACAACTCTGTTACTCCCTGTTAAAGAAATAATAGGTTCATAAAACATTTTTGACACAAAACAGCAAGAATAAATATGTCAAGTCATAAAAAGTAACAAAACAGTGCAGACCTTGCAGCAGCTGAGAAATGCAGTTGAAGTTTTGCCATAAATTTTACCTCTCTGTCTCTGAATGTGTGAGTGTGCATTTGTGTGCGCGCATATATGTGTGTGTGTGTGTGTGTGTGTGTGTGCGTGCGTGCGTGCGTGCGTGTGCGTGCGTGTGTGTGTGTGTGGGTACAGTGGCCTCAGGTTTCCAGCTCCATAAAACCCTGATTGTTTTGGTGGAAAGCGAAGAAGGCAGTGACAGTGCAGTTTGACCTCGTGTTGGCCCTGTGTAAACTTGGAAACTTTCCTCCCTCTCCCTCTCGCTCTCTGCGTCTTACACACACTGTTTATTTATGAGATGGTTTAAACAGAGCTGTCTTCTTGGTGATTCACAACGAAACACTTCCACCGCGACAAGGGGCTTTTACAGGAGACTTCCCCTCCCATTCTTATCAACATCCATGAATCTACAACATGGACGAGCTAAAATCTGAAAACATAACTTCCTGCAAAATTGTTTCTTCGTGGCACTACTGTTTAACTGGTGCTCAAATTTATCAAAATTTCTGTCATCTTTTAGGTAAATCCTGATAAAATACTTCAGAAATCATAGACCTATTATGTAATCCTGTTTTAGCTCTATGGCTTTTACCTGGAATAGTCCTGTTACAGAGCTGGTTTAGATCTGGTAGTACTCAAAAGATCAAATCATTTTTAGGAAAGAAAACGTTTAAAAATGAATTCACAAGGAATTTATACATTTAGACTAT
The DNA here is from genome assembly GCA_019453435.1 of Rhinogobius similis. Taxonomy (NCBI): domain Eukaryota; kingdom Metazoa; phylum Chordata; class Actinopteri; order Gobiiformes; family Gobiidae; genus Rhinogobius; species Rhinogobius similis. Next base: position 24,980,008 of record CM033625.1, read on the forward strand.
GATAAAAAATGTTTGAATTTCTGCTTTTTCACTGATAATTTAACATAACATTGCTATGGATTCTATAAGAAAACAACTACAAAAAGACAGACATAAATGATTCAAATTAATCTGTTTAATTAGAAGAGTTGTGTTGCGTTTATAGACCATAGAACAGTGGACTATGGGAATGTGACGTCACTCATAGCGTTTGGCTCCAGCCGAATGCAGCCAATCTCCATGTTTGGAGAGTTTGAAGATCCGGGTAAGTATCGTGGCGACTAAACGATACACAGACTAATCAGGAGTTAGGTTGCTAACCGTTTCCGCCCCTCAGAGTCAGCAGCAACGTGTGGCGCTAGCTGTCAATCAAACATGATTGCAAACACGAGCGAAACCGGCCCCTGGAAAAGGAAGCACCTGATTGGTCAGTTATTATTGCTAACAAAACAGACATTTTAGTTCCAGATGATGAGTTTGACAGAGGCAGTTACAGAGTGAAGTGCACCAATGTCTCAAAAGAAAGTGAGTGGAAGCTCTGCTTGATGGAGCCGGTGCAGCCTCCATGGATACTTCCTGTTTGGAACGTGGGGGCTAGCGGGCTCCAATAGTCCACTATATGGTCTATGGTTGCATTAGATGAAACACTACCCCTGAAAATCTCTTAGCATGTCTAAAGTGCTTAAATCCTTGTCCATCAATCTTTTTTTTTTTTCAGTTTTATCACTAAAAAGAGGAAACATTAACTATTACGACAAAAGCAAAGTTATTCCCCTCTATTTTTATACACCTCTAATTTTTATAATTACAAGTCAATCAACTAAATCATGCTTAATGTTCAGGCATCTGTTCAAACAAGCAACCGTTTTCAGTCCTAAAACCATATTATGTAAGATTTTACTTCTCAAAACTGACTCCCTCTATTTTGTCCCACCTGCCTGGACTCGTGGCCTGCCTCGGGCCTCAGAGGTGCTCAGAGGTGATTTTAGTGAGAGTTCAAACACGCTCATCTTTTTGGGAGGAGACAGTCGTGTTGTAAAAGGTATTTATGACAGCTAATTCAATTTAAGGCCCCATGCTGAACTCTAAAGGAAAAGGCCCAAAGGCTTGAACTGTTATTTTAATGTATTCGAGAACACTCAAACGTTTAAATCGCTTGTAGCTAATCATGCAGAATATCATCATTTATGAAAACAGTTCAAAAGAACGACACAGACTATAGCAGCTCAAAGCACAGGTGAGGCGTGTAAGGGCAGCCAATGCAGTGAATGTATTTTCCTAATATTTGACAATAGAAACAGGAAGTACAATATTTTTTGGGTGTTAAAGGACAAATATTAATCATTATTGGTCTTGTTATTGGCCTTTAAACATTCTCTTGAGTATCTTTACTTTGACATCTCATGTTTTAAAACTAAAACTGTTTTTTACAAAGAACAGTATAACTTTATCACTGCCTTGGGAGACACCATATTAACTTTTTTTTCTTTATCAGGATGGAGCACTTTCTTCATAATTGTTTGTAAGCTATAACCTAATGTCATTTTATTTTTATTGTGTGTTCGGTATTTGTGTGAAAGCCAACTCCAACTGCATACCTATTCTACCTGCAGGTATAAATAAAGTGACCAGAGCCTGAACTTAGCTGTGGCTCCATCTACTGGCTGCGGAGGCAATTACACATGTGTATATACACAATGGTTTGATATGCTGTTGCTATGCTAAGCTCTCACTCAGTTACAGTGATCATGTTTAGACGGCAGAAATGCTCAGAATGAGTCTGGCGATGATTTAAGGACTTAAAGCAGGAGAGGATACTCTGATAAGTGACGTATAAAATCAGAAAATCATCACTGATCGATCATCACTGAGCAGGAAACGCTTTTGATGGTTGGAGGGGAGTAGATTTTCTCAGCAGCATTCCTCAAACTGTGAATGCAGTTAAATGCAACTCTAGGTATGTTTTTGATGATGGAACATTGTTAGAACATGGCTAAACGTATTGCATAATATGTGTCCTTTAAAGCTTTAAGTATGATGATTTTTTTTTGCGTCACTCTTCACACTTTACGTTCAGATGCAAGTCCTGACTGAAGACTGTGACAGACCTCATCTAGAGACGACTGGGACTGATCAAGCACGGCTGAAAATCAGAGGAAAATCGGGCTAAAATGTGTCCTCAGCTCCATACAGAGAAACGGCGATTTACTTGATCGCTTTTTGCCACCCAGTCAGTCAGCATACACAGAGAATGTGAAGTCACTGAGATTGGTCTGTACTTGTTCTCTTCTAATGCTACAGTTTCTGGCTAAATTGTATATTCAGTGTCATTAGTGCACACAGGAAACATTGTGTCATAATGAGTTGGAGTCCTGTTTTTACACAAACTTCCTGCAGCTGCACTTGGGCTGTAAATCCAATTAGTCAACTCAGACGTGCCTGTTAAATGGATAAAGAACATGATCCTGTTATCATTTGTTTCATCTTTTCCCCCAAAGAGCACAAAAGAGTCAAATCAATATAAAGATCTACTGTTTTTGTTAGCTAATGTTTTTTGCTCAGAGACAAAAATTCTACCTTGAACACAAACAAATATTATCTAAAGCTGCACTATGTAGCTCTTCTGGTGGAGGGCACGCCACCTGCTTGTCTATGTTAAAGCGTTGTCTAAATGTTCCACAGTATGACATTAAAACTAGACAAGCAAGTTACACTACCAAGCCAAGTTAGATCTATGGAGAGGCGACCCTGCTCACAATAAGAATGCATGTTTTTCAAGGCCGTTTTGAGCAATAAAAACACCTAGAGCTGAATAAGTGCATATGTGTAAAACTGTGGAACGAACATTTAGCGGAGAAACGCTAAACTTAAATGTCTTTTTTCATTGCAATAAATATAAATTCCGTCACTATTTTTATGCAAAAAATGTTATGTCCTTGATATGAAAAGATACAAACAGATTTCATCCATTTTCCTTGGATAAGACACATCCCTTAAGATAATTATGTCATTTCCTCAACATAATTATGCCATTCCCTCAGGATAATATCTTGTTCCCTCAAGATAATTATTTCGTTCAGTCACGATAATTAACTCATTCCCTCAGGATAAATATCTCGTTCCTCGTGGCCACATATATTATATTTTCTAACATCACCTGCAGTGCTCGGTTCACTTTAACCACATTGCCACTTTCAGTATAATTCGTTGGTACAAAAAGCATCTTTCTGCGACTTGGTCTAGCAACATAAAAAAAAGAAAGGGAAAAACATGGCTGCCACATTATTTAAAGGAAAAATCTTATGCAGTTTTTGTATTGTTATTAACCTTTAAAGATGCTCTTGAGTACCTTAATTCTAAAGAATGTTCCTCTTTGTTGGCATATCAAAGTCATTTATCTAGGTCTATATTCTCAAAATGAAAGTAAACAATAAACCACAAGGCTACTTATCACATCGCAGGTCACTTATTTTTTGTGTTTGGGGGTTGCAAGTGTTAAATGTTGTTATTTGAGGATCACGACTAAAAAAGGTTGAGAAGCACTGAGCTAAGGTACTGCTGGAGATGCCAATGGGGCCTAGCAGTTGCAGTGGTCGTGTTTAGACAGCCGAAATGCTCAGAGCAAGTCTGGCGATGATTTAAGGACTTAAAACAGCAGAAGATTAGTGAATAAGGGACTTATAAAATCATGAAAAAACATAATTGATAATTGAGTTTAGCAGGAAGTGTTTTTGATAGTCGAAGAGAGAGGATTTTCTAACCAACATTCCTCAAAATAGCATGAATGAAGCTAAATGCAACTCCAGGTATGGTATTGATGACGGAACATTGTTTAAGTATGGCTAAAAGCTCAAAAAAAGTCACCAGCATTTTTGATGGAGGAACAAGGTTTTACTGGAAAAATACTTACAGAAATGTTGAGCCCACAATACTTTTTCATTTTATCAAGAGATTTATTAGATACAGTACTATACCATTTAGATTATTGCAAACTAGATAGATGAATCTTTGATACTAGAAAATAGTATTTTCTCCATGGTTTGTTATAGAAATGCAAACTAACTGACCTTTCTGCCCTGGAAATCAAAATGTGTTGCTTTTTTTCCAACACAAACACTTAAAACCACTAGAATTGATCTAATCCTTGAAAAATTTACAGTCCACTTTATTTTTCCTCCAGTCGCCTCCGTTCCGTAATTTTGATGACATTACATGTTAAAGAGTCTATATATTTTCTTCCCAAAAGTCACACAAACCATGAAGTAACTCCATCATCTGCTTTCTGGTCACTCCCAAACTCTTGAACCACTAATGCAGGACATATGTCAAAGATCACTCCTTAAATGTTGTCCGACAGGTGGTGTTGGCAGGGGCTCTCAGCGGTGCATTCAGGGACCTGGATTTTTAGCACGTACAGATGAAGACCGCCGCCAGTAAAGGTTAGAGTTTTCAGAGGAGAACATGACACGCCTGGCTTTGTGCGTCGAAATGCCTCGGACGCAGACGCAGAGAAACCCCTCATCTCCAACAATGACCCACTGTTCGGCCTCATTCATTCGGACTGAGCTCACCTTTCTCCACCGAGACCTTTCCTACATCCATTTTAATCAAGACTAAATTTAGACCAGGCCTTTTCATTCACTGGATCTTTGATACACTGCTTTCTGTGAATCATGACTCTTTTCTCTGTAACATAAAGTTCCGCTAAAAATAAGAACATGGAGTGCTTTTGAGAAGATTAGGGCATGACAAATAGGTTGTGTTTGTATGATTTTATAATATTGTAAACTGCTCATACTTTAATTAAGGTGGAGAGCTGGGAAGGAATCTATGGTAAAACTATATGAATTATTTCTATACATTTTTATCCATATATAATGGCATTATTTTACCACAAAGTTGTGATTTTATTGTTTGAAAAGGCTAAAATAATGCAGTAAATTTGTGGACCCAATTGCTAACAAGTAAAGATACATTTTGACATTTAAAAGTGAACTTATACGTAATGTTTCCAACTTGTCATTTGGATATGCTATTGCTTTGCCTAGGATGTTACACACTATGGCATTAAACTTGTCTATCTCCATGGAAACAAGCAGGTCAGATCTGTGGAGAAGAATGTACTTTTTCAATTTAGCAAGAATATAATTTGTCATAGAATAAATGCAAGATAGATAATAGGTAGGTAGGACCATCTAAACATTTCATTGCACTCTTTTAATGTCCTGTAAATCTTTTAATGTCCTGTAAATTTAAAAGTTGTGTTCTTTATTCCAGCCACATCTCTCTGTCAGAAGCTGATCCATTTTCCACAGTCTTGTATTTTCCTGTGGTTTGTCAAATGCTCACCACATTCACATGGAAACACGTCACGAGGAGGACACTTAAGCCACAAACAGCCTTTCTATCATTTGTATTTGCCAGCGAGCATTTGGAAAAACTCACACATTTCCAAACAGAAGAAACCCACGCTAAAGAAGTCTGGCAAAAGGCATTACTTTACCCCAAAGAACAGCTCATAAAAGTCAAGTATGGTTTCAAATCACAGTCAAGCACTCTGAGTCTGCGCTGGCTGTAGTCAAGAGACTTGCAGCCTGATTAAATGTTTAATTTTGAGCCCATTTTATCCCAGTTTGAGTTCAGCTTTGGATAGGGATGGGCAATAGTATATCTGACCTCTTAATTAATGGCAAATGCTGCTCTGAGCGAGTGACAGACGGATTAAATAAATTGACAGTAAAATTGTCAAATTGATTTGCTATTTTTGTCCTTAATTATGGAAATTAAAGGGCTTGTACCTGATTTTTTGCTTGTAAGAAATGAATTGCCCCAGTTTTGGCCCAGGTCATATATAATGTTAAAACAACTATTTGGGTGAAAAGAGATCGCAGCGCTTTCTATGCATTGAATTATAGAGCGTTTTATTATTAGTTTTATTTATTACAAACATGAAGTTAGCATGCTATTGATTGTTAGCTTTATTGAGACGAAAAACTTGCTCTCGGCTTAAATAGTACAGCCTTTTTAAACTCATCATTGTCAATTTTTAGGATCTGTAAGTGATTGACATGTTACTATTGTAAAGACTTTAAAACAAACTAGTTCTATTAATCATTTTTCAAAACAGTAAAAATCCGGTGCAGCGCCTTTGACTGAGCGTATGGAAATATGTGCAGACCTTTGATTGGAAGCAGATACAAAACAAATCCTCCTTTTTTCCTTCTTTTTGCCAAACTCGACTGAGAATGTGCAAGCGTCTTCATGGCTCACATTTCAGCCCCCAGCCTGGAGCAGACAGGTCAGCTCCTTTGTGGGCCGAGACATTGGCCCTCGCTCACCCCCCTGTCGGACCCCCGCTGATACATATTCATCATGAACTCAGTGCTGCTCCTCTGAGGGGGCTCCAAACTCCGGCTCAGTCCATTAGAGACTCAGAAACCAGAGCATAATGACGGGAATAGACGGTAAAGTGGAGCGTTTATCTAAAGGACAAATGACCACAGGGACGCAGGGAAGAAATATCAGGCCTAATTCATTGTGTGGCCACTTGTCTGTATTCTGTGTTACCTAGTCATGTTACTTTTACTTTAACCCAATAAGTCTGACTCTCATGAGATGGCAAATGAGAGCATGGCGCCACATCTCCAAATGGGATGGTATTTTAGTAAGACAAGCGCTTATTAAACCATTTGGATGTAAAATGTTGAGAGGCAAATATTATTTACACAATGAACTGCCATGTAATTCCCCGACAAAAAATTGTACACCACCGGTACAGTGTTTTCATCTGAATCTGCTACATCTTCGAATTAAATTCTGACTCATTTCATCCCTCGGTATTGTCCTCAGACTTGATTTATCCTGCTTTACGAATAGTTTAGTCTTGCCAGTTGCACTAGTGGTTTAAATCTGATTTCGACCAACTTTGAACCTGATTTAAGCCTGTAATCCAAGTTTAGACCTTGTTTTTTCCCTGCCTGTTTACTATGGATGGGCACTACAATTCCAGTGATTTTTGTTTCAATCTGATACCACATAAATAAGGCATGTATTATAATATTGATACAACATCCGATCCAATATGAATAAACTAAACTAAAATATAAATACTAGGGCTGGGTCAATATATTGTTTTGCAATGTATTATCACACGTATAATATTGGAAAACATGAATCTCACACTTTAAAGGAACTGTACGGGATTTTTACAGTTTTGAAACGTGAAAAACAGAACTAGGTCATGTTAAATTCTTTACATCCGTCACATGTATCACTCACTTTCATAATGCAGTTCCAGCATCCTAAACATTCACCGCTATAAGTTTTTAAGCACTTTTCATGAGTCTCTGAGCCCAGAGCCAGTTTATCTGTCCCGGGTAAAGCTAACAAACATTAACATGCTAACCGCACACTTCCTGCTTCTCGTAGAATAAACCGCTCTATAAATAAATGAAGAGAAAGTGCTGTGGTTTCATTTTCACTTTTACTGACACATATACAACATATCTGTGGGGGCAAAACAGATTTTACTTTATTACATGTAAAAAAATTGGGTACATGAACCAGTTCTGTTTTTCACATTTCAAAACAGTAAACATCACATACAGCCCCTTTAATAGTCTTGTATAATGCATTATACTCAAATAGTGCTTTTCTGGACATCTAAAGACGTCCAGAAAAACACAAAGACGTATGAATAAAGCTGCAGAGCTTTCACAGAGAGAGAACAACTAACTGCTTCATCTGCCAAACACTATGACATGATCAAATACTGTAAAACTGACTTTCAGGTGGTTTTCTGTTCCATTAAACCACAACCAAACAAAATGACTGACAAAGCTGGTGTTGGCTTAAATATTGTTAATATCAGCGTTGGTGCTGAATGATTAAATAAGGGAAGAAAGCTCCCCCAGGCATTAACATTTGCACTTTTACAAATACCCGACTGACTGACTCTGCAGTTAGTTCATAACTTTTGACTTGACTTGTGCATTCTATTTAAATTCAGGGAACGTATTTCAGTTCCAAAAATATTTAACCATAATACTATTACTCAGTATATTGTACTGCAATACAAATTAACATTAAAGTATAAAGTAGTGGGGTAAAGTATTGCAAAAATTATTAATATTGAATCGTTTATTGCAATATATTGAAATTGCATTATCAGGCTTTATGTATTGTTATTGTATCGTATTGTGACAAAAGCGCATCATCCCAACCCTAATGAAACAATGCATTTCAAAAACTGCAATTTTTGTAGAACTTTAAGTATCGATAATTTAACGGGAGAATAAATCATTTTCAATACTTAGCCAGTATTGATTACTGCTGTTTACTCCTGAATATTTTTTCACTTTTTGTTTTACACAGGTTTAGTCCTAGTTCTTCGTTTACTTGGTTTTAACTCCATTTTCCAATTGCCTTTAGCTTAACCAGTGATTCCGTTCCTTCATTGTGACATTGTGAAACTCTTCCTGCCGAGCACCCTGGTGTCGGTCTTTTGTGGTGGTCACTAAACACCACAGCACAGACCTCCTCAGACTCAGAGCCAGCGCTGACGGGACCCGGCCTGTCCACAATGCCATGTTCACTGCCTCTGCGTCTCTCTTTACCTCTGTTTAAACCGGACAAAGGGCATCATTGTGAGTCCAGAGCAGCCCCACAGCCTCCCCACCTCCAGCCCTTCAATCAACACCAGCCGCCGGACCCACAAAACCCCCAACCAGGCTCCAGAGCGCTCAGAAGTCTGGACAAGACAGGAACCAAGCCTGGATTACAAACTATAATGGGATCATGCTGTAGGAAGGAAGTTCTGGTTGTACACAGATTTGTTTTTCTCTGTATTTTATCCAAAGTATTTGAAAAATGTATATTATTTATTTTTATATTTGCAAGTAGTGGTGGGACAGATATGCTATAAAGATATGCAAAATTTAAATATCAAGTGCTGACCTTTTGCAATGGAGCTAAAGATTGTGACGTCACACATAGTTTTCATTTAGCCCAATGTTAAATCAACTGAGATTTTAAGATGCTAACTACTAAACTTAGAGTTAATTCAAAACTATTCAAACACTAAATATTGATAAATGTATTTACCAGCTGCAAACATGTTGGTTTTCCACGGTAACGACTGTTTTTGTGACGTTCTATCCCGAGATCTTATGCCCACTATGTCATTATGGACGGCAGCAGCTCTGCACGTAAAATTATGGAAACTCAGTTGAAAACCTGCCCATTGATCAGCTGATTTGATTGATTTTACAAGTAAAATTGTGGTGATCTGTTGTGTGGTTGGCTGCAATAACAGACAAGATATAAACCTAATTTGACTTTTTATCGTATAGATCCTTCCAGGAGTATTTACCAGGATGCGCACACTTACTTGCGTATTACACTCTATCAATTAATTTTGACGGAGCAGCAAATAAAAAAACAACTCATTTTGTCTTTAGTGAACAGCATAGACACAGTTCGTCATAGTCCTTTGCTTGCCTGGCTCCCCCTGTTGGCGCCATAGAAATATAATTAAAACTGGAAGATGAATCCAAAATGGTGCCCTGTTTATCCCTATGGCATGTGCTCATGGGCGCATGACCCCAAAAAAGTTCTTTACCTTCGCGTTACTTCCTGATACGGAGGCTGATTGTGATTGTAATTGTGTTCTTCATGTTAGGCCAAATGTGAAAGCGTCTGAAATGAAGTAAAATACACCTTACAGGTATCGCTAGTCTAGCCATGTCCATGTGCTTCTGTTTGTATCGTCCGACGTGCTCGTTCACATGGCTCACACGTGTTTGCCGTTACGTCACTTAATATAAAAACGGTAATTTCGGCGATTTTAGAAACGGTAGAAAAGAACATTTCCTTCTATTTTATTTAAATACCGATAATAATTAAGTACTGTCTGCAATGTGCAATTTTAGAGAAAGGCTGGGCCCAAGAGGCTGCAATACCTCACACGGCCACTAATCAATCTGGGACCACAGACAGAGGGGGCGTGCCTTATCCAGTTCATTTAATACGTCCATGGTTGGCTGCCCCTCCCCTCCTGGTCTGTGTCCTGTCTGGAGCCTCGTGGGCGTGGCTCCTGGAGCTGATGGCACACCTGCACCTCATCCACCATCTCCAGCTGCAGTTAAAAGCATGGTTCCTCCACCATCTCTGCCAGATCGTTCAGTCTACATCTGTGGTGAACACAATTGTGGCTTTTATTCTGCTCTTGTGGATTTATTACACATTTCTCATCAAAGACTCTGTCTGTCCCTGTACTCACCTGTACTCACCTGGTCCAGCCTGTTCCCTCTCAACCAGCCCTCAATAAATATCATTTAATTGTGCAACTGTCTCAAATCTGCTTGTGGGTCCTATTCTGGTTAACTCCTGGTTAACTGTTGTCATCTATGTTTTTGGTCTATACTGACCAGAATAACAGCATGCATATATATATATATATATATATTTTTTTTTTTTAATGAGGTTGTTAGCATGTATGCTATTCATTAACAATAACAAACTACACAAAACACCACAACACATGGTAATATTCTACCGAGGCTCTGTTACTTCCATGTGTCCAGTGGATGTCAGTTGCAAAAATATCCCTGGTAGTTAGTGATGTTTGGCGGCTAATGCTAACTCCCCCATTGGAAATGCATTAGAGCTAAAACATGGAATAGTACCAGGCAAATGGAACATGATATTTTGACAGGTCAGTGATGATTAGCAGTGATTAACCAGAAGAACTGGAAGCACTCAAGGACTAACAGATTTACACTGAGCACTTTTTACAAGGTAAGTCAATGCTAATGTTACAAAACGATCATGAATATCACGATCGGCGTCACACCGCGTGGCACATCTTTAGCCATTTACAAAGAGATCCAAGTGAATGAAAATGAACTTGTATGAATGCATGTACAATCCTTGCAGCTAATGCATAATACATATATTCAAAAAGTACATGCGCAAAATATGTTTTATTCAGACATACTCAAGTGAAAAGCATGATTTATTTGTGACTAGCCCGCCCCTGCCTCACAGGTGTACATTAATGGAGCTCATTGATCAGCTATCTTTTAGAATAATCTAAATAAAATTTTTGTCACCTCAGATTGAAAGAATTTTGTGCTTCGTTCATTGATTCTGTATAAATCTGCGATGTTTTTCAGTCCCCTGGGTCAGCTTCCAGGTGCACAGTCTTTACTTTCTCCAAAAAACACACTTTTTCAGCATCCAAAATATGTCTCGCTTCTACTGACAACTGAACTGAACATGCATTGGAAGTAGTCATCACTTAATTGACAAACGATTGCAATCAGTGAGTTTATGTCAGTTTTGCTCTCCCTGCAATGCTGCGTTCACGCTGTTCAGCCATCCACGTGATCATTTGACATACCTGCAAAGGGGCAATATAGTAGTTTGCAGTAAAAAAGACAGAAAAGAGTTGATTAAAAATACAAATGTATGTAAAATAAGGTTGTAAGGTGATATTTCTGCTCTGTAATTTATTTTGACATGTCACATTTGTCTGATAATTAAACCTCAATGTATACATTTAAAGACATCGTATAACACATTTACGTTTGATTGACATAATATATATCGTTATCAGGATACTCGGGATTGGGATGTTAAATACTGACATTTGTTATCATGGCCCAAACATATTTAAAATGCTAATTTTTATGGGAATGTTTTGCTGTCTTTGGCCATTTGTGACACCTGTATTGAAGTAATATTTGCGGTACCTACAGGCTGTATTACAAAGCCATATAATTACCAAATTAATCTTATTTTCATTTCATAATGTCATGTTTGTTTACTATCATCTGGCTTTTAGAAGCACAGATCATACAAAAGATTGAACTCAAAGTGTGAGTTTGCATGACATGGTTTGCAGATCCTCTGGCCCTCATTCATCAACACTGCACAGAAAAGGGTGCACATTTTGGGTGTATTTTGGAAATACGCAAGAGGGAGCGTGACATTTATGAACCCATGTGCATAGCTCCGAAACTGCTGTGCGCAGACCAGCTGGTGATAAATGTAGTGGCTGAAACCCAGCTACATCTTTATGAAACTCCCCAAAATACTCACGTTTCAAGTGTGCTCACCCACAGGATTTGCGGTTGTATGTTGTTGTGGCTCAATGGAAAACACAGAAAATTAATCATAGGTCTAATAAAAATTTAAAGAAAAATTATTTACCCCCCAAAAATAATTTGCTATTAAATCATTGATTAATTTTTAAGGGTTTTGTTATGACCCATGGCTCAAGGGGTCACAACATTAAAGGAGACCACATGAAAGCTATAAAAAGTACACGTCTTTATTTTACAATTGAAAAAAATAGGTAAAATATGGAGCCTGCTATTTCACCGCCTCAGATGGTCAAAGCCAGTACCGGTTGGCGTGGGAGTCCTGAAGAGGACTTATATATTGTAGCCAGGCCCACCTCTGATGGCAAGGGGCCGTCACAGTTTATTCAATTGATCAGCTTCAAAAAGCTGTGCGATAAGTGATATACGTAGTAGGGACTAGAGGCATGAAGCAGCTCTGGTTCAGGCTCAGGTGAAGGAGCAGGGAGTGGCGTGAGGTGGTTCGGCCTGAGCAGCGCTTCTCTCCGGAAAGGAACAGGCGCAGAGGATGAGTGTCTTAGAACTGCCGAACAGGGCAGAGGATCACGAGCATGACGGTCCAGTGCGCACCGGGTCTTGCTCCTCTCCTCATTTCCCGGACTGGATCCGCTGATTTGAGACACGTAGTTCCACATCAGAACCAGGCGAGTGCACATAGAGGACAGAGCCGAACCTGCTAGACGTCAGTCCACAGCGCGTTGGTGTCCTCCTCTACTTACTTCCAGAAATGGATCTGCGTGACGTATTGGGACACTAAAGACCGAACCCGCCCTGAACCCATCCGGACCAGAATCCATGCCTCAACAGTCACACTTTCCCTTTGAGCCAGCGCTCAAAAGACGGCATGGCAAAACCAAAACTGAACCATCCAGGACCATCCAGACAGAAGAGTCAACTACAGTGAGGACTTGCGTTACTGCTGTTGGCTGCTGGACCCGTGTGACTCTGGTCCAGGCTGATGCCCGCAAGTTTTATCAAAAATGATTGAAGCTGTAGTTTTGTGGTTCCTGCAGCAAGCTCATGATAACGACTTGGGATTGGGTTTAAAGCTTGTGCAGCCCCAACAAAGGAGAAGTAGCCTATAAGGATTCTTCTAATGTCCATATGATAACTAAATTACAAGAATTTAACTGCATTTTAGCTTAAACTGTATGGAACTACATAGAGAAAAACATTTTCATGTAAATTTTAGCGCAGCACTTAAACTATTGCATTATGTTTATTAACCATATGACTAATTTCACATTTATTGGTAATGTCTGACCTTCTGCTTTAGCTTTGCAGCTCTTTTTAGTTTTGTTTGTATATATTTGCATATGCTACGTGTGTAGCTGCCTTGTTCTAATTCTCCCTCTCGCTCAGCATATTAGACTTAGCGATTTCAATGACTTATCAATGTCAGCAGTGTTTACGTCTCGTTTTCTTTCATAGTATATGGTTGTCATTCACATTTCAGCATATAACTTAATCTCTTAATCTTTGTCTTTGTCATCTCATTTAAATTATGAGGTGCTTAAAACAGTCTATCAATTTTCCATCTGCTAAACAATTCACACTTCATTTTGTTTCATGTCAATGTCAAAGCATTTGCTGATCTGAACAACTCATCGATGTCTTCATTTTACCATTTATTAATGAGTCTCATTCCAATAGCAATGTCAACAATCGCAACAAACTGGCTTTAACCTTTTATTAGCTTTTTTTCTGCTTTCAGCATTAATTTGAAGATGCCATTCTTGCTTTTCATCCCTCAGTATCGCCTCAATATCTGCTTCCATCAGCTGGCATGTTCTTGGCCTTCCTCGTCTTATCTTTCTCTCTCAGGTGCATGAGCTGATAGCCCGTGCTCTTTAGGGGGTGGGGTTCATATTATTTCCTGCTTTCCACCTCCTGCGCATCACTCATCATTCCCTGCCGGGGTCTAAGCGCCAAACCGATCAATATACATCATAGTATCATTCTGGTTGTATTTCATTCGTAATGTTCCAACACATATCATTTTAATATGTGACATTCAATTGCAAAACACTTTATTTATCGCAAACCTGGGATAATGAGTTTGATTTGCCGTGTTATGTTTTGGGATGAGCGCTGCACATTGGTTGCCTGGAAAGTCTAGTCCATCAGTTTTTATACAGATCGATATGAAACTGTTTACCGTGTTCAGATGGGTGTGATTGACAGGTGGATTATCCAATCAGGGGAAACACATGACCTATGTATGAGGAAAAAAGACACATTTGATTTTGTTTATAATGACAGATGACCCATATGCTCCTTCTGTTTCACATGGGTCACGGAAACAAACAAATCCTATTGCACACCAGGCGCTATGGAGGGAGAGACTTGACTCACTCTTTGTAAAGAATTGGGGAAGTGTTCTGAATCCCAGACAGGCATGTAGCTGTCCACCTCTGCTTCACTTTGCCTGTTCTAAAGCTGTACAACGGGAACATAATGCGTGTGAATACTGTAGACGTGTGAAAGGGTCTGTGGACGTGTTGGATACGACCTCCTTTCACAGCTTGAACATCAGGTACACCAGCTTTTAACAAGAAAGCTCACAGCGGCTCTGTCTGGTCTAGATATAAAAATGTAACATCGCGGCACGTATCTCCCAAAGGCTACAATAAAACAGTCACACACATTTCCTGTTAAAAATAAAAGAGGTCAGGCCACATGTGTGAGGAGACCGCGCTGTGTCTGATTCTAGTTATTAGTCACCACCAAACAAATAAAAGGCTATTTCAGGAGAATGAGCCCTGAGGGAGCAGGCTATTTTCTGAATGAGTTCAGCAGAGCAGCATGTCTGAAAAATCCATCCAGGCGGCACAGTCTGGCTCCACATTCTGGGTTTGACAATTTAACAAGGTCTGTGTCCTGGTTTGAAAAGGTTTATTTTATATCTAGGAACTAATTACTTTGGGTTCAACAATGTGGCAAATAGCAAGTTCACATTGCGTATTGAGTGGGGAACTAAAAGCATCAAGTGAATATTTTGACGTGTTTGGAACGAAATGTGCCAGCAAAGGAAGCATTTGTGCAAGTTTGACAGGCACCAAATTTTGACAAATAAGCTTCTGTAAATGTTTTCTCGGTTTGCACTACAGTTGTTTTATTTGTATACCTTACTTTAAGCAGCAAATCCCATTGAGTTTCAGAATCTCTTTTACAAAATACAACACATCTGTCAAGAAAGACAAACATTTCTCAGTCACTACATTTTGTACAATTTGGGTTTGCAGTGCTTATCTGTCTATAAGGATAAGGTTAAGGTACACTTTCTTGTCCCCGTAGGAAAATGTATCCTCTGCATTTGACCCTATAACCTACATATATCTATCTATGTATATAAACTAATCACTGGCTGTTAACATTTACAAAAAATACGATTATTATCTGATTTCTAGAACGTTACTTAAATGATATGTAAACTACCAAATCTCACGTGAGTAATCAGAGGGCTCAGAAAGATATAAGATGTGATTTTGCCCTTTACAAATCATTTCAATAATGTTACCCACAGCTGTCTATACATGTGTGGAATGCAGCTATGGGATCTCCATTGTATCCCAGTTTCATACAGAATAAACTTCCATTACCAGGCACTTCTCTGTCAATGAGCCCCAGGGCAGTCAACGAGAAATGTATACAGTCCAACGCCAAACTTTTTTCAGTCTGCATTGGTTTATTTTATTCTCTTTGGCTTTAGTTTAGTCTAGTTCTTGTGTAGTCCTCGTTTAGCGCACTGTTCCCCCTGATATATCATTAGAATGCCTCTTGCTAAACTCATTACTGCACTTTACTCCCAGTCCCAGTTGTTGTTAATGGGCCTGTAAATGCCATACGCCTAATATCCCGCACACATACATCTCTTTTCACTGTTGGCCTGTAGAACGAGCAGCGCTGGCCTCAGAGGTTGTTAAACTCACTCAGAGCAGCTGTAAAATCACTCAAACGTCCAGACCACAGTCCAGATGAAGGAGCCTGACACTTTTATGAGTGAAATATGAGCCGAAATATGGACATAACATAAAAGTTCTACTGCAATTGGTGTTAAATGGATATTGGACTAAAATACACAAATAATAGATTTACGGTCATAATCACTGAGTATATGACTTGGAATAATTGACTTATTTGCTTTATATATTTTTGTGTCAACATGGTAAGCTATTTCTGATGGGTTTTTGTATTTATAAATGTGTAGTAAAATGTGTTATGTTGTGTTTTAATTTCAGAATAAATAATTAAATGAATGAAAACTCACTGAAAAACTTGACAGATCTAACATGGAACTTGGCTTTGGGTCGTCACCAACTTGATAATTAAGTTTAACGCCATAAATTGGAACATACAGGTAACACAATGTTTTGTATTTGTCTTTATTTATATTTGTTTCGATCTCCATTATGAGACCACAGCTTTTCTTCTTGGAGTCGATCCATCAACCAACGTGCATTTACAGGAATATTATGACAAAAATAAGACTAATACAAATATTAATTTGATGAAAATATACAGCAACAAAGGCGACAAACAAACACACATACACACACTGAACCTAATGTATGTTGATGTTATAGTAAAAGAGAGATAATATTTAATTCCCTGTAATACAATAGAAATTTCAAAAGATAAAAAATATATAGGTTTTCTTTCTTTGATATTACTAAAGCGAAAGAAGGTACCTTTTCAAGAAGACTTTAAATTGATATTTACATAATAATAATTTCATTTGGATGGATTTGTATTTTCCGGTGCTTTTCTCATGGTTTGTTTTTACTTTGGGTAATTTGAATCTGTCCTCAGTGGCGTGTCTAGTTCCGTAATTATGCTTCACGGAACTAAAGCGTAGCTGTTGATAAAGCACGTTTGGTGATTTGGTTACTGTGATATTTCGGGTCAGCTTAAGCAAAGAGGCTTCAAACCTCTCTTTTACCTGCAGGATAACACAACATGCATCCAGTTTACGTTTGCTCTGTGTGGACGTGGAAGAGCGCATCGAGCCGCCTTGTTGGGAGCAGCTTTTGACCATTGCAAGACTTCTTATAGTCTCATGTGGCAGACCTTCTTCCAGATATAAATTACACCTACAGATCTCACCAAATTAAATCTCTTTTCAATTCCCAGATGCCATGGTTGTGTCACACTTCAGTCACACGTTCCACTCCAGTCGCAAAGCTGAGCGCAGCAATTATCGCCAAATTAAAAAGTGCTCTTTCAGCCCTGCGTTACTTTTATCTTCTTGAATCTATGACATCGGACAAGCATTTTCAACTTAAATAACTCAAGTCTCGAAGAATCCGTTTGCCCTTTTCTGCACACTAAAAATAAATGAGCGCTGGAGGGAGATGAAGTTTTGGGGAAAATCTGACAGAGCTGCGGCTGTATGTGTCGGAGCATGTTTTGGTTTTAGGAAAATGAGACAGAACGCTTCAAAACAAGGCTGCTGTTTTCATGACTAAACTCACTAAGAGTGGATAAGCATTGAGAAAAAACAAAACAAGTGAATAAAGAAAGGAAAACATTGCTATGGATCTTATGGATTCTTATTCTCAATGTTTTTTTTATGTCTGCTTTAAAGCTACTCTAGTATATTTCAGTTTGGAGTCCGCCACCTGCTTGTTTCCATGGAGATGTGAAATGTTCTACACAGTACGGCATCGAAGTTAAAACAGGGTTCTGTCTGATGTTTTTGTCGTAATTGAATTATTCATACATTGTTGTTCTTGAACAATACCTTCAGTACACTTTATCAAGATTATATATATTTTTGGTGCATTTTTAGGTTTTAATTAGCAAAGAAGAAAAATAAATCCCCATTCTATTGTGCTCTGTGAGTGGTATCTAAACTTTGAACCTAAATATCCCAGGGTGAAGTCAGGTAAATTGGGCCATTTGGCATAATGGGACTCCCAAAGGTGGAGGGGCACAGCTTCTGTGTCAAAAAAGGTGAAACAAAAAAAAAATGTTGCCACAATGTCACATGATCTTGTGGCCACACCTCCATCAGATTTTGGAAGCTAAGCAGGTGGGGCCTGGTCAGTACTTGGATGGGAGACCACTGGAACACCAGGTGCCACAGGGGGGCGCTGGAGGAGGAAATGGTGACGCTTCACCCACATTACCTGCAATGAAAGTTGTGCGTGTGTGAATGGTTGGCCATCTACTATAGCCACTGCCCCAGGGCAGCTGTGGCTATAGTAGTTTACCACCACCGAGTGTGGAGTGAATGAATAATGCAATGTAAAGTGTCTCGGAGTGTCCAAAAAAGCACTATATAAGTCTAATGCATTATAATTATTATGATTATTGTTGTTGTTGTTGATGTTGATGTTATTAATATGTATTTATTATTGTATTATCCTTTGAGCTCTCTTTCTAGCCCTTTGATTGGTCTGGTGATAACTTTGGCAGAGCCATCACTTGTTTAAACAGTGGCACCAAAACATGTAAAATGTTAGCAAGAGACTTCAGTCAAATAATGTTTATATCATTTTCTGTGGTAAATTAAGAATCAGTGCTGCATCTATTGTTGTGAATAGGAAACCATATAAAGAAAAAAACGTTTTCATTAGTTATATATGTACAACTGCATGAATAATTTCTAAGGTTCAGAAAAACAATTTATTTGAAACGTGTTTGTGACAAATCACCACAGGAAAAGTTTCTGTTTTATCCTCAGCACTTGACCTGATCACCCTTTACTGCATGGAGTGGACCGAACCAAAAGGCATGGAGCTGGGTTGGCATTTTTTTTTAAGAGCAACAAGTGACCAAGCCTTTGAAAAAAACAAAACAAAAAAAACAACAGTCCTAAACAAGCGACTCCAGATCCACAAAAATAAGGCAAAAAATAACTAGTTCAAAGTGTGTCACAGCTGAATGAGCACTAACGAGATGTGAATATGTTTATTTGCATATTTTGCATAAATAACGACTTTGAAACATGAACAGCCTGGATTTCAGTCATAATTGGCTGTATTAACGTGGAACAACTAAAAACAGACTTAAAATGTGCTCTTTTTATAACGTGGAATTGTTGCTCAGGAGAAAACCCAAAAAAACTGCAACCCGTGACTATAAACAAGCAGATTTGGCAACTATTGCATGGAGGAGGTAAATTAGGAAAACCTCACCAAACAAAGAGGCGTTTAAATACAAAAGGACTAGCTCAAAATGAAAACACATTTTGCCAAAGTGCTATAGCAATGATGAACAAATTAACTTTAAACCAAATGAAGCAACTGAATTAGTAAAAAAAAAAAAATACTAAACTCAGTTGTATTTGCCCCACAGCCTTGGTTCTGGGGGGCTCTTCCATGATTTAAAAAAGCTCTTGGACAGATCCATTGTTCAATCTGGCAGCTCAAAAGAAACACTTGTAAGTGAACATTTCAGACAAATATGAACTAATAAGTGAATAACCCAGATTAGAAAATACAAGTATAAATAAAGGTATTAAATAAAACATTGTGTGATCTTTAATGAAACAAGTATAAATGTGAGAAAGAAAAGTGGTGACAGAGGTATCCACCAGTGCACAGGAGCTCTCTCCCAGAAAATACACAAATACTAAAAGTGCAGATTTCATGTCAACACTTCCCTACAATAAAGTTCAGTGCTGATGGTTTTCAATCTGCGATTGAACTTACACCATGCAGTTCAGTGAGTATAGATTACAGTGTTTGCTTTAGAGATGCAAAAACACTCAACTCTCAGTGAATTACGTGGAATAGAGTTTGTCAGACAGTCTAGTTTGAAAGACAACCACATTTCTTTGATGGTTCTTCAATTAAACATCTTAGATATACATTCGATTTACTAACTGGCTCACATATGGCCCATTTTACATGTCTTATTGTTCCTATGTATATATAATTTTTTGCATTGTCATTGCTCTTTGTCTATTGTACTCTTGTGTACAGCACTTTCATCAGCTGTAAAGTTTTAAAGTACTTTATAAAGTTGCTATGGTATGGTATTTTTGCTCAATGAAATAATCCACAACGTGAGACTTAAAGGAAAAACATTATGCATTTTCTTATTGTTATTAGCCTTTAAACATGCTCTTGAGTACCTTAAATTTGAAAAAAATAGCCAAAATGTTTAGTAAAATCTTAAATATAATCATTCATTCATTCATTTTCTACCACTTATTCCGGGTCCCGGGGTTGCGGGTGACTGGAGCCTATCCCAGTGACTTAATCATGTTCATGTTCACATAATCATGTTCACCGCATTTTAGTGAAATGTGACGTCTAACCTGTCATACAGACTTTAAGGGCTCAGGTAAGTGACGTATATGGTCTGAAAAAACATCACCAATCGAGGGAGTTCAACAGGAAGTGCTTTTGACGGTCGGAGAGGAGCCATATTCTAATGAACATTCCTAAAATGGCGTGAATGCAATTAAGTGCAACTCAGGTATGTTTTTGACTCAACGCTGTCAGAACAAACGCTCAAAAAAGTCACTGCAGAATATGTGTCCTTTAAGACTGAAAATGTATTTTTATTTTATGGCTGTTTTGAAAAAAATGCACAACGTGGCCCAATTAACCAGACGTCACCCTCCTTATTTTGGAAACAGGATGCGGTTAAGAAGATGTTGTTTGCCTATTACGCGACCATTTCTGCTAATTGTGGGGTGTGAGTTTTAATTGGCTCTAGGCTTGATCGAGAAGCACATCCAGTAAATTGAAACAAGACTTTGCGCAGGATCATTGCGCTTTATTTCTCTCCACTCCTCGCAGTAGAGTCCATAAAACCCTGCAGTGACCCACCTGCGCGCCACGGTTCGGATTGAGTGACCGGAGGCATGCGCGCCCGGCTCTACCCAGACGGAGGCAGCTGCTGAGCGCGCAATAAATCCCCCTCCAGTGACTCCAGGCTGCTCCAAGCACACTCGCTCTCCCCCTCTCTCCCTCTCGCTCTCTCCCCCTCTCTTTCTGCGCCTCTGTTGTGGTCTCCAGTGATGGTCCAACAGCGGGACAAGGCAGCCGCGTTCCCCCACGAAGCACCGCGACTTCACGGCGTAGTAACGACACTTTAGACCCGGCAATGCGCGAGCAGAAACCGGAGACTCTGTTCGTGTTTCGTTCGGATCGAGAGACGCAGACGAGCGAGTTGGAACTTGTAGCGGAGCACAGCTGAGGTCACCCCGTTCATAGGCACATCAAGCCGGGTGAAGTAGAAGCAGATACACCGGGACAAACTCCTTCTCAGCGAAAAGACACCGAGGAGACAATTAGGCACCGGCGTTGGAGAGGTTTTCCACCAACAAAGCGCAATTGGCGGAACAGAGACCAAGCAAGCGGCGCGTAAAGAGTCAAACAAATCAACTTTTGCGCATGGCAGAGCGGTGATTGGAGCAGAAACGTGACGGGCGAAGTGTCTCCAAGTGGTATTAACGAGAGGGGAGAGAAGTCATCCCCACAAAAGAGCAACTCTGAGCGGGGTGGAGAGAGACGCGCGGTGGCTGGAGCGCTGAACGCGGTGGAAGTGACTTTTCTTCGGGGGCGATGCAGTCCCCTTCAAGGAGATGGAGCCATTCTGGAACCTCGTAAGTAACATGGCATTTTCGCAGATGAATATTTAAGTTTTTGCCTCCAAGAACAAAACTCCTCGCGTGTATTTATTGGCGCTGTTACAGGCAAATTGACAGGTTGTTTTACGCACACAATGACACTGACAAAAATGTATATCTCGATTTTTTTTTGTATCCTGATAACGACAGTCAGACGATATTATGTCAGTTCAACAGGAAAGTGTTAAAACATGTCTTTAAACGTGTTGGTTGAGGTTTAATTATCAGACAAGTGTGAAATTTCGCAGAAAATGTTCGTGTGAAAAGTGCAGAAATATCACCATGTACAGTTATTTGAAAGTTTATAATATAACGTTTTTTCATTTTTTACAATAAAAGATATTCTTGGTGTTCAAATGATCTAATCAATATGTTGCCCAACTCTATTGGAAACTGATGGCTTTTTAATCACTTCAGTGGGATTTCAAAACAACATTTGCTGGAGATATTGTTATCTTGATATTTAAAGGCTAAGTAACTAAGTGGATTTTTTTTTTTTTTTTTTTTCTCCTTTGGGATGTGGAGTGAACATGTCCTGATCAGAACTCTGCCCCTGCCTTCACCCCTGTTGGGTTTTTTCCTGATGCTTTTATCATGTTTGGTTGAAAAGCATGATGGGTTACAGCTGCTGAAAAGAATATGCCATATGCCAACCCAATATGATTCTTTAGGGATCTGTGACTTTTGCATTGACAGTATTTCCTTTCCAGTTTGTGGATTTTGTTCACTGACGAAGTAAAACGGCATTTTTTTAAATATTGAAAACGTCACAGTGAAGAAGTGTGATTTGGCCATAGTTTTGATGCACTTTGAACAACTGTGGGCTGCAACAGTTAATCGGAATAATCGTGACTTGCGGACTTTTAAAGCAATCATATTTTGATAATCGTCATCGTCAACTGCACTGTAATGTCTGCAAAATGACCTTTTAAAACTAAAAGACTAACATGACATTTTGACTATTTCTGACCATCATCCATAATACCCTTAATTTGTAAATATGATCTATCTAGAAGCCTTCAGTCACCAAATTTCAGCCTGGATTTGGTTAAAAATGTATTATTAAAAGTCTAAATGTACAGTAGAGATCATTGTTTGACTTGTCGACTACTAAAGAAACAACCCTAATATTTCGTATTTTGGTTATTTTTGGTTTGTTTTGATGGATTTTGGTCATTTTTCAAAAGCTTTTTTCCTTTCAAAGGCTTTATTAGACCGGACAGTTGTAGCGTGAAATGAAGAGAGACCTTTTGGTAAATGGTCAAAGGCTGGAATCGAACCCACCGGCAAAGCTTTTTAGGACAAAATTTCTGTAAACATCTTTGAAATTATGTTGCATTTCCCTACATTAAAATTCTGTTACACATTCTCACTAAAAGTCCTGAAGGGTGGCTCTCGTTCTCCTCTTTCACCTCTAAATGTCACATAAACTCACTTTTACAGCAGCCACAGCGTCAGACCCGTTCAGTCCACGACAACCTAACGAGGGGAGATGAATAATTTGACCTCCAGCTCCGTTTGAAAAAATTACCTTTGACGAGTCGTGAAATAGCTTCTCTTAACATTTTGGCAAGTTCTGACATTATTTTAATTGGGCCGTGCCGTGTTAAAAAACCGAACGCAACATGAAAATCCCAGCTTTTCCGAGTTACATTTTGAAGCATGATTTATTCATTATACGGACCGTGCGGAAAGCCCATAGATAATGCATGTTAAGTTCAGGTCTGACCTTGGTGGGCTGGGGGCTGGTTTGGAAACGTTCTTAAATGTCTCTTTACTCTGGAGTTGAACCAGCCGCACGTCAGCACAGTCAGCGGAGGAGAAATGATCAGTTCAGGGCTGACATCTCGGTTCGCACATTTTCTGGGTTGAATAAATACTGATACGTATAAATAACTGTGAATTTACCATTGTCATTATGTATTTTTTTGTGTTTAGATTCATTGGCTTTGTTTTATATGCAACATTTTTATACTTTTTTGCATTTTAAAGATATAATAATTTGTTTGTTAATGGCTGTGGCAGGAATCATGTCATCTATCATCATTTTGAAACCCAAAAATATTGATTTCAAGTGTCTTTCAAGAGTCACAAAAGGCATAAATTATCAGGTACAACTTTCTAACACTAAGGCCAATTGATTTATCATGATTATATACTTTTTTATTATCAAAAACAAATCAAAATAACTTGTAATATTAAAGCAGAACTAAGTAACTTCTGCGACAGAGCCAGTAAAAAGATGCAAAACTTTTTTCCCCCTTCCTTTTAAGCGAAATAAGGAGGTACAATCCCATACAAAACATTTCATGTCGCCAAATATAAAAAAGAGAGCCAAGGTTTCTCAGGAGGCGACGACGGGGGCTTCAAACTCCACAAAAATACATTTGCAACCACCACACGGACTTACAAAGAAGTTTAATAAGGTAAAAGCGATCATAAACGAGGCAGACTTCACTCGAATCAATTAACACACAGAAATGTCCAATTTGTTCCTGCAAAGTTTGAACCGTACTCTATCCTTTCACTGAGACGGAGACCGGCTGTGGACCTCATTAAACAGCCCCAAATAATCATTGAGCATTTAAAGCAATTTGATCTTGATTCAATTAAAATCGGATTAATTGCACAGCGCTAAGATTGTCCTTTTTGATTTTTCGATTAGTGGCAAAATGGGAAAGTCTACAGTACCTGAATCTGCAGAAAGAGGAGAGAAAAGTGTCCTCTTGTGTCCCAGTGCAGCCTCTGTGTGGACCACTGTCTGCACAAATCACTCGGAAACACTGGATACTGAACCTTATACACATCGCTGATATGAGCTTAGATCTGTAACACTGAAATCTGACTTTAGAATGAGTTTATTGACTTGTTTTAAGGGGGACCATGTACAGTTAGAACACAAATGTTATCGTTAGCCTTGGGTTTAAATCTGCAGTCTCCAGCAGGGAAAGGGCAACCCACAGACATGACGAGACAAGACAATGGGATGAACACAGAAAGCAAACACGCTATTTACACATGAAATAAAATCCCCTCCACAGACAGACACAGAGCCACGCCATTCGAACGTAGCACCCAATCACACTGTATTCTAGTCAGAACACTAATATGAACAGTTTGTCCTCAGTTTTATAACTAATTATACATCACAGACAGTTCATTCATAATCTTTTGCTGGCCTTTTCGCTTTGGCAGCATCTCATCTTTACTTTTCTTTTTAATTGTTTTTCAGTACCATGACTCATATAATTGCACGCTTGTGTTCTTCTAACCATAATGCAGCAAAAAGTAAAATAAAAAGTTGGTTTTATGGATAAGAAGCAATACTGAATTGATACTGAAACGAGTATCAAAACATTTGGGACAAAGTATATTTTTTGAATGATGTTGATTTTCATTAGACCACATAATATGAACTGTCTTGTTTTATTGTCTATTTTTTGTACAGATTTCTAATATTGAAATTCAGATAGAAATTTAAATCCAGCGACAACACCTATAATAATAATAATAACAGTCTGATTGCTTGTATGAACACTCTGAACTTGTGCGACCATCAGTAGGAAATAGTTTAATGACAAGTGCTGTATAAATCAGATGCATCACTGTTAAGTGTATTGGGACAGTAGTCGACTTGCTTGACTTACGCCATGACCTGTGCGACGACTATTTGACTAAAACGAGGCGTGGCACTGGCTTAAGATTTCAAAATGATCAAGTATCAAAAGATCCCATGTTTATTCAAGCTCACAGATGTAAATAAGTGCTTGCAAACAAAGCCTTCATTTGTATATTTGCTACTTAAATATTCCCAATTCTGAAAATGTTCAACTTATAACAATTTTTGATCGCCAGTTTATTGGCTAAAGGCTTGCAACCATGAAGTTTATTTGTTTTAAGGTGAGACACTATAGGTGAATAGGAAAAAAATTATAATAATTTGAAACTTCTCCTCTAGTTTAGTCCCAAAAAATGAGAACAAAATGTATTACATGTTTTTCATAATGCAGTGTCTTCATATAGAAAGAAAGCATTTTTTGTTTAAAAAATGGCAACAATTCCACACGTTTCAGACATTTCAATCAGAAAAATGGACAGAACCAGCTTTAATTTTCTTGGTTCTTTTGGCACACATATTAGTTTAAAAAATATATATACTGTATATACAGAAAGGATTTTGGTTTTCTTATTTCGTTTTTGAGTAAACTAGATCTGACTGGAAATTGGCCTCATTTGTAGTCGTAAAATTTTAATAATTCAGGATTAGAATTAAATATCAACTAATCCGTTTGTACTTTCTGTCAAAATCTTGCTTAATCCAAGGTTATAAAGTTTGGTGTGGGAGCTGCTTTAAGGGCTGATCCTAAAAAGGCAGAGAAAAAGGCATTTTAAGAAAACATACTTTGAAGTTACAATGTCCAGGGGAAGTCCATGGATAAAGTGGATTATATGAAGTAATAAACATCTTTAGGAGCAGATTGAACAAGTTGGTTGTTTCCTCATGAAAGCCAATGTGTTAAGAGAGCAAACTGACCAAAAACAAACAAACAAAAAAAACCTAATTGAAATAGACTGAGTTATTGTACCAGCAATAGAAAACTACAACAAAAGCGACGCAGTTTTGAATCCGACACTATCCATTATTTGCATGCATTTGTCTGACTCTATAGGCGTCTCCTGAATGCAACACAGTCTGTTTGTACAGTACAGCCACAGTTTATTAATAGTGGTGAAAAATGATGCCTGAACATGTGAGCAGCTTCATGTGATTCAACAACAGACGGGCATCTGATGAGAAACCTCTGCCTCCGGGCGCAGAAAATAAATTTAGATATTAATAATGAGTCAAAGCTGGATGTCGCGGACAATGTTTCCTTTAATAGAGACGTGACAAAGCTGTGACTGTACAAAACAAGGTTAAGACGGACAGAAATGTGCACGAGAGATGTGTTTAAGATGATAGACACGTCAGTTACATCAACACTACATCCACATCCTTCTGTCAAAATAATAATACAGCAGTCGGTTTATATTTTTATAATGTAATAAAAAGAGAAATGACCTTTGATATTGGAAAGTCACTTGTGTAGTAGTAGGTTTTCTTGCAGAATGCAGGTTTTTCTATTAGCAATAAGAGGACACAGAATAAAATAATAATAAAATATGTTAGTTTAATACCATATTGTGGAACATTCCAGGCAAAGCAACATCATTTCCATGCAGGGAAAACTTGTAGTGATGATTGATGCAAATTTGCTATTACCACAGTGAAAATTTGCATACTTTTGCAAATATGTGTCACGCTAGCCTCACTTTATTTTTATCTGTCAGTCAGTGGTACATCCTTAGTTTGACTGTCTCGTTTAAGTTTTATATAGTTTGCAAAGAAAGTTTCAATATTTATTTTTAGAACAAGTAAAAAGTGCACTCACGTAATCACCAAACACATCTGCCTTGTTGTTTCTCTGCACACACGTGTTTATTAGCCGTTAAATGGAAGGTTGTGTTATCATGAACACTGAGCTCATAAATACCTGAGAGGAGACATAAGCCAGTTTCCACTGGTCCTGGTCCCCCAGACCGATTCTCTTTGGATCGTCTCACAAAATCAAGTCAGCATTAGGTGAGGAAGGATTATTTTCGGTCTAAATCTAATTTTTACCATTTTGTTCTCACCTGAGTCTGCATTGTCTCTTGTTCTAGCTGGTCCAATCATCTCAGGTTTAAAGTCTACAGGACAGGTTCTCAAAACACCTGTGGTAATTATTTATTTAAATTTTACATCTGTGAAGTTGCAGTTTGTGAAGATTTCTTTTTTAAATAAAAGTTTAAAAGAAGGAAGCACTGATTACTAAAATGGAATCCCTCATTTTAAACTGTCATTCAACAAAAGAAAGTTGTCATCAGATATAATTATTTGTCAAATCATAACTATTGTGTAATTTATATGGATTTTGGCTCTTGTTTTCAAAATGGTTGCTGGGTAACAGTGGAATTACGTCTGTCTTTTGCTGCTCATGTCCAACCAGGAAGTAACATCTTAAACTTTACGAAAACTGTCAAACTGGGGACAAATCGGGAAAATGTTTAGTATTTAGTCTTAAATATAATCATGTTCACTACGTTTTAGTGAAATATGTAGTCTAATCTGTCATATAGACTGTAAGCGCTCCGAGGGCCTAAAATGAGCCAGCACCCTCTGTGAGCCAGTACCTCTCACCCTCCTCACCCACTAGTACCTCGCCCCTTTCAGATCCCTCAAACTGGCAGTGACTTACTCGAAATGTGCCTAAATGTAGCTTTTTTCTGGGTACTTATTTAACTACAACATAAGTCCATCATCATTTTACATTTCGTTCATTGTAAATCAACCTGTTTATAAGTGCAGATGTGATGAGCCCCGCTCCCTCAGAGGGACACTTCACCAGAACAAACAGCAGATTGTAATTTACATGTTTTTGTTTTTGTAAAGTGCGTATGTGACGTGATATTTTTGCACACTACAGAGTCTTTTACAACTTACAACTAAGTACAGGGACGGTGCAGGGGATTGTCAAAACACAGAGCACTCCAGCCTCAGTTACAGGACAATACATGATTAGCTCAAACATGCAGGACTCAATCAAGATAGAACTTTGATTTAACTAATGATGAGGAAACACTGTGACAAGATTAAAAGCTTGATTGAATTTTGACACTCGGTATTAGTTGTCAAAAGTATTGAAAATCAGATACTAATTGATACTGAAACTAGTATCGAAACTAAATACTCATTTCAACAAGTATTAAATATATCAAAACAAATCACATTAACAGGACAAAATGTGACTTTTCCTTAGCAGGTTTAGAATGATCTTGAGCTTTATCAGAACTAGTTTAACACCACAAACTTTGATTAAGAAAGAACTATTATTTTGTTTGAAAATGTTAGTCTTTTGTCTAAAACCTTGGCTTCAAAAGATCATTTAAAAATCATTATCGTGGTATCGAAATGGTTTGGAGAATCGAGTATATTCCTTTGTATCGGAATCAAGTTTGAAATTTTAGTATCATGACAACCCTCAAACTGGGGAATGACATTTGCATTTGTTGATCATCGTCATCCATTTTGCTTGTTTAATAAATTCTTTTGACCAAAATATCCCTCTTGAATTTCTTTAGACCAAAATAACCCTCTTGTTCTTGAGCTTATTATTTCCATTTGAGACTTGTTTCCGTGGATGGTATTTAGTGTTGGTGGAGCCAGGCCGACCTTGGCTCGGTCCATATCTAAACCACAGTGGATTTGGGTTACAGACCCCGGCTTCAGTCCTCCTGGTGTAATGCAACGCCCAGACTCCTCTTTCACCGTCGCTCTCGCCGCGGCCCATCAGATCCTGCGGCCACACCGGGCACCACGCGCAGATTTGGGCTCAGATTTCCGCTCTCACACACTCTGGCTCTGCTTTTAGAAGGTAATACTGTATGGGACTAAAAGATGAATGAGCGGGACAAAGACCAATAGAGTTGACAACGTGCGGAAGAGATATGGCCGCAATGATTGACCTGAGATTCTAATGCCAGCTGTCTCAATAACACACAATAAAGGGGCAACATGTAACTTTTCGGTCCGCCATATTCTTACTCCCTTAATTATCAATAAAGTGGTTGCTTTAGCTTGAATGCTCCACAGTATGCTACATATGACAAATAAGACGATACATTTCACTAAAACGTACAGAACACAATTACGTTTAAGATTTTACTAAAAACACATCTGTATTTTCCTCCGGTTTGACCATTGCAATGTTACTTCCTGGTTGGACAAGAGCAGCAAATGTGACATATGTATGAACTGTTACCTAGCAACCATACTGTAAACAAGGGGTAAAATCTGCATAAATTACGTCGTCGTTATGATTTTACAAAAAACAAACTTGATAACACATTTATTTTGTTGATTGATTGTTTAAACTGTCAAAAAAAAAAAGCATCAGATTTGTATAAATTTTCCCTGCATTTTCGATGGAATGTCGCTCATTGATGACATCACAGAGGGATTCTGCTTTAGAACTCAGCCCTACTTCCTGTTTCTTTTCTTCTTTTTCTTCAATTTTTCTCCACAAACTGGTGTAAAACTATGATAAATATTTACCGCGGCTTCTATCCCACCAAACAAAGTAATAAATAGAAAAACACGAGAACCAGTTATGTGCACTTTAAATGTATCCATCGCTCCATGGAGAAAAAAGCAGATGACGCCTCTGGGCCAAGTCACAGATGGATTTTTTCTCTCTCGCAATAAATACATCTGCAATTGAATAAATGCAAGAAACGTAAATAGACCTTTAAACCTCGCATTTCCTTCGAGAGAACTGAACCATTGTAGCGCTACAAACATGCAGCGTTCTTATTATCAGCAGCAATAGATTTATATTACAATGTCATGTTAAATTGATGCACAAACAAACAATAAACAAACACACAAATGTCCATTCTGTTGCCTGATGAATGGGGCACTTTTCAGACCTGGGACTGTGTGGTTTTGGGTTCCACATGATGCCAGATAAGTGCTAAAAATATCTGCGCCGAGAGAAGCTGTTTAGATAAGGACTGCGATAAGAAACTGCAAATATCCCTTAAGACCCAAACAGTGTGAAGGGATTTGGCCAAGTGTCCTAAATAGAACCCAATATGCACAAATATAATCCTGCCTGTACAGTATGTCATGACAGTGTTGCTTGTAGGGCTGCTCAATTATGAGAAAAAAACACTACCATTATTTAAATCAAGAAAAACACAATCCGTGAGCAGCTTTTCCATTCAGGGTACAGTATGTGCGCGTTGAATGTACTTAAAGTGCACAGGTTGTCATGTTTTTCAAATTAATACTTGGTTCGGAGCAAAGAACCTGTGGTAAATATTTATAGTTTTACATTCAAGGGGCGGTTTGTGAAGATTAAATCTGAATATTGCAGGAAGAATCCCCCTATGTCCTTGATTTTCAACCAGTGTGCAGTGTGCCTCGAGGTGCTGCCTGGTGTGCCTTGAAATAATGTCAGAAACATGGATTTTATGTCCTTAGCAACCTCTTAACCAAAAAAGATGTGTTGGGTTTTGGTGAGATTTATTAATATTTTAGAAAGGGGTGTCCCGCAAAATATTTTCAACCAAAAAATTGTGCCATGACTCTAAAAAGGTTGAAAAACACTGGTCTGTGTCTTCAACAAACAGCATTCCATCAAAAATGCAGATACAATTTACACTCAACTTACATTTTTCGGTTTAAACACTCATTTAACAAAATAAAGGTGTTGTTATGTATTATTTATTGTTAAAAGGTTGCGTTCACGTGACATCACAACAAGCCAATGATATTTAATACAGATGGAGGGCAGCGAACTAACAGAAATCATCAGGTTCAACATTTGTGAATTTACCTTTGAGACATTTCATGGCAAAGTCCAGTGCAATCAACAGGGAAAAGTGTGTCTGGCATTCTACACCTTCTACAACGTGAACACAACCTATTACAGACTAGTGTGTAATTCTGATGGACTTTGGCCCTTGTTTACAGTATGGTTGCTTGGTAACAGTTGTGGAATTACCCCCACATATGTCACATCTGCTGCTCATGTTTATCCAGGAAGAAGCATTATAAACTTCAACCAAAATGGTCAAACTGGAGAAAATAGGCAAAATTGTAAGTAAAATCTAAATATAATCATCCAACAAGTG
Source organism: Rhinogobius similis (assembly GCA_019453435.1). Lineage (NCBI taxonomy): Eukaryota > Metazoa > Chordata > Actinopteri > Gobiiformes > Gobiidae > Rhinogobius > Rhinogobius similis. The sequence goes on from CM033625.1 coordinate 25,011,436, forward strand.
AAGTATATGTAAACATTAACAGGCTCCTACAAATGTGTACGTCTACATTTTCTAGCTGCAAAGTTGTTTATCAAGTCATCATATGAGGCTTCTGTGTGCCAATTGGTGGTGAGTTCAAGGGGTCAAAGTAACGAAATATTCGTAACTGTAAATGATTACTACTACTACAATTTATTTATTTTTTGCAAAAAATGAATACAAATAGTTTATTCAGCTTTAAGAAATGCACAGGAACTGTTGTCATTGTGAATGTATCATTGGCATCATATTTATTCACGGATCAAGTGCAATAAAAGCCCACGCACCAAATGTCCCCTAAACGCCTCAGAGTCAGACGTTAGCTGCAGAGTGGCAGGTAATAGGCTCCTCCGCTGACTCTCTCTCGTCTTCATCATTCTCTCATACTTTGCCTGGGGTCTTGGCCATCCCTGTTCTCTGAGGGAGGAGTCGAGGAGGAAAGAGAGAGAGCCCTTGGCGTCGCGGTTTTATTAAATTACGTGCGTGCGCTTACTTTGGCGAGCGCCGCATCCGGCGCCGCATGCGCCGCGTGGGCACCGCTCGTTTTCGCCACGGCCAGGCGGCCACGGCACAGCCGATGTGGTGCCCCCTCAGAGCACTTGGTGCCCTACGCGCTGTGCGTTACGTGCTTTATGGAAGCGGCGGCCCTGATCACTATGTTTTAGTATAACGTCTAACCTGTCAGTTGTACTTTTAGAGTGAATGTTAATTTGGATCACCTCACCTCAATTTTTCAATCAATTGAAGAAATAATTGTAATTGGATTAACATACAGTATGTCAAGTATGTTCAGACTAATGCTAAACAAACAAAAAAAAGAAGCCCTGCACCCTGGCTACTGTCCAGGGTGTACCCCGCCTAAGGCCCAAAGTCACTGGGCTGGGCTCCAGTCACCCACGACCCCTAACGGGAACAAGCAGGAGAAAATGAATGAATGAATAAAAAAACAAAAAAAGAACGGTTGCCAATACCTTAAGCAAATGAATGCCCATTCACCATTTTAGTTGTAAATTAAAAGTAAACCACGTCAAATAAAATATGATTTGTCATGAAAAACTCACGTTCCCATTAAAAAAAAAAAAAAAAAAATCAATGTTGGCCACAGGACATGGGTCATGGATCCTGAGGAGGAAGGCCTGCATGCACCCTGATAGTGGCAGCTCATTGTTATTATGGATGAGTATATTATAGTGGCTTACACTTCCCTCTTTTGTTTGTCACAGATATAATTTTACGTCATGAACGTGGGTCAAGTTCTCTGGGGCGGTGTCCACACGAACAATGAAGCACTTCCAAAACAATTTTATTTTCTCTATTTTTCCTGAGATATACTCTGCTACTCTGACAATCTGTGACAGCATAAATTAATACGTTAAGAATCCACTCATTTTATTTTAGATACTCTCAGCATTTTGCCATGAGAGCTAATAAATATTAAAAATAAAATATCTTCCAGAAGGTTTAGGCTTGTGGTGGTATTTGCAATCTTGAATGACTCAATCAGTTTATTTCAAACATGCAACCATCACACGTCCTGTAAGGACATCACAAGAGCACATTAAGATGAAAGACGCTGTGGAAGTGAACTGTAGGTTCACATCGTCAAAGGAGGGTTCAACACATACAGTATATCGACTCGGCTGTTTTTAAGTGCTCTACAAATACAGAGTTGGATTGGATTCTGAAATTTCATCATGCTGGAACATCTAGGCTAAAGTAATTTCATAATTTGACACCAGATGTAGATCTTGATATTTTATGCACTATATCACAATGACGATATTGAGTTCAGTGTGTGAGATTATGAAATGAATATCATTTTATCATAACCTTAATCAAGAAATAGGTTTACACATGAAATTTACTTTTATTTTAACTTTTTTCTGCTCTTGATTCCAAAACAGCCACTAACAATTCTTTGGCTAATCGATTAGTCTAATGATTTTATGATTCTGCTTTTACCTGTGGCCCATCGAGGCAACTGTTGTTGTGATTTTGGGCATTATAAAAATAAATTGATTTGATTTGATTTGATGATTATTCTTTCGATTAGTCATTGTTTAGAATGCAAATGTCAGAAAAGATGACCCAGATGAACGAGTATTTGATTATCAAATTAGCTGACAATAATCGATTAGTTGCAGTTTAACTTGTTGCAGCCCTAACTGGGATTTGATGTATTTTCGCGATACATCTACCACTTTTAGCTTATATAGAGTTTAGTTTTGACAAGAGGGCTGGCAACTTGACATCTCTTCCTTCTTAAAAAATCGAAATGATTGTCACTGTGTCATTGAGCAAAAACACTGCATATGGAATCTGTCTGATTTCTAAAAATAGCCTCATGTACATTTCTATTGTTCATTGTGGCGATAGAGTCATGTCTGTCGTCACTGTCCTTGTGGAAGTATTGTGCGTGCATTAGTCAGAGTCACTATTGTTTAAGTTTAAGTGCAGCTTCCTCCGCCGATATTTACAGCTGCAGCTCTGGAGACGGTGAGAGACAAACCTTTTACACGTCCTGGAAAAGTGTTAACATGAAGTGTGTGTGAAGGTGTGAAGCAGCTGGGGAAATACGTTACTCACGAACAGTCAAACCAGGCATGGGATTTGATCTGTGAGATAAATGATAGAGGGTTGGATCGATCAACAGTGAAATCCCAAAGACGAGACGCTACAGGCAAAACCCTTTTATCTAATGTTTTTTGGTTGGTTTATTCTCTCAACATGTGGAAACAGTAAACATGTCCAATCTGCTCTTAAAGATATTTTATTATTTCATTGAATCCACTTCATACATTGTAACTTCAAGGCTGTTTTCTTAAATTGCATTGTTTTCCCAAAGAGACATAAAGATCAGCCTTAAAGTAGCATCTGCACACCAGACTTTACAATCTTTAACTTAACATTTCAGACAGCAGAAGGATTTAATCATATCTTATTTATTAAAGTTTTAAGTAAAAAAAAATGAGGCAAAATTTCAATTTTTAAGCCAAATTGTCAGTCCAAATAAAATCTCCTCTACATTTTAAACTAATATGTGTACAATAATTTTTCCGATTAAATGTCCAAAATACTGTATGTGCAAATTTGGCTGATCATATACTGTACATGAAATGCCTTATTTCTATGTGAAAACATTACATACTGAAAACATGGGGACAGGTTGAGAGAAGTGCAATCAAAACTCAATTAAGGCTTTGAAATGCATGTCTGCAAACAGTCACTTCTGTACTGCACTTGTGGCTATTTTGGTGTATTTTGTTTAAAGTCTGCGACAGGTTAGTTTACACTTTTCACCAAAATGTTGTGATTATATTTATAATTTTACTAAAAATGTTGCCTTTTTGTCCTCAGTTTGACAGTTTTTGTAAAGTTTATAATGTCACTTCCTGGACATGGGCAGTAAACATTACATGTAGAGGTAATTCAAAAATGTTTACTTAGCAACCATTCTGTAAACAAGGACCAAAATCTATACACAATAGTTATGATTTTACAAACAATAATACCTGATAAAACCTTTATTTTGTTGATTGATTGTCAGAAACATGTGTCAGTTGTCTGTAAATTGTCCCTGTATTTTCAATGGCACGTCACCTTTTGATGACATCACAGAGGGATTCTGTTTTAGAACTCAGCACTGCATCCTGTAATTTCAAACTTTTCAAAATTTCTTCACAAACTGCATCTTCACAAATGTAAAACTATGATACATATTTACCACAGGTGCCCTCCCACCAAACTAAGTCATAATTAGAAAAACATGAGAAAACGTCTTATAGACTTTAATGTTTACCGCTCACCTCTTGATATTATCACATTTATGGTCAACTCCTGCAATGGAACTATATTAAAAATGTAATATATTTTAACTCACTGAAATGCAAAAGGATCCATGCTTGCAAGAACCAAAATCCTGACCCAAAAAAGACCAAAAGGAGGGAAAACCATTGACGAGAACAGAAAAGGAGCCCTCCGAGACGACTCCCACAACTATCTCCAAACACCAATCTCAGCCAAACAAGTGCAAACCATACTGCAGTCTTTATACGGCATAATACAATACATATATTTGTTTTTTTTCCCTGGAAATCACTCCAGACATCACAGTTATGGACGTTGGAGTCCTGTGCTTTGTGTACATACCGTCCATAAATATGAAGGAGAGACACAAAGCCATAGTGTATGAGAGAAGGCATTATTCCAGTTACAAAGCGGCCATTCATCAAAACAAGCTCCACACTGTTGACTCATAATGACACGGAAAGCACCATTAAAACGCATTCAATCTCACATCAAATAACAATGACATGCATGTTCAGTGTTTGGATGTGACTTTTTGTTGAGAAGTACACTTTTTGTGCATTATTTCATTGATCTTCAACCAGTTTTTTAGGGAACACAATATCCTTTAGATATTGCCAGATATGCCTTGGAAAAACGTCGAATTCATTAATTTTATTGAATAATTTGAGTATTCTGAGTATCTTCTTCACCAAAAACGAAAGCAAAACAAATGCTGTTTTCTAGTCTGTTATCTAAAGTTCGGGAGCAGGACCACACCTCATCCACGCCCCTTCTGGTGACTACTCTACTTAAGCTTCCCGGTCACACATGCCAGCGTTCATTGTTTTGTGCCCCTCTCTCCCTCCCACCCTCTTCTAATTTCCTACATGGTGTGATGTAGTGATATTTTAGTTGGAGGTGTGCTGCAAAAAAGTGGTTTAGGTGACAACCTAAAAATAACTGGTGACCAAAAAAGTCAACATTTTTTGACCAAAAAGTGGTGATTTTTTTAGTCAAAGATCTTGTCAAGTACAAAGATTGGTAGGTGCTAATTTAAGGGCTGATCTTTATGTCTCTGTGGGAGAAAAATGCATTTTAAAGGACAAATATTCTGCTACAGTGGCTTTTTGGAGCTTTTAACCATGTTCTAACAATGTTCCATCATCAAAAACATACCTGGAGTTGCATTCAGCTGTTTTGAGAAATGTTTATTAGAAAATCCTCCTCCCTCTGAGGGTCAAAAACACTTCCTGCTAAACTTCCTTGATCACTGAAGTTTTTTCAAATCTACATCACTCATCCGCCCTTAAATCATCGTTCTGAGCATTTCTGCTGTCTGAACGTGATCACTGCTGCTGCTAGGCTGAACGTCGATGTGTTAAAGTGCTAACATAACTAAATTGTGTACAGTGCTAGGCGCCATCTGCTGGCTGGATGGACTCAGTAAGTGTCATTGCACACAGCAGACAAATCCTTTTATTAAGTCCATAATACACTTTTTTTGGCTTCAAAACATGAGATGGCAAATGTAAGGTACTCAAGAGCATGTTTAAAGGCTAATAACAATATGAAAAATGCATCATATATTTCCTTTAAGCAAACAGCCTTTCAATATCCCTGAAAAATCTATGGATGAAGTGGATTCAATGAAATAATAAAACATAAAACGAGTAAATTGGACAAGTTGGTTAAAAAAAAAAAAGTTGGTACGCACTGGTAAATTGTTTGTCTCGTCTTAAGCAACATAGTCATACAAATGATAGCTCCTCTACCCCACTCTTTGTATAATGATGACACAGTGTAACCCTCACACAGGGACAATGGGTCATTAGAACAGCCTCGGAGTCATGTGAGATTTCATCAATAATGCAGTTATTTCCACTGAATACATGCATGAAGACTACGATTACAGCACTTTCTTTTGGAGTAAACAGGAAACACAACACCAGCCGAGGGCACAGACTCGATCCTGAAATCTGTTCTACCACTTCAAACAAGACTTTTACTGTTTGGCATCATCATCCGAAGCTTTCCAGAAACAAGAGTTTGTGAAGATTGTCTGACACTTAAATCTTCCTTCCTCAACACTCCAAAGTTTTGTCTGGAGCCTCTGAATTACAGGAATGATACATAGTAACATAATTTAACTTGTGCTAAAAAATGACTGGTTAATTTTCTGCAGTTTTCCATACTGTCATTTTTTTCCACTTTTCATCACAAACTGACACTTGACTTGTGTAAAACTTGTGTAAAAGCAGATAATATCTCACCTGTCACTTTAACGCTATTTAATCCTGGGGTACCTGACTTTTTATTTGATAGATTAGTGAACAGTGTGTTTTCACTTTTTATTATGGCCCAAACCTACGGAGAACTTCAGTGTAACAGGTAGAGCTGCACGATTTGGGAAAAATATCTATTTGAACATTTTCTGATCAATTTTGTGATTGCGATTTATTCACAAGTTCACAATACAACCAGAGAATTGACAAAAAGACTGAAAGATGAACTGACAAAACGAATAAAAGAGAGTTTTGGAGTGTCTTTGTTGCTTTTTGTCACATTTTTGTCGATCTTAGCAGGGTTTTTGTCACTTGTAATGTAGTTTTTGTAACTTTTATTCATGTTTGGCGTATGTATGGCGTTTTTGATACTTTAAGATGTGTATTTGTCACTTTTAGTTGTGTGTTTTGTCACTAGTAGTCACGTTTTTGTCATGTTTAGTCATGTTTTTGTTGCTTTTAGTAACACTTTTGTCACTTTTAATGTTGTTTTTGAAACTTTTAGTCACGCGTTTATCACTTTGTTAGATTTGTGTCGCTTTTGCTCGTGTTTCTGAAACATTTTTGTCGCTTTTAGTTGCATTTGTCACTTTTAAACACAGAAACATTTTAGAACATGTTTTAACAAAAGTACAGAGTTAGTATTATGCAGAATAAAACAGGACAATTTCTTGTTTGAAGGAAATTATAACACTTCAATAATTGCAGTCTTTGCTATTTACAATTGTGTCCGTTAAAATTGCGATTTTGATGAATTGTGCAGCCATAGTAACAGGTACAGTAAACCAGCCAAACTGTTGTCTGAACTGCTATAAAAGTATTTTATTTAAATCAAGAATGACATGTTGGTGTTTCTTCCACGTACCTTTAGTCCAGTCCCATGTGAGACTGTGGTGCAATGGCTGGAGATGCCTGGGATTCCTTTAGGCAGAGCAAATACCTGGGTCGGTCTGTACCGCCGCTCTGAGTTTGGGGTGAGGAGTTCATGTTTGTGGAGAGGAGCAGAAACATGTGTCCAGAACTCCTCCACTGTTGCACACAACACCATAATAACAGGCCAGTCCACACTCAGCATTACACACGGCGGCTTTGAGAGGGATTTTCAAGAAGGAGGCGGGTTTTGAAGTGTGTCGGGCAGGATGGGGGTTAGATACTGCCTAAAAGTATTGCACAACTTTACTTTTGTCACTATCATTTGGTCAAGTTTAGAAGAATCTCAAATATTTTAGACAAACTTTACTGAATCTTAAAAACACATGTAAACATTATTAAGAAGAAAGGAGTTATGACCTTTATGATTGATGTAGCAGCAATAAACCATGACTGTAGTATGCATTTGTTGTGGTAGAAGTAACATTTACGATTCAACTAGTAGTGGGAGAAGTAGTAATAGTGGTGGTAGTAGTAGTAGTAGCAATGGTAGTGTTAAGTTATGTTGTGTGATATGTTATTTCTACACTTTTGGGATTATTTTATGCAGACATTTAACATTTGTCTGATAAATAAACCTCAACTAATGTCTTTAGTTAGGGATTCAGTACTGCCCACCTTGAAGTAGTACTAAGAGTAGCAGTAAGTAGTAGTAATAGAAGTAGCATTAAAGGTAGTGATAATAGGAGTATTAATTGTTCATCTTGGAGGGTTTTCTGTTACCTGACCTGGTTAGATGTATGCGCTAATTTTAACTGTAAAAATCTATAAAGACAGATACAGTATGAACGACCTGGATCTGTGGGTTTTCATGATCCTGTACTGCACTGCCTCCTCGTCTCCTGCCCCGGCGTCTGCGGCCTGTGATTTAATAGGTCCATTATTGGGTTCAGACTGTGGAGTATTTGAGTGTGTTTTCCATCTGAGTTTGTGGTGCAGACATGTAGCTCTCACGTATTTGGATTTCTGTCTGGTGCTTTATCTGATTACCTGTAACTCTGTCCCTCGCATTTTTGCACTCGTACATGAAACCAAATGGGACCCAGATGCTGATTCCTAACTTGTATCAACTTTAGAGGAAAAAAAACTAAACTAGGATACGATTATATCTTTCCTGAATAGTTTTAGATCACATAGCAATAGTGTTTTTTATCATGATCATTGTGGTTTCAATATCAAGAATTGTAGAAGAATGTCAACGCTGTGATACTTTCCTCTGGTTCTATATTTTCTAGATGTGTCATATGAAGGGAAAAAAGTGTGCGTTTGTGATTGTGTTGCGACCTGGTTTGGTCCTGATTTCAGCCCAGTGTAGATTTAGTTTAGATCAGGTTTAGTTTGGCTCTAGTCCGTGTTTAGTTCCGGGTTTAATCCCAGTTTTGATTTGCGTGTGAGCACTATGTTAAGTCTTTGAACATCCGTACATTTGAGGGACAGAGGAGTTATTCATTCACCACATTTTCAGTCAGCCTTAGAGTTTAAGACACAAAATTTACTGGTTGTTCCATGGCTCTTTTGTTTCCTTTCATATTGTTTTGGCTATTGCATATCTGTGAGCATTTAGCACGTTATCATTTTTAACATGTTCTCACTTTTTTTTTTAATTTGTAAAGGAAGAAAATCCCATCCCATGTGTCAGTTGTCCCTGTATTTTCAGTGACACGTCCCTTTTTGATGACATCACAGAGGGATTCTGTTTTAGAACTCAGCACTACTTCCTGTCATTTTAAACTTTTATTTTTCAAAATTTCTTCACAAACTTAAACTTCACAGATGTAAAACTATACTAAATATTTACCACAGGTGCCCTCCCACAAAACTAAGTCATAAGTAGAAATTGATCAGAACCTGTCACATAGACTTTTAAGTTTGTGATTTAGAAAAAGACAACTTGACGTGGAAATGAGCGGTCTGGTCAAAAAACTCTGAACTTTGTACGTGAGGACGAAATGAAGTTTGAGGAAGTTTGTGTTTTGTCCGTACGTTCACTTTTAGCAAGAATTCCACGTTAAATTTTTCAAATGAGAAATATGCTGTTTAACATTTAACTTAAGTGAGGATACTTGGCAATAGAGATGTCAAGATTATTTGGTTGTTCAATTTTTCAGGTCACAATACAATTAAAAACCAACAATCGTGACTATTTTAGAAGCAAAGTTATGTCATTTCAATTCAATCTGTGCTCCAAAGAATTATATGTCAATGTGCAGTGTTTTTCTCTGTTTTTATTTCAATTGCCTCAGTTGCCTTGATGGACCACAGGTAGAAAGATGTTTGTTTTATTTATTTGTTTACTTGGCACGTTTTACTTGGGACAATGTAGCCAGACATAGTTAGATACAAAGCAAAGTTTGCAGACAAAGTTCATAGCAAGTGCTCGTTTTCAACACCAGTCCCCGGTCAGACACATTGCACATATTGTTTGTCTGATCGTGTTTTTGTTTGTGTTACAGTTGTGTGCGTCGAGCTCTGTGCAGCAAACGATACTCTCTCTGGATCCTCCTGGTCTTGGTCCTGGTTTGCATCGCCTTCCAGACTTTTGTCGCTCGTCAGGCCAGGTACGTTTACACACTGTTTACTGTTCTGTAGGCAAATCCAACAGAGCACATTTGCATTGTGTTCAGTAACAGGCTTTGTGTGAAAAGTGAACATCTTGCACAGAATGGCTAATTGCTACAACCAGAACTTTTCATGTTGTTGAGTAAAAATGCAGTTACTCGTATTTTGTCAAGCCAATCCATAACATTTAATAATAAAAACATTTGTGGAACATATATTTGGATATTTCTTGTAAAACATTAGAAGTTGCAGGTCCCTGCCCACCATCTGGAATTATGACATCATCAAATGCTAGAATGTGAACGTAACCTTGTTTTATTAGATTTGTCACTATTACAACATCATAACTACCTCCATAAGACTCATTTTTTGGCCTTCGTCAGGGATTTCCAAAATCTTGTCACTGATTGATGCATATTGAAACATAGACCAAGAGAAGGGCCACAGAGGTCAATGCTGTGATTCATTAAAAAAAAAGATGCTTTTAAAGGCTCTATACCTGATTTTTACTGTTTAGAAACGTGAAAAACAGAATTAGTTCATGTGCCCGATTTTTTCCATGTTGTGAAATAAAATCTGTGTTGCTCCAGCACCGATATAGTGTAAAAGCATCTATTCAGGTGAAAATGGGACCGCAGCGCTTTCTCTGCATCTATTTATAGAGCGTTTCATTCGACGAGAAGCAGGAAGTGCACCGTTAGCATGCTAATGTTTGTTAGCTTTACCCCGATGTCATGAAAAGTGCTTATAAACTCACTCAATATTTAGGACTGCATTAGGAAAGTGAGCTTTAGTGCTGTAAAGAGTTTAAAACAAACTAGGTGAGATTTTAGAGGTCCACCACACTAGGGTTACACGATTTGGGGAAAAAAGTATGCAATTGCATTAGATTTTTGATTTTGTTTGAACAGAATCTTATTAAAAATGCACATTCTAAACATCTTGACAAATAGACAGAAATAGGCTTATGAACTGACAAAACTAGTAAAATAACCCCATTACTTCAGAACATGTTTGTACAGATCAAAACTACAGGTTTGGCAAATGTTTTTCAGGATATTTTGCCTTTGTGGAGGAAATGATGGTGCATCTTTGCAATTTACTACTTGCATCCATTGAAATTGAGATTTCGATTTGATTGCGATTAATCTCCCAGCTCTACACCACACCTTAATTCTGTATTTGAGCCTTAAAGATCCTGTACCTGATTTTTTTTTCCATGCTGTTGATCATAATTTGTTCTGCTCCAGAACAGACATGTTTTAAAAGCAGTTATTAAAGTCACAATGAGACCACAATGTTATTCTCTGAAAACCTGGAAGTGCACGGTGAGCATCCAAGTTGTTAGCTTCACCATGACGTCAAAACTCTCTCTTGCCTCTGAATGTTGTGAAAAGCTCATTACAGGGATGAATTAGGAGGCTCGGAAAACGTGAGATAGTGAGGAATACTATTAGATTGCAGCAAACATTTTAAAATGAACTACTTCTATTAAGACTGTAAATATTAGCTACAGTGCCTTTAAAGTCAGGTTTGTCTCACACCAAGATGTTTGCAATTAAGGCTGTAATGCTAAAGAATCTGAAACTTTCAGTAAAAAGTTCTTCTCAGGAGGATCAGGATAACGTGGGCCATGTGAGGAAACCCGAGGGTTAAAACAAATTGGTCTGGGGGCCCCATATGCCCCCCGGGCCATAGTTTGGACACTCCTGATCTAGGCCTCCTGTCAAACAGCTCGAACCCAGCAAGTTCTCAGGTTAAACTATACTGGTGTAAGATCATTATATTTAAGATTTTGCAAATTAATTTTTTCTTTTGTCAGTTTTTCAACTTATCTTCGTAAACTAGCACTTGATTGGCGTAACATTATTATTTATATTTACAACAGGTATTATCCACCCAAATAAAGTCAGAACTAGATATATTAAAAACTTGTCATATGCACTTTAAAGGGACTGTACCTGATTTTTATTGTTTTGAAACAATGAAACAATAAAAAACATTACTAGTTTGTAAAGCCTTAGCAGTCACGTATCTCTCACTTTCCTAATGCAGTCCCGGCATACTAAATATTCACCGTGATAAGTTTATGAGCACTTTGATTGAGACTTTGAGCCCAGAGCCAGTTTTGCCGTCCCGGGTAAAGCTAACAAACATTAGCATGCTAACGACACTCTTCCTGATTCTCGTAGAATAAAACACTCTATAAAGAGATGTAGAGAAAATGCTGTGGTCTTTCACCCAAGTAGATCCTTTTATATCTGTGATGGTGAAACATAGATAGTTACTAGAACTTGTTTTACATTTCAAAATAAGTAAGTAAGTAAAAATAAGGCACAGCGTCTTCAACGTAAAAAAAAAAACTGTACTGGCCAACTGTAGTAGCAGAATTTAAAACATTAGGATACATATTATCAGCAGCTGTTCAAAAAATGCCCATTACACTTCCCGTCTTTGCATTTATTTTCAGAAAATCTAATTTGCATTTCCTGATTATGAAAATAGCTCTGGCTCCATTTGTTGATCAGTTCTGAGAGGCATTTACAATATTTTACTTGTCTTTAAATTTAGTAGAAAATAAGGTGTCTGTTGTTGTCCTGTGCTATTTTGTGCTTGATAATGCCTTGATCTCGTGTGCTCTCACGCAGCCTCAGTGTAAACACATATCACATTGCGTCTCTCTCTCTGATCCATAGTTTTTGTATGAAATATTGATTTGTGAGGCAGCTTGTGTTTCTGGGTCAGGACCATGTCTAGACTGAGGCTGATTAAAAGGGAGACCAGGGTTCACACATACGACTGTGCTGCAGGAGGGAAATGACCAGTGGGAGGGGTCTGTAATTACTGCAGGAAACGAACACTTAGCAAATGAGCCAGTGACGGCATTAACGTAGGATCGAGTGATATGGAGAGTGTGAGGGCTAGAATGTGTGTGTGGCTTTTTAAGGAAGGATGCTGAGGACTAGTGAGCGTGAGAGCCACAGTCCAGGAAGAAACATCCAAGATCCATAAGTAAATCAAAGATAAGGCCTCGTGATGTGCGCAGAGGTGCAGGAGGAGGGACCGTCGTGAGAGACAAGCCCCTATATGGAATCTACCACCGAAACAGAACAATAAATGACTGTAATCCGTCATCCAGGAGTGGTTCATCGTAGAAAATGATACCTTAATTGGGCGAAAAAAACAGAGCAAAAGGGAAACAGAACTGAGGACTGACTGAAAAAACAACAAAAGATTTTAAAAGTAAAGGTAAATTGTCCATGTTCTAACATTGTTCCATCATCAAAACATACCTGGAGTTGCATTTAGCTTCATTCGCGCTAGTTTGATGATTCCTGGTTAAAAATATTCTCCCTTTGACCGGTAAAACACTCCCCGATGGGTGATGTGGCTCCAAAAATCTTCTGCTTTGTTTTTAAGTCTGTAAATCATCGTCAGACTCGTTCTGAGCATTTCTGTCGGCAATTCACAGTCATTAAAACTGCTAAGGAGCACTTCCCAGAGAACTTTTAAGCTGTTGTATGTTTAACTTGTGTTATTCCCTCTGTAGCCTGTAGATGGCACCAAAACTCAGTTAGTGCCGTGGGAAACAGTAAAGACACGGATGTTATTTAGCTTTTTTACTAAATGATTAAATATATTTTTTGTTATAAACCATGACATGCCAAATTAAAGGTGCCCAAGAGTATGTTTAAAGTTGAATAACAATGTCTGCTAGTTCAGTCTTTATTTGAATGGATGATTTAAAGAGACGTTTAGCTCATAAAAAACAGATATTAAGCACCAGATAATAATTATACACTGCAATTATACTTAGTTAACAATATGAACAATTCACCTCATCCACTCTTTGACCTAAAGAGAGTTTTTGACAGTCGCAGGGGAGAGGATTTTCTAGCCAGGATTCATCAAACTAACGTGAATGAAGCTGAATGCAACTCCAGGTGTGTAGGGTTAAAAGCTCAAAAAAAGTCAATTTCATAATATTTGTCCTTTAAGTATTTACAAAATCATGAGTTAGCGTTGTCTTATGAAGTACACATTTACCTACAATTTTATGATCACATCAGTCAGTTATTATTTTAAAACTGGCCTCATAATTGTCATACCACACTGGGACAAATAAAGGTTCTCTTATCTTAAACCAGGCCAATGTATTTAACACTGACACTGTTTTCTCATGTCTCTGTTTCAGAAACGACAGAGCGTCTGGAATGCCTCTCCTTCACTTCAACAAACCACAGTCTTTGTCTCTGGACTCTTTTTTGGGAAACCTTTGGTCCAGTTCTTCTCTGATTCCAAGCCTTGGACCTTCATCGCTGCAAGCTGAGGAAGCCAACTCACAAGCTCAAGGAAGGAAGGGGAAAACTACTATCACAAAATCTAGATACATGTCACCAAGCCAAAGTTTATCATCCTTGTCTACTCTTGGCAAATGCAAAGCAAAGACTCACATAGTTTTCTTGAAGACCCATAAAACGGCGAGCAGCACCATCCTGAACATTTTGTATCGTTTTGGAGAAAGCCGGAACTTGACTTTTGCGCTGCCGATGAACAGAAACAGCCAGTTGTTTTATCCTTTTTTCTTTGCGCCTCATTTTGTGGAAGGAGTGACCAGCCACCGCTTCAACGAGTTTCACATCTTGTGCAACCACATGAGGTTCAAGAAGTCCGAGGTAAGTCCTGGATTAGGACAAATAACAAGGACTAAACCAGAACTAAACCTGGACTTAATCACCGTGGGAACTGGGGAAAACAGGAATACATTTGGGTATATGTTAAACAGCCCAGTCTGTCCTTAAAGATGTTTTACTGTTTCATTTAATCCTCTTTATCCAAGGATTTCTTTGAGTCAAGGCCATTTTCTTAAAACTTTTCTCTCGTAGAGACATAAAGCCCTTAAAGTAGCTCCTACACACCAAACTTGACAATCGCACTTAACAAGATTTTGATGGATTTGTTGATATCTAATTCAAAGCCTGATTTATTTAAGTTTTAGTTTAAGTATAAGTTTTATTTTTGCTTTGAATTTTTATCCTAATTTTCAGTCAGATATAGTTTACTCAAAAACGAAATAATAATAAAAAGAAGTCCCCTCTGTATTTTTTTAATAAGTCTACAAAAAAAACAAGACATTTAGACCTGGTTCTGTTAATTTTTCAGATTTGAACGGCCTAAATGTGTGCAATTTTGGGCGTTTTTACACATAAAATGCCTTATTTCCACAAGAAAACGTTTTATACTGAAAAACCTGTAACACATTTTATCCTTGCATTCATGTGAGCAAACTACAGAAGAAATCTTTAAATCTTTAAATGTAAGACTCTTTCCTGTTCACCTGCAGTGTCTCACCTTAAAACGTGACTGTTACTGTGTGTGGAGCAGCTTGGGGCTCATTGCTGTGACAAAGAGTGTAGTTTCTCCTCCAGATAACGCTCGGGACATGTGTGGTCCATATGTCGTGCTTGTTAAGATCACTAACAGATGGGAGGGACGGCAGCAGATAAATGAGCTCGATAAAGTGTATTTATGTAGTGTAAACATGAGCCTACAGCGCTGGAGGGTGGAGGAGGTCTCACAGCCCCAGAGGAACATGAAGCTGGAGTCAGACAGAGTTTTGTTGTGCCACGTTTAATAATAAGCTTCAAAATGCTCAATCGTTGTAAAGAAACCAAAATTAGACAGCACTGAAACCAAGCACAATAACACATTATAAAAGACAAGGCGATTATGTAAAAGTCAGTGTAAAAATGTGTTTTCAGTTTTGTTTTTGAAGTCCTAAGTCAGCAGAGTTCCATAGCGTTGGGGCATAATTGACTAAAGCTGTATCCCACATTTTATTCTCTGTTGTTTTTGAGACTTGTAACAGATGAGCTGAAAGGACTGCATTGGTAGAAGAAGTACTTTGAACTGTAAATTTGTTGCAGTAAAAGTATAGGACATAAAAGTATTCAAGCAAAAGTGGAAGTAGCGCATACAAATTCTACCTTATTAAAAGTACTGAAGTACCTGTTTAAAATGCACTTGAAGAGTAAAAAGTATTTCACACAGATTTTTAGAACCTCTACTAGTTCTTCTAATTTTCTGTACATATTTTAGTTTGCTCAAAGCTTGAACTGTTTATGAACGAGCTATAAATGACTCCTCAAACCATTTGAAAAGTACTCTTTATTTTTCAGGATAGTTAAAAAATGTAGTGTATACAGTACAGATACCTGCTCTCAAATGTAGAGAAGTAAAAGTAAAGTATCCACTGTAAAACGTACTTAAGTAGGGCAGAGATACCGAAAACAAATGACTTCCACGACAGAGGGATATAGTTTATAAGAGAGCTGGTGAAGTAGTCTGGGCCTTAGCCATTTAGTGCTTTCTAAATCATTAAAATAAATTCCAATCTCTCGTTGTAGCTTAATTTAGCATTCTTGTTTTTTTTTAGAGAGTAAAAACTGCATTAGAGTTAATGAATGCGTGGAAAAGCTTCTCAGCGTCTTTGTTACTTAGCAGTTGTTAAAATGTTCCATATTACGGCATTTACAGGTGTGTAATTGCTCAAAACCTGCATTCCTGTGTGAGCTTGAAACATTTTAAGAAAAAACAATCTAAAAGTGTGATTTTTCTGTTCTATGACTGTGGTTAAACTTCTAATTTCTTTTCTAAAATGAAGAGTACATTTGCAGGTGCATTAACATTTGAGACTAAATGTAATTTTAGCTGCTAAATTAAAAAGCCTTCCCATTCCTCAATTTGAGTCAATCATGCTAGTCGTTAGCTTGACTATATTTCCATTGTTTAAACAGCCAGAAACCGTTCAAAATTTCACCTGCCAGTTGTAGCCTTAGTTTGACAGTCATTTAAGTTAAACCAAGTTTGTCAAATTGGGGAATCATAGACCTCTTTGTTTTTATTCACAATGTCACTTCCTGTTTGTGCTCAGGTTGCCAAGGTGATGCCCCGCGACACCTTCTACTTCTCCATCCTGCGAAACCCCGTCTCGATGATGGAGTCCATATTCATTTACTACAAAAGCATCCCGGCGTTTCACGGCAAACGGACTCTGGACCAGTTCCTCAACTCCAGCCGAACGCAGTACAACGGCTCCATCGTCAACAACAACTACGCCCACAACATCCTCGCGTTCGACTTCGGCTTCAACAATAACGCGACGTTTGAGTCCCCGGATCTCGAGCTGCAAGTTTCCAAAGCTGTTTCTGCCATCGAACGCGACTTCCACCTCATTCTTATCTCTGAATACTTCGACGAGTCCATGGTTTTGCTCAGGCATGCCCTCTGCTGGTCGCTAGAAGACGTCGCGTCTTTCAAACTGAACAGCCGCAGCAACCGCACGCGTCAGAATCTTTCCCCGGAAACGGCAGAGGAAATCAAAAAGTGGAACGCTCTGGATTGGCGAATTTACTTGCATTTTAACTCTACGTTTTGGCGCACATTGGACGCCGTAATCGGGCAACAACAACTTCAAACAGAGGTGGCTGAATTGCGAGCGCTGCAGACTAAACTTGCCGATACCTGCCTCAAAGATGGCGGCGCCGTGGAGCCTTCGAAAGTAAAAGACACTAGTTTAAAGCCTTTCCAGTACGGAGCGGCAGTTATTCAAGGATACAACTTGAATCCAAACGTGAACAATGAAACCAGAGCGAAGTGTAAGCGCTTGATCACGCCTGAACTGCAGTACACGGACAAGCTTTACGTGCAGCAGTTTCCAGAGAAGATCCGGGGGCGTAAACCGGCTTTCAACAGTGGACAGTTCTGGCCCGGGAACCACAAACACTTTGTAAAACGCAGAGTAGCTAATTTAAAAATGCCTCAAAGTGCCCTTAGTCCACACAACAAAACCACTGCGCCCTGAGCTGTAAAAGTCCTCTCCATACAGTGATCAGCCATGACGTTAGGACCACCAGTGATCGCTCAGATTTGTCGACCTGGTTTACGGTCTATATCTCTGTAATTCCTGGGCCTGTTCACAAGAAAGAAAAACTGGATCAAAGTTAACTATCTTCTCTGTCAGCACAATTTAGCATGCGTGAAATTATGTTCTCACAATAGCTTCAGAAAGTGGTGCCATTATTCAGTCGAAAATATGTGATTGTTGTCAGTTGAAAGCAAGGGACTGTACCTGATGTTTTTACTGTTTAAAAATGTGAAAAACACAACTAGTTCATGTGCCGGTTTTTTTGCATGTAATAAAGTAAAATTAGTTTTGCCCCAGTACTGATATATCCTAAAATAATCGGGTGAAAATGAGACCACGGTGCTTTCTCTATAACTATTTGTAGAGCATTTTATTCTACGAGAAGCAGGAAGTGTGCCATTAGCGTGCTAATTTTTGTTAGCTTTACCCGGGACGGCAAGTACTTATAAACTCATTGCGGTGAATATTTAGGATGCTGGGACTGCATTAGGTAAGTGAGCAATAGATATAAAATAATAAAAACTAGTTCTGTTTTTTATGTTTCAAAATGGTAAAAATCACGTACAGCACCTTTAAAGTGCATAAGACAAAGTTGTTTTTTTTTATGATTTTCTGATTTAGACTTTATTCAGTGTATTAATACATCTTGTAAATATAAATTATAGTTTTATACTAATCTGGTATGTTTCTAGAGAAAAGTTGAAAAATATTTTGAAAATTACAGTAAGTAAAAACTTGATGACATCACACTTTTTCTTTGTCAAATGAAAAATGTTGGTGCCATGGACAGGATGGTTTCTTGGTAATTTCCTAGTGTGATGTCATCATTGACAACAAGGAAGTAAAACAAAAAACCAAAAAAAAAAAAAAAAAAAAAATCTAAATTGGGGTAAAATTTGTACAGATTTTAGCAGAATTTGAAATATATATATACCTTACCTGCACTTTAGTTAAATAAATAGTCCAACCTGTCATAGGCACTTTAAACCATAAGATTAGTGTGAAAAGTTTTTGGACTGAATCCCATACAAATAATGATACAAATGGATATTGGATATTTCTTTCAAAAACAGTGAATCTTTCCTAGACTTTTACCCCTGCCCTCGATCTGAAATTCATCATGAAATTTATGATATGGACTCAACCTGTTCCACCTTCAGTTTGTGCATGAGTGGGCCTCACTGTATCAGTACATACAATTATATCATCCAAGCAGTCAGCGATATAAGCTCAAAGGGTCATATAATACTGATCTTTCCTTTATGGTTTACTCCTGATAAAATTTTGATTATTAAATGTCTTGTGTTAAAGCTGGGGTACCTAATTTTCACACAGCCAAACCATAAGAAGGTATCAAATGTCTATAGTTTGTGGCCTTCATAAACCCTTTATAAACACTGTTAATGCACAGGATTTCATTTTCAGGAACGGACAAAGTTTTTAAAGTGCTTTTTTCAGACAGCGAAGTAAAACTTGTGCTACACCCCCAAGAATAGCCAATCAGAGCACTGCTTTTGTCTCCTATTTTCTGGTTGAGGAGACACCAAATGCTTTGTTTTTAAATGCAGACAGCGTGCAGCGTTCCGGTTTTACAATATATTCATACTCATTTATTATAAAAATGTCAAGTACCCCAAGCACAAGACACCTCTGGAACTCTATCTTTGGCGAAGTCCAAATGTGTTTTTGAGGGCTCAGAGAAGGAGCAGAGAAGAGGACCTTGTAAACAGGATTCATGAACCAAAGTCAATGAAGCTAAATACAACTGCAGCTGTGTTTGCGATGAGGAACAGAGTTAGAACAGGGTTACAAGAGAAAATCAAGCCTGCAGAATACAGTTTGTTTTTTGTCGTACCTTTACATGTTTCGACTGCTTGTCTTGCCGTCATCGTCAGAAGAGTCACTCGATGTTGCTGTGACGTGTCCGCCGGCTCATTTCCACAAGTTTCTTCATTCCGTGAGAGAACGAACAGCGCCTTCTGCAGTCTGACTTCTTCAGAACAGTATCCCAAGTACAAGAAAGCCCCCTCATCTCGATTCATTGTACTATGGGCACGTTTACGGATTTCTATTTACTCTTTTATCGTGCGGTGGTCTTTTTATCCTCTGTCCCAATGACTCTGGCTCCAGTCCATTCCGTGATTTTCTTTTTTTTAGTGATTGGACAAACATGTAAAGGTATGACAACAAACAAACTCTGGTCTGACGGAAGAAATTAAGAAAGTCTGTAATCAGAGAAGACCAAATGAACCTTTTTGGAGTATCCTGACATTTTTTTTGGTCAAGGTTGTGGAATATTATATGCCATTTAGCGATGGGGCCAAAATAATGAGACCACAGTGGAATCTTCAAAAACATCATAGTTGCTGATGGTGTTCAATATACAGATCCAAACTTTTTATATTTCCAAATGCGAGACAGGATCAGTGCCTTAGAAGTGGTCTGCCTTTTTGTGTCTATCTTGTTTTGGTGTTTTTTTTTTTTTCCAAATCAGAAAAATACACCTCTATGTTGTATGTTTGAAGTCCACTTGCATATGCACTGACATTTACGATTTGCCGTTGAAACAAAACGTGTTTGAACTTGGCTTGGGAATTGTGAGGTGGTCAAAATGTTTTGGCTGATCAATGTAAAACTGCTGTAAGTGTCTGACTAAAGACGCTTTTTTTGGGGAAAACTGGGTAGTCGTTTGTCAAGACGCTGGAAACGTATTTTTATTTCTTGTCAACGTGGCACTTGAAGGAAAAAGCTCTGACATTTCGTGGCAGCTCTGAGCTTAACTCTGTTCTGTACAATATAAGGCGTCACCAAAGGAAATACCATCAACTCATCGCTTCAAATCCAAAGATCACTCTCAACTCTCCACCTGTTCCACGTTTGACCTCTCCCGGGTTTGACTGACCACTTCTGGGTTTTCATTTTCTCCTTTAACATGTTTTGTGTCTAAACCTTGAGTTCTCCACATATTTTCTCTGTTGTTTTAGTTTGATCCGAGCTACTGTTCAATGAATAAATTATTTTGTCGATCTAATTTTGTTCTTTTGCTGCACAATCATCTCCCATCATTGTAATCTGCATGAATTTAGCATTGGTAGAATAATGTAGTGAAACATTTGGCCACAAGATGGAGATGTTGCTCGTGTGTTCAAAGGCGTACCAAGGCGAAACATATCAAACAGTGACATCTTGTGTTTAAAAATTGGAATTACAAGTGCACAACGTGAAACAAACCATTTTTACTATTGGAGTAACAAAATTAAAATAATACATCACGTTTTTCCTTAATGCATATATTTGAATCCTATTTCTTGGAGATGGTTGAGAATAACGTACCAAAACCCCTTCTATGTTCTTATTTGTTTGGGTTTCATGTTTTTTAGCCTATTATGCTCAGTCCATTACATCACAACTTTTTTTTAATCAATTGATTAAATACATCAATTATAAACACACACAAAATCATATTCTATGCTTTTCTCTGCACATTTGTGTTGTTGTTGAATTAGACCAAACACAACTGTTCCTGAAAATTAGGAACAAACTGTACACCCGTTTTCTCTGATGGTGGGATGACTTTTCCGAGCAGTTTGCACGGAAAGACTTCCCAACAAGAGGATTTTATCACAGTAAAACATGCAGCTGGTGGCTCTGCCTGAGAACAGGCACGAAGCAAAAGGCTATTTAGACGTAGACCATTTTTTTTTTTTACCCCATTAAAAATTTTTTGTTGAGACAGTGCAGATGAATAGGACAAAATCTTACATTTAAAGTTTCTCCAGTAGTTTACTCACATAAATGTAAGTGTGTTTTTCATCATATTTTCTTAGAACAGAAATAAGGCAATTTATGTGTAAAATGGACCGAAATTGCACTTATGTGAGACATTTAAATTTGAAAAATGGACAGAACCAAGAATTTCTTGGTTCATTTTGTACACATACAGTATTAGTTACAAAAAAAAAAAAAAAAAAAAAAACAGGGGATTTTGGATATCTCATTTAGCTTTTGAGTAAACTTGACTGAAAATTTGCTTTAAAATTCAAATTTTGCCTAATTTTTAGATTTAAAACTTAGAATTAGATACCAGTAAATCCTTCGGTATGTTCTGTCAAAATCTTGTCAAGTCCAAGATTGTAAATTTTAGTTTGTTTCTTGGATCTACTTTAAGGCTGATCTTTATGTCTCTGTGGGAGGAAAATGCATTTTAAGAAAACAACCTTTGAAGTTACAATGTCCCAGAGAAATCTATGGATGAAGTGGATTAAATTAAGTATTAAAACATCTTTTGGAGCAAATTGGACAAGTTTATTATTTACACATGAGAGCATAATGTTGAAAGAGCAAACTGACCAAAAACAAAAAAAGAAAAACAAAACGTTTTGCATGTCTCACTTTAATGTGCATTAACGTTTATACTTCTGGACCCCCCAAAGGTATGAAAGTATAAGCACAAAGACTGGACTTTAAATTAGGATAAATGTAGTGCTGCTTTAGATGTTCAGTGAAAAAAAAATCTCAAATGTGCGAAAGAAAAATGGATTTACAAATACATCCATCTTCTTCTGCTTCTCCGAGGGCAGCAGTTTAAGCAAAAACACATCTTAATGAAAAATAGGAAACAACATTATAGAATGTTATTCTAACAGTGATTTAATGCTCAAAATTATATATTGGGCTGAACTGTCACACAATGTACACTCTTTCAATAAGAAAAGTCCAAATACATTCTTCAGTCTAAATACATTCTGATTTCAAGTCGTTTTTAACTAATTCACTTAATTCATTTTATTCCGTGAGCTTTGGCTTTGGCTCTAACTCACAATCACAATTATAATCAGTCTGACCACGTGAAAACCTATCAGAACACATGCATCAATTTGAAGGTTTTACACAAAAAACTCCACTCACTTTTCCAGTTTCTGCCAATTATATCCACAGCAGTGAAGATCGCTTCCAGAAAAGCATAACAGACGTGTGAAATGCAGGCTCCTGTTGAGACAATCACAGCCTCCTCCTGGGCCTCTGTGCTCGGCTTCAGCTGGATGAAAGATGTATTCAGATGAAGAATTTACCAAGTGGCCATTCATCTTCTGTTTGGCTGCAGTCCATGACTATTATTTTTTAAATCTGAATTATCACTTGATTGCACACAAATCCAGTGTGATTGACACGAGCCTGAAGCCAATACTTGTCCTGTGATGGGGCTTTTTCAGCACTTTCAATTCAGAAGAAGAAACACTTTTTAAAATAAATGCATGCAGCTGATAGCTCTCAGCAGCCACAATGCTTTGACAATCATATTCTTTTACTTACATTTTTAGCGAGCTTCTCTCAGAAATTGTGGGCCTTGGAGAAACTAATCAAAATATATTACAGCGCCCTATAATAATGCAGACTTTACAGACTTGCAGAAGCCTCTTGAAGTGCTACACTCATAATTCGTTCACTACGTCGGTGGAGGGAGTTACTATTGTAGCCACAGCTGCCTTGGGGCGGACTGACTGAAGCAAAGCTGCCATCTGTGCTATTGGCCCCTCTGACCACCTCCAGTTATTCAAGCATTCACCTAACCTGGTGAATACTTGAATGATTATCTACTATCCTGGTTATCCTGGTTATCCTGGTGGTCAATAAATAACCCCAGCTCCAACCACTGAGCTATAAATGCGGTTAATTTTTGTAGCACCTAAAATCACAGTGGCCTCGATGGGCCACAGGTAGAAAGCAGTTTAAATAAACAATATTCAAGAGAATTTAGCAAATGGATAACTATTCCAGTGTGCCCCTTGCCCTTGACCCTCCTTCTCAGCAAGGAAAAACTACAAAAAATCCTATGGGGAAAAAGTAGAACCTTGGAGGAGAGATCCTACTCACACGGAGGGACAGGCTGCTGCTGCCCAGGACCAACAAAGAAGTGCACATTGCTACGTACAAGACTATTAAAGGTGCACTATGTACATTTTCTTGCTTGTCTCCGTGGGGATTCCTGTAATGTTCCACAGCAAGCCATTGAACCTATTGTGACGATATGCACCGATACCAACACCACAATCAATGTCAGTGCAGCAGATACTGGAAAATGTAATGGGTGGGGTATTGATTCCTTGTCTTCCGACACTAATCCAACACTAGAATTACATATTTTGAGAACAGAAACATAATTTTACCAATTTAGACCAGTAAATATTGCCATGTGATGCTTACTTTTAAAGCACAGAACTTACAAAAATCAGACGCTCACTGCATTTTACAGTGTTTTTTCTGTTGTAAAGTTAGTCTTATGAGTGTACAAATAATATTATCAGCATATTATGACGTTAACAACTCTTTATGATTTAGGAAGTATTAACTGATATATCCCGTGCATGGCAATATATTTTACACACAATTAGACCCCTCGAGTGATTTTTTGTGGTTTGTAGAGTACGCGTTCTATTACAGAAAATAATTCCAGCCCTTCTTACTGCAATTGTGAGCATTCAGAATTCAACTTTGAGTCAACCGTGATTATTCCTGCAGCTCTACGTGAATGCATCTTTCACTTAGGAAAACAGTTGCAGAGTTTGATGGTCTCCAGACACCGATTAGACCCGTCTCTGTATGAAGTGCTCACAAATGAAACACCCAGTAAACTGCAGCTTCAGTGTTCCAGTGCTTTGAATACACATGTAACAAAAACTAGAGAAAACAGTTTGTCTAGACGCTGCAACCACAAGCTCTTAAACAGATCCTGGCCATGGAAACTGACCAACTGCACTTCAGAAGATCAATTAACTTTTTCATTTCCCAGATGCTGTACTTTGTTGTCGTTTATAAAAGTAGAAGGCAAGTAGCAATACACAGAAGCGCTGACACAAGTGATGTCTTACGGGTTTTTTTTTTATCATCGAGGGGAAATGGTTCGTGCACGGAAATGTACAAACTTCAAGTGGATATCATGCAGAATGGAGGATGACGAATTATGTAAACTCCATTCGAAAAGGATACAGGCTTGGGAATAGAACCTACAACCTTTTTACTGAGAGAGGAGAGAGAGTTCCAACAACTAAGCCACAATGCCACACATGAAAGGTCCCATAATAACACAGTACTCGTTGTTTATTTCAGGATTAAATCGATTTAAAAGAGGACTCATTGGGTCATCAGATCCAATGTCAGGGCAGTTTGAGGAGAGTAACAACCCTCAGCACAAAAGTGTCCCGTTTGCCCATAGACCTTTCTTGTGTTTATAAACAAAATGCTAAATATTAAACTTAGCGTTCATTAGATATTCTGATAAAATAGTGTGCATAGATGTATTTATCAGCAGTGAGCCAGCAGCTTATTGGTTTTTCCACTTTTTTTCTTTTTTATAGTCTTTGGATAAAAGGACTAATCACTGAAATCCCCTGAATGTCTTCCTTTGACAATAAGAGAATAGCCATCATTGTCCACTTCTTAATCACGTCTAAAAAAGTGGATAAAGGAAGATGGATAGGTAGAAAGATGGACCACATTTTAAAATCTGAAAACCACCAATAGTGTCTTTTTTAAAAAATGTTTTACTTTTTAAAAAGACTTTTAACCATGTTCCGTCATCAAAACATCCCTGAAGTAGCATTCAGTTGCGTTAACGGTGTTTTGAGGAATGCTCATTAGGAAATCCTCCCCCCTCCGAGCATCAAACACACTTCCTGCTGAACTTACGTGATTTTCTGATGTACTTTCAGACTTCATACGTCACTTATCCGAGAATCTTCCGCTGTTATTACTCCTTAAATCATCACCAGACTCGTGAGCATTTCTGCCGTCTAAACATGACAAATGCACAATGACATCTTTTTAGCGCTAACTTTACTAGATTGTATATAGCGCTGGCGCCATCTGCTGGCTGATAACACAGGTCATAGAATGAATAACAAACATTTTTATTAAACATGAGATGGCAAATTTAAGGCACTCGAGTGCATGTTTAAAGGGTAACAACAGTATGAAAAATGCAGAATATTTATCCTTTAACAATATCTAAAACTGTTTGAACTTTCGACACCAAGACATGCTCTTTGTTTTCTTTAATAAGTCCAACAATGAATATTATACTATCGATCTTAGAATCCTTGCCAAATTTCATATCCACAAGGCTAAGAACAGAACCTTTTATTTTTCATTTTCCAAAACGAAGTACAACAAAATCAACAAACCATTCACGATTCCAATCATTTCAAAGCAATAAAAATCAAAGTGCAGTTTGACTCACGGCAAGCAAACTGGCCCCGCTGTGATTTCTTCTTTTTCTTTTTTCCCCTCTCTATTTCTGTCTCTCTTTTTCCCTCTTTATTCTGTCGTGAAAGCTAATGTATTATAGATACAGTTACAAATACATGTTCAAAGTGGTACTTTTAGAGTATAAAGTAAAAGTATCTTGCGCAGAATTCTTAGATATATCAAAGCGTAAAATGTGGTGATCCTGATTAGATTTTTTAAAAGTCTATTGTCTAAATCTATTTCTCAACATTTCTAAACGTGTTATATATATTTGTGTTTAGTCAAAAGTTAGGACTTGAATCCGTAACCTTAAGCACGAACATATTTGAGTAGAAAGTACTGATACAAATGTAAAAGTATCTACTGTAAACTAGCACTTCTTTTTCCAGCAGAAGTTGCCGTGTGTTTGATTCTCTTGTGCCTTTTACAGGATGTAGTTAGTGCGCCGTGTTTGGCTGGACCTGAGGAGGCAGTGAAGCACAGTGTTTTTATCTGGACTCAGAGTAAACAGAGCAGTATCTCACTGCAGCAGGACACACCACAGACCACTGGACCGTCACCAGATTTATCTCAAAAATATAGAATGCAAACTTATAACTTATACTGTGGATCATGTGACGGTGCAGTGGATAACTTCTGCTGTAGTCCTTTGCAACTTTATTAGTATGATTCTTTTTTTTTTCTTCTTCTGTAGGAACTTGCTGGTCATTTTTGATATTCTGTTATCTGTGGAGCGAATGAACGATGTGCAGCATTTTGTAAAGCGTCTGTGGAGTGTCGGAAAAAGCGTGATTTCTTACAGCATTATCTGAAACCAGGCGCGTGAGATTGGGGGGGGTGGGGGTAAAGAGTACTGGTTTTCCGCGACAAACTTCTACAATTAAATCTGTTTTTGTTGTCATAAAATGCGTTGTGTTTGAGTAAAGTCCTTGAGAGACTAAAGACAATTATTCATGAGATCTGAGGGCCCCTTCACCCCTTTAAAAAAGTGATTATAATTTGCAGTTAATGTATTTTCTTGCGGTAGTTACTGCACAAACAGGTACTGTATCATAATTGACACAGGTGATGTCTATAATTAGCATGATTGTTAAGTGTATGTGTTAGGTGTATATTCTGGCAATAATGAATGAAAAGATAACAACAATAACAATAAATCATTTACAAAATTATGCATTGGGGCCCACCGAGAAGTTTTGTACCTGGGACCCAGAAGTTGGTGCTGCGCCCCTGTCTCAAACCCATTATTCTGGATGCACATTCCAAATACTGTAGTTTGTTACATACATTTGTTATATGTGTAGTTTTCATCTGGACTTCTTTGCAATCAGTAACAAATAAGAAATAAGAAATGAAAAATAAAAAGGCTTACCACCTCAATAAGAAGACAGCTTTATTTTATGCTGTAATTTTTCAAGAAATGAGAATATATATACACTTCCAGCTTTTAATAGAAAAAAAATGTAAGCCAACAAACAAAGTACTTGAACGATGAATAATGTCTTGCAGTTTTGCAAAAGATACAAATGTGACCATGTTAAAGTAGTACATTTTCAATAGTTGGTGTGTCTGTGTTGTTCGTTGTAAGCCGTGCATTTAAATACTCTCTAGATCAGAGAGGGAGGACCACAAATAAACCGTGAAACGTTCAAAAAAGTTGCATTAATCTGATGTTTTAAGTGTCTTCACGCATATATTCCGTCTCAATGCCTTCATATCAGGTCTGTCTCACACCAAAATGTTAGTTCTTTAGGTTATACTGTTGAAATACTCCCTGTGTTTGGAGTCATTTCTGCAACCACAGCAGCCGTTTGTGAAACTGCTGCTTGTGATCCTGGAAAGAGATGAAGAACAATCGCAAAAATAGAGTTTGGGTTTTGTTTGAAGGAAAAGGGACGATGAGGTGCTGCACAAAATGCTAAGATGGAAGCAAGTCGTATTGAGATATTAAATATGTTATAAAGGTTGTTGTCACTTTTTTCCAATGAAATATTTTATGTTAAATGAATGTTATCATCGTAATATCAAAGTTATTCGCTTTGGATCAACATTGCAAGTGGATTTATTTGAAGGATAAGCCCCTTGGCATCTTGTTATCGAGGCAGTTCTCAAAAAAATTAAATAAAACAAAATAAAAATGAAAAAATAGATACAGATACAAACAAACAAACCATAGAGATAACCACAAACACACTCATGCTGTAAACTCGTAATCGCTAAATGTGAAATAGATAAAGGATAAACAATGGTTGAAGAATAGAAACAAACAGGAATGGCCAACTTATACTCACAATAAAGAGGGTCAGACACAATTACACGAGCGGTGCAGATGTTACAAAGGTGCGTTTTTGAACAAAGTCACACAAGTTAAAGAGAGTATAAGGGAAGATTGTCCAGTCAAAGGAAGCATTGTATTTTATTTTATTTTACTCTTGGAACAAAACAAAAAAAAAATCTGATTTGCATGACGTGTAAACTACAAAGTACAAATCAGAATGTTTACGCTAAATTGAATTAAATATTATTTAAGATTGAATAATTAAATGACAACAGTGTAGCATGATAAATTGTAACAGGGTCAACATTTCCTTTTTGTTTTGAGTATGAGTTCTCAGGAGTAAGTTGCAGTGCTATTATAAAAATATGTTGTTATGTATTCTCTTTAGAGTAGTGCTTTTTTGAGATCATATGTTTTTGCAACTTAACTTTTGTTGACAGAATAAGCCGACTTCCAACTGAGAAGCCTCAAGAAAGTCTGGGATCTGAACTCACAAACTTCTTTATGTTAAGTTAAAGTGCCAACTCTGGTTTAGGAAGAGTAAATACTCCCAAACAACAATTTCCTGCTTTATTTACTACAATGTAAAGAAAAGAAAATCTGCTGTAAAAATCACTCAATCTTTCTTTGCAATTTCGTCAAAAAAGCCTGTACTTGAACCGCACCGCTTCCTCTGCAGTGCCCACAGTCTCCATTGGGGGGCACTGTGCACCTTTGCGACTGTGAAAGGGATTTCCTGTGTCATTTTTCTCTTTTGTAGATTCACGGCAGTATATTTCTGGGCAAGGACCAGGAGCAGATCTGAATATCAAACAGAGAGGAGCAGCCAAAATGAGAAGTCCGGCCCGATGCGACCCAATGACATCACTGTGCCGCGGTGTGGTCCTGTCCGAGCCTCTTCTCCACCTCATATTTCCTCATCTGAGTGTTGTGCGTTGGATTCAAACGTGCTTATGCGTCTGTGGTGGGCCAGCTGCACTGAATCTGGAGCCTGCATTTTGCATCTAAACCAAACTGTTCAATAAACGAATTGTTCTAATGGATTAATGAAGGAAAGGAAACAACAGCAACTTGATCAGCACACAGGCTTTTATCTCTATAAGACAGACACTTCTCATACCAAATTGACTATTTCGCCTTTTCCTGTAACATTTGACCGTGATGCATCGTTACCTGATCAATATGAAAAGCAGCCAAAACGCACTTGGAATGGTTACTGTTTTTTGTAGTTGTTTAATCAGCTAAACAAAGGAAAGCAAAGTGCAAACACGAAGAGACAAAGCATTTATACTAATAATGCAAATATGTTCTTTCAAGCAAGAAATCTGTGAGAATTTCACACAGATTGGAGAAATGTTAAAGTGTCAAATCATGTAGGAGTCTGGATAAAGAATTGTGTATGTTTTTGGTAGCTACTGAATCGATACCTTAATTTATCTAGTAATTTTTATTTACATATTTTTGTCATTCTTTAAATCTGTTTCATTTCAGGCTGTCACAAACTCCAACTTTACTTTACTTTTCAGTCCAGTTCAAACATGTATGGACTAAAAAGTACAAATATCCCCAAAAATTACTTCAGTGCAGTATTTGGGGGGCGGGGGGGGGGGGGGGTTCTTTATTTGTTGCACGATGGGCAATTCCAGGGTTGCAATGCACAAATCAAGAACAGCGGGATAATCATACAATAAAAAACAAGTTAAATAGATGTAAAAATAGACTGAATCTAACACACTGTGCAGGTAGAGCAAACAAAACACAAAACGAGCGTCTTATGTACAATGAGCATAGACCGTATAAATCCCAGTCTATGATTATTTATGCAGTCTATGACAGCTAGGACCATGGTTGGGTGCAGTGCAGCTTATGGACAGAATAAATGGCAGGTAAAGGGGTTTGCACCAGAGATGATTGACATTATGCACTACAGTATTACACACGATTAAAACATGCTTATTTCTCATTTAAAAAGGAATACTGTAAAGGCTGATGATTGTGTCCTGAATCACTTCCCCAGTCCATTCCTGATAATATTCCTTTTATTTAAACAGTGAGCGTTGTTTGATGGGACACAAACAAAATCTTGTTTAGGACCTCCTTACAATCTGGAACTGGCCCAGATTGTAAGGAAGATTCTTCAAAATAAGGCACAGTCCCGATCAAAAGCTTAAGACCAGTTGTATAAATGGCACAAGTCACATTTTGGTGGTAGGGTTGTTGAGCAGCATAAGCAGGGCATCTCGCAGCGCGCCATCAACAATCATTTTGAATTTCTTAAAAGATCCTGAAGGTTATGGAACAAAAAATCAAGTGGAAGACCCAAAAAAATGACACCGAGCCAGAGGATCTGATTGGCCGTCGGTCAAGACACTGGACGATCCTCGACCCAAATGAAGGCTGTTACTGGTGCGACTGCAGCCCAATAACATCTGACACATCTGACACTGAAGGGCTTCAAAAACAAGAAACGTCTTCAAAAGCCTGGACTCCTTGAACGCCACAGAACTGCTGCCTGGACTTTACAAGAGACTCCAAACATGGGACATTGAAAGGTGGAAAATTGTACTCTCTGATGAGAAAAAATCTAACCTGATGGTTTCCAACTTTAATGTAGCACAAGCAGATCCACCTGAGATGTTTTCTACACGCCACAGGGAGGGGGCGCCATAATGATGAGGGGTGCTTTTTCCTTCAGTGGAACAATGGAGCTCCAGGTGTGTGCTGGCTCTGTGCAGATGTTGCAGAGAGCATCCCTCATGACTGAGAGCCTCGTCTGTGGAACCACTGGGTTTTTCAACAGGACAACGCTACAGTTCACAAAGCTCCAGGACAAAGGACTTCTTCAGGAGAATAACATCACTCTTTTGGACCATCCTGCCTGCTCCCCTGATCTAAATGCAATGTTCCAGACACTCCTTCACTACATAGAGAAATGTTCCCCCTCGTCTCCTGGAAATGCTTGCATCAAGCGAGCCGTAACCAATTTGATGAGATCAACAATAATAGTGGAGCTACTCATTACTGAGTTTGCGTTTAGGACTTTGATTTCTGCTTTGAGGTTTTTTTTTTGGAGATGTGGTCCTAAACTTTTGATCAGCCACAGAACGGCCTATTTCAGTTTAATTGTTGTTTTCAACAAAATGCATACACAAACTTTTTTTGTCTCACGTCCATTTCTTGTTGCTTATTTGCTCTACTTGGAACCTTGTTAAGTTCCAACCATGCCAAATGTGATTTTTTACCATTTATTCAACTGGTCTTAAACTTTTGATCGCGACTATATGAATACAAAGTGATAGCCCAAGACATTACTCAAGAGCAAAACAGTACCACTACTTTACCACTAGTTTTACAAAGGAAACTAAGAATAACAGTCAGACAAAACATTACAGGAAGGACAATAGATGCACAAAATCTTTCTAACAAACTTTCACTTTCAGTTTCAAATAAAATACAGACTAAATATTATCTGACGGAGTGGTGCAAGAAACAAACATTCAAATTATTTATTATCATTTAATATCAAAAGATGCAAAGTCTTTAAATCTCACCAGGAGATGCATTGAAGTATTGCACTTTGTGAGGAAGTCGGCAGTTTTCTCGCAGTTTCCCTGAGCTGCTGCATGTTCCTGTCACTGTTCCCAAGTCCACCATGGCTCACAGCGGGACTCTTCGGGTATTGAACAAAGCGCCTCAAAGTGGAGCAGACAATCAAAAGAGTGCAAGTCTTTTATTATAACAAAGAAAGAAATAGCTAGACAAAACTGCAGCTGTTGTGGGGCGTCCCTGGTCTACACTGGTCAGTAACAGTTACAAGTTATCATCGAAACATCTCAGAGTTATTACTTCTTTTGGTACCACTTGTCCAATATAGAAGAAACCACAAAAGTATTCTATTTAAGAGAGCAAGATTAATATTCTTAATCTAACAGGCAATACACACAGACAAGGCCCAGGAAGGGCGTGCGCGCAGGGTGCGTCAGCACCCCCTGCTGGAGAGTCTGCACAGTTACCACTAAAATGCCAAAATTAATCAATAGTATATAATTTCATGTATTACACATTTCTTGTGAATAAAATGCATTATTTAAGTTTTATCCATTATTTATAACAGCCTAAATTGTCAGTCGGTACTGCGCATGTCTCTTGCCCTGTGAACCTCTGTATAGCCGCACATTTGGTCGGCCCTTTTCCTCTCAATAAATGGAGGTCACATTTGCACCTCCAAAAATATTCTTCCTCGCCGCTTCTTCCACCACCTTAGCTCAGTCCGTTATATTTATGTTTATTATTTCCAGTTTTATCCTCATATTATTTGTGCTCTGTTTGGAAATTGCATTCTGTACTGTTTGTCCCTTCAGAGTTAGGTGTTCATTGTCACTCTTCTTCTTTGACAAGAGTAATGTGGTGATGTGCACCAAATGAAAATGCAGGACAAAAACGCATTTCAGACTTCTTTACGCCACCTAAAAGGGCACTAAGGCCCAATACTCGAGTTAACGTGGAAGAGAGAGCGGAAGCGGAAACAACACACCAGCGGGACAACAGGAGGCGCAAAGTGAGGCGGAGTGAGCTAGCGGGAGCGGCCGGAGCTGCAGCGGGTCAGACACCTGCTCGAACCGAGGAAGAAACGCGCAGCAACGAAGGAAATGGCGAGCCGAGGGGCGCGGCGGGACCTGTGCCGAGGGGAGAGGTGGGACCAGCGGTTCCGCATCTAACACACCCTGCCAGCCGCCATTACGCCTTTTCCAGCCGCCGCTTTGGAGATGAACTCTTTTCTCGCTCGTTTCAACCTCAGTGGTTGATAAATGGAGAAGGCTACGCTGTGAGTGTGAACTGGACTGTGTATTTTGCTTTGGGGGTCTGCAGGCCCTTTAAGCAAAAAGCTAGTGACTCTTTTTGGAGCAACTGAAAAACTACTAGAGCTCTGTTTGTGTCTGCGCATATCGGTTGCAAACTCTGAAAGAAGTTTTCCGACTCTCAGAGCCTCAACATCTGAGAAGCGGCACGTCCCAGAAGAGACTCCTGCGCTGGCGCACGCAGACGTTGTTGGACGTCTGGATTTACAGGACGTGGTTACGCATTTGTCAGCGTCAATCCTGGGCGCAAGAACACTTCTGGAGCGTCAAAATGAAGTAAGTCACTTTTTTATTCCGCTGCCGCCGCGCAGTTTGACGCCCACGTGCGCCCAGTGCGCACAGGCTCCTACGTTTATCTGTATGGTCTTATGATACCGCAGCTCGTTGTTACGTTGTTGTTTGTGGTTAAATGTTTGATTGCTAACCATTTGATTCACTGATTTGCCTTTATTGTAATACTATTTGTAGACCTCTGTGTGTTTCATTCAAACTCAAGTAATGAACATGGTTAGGTTCATATTGCTATAGTCTGTAAATGTGGTTTCCTTATTCAGGAGGTGTTGCATTCATGTGTTATAATATTATGTGTTTGTGTTTGGTTGCTAGCTTGGTTGAAAAATAAGTTGTTAACAGTTGCGTTGTTGCATCAACAAACTTGTGCGTCAGCATCTGGTCACCGCAGTTCTAATAAATTAAGAAGAAAATGTTGGCTTGTGAGACATTCAAAGTTGAATGTTGTTATAATTGTGCACA
This sequence comes from Rhinogobius similis, assembly GCA_019453435.1. Classification (NCBI taxonomy): domain Eukaryota; kingdom Metazoa; phylum Chordata; class Actinopteri; order Gobiiformes; family Gobiidae; genus Rhinogobius; species Rhinogobius similis. The sequence continues at coordinate 25,045,075 of CM033625.1, forward strand.
TTTTTATCACAATTTTTTTGCACCCCCAAACTAAAATATGGCTATGTACACAGATAGTAATTTAAAGGTTGCTCATTGTTCATGCTTTGATGAAACTGATGGTTGCTAAAGTATGTTCATTGTTTATTCTGAGAACAATAATTATGTCAAAAGGCACTGTGTATTTATTGTCTTATTATAAAGTGTCCCTCAGGCTTGGCAGTTCAAGTCCTGCTTTGACCAGCTCATACTTTTGCGTCCTTGAGAAAATCTCCACCTACATTGCTAATACAGTACACTGTGTAGTGGCAATTAGTCCAGAAACCAAACCTGTGCTAACTTAAAGGTCCCATAACATGCAAAATCGACTTTTCAGAGGTTTTAACCTTCCTACAGTGCTATTTGGGCCTCGTATGTGTGCCCAAAGTGGTTTTTTGATTGATTCCCGCATGCTTTCGCTAGAGAACTGTCTTTTTTGTCCCCCTCGGGTGAGCAGGCAGACGGGGGCTCATCCCATGGATGACGCGGCTTCCCACGGATGACGCGGTGTTTAAGCCATGCCTCCGGGAAGCGCGCAGCCGCAGAATAAAAACAGCTAATGCTAATGCTACACAGTAATTACACGATGGATACGACAGATCGAAGAGTTAGCTTGTTATTTACCAAACGGCAACGTCCGTCGTCGAGGTACTGGAGCACGTCAAACTCCAGGTCAGATCCAGGACGTAGGACTCAGCACGACGCACCGTCAGGACGGATAAAAGGTTTATTCCCGTGTTTGTGTATCGCTGTTTACCGGAGCACACGGCGCATGCGCACCATCTCCGCTCTAGGCTTCGGCACGAGTTGGGCGGGGGAGGAGCGCGAGTTGGGCGGGGTAGGCAGCCTGCTCTCTGTTCGGGGGGGTCAGATCTCAGAGTGAGCCGTTTGCAAGGAGGGGGGCCAGTCCAAGAAATGGGTGTTTTTTGGAAACTGTTATGTTATGGATATTACACAACGCAAAATTTTATCAACAAAGCCCTTAGAATAGACTGTGTAAAGGGGAAAATAGCCTCATTTTGATCTGTGCACAATGGTTTGATATACCCGAATGCCATTGTTTATTAAAAGAAGAGGATACAGCCCACATGCTAGTGTGCAACATCATTTTAAAGCTTAGACCTTCTAGTTTCTGGGAATATTCACAAGAAGTGGCCAGACCTGGTAAAAAAAACCAACAAAAAAAACCAAGGGCCCTAGGCATGATATACTTCACTGTGTGTTAATGGTATTCACTATACTTCTTGTTGACAACAACTGTGTAAAGTTTCAGATCTTCAGGAGTAAGCATTTTGGTGCTTTTGGCCTTTCTGAATTAAAAAACATTTGGAACAACGTATCTGAATATGTGCCAACTGTATTACTACAATTTTAGTTCCTCTATGATCATAAATAAATATTTTGATAGTTTGGTGGCAACACATGTCCTTCCTCTACCATTTTTTTATTGGACCTATGGATTTTTGACCATGAATTCCCCAATAATATCCTTGCATTATAGATGAAATAAATACTTCATATACTTATTTTTGATTTATTTGTATTTAATATATATGTATATATTCGTGCTTTGGTAAATTGGTGCACTAATAATAATGAACAATAATGAACATTACATAAATTATATAATACATAGTTTTCCATGCCTTTGCAATTGCAAAACACTGAAAATATCCTTATAATAATGTAATTTAATGTAGCCAGTTCTAAAAACATCCTGTCATTGTTTACTTTTCAACCAATGAATAATCCATAATTATTCATAATCATCAGTATTATGCACCAAAATGTAATACAGCAATGACTACAAAATAATCTATCATAAAATATTTCAGTCAAAGAAAAAACTCACAAAACCAGACGCTCTCTTCAATTATCTTCCCGTCATCCGGGTCATAGTCACACTCCTAGTCAAATTAATCCACAAAGAGTCTCCGTCACGTTCTTTGTCTTCAGATTTGCTATAGGCGCAGTTTTTTCCAGTATATTGGTCAAAACAGCCAAAATGGATTGCCAAAATCATGGAGCGCTTCTTCACCCAAAAGAACGTGTTTGTTTGTTTACGCACGCAAATGAAATCTTTCTGCCTCACCCTATCCATAAGACCCACCCATCATTTGAAAGCTGTCGTCATGGACTAGTTCTTTATGTCACTCAAAATGTACTTCATCACTTCCTTAGCATGCTATCAGTGTAGCAAAATGAAGTGGGCATGCATAAAGTACCACAGAGACAGAGGCGCTTGTTTTATCCAAAGGGCTGTACCAAGCAAACCCGTGAATGGAAACCTTGTGGATGGTCTCATTCTGTAGCTGACAGTAAGAGGAAAACAAATGTACCCAACACAAGAGCACAAGTGAAGCCGAACTTTTGCTGTGGACAGAGGCATCGCTACAGGACAGGCAAGGCAGGCAATTGCTTGGGGCCCTGAAGTCAGAGGGGCCCCATACCGCGGCCCTGTAGAACTGCCCATAACAGCACCTCTGCAATAGAAAGCATGCAGCCCTTAAATGGAGCGTATAGACTCCTTTGCTTTCTTGCATAAAGTTTAAATTACTGGTCAGAATGAAATGAGACGTATTTAAACTCCTCTGAAGCATATTATCCTCCCTCAGGGTTGCAACTTGTGATTGGCTCTCACCTCTTCTTATTGCGCACAGTGCTTTGGTTCAGACGTGACAATTGGCTGTGCTACATCCTCCTGAGAAAGTACTGGATCTTCTTCATTTATGAGTTTTTTTTTTTTTTTTTGGACTCTGGACTATTTCTCCAAATGGGATTAGTTGAGGAAAGTTGATGACGTTTTTCTGTAGATTATCATGGACTGAATGAATACAGCTACTGATGGATTGAACCAGTTTGAGTTTGTCAGAACCGTGTGTTAAACAGTATGATGTGCTCACGCATTATTAGTAATTGCTTGTTGGGGTCAATTGTTACATCAAAATACATTTTATGTTCGTTTTGTTGAGCAACTAAGCTTTAACATGATGTATAGCTTGCTGGTATTGGTGACAAAGAGAGTGACGATAGAACTGGACTTTTCAACTAAGGAAAATTGAGCGCGCACAGTCGGATGGCTCTGATGACGTTAAACAAAACAAATCAAAAGGCCACTGAGGCATTGTCCAGGGGGTGGCTTTACACAGCAAATTAAATGAATGTCCAAACAAGAGTATGCATTTGAGATGGTTTATTCACACCGAGCTAAAGGTAAAGGTTTTATCATCCTGCAGCCTCTCCGAATGCTGGTAAAAACCATGTGCCCACCATGCCTGCTGCTCACACCCACCTTGATCTAAGAGACAATTAACTTAGTAACTAAATAAGCAGAAACAATGTAAACCGTGTTGAATCAATATGCAAAAATCACAAAAAAACCTTTAGCAAAAAAGAAATAATAAACTTATACAAATGTAATTGACTAAATAAATTCTTAACTAAATTAAGACAAATAGCTCCAACACACTGAACAAAAAATAAAAGTGCAACCGTTTTTTTTCTCACCTTTTTCATGAGCTGAAATGAAAGATACTAAACCTTTTCCATAAAATACCCATATTTCTCAAATATTGTTCACAAATGTGTCAGATTCTCTTACTGAGCAATTAACAGTATACATATCAAGATGCTTATTAGGCAGCATGGCCAAGATGCTCAAGTGTGCCTTAGACTGACCACAATAAAAGGACATGTTCAGTTTTGCTTTATTTGGGGGGTCTTTGGGGATCAGAAAACCAGTCCGCATCTGACAACCAAAATGGCCGCTGAAGTTGATGGATACACGCTGTCATACATCCCAAACATGTTCAAGCCGAGTTGAGCCTAGTATCAAAATAGTTTGAAACTGGCGGAAGAAGTACTCAATTTCAATACAGACTGAGGAGCAAAAAATACTGAATAAAAATAAAGTAAAAGTATTGACGAGCATGTTTAAATTTGTACTTTTAGAGATAAAGTACAGTAAAATTTGAACTATAAGCCGCTACTTTTTTCTCATGATTTCAACCCTGCGGCTTATACGGCGATGCGGCTAATTTATGTATTTTTACAGGAAAGGCCTCTAGGGGCGCTCTATAGCAAAGCAGAGTTCGACAGACCAGTGAAAGAGAGAGTGCGCGGAGGAATACACTAGTCTGTTTGTGTTTTGAACAGTCAGTTTGCATCATGCGCACACCATCATCACAGAAAACACAGGAAGAAATGCATGTGATGCAGCTTTTAAGTTCAAAGCAATCGATGTGGAGCCAAAGAAGGAAATAGAGCTGTTGCACGTGAGCTTGACATCAATGAATCGATGGTTAGACGTCGGAGGCGGCCGAGTGAAGAACGGACTCAATGTACTGCCGTGTTACAGATGCTGTTTGGAAAAAGGTATGTGTTCAGTTAAAAGTGTGTGTTCCATCCTTCTTTGTAAATGTCTCATGTTATAACGTGGACACCTGCGGCTTATAGACCGGTGCGGCTTATACAAAGTTGTTTTTCTTTGTAAATACGACTGGTGCGGCTTATACTCAGGTGCGCTCAATACTGAATACAATTACGAATACTATTACGATAAGTATTTCATGCAGTATTTTCATAACTATTAAACGGTTATAACTGTGGATTCTGATAAAGAATTGTCCAGATTTTTTACTTAATTTTTTGCTCAAAGTCAAGACTTAATCAAAACCTTTAGGCAGAATGTCCCCATGAATGTTATAAAAAAGAACCCTTCATACCATTTGGAAAGTACTTTATATAAATGTAGTGGATTAAAAATACTGACACTTGATCTCAAATGTAGTGAATTAAAAGTATTCACTAAAAAGTATCCAGTAAAATCTATTTACCATAAAATGCGGCCTATTGAGCGCTCCCGAGTATAAGCTGCACCAGCCATATTTACAAAGAAAAACAACTTTGTACATATATAAGCTGCACCTGACTATAAGCACGTGTTTTGTAACATGCGCTCGTGAGAGGCGCACACGTGCGTAACATGCACTCCACGGCGAAAGAGCGCGGTGTGCAGCCAGTGCTGTGTTTTTTCCTCCTCATCCTCTAATAAAGTGGTCAAAATACGTGACGTGAGAAAAGAGCCTTAATGAAAGTGCATGGCTGCTTCACAGAGCGGAGGAGAGAGAGAGAGAGAGCCACGGAAGCCTTCTCAAAAAACGGAAGGAAGGAGAGAGGGCGAGAGATCATGTGGGCCAGCGTCAGCGGAGGAACAGGCCGGTCTGGAACAGGAGACGTCCCTTTGGTGCAGGTAGAACACTAAACACTTGAAGCCCTGTCAGGCACTTTTTCTGCAATAAAACTCTGCTCTGAACTCAGTTTACATAACTCCGGTCCTACATGTGCACGGGCTCGGTTCCGCTTTGGACACGCATGCGCGCCCAGTCGAATCATGCAGCAAATGACTCTGAGTTGGGTTCGGACAGTACCCGCGCAGGCTCGGGTTGGGTCGAATCGTGCCCAGGTTGGTTCGGACAGTACGTGCGCGGGGTCGGGCTTGAATTTTTAAGCCCGTTCTAAACTCTACCCTTGAGGCCGCTCCCGGAAAAATAAATAAATTTGCCGCATCGCTGTATAAGCCGCAGGGTTGAAATCATGAAAAAAAGCCCGCATTTTACAGTACTTCAGTCAAGCACAGATACATAAAATTATGTATTTTTACATTTGTACTGAATTCCTTTCCACCACTGTAAATTTTAGTATTCAGTGTGACACACTAGACTGAACTCCTGTTAGTATTGGGGTGTCTTAACTCAGTTTCCAGCGAGGGTCCTTTTTTGATCTTTCCAATTTTGTTCTGTTCCTATTTACTCCCAAAGTAATCCAACCTTGTCCGCCTTTAGTCCCATCTTGTCATGACAAATCGATGTTCGCTGATACAATCCTGGTAAAAGTCTGCGAAAATGATCTCTCCAAAAGCTCCTGTTTACGGACCAGCGACGTCCATTCAAGAGCTCAATCAACCCTGAGGTCCGTTTCAAATCCAATCGACCTCTGCGCGGGACACAAAGGCGGGACAGGAGCTGATAAGTGCGGAGCAGGGTGACAGCTTTCTGAGAGATGGGTGTCACGGCAGCGGGCACGGCCGACAGACAAACCATATCTTAAAACCACGATAAAAAGAGCAGGGACAGACCAAGCAGAGGATATGAAAGAGCAAGACACACAGAGATAACACCAGCCGAAGAAAGGACGAAAATACAGAATATGAATGAAAAGAAAGGGCAAAGGTCAGAGATGAGCGACTGCCAAAGAATGAAAAACTATTAATACATGACCGTGAGTGCCAATGGAATGGAAATATTTGTGATAGTGACTTTACTTTGTATGTTGAAAAAGTGTATATCCAGATACCAATCGTACGTACAGTTAGAAAAATATATATACATACTATCATGCATTTAAACCTGATTTAAGAGCACATGGTCATTTTAAAGTCAATGACAGTTTAGACGACACATTTCGCTAAAGGGTGGTGATTATATAACATTTTGCCCATTGGTTTCCAGTTTGACAGTTTTTGTGAAGTTTGTAATATTACTTCCTAGTTGGACATGGGCAACAAATATCAATCAATTGATTAAGCTTTATTTATAAAGTGCTTTTCATACATAAAATGTAACAAGTGCAAAGTTAGGAATTTACAATAAATAATACTTGATAAGACCTTTATTTTAATGAATGATGGTTGAAACTGTCAGAAAAATGTGTCAGTTATGTTTAAATTGTTGTATTTGCATCGCCACGTCGCTTTTTGATGACATAGGTAGAGGGTTTCCTTTTTAGAACTCAGCTCTAATTACTGTAATTTTAAACTTTTATTCTTCAAATTTTCCTCAAACTGCAACTATTGATAAATATTTTCCACAGGTGCCCTCCCACCGAACTAAGTCATAATTAGACAAACATGAAAACCTGTCCTAGATAAAAAAATAACTTTCATGTTATTATTGTGGTGTCAAAATCCATATCAAGGCTAGAATTGAGTTGCTTTGTCCTCTCACAGTGGTTTTGTTGGGAGCCTGCATGTGCTTCCTGTGTCTGGGAATTATTTCCTTGTAGTTTACACGGAGCAGACGAGCTCAACAGAAAATACGTTTTACACGGACTTAAAAGACGTTTTTTAGGGGCTCAGGAAATCGGTGCGTTGCTGACTTGTTTTTGTTTGTCTACATTAAACATTTTAGACAAAGCCATCTACTTTATAAAATATTTTAGAGAGAGACTTTTCCCTTGTTGGCCATTTGCACCTACACCGTTAGCACCAAACCGGAAGTCCGTGTGCAATTTAACCAAGCAGTTCTGCTTAGAGTTTAGATTCTTGGCCTACCCCAGTGAAGAGTGCTGTGTTCTTTTCCTCTCCAGACAAAGTGTTTAGGTCCCAGGATAATAAAGTGACCAAAATAAGTGATGTGAGGAGAAGGCGCGTTAATGAAAGTATGTGGCTGATACACGGAGAGAGAGTATGACGGTATGTGTGCGAGCTCATGCTGACCTGCTAATGTGGAACGTTTAATTGCTGCATTATTGGTTACTGGTAACGTTTATTGGTCAAAATTTCTAAGCTGACTTCTCAAGAGTGTCAAAAGTGTTAGTTTAGATTTGTAAACTTTTCAATTGGATGGAAAAGCTACAATTAAAAAAAAAAGGTCACTTGACAATTGACATCGGATGATGATTGTTTGAAGCCAGTCGCGTTTAATCCTCTCACTTCATAACTTTGCTCATAACAAGTTTATTAGACTTTAATGTCCACCGGTGTCACCAATAAAAATGTTTCCACATGTTTTAATAAAGTCAGGGTGTTGGTTATGGTTGCCGCGGAGACGAACTAAGTTCATTAATGTGGTGAGTAGAATCCCGTGACACTCAGCGCTCAGTGCCATTAAACCAAAGCACTCGGCTGAATGTGGGTCTCAGGGGCAGGCGCTGGTCTTTAATAAACACTGACAGAGCTTTTATATGGCTCCGAGGATAGCACAGGATTATGGGTAATGTTTGACACAATGACTAATGAAACTAAGAGCAGATTCAACAGTGTGCTACCAATCAACTCTATCCACTCATTCCTCTGCATCCTTTTCATAGTGTCCTCCACAACAGCAGCAAAACCATCTGCCACAACCCATTTCTCCTTCGGCACTTTGGTGACATCTCTAAGAATTGT